>OU343050.1:1353-1262282 GCA_910593695.2 Ocypus olens
TCACCTGACCTCACCTGACCTCACCTGACCTCACCTGACCTCACCTGACAAAAACCCCCCGGTCCAAAATTGCCCTTTCCAAATCCACTTGTTCCAAAACCGCTCACTAACTAACCAAATCCGCTCGCTCCAAAACCGCCATTTCCACAACCGCCTGCTCAAAAACCGCTCACTCCAAAACTACCTATTCCTGAACCGCCCACTCCAAAGCCGCTCGCTCTAATGCCACCGACTACGAAAACGATCGCTTCAGGACCGCTTGCTCCAAAACCGCTTGTTCCTAAATTGGTTTCTCCTAAACCTCTCGCTCCAGAACTGCTCGCTCCAAAACCGCTTGCTCTTACTCCGCTCGCTCCGAAACTGCTTGCTCCTAAACCACCCGCGCCAAAAGCGGTCGCTCCATAACCTCTTCCTCCTAATCTGCTCGCTCCAAAACCTACCGCTCCGGAACCCGCTCGCTCCGACATTTCTTGCTCCGAAACCGATTGTTCTAAATCCGCTCGCTGCAAAACCACTTGCTCAAAAACCGCTCAGTTTCGAAAATCTCAGATTTGAGAATCTCAGTTTTGAAAATATCAGTTTAAAAATCTCAGTCTTGTAAATGTCAGTTTTGTAAATCTTAGTCTTGTAAATCTCAGTTTTGAAAATCTCAGTTTTGTAAATCTCAGTTTTGAACATCTCAGTTTTGTAATTCTCAGTTTTGTAAATCTCAGTTTTGAAAATCTCAGTGTTGTAAATCTCAGTTTTGTAAATCTCAGTTTTGTAAATCTCAGTTTTGTAAATGTCAGTTTTGTAAATCTCAGTTTTGTAAATCTCAGTTTTGAAAATCTCAGATTTGTAAATCTTGGTTTTGTAAATCTCAGTTTTGTAAATCTCAGTTTTGTAAATCTCAGTTTTGTAAATCTCAGTTTTGTAAATCTCAGTTTTGTAAATCTCAATTTTTTAAATCTCAGTTTTATAAATCTCAGTTTTTTAAATCTCAGTTTTGTCAATCTCAGTTTTGTAAATCTCAGTTTTGTAAATCTCAATTTTCAAAATCTCACTTTTGTAAATCTCAGTTTTGTTAATCTCAGTTTTGTGAATTTCAGTTTTGAAAATCTCAGATTTGTAAATCTTGGTTTTGTAAATCTCAGTTTTGTAAATCTCAGTTTTGTAAATCTCAGTTTTCAAAATCTCACTTTTCAAAATCTCAGTTTTGTAAATCTAAGTTTTGTAAATCTCAGTTTTGTAAATCTCAGTTTTGTAAATCTCAGTTTTGTAAATCTCAGTTTTGTAAATCTCAGTTTTGAAAATCTCAGTTTTGAAAATCTCAGCTTTGTAAATCTCAGTTTTGTAAATCTCAGTTTTGAAAATCTCAGTTTTGTGAATCTCAGTTTTGAAAATCTCAGATTTGTAAATCTTGGTTTTGTAAATCTCAGTTTTGTAAATCTCAGTTTTGTAAATCTCAGTTTTGTAAATCTCAGTTTTAAAAATCTCAGTTTTGTAAATGTCAGTTTTGTAAATCTCAGTTTTGTAAATCTCAGTTTTGAAAATCTCAGATTTGTAAATCTTGGTTTTGTAAATCTCAGTTTTGTAAATCTCAGTTTTGTAAATCTCAGTTTTGTAAATCTCAGTTTTGTAAATCTCAGTTTTGTAAATCTCAATTTTTTAAATCTCAGTTTTATAAATCTCAGTTTTTTAAATCTCAGTTTTGTCAATCTCAGTTTTGAAAATCTCAGTTTTGTAAATCTCAGTTTTGTAAATCTCAATTTTCAAAATCTCACTTTTGTAAATCTCAGTTTTGTTAATCTCAGTTTTGTAAATCTCAGTTTTCAAAATCTCAGTTTTCAAAATCTCAGTTTTGTAAATCTAAGTTTTGTAAATCTCAGTTTTGTAAATCTCAGTTTTGTAAATCTCAGTTTTGTAAATCTCAGTTTTGTAAATCTCAGTTTTGAAAATCTCAGTTTTGAAAATCTCAGCTTTGTAAACCTCAGTTTTGTAAATCTCAGTTTTGAAAATCTCAGTTTTGTAAATCTCAGTTTTGAAAATCTCAGATTTTTAAATCTTGGTTTTGTAAATCTCAGTTTTGTAAATCTCAGTTTTGTAAATCTCAGTTTTAAAAATCTCAGTTTTGTAAATGTCAGTTTTGTAAATCTCAGTTTTGTAAATCTCAGTTTTGAAAATCTCAGATTTGTAAATCTTGGTTTTGTAAATCTCAGTTTTGTAAATCTCAGTTTTGTAAATCTCAGTTTTGTAAATCTCAGTTTTGTAAATCTCAGTTTTGTAAATCTCAATTTTTTAAATCTCAGTTTTATAAATCTCAGTTTTTTAAATCTCAGTTTTGTCAATCTCAGTTTTGTAAATCTCAGTTTTGTAAATCTCAATTTTCAAAATCTCACTTTTGTAAATCTCAGTTTTGTTAATCTCAGTTTTGTAAATCTCAGTTTTCAAAATCTCAGTTTTCAAAATCTCAGTTTTGTAAATCTAAGTTTTGTAAATCTCAGTTTTGTAAATCTCAGTTTTGTAAATCTCAGTTTTGTAAATCTCAGTTTTGTAAATCTCAGATTTGAAAATCTCAGTTTTAAAAATCTCAGCTTTGTAAATCTCAGTTTTGTAAATCTCAGTTTTGAAAATCTCAGTTTTGTAAATCTCAGTTTTGAAAATCTCAGATTTGTAAATCTTGGTTTTGTAAATCTCAGTTTTGTAAATCTCAGTTTTGTAAATCTCAGTTTTGTAAATCTCAGTTTTGAAAATCTCAGTTTTGTAAATGTCAGTTTTGTAAATCTCAGTTTTGTAAATCTCAGTTTTGAAAATCTCAGATTTGTATATCTTGGTTTTGTAAATCTCAGTTTTGTAAATCTAAGTTTTGTAAATCTCAGTTTTGTAAAACTCAGTTTTGTAAATCTCAGTTTTGTAAATCTCAGTTTTGAAAATCTCAGTTTTGTAAATGTCAGTTTTGTAAATCTCAGTTTTGTAAATCTCAGTTTTGAAAATCTCAGATTTGTAAATCTTGGTTTTGTAAATCTCAGTTTTGTAAATCTCAGTTTTGTAAATCTCAGTTTTGTAAATCTCAGTTTTGTAAATCTCAGTTTTGAAAATCTCAGTTTTGTAAATCTCAGTTTTGTAAATCTCAGTTTTGTAAATCTCAGTTTTGTAAATCTCAATTTTTTAAATCTCAGTTTTATAAATCTCAGTTTTTTAAATCTCAGTTTTGTCAATCTCAGTTTTGTAAATCTCAGTTTTGTAAATTTCGGTTTTGTAAATATCAGTTTTGTAAATCTCAGTTTTGGAAATCTCAATTTTGGAAATCTCAGATTTGAAAATCTCAGTTTTGTAAATCTCAGTTTTGTAAATCTCAGTTTTGTAAATCTCAGTTTTGAAAATCTCGGTTTTGTAAATCTCAGTTTTCAAAATCTCAGTTTTGTAAATCTAAATTTTGTTTATCTCAGTTTTGTAAATCTCAGTTTTGTAAACCTCAGTTTTGGAAATCTCAGTTTTGTAAATCTCAGTTTTGTAAATCTCAGTTTTGTAAATCTCAGTTTTGAAAATCACAGTTTTGAAAATCTCAGTTTTGTAAATCTCAGTTTTGTAAATCTCAGTTTTGAAAATCTCAGTTTTGAAAATCACAGTTTTGTAAATCTCATTTTTGTAAATCTCAGTTTTGTAAATCTCAGTTTTGTAAATTTCAGTTTTGGAAATCTCAGTTTTGTAAATCTCAGATTTGAAAATCTCAGTTTTGTAAATCTCAGTTTTGTAAATCTCAGTTTTGTAAATCTCAGTTTTGTAAATCTCAGTTTTGAAAATCTCAGTTTTGTAAATCTCAGTTTTGTAAATCTCAGTTTTGTAAATCTCAGTTTTGTAAATCTAAGTTTTGAAAATCTCAGTTTTTTAAATCTCAGTTTTGTAAATCTCAGTTGTGAAAATCTCAGTTTTGTAATTCTTAGTTTTGTAAATCTCAGTTTTGTAAATCTCAGTTTTGAAAATCTCAGTTTTGAAAATCTCAGTTTTGTAAATTTCAGTTTTGGAAATCTCAGTTTTGTAAATCTCAGATTTGAAAATCTCGGTTTTGTAAATCTCAGTTTTGTAAATCTCAGTTTTCAAAATCTCAGTTTTGTAAATCTCAGTTTTGTAAATCTCAGTTTTGTAAATCTCAATTTTCTAAATCTCAGTTTTTTATTACTTTTTTAAATCTCAGTTTTGTCAATCTCAGTTTTGTAAATCTCAGTTTTGTAAATCTCGGTTTTGTAAATCTCAGTTTTGTAAATCTGTTTTGTAAATCTCAGTTTTGTAAATCTCAGTTTTCAAAATCTCAGTTTTGTAAATCTAAGTTTTGTAAATCTCAGTTTTGTAAATCTCAGTTTTGTAAATCTCAGTTTTGTAAATCTCAGTTTTGTAAATCTCAGATTTGAAAATCTCAGTTTTAAAAATCTCAGCTTTGTAAATCTCAGTTTTGTAAATCTCAGTTTTGAAAATCTCAGTTTTGTAAATCTCAGTTTTGAAAATCTCAGTTTTGTAAATCTTGGTTTTGTAAATCTCAGTTTTGTAAATCTCAGTTTTGTAAATCTCAGTTTTGTAAATCTCAGTTTTGTAAATCTCAATTTTTTAAATCTCAGTTTTGTAAATCTCAGTTTTGAAAATCTCAGTTTTGTAATTGTCAGTTTTGTAAATCTCAGTTTTGTAAATCTCAGTTTTGTAAATCTCAGTTTTGTAAATCTCAATTTTTTAAATCTCAGTTTTGTAAATCTCAGTTTTGTAAATCTCAGTTTTGTAAATCTCAGATTTGAAAATCTCAGTTTTAAAAATCTCAGCTTTGTAAATCTCAGTTTTGTAAATCTCAGTTTTGTAAATCTCAGTTTTGAAAATCTCAGATTTGTATATCTTGGTTTTGTAAATCTCAGTTTTGTAAATCTAAGTTTTGTAAATCTCAGTTTTGTAAAACTCAGTTTTGTAAATCTCAGTTTTGTAAATCTCAGTTTTGAAAATCTCAGTTTTGTAAATGTCAGTTTTGTAAATCTCAGTTTTGTAAATCTCAGTTTTGAAAATCTCAGATTTGTAAATCTTGGTTTTGTAAATCTCAGTTTTGTAAATCTCAGTTTTGTAAATCTCAGTTTTGTAAATCTCAGTTTTGTAAACCTCAGTTTTGAAAATCTCAGTTTTGTAAATGTCAGTTTTGTAAATCTCAGTTTTGTAAATCTCAGTTTTGTAAATCTCAATTTTTTAAATCTCAGTTTTATAAATCTCAGTTTTTTAAATCTCAGTTTTGTCAATCTCAGTTTTGTAAATCTCAGTTTTGTAAATCTCGGTTTTGTAAATATCAGTTTTGTAAATCTCAGTTTTGGAAATCTCAGTTTTGGAAATCTCAGATTTGAAAATCTCAGTTTTGTAAATCTCAGTTTTGTAAATCTCAGTTTTGTAAATCTCAGTTTTGAAAATCTCGGTTTTGTAAATCTCAGTTTTCAAAATCTCAGTTTTGTAAATCTAAATTTTGTTTATCTCAGTTTTGTAAATCTCAGTTTTGTAAACCTCAGTTTTGTAAATCTCAGTTTTGTAAATCTCAGTTTTGTAAATCTCAGTTTTGTAAATCTCAGTTTTGAAAATCACAGTTTTGAAAATCTCAGTTTTGTAAATCTCAGTTTTGTAAATCTCAGTTTTGAAAATCTCAGTTTTGAAAATCACAGTTTTGTAAATCTCAGTTTTGTAAATCTCAGTTTTGTAAATCTCAGTTTTGTAAATTTCAGTTTTGGAAATCTCAGTTTTGTAAATCTCAGATTTGAAAATCTCAGTTTTGTAAATCTCAGTTTTGTAAATCTCAGTTTTGTAAATCTCAGTTTTGTAAATCTCAGTTTTGAAAATCTCAGTTTTGTAAATCTCAGTTTTGTAAATCTCAGTTTTGTAAATCTCAGTTTTGTAAATCTAAGTTTTGAAAATCTCAGTTTTTTAAATCTCAGTTTTGTAAATCTCAGTTGTGAAAATCTCAGTTTTGTAAATCTTAGTTTTGTAAATCTCAGTTTTGTAAATCTCAGTTTTGAAAATCTCAGTTTTGAAAATCTCAGTTTTGTAAATTTAAGTTTTGGAAATCTCAGTTTTGTAAATCTCAGATTTGAAAATCTCGGTTTTGTAAATCTCAGTTTTGTAAATCTCAGTTTTCAAAATCTCAGTTTTGTAAATCTCAGTTTTGTAAATCTCAGTTTTGTAAATCTCAGTTTTGTAAATCTCAATTTTCTAAATCTCAGTTTTTTATTACTTTTTTAAATCTCAGTTTTGTCAATCTCAGTTTTGTAAATCTCAGTTTTGTAAATCTCAGTTTTGTAAATCTCAGTTTTGTAAATCTCAATTTTTTAAATCTCAGTTTTATAAATCTCAGTTTTTTAAATCTCAGTTTTGTCAATCTCAGTTTTGTAAATCTCAGTTTTGTAAATCTCAATTTTCAAAATCTCACTTTTGTAAATCTCAGTTTTGTTAATCTCAGTTTTGTAAATCTCAGTTTTCAAAATCTCAGTTTTTAAAATCTCAGTTTTGTAAATCTAAGTTTTGTAAATCTCAGTTTTGTAAATCTCAGTTTTGTAAATCTCAGTTTTGTAAATCTCAGTTTTGTAAATCTCAGATTTGAAAATCTCAGTTTTAAAAATCTCAGTTTTGTAAATCTCAGTTTTGTAAATCTCAGTTTTGAAAATCTCAGTTTTGTAAATCTCAGTTTTGAAAATCTCAGATTTGTAAATCTTGGTTTTGTAAATCTCAGTTTTGTAAATCTCAGTTTTGTAAATCTCAGTTTTGTAAATCTCAGTTTTGAAAATCTCAGTTTTGTAAATGTCAGTTTTGTAAATCTCAGTTTTGTAAATCTCAGTTTTGAAAATCTCAGATTTGTATATCTTGGTTTTGTAAATCTCAGTTTTGTAAATCTAAGTTTTGTAAATCTCAGTTTTGTAAAACTCAGTTTTGTAAATCTCAGTTTTGTAAATCTCAGTTTTGAAAATCTCAGTTTTGTAAATGTCAGTTTTGTAAATCTCAGTTTTGTAAATCTCAGTTTTGAAAATCTCAGATTTGTAAATCTTGGTTTTGTAAATCTCAGTTTTGTAAATCTCAGTTTTGTAAATCTCAGTTTTGTAAATCTCAGTTTTGTAAATCTCAGTTTTGAAAATCTCAGTTTTGTAAATGTCAGTTTTGTAAATCTCAGTTTTGTAAATCTCAGTTTTGTAAATCTCAATTTTTTAAATCTCAGTTTTATAAATCTCAGTTTTTTAAATCTCAGTTTTGTCAATCTCAGTTTTGTAAATCTCAGTTTTGTAAATTTCGGTTTTGTAAATATCAGTTTTGTAAATCTCAGTTTTGGAAATCTCAATTTTGGAAATCTCAGATTTGAAAATCTCAGTTTTGTAAATCTCAGTTTTGTAAATCTCAGTTTTGTAAATCTCAGTTTTGAAAATCTCGGTTTTGTAAATCTCAGTTTTCAAAATCTCAGTTTTGTAAATCTAAATTTTGTTTATCTCAGTTTTGTAAATCTCAGTTTTGTAAACCTCAGTTTTGGAAATCTCAGTTTTGTAAATCTCAGTTTTGTAAATCTCAGTTTTGTAAATCTCACTTTTGAAAATCACAGTTTTGAAAATCTCAGTTTTGTAAATCTCAGTTTTGTAAATCTCAGTTTTGAAAATCTCAGTTTTGAAAATCACAGTTTTGTAAATCTCATTTTTGTAAATCTCAGTTTTGTAAATCTCAGTTTTGTGAATTTCAGTTTTGGAAATCTCAGTTTTGTAAATCTCAGATTTGAAAATCTCAGTTTTGTAAATCTCAGTTTTGTAAATCTCAGTTTTGTAAATCTCAGTTTTGTAAATCTCAGTTTTGAAAATCTCAGTTTTGTAAATCTCAGTTTTGTAAATCTCAGTTTTGTAAATCTCAGTTTTGTAAATCTAAGTTTTGAAAATCTCAGTTTTTTAAATCTCAGTTTTGTAAATCTCAGTTGTGAAAATCTCAGTTTTGTAATTCTTAGTTTTGTAAATCTCAGTTTTGTAAATCTCAGTTTTGAAAATCTCAGTTTTGAAAATCTCAGTTTTGTAAATTTCAGTTTTGGAAATCTCAGTTTTGTAAATCTCAGATTTGAAAATCTCGGTTTTGTAAATCTCAGTTTTGTAAATCTCAGTTTTCAAAATCTCAGTTTTGTAAATCTCAGTTTTGTAAATCTCAGTTTTGTAAATCTCAATTTTCTAAATCTCAGTTTTTTATTACTTTTTTAAATCTCAGTTTTGTCAATCTCAGTTTTGTAAATCTCAGTTTTGTAAATCTCGGTTTTGTAAATCTCAGTTTTGTAAATCTGTTTTGTAAATCTCAGTTTTGTAAATCTCAGTTTTCAAAATCTCAGTTTTGTAAATCTAAGTTTTGTAAATCTCAGTTTTGTAAATCTCAGTTTTGTAAATCTCAGTTTTGTAAATCTCAGTTTTGTAAATCTCAGATTTGAAAATCTCAGTTTTAAAAATCTCAGCTTTGTAAATCTCAGTTTTGTAAATCTCAGTTTTGAAAATCTCAGTTTTGTAAATCTCAGTTTTGAAAATCTCAGATTTGTAAATCTTGGTTTTGTAAATCTCAGTTTTGTAAATCTCAGTTTTGTAAATCTCAGTTTTGTAAATCTCAGTTTTGTAAATCTCAATTTTTTAAATCTCAGTTTTGTAAATCTCAGTTTTGAAAATCTCAGTTTTGTAATTGTCAGTTTTGTAAATCTCAGTTTTGTAAATCTCAGTTTTGTAAATCTCAGTTTTGTAAATCTCAATTTTTTAAATCTCAGTTTTGTAAATCTCAGTTTTGTAAATCTCAGTTTTGTAAATCTCAGATTTGAAAATCTCAGTTTTAAAAATCTCAGCTTTGTAAATCTCAGTTTTGTAAATCTCAGTTTTGTAAATCTCAGTTTTGAAAATCTCAGATTTGTATATCTTGGTTTTGTAAATCTCAGTTTTGTAAATCTAAGTTTTGTAAATCTCAGTTTTGTAAAACTCAGTTTTGTAAATCTCAGTTTTGTAAATCTCAGTTTTGAAAATCTCAGTTTTGTAAATGTCAGTTTTGTAAATCTCAGTTTTGTAAATCTCAGTTTTGAAAATCTCAGATTTGTAAATCTTGGTTTTGTAAATCTCAGTTTTGTAAATCTCAGTTTTGTAAATCTCAGTTTTGTAAATCTCAGTTTTGTAAATCTCAGTTTTGAAAATCTCAGTTTTGTAAATGTCAGTTTTGTAAATCTCAGTTTTGTAAATCTCAGTTTTGTAAATCTCAATTTTTTAAATCTCAGTTTTATAAATCTCAGTTTTTTAAATCTCAGTTTTGTCAATCTCAGTTTTGTAAATCTCAGTTTTGTAAATCTCGGTTTTGTAAATATCAGTTTTGTAAATCTCAGTTTTGGAAATCTCAGTTTTGGAAATCTCAGATTTGAAAATCTCAGTTTTGTAAATCTCAGTTTTGTAAATCTCAGTTTTGTAAATCTCAGTTTTGAAAATCTCGGTTTTGTAAATCTCAGTTTTCAAAATCTCAGTTTTGTAAATCTAAATTTTGTTTATCTCAGTTTTGTAAATCTCAGTTTTGTAAACCTCAGTTTTGTAAATCTCAGTTTTGTAAATCTCAGTTTTGTAAATCTCAGTTTTGTAAATCTCAGTTTTGAAAATCACAGTTTTGAAAATCTCAGTTTTGTAAATCTCAGTTTTGTAAATCTCAGTTTTGAAAATCTCAGTTTTGAAAATCACAGTTTTGTAAATCTCAGTTTTGTAAATCTCAGTTTTGTAAATCTCAGTTTTGTAAATTTCAGTTTTGGAAATCTCAGTTTTGTAAATCTCAGATTTGAAAATCTCAGTTTTGTAAATCTCAGTTTTGTAAATCTCAGTTTTGTAAATCTCAGTTTTGTAAATCTCAGTTTTGAAAATCTCAGTTTTGTAAATCTCAGTTTTGTAAATCTCAGTTTTGTAAATCTCAGTTTTGTAAATCTAAGTTTTGAAAATCTCAGTTTTTTAAATCTCAGTTTTGTAAATCTCAGTTGTGAAAATCTCAGTTTTGTAAATCTTAGTTTTGTAAATCTCAGTTTTGTAAATCTCAGTTTTGAAAATCTCAGTTTTGAAAATCTCAGTTTTGTAAATTTCAGTTTTGGAAATCTCAGTTTTGTAAATCTCAGATTTGAAAATCTCGGTTTTGTAAATCTCAGTTTTGTAAATCTCAGTTTTCAAAATCTCAGTTTTGTAAATCTCAGTTTTGTAAATCTCAGTTTTGTAAATCTCAGTTTTGTAAATCTCAATTTTCTAAATCTCAGTTTTTTATTACTTTTTTAAATCTCAGTTTTGTCAATCTCAGTTTTGTAAATCTCAGTTTTGTAAATCTCAGTTTTGTAAATCTGTTTTGTAAATCTCAGTTTTGTAAATCTCAGATTTGAAAATCTCAGTTGTGAAAATCTCAGTATTGTAAATCTTAGTTTTGTAAATCTGTTTTGTAAATCTCAGTTTTGAAAATCTCAGTTTTGTAAATCTCAGTTTTGGAAATCTCAGTTTTGTAAATCTCAGTTTTGAAAATCTCGGTTTTGTAAATCTCAGTTTTGTAAATTTCAGTTTTGGAAATTTCAGTTTTGGAAATCTCAGTTTTGTAAATCTCAGATTTGAAAATCTCACTTTTGTAAATCTCAGTTTTGTAAATCTCAGTTTTTTAAATCTCAGTTTTGTAAATCTCAGTTTTGAAAATCTCAGTTTTGTAAATCTCAGTTTTGTAAATCTCAGTTTTGTAAATCTCAGTTTTGTAAATCTAAGTTTTGAAAATCTTAGTTTTGAAAATCACAGTTTTGAAAATCTCAGTTTTTTAAATCTCAGTTTTGAAAATCTCAGATTTGTAAATCATAGTTTTGTAAATCTCAGTTTTGTAAATCTTAGTTTTGTAAATCTCAGTTTTGAAAATCTCAGTGTTGTAAATCTCAGTTTTGTAAATCTCAGTTTTGAAAATCTCGGTTTTGTAAATCTCAGTTTTGAAAATCTAAGTTTTGTAAATCTCAGTTTTGTAAATCTCAATTTTCAAAATCTCACTTTTGTAAATCTCAGTTTTGTTAATCTCAGTTTTGTAAATCTCAGTTTTCAAAATCTCACTTTTCAAAATCTCAGTTTTGTAAATCTAAGTTTTGTAAATGTTAGTTTTGTAAATCTCAGTTTTGTAAATCTCAGTTTTGTAAATCTCAGTTTTGAAAATCTCAGTTTTGTAAATCTCAGTTTTGAAAATCTCGGTTTTGTAAATCTCAGTTTTGTAAATCTTAGTTTTGTAAATCTCAGTTTTGTAAATTTCAGTTTTGGAAATCTCAGTTTTGTAAATCTCAGATTTGAAAATCTCACTTTTGTAAATCTCAGTTTTGTAAATCTCAGTCTTTTAAATCTCAGTTTTGTAAATCTCAGTTTTGAAAATCTCAGTTTTGTAAATCTCAGTTTTGTAAATCTCAGTTTTGTAAATCTCAGTTTTGTAAAATCACAGTTTTGAAAATCTCAGTTTTGTAAATCTCAGTTTTGAAAATCTCAGATTTGTAAATCTTAGTTTTGTAAATCTCAGTTTTGTAAATCTCAGTTTTGTAAATCTCAGTTTTGAAAATCTCAGTTTTGTAAATCTCAGTTTTGAAAATCTCGGTTTTGTAAATCTCAGTTTTGTAAATCTCAGTTTTGTAAATCTCAGTTTTGTAAATTTCAGTTTTGGAAATCTCAGTTTTGTAAATCTCAGATTTGAAAATCTCACTTTTGTAAATCTCAGTTTTGTTAATCTCAGTTTTGAAAATCTCAGTTTTGTAAATCTCAGTTTTGAAAATCTCAGTTTTGTAAATCTCAGTTTCGTAAATCTAAGTTTTGAAAATCTCAGTTTTTAAAATCTCAGTTTTGAAAATCTCAGTTTTGTAAATCTCAGTTTTGGAAATCTCAGTTTTGTAAATCTCAGATTTGAAAATCTCAGTTTTGTAAATCTCAGTTTTGTAAATCTCAGTTTTGTAAATCTCAGTTTTGGAAATCTCAGTTTTGTAAATCTCAGATTTGAAAATCTTGGTTTTGTAAATCTCAGTTTTGTAAATGTGTTTTGAAAATCTCAGTTTTAAAAATCTCAGTTTTGTAAATCTCAGTTTTGAAAATCTCAGATTTGTAAATCTTAGTTTTGTAAATCTCAGTTTTGAAAATCTCAGTTTTGTAAATCTTAGTTTTGAAAATCTCAGATTTGTAAATCTTAGTTTTGTAAATCTCAGTTTTGTAAATCTCAGTTTTGTAAATCTCAGTTGTGAAAATCTCAGTTTTGTAAATCTTAGTTTTGTAAATCTCAGTTTTGTAAATCTCAGTTTTGAAAATCTCAGTTTTGTAAATCTTAGTTTTGTAAATCTCAGATTTGAAAATCTCAGTTTTGTAAATCTCAGTTTTGGAAATCTCAGTTTTGAAAATCACAGTTTTGAAAATCTAAGTTTTGTAAATCTCAGTTTTGAAAATCTCAGATTTGAAAATCTTAGTTTTGTAAATCTCAGTTTTGTAAATCTCAGTTTTGTAAATCTCAGTTTTGAAAATCTCAGTTTTGTAAATCTCAGTTTTGAAAATCTCGGTTTTGTAAATCTCAGTTTTGTAAATCTTAGTTTTGAAAATCTCAGTTTTTAAAATCTCAGTTTTGTAAATCTCAGTTGTGAAAATCTCAGTTTTGTAAATCTTAGTTTTGTAAATCTCAGTTTTGTAAATCGCAGTTTTTTAAATCTCAGTTTTGTAAATTTCAGTTTAGGAAATCTCAGTTTTGGAAATCTCAGATTTGAAAATCTCAGTTTTGTAAATCTCAGTTTTGTAAATCTCAGTTTTGTAAATCTCAGTTTTGTAAATCTCAGTTTTGAAAATCTCAGTTTTGTAAATCTCAGTTTTGTAAATCTCAGTTTTGTAAATCTCAGTTTTGTAAATCTAAGTTTTGAAAATCTCAGTTTTTAAAATCTCAGTTTTGTAAATCTCAGTTGTGAAAATCTCAGTTTTGTAAATCTTAGTTTTGAAAATCTCAGTTTTGTAAATCTCAGTTTTGTAAATCTCAGTTTTGAAAATCTCAGTTTTGAAAATCTCAGTTTTGTAAATCTCAGTTTTGTTAATCCCAGTTTTGAAAATCTCAGTTTTGAAAATTTCAGTTTTGTAAATCTCAGTTTTGTAAATCTCAGTTTTGAAAATCTCAGTTTTGTAAATCTCAGTTTTGTAAATTTCACTTTTGTAAATTTCAGTTTTGAAAATCTCAGTTTTGAAAATTTCAGTTTTGTAAATCTCGGTTTTAAAAATCTCTGTTTTGTAAATCTCAGTTTTTTAAATCTCAGTTTTTTAAATCTCAGTTTTGTAAATCTCAGTTTTGTAAATCTCAGTTTTGTATATCTCAGTTTTGTAAATCTCAGTTTTGTAAATCTCAATTTTGTAAATCTCAGTTTTGTAAATCTCAGTTTTGTAAATCTCAGTTTTGGAAATCTCAGTTTTGTAAATCTCAGATTTGAAAATCTCAGTTTTGTAAATCTCAGTTTTGTAAATCTCAGTTTTGTAAATCTCAGTTTTGAAAATCTCAGTTTTGTAAATCTAAGTTTTGAAAATCTCAGTTTTGCAAATCTCAGTTTTGAAAATCTCAGATTTGTAAATCACAGTTTTGTAAATCTCAGTTTTGTAAATCTCAGATTTGTAAATCTCAGATTTGAAAATCTCAGTTTTGTAGATCTCAGTTTTGTAAATCTCAGTTTTGTAAATCTCAGTTTTGTAAATCTCAGTTTTGAAAATCTCAGGTTTGTAAATCTCAGTTTTGTAAATCTCAGTTTTGTAAATCACAGTTTTGTAAATCTAAGTTTTGAAAATCTCAGTATTGTAAATCTCAGTTTTGTAAATCTCAGTTGTGAAAATCTCAGTTTTGTAAATCTTAGTTTTGAAAACCTCAGTTTTGTAAATCTCGGTTTTGTAAATCTCAGTTTTGTAAATCTCAGTTTTGAAAATCTCAGTTTTGAAAACCTCAGTTTTGTAAATCTCAGTTTTGTAAATCTCAGTTTTGAAAATCTCAGTTTTGAAAATTTCAGTTTTGTAAATCTCAGTTTTGTAAATCTCAGTTTTAAAAATCTCAGTTTTGTAAATCTCAGTTTTGTAAATTTCAGTTTTGTAAATTTCAGTTTTGAAAATCTCAGTTTTGAAAATTTCAGTTTTGTAAATCTCAGTTTTAAAAATCTCCGTTTTGTAAATCTCAGTTTTTTAAATCTCAGTTTTGGAAATCTCAGTTTTGTAAATCTCAGATTTGAAAATCTCAGTTTTGTAAATCTCAGTTTTGTAAATCTCAGTTTTGTAAATCTCAGTTTTGAAAATCTAAGTTTTGAAAATCTAAGTTTTGAAAATCTTAGTTTTGTAAATCTCAGTTTTGTAAATCTCAGTTTTGAAAATCTCAATTTTGTAAATCTAAGTTTTGAAAATCTCAGTTTTGTAAATCTCAGTTTTGTAAATCTAAGTTTTGAAAATCTCAGTTTTGTAAATCTCAGTTTTGTAAATCTCAGTTTTGTAAATCTCAGTTTTGAAAATCTCAGTTTTGAAAATCTCAGTTTTGTGAATCTCAGTTTTGTAAATCTCAGTTTTGAAAATCTCAGTTTTGAAAATCTCAATTTTGTAAATCTAAGTTTTGAAAATCTCCGTTTTTTAAATCTCAGTTTTGTAAATCTCAGTTTTGTAAATCTAAGTTTTGAAAATCTCAGATTTGTAAATCACAGTTTTGTAAATCTCAGTTTTGTAAATCTCAGTTTTGTAAATCTCAGCTTTGTAAATCTCAGTTTTGAAAATCTCACTGTTGTAAATCTCAGTTTTGTAAATCTGTTTTAAAAATCTCAGTTTTGTAAATCTCAGTTTTGTAAATCTCAATTTTGTAAATCTCAGTTTTGTAAATCTTGGTTTTTAAAATCTCGGTTTTGATTTGCGCGGTTTTGAATTGAGCGGTTTTGATTCGAGCGGTTTTGGACCGAGCGGTTTTGAGTTTTTCAAATTTGAGATTTTTAAAAGTGAGATTTTCAAATCTGAGATTTTCAAAATTAAAATTTTTAAATCTGAGATTGTCACTTCTGAGATTTTCAAAACTGAGATTTTCGAAACTGAGATTCTAAAATCTAAGATTTTGAAATCTAAGATTTTCAAAACTGAAATTCTCAAATTTGAGTTTTTTAAATCTGAGATTTTCAAAACTGAGATTTACAAAACTGAGATTTACAAAACTGAGATTTTCAAAACTGAGATTTATAAAACTGAGATTAACAAAACTGAGATTTACAAAACTGAGATTTTCAAAACTGAGATTACAAAACTGAGATTTACAAAACTGAGATTTACAAAACTGAGATTTACAAAACTTAGATTTTCAAAACTGAGATTAACAAAACTAAGATATACAAAACTGAGACTTTCAAAACCGAGATTTACAAAACTGAGATTTTCAAAACTGAGATTTACAAAACTGAGATTTACAAAACTGAGATTTTCAAAACTGAGATTTACAAAACTGAGATTTTCAAAACTGAGATTTACGAACTGAGATTTTCAAAACTGAGATTTACAAAACTAAGATTTACAAAACTGAGATTTACAAAACTGAGATTTACAAAACTGAGATTTTCAAAACTGAGATTTACAATACTGAGATTTTCAAAACTGAGATTGACAAAACTGCGATTTACAAAACTAAGATTATCGAAACCGAGATTTACAAAACTGAGATTTACAAAACTTAGATTTTCAAAACTGAGATTAACAAAACTAAGATATACAAAACTGAGACTTTCAAAATCGAGATTTACAAAACTGAGATTTACAAAACTAAGATTTACAAAACTGAGATTTTCAAAACCGAGATTTATAAAACTGAGATTTACAAAACTGAGATTTTTAAAACTGAGATTTTCAAAACTGAGATTAACAAAACTAAGATATACAAAACTGAGACTTTCAAAATCGAGATTTACAAAACTGAGATTTTCAAAACTAAGATTTACAAAACTGAGATTTTCAAAACCGAGATTTATAAAACTGAGATTTACAAAACTGAGATTTTTAAAACTGAGATTTTCAAAACTGAGATTTACAAAACTGAGATTTACAAAACTGAGATTTACAAAACTGAGATTTACAAAACTGAGATTTACAAAACTGAGATTTACAAAACTGAGATTTACAAAACTGCGATTTTTAAAACTGAGATTTACAAAATTGAGATTTTCAAAACTGAGATTTACAAACCTGAGATTTTCAAAACTGAGATTTACAAAACTGAGATTATCGAAACTGAGATTTACAAAACTGAGATTTTCAAAACTGAGATTTACAAAACTGAGATTTAGAAAACTGAGATTTACAAAACTGAGATTTACAAAACTGAGATTTACAAAACTGAGATTGACAAAACTGCGATTTACAAAACTAAGATTATCGAAACCGAGATTTACAAAACTTAGATTTTCAAAACTGAGATTAACAAAACTAAGATATACAAAACTGAGACTTTCAAAATCGAGATTTACAAAACTGAGATTTACAAAACTAAGATTTACAAAACTGAGATTTTCAAAACCGAGATTTATAAAACTGAGATTTACAAAACTGAGATTTTTAAAACTGAGATTTTCAAAACTGAGATTTACAAAACTGAGATTTACAAAACTGAGATTTACAAAACTGAGATTTACAAAACTGAGATTTACAAAACTGCGATTTACAACACTGAGATTTGCAAAACTGAGATTTTTAAAACTGAGATTTACAAAATTGAGATTTTCAAAACTGAGATTTACAAACCTGAGATTTTCAAAACTGAGATTTACAAAACTGAGATTATCGAAACTGAGATTTACAAAACTGAGATTTTCAAAACTGAGATTTACAAAACTGAGATTTAGAAAACTGAGATTTACAAAACTGAGATTTACAAAACTGAGATTTACAAAACTGAGATTTACAAAACTGCGATTTACAACACTGAGATTTGCAAAACTGAGATTTTTAAAACTGAGATTTTCAAAACTGAGATTTACAAAACTGAGATTTACAAAACTGAGATTTACAAAACTCACATTTACAAAACTGAGATTTAAAAAACTGAGATTTTCAAAACAGATTTACAAAACTGAGATTTACAAAACTGAGATTTACAAAACTGAGATTTACAAAACTGAGATTTAAAAAACTGAGATTTTCAAAACTGAGATTTACAAAACTGAGATTTACAAAACTGAGATTTACAAAACTGAGAATTACAAAACTGAGAATTACAAATCTGAGAATTACAAAACTGAGAATTACAAAACTGAGATTTACAAAACTGAGATTTACAAAACTGAGATTTACAAAACTCAGATTTACAAAATAGAGATTTACAAAACTGAGATTTACAAAACTGAGATTTACAAAACTGAGATTTACAAAACTGAGATTTACAAAACTGAGATTTACAAAACTGAGATTTACAAAACTGAGATTTACAAAACTGAGATTTACAAAACTGAGATTTAAAAAACTGAGGTTTACAAAACTGAGATTTTCAAAACTGAGATTTACAAAACTGAGATTTACAAAACTGAGATTTACAAAACTGAAATTTTCAAAACTGAGATTTACAAAACAGACATTTTCAAAACTGAGATTTACAAAACTGAGATTTACAAAACTGAGATTTACAAAACTGAGATTTACAAAACTGAGATTTACAAAACTGAGATGTACAAAACTGAGATTTACAAAACAGAGACTTTTAAAACTGAGATTTACAAAACTGAGATTTACAAAACTGAGATTTACAAAACTGAGATTTACAAAACTGAGATTTACAAAACTGAGATTTACAAAACTGAGATTTACAAAACTGAGATTTACAAAACTGAGATTTTCAAAACTGAGATTTACAAAACTGAGATTTACAAAACTGAGATTTACAAAACTGAGATTTACAAAACTGAGATTTTCAAAACTGAGATTTACAAAACTGAGATTTACAAAACTGAGAATTACAAAACTGAGATTTACAAAACTGAGATTTATAAAACTGAGATTTACAAAACTGAGATTTACAAAACTGAGATTTTCAAAACTGAGATTTACAAAACTGAGATTTACAAAACTGAGATTTTCAAAACTGTGATTTTCAAAACTGAGATTTAGAAAACTGAGATTTTCAAAACTGAGATTTACAAAACTGAGATTTTCAAAACTGAGATTTACAAACCTGAGATTTTCAAAACTAAGATTCACAAAACTGAGATTTTCAAAACTGAGATTTACACAACTAAGGTTTACAAAACTGAGATTTACAAACCTGAGATTTACAAAACTGAGATTTACAAAACTGGGATTTACAAAACTGAGATTTACAAAACTGAGATTTACAAAACTGAGATTTACAAAACAGAGATTTACAAAACTGAGATTTACAAAACAGAGATTTACAAAACTGAGATTTTCAATTCTGAGTTTACCAAACCTGAGATTTACAAAACTGAGATTTACAAAACAGAGATTTTCAAAACTGAGATTTACAAAACTGAGATTTACAAAACTGAGATTTACAAAACTCAGATTTACAAAACTGAGATTTAAAAAACTGAGATTAACAAAACTGAGATTTACAAAACTGATTTACAAAACTGAGATTTTCAAAACTAAAATTTACAAAACTGAGATTTACAAAACTGAGATTTTCAAAACTGAGATTTACAAAACTGAGATTTACAAAACTGAGATTTTCAAAACTGAGATTTACAAAACAGAGATTTACAAAACTGAGATTTACAAAACTCAGATTTACAAAACTGAGATTTACAAATCTGAGATTTACAAAACTGAGATTTTCAAAACTGAGATTTACAAAACTGAGATTTACAAAACTGAGATTTACAAAACTGAGATTTACAAAACTGAGATTTTCAAATCTGAGATTTACAAAACTGAGATTTACAAAACTGAGATTTACAAAACTGAGATTTTCAAAACTGAGATTAACAAAACTGAGAATTTCAAAACTGAGATTTTCAAAACTGAGATTTTCAAAACTGAGATTTAAAAAACTGAGATTTTCAAAACTGAGATTTACAAAACTGAGATTTTCAAAACTGAGATTTACAAACCTGAGATTTACAAAACTTAGATTTTCAAAACTGAGATTAACAAAACTAAGATATACAAAACTGAGACTTTCAAAATCGAGATTTACAAAACTGAGATTTACAAAACTAAGATTTACAAAACTGAGATTTACAAAACTGAGATTTACAAAACTGAGATTTACAAAACTGAGATTTACAAAACAGAGATTTACAAAACTGAGATTTACAAAACAGAGATTTTCAAAACTGAGATTTTCAAAACTGAGATTTTCAAAACTGAGATTTACAAAACTGAGATTTTCAAAACTGAGATTTACAAACCTGGGATTTTCAAAACTGAGATTCACAAAACTGAGATTATCGAAACTGAGATTTACAAAACTGAGATTTACAAAACTGAGATTTTCAAAACTGAGATTTACAAAACTGAGATTTACAAAACTGAGATTTACAAAACTGAGATTTACAAAACTGAGATTTACAAAACTGAGATTTTCAAAACTGAGATTTACAAAACTGAGATTTACAAAACTGAGATTTACAAAACTGAGATTTACAAAACTGAGATTTTCAAAACTGAGATTTACAAAACTGAGATTTACAAAACTGAGAATTACAAAACTGAGATTTACAAAACTGAGATTTATAAAACTGAGATTTACAAAACTGAGATTTACAAAACTGAGATTTTCAAAACTGAGATTTACAAAACTGAGATTTACTAAACTGAGATTTTCAAAACTGTGATTTTCAAAACTGAGATTTAGAAAACTGAGATTTTCAAAACTGAGATTTACAAAACTGAGATTTTCAAAACTGAGATTTACAAACCTGAGATTTTCAAAACTAAGATTCACAAAACTGAGATTTTCAAAACTGAGATTTACACAACTAAGATTTACAAAACTGAGATTTACAAACCTGAGATTTACAAAACTGAGATTTACAAAACTGGGATTTACAAAACTGAGATTTACAAAACTGAGATTTACAAAACTGAGATTTACAAAACAGAGATTTACAAAACTGAGATTTACAAAACAGAGATTTACAAAACTGAGATTTTCAATTCTGAGTTTACCAAACCTGAGATTTACAAAACTGAGATTTACAAAACAGAGATTTTCAAAACTGAGATTTACAAAACTGAGATTTACAAAACTGAGATTTACAAAACTCAGATTTACAAAACTGAGATTTAAAAAACTGAGATTAACAAAACTGAGATTTACAAAACTGATTTACAAAACTGAGATTTTCAAAACTAAAATTTACAAAACTGAGATTTACAAAACTGAGATTTTCAAAACTGAGATTTACAAAACTGAGATTTACAAAACTGAGATTTTCAAAACTGAGATTTACAAAACAGAGATTTACAAAACTGAGATTTACAAAACTCAGATTTACAAAACTGAGATTTACAAATCTGAGATTTACAAAACTGAGATTTTCAAAACTGAGATTTACAAAACTGAGATTTACAAAACTGAGATTTACAAAACTGAGATTTACAAAACTGAGATTTTCAAATCTGAGATTTACAAAACTGAGATTTACAAAACTGAGATTTACAAAACTGAGATTTTCAAAACTGAGATTAACAAAACTGAGAATTTCAAAACTGAGATTTTCAAAACTGAGATTTTCAAAACTGAGATTTAAAAAACTGAGATTTTCAAAACTGAGATTTACAAAACTGAGATTTTCAAAACTGAGATTTACAAACCTGAGATTTTCAAAACTAAGATTCACAAAACTGAGATTTTTAAAACTGAGATTTACAAAACTGAGATTTACAAAACTGAGATTTAAAAACCTGAGATTTACAAAACTGAGATTAACAAAACTGAGATTTACAAAACTGAGATTTACAAAACTGAGATTTACAAAACTGAGATTTACAAAACAGAGATTTACAAAACTGAGATTTACAAAACAGAGATTTTCAAAACTGAGATTTTCAAAACTGAGATTTTCAAAACTGAGATTTACAAAACTGAGATTTTCAAAACTGAGATTTACAAACCTGGGATTTTCAAAACTGAGATTCACAAAACTGAGATTATCGAAACTGAGATTTACAAAACTGAGATTTTCAAAACTGAGATTTACAAAACTGAGATTTACAAAACTGAGATTTACAAAACTGAGATTTACAAAACTGAGATTTTCAAATCTGAGATTTACAAAACTGAGATTTACAAAACTGAGATTTACAAAACTGAGATTTTCAAAACTGAGATTAACAAAACTGAGATTTTCAAAACTGAGATTTTCAAAACTGAGATTTTCAAAACTGAGATTTAAAAAACTGAGATTTTCAAAACTGAGATTTACAAAACTGAAATTTACAAAACTGAGATTTACAAAACTGAGATTTACAAAACTGAGATTTTCAAATCTGAGATTTACAAAACTGAGATTTACAAAACTGAGATTTACAAAACTGAGATTTTCAAAACTGAGATTAACAAAACTGAGATTTTCAAAACTGAGATTTTCAAAACTGAGATTTTCAAAACTGAGATTTAAAAAACTGAGATTTTCAAAACTGAGATTTATAAAACTGAGATTTTCAAAACTGAGATTCACAAACCTGAGATTTTCAAAACTAAGATTCAAAAAACTGAGATTTTTAAAACTGAGATTTACAAACCTGAGATTTACAAAACTGAGATTTACAAACCTGAGATTTACAAAACTGAGATTAACAAAACTGAGATTTACAAAACTGAGATTTACAAAACTGAAATTTACAAAACTGAGATTTACAAAACTGAGATTTACAAAACTGAGATTTACAAAATTGAGATTTACAAAACTGAGATTAACAAAACTCAGATTTACAAAACTCAGATTTACAAAACTGAGATTCACAAAACTGAGATTTACAAAACTGAGATTTACAAAACTGATTTACAAAACTGAGATTTACAAAACTGAGATTTACAAAACTGAGATTTACAAAACTGAGATTTACAAAACTGAGATTTTCAAAACTGAGATTTACAAAACAGAGATTTACAAAACTGAGATTTACAAAACTCAGATTTACAAAACTGAGATTTACAAAACTCAGATTTACAAAACTGAGATTTACAAATCTGAGATTTACAAAACTGAGATTTACAAAACTGAGATTTTCAAAACTGAGATTAACAAAACAGAGATTTACAAAACTGAAATTTGTAAAACTGAGAATTACAAAACTGAGATTTACAAAACTGAGATTTACAAAACTCAGATTTACAAAACTGAGATTTACAAAACTGAGATTTACAAAACTAAAATTTACAAAACTGAGATTTACAAAACTGAGATTTTCAAAACTGAGATTTACAAAACTGAGATTTACAAAACTGAGATTTTCAAAACTGAGATTTACAAAACAGAGATTTACAAAACTGAGATTTTCAAAACTGAGATTTTCAAAACTGAGATTTACAAAACTGAGATTTTCAAAACTGAGATTTACAAACCTGGGATTTTCAAAACTGAGATTCACAAAACTGAGATTATCGAAACTGAGATTTACAAAACTGAGATTTTCAAAACTGAGATTTACAAAACTGAGATTTACAAAACTGAGATTTACAAAACTGAGATTAACAAAACTGATTTACAAAACTGAGATTTTCAAAACTAAAATTTACAAAACTGAGATTTACAAAACTGAGATTTTCAAAACTGAGATTTACAAAACTGAGATTTACAAAACTGAGATTTTCAAAACTGAGATTTACAAAACAGAGATTTACAAAACTGAGATTTACAAAACTCAGATTTACAAAACTGAGATTTACAAAACTGAGATTTACAAAACTAAAATTTACAAAACTGAGATTTACAAAACTGAGATTTTCAAAACTGAGATTTACAAAACTGAGATTTACAAAACTGAGATTTTCAAAACTGAGATTTACAAAACAGAGATTTTCAAAACTGAGATTTTCAAAACTGAGATTTTCAAAACTGAGATTTAAAAAACTGAGATTTTCAAAACTGAGATTTACAAAACTGAGATTTACAAAACTGAGATTTACAAAACTGAGATTTACAAAACTGAGATTTTCAAATCTGAGATTTACAAAACTGAGATTTACAAAACTGAGATTTACAAAACTGAGATTTTCAAAACTGAGATTAACAAAACTGAGATTTTCAAAACTGAGATTTTCAAAACTGAGATTTAAAAAACTGGGATTTTCAAAACTGAGATTTATAAAACTGAGATTTTCAAAACTTAAATTCACAAACCTGAGATTTTCAAAACTAAGATTCAAAAAACTGAGATTTTTAAAACTGAGATTTACAAAACTGAGATTTACAAAACTGAGATTTACAAACCTGAGATTTACAAAACTGAGATTAACAAAACTGAGATTTACAAAACTGAGATTTACAAAACTGAGATTTACAAAACTGAGATTTACAAAACTGAGATTTACAAAACTGAGATTTACAAAATTGAGATTTACAAAACTGAGATTAACAAAACTCAGATTTACAAAACTCAGATTTACAAAACTGAGATTCACAAAACTGAGATTTACAAAACTGAGATTTACAAAACTGATTTACAAAACTGAGATTTACAAAACTGAGATTTACAAAACTGAGATTTACAAAACTGAGATTTTCAAAACTGAGATTTACAAAACAGAGATTTACTAAACTGAGATTTACAAAACTCAGATTTACAAAACTGAGATTTACAAAACTCAGATTTACAAAACTGAGATTTACAAATCTGAGATTTACAAAACTGAGATTTACAAAACTGAGATTTTCAAAACTGAGATTAACAAAACAGAGATTTACAAAACTGAAATTTGTAAAACTGAGAATTACAAAACTGAGATTTACAAAACTGAGATTTACAAAACTCAGATTTACAAAACTGAGATTTACAAAACTGAGATTTACAAAACTAAAATTTACAAAACTGAGATTTACAAAACTGAGATTTTCAAAACTGAGATTTACAAAACTGAGATTTACAAAACTGAGATTTTCAAAACTGAGATTTACAAAACAGAGATTTACAAAACTGAGATTTTCAAAACTGAGATTTTCAAAACTGAGATTTACAAAACTGAGATTTTCAAAACTGAGATTTACAAACCTGGGATTTTCAAAACTGAGATTCACAAAACTGAGATTATCGAAACTGAGATTTACAAAACTGAGATTTTCAAAACTGAGATTTACAAAACTGAGATTTACAAAACTGAGATTTACAAAACTGAGATTAGCAAAACTGATTTACAAAACTGAGATTTTCAAAACTAAAATTTACAAAACTGAGATTTACAAAACTGAGATTTTCAAAACTGAGATTTACAAAACTGAGATTTACAAAACTGAGATTTTCAAAACTGAGATTTACAAAACAGAGATTTACAAAACTGAGATTTACAAAACTCAGATTTACAAAACTGAGATTTACAAAACTGAGATTTACAAAACTAAAATTTACAAAACTGAGATTTACAAAACTGAGATTTTCAAAACTGAGATTTACAAAACTGAGATTTACAAAACTGAGATTTTCAAAACTAAGATTTACAAAACAGAGATTTTCAAAACTGAGATTTTCAAAACTGAGATTTTCAAAACTGAGATTTACAAAACTGAGATTTTCAAAACTGAGATTTACAAACCTGGGATTTTCAAAACTGAGATTCACAAAACTGAGATTATCGAAACTGAGATTTACAAAACTGAGATTTTCAAAACTGAGATTTACAAAACTGAGATTTACAAAACTGAGATTTACAAAACTGAGATTTACAAAACTGAGATTTACAAAACTGAGATTTACAAAACTGAGGTTTACAAAACTGAGATTTACAAAACTGAGATTTACAAAACTGAGATTTACAAACCTGGGATTTTCAAAACTGAGATTTACAAAACTGAGATTTACAAAACTGAGATTTTTAAAACTGAGATTTTCAAAACTGAGATTAACAAAACTAAGATATACAAAACTGAGACTTTCAAAATCGAGATTTACAAAACTGAGATTTACAAAACTGAGATTTACAAAACTCAGATTTACAAAACCGAGATTTACAAAACTGAGATTTACAAAACTGAGATTTGCAAAACTGAGATTTACAAAACTGAGATTTACAAAACTGAGATTTACAAAACTCAGATTTACAAAACTGAGATTTGCAAAACTGAGATTTACAAAACTGAGATTTACAAAACTGAGATTCACAAAACTGAGATTTACAAAACTGAGATTTACAAAACTGAGGTTTACAAAACTGAGATTTTCAAAACTGAGATTTACAAAACTGAGATTTACAAAACTGAGGTTTACAAAACTGAGATTTTCAAAACTGAGATTTACAAAACTGAGATTTGCAAAACTGATATTTACAAAAGTGAGATTTACAAAACCGAGATTTATAAAACTGAGATTTACAAAACTGAGATTTTTAAAACTGAGATTTTCAAAACTGAGATTAACAAAACTAAGATATACAAAACTGAGACTTTCAAAATCGAGATTTACAAAACTGAGATTTACAAAACTAAGATTTACAAAACTGAGATTTTCAAAACCGAGATTTATAAAACTGAGATTTACAAAACTGAGATTTTTAAAACTGAGATTTTCAAAACTGAGATTAACAAAACTAAGATATACAAAACTGAGACTTTCAAAATCGAGATTTACAAAACTGAGATTTACAAAACTAAGATTTACAAAACTGAGATTTTCAAAACCGAGATTTATAAAACTGAGATTTACAAAACTGAGATTTTTAAAACTGAGATTTTCAAAACTGAGATTAACAAAACTAAGATATACAAAACTGAGACTTTCAAAATCGAGATTTACAAAACTGAGATTTTCAAAACTAAGATTTACAAAACTGAGATTTTCAAAACCGAGATTTATAAAACTGAGATTTACAAAACTGAGATTTTTAAAACTGAGATTTTCAAAACTGAGATTAACAAAACTAAGATATACAAAACTGAGACTTTCAAAACCGAGATTTATAAAACTGAGATTTACAAAACTAAGATTTACAAAACTGAGATTTTCAAAACCGAGATTTATAAAACTGAGATTTACAAAACTGAGATTTTTAAAACTGAGATTTTCAAAACTGAGATTAACAAAACTAAGATATACAAAACTGAGACTTTCAAAACCGAGATTTATAAAACTGAGATTTTCAAAACTAAGATTTACAAAACTGAGATTTTCAAAACCGAGATTTATAAAACTGAGATTTACAAAACTGAGATTTTTAAAACTGAGATTTTCAAAACTGAGATTAACAAAACTAAGATATACAAAACTGAGACTTTCAAAATCGAGATTTACAAAACTGAGATTTACAAAACTAAGATTTACAAAACTGAGATTTTCAAAACCGAGATTTATAAAACTGAGATTTACAAAACTGAGATTTTTAAAACTGAGATTTTCAAAACTGAGATTAACAAAACTAAGATATACAAAACTGAGACTTTCAAAATCGAGATTTACAAAACTGAGATTTACAAAACTAAGATTTACAAAACTGAGATTTTCAAAACCGAGATTTATAAAACTGAGATTTACAAAACTGAGATTTTTAAAACTGAGATTTTCAAAACTGAGATTAACAAAACTAAGATATACAAAACTGAGACTTTCAAAACCGAGATTTATAAAACTGAGATTTTCAAAACTAAGATTTACAAAACTGAGATTTTCAAAACCGAGATTTATAAAACTGAGATTTACAAAACTGAGATTTTTAAAACTGAGATTTTCAAAACTGAGATTAACAAAACTAAGATATACAAAACTGAGACTTTCAAAATCGAGATTTACAAAACTGAGATTTACAAAACTAATATTTACAAAACTGAGATTTTCAAAACCGAGATTTATAAAACTGAGATTTACAAAACTGAGATTTTTAAAACTGAGATTTTCAAAACTGAGATTAACAAAACTAAGATATACAAAACTGAGACTTTCAAAATCGAGATTTACAAAACTGAGATTTTCAAAACTAAGATTTACAAAACTGAGATTTTCAAAACCGAGATTTATAAAACTGAGATTTACAAAACTGAGATTTTTAAAACTGAGATTTTCAAAACTGAGATTAACAAAACTAAGATATACAAAACTGAGACTTTCAAAACCGAGATTTATAAAACTGAGATTTACAAAACTGAGATTTTTAAAACTGAGATTTTCAAAACTGAGATTAACAAAACTAAGATATACAAAACTGAGACTTTCAAAACCGAGATTTATAAAACTGAGATTTACAAAACTAAGATTTACAAAACTGAGATTTTCAAAACCGAGATTTATAAAACTGAGATTTACAAAACTGAGATTTTTAAAACTGAGATTTTCAAAACTGAGATTAACAAAACTAAGATATACAAAACTGAGACTTTCAAAATCGAGATTTACAAAACTGAGATTTTCAAAACCGAGATTTATAAAACTGAGATTTACAAAACTGAGATTTTCAAAACCGAGATTTATAAAACTGAGATTTACAAAACTGAGATTTTTAAAACTGAGATTTTCAAAACTGAGATTAACAAAACTAAGATATACAAAACTGAGACTTTCAAAATCGAGATTTACAAAACTGAGATTTACAAAACTAAGATTTACAAAACTGAGATTTTCAAAACCGAGATTTATAAAACTGAGATTTACAAAACTGAGATTTTCAAAACTGAGATTTACAAAACTGAGATTTACAAAACTGAGATTTACAAAACTGAGATTTACAAAACTGAGATTTACAAAGCTGAGATTTACAAAACTGAGATTTACAAAACTCAGATTTACAAAACTGAGATTTACAAAACTCAGATTTACAAAACTCAGATTTACAAAACTCAGATTTACAAAACTGAGATTTACAAAACTGAGATTTACAAAACTGAGATTTACAAAACTGAGATTTACAAAACTGAGGTTTACAAAACTGAGATTTACAAAACTGAGATTTACAAAACTGAGATTTACAAAACTGAGATTTACAAAACTGAGATTTACAAAACTGAGATTTACAAAACTGAGATTTACAAAACTGAGATTTACAAAACTGAGATTTACAAAACTCAGATTTACAAAACTGAGATTTACAAAACTGAGATTTACAAAACTGAGATTTGCAAAACTGAGATTTACAAAACTGAGATTTGCAAAACTGAGATTTACAAAACTGAGATTTACAAAACTGAGATTTTCAAAACTGAGATTTACAAAACTGAGATTTACAAAACTGAGATTTTCAAAACTGAGATTTACAAAACTGAGATTTACAAAACTGAGATTTACAAAACTGAGATTTACAAAACTAAGATTTACAAAACTGAGATTTACAAAACTGAGATTTACAAAACTGAGATTTGCAAAACTGAGATTTACAAAACTGAGATTTAGAAAACTGAGATTTACAAAACTGAGATTTGCAAAACTGAGATTTACAAAACTGAGATTTAGAAAACTGAGATTTACAAAACTGAGATTTACAAAACTCAGATTTACAAAACTCAGATTTACAAAACTGAGATTTGCAAAACTGAGATTTTCAAAACTGAGATTTACAAAACTCAGATTTACAAAACTGAGATTTACAAAACTGAGATTTGCAAAACTGAGATTTACAAAACTGAGATTTAGAAAACTGAAATCTACAAAACTGAGATTTGCAAAACTGAGATTTACAAAACTGAGATTTACAAAACTGAGATTTACAAAACTCAGATTTACAAAACTCAGATTTACAAAACTGAGATTTACAAAACTGAGATTTAGAAAACTGATATTTACAAAACTCAGATTTACAAAACTGAGATTTACAAAACTCAGATTTACAAAACTGAGATTTACAAAACTGAGATTTGCAAAACTGAGATTTACAAAACTGAGATTTAGAAAACTGAGATTTACAAAACTGAGATTTACAAAACTGAGATTTACAAAACTCAGATTTACAAAACTGAGATTTGCAAAACTGAGATTTGCAAAACTAAGATTTACAAAACTGAGATTTAGAAAACTGAGATTTAGAAAACTGAGATTTGCAAAACTGAGATTTTCAAAACCGAGATTTACAAAACTCAGATTTACAAAACTGAGATTTACAAAACTCAGATTTACAAAACTCAGATTTACAAAACTGAGATTTGCAAAACTGAGATTTACAAAACTGAGATTTACAAAACTCAGATTTACAAAACTCAGATTTACAAAACTGAGATTTACAAAACTAAGATTTGCAAAACTGACATTTACAAAACTGAGATTTACAAAACTGAGATTTAGAAAACTGAGATTTACAAAACTCAGATTTGCAAAACTCAGATTTACAAAACTCAGATTTACAAAACTGAGATTTACAGAACTGAGATTTGCAAAACTGAGATTTACAAAATTGAGATTTAGAAAAGTGAGATTTACAAAACTGAGATTATAAAACTGAGATTTACAAAACTCAGATTTACAAAACTGAGATTTGCAAAACTGAGCTTTGCAAAACTGAGATTTACAAAACTGAGATTTACAAAACTGCGATTTACAAAACTGAGATTTACAAAGCTGAGATTTACAAAACTGAGATTTACAAAACTCAGATTTACAAAACTGAGATTTACAAAACTCAGAATTACAAAACTGAGATTTACAAAACTGAGATTTACAAAACTGAGATTTACAAAACTGAGATTTACAAAGCTGAGATTTACAAAACTGAGATTTACAAAACTCAGATTTACAAAACTGAGATTTACAAAACTCAGATTTACAAAACTGAGATTTACAAAACTGAGATTTACAAAACTGAGATTTACAAAACTCAGATTTACAAAACTGAGATTTACAAAACTCAGATTTACAAAACTAAGATTTACAAAACTGAGATTTGCAAAACTGAGATTTACAAAACTGAGATTTACAAAACCGAGATTTACAAAACTGAGATTTACAAAACTGAGATTTACAAAACTGAGATTTGCAAAACTGAGATTTACAAAACTGAGATTTTCAAATCTGAGATTTTAAAAACTGAGATTTACAAAACTGAGATTTACAAAACTCAGATTTACAAAACTGAGATTTACAAAACTGAGATTTACAAAACTGAGATTTGCAAAGCTGAGATTTACAAAACAAAGATTTACAAAACTGAGATTTGCAAAACTGAGATTTTCAAAACTGAGATTTACAAAACTCAGATTTACCAAACTGAGATTTACAAAACTCAGATTTACAAAACTGAGATAAATCTCAGTTTTGTTTACAAAACGCTCGCTCCGAAACCGCTCGCTCCAAAACCGCTCGCTTTAAAACCGCTCGCTTCAAAACCGCTCGCTCCACAACCGCTCGCTCCTAAACCGCTCGCTCCAAAACCGCTCGAATCAAAACCGCTCGCTCCAAAATGGATCGCTCCAAACCGCTCGCTCCAAAATGGATCGCTCCAAACCGCTCGCTCCAAAAAGGGTCGCTCCAAACCGCTCGCTCGCTACGAAACCGCTCGCTCCAAAACTGTTTGCTCCAAAACCGCTCGCTCCGAAACCGCTCGCTCCAAGACCGCTCGCTCCGAAACCGCTCGCTCCAAAACCGCTCGCTCCAAAACCGCTCGCTCCTAAACCGCTCGCTCCAAAACCGCTTGTTCTAAAACCGCTCGAATCAAAACCGCTCGAATCAAAACCGCTTGCTCCAAAATTGCTCGAATCAAAACCGCTCGCTCCAAAATGGATCGCTCCAAACCGCTCGCTCCAAAGTGGATCGCTCCAAACCGCTCGCTCCAAAATAAATCACTCCAAACCGCTCGCTCCAAAATGGATCGCTCCAAACCGCTCGCTACAAAACCGCTCGCTCCAAAACCGCTCGCTCCAAAACCGCTCGCTCCAAAACCGCTCGCTCCAAAACCGCTCGCTTCAAAACCGCTCGCTCCAAAACCGCTCGCTACGGAACCGCTCGCTCCAAAACCGCTCGCTCCAAAACCGCTCGCTCCGAAACCGCTCGCTCCACAACCGCTCGCTCCAAAACCGCTCGCTCCAAAACCGCTCGCTCCAAAACCGCTCGCTCTAAAACCGCTCGCTCCAAAACCGCTCGCTCCAAAACCGCTCGAATCAAAACCGCTCGGTCCAAAACCGCTCGAATCAAAACCGCTCAGTCAAATCCGCTCAAATCAAAACCGATCAGTCCGAAACCACTCGAATCAAAACCGCTCGCTCTAAAACCGATCGAATCAAAACCGCTCGTTCCGAAAAAAAAACTGAGATATACAAAACTGAGATTTACAAAACTCAGATTTACAAAACTGAGATTTACAAAACTCAGATTTACAAAACTCAGATTTACAAAACTGAGATTTGCAAAACTGTGATTTACAAAACTGAGATTTACAAAACTGAGATTTACAAAACCGAGATTTACAAAACTCAGATTTACAAAACTCAGATTTACAAAACTGAGATTTGCAAAACTGAGATTTACAAAACTGAGATTTACAAAACCGAGATTTACAAAACTGAGATTTACAAAACTGAGATTTACAAAACTGAGATTTGCAAAACTGAGATTTACAAAACTGAGATTTAGAAAACTGAAATCTACAAAACTGAGATTTGCAAAACTGAGATTTACAAAACTGAGATTTACAAAACTGAGATTTACAAAACTCAGATTTACAAAACTCAGATTTACAAAACTGAGATTTACAAAACTGAGATTTAGAAAACTGATATTTACAAAACTCAGATTTACAAAACTGAGATTTACAAAACTCAGATTTACAAAACTGAGATTTACAAAACTGAGATTTGCAAAACTGAGATTTACAAAACTGAGATTTAGAAAACTGAGATTTACAAAACTGAGATATACAAAACTGAGATTTACAAAACTCAGATTTACAAAACTGAGATTTGCAAAACTGAGATTTGCAAAACTAAGATTTACAAAACTGAGATTTAGAAAACTGAGATTTAGAAAACTGAGATTTGCAAAACTGAGATTTTCAAAACCGAGATTTACAAAACTCAGATTTACAAAACTGAGATTTACAAAACTCAGATTTACAAAACTCAGATTTACAAAACTGAGATTTGCAAAACTGAGATTTACAAAACTGAGATTTACAAAACTCAGATTTACAAAACTCAGATTTACAAAACTGAGATTTACAAAACTGAGATTTGCAAAACTGAGATTTACAAAACTGAGATTTACAAAACTGAGATTTAGAAAACTGAGATTTACAAAACTCAGATTTGCAAAACTCAGATTTACAAAACTCAGATTTACAAAACTGAGATTTACAGAACTGAGATTTGCAAAACTGAGATTTACAAAATTGAGATTTAGAAAAGTGAGATTTACAAAACTGAGATTATAAAACTGAGATTTACAAAACTCAGATTTACAAAACTGAGATTTGCAAAACTGAGCTTTGCAAAACTGAGATTTACAAAACTGAGATTTACAAAACTGCGATTTACAAAACTGAGATTTACAAAGCTGAGATTTACAAAACTGAGATTTACAAAACTCAGATTTACAAAACTGAGATTTACAAAACTCAGAATTACAAAACTGAGATTTACAAAACTGAGATTTACAAAACTGAGATTTACAAAACTGAGATTTACAAAGCTGAGATTTACAAAACTGAGATTTACAAAACTCAGATTTACAAAACTGAGATTTACAAAACTCAGATTTACAAAACTGAGATTTACAAAACTGAGATTTACAAAACTGAGATTTACAAAACTCAGATTTACAAAACTGAGATTTACAAAACTCAGATTTACAAAACTAAGATTTACAAAACTGAGATTTGCAAAACTGAGATTTACAAAACTGAGATTTACAAAACCGAGATTCACAAAACTGAGATTTACAAAACTGAGATTTACAAAACTGAGATTTGCAAAACTCAGGTTTACAAAACTGAGATTTTCAAATCTGAGATTTTAAAAACTGAGATTTACAAAACTGAGATTTACAAAACTCAGATTTACAAAACTGAGATTTACAAAACTGAGATTTACAAAACTGAGATTTGCAAAGCTGAGATTTACAAAACAAAGATTTACAAAACTGAGATTTGCAAAACTGAGATTTTCAAAACTGAGATTTACAAAACTCAGATTTACCAAACTGAGATTTACAAAACTCAGATTTACAAAACTGAGATAAATCTCAGTTTTGTTTACAAAACGCTCGCTCCGAAACCGCTCGCTCCAAAACCGCTCGCTTTAAAACCGCTCGCTTCAAAACCGCTCGCTCCACAACCGCTCGCTCCTAAACCGCTCGCTCCAAAACCGCTCGAATCAAAACCGCTCGCTCCAAAATGGATCGCTCCAAACCGCTCGCTCCAAAATGGATCGCTCCAAACCGCTCGCTCCAAAAAGGGTCGCTCCAAACCGCTCGCTCGCTACGAAACCGCTCGCTCCAAAACTGTTTGCTCCAAAACCGCTCGCTCCGAAACCGCTCGCTCCAAGACCGCTCGCTCCGAAACCGCTCGCTCCAAAACCGCTCGCTCCAAAACCGCTCGCTCCTAAACCGCTCGCTCCAAAACCGCTTGTTCTAAAACCGCTCGAATCAAAACCGCTCGAATCAAAACCGCTTGCTCCAAAATTGCTCGAATCAAAACCGCTCGCTCCAAAATGGATCGCTCCAAACCGCTCGCTCCAAAGTGGATCGCTCCAAACCGCTCGCTCCAAAATAAATCACTCCAAACCGCTCGCTCCAAAATGGATCGCTCCAAACCGCTCGCTACAAAACCGCTCGCTCCAAAACCGCTCGCTCCAAAACCGCTCGCTCCAAAACCGCTCGCTCCAAAACCGCTCGCTTCAAAACCGCTCGCTCCAAAACCGCTCGCTACGGAACCGCTCGCTCCAAAACCGCTCGCTCCAAAACCGCTCGCTCCGAAACCGCTCGCTCCACAACCGCTCGCTCCAAAACCGCTCGCTCCAAAACCGCTCGCTCCAAAACCGCTCGCTCTAAAACCGCTCGCTCCAAAACCGCTCGCTCCAAAACCGCTCGAATCAAAACCGCTCGGTCCAAAACCGCTCGAATCAAAACCGCTCAGTCAAATCCGCTCAAATCAAAACCGATCAGTCCGAAACCACTCGAATCAAAACCGCTCGCTCTAAAACCGATCGAATCAAAACCGCTCGTTCCGAAAAAAAAACTGAGATATACAAAACTGAGATTTACAAAACTCAGATTTACAAAACTGAGATTTACAAAACTCAGATTTACAAAACTCAGATTTACAAAACTGAGATTTGCAAAACTGTGATTTACAAAACTGAGATTTACAAAACTGAGATTTACAAAACCGAGATTTACAAAACTCAGATTTACAAAACTCAGATTTACAAAACTGAGATTTGCAAAACTGAGATTTACAAAACTGAGATTTACAAAACCGAGATTTACAAAACTGAGATTTACAAAACTGAGATATACAAAACTGAGATTTACAAAACTCAGATTTACAAAACTGAGATTTGCAAAACTCAGATTTACAAAACTCAGATTTACAAAACTGAGATTTGCAAAACTGAGATTTACAAAACTGAGATTTACAAAACAGAGATTCACAAAACTGAGATTTACAAAACTGAGATTTACAAAACTGAGATTTACAAAGCTGAGAATTACAAAACTCAGATTTACAAAACTGAGATTTACAAAACTGAGATTTACAAAACTGAGATTTGCAAAACTGAGATTTACAAAACTGAGATTTACAAAACTGAGATTTACAAAACTGAGATTTCCAAAACTGAGATTTACAAAGCTGAGATTTACAAAACTGAAATTTACAAAACTCAGATTTACAAAACTGAGATTTACAAAACTCAGATTTACAAAACTGAGATTTGCAAAACTGAGCTTTGCAAAACTGAGATTTACAAAACTGAGATTTACAAAACTGCGATTTACAAAACTGAGATTTACAAAGCTGAGATTTACAAAACTGAGATTTACAAAACTCAGATTTACAAAACTGAGATTTACAAAACTCAGAATTACAAAACTGAGATTTACAAAACTGAGATTTACAAAACTGAGATTTACAAAACTGAGATTTACAAAGCTGAGATTTACAAAACTGAGATTTACAAAACTCAGATTTACAAAACTGAGATTTACAAAACTCAGATTTACAAAACTGAGATTTACAAAACTGAGATTTACAAAACTGAGATTTACAAAACTCAGATTTACAAAACTGAGATTTACAAAACTCAGATTTACAAAACTAAGATTTACAAAACTGAGATTTGCAAAACTGAGATTTACAAAACTGAGATTTACAAAACCGAGATTCACAAAACTGAGATTTACAAAACTGAGATTTACAAAACTGAGATTTGCAAAACTGAGATTTACAAAACTGAGATTTTCAAATCTGAGATTTTAAAAACTGAGATTTACAAAACTGAGATTTACAAAACTCAGATTTACAAAACTGAGATTTACAAAACTGAGATTTACAAAACTGAGATTTGCAAAGCTGAGATTTACAAAACAAAGATTTACAAAACTGAGATTTGCAAAACTGAGATTTTCAAAACTGAGATTTACAAAACTCAGATTTACCAAACTGAGATTTACAAAACTCAGATTTACAAAACTGAGATAAATCTCAGTTTTGTTTACAAAACGCTCGCTCCGAAACCGCTCGCTCCAAAACCGCTCGCTTTAAAACCGCTCGCTTCAAAACCGCTCGCTCCACAACCGCTCGCTCCTAAACCGCTCGCTCCAAAACCGCTCGAATCAAAACCGCTCGCTCCAAAATGGATCGCTCCAAACCGCTCGCTCCAAAATGGATCGCTCCAAACCGCTCGCTCCAAAAAGGGTCGCTCCAAACCGCTCGCTCGCTACGAAACCGCTCGCTCCAAAACTGTTTGCTCCAAAACCGCTCGCTCCGAAACCGCTCGCTCCAAAACCGCTCGCTCCAAAACCGCTCGCTCCTAAACCGCTCGCTCCAAAACCGCTTGTTCTAAAACCGCTCGAATCAAAACCGCTCGAATCAAAACCGCTTGCTCCAAAATTGCTCGAATCAAAACCGCTCGCTCCAAAATGGATCGCTCCAAACCGCTCGCTCCAAAGTGGATCGCTCCAAACCGCTCGCTCCAAAATAAATCACTCCAAACCGCTCGCTCCAAAATGGATCGCTCCAAACCGCTCGCTACAAAACCGCTCGCTCCAAAACCGCTCGCTCCAAAACCGCTCGCTCCAAAACCGCTCGCTCCAAAACCGCTCGCTTCAAAACCGCTCGCTCCAAAACCGCTCGCTACGGAACCGCTCGCTCCAAAACCGCTCGCTCCAAAACCGCTCGCTCCGAAACCGCTCGCTCCACAACCGCTCGCTCCAAAACCGCTCGCTCCAAAACCGCTCGCTCCAAAACCGCTCGCTCCAAAACCGCTCGCACCAAAACCGCTCGCTCCAAAACCGCTCGAATCAAAACCGCTCGGTCCAAAACCGCTCGAATCAAAACCGCTCCGTCAAATCCGCTCAAATCAAAACCGATCAGTCCGAAACCACTCGAATCAAAACCGCTCGCTCTAAAACCGATCGAATCAAAACCGCTCGTTCCGAAAAAAAAACTGAGATATACAAAACTGAGATTTACAAAACTCAGATTTACAAAACTGAGATTTACAAAACTCAGATTTACAAAACTCAGATTTACAAAACTGAGATTTGCAAAACTGTGATTTACAAAACTGAGATTTACAAAACTGAGATTTACAAAACCGAGATTTACAAAACTCAGATTTACAAAACTCAGATTTACAAAACTGAGATTTGCAAAACTGAGATTTACAAAACTGAGATTTACAAAACCGAGATTTACAAAACTGAGATTTACAAAACTGAGATTTACAAAACTGAGATTTGCAAAACTGAGATTTACAAAACTGAGATTTAGAAAACTGAAATCTACAAAACTGAGATTTGCAAAACTGAGATTTACAAAACTGAGATTTACAAAACTGAGATTTACAAAACTCAGATTTACAAAACTCAGATTTACAAAACTGAGATTTACAAAACTGAGATTTAGAAAACTGATATTTACAAAACTCAGATTTACAAAACTGAGATTTACAAAACTCAGATTTACAAAACTGAGATTTACAAAACTGAGATTTGCAAAACTGAGATTTACAAAACTGAGATTTAGAAAACTGAGATTTACAAAACTGAGATTTACATAACTGAGATTTACAAAACTCAGATTTACAAAACTGAGATTTGCAAAACTGAGATTTGCAAAACTAAGATTTACAAAACTGAGATTTAGAAAACTGAGATTTAGAAAACTGAGATTTGCAAAACTGAGATTTTCAAAACCGAGATTTACAAAACTCAGATTTACAAAACTGAGATTTACAAAACTCAGATTTACAAAACTCAGATTTACAAAACTGAGATTTGCAAAACTGAGATTTACAAAACTGAGATTTACAAAACTCAGATTTACAAAACTCAGATTTACAAAACTGAGATTTACAAAACTAAGATTTGCAAAACTGACATTTACAAAACTGAGATTTACAAAACTGAGATTTAGAAAACTGAGATTTACAAAACTCAGATTTGCAAAACTCAGATTTACAAAACTCAGATTTACAAAACTGAGATTTACAGAACTGAGATTTGCAAAACTGAGATTTACAAAATTGAGATTTAGAAAAGTGAGATTTACAAAACTGAGATTATAAAACTGAGATTTACAAAACTCAGATTTACAAAACTGAGATTTGCAAAACTGAGCTTTGCAAAACTGAGATTTACAAAACTGAGATTTACAAAACTGCGATTTACAAAACTGAGATTTACAAAGCTGAGATTTACAAAACTGAGATTTACAAAACTCAGATTTACAAAACTGAGATTTACAAAACTCAGAATTACAAAACTGAGATTTACAAAACTGAGATTTACAAAACTGAGATTTACAAAACTGAGATTTACAAAACTGAGATTTACAAAACTGAGATTTACAAAACTGAGATTTACAAAACTGAGATTTACAAAACTCAGATTTACAAAACTGAGATTTACAAAACTGAGATTTACAAAACTGAGATTTACAAAACTCAGATTTACAAAACTGAGATTTACAAAACTCAGATTTACAAAACTAAGATTTACAAAACTGAGATTTGCAAAACTGAGATTTACAAAACTGAGATTTACAAAACCGAGATTCACAAAACTGAGATTTACAAAACTGAGATTTACAAAACTGAGATTTGCAAAACTGAGATTTACAAAACTGAGATTTTCAAATCTGAGATTTTAAAAACTGAGATTTACAAAACTGAGATTTACAAAACTCAGATTTACAAAACTGAGATTTACAAAACTGAGATTTACAAAACTGAGATTTGCAAAGCTGAGATTTACAAAACAAAGATTTACAAAACTGAGATTTGCAAAACTGAGATTTTCAAAACTGAGATTTACAAAACTCAGATTTACCAAACTGAGATTTACAAAACTCAGATTTACAAAACTGAGATAAATCTCAGTTTTGTTTACAAAACGCTCGCTCCGAAACCGCTCGCTCCAAAACCGCTCGCTTTAAAACCGCTCGCTTCAAAACCGCTCGCTCCACAACCGCTCGCTCCTAAACCGCTCGCTCCAAAACCGCTCGAATCAAAACCGCTCGCTCCAAAATGGATCGCTCCAAACCGCTCGCTCCAAAATGGATCGCTCCAAACCGCTCGCTCCAAAAAGGGTCGCTCCAAACCGCTCGCTCGCTACGAAACCGCTCGCTCCAAAACTGTTTGCTCCAAAACCGCTCGCTCCGAAACCACTCGCTCCAAGACCGCTCGCTCCGAAACCGCTCGCTCCAAAACCGCTCGCTCCAAAACCGCTCGCTCCTAAACCGCTCGCTCCAAAACCGCTTGTTCTAAAACCGCTCGAATCAAAACCGCTCGAATCAAAACCGCTTGCTCCAAAATTGCTCGAATCAAAACCGCTCGCTCCAAAATGGATCGCTCCAAACCGCTCGCTCCAAAGTGGATCGCTCCAAACCGCTCGCTCCAAAATAAATCACTCCAAACCGCTCGCTCCAAAATGGATCGCTCCAAACCGCTCGCTACAAAACCGCTCGCTCCAAAACCGCTCGCTCCAAAACCGCTCGCTCCAAAACCGCTCGCTCCAAAACCGCTCGCTTCAAAACCGCTCGCTCCAAAACCGCTCGCTACGGAACCGCTCGCTCCAAAACCGCTCGCTCCAAAACCGCTCGCTCCGAAACCGCTCGCTCCACAACCGCTCGCTCCAAAACCGCTCGCTCCAAAACCGCTCGCTCCAAAACCGCTCGCTCTAAAACCGCTCGCTCCAAAACCGCTCGCTCCAAAACCGCTCGAATCAAAACCGCTCGGTCCAAAACCGCTCGAATCAAAACCGCTCAGTCAAATCCGCTCAAATCAAAACCGATCAGTCCAAAACCACTCGAATCAAAACCGCTCGCTCTAAAACCGATCGAATCAAAACCGCTCGTTCCGAAAAAAAAACTGAGATATACAAAACTGAGATTTACAAAACTCAGATTTACAAAACTGAGATTTACAAAACTCAGATTTACAAAACTCAGATTTACAAAACTGAGATTTGCAAAACTGTGATTTACAAAACTGAGATTTACAAAACTGAGATTTACAAAACCGAGATTTACAAAACTCAGATTTACAAAACTCAGATTTACAAAACTGAGATTTACAAAACTGAGATTTACAAAACTGAGATTTACAAAACCGAGATTTACAAAACTGAGATTTACAAAACTGAGATATACAAAACTGAGATTTACAAAACTCAGATTTACAAAACTGAGATTTGCAAAACTCAGATTTACAAAACTCAGATTTACAAAACTGAGATTTGCAAAACTGAGATTTACAAAACTGAGATTTACAAAACAGAGATTCACAAAACTGAGATTTACAAAACTGAGATTTACAAAACTGAGATTTACAAAGCTGAGAATTACAAAACTCAGATTTACAAAACTGAGATTTACAAAACTGAGATTTACAAAACTGAGATTTGCAAAACTGAGATTTACAAAACTGAGATTTACAAAACTGAGATTTACAAAACTGAGATTTCCAAAACTGAGATTTACAAAGCTGAGATTTACAAAACTGAAATTTACAAAACTCAGATTTACAAAACTGAGATTTACAAAACTCAGATTTACAAAACTCAGATTTACAAAACTGAGATTTACAAAACTCAGATTTGCAAAACTCAGATTTACAAAACTGAGATTTGCAAAACTGAGATTTACAAAACTGAGATTTACAAAACCGAGATTCACAAAACTGATATTTACAAAACTGAGATTTACAAAACTGAGATTTGCAAAACTGAGATTTACAAAACTGAGATTTTCATATCTGAGATTTTAAAAACTGAGATTTACAAAACTGAGATTTACAAAACTCAGATTTACAAAACTGAGATTTACAAAACTGAGATTTACAAAACCGAGATTTACAAAACTGAGATTTACAAAACTGAGATATACAAAACTGAGATTTACAAAACTCAGATTTACAAAACTGAGATTTGCAAAACTCAGATTTACAAAACTCAGATTTACAAAACTGAGATTTGCAAAACTGAGATTTACAAAACTGAGATTTACAAAACCGAGATTCACAAAACTGAGATTTACAAAACTGAGATTTACAAAACTGAGATTTACAAAACTGAGATTTACAAAACTGAGATTTACAAAGCTGAGAATTACAAAACTGAGATTTACAAAACTCAGATTTACAAAACTGAGATTTACAAAACTCAGATTTACAAAACTCAGATTTACAAAACTGAGATTTGCAAAACTGAGATTTACAAAACTGAGATTTACAAAGCTGAGAATTACAAAACTGAGATTTACAAAACTCAGATTTACAAAACTGAGATTTACAAAACTCAGATTTACAAAACTGAGATTTACAAAACTCAGATTTACAAAACTCAGATTTACAAAACTGAGATTTACAAAACCGAGATTCACAAAACTGAGATTTACAAAACTGAGATTTACAAAACTGAGATTTACAAAACTCAGATTTACAAAACTGAGATTTGCAAAACTGAGATTTACAAAACTGAGATTGACAAAACTGAGATTTACAAAACTGAGATTTGCAAAACTGAGATTTACAAAACTGAGATTTTCAAATCTGAGATTTTAAAAACTGAGATTTACAAAACTGAGATTTACAAAACTCAGATTTACAAAACTGAGATTTACAAAACTGAGATAAATCTCAGTTTTGTTTACAAAACGCTCGCTCCAAAACCGCTCGCTTCAAAACCGCTCGCTTCAAAACCGCTCGCTTCAAAACCGCTCGCTCCAAAACCGCTCGCTCCCAAACCGCTCGCTCCAAAACCGCTCGAATCAAAACCGCTCGCTCCAAAATGGATCGCTCCAAACCGCTCGCTTCAAAATGGATCGCTCCAAACCGCTCGCTCCAAAATGGATCGCTCCAAACCGCTCGCTCCAAAATGGATCGCTCCAAACCGCTCGCTCGCTCCGAAACCGCTCGCTCCAGAACCGCTCGCTCCAAAACCGCTCGCTCCAAAACCGCTCGCTCCAAAACCGCTCGCTCCAAAACCGCTCGAATCAAAACCGCTCGCTCCAAAACCGCTCGAACCAAAACCGCTTGCTCCAAAATTGCTCGAATCAAAACCGCTCGCTCCAAAATGGATCGCTCCAAACCGCTCGCTCCAAAATGGATCGCTCCAAACCGCTCGCTCCAAAATGGATCACTCCAAACCGCTCGCTCCAAAATGGATCGCTCCAAACCGCTTGCTCCAAAACCGCTCGCTCCAAAACCGCTCGCTCCAAAACCGCTCGCTCCGAAACCGCTCGCTTCAAAACCGCTCGCTCCAAAACCGCTCGCCACGAAACCGCTCGCTCCAAAACCGCTCGCTCCGAAACCGCTCGCTCCAAAACCGGTCGCTCCGAAACCGCTCGCTCCGAAACCGCTCGCTCCAAAACCGCTCGCTTCAAAACCGCTCGCTCCAAAACCGCTTGCTCCAAAACCGCTCGAATCAAAACCGCTCGGTCCAAAACCTCTCGAATCAAAACCGCTCAGTCAAATCCGCTCAAATCAAAACCGATCAGTCCAAAACCACTCGAATCAAAACCGCTCGCTCTAAAACCGATCGAATCAAAACCGCTCGCTCCGAAACCGCTCGCTCCAAAACCGCTCAGTCCAAAACCACTCAAATCAAAACCGCTCAGTCCAAAACCGCTCGAATCAAAACCGAGATTAACAAAACTGAGATTTACAAAACTGAGATTTACAAAACTGAGATTAACAAAACTGAGATTGACAAAACTGAGATTTACAAAACTGAGATTTACAAAACTGAGATTTACAAAACTGAGATTTACAAAACTGAGATTTACAAAACTGAGATTTACAAAACTCAGATTTACAAAACTGAGATTTACAAAACTGAGATTTACAAAACTGAGATTTACAAAACTGAGATTAACAAAACTGAGATTTACAAAACTGAGATTTACAAAACTCAGATTTACAAAACTCAGATTTGCAAAACTGAGATTTGCAAAACTGAGATTTACAAAACTGAGATTTACAAAACTGAGATTAACAAAGCTGAGATTTACAAAACTCAGATTTACAAAACTGAGATTTACAAAACTGAGATTTACAAAACTGAGATTTACAAAACTCAGATTTACAAAACTCAGATTTGCAAAACTGAGATTTGCAAAACTGAGATTTACAAAACTGAGATTTACAAAACTGAGATTAACAAAGCTGAGATTTACAAAACTCAGATTTACAAAACTGAGATTTACAAAACCGAGATTTACAAAACTGAGATTTACAAAACTGAGATATACAAAACTGAGATTTACAAAACTCAGATTTACAAAACTGAGATTTACAAAACTGAGATTTGCAAAGCTGAGAATTACAAAGCTGAGATTTACAAAACTCAGATTTACAAAACTGAGATTTACAAAACTGAGATTTACAAAACTGAGATTTGTAAAACTGAGATTTACAAAACTGAGATTTACAAAACTGAGATTTACAAAACTGAGATTTACAAAACTGAGATTTACAAAACTGAGATTTACAAAACTGAGATTTACAAAGCTGAGATTTACAAAACTGAGATTTACAAAACTCAGATTTACAAAACTGAGATTTACAAAACTCAGATTTACAAAACTGAGATTTACAAAACTGAGATTTACAAAACTGAGATTTACAAAGCTGAGATTTACAAAACCGAGATTCACAAAACTGAGATTTACAAAACTGAGATTTACAAAACTCAGATTTACAAAACTGAGATTTACAAAACTGAGATTTACAAAACTGAGATTTGCAAAACTGAGATTTACAAAACTGAGATTTACAAAACTGAGATTTACAAAACTGAGATTTACAAAACTGAGATTGACAAAACTGAGATTTACAAAACTGAGATTTACAAAACTGAGATTTACAAAGCTGAGAATTACAAAACTGAGATTTACAAAACTCAGATTTACAAAACTGAGATTTACAAAACTCAGATTTACAAAACTCAGATTTACAAAACTCAGATTTACAAAACTGAGATTTGCAAAACTGAGATTTACAAAACTGAGATTGACAAAACTGAGATTTACAAAACTGAGATTTGCAAAACTGAGATTTACAAAACTGAGATTTTCAAATCTGAGATTTTAAAAACTGAGATTTACAAAACTGAGATTTACAAAACTCAGATTTACAAAACTGAGATTTACAAAACTGAGATAAATCTCAGTTTTGTTTACAAAACGCTCGCTCCAAAACCGCTCGCTTCAAAACCGCTCGCTTTAAAACCGCTCGCTTCAAAACCGCTCGCTCCAAAACCGCTCGCTCCCAAACCGCTCGCTCCAAAACCGCTCGAATCAAAACCGCTCGCTCCAAAATGGATCGCTCCAAACCGCTCGCTTCAAAATGGATCGCTCCAAACCGCTCGCTCCAAAATGGATCGCTCCAAACCGCTCGCTCGCTCCGAAACCGCTCGCTCCAAAACCGCTCGCTCCAAAACCGCTCGCTCCGAAACCGCTCGCTCCAAAACCGCTCGCTCCAGAACCGCTCGCTCCGAAACCGCTCGCTCCAAAACCGCTCGAACCAAAACCGCTTGCTCCAAAATTGCTCGAATCAAAACCGCTCGCTCCAAAATGGATCGCTCCAAACCGCTCGCTCCAAAATGGATCGCTCCAAACCGCTCGCTCCAAAATGGATCACTCCAAACCGCTCGCTCCAAAATGGATCGCTCCAAACCGCTCGCTCTAAAACCGCTCGCTCCAAAACCGCTCGCTTCAAAACCGCTCGCTCCAAAACCGCTCGCCACAAAACCGCTCGCTCCAAAACCGCTCGCTCCAAAACCGCTCGCTCCGAAACCGCTCCCTCCAAAACCGGTCGCTCCGAAACCGCTCGCTCCGAAACCGCTCGCTCCAAAACCGCTCGCTCCAAAACCGCTCGCTCCTAAACCGCTCGCTCCAAAACCGCTCGAATCAAAACCGCTCGGTCCAAAACCTCTCGAATCAAAACCGCTCAGTCAAATCCGCTCAAATCAAAACCGCTCAGTCCAAAACCACTCGAATCAAAACCGCTCAGTCCAAAACCGCTCGAATCAAAACCGAGATTAACAAAACTGAGATTTACAAAACTGAGATTTACAAAACTGAGATTTACAAAACTGAGATTTACAAAACTCAGATTTACAAAACTCAGATTTACAAAACTGAGATTTGCAAAACTGAGATTTACAAAACTGAGATTTACAAAACCGAGATTTACAAAACTGAGATTTACAAAACTGAGATATACAAAACTGAGATTTACAAAACTCAGATTTAAAAAAACTGAGATTTACAAAACTCAGATTTACAAAACTGAGATTTGCAAAACTGAGATTTACAAAACTGAGATTTACAAAACCGAGATTTGCAAAACTGAGATTTACAAAACTGAGATTTTCAAATCTGAGATTTTAAAAACTGAAATTTACAAAACTGAGATTTACAAAACTCAGATTTACAAAACTGAGATTTACAAAACTGAGATTTACAAAACTGAGATTTGCAAAGCTGAGATTTACAAAACTGAGATTTACAAAACTGAGATTTACAAAACTGAGATTTGCAAAACTGAGATTTACAAAACTGAGATTTACAAAACTGAGATTTACAAAACTGAGATTTACAAAACTGAGATTTACAAAACAGAGATTTACAAAACTGAGATTTACAAAACTGAGATTTACACAACTGAGATTTACAAAACTGAGATTTACAAAGCTGAGATTTACAAAACTGAGATTTACAAAACTCAGATTTACAAAACTCAGATTTACAAAACTGAGATTTGCAAAACTGAGATTTACAAAACTGAGATTTACAAAACTGAGATTTACAAAACTGAGATTTGCAAAACTGAGATTTACAAAACTGAGATTTACAAAACTGAGATTTACAAAACTCAGATTTACAAAACTGAGATTTACAAAACTGAGATTTACAAAACTGAGATTTACAAAACTGAGATTTACAAAACTGAGATTTACAAAACTGAGATTTACAAAACTGAGATTTACAAAACTGAGATTTACAAAGCTGAGATTTACAAAACTGAGATTTACAAAACTGAGATTTACAAAACTCAGATTTAAAAAAACTGAGATTTACAAAACTCAGATTTACAAAACTGAGATTTGCAAAACTGAGATTTACAAAACTGAGATTTACAAAACCGAGATTTGCAAAACTGAGATTTACAAAACTGAGATTTTCAAATCTGAGATTTTAAAAACTGAAATTTACAAAACTGAGATTTACAAAACTCAGATTTACAAAACTGAGATTTACAAAACTGAGATTTACAAAACTGAGATTTGCAAAGCTGAGATTTACAAAACTGAGATTTACAAAACTGAGATTTACAAAACTGAGATTTGCAAAACTGAGATTTACAAAACTGAGATTTACAAAACTGAGATTTACAAAACTGAGATTTACAAAACTGAGATTTACAAAACAGAGATTTACAAAACTGAGATTTACAAAACTGAGATTTACACAACTGAGATTTACAAAACTGAGATTTACAAAGCTGAGATTTACAAAACTGAGATTTACAAAACTCAGATTTACAAAACTCAGATTTACAAAACTGAGATTTGCAAAACTGAGATTTACAAAACTGAGATTTACAAAACTGAGATTTACAAAACTGAGATTTACAAAACTGAGGTTTACAAAACTGAGATTTACAAAACTGAGATTTACAAAACTGAGATTTGCAAAGCTGAGATTTACAAAACTGAGATTTACAAAACTGAGATTTACAAAACTGAGATTTGCAAAACTGAGATTTACAAAACTGAGATTTACAAAACTGAGATTTACAAAACTGAGATTTACAAAACTGAGATTTACAAAACAGAGATTTACAAAACTTAGATTTACAAAACTCAGATTTACAAAACTCAGATTTACAAAACTGAGATTTGCAAAACTGAGATTTACAAAACTGAGATTTACAAAACTGAGATTTACAAAACTGAGATTTACAAAACTGAGATTTACAAAACTGAGATTTACAAAACTGAGATTTACAAAACTGAGATTTGCAAAGCTGAGATTTACAAAACTGAGATTTACAAAACTGAGATTTACAAAGCTGAGATTTACAAAACTGAGATTTACAAAACTCAGATTTACAAAACTCAGATTTACAAAACTGAGATTTGCAAAACTGAGATTTACAAAACTGAGATTTACAAAACTGAGATTTACAAAACTTAGATTTACAAAACTGAGATTTACAAAACTGAGATTTACAAAACTGAGATTTACAAAACTGAGATTTACAAAACTCAGATTTACAAAACTCAGATTTACAAAACTGAGATTTACAAAAGTCAGATTTACAAAACTCAGATTTACAAAACTGAGATTTACAAAACTGAGATTTACAAAACTGAGATTTACAAAGCTGAGATTTACAAAACTGAGATTTACAAAACTGAGATTTACAAAACTCAGATTTAAAAAAACTGAGATTTACAAAACTCAGATTTACAAAACTCAGATTTACAAATCTGAGATTTTAAAAACTGAGATTTACAAAACTGAGATTTACAAAACCGAGATTCACAAAACTGAGATTTGCAAAACTGAGATTTACAAAACTGAGATTTGCAAAACTGAGATTTACAAAACTGAGATTTACAAAACTGAGATTTACAAAACTGAGATTTACAAAACCGAGATTTACAAAACTGAGATTTACAAAGCTGAGATTTACAAAACTGAGATTTACAAAACTGAGATTTACAAAACTCAGATTTAAAAAAACTGAGATTTACAAAACTCAGATTTACAAATCTGAGATTTTAAAAACTGAGATTTACAAAACTGAGATTTACAAAACCGAGATTCACAAAACTGAGATTTGCAAAACTGAGATTTACAAAACTGAGATTTGCAAAACTGAGATTTACAAAACTGAGATTTACAAAACTGAGATTTACAAAACTGAGATTTACAAAACTGAGATTTGCAAAGCTGAGATTTACAAAACTGAGATTTACAAAACTGAGATTTTCAAATCTGAGATTTTAAAAACTGAGATTTACAAAACTCAGATTTACAAAACTGAGATTTACAAAACTCAGATTTACAAAACTGAGATAAATCTCAGTTTTGTTTCCAAAACGCTCGCTCCGAAACCGCTCGCTCCAAAACCGCTCGCTTCAAAACCGCTCGCTTCAAAACCGCTCGCTCCAAAACCGCTCGCTCCTAAACCGCTCGCTCCAAAACCGCTCGCTCCAAAACCGCTCGAATCAAAACTGCTCGCTCCAAAATGGATCGCTCCAAACCGCTCGCTCCAAAATGGATCGCTCGCTCCGAAACCGCTCGCTCCAAAACCGCTCGCTCCAAAACCGCTCGCTCCGAAACCGCTCGCTCCAAGACCGCTCGCTCCGAAACCGCTCGCTCCAAAACCGCTCGCTCCAAAACCGCTCGCTCCAAAACCGCTCGCTCCAAAACCGCTCGCTCCAAAACCGCTCGCTCCAAAACCGCTCGCTCTAAGACCGCTCGCTCCGAAACCGCTCGCTCCAAAACCGCTCGCCCCGAAACCGCTCGCTCCAAAACCGCTCGCTCCAAAACCGCTCGCTCCGAAACCGCTCGCTTCAAAACCGCTCGCTCCAGAACCGCTCGCTCCAAAACCGCTCGCTCCAAAACCGCTCGCTCCAAAACCGCTCGCTCCGAAACCGCTCGCTCCAGAACCGCTCGCTCCGAAACCGCTCGCTCCAAAACCGCTCAGTCCAAAACCACTCGAATCAAAACCGAGATTAACAAAACTGAGATTTACAAAACTAAGATTTACAAAACTGAGATTAACAAAACTGAGATTTACAAAACTGAGATTTACAAAACTGAGATTAACAAAACTGAGATTGACAAAACTGAGATTTACAAAACTGAGATTTACAAAACTGAGATTTACAAAACTGAGATTTACAAAACTGAGATTTACAAAACTGAGATTTACAAAACTCAGATTTACAAAACTGAGATTTACAAAACTGAGATTTACTAAACTGAGATTTGCAAAACTGAGATTTACAAAACTGAGATTTACAAAACTGAGATTTACAAAACTGAGATTTACAAAACTGAGATTTACAAAACTGAGATTTACAAAACTGAGATTTACAAAACTGAGATTTACAAAGCTGAGATTTACAAAACTGAGATTTACAAAACTCAGATTTACAAAACTGAGATTTACAAAACTGAGATTTACAAAACTGAGATTTACAAAACTGAGATTTACAAAACTGAGATTTACAAAACTGAGATTTACAAAACTGAGATTTACAAAACTGAGATTTACAAAGCTGAGATTTACAAAACTGAGATTTACAAAACTGAGATTTACAAATCTCAGATTTAAAAAAACTGAGATTTACAAAACTCAGATTTACAAAACTGAGATTTGCAAAACTGAGATTTACAAAACTGAGATTTACAAAACCGAGATTTGCAAAACTGAGATTTACAAAACTGAGATTTTCAAATCTGAGATTTTAAAAACTGAAATTTACAAAACTGAGATTTACAAAACTCAGATTTACAAAACTGAGATTTACAAAACTGAGATTTACAAAACTGAGATTTGCAAAGCTGAGATTTACAAAACTGAGATTTACAAAACTGAGATTTACAAAACTGAGATTTGCAAAACTGAGATTTACAAAACTGAGATTTACAAAACTGAGATTTACAAAACTGAGATTTACAAAACTGAGATTTACAAAACAGAGATTTACAAAACTGAGATTTACAAAACTGAGATTTACAAAACTGAGATTTACAAAGCTGAGATTTACAAAACTGAGATTTACAAAACTCAGATTTACAAAACTGAGATTTACAAAACTGAGATTTACAAAACTGAGATTTACAAAGCTAAGATTTACAAAACTGAGATTTACAAAACTCAGATTTACAAAACTCAGATTTACAAAACTCAGATTTACAAAACTGAGATTTACAAAAGTCAGATTTACAAAACTCAGATTTACAAAACTGAGATTTACAAAACTGAGATTTACAAAACTGAGATTTACAAAGCTGAGATTTACAAAACTGAGATTCACAAAACTGAGATTTACAAAACTCAGATTTAAAAAAACTGAGATTTACAAAACTCAGATTTAAAAAACTCAGATTTACAAAACTGAGATTTGCAAAACTGAGATTTACAAAACTGAGATTTACAAAACCGAGATTCACAAAACTGAGATTTACAAAACTGAGATTTACAAAACTGAGATTTGCAAAACTGAGATTTACGAAACTGAGATTTTCAAATCTGAGATTTTAAAAACTGAGATTTACAAAACTGAGATTTACAAAACTGAGATTTACAAAACTGAGATTTGCAAAGCTGAGATTTACAAAACTGAGATTTACAAAACAGATTTACAAAACTGAGATTTGCAAAACTGAGATTTACAAAACTGAGATTTACAAAACTGAGATTTACAAAACTGAGATTTACAAAACTGAGATTTGCAAAGCTGAGATTTACAAAACTGAGATTTACAAAACTGAGATTTACAAAACTGAGATTTGCAAAACTGAGATTTACAAAACTGAGATTTACAAAACTGAGATTTACAAAACTGAGATTTACAAAACTGAGATTTACAAAACAGAGATTTACAAAACTGAGATTTACAAAACTGAGATTTGCAAAACTGAGATTTACAAAACTGAGATTTACAAAACTGAGATTTACAAAACTGAGATTTACAAAACTGAGATTTACAAAGCTGAGATTTACAAAACTGAAATTTACAAAACTCAGATTTACAAAACTGAGATTTACAAAACTCAGATTTACAAAACTCAGATTTACAAAACTGAGATTTACAAAACTCAGATTTGCAAAACTCAGATTTACAAAACTGAGATTTGCAAAACTGAGATTTACAAAACTGAGATTTACAAAACCGAGATTCACAAAACTGATATTTACAAAACTGAGATTTACAAAACTGAGATTTGCAAAACTGAGATTTACAAAACTGAGATTTTCATATCTGAGATTTTAAAAACTGAGATTTACAAAACTGAGATTTACAAAACTCAGATTTACAAAACTGAGATTTACAAAACTGAGATTTACAAAACCGAGATTTACAAAACTGAGATTTACAAAACTGAGATATACAAAACTGAGATTTACAAAACTCAGATTTACAAAACTGAGATTTGCAAAACTCAGATTTACAAAACTCAGATTTACAAAACTGAGATTTGCAAAACTGAGATTTACAAAACTGAGATTTACAAAACCGAGATTCACAAAACTGAGATTTACAAAACTGAGATTTACAAAACTGAGATTTACAAAACTGAGATTTACAAAACTGAGATTTACAAAGCTGAGATTTACAAAACTGAGATTTACAAAACTCAGATTTACAAAACTGAGATTTACAAAACTCAGATTTACAAAACTCAGATTTACAAAACTGAGATTTGCAAAACTGAGATTTACAAAACTGAGATTTACAAAACTGAGATTTACAAAACTCAGATTTACAAAACTGAGATTTACAAAACTCAGATTTACAAAACTCAGATTTACAAAACTGAGATTTCCAAAACCGAGATTCACAAAACTGAGATTTACAAAACTGAGATTTACAAAACTGAGATTTACAAAACTCAGATTTACAAAACTGAGATTTGCAAAACTGAGATTTACAAAACTGAGATTGACAAAACTGAGATTTACAAAACTGAGATTTGCAAAACTGAGATTTACAAAACTGAGATTTTCAAATCTGAGATTTTAAAAACTGAGATTTACAAAACTGAGATTTACAAAACTCAGATTTACAAAACTGAGATTTACAAAACTGAGATAAATCTCAGTTTTGTTTACAAAACGCTCGCTCCAAAACCGCTCGCTTCAAAACCGCTCGCTTCAAAACCGCTCGCTTCAAAACCGCTCGCTCCAAAACCGCTCGCTCCCAAACCGCTCGCTCCAAAACCGCTCGAATCAAAACCGCTCGCTCCAAAATGGATCGCTCCAAACCGCTCGCTTCAAAATGGATCGCTCCAAACCGCTCGCTCCAAAATGGATCGCTCCAAACCGCTCGCTCCAAAATGGATCGCTCCAAACCGCTCGCTCGCTCCGAAACCGCTCGCTCCAGAACCGCTCGCTCCAAAACCGCTCGCTCCAAAACCGCTCGCTCCAAAACCGCTCGTTCCAAAACCGCTCGAATCAAAACCGCTCGCTCCAAAACCGCTCGAACCAAAACCGCTTGCTCCAAAATTGCTCGAATCAAAACCGCTCGCTCCAAAATGGATCGCTCCAAACCGCTCGCTCCAAAATGGATCGCTCCAAACCGCTCGCTCCAAAATGGATCACTCCAAACCGCTCGCTCCAAAATGGATCGCTCCAAACCGCTTGCTCCAAAACCGCTCGCTCCAAAACCGCTCGCTCCAAAACCGCTCGCTCCGAAACCGCTCGCTTCAAAACCGCTCGCTCCAAAACCGCTCGCCACGAAACCGCTCGCTCCAAAACCGCTCGCTCCGAAACCGCTCGCTCCAAAACCGCTCGCTCCGAAACCGCTCGCTCCGAAACCGCTCGCTCCAAAACCGCTCGCTTCAAAACCGCTCGCTCCAAAACCGCTTGCTCCAAAACCGCTCGAATCAAAACCGCTCGGTCCAAAACCTCTCGAATCAAAACCGCTCAGTCAAATCCGCTCAAATCAAAACCGATCAGTCCAAAACCACTCGAATCAAAACCGCTCGCTCTAAAACCGATCGAATCAAAACCGCTCGCTCCGAAACCGCTCGCTCCAAAACCGCTCAGTCCAAAACCACTCAAATCAAAACCGCTCAGTCCAAAACCGCTCGAATCAAAACCGAGATTAACAAAACTGAGATTTACAAAACTGAGATTTACAAAACTGAGATTAACAAAACTGAGATTGACAAAACTGAGATTTACAAAACTGAGATTTACAAAACTGAGATTTACAAAACTGAGATTTACAAAACTGAGATTTACAAAACTGAGATTTACAAAACTCAGATTTACAAAACTGAGATTTACAAAACTGAGATTTACAAAACTGAGATTTACAAAACTGAGATTAACAAAACTGAGATTTACAAAACTAAGATTTACAAAACTCAGATTTACAAAACTCAGATTTGCAAAACTGAGATTTGCAAAACTGAGATTTACAAAACTGAGATTTACAAAACTGAGATTAACAAAGCTGAGATTTACAAAACTCAGATTTACAAAACTGAGATTTACAAAACCGAGATTTACAAAACTGAGATTTACAAAACTGAGATTTACAAAACTGAGATTAACAAAACTGAGATTGACAAAACTGAGATTTACAAAACTGAGATTTACAAAACTGAGATTTACAAAACTGAGATTTACAAAACTGAGATTTACAAAACTGAGATTTACAAAACTGAGATTTACAAAACTCAGATTTACAAAACTGAGATTTACAAAACTGAGATTTACAAAACTGAGATTTACAAAACTGAGATTAACAAAACTGAGATTTACAAAACTAAGATTTACAAAACTCAGATTTACAAAACTCAGATTTGCAAAACTGAGATTTGCAAAACTGAGATTTACAAAACTAAGATTTACAAAACTCAGATTTACAAAACTCAGATTTGCAAAACTGAGATTTGCAAAACTGAGATTTACAAAACTGAGATTTACAAAACTGAGATTTGCAAAGCTGAGAATTACAAAGCTGAGATTTACAAAACTGAGATTTACAAAACCGAGATTTACAAAACTGAGATTTACAAAACTGAGATATACAAAACTGAGATTTACAAAACTCAGATTTACAAAACTGAGATTTACAAAACTGAGATTTGCAAAGCTGAGAATTACAAAGCTGAGATTTACAAAACTCAGATTTACAAAACTGAGATTTACAAAGCTGAGATTTACAAAACTGAGATTTACAAAACTCAGATTTACAAAACTGAGATTTACAAAACTCAGATTTACAAAACTGAGATTTACAAAACTGAGATTTACAAAACTGAGATTTACAAAGCTGAGATTTGCAAAACTGAGATTTACAAAACTGAGATTTACAAAACTGAGATTTACAAAACTGAGATTTACAAAACTGAGATTGACAAAACTGAGATTTACAAAACTGAGATTTACAAAACTGAGATTTACAAAGCTGAGAATTACAAAACTGAGATTTACAAAACTCAGATTTACAAAACTGAGATTTACAAAACTCAGATTTACAAAACTCAGATTTACAAAACTCAGATTTACAAAACTGAGATTTGCAAAACTGAGATTTACAAAACTGAGATTGACAAAACTGAGATTTACAAAACTGAGATTTGCAAAACTGAGATTTACAAAACTGAGATTTTCAAATCTGAGATTTTAAAAACTGAGATTTACAAAACTGAGATTTACAAAACTCAGATTTACAAAACTGAGATTTACAAAACTGAGATAAATCTCAGTTTTGTTTACAAAACGCTCGCTCCAAAACCGCTCGCTTCAAAACCGCTCGCTTTAAAACCGCTCGCTTCAAAACCGCTCGCTCCAAAACCGCTCGCTCCCAAACCGCTCGCTCCAAAACCGCTCGAATCAAAACCGCTCGCTCCAAAATGGATCGCTCCAAACCGCTCGCTTCAAAATGGATCGCTCCAAACCGCTCGCTCCAAAATGGATCGCTCCAAACCGCTCGCTCCAAACCGCTCGCTCGCTCCGAAACCGCTCGCTCCAAAACCGCTCGCTCCAAAACCGCTCGCTCCGAAACCGCTCGCTCCAGAACCGCTCGCTCCGAAACCGCTCGCTCCAAAACCGCTCGTTCCGAAACCACTCGAATCAAAACCGCTCGCTCCAAAACCGCTCGAACCAAAACCGCTTGCTCCAAAATTGCTCGAATCAAAACCGCTCGCTCCAAAATGGATCGCTCCAAACCGCTCGCTCCAAAATGGATCGCTCCAAACCGCTCGCTCCAAAATGGATCACTCCAAACCGCTCGCTCCAAAATGGATCGCTCCAAACCGCTCGCTCCAAAACCGCTCGCTCCACAACCGCTCGCTCCAAAACCGCTCGCTTCAAAACCGCTCGCTCCAAAACCGCTCGCCACAAAACCGCTCGCTCCAAAACCGCTCGCTCCAAAACCGCTCGCTCCGAAACCGCTCGCTCCAAAACCGGTCGCTCCGAAACCGCTCGCTCCGAAACCGCTCGCTCCAAAACCGCTCGCTCCAAAACCGCTCGCTCCTAAACCGCTCGCTCCAAAACCGCTCGAATCAAAACCGCTCGGTCCAAAACCTCTCGAATCAAAACCGCTCAGTCAAATCCGCTCAAATCAAAACCGCTCAGTCCAAAACCACTCGAATCAAAACCGCTCAGTCCAAAACCGCTCGAATCAAAACCGAGATTAACAAAACTGAGATTTACAAAACTGAGATTTACAAAACTGAGATTTACAAAACTGAGATTTACAAAACTCAGATTTACAAAACTCAGATTTACAAAACTGAGATTTGCAAAACTGAGATTTACAAAACTGAGATTTACAAAACCGAGATTTACAAAACTGAGATTTACAAAACTGAGATATACAAAACTGAGATTTACAAAACTCAGATTTACAAAACTGAGATTTACAAAACTCAGATTTACAAAACTCAGATTTACAAAACTCAGATTTACAAAACTGAGATTTGCAAAACTGAGATTTACAAAACTGAGATTTACAAAACTGAGATTTACAAAACTCAGATTTACAAAACTGAGATTTACAAAACTGAGATTTACAAAACTGAGATTTACAAAACTGAGATTTACAAAACTGAGATTTACAAAACTGAGATTTACAAAACTGAGATTTACAAAACTGAGATTTACAAAGCTGAGATTTACAAAACTGAGATTTACAAAACTGAGATTTACAAAACTCAGATTTAAAAAAACTGAGATTTACAAAACTCAGATTTACAAAACTGAGATTTGCAAAACTGAGATTTACAAAACTGAGATTTACAAAACCGAGATTTGCAAAACTGAGATTTACAAAACTGAGATTTTCAAATCTGAGATTTTAAAAACTGAAATTTACAAAACTGAGATTTACAAAACTCAGATTTACAAAACTGAGATTTACAAAACTGAGATTTACAAAACTGAGATTTGCGAAGCTGAGATTTACAAAACTGAGATTTACAAAACTGAGATTTACAAAACTGAGATTTGCAAAACTGAGATTTACAAAACTGAGATTTACAAAACTGAGATTTACAAAACTGAGATTTACAAAACTGAGATTTACAAAACAGAGATTTACAAAACTGAGATTTACAAAACTGAGATTTACACAACTGAGATTTACAAAACTGAGATTTACAAAGCTGAGATTTACAAAACTGAGATTTACAAAACTCAGATTTACAAAACTCAGATTTACAAAACTGAGATTTGCAAAACTGAGATTTACAAAACTGAGATTTACAAAACTGAGATTTACAAAACTGAGATTTACAAAACTGAGATTTACAAAACTGAGATTTACAAAACTGAGATTTACAAAACTGAGATTTGCAAAGCTGAGATTTACAAAACTGAGATTTACAAAACTGAGATTTACAAAACTGAGATTTGCAAAACTGAGATTTACAAAACTGAGATTTACAAAACTGAGATTTACAAAACTGAGATTTACAAAACTGAGATTTACAAAACAGAGATTTACAAAACTGAGATTTACAAAACTCAGATTTACAAAACTCAGATTTACAAAACTGAGATTTACAAAACTGAGATTTACAAAACTGAGATTTACAAAACTGAGATTTACAAAACTGAGATTTACAAAACTGAGATTTACAAAACTGAGATTTACAAAACTGAGATTTACAAAACTGAGATTTGCAAAGCTGAGATTTACAAAACTGAGATTTACAAAACTGAGATTTACAAAGCTGAGATTTACAAAACTGAGATTTACAAAACTCAGATTTACAAAACTCAGATTTACAAAACTGAGATTTGCAAAACTGAGATTTACAAAACTGAGATTTACAAAACTGAGATTTACAAAACTGAGATTTACAAAACTGAGATTTACAAAACTGAGATTTACAAAACTGAGATTTACAAAACAGAGATTTACAAAGCTAAGATTTACAAAACTGAGATTTACAAAACTCAGATTTACAAAACTCAGATTTACAAAACTGAGATTTACAAAAGTCAGATTTACAAAACTCAGATTTACAAAACTGAGATTTACAAAACTGAGATTTACAAAACTGAGATTTACAAAGCTGAGATTTACAAAACTGAGATTTACAAAACTGAGATTTACAAAACTCAGATTTAAAAAAACTGAGATTTACAAAACTCAGATTTACAAAACTCAGATTTACAAATCTGAGATTTTAAAAACTGAGATTTACAAAACTGAGATTTACAAAACCGAGATTCACAAAACTGAGATTTGCAAAACTGAGATTTACAAAACTGAGATTTGCAAAACTGAGATTTACAAAACTGAGATTTACAAAACTGAGATTTACAAAACTGAGATTTACAAAACTGAGATTTACAAAACTGAGATTTACAAAGCTGAGATTTACAAAACTGAGATTTACAAAACTGAGATTTACAAAACTCAGATTTAAAAAAACTGAGATTTACAAAACTCAGATTTACAAAACTCAGATTTACAAATCTGAGATTTTAAAAACTGAGATTTACAAAACTGAGATTTACAAAACCGAGATTCACAAAACTGAGATTTGCAAAACTGAGATTTACAAAACTGAGATTTGCAAAACTGAGATTTACAAAACTGAGATTTACAAAACTGAGATTTACAAAACTGAGATTTACAAAACTGAGATTTGCAAAGCTGAGATTTACAAAACTGAGATTTACAAAACTGAGATTTTCAAATCTGAGATTTTAAAAACTGAGATTTACAAAACTCAGATTTACAAAACTGAGATTTACAAAACTCAGATTTACAAAACTGAGATAAATCTCAGTTTTGTTTCCAAAACGCTCGCTCCGAAACCGCTCGCCCCAAAACCGCTCGCTTCAAAACCGCTCGCTTCAAAACCGCTCGCTCCAAAACCGCTCGCTCCTAAACCGCTCGCTCCAAAACCGCTCGCTCCAAAACCGCTCGAATCAAAACTGCTCCCTCCAAAATGGATCGCTCCAAACCGCTCGCTCCAAAATGGATCGCTCGCTCCGAAACCGCTCGCTCCAAAACCGCTCGCTCCAAAACCGCTCGCTCCGAAACCGCTCGCTCCAAGACCGCTCGCTCCGAAACCGCTCGCTCCAAAACCGCTCGCTCCAAAACCGCTCGCTCCAAAACCGCTCGCTCCAAAACCGCTCGCTCCAAAACCGCTCGCTCCAAAACCGCTCGCTCTAAGACCGCTCGCTCCGAAACCGCTCGCTCCAAAACCGCTCGCTCCGAAACCGCTCGCTCCAAAACCGCTCGCTCCAAAACCGCTCGCTCCGAAACCGCTCGCTCCAGAACCGCTCGCTCCGAAACCGCTCGCTCCAAAACCGCTCAGTCCAAAACCACTCGAATCAAAACCGAGATTAACAAAACTGAGATTTACAAAACTGAGATTAACAAAACTGAGATTAACAAAACTGAGATTTACAAAACTGAGATTTACAAAACTGAGATTAACAAAACTGAGATTGACAAAACTGAGATTTACAAAACTGAGATTTACAAAACTGAGATTTACAAAACTGAGATTTACAAAACTGAGATTTACAAAACTGAGATTTACAAAACTCAGATTTACAAAACTGAGATTTACAAAACTGAGATTTACTAAACTGAGATTTGCAAAACTGAGATTTACAAAACTGAGATTTACAAAACTGAGATTTACAAAACTGAGATTTACAAAACTGAGATTTACAAAACTGAGATTTACAAAACTGAGATTTACAAAACTGAGATTTACAAAACTGAGATTTACAAAGCTGAGATTTACAAAACTGAGATTTACAAAACTCAGATTTACAAAACTGAGATTTACAAAACTGAGATTTACAAAACTGAGATTTACAAAACTGAGATTTACAAAACTGAGATTTACAAAACTGAGATTTACAAAACTGAGATTTACAAAACTGAGATTTACAAAGCTGAGATTTACAAAACTGAGATTTACAAAACTGAGATTTACAAAACTCAGATTTAAAAAAACTGAGATTTACAAAACTCAGATTTACAAAACTGAGATTTGCAAAACTGAGATTTACAAAACTGAGATTTACAAAACCGAGATTTGCAAAACTGAGATTTACAAAACTGAGATTTTCAAATCTGAGATTTTAAAAACTGAAATTTACAAAACTGAGATTTACAAAACTCAGATTTACAAAACTGAGATTTACAAAACTGAGATTTACAAAACTGAGATTTGCAAAGCTGAGATTTACAAAACTGAGATTTACAAAACTGAGATTTACAAAACTGAGATTTGCAAAACTGAGATTTACAAAACTGAGATTTACAAAACTGAGATTTACAAAACTGAGATTTACAAAACTGAGATTTACAAAACAGAGATTTACAAAACTGAGATTTACAAAACTGAGATTTACAAAACTGAGATTTACAAAGCTGAGATTTACAAAACTGAGATTTACAAAACTCAGATTTACAAAACTCAGATTTACAAAACTGAGATTTGCAAAACTGAGATTTACAAAACTGAGATTTACAAAACTGAGATTTACAAAACTCAGATTTACAAAACTGAGATTTACAAAACTGAGATTTACAAAACTGAGATTTACAAAACTGAGATTTACAAAACTGAGATTTACAAAGCTAAGATTTACAAAACTGAGATTTACAAAACTCAGATTTACAAAACTCAGATTTACAAAACTCAGATTTACAAAACTGAGATTTACAAAAGTCAGATTTACAAAACTCAGATTTACAAAACTGAGATTTACAAAACTGAGATTTACAAAACTGAGATTTACAAAGCTGAGATTTACAAAACTGAGATTCACAAAACTGAGATTTACAAAACTCAGATTTAAAAAAACTGAGATTTACAAAACTCAGATTTAAAAAACTCAGATTTACAAAACTGAGATTTGCAAAACTGAGATTTACAAAACTGAGATTTACAAAACCGAGATTCACAAAACTGAGATTTACAAAACTGAGATTTACAAAACTGAGATTTGCAAAACTGAGATTTACGAAACTGAGATTTTCAAATCTGAGATTTTAAAAACTGAGATTTACAAAACTGAGATTTACAAAACTGAGATTTACAAAACTGAGATTTGCAAAGCTGAGATTTACAAAACTGAGATTTACAAAACAGATTTACAAAACTGAGATTTGCAAAACTGAGATTTACAAAACTGAGATTTACAAAACTGAGATTTACAAAACTGAGATTTACAAAACTGAGATTTGCAAAGCTGAGATTTACAAAACTGAGATTTACAAAACTGAGATTTACAAAACTGAGATTTGCAAAACTGAGATTTACAAAACTGAGATTTACAAAACTGAGATTTACAAAACTGAGATTTACAAAACTGAGATTTACAAAACAGAGATTTACAAAACTGAGATTTACAAAACTGAGATTTGCAAAACTGAGATTTACAAAACTGAGATTTACAAAACTGAGATTTACAAAACTGAGATTTCCAAAACTGAGATTTACAAAGCTGAGATTTACAAAACTGAAATTTACAAAACTCAGATTTACAAAACTGAGATTTACAAAACTCAGATTTACAAAACTCAGATTTACAAAACTGAGATTTACAAAACTCAGATTTGCAAAACTCAGATTTACAAAACTGAGATTTGCAAAACTGAGATTTACAAAACTGAGATTTACAAAACCGAGATTTACAAAACTGAGATTTACAAAACTGAGATATACAAAACTGAGATTTACAAAACTCAGATTTACAAAACTGAGATTTACAAAACTCAGATTTACAAAACTCAGATTTACAAAACTCAGATTTACAAAACTGAGATTTGCAAAACTGAGATTTACAAAACTGAGATTTACAAAACTGAGATTTACAAAACTCAGATTTACAAAACTGAGATTTACAAAACTGAGATTTACAAAACTGAGATTTACAAAACTGAGATTTACAAAACTGAGATTTACAAAACTGAGATTTACAAAACTGAGATTTACAAAACTGAGATTTACAAAGCTGAGATTTACAAAACTGAGATTTACAAAACTGAGATTTACAAAACTCAGATTTAAAAAAACTGAGATTTACAAAACTCAGATTTACAAAACTGAGATTTGCAAAACTGAGATTTACAAAACTGAGATTTACAAAACCGAGATTTGCAAAACTGAGATTTACAAAACTGAGATTTTCAAATCTGAGATTTTAAAAACTGAAATTTACAAAACTGAGATTTACAAAACTCAGATTTACAAAACTGAGATTTACAAAACTGAGATTTACAAAACTGAGATTTGCGAAGCTGAGATTTACAAAACTGAGATTTACAAAACTGAGATTTACAAAACTGAGATTTGCAAAACTGAGATTTACAAAACTGAGATTTACAAAACTGAGATTTACAAAACTGAGATTTACAAAACTGAGATTTACAAAACAGAGATTTACAAAACTGAGATTTACAAAACTGAGATTTACACAACTGAGATTTACAAAACTGAGATTTACAAAGCTGAGATTTACAAAACTGAGATTTACAAAACTCAGATTTACAAAACTCAGATTTACAAAACTGAGATTTGCAAAACTGAGATTTACAAAACTGAGATTTACAAAACTGAGATTTACAAAACTGAGATTTACAAAACTGAGATTTACAAAACTGAGATTTACAAAACTGAGATTTACAAAACTGAGATTTGCAAAGCTGAGATTTACAAAACTGAGATTTACAAAACTGAGATTTACAAAACTGAGATTTACAAAACTGAGATTTACAAAACTGAGATTTACAAAACTGAGATTTACAAAACTGAGATTTACAAAACTGAGATTTACAAAACAGAGATTTACAAAACTGAGATTTACAAAACTCAGATTTACAAAACTCAGATTTACAAAACTGAGATTTGCAAAACTGAGATTTACAAAACTGAGATTTACAAAACTGAGATTTACAAAACTGAGATTTACAAAACTGAGATTTACAAAACTGAGATTTACAAAACTGAGATTTACAAAACTGAGATTTGCAAAGCTGAGATTTACAAAACTGAGATTTACAAAACTGAGATTTACAAAGCTGAGATTTACAAAACTGAGATTTACAAAACTCAGATTTACAAAACTCAGATTTACAAAACTGAGATTTGCAAAACTGAGATTTACAAAACTGAGATTTACAAAACTGAGATTTACAAAACTGAGATTTACAAAACTGAGATTTACAAAACTGAGATTTACAAAACTGAGATTTACAAAACAGAGATTTACAAAGCTAAGATTTACAAAACTGAGATTTACAAAACTCAGATTTACAAAACTCAGATTTACAAAACTGAGATTTACAAAAGTCAGATTTACAAAACTCAGATTTACAAAACTGAGATTTACAAAACTGAGATTTACAAAACTGAGATTTACAAAGCTGAGATTTACAAAACTGAGATTTACAAAACTGAGATTTACAAAACTCAGATTTACAAAACTCAGATTTACAAATCTGAGATTTTAAAAACTGAGATTTACAAAACTGAGATTTACAAAACCGAGATTCACAAAACTGAGATTTGCAAAACTGAGATTTACAAAACTGAGATTTGCAAAACTGAGATTTACAAAACTGAGATTTACAAAACTGAGATTTACAAAACTGAGATTTACAAAACTGAGATTTACAAAACTGAGATTTACAAAGCTGAGATTTACAAAACTGAGATTTACAAAACTGAGATTTACAAAACTCAGATTTAAAAAAACTGAGATTTACAAAACTCAGATTTACAAAACTCAGATTTACAAATCTGAGATTTTAAAAACTGAGATTTACAAAACTGAGATTTACAAAACCGAGATTCACAAAACTGAGATTTGCAAAACTGAGATTTACAAAACTGAGATTTGCAAAACTGAGATTTACAAAACTGAGATTTACAAAACTGAGATTTACAAAACTGAGATTTACAAAACTGAGATTTGCAAAGCTGAGATTTACAAAACTGAGATTTACAAAACTGAGATTTTCAAATCTGAGATTTTAAAAACTGAGATTTACAAAACTCAGATTTACAAAACTGAGATTTACAAAACTCAGATTTACAAAACTGAGATAAATCTCAGTTTTGTTTCCAAAACGCTCGCTCCGAAACCGCTCGCTCCAAAACCGCTCGCTTCAAAACCGCTCGCTTCAAAACCGCTCGCTCCAAAACCGCTCGCTCCTAAACCGCTCGCTCCAAAACCGCTCGCTCCAAAACCGCTCGAATCAAAACTGCTCGCTCCAAAATGGATCGCTCCAAACCGCTCGCTCCAAAATGGATCGCTCGCTCCGAAACCGCTCGCTCCAAAACCGCTCGCTCCAAAACCGCTCGCTCCGAAACCGCTCGCTCCAAGACCGCTCGCTCCGAAACCGCTCGCTCCAAAACCGCTCGCTCCAAAACCGCTCGCTCCAAAACCGCTCGCTCCAAAACCGCTCGCTCCAAAACCGCTCGCTCCAAAACCGCTCGCTCCAAAACCGCTCGCTCTAAGACCGCTCGCTCCGAAACCGCTCGCTCCAAAACCGCTCGCTCCGAAACCGCTCGCTCCAAAACCGCTCGCTCCAAAACCGCTCGCTCCGAAACCGCTCGCTTCAAAACCGCTCGCTCCAGAACCGCTCGCTCCAAAACCGCTCGCTCCAAAACCGCTCGCTCCAAAACCGCTCGCTCCGAAACCGCTCGCTCCAGAACCGCTCGCTCCGAAACCGCTCGCTCCAAAACCGCTCAGTCCAAAACCACTCGAATCAAAACCGAGATTAACAAAACTGAGATTTACAAAACTGAGATTAACAAAACTGAGATTAACAAAACTGAGATTTACAAAACTGAGATTTACAAAACTGAGATTAACAAAACTGAGATTGACAAAACTGAGATTTACAAAACTGAGATTTACAAAACTGAGATTTACAAAACTGAGATTTACAAAACTGAGATTTACAAAACTGAGATTTACAAAACTCAGATTTACAAAACTGAGATTTACAAAACTGAGATTTACTAAACTGAGATTTGCAAAACTGAGATTTACAAAACTGAGATTTACAAAACTGAGATTTACAAAACTGAGATTTACAAAACTGAGATTTACAAAACTGAGATTTACAAAACTGAGATTTACAAAACTGAGATTTACAAAGCTGAGATTTACAAAACTGAGATTTACAAAACTCAGATTTACAAAACTGAGATTTACAAAACTGAGATTTACAAAACTGAGATTTACAAAACTGAGATTTACAAAACTGAGATTTACAAAACTGAGATTTACAAAACTGAGATTTACAAAACTGAGATTTACAAAGCTGAGATTTACAAAACTGAGATTTACAAAACTGAGATTTACAAAACTCAGATTTAAAAAAACTGAGATTTACAAAACTCAGATTTACAAAACTGAGATTTGCAAAACTGAGATTTACAAAACTGAGATTTACAAAACCGAGATTTGCAAAACTGAGATTTACAAAACTGAGATTTTCAAATCTGAGATTTTAAAAACTGAAATTTACAAAACTGAGATTTACAAAACTCAGATTTACAAAACTGAGATTTACAAAACTGAGATTTACAAAACTGAGATTTGCAAAGCTGAGATTTACAAAACTGAGATTTACAAAACTGAGATTTACAAAACTGAGATTTGCAAAACTGAGATTTACAAAACTGAGATTTACAAAACTGAGATTTACAAAACTGAGATTTACAAAACTGAGATTTACAAAACAGAGATTTACAAAACTGAGATTTACAAAACTGAGATTTACAAAACTGAGATTTACAAAGCTGAGATTTACAAAACTGAGATTTACAAAACTCAGATTTACAAAACTCAGATTTACAAAACTGAGATTTGCAAAACTGAGATTTACAAAACTGAGATTTACAAAACTGAGATTTACAAAACTGAGATTTACAAAACTGAGATTTACAAAACTGAGATTTAAAAAACTGAGATTTAAAAAACTGAGATTTACAAAACTGAGATTTACAAAGCTAAGATTTACAAAACTGAGATTTACAAAACTCAGATTTACAAAACTCAGATTTACAAAACTCAGATTTACAAAACTGAGATTTACAAAAGTCAGATTTACAAAACTCAGATTTACAAAACTGAGATTTACAAAACTGAGATTTACAAAACTGAGATTTACAAAGCTGAGATTTACAAAACTGAGATTCACAAAACTGAGATTTACAAAACTCAGATTTAAAAAAACTGAGATTTACAAAACTCAGATTTAAAAAACTCAGATTTACAAAACTGAGATTTGCAAAACTGAGATTTACAAAACTGAGATTTACAAAACTGAGATTTACAAAACTGAGATTTACAAAACTGAGATTTACAAAACAGAGATTTGCAAAACTGAGATTTACGAAACTGAGATTTTCAAATCTGAGATTTTAAAAACTGAGATTTACAAAACTGAGATTTACAAAACTGAGATTTACAAAACTGAGATTTGCAAAGCTGAGATTTACAAAACTGAGATTTACAAAACAGATTTACAAAACTGAGATTTGCAAAACTGAGATTTACAAAACTGAGATTTACAAAACTGAGATTTACAAAACTGAGATTTACAAAACTGAGATTTGCAAAGCTGAGATTTACAAAACTGAGATTTACAAAACTGAGATTTACAAAACTGAGATTTGCAAAACTGAGATTTACAAAACTGAGATTTACAAAACTGAGATTTACAAAACTGAGATTTACAAAACTGAGATTTACAAAACCGAGATTTACAAAACTGAGATTTACAAAACTGAGATTTGCAAAACTGAGATTTACAAAACTGAGATTTACAAAACTGAGATTTACAAAACTGAGATTTCCAAAACTGAGATTTACAAAGCTGAGATTTACAAAACTGAAATTTACAAAACTCAGATTTACAAAACTGAGATTTACAAAACTCAGATTTACAAAACTCAGATTTACAAAACTGAGATTTACAAAACTCAGATTTGCAAAACTCAGATTTACAAAACTGAGATTTGCAAAACTGAGATTTACAAAACTGAGATTTACAAAACCGAGATTCACAAAACTGATATTTACAAAACTGAGATTTACAAAACTGAGATTTGCAAAACTGAGATTTACAAAACTGAGATTTTCATATCTGAGATTTTAAAAACTGAGATTTACAAAACTGAGATTTACAAAACTCAGATTTACAAAACTGAGATTTACAAAACTGAGATTTACAAAACCGAGATTTACAAAACTGAGATTTACAAAACTGAGATATACAAAACTGAGATTTACAAAACTCAGATTTACAAAACTGAGATTTGCAAAACTCAGATTTACAAAACTCAGATTTACAAAACTGAGATTTGCAAAACTGAGATTTACAAAACTGAGATTTACAAAACCGAGATTCACAAAACTGAGATTTACAAAACTGAGATTTACAAAACTGAGATTTACAAAACTGAGATTTACAAAACTGAGATTTACAAAGCTGAGAATTACAAAACTGAGATTTACAAAACTCAGATTTACAAAACTGAGATTTACAAAACTCAGATTTACAAAACTCAGATTTACAAAACTGAGATTTGCAAAACTGAGATTTACAAAACTGAGATTTACAAAACTGAGATTTACAAAACTCAGATTTACAAAACTGAGATTTACAAAACTCAGATTTACAAAACTCAGATTTACAAAACTGAGATTTACAAAACCGAGATTCACAAAACTGAGATTTACAAAACTGAGATTTACAAAACTGAGATTTACAAAACTCAGATTTACAAAACTGAGATTTGCAAAACTGAGATTTACAAAACTGAGATTGACAAAACTGAGATTTACAAAACTGAGATTTGCAAAACTGAGATTTACAAAACTGAGATTTTCAAATCTGAGATTTTAAAAACTGAGATTTACAAAACTGAGATTTACAAAACTCAGATTTACAAAACTGAGATTTACAAAACTGAGATAAATCTCAGTTTTGTTTACAAAACGCTCGCTCCAAAACCGCTCGCTTCAAAACCGCTCGCTCCAAAACCGCTCGCTTCAAAACCGCTCGCTCCAAAACCGCTCGCTCCCAAACCGCTCGCTCCAAAACCGCTCGAATCAAAACCGCTCGCTCCAAAATGGATCGCTCCAAACCGCTCGCTTCAAAATGGATCGCTCCAAACCGCTCGCTCCAAAATGGATCGCTCCAAACCGCTCGCTCCAAAATGGATCGCTCCAAACCGCTCGCTCGCTCCGAAACCGCTCGCTCCAGAACCGCTCGCTCCAAAACCGCTCGCTCCAAAACCGCTCGCTCCAAAACCGCTCGTTCCAAAACCGCTCGAATCAAAACCGCTCGCTCCAAAACCGCTCGAACCAAAACCGCTTGCTCCAAAATTGCTCGAATCAAAACCGCTCGCTCCAAAATGGATCGCTCCAAACCGCTCGCTCCAAAATGGATCGCTCCAAACCGCTCGCTCCAAAATGGATCACTCCAAACCGCTCGCTCCAAAATGGATCGCTCCAAACCGCTTGCTCCAAAACCGCTCGCTCCAAAACCGCTCGCTCCAAAACCGCTCGCTCCGAAACCGCTCGCTTCAAAACCGCTCGCTCCAAAACCGCTCGCCACGAAACCGCTCGCTCCAAAACCGCTCGCTCCGAAACCGCTCGCTCCAAAACCGGTCGCTCCGAAACCGCTCGCTCCGAAACCGCTCGCTCCAAAACCGCTCGCTTCAAAACCGCTCGCTCCAAAACCGCTTGCTCCAAAACCGCTCGAATCAAAACCGCTCGGTCCAAAACCTCTCGAATCAAAACCGCTCAGTCAAATCCGCTCAAATCAAAACCGATCAGTCCAAAACCACTCGAATCAAAACCGCTCGCTCTAAAACCGATCGAATCAAAACCGCTCGCTCCGAAACCGCTCGCTCCAAAACCGCTCAGTCCAAAACCACTCAAATCAAAACCGCTCAGTCCAAAACCGCTCGAATCAAAACCGAGATTAACAAAACTGAGATTTACAAAACTGAGATTTACAAAACTGAGATTAACAAAACTGAGATTGACAAAACTGAGATTTACAAAACTGAGATTTACAAAACTGAGATTTACAAAACTGAGATTTACAAAACTGAGATTTACAAAACAGAGATTTACAAAACTGAGATTTACAAAACTGAGATTTGCAAAACTGAGATTTACAAAACTGAGATTTACAAAACTGAGATTTACAAAACTGAGATTTCCAAAACTGAGATTTGCAAAACTGAGATTTGCAAAACTGAGATTTACAAAACTGAGATTTACAAAACTGAGATTAACAAAGCTGAGATTTACAAAACTCAGATTTACAAAACTGAGATTTACAAAACTGAGATTTACAAAACTGAGATTTACAAAACTGAGATATACAAAACTGAGATTTACAAAACTCAGATTTACAAAACTGAGATTTACAAAACTGAGATTTGCAAAGCTGAGAATTACAAAGCTGAGATTTACAAAACTCAGATTTACAAAACTGAGATTTACAAAACTGAGATTTACAAAACTGAGATTTGTAAAACTGAGATTTACAAAACTGAGATTTACAAAACTGAGATTTACAAAACTGAGATTTACAAAACTGAGATTTACAAAGCTGAGATTTACAAAACTGAGATTTACAAAACTCAGATTTACAAAACTGAGATTTACAAAACTCAGATTTACAAAACTGAGATTTACAAAACTGAGATTTACAAAACTGAGATTTACAAAGCTGAGATTTACAAAACCGAGATTCACAAAACTGAGATTTACAAAACTGAGATTTACAAAACTCAGATTTACAAAACTGAGATTTACAAAACTGAGATTTACAAAACTGAGATTTGCAAAACTGAGATTTACAAAACTGAGATTTACAAAACTGAGATTTACAAAACTGAGATTTACAAAACTGAGATTGACAAAACTGAGATTTACAAAACTGAGATTTACAAAACTGAGATTTACAAAGCTGAGAATTACAAAACTGAGATTTACAAAACTCAGATTTACAAAACTGAGATTTACAAAACTCAGATTTACAAAACTCAGATTTACAAAACTCAGATTTACAAAACTGAGATTTGCAAAACTGAGATTTACAAAACTGAGATTGACAAAACTGAGATTTACAAAACTGAGATTTGCAAAACTGAGATTTACAAAACTGAGATTTACAAAGCTAAGATTTACAAAACTGAGATTTACAAAACTCAGATTTACAAAACTCAGATTTACAAAACTCAGATTTACAAAACTGAGATTTACAAAAGTCAGATTTACAAAACTCAGATTTACAAAACTGAGATTTACAAAACTGAGATTTACAAAACTGAGATTTACAAAGCTGAGATTTACAAAACTGAGATTCACAAAACTGAGATTTACAAAACTCAGATTTAAAAAAACTGAGATTTACAAAACTCAGATTTAAAAAACTCAGATTTACAAAACTGAGATTTGCAAAACTGAGATTTACAAAACTGAGATTTACAAAACCGAGATTCACAAAACTGAGATTTACAAAACTGAGATTTACAAAACTGAGATTTGCAAAACTGAGATTTACGAAACTGAGATTTTCAAATCTGAGATTTTAAAAACTGAGATTTACAAAACTGAGATTTACAAAACTGAGATTTACAAAACTGAGATTTGCAAAGCTGAGATTTACAAAACAGATTTACAAAACTGAGATTTGCAAAACTGAGATTTACAAAACTGAGATTTACAAAACTGAGATTTACAAAACTGAGATTTACAAAACTGAGATTTGCAAAGCTGAGATTTACAAAACTGAGATTTACAAAACTGAGATTTACAAAACTGAGATTTGCAAAACTGAGATTTACAAAACTGAGATTTACAAAACTGAGATTTACAAAACTGAGATTTACAAAACTGAGATTTACAAAACAGAGATTTACAAAACTGAGATTTACAAAACTGAGATTTGCAAAACTGAGATTTACAAAACTGAGATTTACAAAACTGAGATTTACAAAACTGAGATTTCCAAAACTGAGATTTACAAAGCTGAGATTTACAAAACTGAAATTTACAAAACTCAGATTTACAAAACTGAGATTTACAAAACTCAGATTTACAAAACTCAGATTTACAAAACTGAGATTTACAAAACTCAGATTTGCAAAACTCAGATTTACAAAACTGAGATTTGCAAAACTGAGATTTACAAAACTGAGATTTACAAAACCGAGATTCACAAAACTGATATTTACAAAACTGAGATTTACAAAACTGAGATTTGCAAAACTGAGATTTACAAAACTGAGATTTTCATATCTGAGATTTTAAAAACTGAGATTTACAAAACTGAGATTTACAAAACTCAGATTTACAAAACTGAGATTTACAAAACTGAGATTTACAAAACCGAGATTTACAAAACTGAGATTTACAAAACTGAGATATACAAAACTGAGATTTACAAAACTCAGATTTACAAAACTGAGATTTGCAAAACTCAGATTTACAAAACTCAGATTTACAAAACTGAGATTTGCAAAACTGAGATTTACAAAACTGAGATTTACAAAACCGAGATTCACAAAACTGAGATTTACAAAACTGAGATTTACAAAACTGAGATTTACAAAACTGAGATTTACAAAACTGAGATTTACAAAGCTGAGAATTACAAAACTGAGATTTACAAAACTCAGATTTACAAAACTGAGATTTACAAAACTCAGATTTACAAAACTCAGATTTACAAAACTGAGATTTGCAAAACTGAGATTTACAAAACTGAGATTTACAAAACTGAGATTTACAAAACTCAGATTTACAAAACTGAGATTTACAAAACTCAGATTTACAAAACTCAGATTTACAAAACTGAGATTTACAAAACCGAGATTCACAAAACTGAGATTTACAAAACTGAGATTTACAAAACTGAGATTTACAAAACTCAGATTTACAAAACTGAGATTTGCAAAACTGAGATTTACAAAACTGAGATTGACAAAACTGAGATTTACAAAACTGAGATTTGCAAAACTGAGATTTACAAAACTGAGATTTTCAAATCTGAGATTTTAAAAACTGAGATTTACAAAACTGAGATTTACAAAACTCAGATTTACAAAACTGAGATTTACAAAACTGAGATAAATCTCAGTTTTGTTTACAAAACGCTCGCTCCAAAACCGCTCGCTTCAAAACCGCTCGCTTCAAAACCGCTCGCTTCAAAACCGCTCGCTCCAAAACCGCTCGCTCCCAAACCGCTCGCTCCAAAACCGCTCGAATCAAAACCGCTCGCTCCAAAATGGATCGCTCCAAACCGCTCGCTTCAAAATGGATCGCTCCAAACCGCTCGCTCCAAAATGGATCGCTCCAAACCGCTCGCTCCAAAATGGATCGCTCCAAACCGCTCGCTCGCTCCGAAACCGCTCGCTCCAGAACCGCTCGCTCCAAAACCGCTCGCTCCAAAACCGCTCGCTCCAAAACCGCTCGTTCCAAAACCGCTCGAATCAAAACCGCTCGCTCCAAAACCGCTCGAACCAAAACCGCTTGCTCCAAAATTGCTCGAACCAAAACCGCTCGCTCCAAAATGGATCGCTCCAAACCGCTCGCTCCAAAATGGATCGCTCCAAACCGCTCGCTCCAAAATGGATCACTCCAAACCGCTCGCTCCAAAATGGATCGCTCCAAACCGCTTGCTCCAAAACCGCTCGCTCCAAAACCGCTCGCTCCAAAACCGCTCGCTCCGAAACCGCTCGCTTCAAAACCGCTCGCTCCAAAACCGCTCGCCACGAAACCGCTCGCTCCAAAACCGCTCGCTCCGAAACCGCTCGCTCCAAAACCGGTCGCTCCGAAACCGCTCGCTCCGAAACCGCTCGCTCCAAAACCGCTCGCTTCAAAACCGCTCGCTCCAAAACCGCTTGCTCCAAAACCGCTCGAATCAAAACCGCTCGGTCCAAAACCTCTCGAATCAAAACCGCTCAGTCAAATCCGCTCAAATCAAAACCGATCAGTCCAAAACCACTCGAATCAAAACCGCTCGCTCTAAAACCGATCGAATCAAAACCGCTCGCTCCGAAACCGCTCGCTCCAAAACCGCTCAGTCCAAAACCACTCAAATCAAAACCGCTCAGTCCAAAACCGCTCGAATCAAAACCGAGATTAACAAAACTGAGATTTACAAAACTGAGATTTACAAAACTGAGATTTACAAAACTGAGATTTACAAAACAGAGATTTACAAAACTGAGATTTACAAAACTGAGATTTGCAAAACTGAGATTTACAAAACTGAGATTTACAAAACTGAGATTTACAAAACTGAGATTTCCAAAACTGAGATTTGCAAAACTGAGATTTGCAAAACTGAGATTTACAAAACTGAGATTTACAAAACTGAGATTAACAAAGCTGAGATTTACAAAACTCAGATTTACAAAACTGAGATTTACAAAACCGAGATTTACAAAACTGAGATTTACAAAACTGAGATATACAAAACTGAGATTTACAAAACTCAGATTTACAAAACTGAGATTTACAAAACTGAGATTTGCAAAGCTGAGAATTACAAAGCTGAGATTTACAAAACTCAGATTTACAAAACTGAGATTTACAAAACTGAGATTTACAAAACTGAGATTTGTAAAACTGAGATTTACAAAACTGAGATTTACAAAACTGAGATTTACAAAACTGAGATTTACAAAACTGAGATTTACAAAGCTGAGATTTACAAAACTGAGATTTACAAAACTCAGATTTACAAAACTGAGATTTACAAAACTGAGATTTACAAAACTGAGATTTACAAAACTGAGATTTACAAAACTGAGATTTACAAAGCTGAGATTTACAAAACCGAGATTCACAAAACTGAGATTTACAAAACTGAGATTTACAAAACTCAGATTTACAAAACTGAGATTTACAAAACTGAGATTTACAAAACTGAGATTTGCAAAACTGAGATTTACAAAACTGAGATTTACAAAACTGAGATTTACAAAACTGAGATTTACAAAACTGAGATTGACAAAACTGAGATTTACAAAACTGAGATTTACAAAACTGAGATTTACAAAGCTGAGAATTACAAAACTGAGATTTACAAAACTCAGATTTACAAAACTGAGATTTACAAAACTCAGATTTACAAAACTCAGATTTACAAAACTCAGATTTACAAAACTGAGATTTGCAAAACTGAGATTTACAAAACTGAGATTGACAAAACTGAGATTTACAAAACTGAGATTTGCAAAACTGAGATTTACAAAACTGAGATTTACAAAGCTAAGATTTACAAAACTGAGATTTACAAAACTCAGATTTACAAAACTCAGATTTACAAAACTCAGATTTACAAAACTGAGATTTACAAAAGTCAGATTTACAAAACTCAGATTTACAAAACTGAGATTTACAAAACTGAGATTTACAAAACTGAGATTTACAAAGCTGAGATTTACAAAACTGAGATTCACAAAACTGAGATTTACAAAACTCAGATTTAAAAAAACTGAGATTTACAAAACTCAGATTTAAAAAACTCAGATTTACAAAACTGAGATTTGCAAAACTGAGATTTACAAAACTGAGATTTACAAAACCGAGATTCACAAAACTGAGATTTACAAAACTGAGATTTACAAAACTGAGATTTGCAAAACTGAGATTTACGAAACTGAGATTTTCAAATCTGAGATTTTAAAAACTGAGATTTACAAAACTGAGATTTACAAAACTGAGATTTACAAAACTGAGATTTGCAAAGCTGAGATTTACAAAACAGATTTACAAAACTGAGATTTGCAAAACTGAGATTTACAAAACTGAGATTTACAAAACTGAGATTTACAAAACTGAGATTTACAAAACTGAGATTTGCAAAGCTGAGATTTACAAAACTGAGATTTACAAAACTGAGATTTACAAAACTGAGATTTGCAAAACTGAGATTTACAAAACTGAGATTTACAAAACTGAGATTTACAAAACTGAGATTTACAAAACTGAGATTTACAAAACAGAGATTTACAAAACTGAGATTTACAAAACTGAGATTTGCAAAACTGAGATTTACAAAACTGAGATTTACAAAACTGAGATTTACAAAACTGAGATTTCCAAAACTGAGATTTACAAAGCTGAGATTTACAAAACTGAAATTTACAAAACTCAGATTTACAAAACTGAGATTTACAAAACTCAGATTTACAAAACTCAGATTTACAAAACTGAGATTTACAAAACTCAGATTTGCAAAACTCAGATTTACAAAACTGAGATTTGCAAAACTGAGATTTACAAAACTGAGATTTACAAAACCGAGATTCACAAAACTGATATTTACAAAACTGAGATTTACAAAACTGAGATTTGCAAAACTGAGATTTACAAAACTGAGATTTTCATATCTGAGATTTTAAAAACTGAGATTTACAAAACTGAGATTTACAAAACTCAGATTTACAAAACTGAGATTTACAAAACTGAGATTTACAAAACCGAGATTTACAAAACTGAGATTTACAAAACTGAGATATACAAAACTGAGATTTACAAAACTCAGATTTACAAAACTGAGATTTGCAAAACTCAGATTTACAAAACTCAGATTTACAAAACTGAGATTTGCAAAACTGAGATTTACAAAACTGAGATTTACAAAACCGAGATTCACAAAACTGAGATTTACAAAACTGAGATTTACAAAACTGAGATTTACAAAACTGAGATTTACAAAACTGAGATTTACAAAGCTGAGAATTACAAAACTGAGATTTACAAAACTCAGATTTACAAAACTGAGATTTACAAAACTCAGATTTACAAAACTCAGATTTACAAAACTGAGATTTGCAAAACTGAGATTTACAAAACTGAGATTTACAAAACTGAGATTTACAAAACTCAGATTTACAAAACTGAGATTTACAAAACTCAGATTTACAAAACTCAGATTTACAAAACTGAGATTTACAAAACCGAGATTCACAAAACTGAGATTTACAAAACTGAGATTTACAAAACTGAGATTTACAAAACTCAGATTTACAAAACTGAGATTTGCAAAACTGAGATTTACAAAACTGAGATTGACAAAACTGAGATTTACAAAACTGAGATTTGCAAAACTGAGATTTACAAAACTGAGATTTTCAAATCTGAGATTTTAAAAACTGAGATTTACAAAACTGAGATAAATCTCAGTTTTGTTTACAAAACGCTCGCTCCAAAACCGCTCGCTTCAAAACCGCTCGCTTCAAAACCGCTCGCTTCAAAACCGCTCGCTCCAAAACCGCTCGCTCCCAAACCGCTCGCTCCAAATCCGCTCGAATCAAAACCGCTCGCTCCAAAATGGATCGCTCCAAACCGCTCGCTTCAAAATGGATCGCTCCAAACCGCTCGCTCCAAAATGGATCGCTCCAAACCGCTCGCTCCAAAATGGATCGCTCCAAACCGCTCGCTCGCTCCGAAACCGCTCGCTCCAGAACCGCTCGCTCCAAAACCGCTCGCTCCAAAACCGCTCGCTCCAAAACCGCTCGTTCCAAAACCGCTCGAATCAAAACCGCTCGCTCCAAAACCGCTCGAACCAAAACCGCTTGCTCCAAAATTGCTCGAATCAAAACCGCTCGCTCCAAAATGGATCGCTCCAAACCGCTCGCTCCAAAATGGATCGCTCCAAACCGCTCGCTCCAAAATGGATCACTCCAAACCGCTCGCTCCAAAATGGATCGCTCCAAACCGCTTGCTCCAAAACCGCTCGCTCCAAAACCGCTCGCTCCAAAACCGCTCGCTCCGAAACCGCTCGCTTCAAAACCGCTCGCTCCAAAACCGCTCGCCACGAAACCGCTCGCTCCAAAACCGCTCGCTCCGAAACCGCTCGCTCCAAAACCGGTCGCTCCGAAACCGCTCGCTCCGAAACCGCTCGCTCCAAAACCGCTCGCTCCAAAACCGCTTGCTCCAAAACCGCTCGAATCAAAACCGCTCGGTCCAAAACCTCTCGAATCAAAACCGCTCAGTCAAATCCGCTCAAATCAAAACCGATCAGTCCAAAACCACTCGAATCAAAACCGCTCGCTCTAAAACCGATCGAATCAAAACCGCTCGCTCCGAAACCGCTCGCTCCAAAACCGCTCAGTCCAAAACCACTCAAATCAAAACCGCTCAGTCCAAAACCGCTCGAATCAAAACCGAGATTAACAAAACTGAGATTTACAAAACTGAGATTTACAAAACTCAGATTTACAAAACTCAGATTTGCAAAACTGAGATTTGCAAAACTGAGATTTACAAAACTGAGATTTACAAAACTGAGATTAACAAAGCTGAGATTTACAAAACTCAGATTTACAAAACTGAGATTTACAAAACCGAGATTTACAAAACTGAGATTTACAAAACTGAGATATACAAAACTGAGATTTACAAAACTCAGATTTACAAAACTGAGATTTACAAAACTGAGATTTGCAAAGCTGAGAATTACAAAGCTGAGATTTACAAAACTCAGATTTACAAAACTGAGATTTACAAAACTGAGATTTACAAAACTGAGATTTGTAAAACTGAGATTTACAAAACTGAGATTTACAAAACTGAGATTTACAAAACTGAGATTTACAAAACTGAGATTTACAAAGCTGAGATTTACAAAACTGAGATTTACAAAACTCAGATTTACAAAACTGAGATTTACAAAACTCAGATTTACAAAACTGAGATTTACAAAACTGAGATTTACAAAACTGAGATTTACAAAGCTGAGATTTACAAAACCGAGATTCACAAAACTGAGATTTACAAAACTGAGATTTACAAAACTCAGATTTACAAAACTGAGATTTACAAAACTGAGATTTACAAAACTGAGATTTGCAAAACTGAGATTTACAAAACTGAGATTTACAAAACTGAGATTTACAAAACTGAGATTTACAAAACTGAGATTGACAAAACTGAGATTTACAAAACTGAGATTTACAAAACTGAGATTTACAAAGCTGAGAATTACAAAACTGAGATTTACAAAACTCAGATTTACAAAACTGAGATTTACAAAACTCAGATTTACAAAACTCAGATTTACAAAACTCAGATTTACAAAACTGAGATTTGCAAAACTGAGATTTACAAAACTGAGATTGACAAAACTGAGATTTACAAAACTCAGATTTACAAAACTGAGATTTACAAAACTGAGATAAATCTCAGTTTTGTTTACAAAACGCTCGCTCCAAAACCGCTCGCTTCAAAACCGCTCGCTTTAAAACCGCTCGCTTCAAAACCGCTCGCTCCAAAACCGCTCGCTCCCAAACCGCTCGCTCCAAAACCGCTCGAATCAAAACCGCTCGCTCCAAAATGGATCGCTCCAAACCGCTCGCTTCAAAATGGATCGCTCCAAACCGCTCGCTCCAAAATGGATCGCTCCAAACCGCTCGCTCCAAACCGCTCGCTCGCTCCGAAACCGCTCGCTCCAAAACCGCTCGCTCCAAAACCGCTCGCTCCGAAACCGCTCGCTCCAAAACCGCTCGCTCCAAAACCGCTCGCTCCAAAACCGCTCGCTCCAAAACCGCTCGTTCCGAAACCACTCGAATCAAAACCGCTCGCTCCAAAACCGCTCGAACCAAAACCGCTTGCTCCAAAATTGCTCGAATCAAAACCGCTCGCTCCAAAATGGATCGCTCCAAACCGCTCGCTCCAAAATGGATCGCTCCAAACCGCTCGCTCCAAAATGGATCACTCCAAACCGCTCGCTCCAAAATGGATCGCTCCAAACCGCTCGCTCCAAAACCGCTCGCTCCAAAACCGCTCGCTCCAAAACCGCTCGCTTCAAAACCGCTCGCTCCAAAACCGCTCGCCACAAAACCGCTCGCTCCAAAACCGCTCGCTCCAAAACCGCTCGCTCCGAAACCGCTCGCTCCAAAACCGGTCGCTCCGAAACCGCTCGCTCCGAAACCGCTCGCTCCAAAACCGCTCGCTCCAAAACCGCTCGCTCCAAAACCGCTCGCTCCAAAACCGCTCGCTCCAAAACCGCTCGAATCAAAACCGCTCGGTCCAAAACCTCTCGAATCAAAACCGCTCAGTCAAATCCGCTCAAATCAAAACCGCTCAGTCCAAAACCACTCGAATCAAAACCGCTCAGTCCAAAACCGCTCGAATCAAAACCGAGATTAACAAAACTGAGATTTACAAAACTGAGATTTACAAAACTGAGATTTACAAAACTGAGATTTACAAAACTCAGATTTACAAAACTCAGATTTACAAAACTGAGATTTGCAAAACTGAGATTTACAAAACTGAGATTTACAAAACCGAGATTTACAAAACTGAGATTTACAAAACTGAGATATACAAAACTGAGATTTACAAAACTCAGATTTACAAAACTGAGATTTACAAAACTCAGATTTACAAAACTCAGATTTACAAAACTCAGATTTACAAAACTGAGATTTGCAAAACTGAGATTTACAAAACTGAGATTTACAAAACTGAGATTTACAAAACTCAGATTTACAAAACTGAGATTTACAAAACTGAGATTTACAAAACTGAGATTTACAAAACTGAGATTTACAAAACTGAGATTTACAAAACTGAGATTTACAAAACTGAGATTTACAAAACTGAGATTTACAAAACTGAGATTTAAAAAACTGAGATTTACAAAACTGAGATTTACAAAACTCAGATTTAAAAAAACTGAGATTTACAAAACTCAGATTTACAAAACTGAGATTTGCAAAACTGAGATTTACAAAACTGAGATTTACAAAACCGAGATTTGCAAAACTGAGATTTACAAAACTGAGATTTTCAAATCTGAGATTTTAAAAACTGAAATTTACAAAACTGAGATTTACAAAACTCAGATTTACAAAACTGAGATTTACAAAACTGAGATTTACAAAACTGAGATTTGCAAAGCTGAGATTTACAAAACTGAGATTTACAAAACTGAGATTTACAAAACTGAGATTTGCAAAACTGAGATTTACAAAACTGAGATTTACAAAACTGAGATTTACAAAACTGAGATTTACAAAACTGAGATTTACAAAACAGAGATTTACAAAACTGAGATTTACAAAACTGAGATTTACACAACTGAGATTTACAAAACTGAGATTTACAAAGCTGAGATTTACAAAACTGAGATTTACAAAACTCAGATTTACAAAACTCAGATTTACAAAACTGAGATTTGCAAAACTGAGATTTACAAAACTGAGATTTACAAAACTGAGATTTACAAAACTGAGATTTACAAAACTGAGATTTACAAAACTGAGATTTACAAAACTGAGATTTACAAAACTGAGATTTGCAAAGCTGAGATTTACAAAACTGAGATTTACAAAACTGAGATTTACAAAACTGAGATTTACAAAACTGAGATTTACAAAACTGAGATTTACAAAACTGAGATTTACAAAACTGAGATTTACAAAACTGAGATTTACAAAACAGAGATTTACAAAACTGAGATTTACAAAACTGAGATTTACAAAACTGAGATTTACAAAACTGAGATTTACAAAGCTGAGATTTACAAAACTGAGATTTACAAAACTCAGATTTACAAAACTCAGATTTACAAAACTGAGATTTGCAAAACTGAGATTTACAAAACTGAGATTTACAAAACTGAGATTTACAAAACTGAGATTTACAAAACTGAGATTTACAAAACTGAGATTTACAAAACTGAGATTTACAAAACAGAGATTTACAAAGCTAAGATTTACAAAACTGAGATTTACAAAACTCAGATTTACAAAACTCAGATTTACAAAACTGAGATTTACAAAAGTCAGATTTACAAAACTCAGATTTACAAAACTGAGATTTACAAAACTGAGATTTACAAAACTGAGATTTACAAAGCTGAGATTTACAAAACTGAGATTTACAAAACTGAGATTTACAAAACTCAGATTTAAAAAAACTGAGATTTACAAAACTCAGATTTACAAAACTCAGATTTACAAATCTGAGATTTTAAAAACTGAGATTTACAAAACTGAGATTTACAAAACCGAGATTCACAAAACTGAGATTTGCAAAACTGAGATTTACAAAACTGAGATTTGCAAAACTGAGATTTACAAAACTGAGATTTACAAAACTGAGATTTACAAAACTGAGATTTACAAAACTGAGATTTACAAAACTGAGATTTACAAAACTGAGATTTACAAAACTGAGATTTACAAAACTGAGATTTACAAAACTCAGATTTAAAAAAACTGAGATTTACAAAACTCAGATTTACAAAACTCAGATTTACAAATCTGAGATTTTAAAAACTGAGATTTACAAAACTGAGATTTACAAAACCGAGATTCACAAAACTGAGATTTGCAAAACTGAGATTTACAAAACTGAGATTTGCAAAACTGAGATTTACAAAACTGAGATTTACAAAACTGAGATTTACAAAACTGAGATTTACAAAACTGAGATTTGCAAAGCTGAGATTTACAAAACTGAGATTTACAAAACTGAGATTTTCAAATCTGAGATTTTAAAAACTGAGATTTACAAAACTCCGATTTACAAAACTGAGATTTACAAAACTCAGATTTACAAAACTGAGATAAATCTCAGTTTTGTTTCCAAAACGCTCGCTCCGAAACCGCTCGCTCCAAAACCGCTCGCTTCAAAACCGCTCGCTTCAAAACCGCTCGCTCCAAAACCGCTCGCTCCTAAACCGCTCGCTCCAAAACCGCTCGCTCCAAAACCGCTCGAATCAAAACTGCTCGCTCCAAAATGGATCGCTCCAAACCGCTCGCTCCAAAATGGATCGCTCGCTCCGAAACCGCTCGCTCCAAAACCGCTCGCTCCAAAACCGCTCGCTCCGAAACCGCTCGCTCCAAGACCGCTCGCTCCGAAACCGCTCGCTCCAAAACCGCTCGCTCCAAAACCGCTCGCTCCAAAACCGCTCGCTCCAAAACCGCTCGCTCCAAAACCGCTCGCTCCACAACCGCTCGCTCTAAGACCGCTCGCTCCGAAACCGCTCGCTCCAAAACCGCTCGCTCCAAAACCGCTCGCTCCAAAACCGCTCGCTCCGAAACCGCTCGCTTCAAAACCGCTCGCTCCAGAACCGCTCGCTCCAAAACCGCTCGCTCCAAAACCGCTCGCTCCAAAACCGCTCGCTCCGAAACCGCTCGCTCCAGAACCGCTCGCTCCGAAACCGCTCGCTCCAAAACCGCTCAGTCCAAAACCACTCGAATCAAAACCGAGATTAACAAAACTGAGATTTACAAAACTGAGATTTACAAAACTGAGATTAACAAAACTGAGATTTACAAAACTGAGATTTACAAAACTGAGATTAACAAAACTGAGATTGACAAAACTGAGATTTACAAAACTGAGATTTACAAAACTGAGATTTACAAAACTGAGATTTACAAAACTGAGATTTACAAAACTGAGATTTACAAAACTCAGATTTACAAAACTGAGATTTACAAAACTGAGATTTACTAAACTGAGATTTGCAAAACTGAGATTTACAAAACTGAGATTTACAAAACTGAGATTTACAAAACTGAGATTTACAAAACTGAGATTTACAAAACTGAGATTTGCAAAGCTGAGATTTACAAAACTGAGATTTACAAAACTGAGATTTTCAAATCTGAGATTTTAAAAACTGAGATTTACAAAACTCCGATTTACAAAACTGAGATTTACAAAACTCAGATTTACAAAACTGAGATAAATCTCAGTTTTGTTTCCAAAACGCTCGCTCCGAAACCGCTCGCTCCAAAACCGCTCGCTTCAAAACCGCTCGCTTCAAAACCGCTCGCTCCAAAACCGCTCGCTCCTAAACCGCTCGCTCCAAAACCGCTCGCTCCAAAACCGCTCGAATCAAAACTGCTCGCTCCAAAATGGATCGCTCCAAACCGCTCGCTCCAAAATGGATCGCTCGCTCCGAAACCGCTCGCTCCAAAACCGCTCGCTCCAAAACCGCTCGCTCCGAAACCGCTCGCTCCAAAACCGCTCGCTCCGAAACCGCTCGCTCCAAAACCGCTCGCTCCAAAACCGCTCGCTCCAAAACCGCTCGCTCCAAAACCGCTCGCTCCAAAACCGCTCGCTCCAAAACCGCTCGCTCCAAAACCGCTCGCTCCGAAACCGCTCGCTCCAAAACCGCTCGCTCCAAAACCGCTCGCTCCAAAACCGCTCGCTCCGAAACCGCTCGCTTCAAAACCGCTCGCTCCAGAACCGCTCGCTCCAAAACCGCTCGCTCCAAAACCGCTCGCTCCAAAACCGCTCGCTCCGAAACCGCTCGCTCCAAAACCGCTCGCTCCAAAACCGCTCGCTCCAAAACCGCTCAGTCCAAAACCACTCGAATCAAAACCGAGATTAACAAAACTGAGATTTACAAAACTGAGATTTACAAAACTGAGATTAACAAAACTGAGATTTACAAAACTGAGATTTACAAAACTGAGATTAACAAAACTGAGATTGACAAAACTGAGATTTACAAAACTGAGATTTACAAAACTGAGATTTACAAAACTGAGATTTACAAAACTGAGATTTACAAAACTGAGATTTACAAAACTCAGATTTACAAAACTGAGATTTACAAAACTGAGATTTACTAAACTGAGATTTGCAAAACTGAGATTTACAAAACTGAGATTTACAAAACTGAGATTTACAAAACTGAGATTTACAAAACTGAGATTTACAAAACTGAGATTTACAAAACTGAGATTTACAAAACTGAGATTTACAAAGCTGAGATTTACAAAACTGAGATTTACAAAACTCAGATTTACAAAACTGAGATTTACAAAACTGAGATTTACAAAACTGAGATTTACAAAACTGAGATTTACAAAACTGAGATTTACAAAACTGAGATTTACAAAGCTGAGATTTACAAAACTGAGATTTACAAAACTCAGATTTACAAAACTGAGATTTACAAAACTGAGATTTACAAAACTGAGATTTACAAAACTGAGATTTACAAAACTGAGATTTACAAAACTGAGATTTACAAAACTGAGATTTACAAAGCTGAGATTTACAAAACTGAGATTTACAAAACTGAGATTTACAAAACTCAGATTTAAAAAAACTGAGATTTACAAAACTCAGATTTACAAAACTGAGATTTGCAAAACTGAGATTTACAAAACTGAGATTTACAAAACCGAGATTTGCAAAACTGAGATTTACAAAACTGAGATTTTCAAATCTGAGATTTTAAAAACTGAAATTTACAAAACTGAGATTTACAAAACTCAGATTTACAAAACTGAGATTTACAAAACTGAGATTTACAAAACTGAGATTTACAAAGCTGAGATTTACAAAACTGAGATTTACAAAACTGAGATTTACAAAACTGAGATTTGCAAAACTGAGATTTACAAAACTGAGATTTACAAAACTGAGATTTACAAAACTGAGATTTACAAAACTGAGATTTACAAAACAGAGATTTACAAAACTGAGATTTACAAAACTGAGATTTACAAAACTGAGATTTACAAAGCTGAGATTTACAAAACTGAGATTTACAAAACTCAGATTTACAAAACTCAGATTTACAAAACTGAGATTTGCAAAACTGAGATTTACAAAACTGAGATTTACAAAACTGAGATTTACAAAACTGAGATTTACAAAACTGAGATTTACAAAACTGAGATTTACAAAACTGAGATTTACAAAACTGAGATTTACAAAACTGAGATTTACAAAGCTAAGATTTACAAAACTGAGATTTACAAAACTCAGATTTACAAAACTCAGATTTACAAAACTCAGATTTACAAAACTGAGATTTACAAAAGTCAGATTTACAAAACTCAGATTTACAAAACTGAGATTTACAAAACTGAGATTTACAAAACTGAGATTTACAAAGCTGAGATTTACAAAACTGAGATTCACAAAACTGAGATTTACAAAACTCAGATTTAAAAAAACTGAGATTTACAAAACTCAGATTTAAAAAACTCAGATTTACAAAACTGAGATTTGCAAAACTGAGATTTACAAAACTGAGATTTACAAAACTGAGATTCACAAAACTGAGATTTACAAAACTGAGATTTACAAAACTGAGATTTGCAAAACTGAGATTTACGAAACTGAGATTTTCAAATCTGAGATTTTAAAAACTGAGATTTACAAAACTGAGATTTACAAAACTGAGATTTACAAAACTGAGATTTGCAAAGCTGAGATTTACAAAACTGAGATTTACAAAACAGATTTACAAAACTGAGATTTGCAAAACTGAGATTTACAAAACTGAGATTTACAAAACTGAGATTTACAAAACTGAGATTTACAAAACTGAGATTTGCAAAGCTGAGATTTACAAAACTGAGATTTACAAAACTGAGATTTGCAAAACTGAGATTTACAAAACTGAGATTTACAAAACTGAGATTTACAAAACTGAGATTTACAAAACTGAGATTTACAAAACAGAGATTTACAAAACTGAGATTTACAAAACTGAGATTTACAAAACTGAGATTTACAAAACTGAGATTTACAAAGCTGAGATTTACAAAACTGAGATTTACAAAACTCAGATTTACAAAACTCAGATTTACAAAACTGAGATTTGCAAAACTGAGATTTACAAAACTGAGATTTACAAAACTGAGATTTACAAAACTGAGATTTACAAAACTGAGATTTACAAAACTGAGATTTACAAAACTGAGATTTACAAAACTGAGATTTACAAAACTGAGATTTACAAAGCTAAGATTTACAAAACTGAGATTTACAAAACTCAGATTTACAAAACTCAGATTTACAAAACTGAGATTTACAAAAGTCAGATTTACAAAACTCAGATTTACAAAACTGAGATTTACAAAACTGAGATTTACAAAACTGAGATTTACAAAGCTGAGATTTACAAAACTGAGATTTACAAAACTGAGATTTACAAAACTCAGATTTAAAAAAACTGAGATTTACAAAACTCAGATTTACAAAACTCAGATTTACAAAACTGAGATTTGCAAAACTGAGATTTACAAAACTGAGATTTACAAAACCGAGATTCACAAAACTGAGATTTACAAAACTGAGATTTACAAAACTGAGATTTGCAAAACTGAGATTTACGAAACTGAGATTTTCAAATCTGAGATTTTAAAAACTGAGATTTACAAAACTGAGATTTACAAAACTGAGATTTACAAAACTGAGATTTGCAAAGCTGAGATTTACAAAACTGAGATTTACAAAACTGAGATTTACAAAACTGAGATTTGCAAAACTGAGATTTACAAAACTGAGATTTACAAAACTGAGATTTACAAAACTGAGATTTACAAAACTGAGATTTGCAAAGCTGAGATTTACAAAACTGAGATTTACAAAACTGAGATTTACAAAACTGAGATTTGCAAAACTGAGATTTACAAAACTGAGATTTACAAAACTGAGATTTACAAAACTGAGATTTACAAAACCGCTCGCTCCGAAACCGCTCGCTCCAAAACCGCTCGCTCCAAAACCGCTCGCTCCAAAACCACTCGCTCCAAAACCGCTCGCTCCGAAACCGCTCGCTCCAAAACCGCTCGCTCCGAAACCGCTCGCTCCAAAACCGCTCAGTCCAAAACCACTCGAATCAAAACCGCTCAGTCCAAAACCGCTCGAATCAAAACCGAGATTAACAAAACTGAGATTTACAAAACTGAGATTTACAAAACTGAGATTAACAAAACTGAGATTTACAAAACTGAGATTTACAAAACTGAGATTAACAAAACTGAGATTGACAAAACTGAGATTTACAAAACTGAGATTTACAAAACTGAGATTTACAAAACTGAGATTTACAAAACTGAGATTTACAAAACTGAGATTTACAAAACTCAGATTTACAAAACTGAGATTTACAAAACTGAGATTTACTAAACTGAGATTTGCAAAACTGAGATTTACAAAACTGAGATTTACAAAACTGAGATTTACAAAACTGAGATTTACAAAACTGAGATTTACAAAACTGAGATTTACAAAACTGAGATTTACAAAGCTGAGATTTACAAAACTGAGATTTACAAAACTCAGATTTACAAAACTGAGATTTACAAAACTGAGATTTACAAAACTGAGATTTACAAAACTGAGATTTACAAAACGGAGATTTACAAAGCTGAGATTTACAAAACTGAGATTTACAAAACTCAGATTTACAAAACTGAGATTTACAAAACTCAGATTTACAAAACTGAGATTCACAAAACTGAGATTTACAAAACTGAGATTTACAAAACTGAGATTTACAAAACTGAGATTTACAAAACTGAGATTTACAAAACTGAGATTTACAAAACTGAGATTTACAAAGCTGAGATTTACAAAACTGAGATTTACAAAACTGAGATTTACAAAACTCAGATTTAAAAAAACTGAGATTTACAAAACTGAGATTTGCAAAACTGAGATTTACAAAACTGAGATTTACAAAATTGAGATTTACAAAACCGAGATTCACAAAACTGAGATTTACAAAACTGAGATTTACAAAACTGAGATTTGCAAAACTGAGATTTACAAAACTGAGATTTTCAAATCTGAGATTTTAAAAACTGAGATTTACAAAACTGAGATTTACAAAACTCAGATTTACAAAACTGAGATTTACAAAACTGAGATTTACAAAACTGAGATTTGCAAAGCTGAGATTTACAAAACTGAGATTTACAAAACTGAGATTTACAAAACTGAGATTTGCAAAACTGAGATTTACAAAACTGAGATTTACAAAACTGAGATTTACAAAACTGAGATTTACAAAACTGAGATTTACAAAACAAAGATTTACAAAACTGAGATTTACAAAACTGAGATTTACAAAACTGAGATTTACAAAACTGCGATTTACAAAGCTGAGATTTACAAAACTGAGATTTACAAAACTCAGATTTACAAAACTCAGATTTACAAAACTGAGATTTGCAAAACTGAGATTTACAAAACTGAGATTTACAAAACGGAGATTTACAAAACTGAGATTTACAAAACTGAGATTTTCAAATCTGAGATTTTAAAAACTGAGATTTACAAAACTGAGATTTACAAAACTGAGATTTACAAAATTGAGATTTACAAAACCGAGATTCACAAAACTGAGATTTACAAAACTGAGATTTACAAAACTGAGATTTACAAAACGGAGATTTACAAAACTGAGATTTACAAAACTGAGATTTACAAAACTGAGATTTAAAAAGCTGAGATTTACAAAACTGAGATTTACAAAACTCAGATTTACAAAACTCAGATTTACAAAACTGAGATTTACAAAAGTCAGATTTACAAAACTCAGATTTACAAAACTGAGATTTACAAAACTGAGATTTACAAAACGGAGATTTACAAAACTGAGATTTACAAAACTGAGATTTACAAAACTGAGATTTACAAAGCTGAGATTTACAAAACTGAGATTTGCAAAACGGAGATTTACAAAACTGAGATTTACAAAAGTCAGATTTACAAAACCGAGATTCACAAAACTGAGATTTACAAAACTGAGATTTACAAAACTGAGATTTACAAAACGGAGATTTACAAAACTGAGATTTACAAAACGGAGATTTACAAAACTGAGATTTACAAAACTGAGATTCACAAAACTGAGATTTACAAAACTGAGATTTACAAAACTGAGATTTACAAAACTGAGATTTACAAAACTGAGATTTACAAAATTGAGATTTACAAAACCGAGATTTACAAAACTGAGATTTACAAAACTGAGATTTACAAAACGGAGATTTACAAAACTGAGATTTACAAAACGGAGATTTGCAAAACTCAGATTTACAAAACTGAGATTTGCAAAACTGAGATTTACAAAATTGAGATTTACAAAACCGAGATTCACAAAACTGAGATTTACAAAACTGAGATTTACAAAACTGAGATTTGCAAAACTGAGATTTACAAAACTGAGATTTTCAAATCTGAGATTTTAAAAACTGAGATTTACAAAACTGAGATTTACAAAACTGAGATTTACAAAACGGAGATTTACAAAACTGAGATTTACAAAACTGAGATTTACAAAACTGAGATTTACAAAGCTGAGATTTACAAAACTGAGATTTAAAAAACTCAGATTTACAAAACTCAGATTTACAAAACTGAGATTTACAAAAGTCAGATTTACAAAACTCAGATTTACAAAACTGAGATTTACAAAACTGAGATTTACAAAACTGAGATTTACAAAGCTGAGATTTACAAAACTGAGATTTACAAAACTCAGATTTAAAAAAACTGAGATTTACAAAACTCAGATTTACAAAACTCAGATTTACAAAACTGAGATTTGCAAAACTGAGATTTACAAAACTGAGATTTACAAAACCGAGATTCACAAAACTGAGATTTACAAAACTGAGATTTACAAAACTGAGATTTGCAAAACTGAGATTTACGAAACTGAGATTTTCAAATCTGAGATTTTAAAAACTGAGATTTACAAAACTGAGATTTACAAAACTCAGATTTACAAAACTGAGATTTACAAAACTGAGATTTACAAAACTGAGATTTGCAAAGCTGAGATTTACAAAACTGAGATTTACAAAACTGAGATTTGCAAATCTGAGATTTACAAAACTGAGATTTACAAAACTGAGATTTACAAAACTGAGATTTACAAAACTGAGATTTACAAAACTGAGATTTACAAAACTGAGATTTACAAAACTGAGATTTACAAAACTGAGATTTACAAAACTCAGATTTACAAAACTCAGATTTACAAAACTGAGATTTACAAAACTGAGATTTACAAAACTGAGATTTACAAAACTCAGATTTACAAAACTCAGATTTACAAAACTGAGATTTGCAAAACTGAGATTTACAAAACTCAGATTTACAAAACTGAGATAAATCTCAGTTTTGTTTACAAAACGCTCGCTCCGAAACCGCTTGCTCCAAAACCGCTCGAATCAAAACCGCTCGCTCCAAAATGGATCGCTCCAAACCGCTCGCTCCAAAATGGATCGCTCCAAACCGCTCGCTCCAAAAGGGATCGCTCCAAACCGCTCGCTCCAAAACCGCTCGCTCCAAAACCGCTCGCTCCAAAATGGATCGCTCCTAACCGCTCGCTCCAAAACCGCTCGCTCCGAAACCGCTCGCTCCAAAACCGCTCGCTCCGAAACCGCTCGCTCCAAAACCGCTCGTTCCAAAACCGCTCGCTCCAAAACCGCTCGCTCCGAAACCGCTCGCTTCAAAACCGCTCGCTCCGAAACCGCTTGCTCCGAAACCGCTCGCTCCAAAACCGCTCGCTCCAAAACCGCTCGCTCCAAAACCGCTCGTTCCAAAACCGCTCGAATCAAAACCGCTTGCTCCAAAACCGCTCGAATCAAAACCGCTCGCTCCAAAATAGATCGCTCCAAACCGCTCGCTCCAAAAGGGATCGCTCCAAACCGCTCGCTCCAAAACCGCTCGCTACAAAACCGCTCGCTCCGAAACCGCTCGCACCAAAACCGCTCGTTCCAAAACCGATCGAATCAAAACCGCTCGCTCCGAAACCGCTCGCTCCAAAACCGCTCGCTCCAAAACCGCTCGCTAAGAAACCGCTCGCTCCAAAACCGCTTCCAAAACCGCTCGAATCAAAACCGCTCGCTCCAAAACCGCTTGAATCAAAACCGCTTGCTCCAAAACCGCTCGAATCAAAACCGCTCGCTCCAAAATGGATCGCTCCAAACCGCTCGCTCAAAAACTGCTCGCTCCAAAACCGCTCGCTACAAAACCGCTCGCTCCGAAACCGCTTGCTCCGAAACCGCTTGCTCCGAAACCGCTCGCTCCAAAACCGCTCGCTCCAAAACCGCTCGCTCCAAAACCGCTCGCTCCAAAACCGCTCGAATCAAAACCGCTCGCTCCAAAATGGATCGCTCCAAACCGCTCGCTCAAAAACCGCTCGCTCCAAAACCGCTCGCTACAAAACCGCTCGCTCCGAAACCGCTCGCACCAAAACCGCTCGTTCCAAAACCGATCGAATCAAAACCGCTCGCTCCGAAACCGCTCGCTCCAAAACCGCTCAGTCCAAAACCACTCGAATCAAAACCGCTCAGTCCAAAACCGCTCGAATCAAAACCGAGATTAACAAAACTGAGATTTACAAAACTGAGATTTACAAAACTGAGATTAACATGAGATTGACAAAACTGAGATTTACAAAACTAAGATTTGCAAAACTGAGATTCACAAAACTGAGATTTACAAAAAAAGGAAGAACACAAGCGTCTACAATGATAATTAAGAAAGTTGATTTTTTCGATTTTTTCCATTTTCGAGTTTTTTTGCTGACGCGTCACGGCCTTAAAATTGACATTTGTTCTTGCAAAAAAACATTTTCTGAAGCGTCTTGAAGCGATCTTTCGAGTGACGTCAAGAAACTCCGGATCCAACCAGTGGTTTCTTCAGGAAATCATTTTTAGTGCAATTTTTGTTAAAAAGTAAGAAGGATAAAATTTCGGGTTTTTGTCAAAAATTAAAAAAACCCCAATTTTTATCAAATCCGACTAATTGACACACGAGGAACACAGATCTTCAATCCGCGTTCAAATTGGATTCTTCGTTCGGCCGCTACAACCGTTCAAAGTGTGAAAAAATCGACTTTTTTCCAAAAATTTCATGGTGACTGGCTAACTTTTTTGCAATTTTCTCTGGATGAAATTTTTTAACTGCAATCGTTTTATCTCGTTCTTCTGATGAAAAAAAGGTATACTTCAATGGTCTACGATGATTATTAAGAAAGTTGATTTTTTCGATTTTTTCCATTTTCGAGTTTTTTTGCTGACGCGTCACGGCCTTAAAATTGACATTTGTTCTTGCAAAAAAACATGTTCTAAAGCGTCTTGAAGCGATCTTTCGAGTGACGTCAAGAAACTCCGGATCCAACCAGTGGTTTCTTCAGGAAATCATTTTTAGTGCAATTTTTGTTAAAAAGTAAGAAGGGGGGACCCTTGGATAAAATTTCGGGTTTTTGTCAAAAATTAAAAAACCCCAATTTTAATCAAATCTAACTAATTGACACACGAGGAACACAGATCTTCAATCCGCGTTCAAATTGGATTCTTCGTTCGGCCGCTACAACCGTTCAAAGTGTGAAAAAATCGACATTTTTCAAAAAATTTCATGGTGACTGGCTAACTTTTTTGCAATTTTCTCTGGATGAAATTTTTTAACGGCAATCGTTTTATCTAGTTCTTCTGATGAAAAAAAAGGTATACTTCAATGGTCTACGATGATTATTAAGAAAGTTGATTTTTTCGATTTTTTCCATTTTCGAGTTTTTTTGCTCACGCGTCACGGCCTTAAAATTGACATTTGTGCCTCCGAAAGTACATTTTCTGAAGCGTCTTGAAGCGATCTTTCGAGTGACGTCAAGAAACTCCGGATCCAACCAGTGGTTTCTTCAGAAAATCATTTTTAGTGCAATTTTTGTTAAAAAGTAAGAAGGGGGGACCTTTGGATAAAATTTCGGGTTTTTGTCAAAAATTAAAAATCCCCAATTTTAATCAAATCTGACTAATTGACACACGAGGAACACAGATCTTCAATCCGCGTTCAAATTGGATTCTTCGTTCGGCCGCTACAGCCGTTCAAATTGTGAAAAAATCGACATTTTTCAAAAAATTTCATGGTGACTGGCTAACTTTTTTGCAATTTTCTCTGGATGAAATTTTTTAACGGCAATCGTTTTATCTCGTTCTTCTGATGAAAAAAAAGGTAAAACACAAGCGTCTACGATGATTATTAAGAAAGTTGATTTTTTCGATTTTTCCATTTTCGAGTTTTTTTGCTGACGCGTCACGGCCTTGAAATTGACATTTGTTCTTGCAAAAAAAACATTTTCTGAAGCGTCTTGAAGCGATCTTTCGAGTGACGTCAAGAAACTCCGGATCCAACCAGTGGTTTCTTCAGGAAATCATTTTTAGTGCAATTTTTGTTAAAAAGTAAGAAGGGGGGACCCTTGGATAAAATTTCGGGTTTTTGTCAAAAATTAAAAAATCCCCAATTTTAATCAAATCCGACTAATTGACACACGAGGAACGCAGATCTTCAATCCGCGTACAAATTGGATTCTTCGTTCGGCCGCTACAGCCGTTCAAAGTGTGAAAAAATCGACATTTTTCAAAAAATTTCATGGAGACTGGCTAACTTTTTTGCAATTTTCTCTGGATGAAATTTTTTAACGGCAATCGTTTTATCTAGTTCTTCTGATGAAAAAAAAGGTATACTTCAATGGTCTACGATGATTATTAAGAAAGTTGATTTTTTCGATTTTTTCCATTTTCGAGTTTTTTTGCTGACGCGTCACGGCCTTAAAATTGACATTTGTGCCTGCGAAAGTACATTTTCCGAAGCGTCATGAAGCGATCTTTCGAGTGACGTCAAGAAACTCCGGATCCAACCAGTGGTTTCTTCAGGAAATCATTTTTAGTGCAATTTTTGTTAAAAAGTAAGAAGGGGTCCCCCTTGGATAAAATTTCGGGTTTTTGTCAAAAATTAAAAATCCCCAATTTTAATCAAATCCGACTAATTGACACACGAGGAACACAGATCTTCAATCCGCGTTCAAATTGGATTCTTCGTTCGGCCGCTACAGCCGTTCAAAGTGTGAAAAAATCGACTTTTTTCAAAAAATTTCACGGTGACTGGCTAACTTTTTTGCAATTTTCTCTGGATGAAATTTTTTAACGGCAATCGTTTTATCTCGTTCTTCTGATGAAAAAAAAGGTAAAACACAAGCGTCTACGATGATTATTAAGAAAGTTGATTTTTTCGATTTTTTCCATTTTCGAGTTTTTTTGCTGACGCGTCACGGCCTTAAAATTGACATTTGTGCCTGCGAAAAAACATTTTCTGAAGCGTCTTGAAGGGATCTTTCGAGTGACGTCAAGAAACTCCGGATCCAACCAGTGGTTTCGCCAACAAATCATTTTTAGTGCAATTTTTGTTAAAAAGTAAGAAGGGGGGACCCTTGGATAAAATTTCGGGTTTTTGTCAAAAATTAAAAAATCCCCAATTTTAATCAAATCCGACTAATTGATACACGAGGAACGCAGATCTTCAATCCGCGTTCAAATTGGATTCTTCGTTCGGCCGCTACAGCCGTTCAAAGTGTGAAAAAATCGACTTTTTCAAAAAATTTCATGGTGACTGGCTAACTTTTTTGCAATTTTCACTGGATGAAATTTTGTAACGGCAATCGTTTTATCTCGTTCTTCTGATGAAAAAAAAGGTAAAACACAAGCGTCTACGATGATTATTAAGAAAGTTGATTTTTTCGATTTTTTCCATTTTCGAGTTTTTTTGCTGACGCGTCACGGCCTTAAAATTGACATTTGTGCCTGCGAATGTACATTTTCCGAAGCGTCTTGAAGCGATCTTTCGAGTGACGTCAAGAAACTCCGGATCCAACCAGTGGTTTCTTCAGGAAATCATTTTTAGTGCAATTTTTGTTAAAAAGTAAGAAGGGGGGACCCTTGGATAAAATTTCGGGTTTTTGTCAAAAATTAAAAATCCCCAATTTTAATCAAATCCGACTAATTGACACACGAGGAACACAGATCTTCAATCCGCGTTCAAATTGGATTCTTCGTTCGGCCGCTACAGCCGTTCAAAGTGTGAAAAAATCGACTTTTTTCAAAAAATTTCATGGTGACTGGCTAACTTTTTTGCAATTTTCGCTGGTTGAAATTTTTTAACGGCAATCGTTTTATCTCGTTCTTCTGATGAAAAAAAAGGTAAAACACAAGCGTCTACGATGATTATTAAGAAAGTTGATTTTTTCAATTTTTTCCATTTTCGAGTTTTTTTGCTGACGCGTCACGGCCTTAAAATTGACATTTGTGCCTGCGAAAAAACATTTTCTGAAGCGTCTTGAAGCGATCTTTCGAGTGACGTCAAGAAACTCCGGATCCAACCAGTGGTTTCGACAACAAATCATTTTTAGTGCAATTTTTGTTAAAAAGTAAGAAGGGGGGACCCTTGGATAAAATTTCGGGTTTTTGTCAAAAATTAAAAATCCCCAATTTTAATCAAATCCGACTAATTGACACACGAGGAACACAGATTTTCAATCCGCGTTCAGATTGGATTCTTCGTTCGGCCGCTACAGCCGTTCAAAGTGTGAAAAAATCGACTTTTTTCAAAAAATTTCATGGTGACTGGCTAACTTTTTTGCAATTTTCTCTGGATGAAATTTTTTAACGGCAATCGTTTTATCTCATTCTTCTGATGAAAAAAAAGGTAAAACACAAGCGTCTACGATGATTATTAAGAAAGTTGATTTTTTCGATTTTTTCCATTTTCGAGTTTTTTTGCTGACGCGTCACGGCCTTAAAATTGGCATTTGTTCCTGCGAAAAAACATTTTCTGAAGCGTCTTGAAGCGATCTTTCGAGTGACGTCAAGAAACTCCGGTTCCAACCAGTGGTTTCTTCAGGAAATCATTTTTAGTGCAATTTTTGTTAAAAAGTAAGAAGGGGGGACCCTTGGATAAAATTTCGGGTTTTTGTCAAAAATTAAAAATCCCCAATTTTAATCAAATCCGACTAATTGACACACGAGGAACACAGATTTTCAATCCGCGTTCAGATTGGATTCTTCGTTCGGCCGCTACAGCCGTTCAAATTGTGAAAAAATCGACTTTTTTCAAAAAATTTCATGGTGACTGGCTAACTTTTTTGCAATTTTCGCTGGATGAAATTTTTTAACGGCAATCGTTTTATCTCGTTCTTCTGATGAAAAAAAAGGTAAAACACAAGCGTCTACGATGATTATTAAGAAAGTTGATTTTTTCGATTTTTTCCATTTTCGAGTTTTTTTGCTGACGCGTCACGGCCCTAAAATTGACATTTGTTCCTGCGAAAAAACATTTTCTGAAGCGTCTTGAAGCGATCTTTCGAGTGACGTCAAGAAACTCCGGATCCAACCAGTGGTTTCTTCAGGAAATCATTTTTAGTTCAATTTTTGTTAAAAAGTAAGAAGGGGGGACCCTTGGATAAAATTTCGGGTTTTTGTCAAAAATTAAAAATCCCCAATTTTAATCAAATCCGACTAATTGACACACGAGGAACACAGATCTTCAATCCGCGTTCAAATTGGATTCTTCGTTCGGCCGCTACAGCCGTTCAAAGTGTGAAAAAATCGACTTTTTTCAAAAAATTTCATGGTGACTGGCTAACTTTTTTGCAATTTTCTCTGGATGAAATTTTTTAACGGCAATCGTTTTATCTCATTCTTCTGATGAAAAAAAAGGTAAAACACAAGCGTCTACGATGATTATTAAGAAAGTTGATTTTTTCGATTTTTTCCATTTTCGAGTTTTTTTGCTGACGCGTCACGGCCTTAAAATTGGCATTTGTTCCTGCGAAAAAACATTTTCTGAAGCGTCTTGAAGCGATCTTTCGAGTGACGTCAAGAAACTCCGGTTCCAACCAGTGGTTTCTTCAGGAAATCATTTTTAGTGCAATTTTTGTTAAAAAGTAAGAAGGGGGGACCCTTGGATAAAATTTCGGGTTTTTGTCAAAAATTAAAAATCCCCAATTTTAATCAAATCCGACTAATTGACACACGAGGAACACAGATTTTCAATCCGCGTTCAGATTGGATTCTTCGTTCGGCCGCTACAGCCGTTCAAATTGTGAAAAAATCGACTTTTTTCAAAAAATTTCATGGTGACTGGCTAACTTTTTTGCAATTTTCGCTGGATGAAATTTTTTAACGGCAATCGTTTTATCTCGTTCTTCTGATGAAAAAAAAGGTAAAACACAAGCGTCTACGATGATTATTAAGAAAGTTGATTTTTTCGATTTTTTCCATTTTCGAGTTTTTTTGCTGACGCGTCACGGCCCTAAAATTGACATTTGTTCCTGCGAAAAAACATTTTCTGAAGCGTCTTGAAGCGATCTTTCGAGTGACGTCAAGAAACTCCGGATCCAACCAGTGGTTTCTTCAGGAAATCATTTTTAGTTCAATTTTTGTTAAAAAGTAAGAAGGGGGGACCCTTGGATAAAATTTCGGGTTTTTGTCAAAAATTAAAAATCCCCAATTTTAATCAAATCCGACTAATTGACACACGAGGAACACAGATCTTCAATCCGCGTTCAAATTGGATTCTTCGTTCGGCCGCTACAGCCGTTCAAAGTGTGAAAAAATCGACTTTTTTCAAAAAATTTCATGGTGACTGGCTAACTTTTTTGCAATTTTCTCTGGATGAAATTTTTTAACGGCAATCGTTTTATCTCATTCTTCTGATGAAAAAAAAGGTAAAACACAAGCGTCTACGATGATTATTAAGAAAGTTGATTTTTTCGATTTTTTCCATTTTCGAGTTTTTTTGCTGACGCGTCACGGCCTTAAAATTGACATTTGTTCCTGCGAAAAAACATTTTCTGAAGCGTCTTGAAGCGATCTTTCGAGTGACGTCAAGAAACTCCGGTTCCAACCAGTGGTTTCTTCAGGAAATCATTTTTAGTGCAATTTTTGTTAAAAAGTAAGAAGGGGGGACCCTTGGATAAAATTTCGGGTTTTTGTCAAAAATTAAAAATCCCCAATTTTAATCAAATCCGACTAATTGACACACGAGGAACACAGATCTTCAATCCGCGTTCAAATTGGATTCTTCGTTCGGCCGCTACAGCCGTTCAAAGTGTGAAAAAATCGACTTTTTTCAAAAAATTTCATGGTGACTGGCTAACTTTTTTGCAATTTTCGCTGGATGAAATTTTTTAACGGCAATCGTTTTATCTCGTTCTTCTGATGAAAAAAAAGGTAAAACACAAGCGTCTACGATGATTATTAAGAAAGTTGATTTTTTCGATTTTTTCCATTTTCGAGTTTTTTTGCTGACGCGTCACTGCCTTAAAATTGACATTTGTGCCTGCGAAAAAACATTTTCTGAAGCGTCTTGAAGCGATCTTTCGAGTGACGTCAAGAAACTCCGGATCCAACCAGTGGTTTCGCCAACAAATCATTTTTAGTGCAATTTTTGTTAAAAAGTAAGAAGGGGGGACCCTTGGATAAAATTTCGGGTTTTTGTCAAAAATTAAAAATCCCCAATTTTAATCAAATCCGACTAATTGACACACGAGGAACACAGATCTTCAATCCGCGTTCAAATTGGATTCTTCGTTCGGCCGCTACAGCCGTTCAAAGTGTGAAAAAATCGACTTTTTTCAAAAAATTTCACGGTGACTGGCTAACTTTTTTGCAATTTTCTCTGGATGAAATTTTTTAACGGCAATCGTTTTATCTCATTCTTCTGATGAAAAAAAAGGTAAAACACAAGCGTCTACGATGATTATTAAGAAAGTTGATTTTTTCGATTTTTTTCCATTTTCGAGTTTTTTTGCTGACGCGTCACGGCCCTAAAATTGACATTTGTTCCTGCGAAAAAACATTTTCTGAAGTGTCTTGAAGCGATCTTTCGAGTGACGTCAAGAAACTCCGGATCCAACCAGTGGTTTCTTCAGGAAATCATTTTTAGTGCAATTTTTGTTAAAAAGTAAGAAGGGGGGACCCTTGGATAAAATTTCGGGTTTTTGTCAAAAATTAAAAATCCCCAATTTTAATCAAATCCGACTAATTGACACACGAGGAACACAGATCTTCAATCCGCGTTCAAATTGGATTCTTCGTTCGGCCGCTACAGCCGTTCAAAGTGTGAAAAAATCGACTTTTTTCAAAAAAATTTCATGGTGACTGGCTTACTTTTTTGCAATTTTCGCTGGATGAAATTTTTTAACGGCAATCGTTTTATCTCGTTCTTCTGATGAAAAAAAAGGTAAAACACAAGCGTCTACGATGATTATTAAGAAAGTTGATTTTTTCGATTTTTTCCATTTTCGAGTTTTTTTGCTGACGCGTCACTGCCTTAAAATTGACATTTGTGCCTGCGAAAAAACATTTTCTGAAGCGTCTTGAAGCGATCTTTCGAGTGACGTCAAGAAACTCCGGATCCAACCAGTGGTTTCGCCAACAAATCATTTTTAGTGCAATTTTTGTTAAAAAGTAAGAAGGGGGGACCCTTGGATAAAATTTCGGGTTTTTGTCAAAAATTAAAAATCCCCAATTTTAATCAAATCCGACTAATTGACACACGAGGAACACAGATCTTCAATCCGCGTTCAAATTGGATTCTTCGTTCGGCCGCTACAGCCGTTCAAAGTGTGAAAAAATCGACTTTTTTCAAAAAATTTCACGGTGACTGGCTAACTTTTTTGCAATTTTCTCTGGATGAAATTTTTTAACGGCAATCGTTTTATCTCATTCTTCTGATGAAAAAAAAGGTAAAACACAAGCGTCTACGATGATTATTAAGAAAGTTGATTTTTTCGATTTTTTCCATTTTCGAGTTTTTTTGCTGACGCGTCACGGCCCTAAAATTGACATTTGTTCCTGCGAAAAAACATTTTCTGAAGTGTCTTGAAGCGATCTTTCGAGTGACGTCAAGAAACTCCGGATCCAACCAGTGGTTTCTTCAGGAAATCATTTTTAGTGCAATTTTTGTTAAAAAGTAAGAAGGGGGGACCCTTGGATAAAATTTCGGGTTTTTGTCAAAAATTAAAAATCCCCAATTTTAATCAAATCCGACTAATTGACACACGAGGAACACAGATCTTCAATCCGCGTTCAAATTGGATTCTTCGTTCGGCCGCTACAGCCGTTCAAAGTGTGAAAAAATCGACTTTTTTCAAAAAAATTCATGGTGACTGGCTAACTTTTTTGCAATTTTCTCTGGATGAAATTTTTTAACGGCAATCGTTTTATCTCATTCTTCTGATGAAAAAAAAGGTAAAACACAAGCGTCTACGATGATTATTAAGAAAGTTGATTTTTTCGATTTTTTCCATTTTCGAGTTTTTTTGCTGACGCGTCACGGCCTTAAAATTGGCATTTGTTCCTGCGAAAAAACATTTTCTGAAGCGTCTTGAAGCGATCTTTCGAGTGACGTCAAGAAACTCCGGTTCCAACCAGTGGTTTCTTCAGGAAATCATTTTTAGTGCAATTTTTGTTAAAAAGTAAGAAGGGGGGACCCTTGGATAAAATTTCGGGTTTTTGTCAAAAATTAAAAATCCCCAATTTTAATCAAATCCGACTAATTGACACACGAGGAACACAGATCTTCAATCCGCGTTCAGATTGGATTCTTCGTTCGGCCGCTACAGCCGTTCAAATTGTGAAAAAATCGACTTTTTTCAAAAAATTTCATGGTGACTGGCTAACTTTTTTGCAATTTTCTCTGGATGAAATTTTTTAACTGCAATCGTTTTATCTCGTTCTTCTGATGAAAAAAAAGGTATACTTCAATGGTCTACGATGATTATTAAGAAAGTTGATTTTTTCGATTTTTTCCATTTTCGAGTTTTTTTGCTGACGCGTCACGGCCCTAAAATTGACATTTGTTCCTGCGAAAAAACATTTTCTGAAGCGTCTTGAAGCGATCTTTCGAGTGACGTCAAGAAACTCCGGATCCAACCAGTGGTTTCTTCAGGAAATCATTTTTAGTGCAATTTTTGTTAAAAAGTAAGAAGGGGGGACCCTTGGATAAAATTTCGGGTTTTTGTCAAAAATTAAAAATCCCCAATTTTAATCAAATCCGACTAATTGACACACGAGGAACACAGATCTTCAATCCGCGTTCAAATTGGATTCTTCGTTCGGCCGCTACAGCCGTTCAAAGTGTGAAAAAATCGACTTTTTTCAAAAAATTTCACGGTGACTGGCTAACTTTTTTGCAATTTTCTCTGGATGAAATTTTTTAACGGCAATCGTTTTATCTCGTTCTTCTGATGAAAAAAAAGGTATACTTCAATGGTCTACGATGATTATTAAGAAAGTTGATTTTTTCGATTTTTTCCATTTTCGAGTTTTTTTGCTGACGCGTCACTGCCTTAAAATTGACATTTGTGCCTGCGAAAATACATTTTCTGAAGCGTCTTGAAGCGATCTTTCGAGTGACGTCAAGAAACTCCGGATCCAACCAGTGGTTTCGCCAACAAATCATTTTTAGTGCAATTTTTGTTAAAAAGTAAGAAGGGGGGACCCTTGGATAAAATTTCGGGTTTTTGTCAAAAATTAAAAATCCCCAATTTTAATCAAATCCGACTAATTGACACACGAGGAACACAGATCTTCAATCCGCGTTCAAATTGGATTCTTCGTTCGGCCGCTACAGCCGTTCAAAGTGTGAAAAAATCGACTTTTTTCAAAAAATTTCATGGTGACTGGCTAACTTTTTTGCAATTTTCTCTGGATGAAATTTTTTAACGGCAATCGTTTTATCTCATTCTTCTGATGAAAAAAAAGGTAAAACACAAGCGTCTACGATGATTATTAAGAAAGTTGATTTTTTCGATTTTTTCCATTTTCGAGTTTTTTTGCTGACGCGTCACGGCCTTAAAATTGGCATTTGTTCCTGCGAAAAAACATTTTCTGAAGCGTCTTGAAGCGATCTTTCGAGTGACGTCAAGAAACTCCGGTTCCAACCAGTGGTTTCTTCAGGAAATCATTTTTAGTGCAATTTTTGTTAAAAAGTAAGAAGGGGGGACCCTTGGATAAAATTTCGGGTTTTTGTCAAAAATTAAAAATCCCCAATTTTAATCAAATCCGACTAATTGACACACGAGGAACACAGATCTTCAATCCGCGTTCAAATTGGATTCTTCGTTCGGCCGCTACAGCCGTTCAAAGTGTGAAAAAATCGACTTTTTTCAAAAAATTTCATGGTGACTGGCTAACTTTTTTGCAATTTTCTCTGGATGAAATTTTTTAACGGCAATCGTTTTATCTCGTTCTTCTGATGAAAAAAAAGGTATACTTCAATGCTCTACGATGATTATTAAGAAAGTTGATTTTTTCGATTTTTTCCATTTTCGAGTTTTTTTGCTGACGCGTCACTGCCTTAAAATTGACATTTGTGCCTGCGAAAAAACATTTTCTGAAGCGTCTTGAAGCGATCTTTCGAGTGACGTCAAGAAACTCCGGATCCAACCAGTGGTTTCGCCAACAAATCATTTTTAGTGCAATTTTTGTTAAAAAGTAAGAAGGGGGGACCCTTGGATAAAATTTCGGGTTTTTGTCAAAAATTAAAAATCCCCAATTTTAATCAAATCCGACTAATTGACACACGAGGAACACAGATCTTCAATCCGCGTTCAAATTGGATTCTTCGTTCGGCCGCTACAGCCGTTCAAAGTGTGAAAAAATCGACTTTTTTCAAAAAATTTCACGGTGACTGGCTAACTTTTTTGCAATTTTCTCTGGATGAAATTTTTTAACGGCAATCGTTTTATCTCATTCTTCTGATGAAAAAAAAGGTAAAACACAAGCGTCTACGATGATTATTAAGAAAGTTGATTTTTTCGATTTTTTCCATTTTCGAGTTTTTTTGCTGACGCGTCACGGCCCTAAAATTGACATTTGTTCCTGCGAAAAAACATTTTCTGAAGCGTCTTGAAGCGATCTTTCGAGTGACGTCAAGAAACTCCGGATCCAACCAGTGGTTTCTTCAGGAAATCATTTTTAGTGCAATTTTTGTTAAAAAGTAAGAAGGGGGGACCCTTGGATAAAATTTCGGGTTTTTGTCAAAAATTAAAAATCCCCAATTTTAATCAAATCCGACTAATTGACACACGAGGAACACAGATCTTCAATCCGCGTTCAAATTGGATTCTTCGTTCGGCCGCTACAGCCGTTCAAAGTGTGAAAAAATCGACTTTTTTCAAAAAAATTCATGGTGACTGGCTAACTTTTTTGCAATTTTCTCTGGATGAAATTTTTTAACGGCAATCGTTTTATCTCATTCTTCTGATGAAAAAAAAGGTAAAACACAAGCGTCTACGATGATTATTAAGAAAGTTGATTTTTTCGATTTTTTCCATTTTCGAGTTTTTTTGCTGACGCGTCACGGCCTTAAAATTGGCATTTGTTCCTGCGAAAAAACATTTTCTGAAGCGTCTTGAAGCGATCTTTCGAGTGACGTCAAGAAACTCCGGTTCCAACCAGTGGTTTCTTCAGGAAATCATTTTTAGTGCAATTTTTGTTAAAAAGTAAGAAGGGGGGACCCTTGGATAAAATTTCGGGTTTTTGTCAAAAATTAAAAATCCCCAATTTTAATCAAATCCGACTAATTGACACACGAGGAACACAGATTTTCAATCCGCGTTCAGATTGGATTCTTCGTTCGGCCGCTACAGCCGTTCAAATTGTGAAAAAATCGACTTTTTTCAAAAAATTTCATGGTGACTGGCTAACTTTTTTGCAATTTTCTCTGGATGAAATTTTTTAACTGCAATCGTTTTATCTCGTTCTTCTGATGAAAAAAAAGGTATACTTCAATGGTCTACGATGATTATTAAGAAAGTTGATTTTTTCGATTTTTTCCATTTTCGAGTTTTTTTGCTGACGCGTCACGGCCCTAAAATTGACATTTGTTCCTGCGAAAAAACATTTTCTGAAGCGTCTTGAAGCGATCTTTCGAGTGACGTCAAGAAACTCCGGATCCAACCAGTGGTTTCTTCAGGAAATCATTTTTAGTTCAATTTTTGTTAAAAAGTAAGAAGGGGGGACCCTTGGATAAAATTTCGGGTTTTTGTCAAAAATTAAAAATCCCCAATTTTAATCAAATCCGACTAACTGACACACGAGGAACACAGATCTTCAATCCGCGTTCAAATTGGATTCTTCGTTCGGCCGCTACAGCCGTTCAAAGTGTGAAAAAATCGACTTTTTTCAAAAAATTTCATGGTGACTGGCTAACTTTTTTGCAATTTTCTCTGGATGAAATTTTTTAACGGCAATCGTTTTATCTCGTTCTTCTGATGAAAAAAAAGGTAAAACACAAGCGTCTACGATGATTATTAAGAAAGTTGATTTTTTCGATTTTTTCCATTTTCGAGTTTTTTTGCTGACGCGTCACGGCCTTAAAATTGACATTTGTGCCTGTGAAAAAACATTTTCTGAAGCGTCTTGAAGCGATCTTTCGAGTGACGTCAAGAAACTCCGGATCCAACCAGTGGTTTCGCCAACAAATCATTTTTAGTGCAATTTTTGTTAAAAAGTAAGAAGGGGGGACCCTTGGATAAAATTTCGGGTTTTTGTCAAAAATTAAAAATCCCCAATTTTAATCAAATCCGACTAATTGACACACGAGGAACACAGATCTTCAATCCGCGTTCAAATTGGATTCTTCGTTCGGCCGCTACAGCCGTTCAAAGTGTGAAAAAATCGACTTTTTTCAAAAAATTTCATGGTGACTGGCTAACTTTTTTGCAATTTTCTCTGGATGAAATTTTTTAACGGCAATCGTTTTATCTCGTTCTTCTGATGAAAAAAAAGGTATACTTCAATGCTCTACGATGATTATTAAGAAAGTTGATTTTTTCGATTTTTTCCATTTTCGAGTTTTTTTGCTGACGCGTCACTGCCTTAAAATTGACATTTGTGCCTGCGAAAAAACATTTTCTGAAGCGTCTTGAAGCGATCTTTCGAGTGACGTCAAGAAACTCCGGATCCAACCAGTGGTTTCGCCAACAAATCATTTTTAGTGCAATTTTTGTTAAAAAGTAAGAAGGGGGGACCCTTGGATAAAATTTCGGGTTTTTGTCAAAAATTAAAAATCCCCAATTTTAATCAAATCCGACTAATTGACACACGAGGAACACAGATCTTCAATCCGCGTTCAAATTGGATTCTTCGTTCGGCCGCTACAGCCGTTCAAAGTGTGAAAAAATCGACTTTTTTCAAAAAATTTCACGGTGACTGGCTAACTTTTTTGCAATTTTCTCTGGATGAAATTTTTTAACGGCAATCGTTTTATCTCATTCTTCTGATGAAAAAAAAGGTAAAACACAAGCGTCTACGATGATTATTAAGAAAGTTGATTTTTTCGATTTTTTCCATTTTCGAGTTTTTTTGCTGACGCGTCACGGCCCTAAAATTGACATTTGTTCCTGCGAAAAAACATTTTCTGAAGCGTCTTGAAGCGATCTTTCGAGTGACGTCAAGAAACTCCGGATCCAACCAGTGGTTTCTTCAGGAAATCATTTTTAGTGCAATTTTTGTTAAAAAGTAAGAAGGGGGGACCCTTGGATAAAATTTCGGGTTTTTGTCAAAAATTAAAAATCCCCAATTTTAATCAAATCCGACTAATTGACACACGAGGAACACAGATCTTCAATCCGCGTTCAAATTGGATTCTTCGTTCGGCCGCTACAGCCGTTCAAAGTGTGAAAAAATCGACTTTTTTCAAAAAATTTCATGGTGACTGGCTAACTTTTTTGCAATTTTCTCTGGATGAAATTTTTTAACGGCAATCGTTTTATCTCATTCTTCTGATGAAAAAAAAGGTAAAACACAAGCGTCTACGATGATTATTAAGAAAGTTGATTTTTTCGATTTTTTCCATTTTCGAGTTTTTTTGCTGACGCGTCACGGCCTTAAAATTGGCATTTGTTCCTGCGAAAAAACATTTTCTGAAGCGTCTTGAAGCGATCTTTCGAGTGACGTCAAGAAACTCCGGTTCCAACCAGTGGTTTCTTCAGGAAATCATTTTTAGTGCAATTTTTGTTAAAAAGTAAGAAGGGGGGACCCTTGGATAAAATTTCGGGTTTTTGTCAAAAATTAAAAATCCCCAATTTTAATCAAATCCGACTAATTGACACACGAGGAACACAGATTTTCAATCCGCGTTCAGATTGGATTCTTCGTTCGGCCGCTACAGCCGTTCAAATTGTGAAAAAATCGACTTTTTTCAAAAAATTTCATGGTGACTGGCTAACTTTTTTGCAATTTTCTCTGGATGAAATTTTTTAACTGCAATCGTTTTATCTCGTTCTTCTGATGAAAAAAAAGGTATACTTCAATGGTCTACGATGATTATTAAGAAAGTTGATTTTTTCGATTTTTTCCATTTTCGAGTTTTTTTGCTGACGCGTCACGGCCCTAAAATTGACATTTGTTCCTGCGAAAAAACATTTTCTGAAGCGTCTTGAAGCGATCTTTCGAGTGACGTCAAGAAACTCCGGATCCAACCAGTGGTTTCTTCAGGAAATCATTTTTAGTGCAATTTTTGTTAAAAAGTAAGAAGGGGGGACCCTTGGATAAAATTTCGGGTTTTTGTCAAAAATTAAAAATCCCCAATTTTAATCAAATCCGACTAATTGACACACGAGGAACACAGATCTTCAATCCGCGTTCAAATTGGATTCTTCGTTCGGCCGCTACAGCCGTTCAAAGTGTGAAAAAATCGACTTTTTTCAAAAAATTTCACGGTGACTGGCTAACTTTTTTGCAATTTTCTCTGGATGAAATTTTTTAACGGCAATCGTTTTATCTCGTTCTTCTGATGAAAAAAAAGGTATACTTCAATGGTCTACGATGATTATTAAGAAAGTTGATTTTTTCGATTTTTTCCATTTTCGAGTTTTTTTGCTGACGCGTCACTGCCTTAAAATTGACATTTGTGCCTGCGAAAATACATTTTCTGAAGCGTCTTGATGCGATCTTTCGAGTGACGTCAAGAAACTCCGGATCCAACCAGTGGTTTCGCCAACAAATCATTTTTAGTGCAATTTTTGTTAAAAAGTAAGAAGGGGGGACCCTTGGATAAAATTTCGGGTTTTTGTCAAAAATTAAAAATCCCCAATTTTAATCAAATCCGACTAATTGACACACGAGGAACACAGATCTTCAATCCGCGTTCAAATTGGATTCTTCGTTCGGCCGCTACAGCCGTTCAAAGTGTGAAAAAATCGACTTTTTTCAAAAAATTTCACGGTGACTGGCTAACTTTTTTGCAATTTTCTCTGGATGAAATTTTTTAACGGCAATCGTTTTATCTCATTCTTCTGATGAAAAAAAAGGTAAAACACAAGCGTCTACGATGATTATTAAGAAAGTTGATTTTTTCGATTTTTTCCATTTTCGAGTTTTTTTGCTGACGCGTCACGGCCCTAAAATTGACATTTGTTCCTGCGAAAAAACATTTTCTGAAGCGTCTTGAAGCGATCTTTCGAGTGACGTCAAGAAACTCCGGATCCAACCAGTGGTTTCTTCAGGAAATCATTTTTAGTGCAATTTTTGTTAAAAAGTAAGAAGGGGGGACCCTTGGATAAAATTTCGGGTTTTTGTCAAAAATTAAAAATCCCCAATTTTAATCAAATCCGACTAATTGACACACGAGGAACACAGATCTTCAATCCGCGTTCAAATTGGATTCTTCGTTCGGCCGCTACAGCCGTTCAAAGTGTGAAAAAATCGACTTTTTTCAAAAAATTTCATGGTGACTGGCTAACTTTTTTGCAATTTTCTCTGGATGAAATTTTTTAACGGCAATCGTTTTATCTCATTCTTCTGATGAAAAAAAGGTAAAACACAAGCGTCTACGATGATTATTAAGAAAGTTGATTTTTTCGATTTTTTCCATTTTCGAGTTTTTTTGCTGACGCGTCACGGCCTTAAAATTGGCATTTGTTCCTGCGAAAAAACATTTTCTGAAGCGTCTTGAAGCGATCTTTCGAGTGACGTCAAGAAACTCCGGTTCCAACCAGTGGTTTCTTCAGGAAATCATTTTTAGTGCAATTTTTGTTAAAAAGTAAGAAGGGGGGACCCTTGGATAAAATTTCGGGTTTTTGTCAAAAATTAAAAATCCCCAATTTTAATCAAATCCGACTAATTGACACACGAGGAACACAGATCTTCAATCCGCGTTCAAATTGGATTCTTCGTTCGGCCGCTACAGCCGTTCAAAGTGTGAAAAAATCGACTTTTTTCAAAAAATTTCACGGTGACTGGCTAACTTTTTTGCAATTTTCTCTGGATGAAATTTTTTAACGGCAATCGTTTTATCTCATTCTTCTGATGAAAAAAAAGGTAAAACACAAGCGTCTACGATGATTATTAAGAAAGTTGATTTTTTCGATTTTTTCCATTTTCGAGTTTTTTTGCTGACGCGTCACGGCCTTAAAATTGGCATTTGTTCCTGCGAAAAAACATTTTCTGAAGCGTCTTGAAGCGATCTTTCGAGTGACGTCAAGAAACTCCGGTTCCAACCAGTGGTTTCTTCAGGAAATCATTTTTAGTGCAATTTTTGTTAAAAAGTAAGAAGGGGGGACCCTTGGATAAAATTTCGGGTTTTTGTCAAAAATTAAAAATCCCCAATTTTAATCAAATCCGACTAATTGACACACGAGGAACACAGATTTTCAATCCGCGTTCAGATTGGATTCTTCGTTCGGCCGCTACAGCCGTTCAAATTGTGAAAAAATCGACTTTTTTCAAAAAATTTCATGGTGACTGGCTAACTTTTTTGCAATTTTCTCTGGATGAAATTTTTTAACTGCAATCGTTTTATCTCGTTCTTCTGATGAAAAAAAAGGTATACTTCAATGGTCTACGATGATTATTAAGAAAGTTGATTTTTTCGATTTTTTCCATTTTCGAGTTTTTTTGCTGACGCGTCACGGCCCTAAAATTGACATTTGTTCCTGCGAAAAAACATTTTCTGAAGCGTCTTGAAGCGATCTTTCGAGTGACGTCAAGAAACTCCGGATCCAACCAGTGGTTTCTTCAGGAAATCATTTTTAGTGCAATTTTTGTTAAAAAGTAAGAAGGGGGGACCCTTGGATAAAATTTCGGGTTTTTGTCAAAAATTAAAAATCCCCAATTTTAATCAAATCCGACTAATTGACACACGAGGAACACAGATCTTCAATCCGCGTTCAAATTGGATTCTTCGTTCGGCCGCTACAGCCGTTCAAAGTGTGAAAAAATCGACTTTTTTCAAAAAATTTCACGGTGACTGGCTAACTTTTTTGCAATTTTCTCTGGATGAAATTTTTTAACGGCAATCGTTTTATCTCGTTCTTCTGATGAAAAAAAAGGTATACTTCAATGGTCTACGATGATTATTAAGAAAGTTGATTTTTTCGATTTTTTCCATTTTCGAGTTTTTTTGCTGACGCGTCACTGCCTTAAAATTGACATTTGTGCCTGCGAAAATACATTTTCTGAAGCGTCTTGAAGCGATCTTTCGAGTGACGTCAAGAAACTCCGGTTCCAACCAGTGGTTTCTTCAGGAAATCATTTTTAGTGCAATTTTTGTTAAAAAGTAAGAAGGGGGGACCCTTGGATAAAATTTCGGGTTTTTGTCAAAAATTAAAAATCCCCAATTTTAATCAAATCCGACTAATTGACACACGAGGAACACAGATCTTCAATCCGCGTTCAAATTGGATTCTTCGTTCGGCCGCTACAGCCGTTCAAAGTGTGAAAAAATCGACTTTTTTCAAAAAATTTCATGGTGACTGGCTAACTTTTTTGCAATTTTCTCTGGATGAAATTTTTTAACGGCAATCGTTTTATCTCATTCTTCTGATGAAAAAAAAGGTAAAACACAAGCGTCTACGATGATTATTAAGAAAGTTGATTTTTTCGATTTTTTCCATTTTCGAGTTTTTTTGCTGACGCGTCACTGCCTTAAAATTGACATTTGTTCCTGCGAAAAAACATTTTCTGAAGCGTCTTGAAGCGATCTTTCGAGTGACGTCAAGAAACTCCGGATCCAACCAGTGGTTTCGCCAACAAATCATTTTTAGTGCAATTTTTGTTAAAAAGTAAGAAGGGGGGACCCTTGGATAAAATTTCGGGTTTTTGTCAAAAATTAAAAATCCCCAATTTTAATCAAATCCGACTAATTGACACACGAGGAACACAGATCTTCAATCCGCGTTCAAATTGGATTCTTCGTTCGGCCGCTACAGCCGTTCAAAGTGTGAAAAAATCGACTTTTTTCAAAAAATTTCATGGTGACTGGCTAACTTTTTTGCAATTTTCTCTGGATGAAATTTTTTAACGGCAATCGTTTTATCTCATTCTTCTGATGAAAAAAAAGGTAAAACACAAGCGTCTACGATGATTATTAAGAAAGTTGATTTTTTCGATTTTTTCCATTTTCGAGTTTTTTTGCTGACGCGTCACGGCCTTAAAATTGGCATTTGTTCCTGCGAAAAAACATTTTCTGAAGCGTCTTGAAGCGATCTTTCGAGTGACGTCAAGAAACTCCGGTTCCAACCAGTGGTTTCTTCAGGAAATCATTTTTAGTGCAATTTTTGTTAAAAAGTAAGAAGGGGGGACCCTTGGATAAAATTTCGGGTTTTTGTCAAAAATTAAAAATCCCCAATTTTAATCAAATCCGACTAATTGACACACGAGGAACACAGATCTTCAATCCGCGTTCAAATTGGATTCTTCGTTCGGCCGCTACAGCCGTTCAAAGTGTGAAAAAATCGACTTTTTTCAAAAAATTTCACGGTGACTGGCTAACTTTTTTGCAATTTTCGCTGGATGAAATTTTTTAACGGCAATCGTTTTATCTCGTTCTTCTGATGAAAAAAAAGGTATACTTCAATGCTCTACGATGATTATTAAGAAAGTTGATTTTTTCGATTTTTTCCATTTTCGAGTTTTTTTGCTGACGCGTCACTGCCTTAAAATTGACATTTGTGCCTGCGAAAAAACATTTTCTGAAGCGTCTTGAAGCGATCTTTCGAGTGACGTCAAGAAACTCCGGTTCCAACCAGTGGTTTCTTCAGGAAATCATTTTTAGTGCAATTTTTGTTAAAAAGTAAGAAGGGGGGACCCTTGGATAAAATTTCGGGTTTTTGTCAAAAATTAAAAATCCCCAATTTTAATCAAATCCGACTAATTGACACACGAGGAACACAGATCTTCAATCCGCGTTCAAATTGGATTCTTCGTTCGGCCGCTACAGCCGTTCAAAGTGTGAAAAAATCGACTTTTTTCAAAAAATTTCACGGTGACTGGCTAACTTTTTTGCAATTTTCTCTGGATGAAATTTTTTAACGGCAATCGTTTTATCTCGTTCTTCTGATGAAAAAAAAGGTATACTTCAATGGTCTACGATGATTATTAAGAAAGTTGATTTTTTCGATTTTTTCCATTTTCGAGTTTTTTTGCTGACGCGTCACTGCCTTAAAATTGACATTTGTGCCTGCGAAAATACATTTTCTGAAGCGTCTTGAAGCGATCTTTCGAGTGACGTCAAGAAACTCCGGTTCCAACCAGTGGTTTCTTCAGGAAATCAGTTTTAGTGCAATTTTTGTTAAAAAGTAAGAAGGGGGGACCCTTGGATAAAATTTCGGGTTTTTGTCAAAAATTAAAAATCCCCAATTTTAATCAAATCCGACTAATTGACACACGAGGAACACAGATCTTCAATCCGCGTTCAAATTGGATTCTTCGTTCGGCCGCTACAGCCGTTCAAAGTGTGAAAAAATCGACTTTTTTCAAAAAATTTCACGGTGACTGGCTAACTTTTTTGCAATTTTCGCTGGATGAAATTTTTTAACGGCAATCGTTTTATCTCGTTCTTCTGATGAAAAAAAAGGTATACTTCAATGCTCTACGATGATTATTAAGAAAGTTGATTTTTTCGATTTTTTCCATTTTCGAGTTTTTTTGCTGACGCGTCACTGCCTTAAAATTGACATTTGTGCCTGCGAAAAAACATTTTCTGAAGCGTCTTGAAGCGATCTTTCGAGTGACGTCAAGAAACTCCGGTTCCAACCAGTGGTTTCTTCAGGAAATCATTTTTAGTGCAATTTTTGTTAAAAAGTAAGAAGGGGGGACCCTTGGATAAAATTTCGGGTTTTTGTCAAAAATTAAAAATCCCCAATTTTAATCAAATCCGACTAATTGACACACGAGGAACACAGATCTTCAATCCGCGTTCAAATTGGATTCTTCGTTCGGCCGCTACAGCCGTTCAAAGTGTGAAAAAATCGACTTTTTTCAAAAAATTTCACGGTGACTGGCTAACTTTTTTGCAATTTTCTCTGGATGAAATTTTTTAACGGCAATCGTTTTATCTCGTTCTTCTGATGAAAAAAAAGGTATACTTCAATGGTCTACGATGATTATTAAGAAAGTTGATTTTTTCGATTTTTTCCATTTTCGAGTTTTTTTGCTGACGCGTCACTGCCTTAAAATTGACATTTGTGCCTGCGAAAATACATTTTCTGAAGCGTCTTGAAGCGATCTTTCGAGTGACGTCAAGAAACTCCGGTTCCAACCAGTGGTTTCTTCAGGAAATCATTTTTAGTGCAATTTTTGTTAAAAAGTAAGAAGGGGGGACCCTTGGATAAAATTTCGGGTTTTTGTCAAAAATTAAAAATCCCCAATTTTAATCAAATCCGACTAATTGACACACGAGGAACACAGATCTTCAATCCGCGTTCAAATTGGATTCTTCGTTCGGCCGCTACAGCCGTTCAAAGTGTGAAAAAATCGACTTTTTTCAAAAAATTTCATGGTGACTGGCTAACTTTTTTGCAATTTTCTCTGGATGAAATTTTTTAACGGCAATCGTTTTATCTCATTCTTCTGATGAAAAAAAAGGTAAAACACAAGCGTCTACGATGATTATTAAGAAAGTTGATTTTTTCGATTTTTTCCATTTTCGAGTTTTTTTGCTGACGCGTCACGGCCTTAAAATTGGCATTTGTTCCTGCGAAAAAACATTTTCTGAAGCGTCTTGAAGCGATCTTTCGAGTGACGTCAAGAAACTCCGGATCCAACCAGTGGTTTCGCCAACAAATCATTTTTAGTGCAATTTTTGTTAAAAAGTAAGAAGGGGGGACCCTTGGATAAAATTTCGGGTTTTTGTCAAAAATTAAAAATCCCCAATTTTAATCAAATCCGACTAATTGACACACGAGGAACACAGATCTTCAATCCGCGTTCAAATTGGATTCTTCGTTCGGCCGCTACAGCCGTTCAAAGTGTGAAAAAATCGACTTTTTTCAAAAAATTTCATGGTGACTGGCTAACTTTTTTGCAATTTTCTCTGGATGAAATTTTTTAACGGCAATCGTTTTATCTCATTCTTCTGATGAAAAAAAAGGTAAAACACAAGCGTCTACGATGATTATTAAGAAAGTTGATTTTTTCGATTTTTTCCATTTTCGAGTTTTTTTGCTGACGCGTCACTGCCTTAAAATTGACATTTGTTCCTGCGAAAAAACATTTTCTGAAGCGTCTTGAAGCGATCTTTCGAGTGACGTCAAGAAACTCCGGATCCAACCAGTGGTTTCGCCAACAAATCATTTTTAGTGCAATTTTTGTTAAAAAGTAAGAAGGGGGGACCCTTGGATAAAATTTCGGGTTTTTGTCAAAAATTAAAAATCCCCAATTTTAATCAAATCCGACTAATTGACACACGAGGAACACAGATCTTCAATCCGCGTTCAAATTGGATTCTTCGTTCGGCCGCTACAGCCGTTCAAAGTGTGAAAAAATCGACTTTTTTCAAAAAATTTCATGGTGACTGGCTAACTTTTTTGCAATTTTCTCTGGATGAAATTTTTTAACGGCAATCGTTTTATCTCATTCTTCTGATGAAAAAAAAGGTAAAACACAAGCGTCTACGATGATTATTAAGAAAGTTGATTTTTTCGATTTTTTCCATTTTCGAGTTTTTTTGCTGACGCGTCACGGCCTTAAAATTGGCATTTGTTCCTGCGAAAAAACATTTTCTGAAGCGTCTTGAAGCGATCTTTCGAGTGACGTCAAGAAACTCCGGTTCCAACCAGTGGTTTCTTCAGGAAATCATTTTTAGTGCAATTTTTGTTAAAAAGTAAGAAGGGGGGACCCTTGGATAAAATTTCGGGTTTTTGTCAAAAATTAAAAATCCCCAATTTTAATCAAATCCGACTAATTGACACACGAGGAACACAGATCTTCAATCCGCGTTCAAATTGGATTCTTCGTTCGGCCGCTACAGCCGTTCAAAGTGTGAAAAAATCGACTTTTTTCAAAAAATTTCACGGTGACTGGCTAACTTTTTTGCAATTTTCGCTGGATGAAATTTTTTAACGGCAATCGTTTTATCTCGTTCTTCTGATGAAAAAAAAGGTATACTTCAATGCTCTACGATGATTATTAAGAAAGTTGATTTTTTCGATTTTTTCCATTTTCGAGTTTTTTTGCTGACGCGTCACTGCCTTAAAATTGACATTTGTGCCTGCGAAAAAACATTTTCTGAAGCGTCTTGAAGCGATCTTTCGAGTGACGTCAAGAAACTCCGGATCCAACCAGTGGTTTCGCCAACAAATCATTTTTAGTGCAATTTTTGTTAAAAAGTAAGAAGGGGGGACCCTTGGATAAAATTTCGGGTTTTTGTCAAAAATTAAAAATCCCCAATTTTAATCAAATCCGACTAATTGACACACGATTAACACAGATCTTCAATCCGCGTTCAAATTGGATTCTTCGTTCGGCCGCTACAGCCGTTCAGAGTGTGAAAAAATCGACTTTTTTCAAAAAATTTCACGGTGACTGGCTAACTTTTTTGCAATTTTCTCTGGATGAAATTTTATAACTGCAATCGTTTTATCTCGTTTTTCTGATGAAAAAAAAGGTATACTTCAATGGTCTACGATGATTATTAAGAAAGTTGATTTTTTCGATTTTTTCCATTTTCGAGTTTTTTTGCTGACGCGTCACGGCCTTAAAATTGACATTTGTGCCTGCGAAAGTACATTTTCCGAAGCGTCTTGAAGCGAACTTTCGAGTGACGTCAAGAAACTCCGGATCCAACCAGTGGTTTCTTCAGGAAATCATTTTTAGTGCAATTTTTGTTAAAAAGTAAGAAGGGGGGACCCTTGGATAAAATTTCAGGTTTTTGTCAAAAATTAAAAATCCTCAATTTTAATCAAATCCGACTAATTGACACACGAGGAACACAGATCTTCAATCCGCGTTCAGATTGGATTCTTCGTTCGGCCGCTACAGCCGTTCAAATTGTGAAAAAATCGACTTTTTTCAAAAAATTTCATGGTGACTGGCTAACTTTTTTGCAATTTTCTCTGGATGAAATTTTTTAACTGCAATCGTTTTATCTCGATCTTCTGATGAAAAAAAAGGTATACTTCAATGCTCTACGATGATTATTAAGAAAGTTGATTTTTTCGATTTTTTCCATTTTCGAGTTTTTTTGCTGACGCGTCACTGCCTTAAAATTGACATTTGTGCCTGCGAAAAAACATTTTCTGAAGCGTCTTGAAGCGATCTTTCGAGTGACGTCAAGAAACTCCGGATCCAACCAGTGGTTTCTTCAGGAAATCATTTTTAGTGCAATTTTTGTTAAAAAGTAAGAAGGGGGGACCCTTGGATAAAATTTCGGGTTTTTGTCAAAAATTAAAAATCCCCAATTTTAATCAAATCCGACTAATTGACACACGAGGAACACAGATCTTCAATCCGCGTTCAAATTGGATTCTTCGTTCGGCCGCTACAGCCGTTCAAAGTGTGAAAAAATCGACTTTTTTCAAAAAATTTCACGGTGACTGGCTAACTTTTTTGCAATTTTCTCTGGATGAAATTTTTTAACGGCAATCGTTTTATCTCATTCTTCTGATGAAAAAAAAGGTAAAACACAAGCGTCTACGATGATTATTAAGAAAGTTGATTTTTTCGATTTTTTCCATTTTCGAGTTTTTTTGCTGACGCGTCACGGCCCTAAAATTGACATTTGTGCCTGCGAAAAAACATTTTCTGAAGCGTCTTGAAGCGATCTTTCGAGTGACGTCAAGAAACTCCGGATCCAACCAGTGGTTTCTTCAGGAAATCATTTTTAGTGCAATTTTTGTTAAAAAGTAAGAAGGGGGGACCCTTGGATAAAATTTCGGGTTTTTGTCAAAAATTAAAAATCCCCAATTTTAATCAAATCCGACTAATTGACACACGAGGAACACAGATCTTCAATCCGCGTTCAAATTGGATTCTTCGTTCGGCCGCTACAGCCGTTCAAAGTGTGAAAAAATCGACTTTTTTCAAAAAATTTCACGGTGACTGGCTAACTTTTTTGCAATTTTCTCTGGATGAAATTTTTTAACGGCAATCGTTTTATCTCATTCTTCTGATGAAAAAAAAGGTAAAACACAAGCGTCTACGATGATTATTAAGAAAGTTGATTTTTTCGATTTTTTCCATTTTCGAGTTTTTTTGCTGACGCGTCACTGCCTTAAAATTGACATTTGTTCCTGCGAAAAAACATTTTCTGAAGCGTCTTGAAGCGATCTTTCGAGTGACGTCAAGAAACTCCGGATCCAACCAGTGGTTTCGCCAACAAATCATTTTTAGTGCAATTTTTGTTAAAAAGTAAGAAGGGGGGACCCTTGGATAAAATTTCGGGTTTTTGTCAAAAATTAAAAATCCCCAATTTTAATCAAATCCGACTAATTGACACACGAGGAACACAGATCTTCAATCCGCGTTCAAATTGGATTCTTCGTTCGGCCGCTACAGCCGTTCAAAGTGTGAAAAAATCGACTTTTTTCAAAAAATTTCACGGTGACTGGCTAACTTTTTTGCAATTTTCTCTGGATGAAATTTTTTAACTGCAATCGTTTTATCTCGTTCTTCTGATGAAAAAAAAGGTATACTTCAATGGTCTACGATGATTATTAAGAAAGTTGATTTTTTCGATTTTTTCCATTTTCGAGTTTTTTTGCTGACGCGTCACGGCCCTAAAATTGACATTTGTTCCTGCGAAAAAACATTTTCTGAAGCGTCTTGAAGCGATCTTTCGAGTGACGTCAAGAAACTCCGGATCCAACCAGTGGTTTCTTCAGGAAATCATTTTTAGTGCAATTTTTGTTAAAAAGTAAGAAGGGGGGACCCTTGGATAAAATTTCGGGTTTTTGTCAAAAATTAAAAATCCCCAATTTTAATCAAATCCGACTAATTGACACACGAGGAACACAGATCTTCAATCCGCGTTCAAATTGGATTCTTCGTTCGGCCGCTACAGCCGTTCAAAGTGTGAAAAAATCGACTTTTTTCAAAAAATTTCACGGTGACTGGCTAACTTTTTTGCAATTTTCTCTGGATGAAATTTTTTAACGGCAATCGTTTTATCTCATTCTTCTGATGAAAAAAAAGGTAAAACACAAGCGTCTACGATGATTATTAAGAAAGTTGATTTTTTCGATTTTTTCCATTTTCGAGTTTTTTTGCTGACGCGTCACGGCCCTAAAATTGACATTTGTTCCTGCGAAAAAACATTTTCTGAAGCGTCTTGAAGCGATCTTTCGAGTGACGTCAAGAAACTCCGGATCCAACCAGTGGTTTCTTCAGGAAATCATTTTTAGTGCAATTTTTGTTAAAAAGTAAGAAGGGGGGACCCTTGGATAAAATTTCGGGTTTTTGTCAAAAATTAAAAATCCCCAATTTTAATCAAATCCGACTAATTGACACACGAGGAACACAGATCTTCAATCCGCGTTCAAATTGGATTCTTCGTTCGGCCGCTACAGCCGTTCAAAGTGTGAAAAAATCGACTTTTTTCAAAAAATTTCACGGTGACTGGCTAACTTTTTTGCAATTTTCTCTGGATGAAATTTTTTAACGGCAATCGTTTTATCTCATTCTTCTGATGAAAAAAAAGGTAAAACACAAGCGTCTACGATGATTATTAAGAAAGTTGATTTTTTCGATTTTTTCCATTTTCGAGTTTTTTTGCTGACGCGTCACGGCCTTAAAATTGGCATTTGTTCCTGCGAAAAAACATTTTCTGAAGCGTCTTGAAGCGATCTTTCGAGTGACGTCAAGAAACTCCGGATCCAACCAGTGGTTTCTTCAGGAAATCATTTTTAGTGCAATTTTTGTTAAAAAGTAAGAAGGGGGGACCCTTGGATAAAATTTCGGGTTTTTGTCAAAAATTAAAAATCCCCAATTTTAATCAAATCCGACTAATTGACACACGAGGAACACAGATTTTCAATCCGCGTTCAGATCGGATTCTTCGTTCGGCCTCTACAGCCATTCAAATTGTGAAAAAATCGACTTTTTTCAAAAAATTTCATGGTGACTGGCTAACTTTTTTGCAATTTTCTCTGGATGAAATTTTATAACTGCAATCGTTTTATCTCGTTCTTCTGATGAAAAAAAAGGTATACTTCAATGGTCTACGATGATTATTAAGAAAGTTGATTTTTTCGATTTTTTCCATTTTCGAGTTTTTTTGCTGACGCGTCACGGCCCTAAAATTGACATTTGTTCCTGCGAAAACACATTTTCTGAAGCGTCTTGAAGCGATCTTTCGAGTGACGTCAAGAAACTCCGGATCCAACCAGTGGTTTCTTCAGGAAATCATTTTTAGTTCAATTTTTGTTAAAAAGTAAGAAGGGGGGACCCTTGGATAAAATTTCAGGTTTTTGTCAAAAATTAAAAATCCTCAATTTTAATCAAATCCGACTAATTGACACACGAGGAACACAGATCTTCAATCCGCGTTCAGATTGGATTCTTCGTTCGGCCGCTACAGCCGTTCAAATTGTGAAAAAATCGACTTTTTTCAAAAAATTTCATGGTGACTGGCTAACTTTTTTGCAATTTTCTCTGGATGAAATTTTTTAACTGCAATCGTTTTATCTCGATCTTCTGATGAAAAAAAAGGTATACTTCAATGCTCTACGATGATTATTAAGAAAGTTGATTTTTTCGATTTTTTCCATTTTCGAGTTTTTTTGCTGACGCGTCACTGCCTTAAAATTGACATTTGTGCCTGCGAAAAAACATTTTCTGAAGCGTCTTGAAGCGATCTTTCGAGTGACGTCAAGAAACTCCGGATCCAACCAGTGGTTTCTTCAGGAAATCATTTTTAGTGCAATTTTTGTTAAAAAGTAAGAAGGGGGGACCCTTGGATAAAATTTCGGGTTTTTGTCAAAAATTAAAAATCCCCAATTTTAATCAAATCCGACTAATTGACACACGAGGAACACAGATCTTCAATCCGCGTTCAAATTGGATTCTTCGTTCGGCCGCTACAGCCGTTCAAAGTGTGAAAAAATCGACTTTTTTCAAAAAATTTCACGGTGACTGGCTAACTTTTTTGCAATTTTCTCTGGATGAAATTTTTTAACGGCAATCGTTTTATCTCATTCTTCTGATGAAAAAAAAGGTAAAACACAAGCGTCTACGATGATTATTAAGAAAGTTGATTTTTTCGATTTTTTCCATTTTCGAGTTTTTTTGCTGACGCGTCACTGCCTTAAAATTGACATTTGTGCCTGCGAAAAAACATTTTCTGAAGCGTCTTGAAGCGATCTTTCGAGTGACGTCAAGAAACTCCGGATCCAACCAGTGGTTTCGCCAACAAATCATTTTTAGTGCAATTTTTGTTAAAAAGTAAGAAGGGGGGACCCTTGGATAAAATTTCGGGTTTTTGTCAAAAATTAAAAATCCCCAATTTTAATCAAATCCGACTAATTGACACACGAGGAACACAGATCTTCAATCCGCGTTCAAATTGGATTCTTCGTTCGGCCGCTACAGCCGTTCAAAGTGTGAAAAAATCGACTTTTTTCAAAAAATTTCACGGTGACTGGCTAACTTTTTTGCAATTTTCTCTGGATGAAATTTTTTAACGGCAATCGTTTTATCTCGTTCTTCTGATGAAAAAAAAGGTAAAACACAAGCGTCTACGATGATTATTAAGAAAGTTGATTTTTTCGATTTTTTCCATTTTCGAGTTTTTTTGCTGACGCGTCACGGCCCTAAAATTGACATTTGTGCCTGCGAAAAAACATTTTCTGAAGCGTCTTGAAGCGATCTTTCGAGTGACGTCAAGAAACTCCGGATCCAACCAGTGGTTTCTTCAGGAAATCATTTTTAGTGCAATTTTTGTTAAAAAGTAAGAAGGGGGGACCCTTGGATAAAATTTCGGGTTTTTGTCAAAAATTAAAAATCCCCAATTTTAATCAAATCCGACTAATTGACACACGAGGAACACAGATCTTCAATCCGCGTTCAAATTGGATTCTTCGTTCGGCCGCTACAGCCGTTCAAAGTGTGAAAAAATCGACTTTTTTCAAAAAATTTCACGGTGACTGGCTAACTTTTTTGCAATTTTCTCTGGATGAAATTTTTTAACGGCAATCGTTTTATCTCATTCTTCTGATGAAAAAAAAGGTAAAACACAAGCGTCTACGATGATTATTAAGAAAGTTGATTTTTTCGATTTTTTCCATTTTCGAGTTTTTTTGCTGACGCGTCACTGCCTTAAAATTGACATTTGTGCCTGCGAAAAAACATTTTCTGAAGCGTCTTGAAGCGATCTTTCGAGTGACGTCAAGAAACTCCGGATCCAACCAGTGGTTTCGCCAACAAATCATTTTTAGTGCAATTTTTGTTAAAAAGTAAGAAGGGGGGACCCTTGGATAAAATTTCGGGTTTTTGTCAAAAATTAAAAATCCCCAATTTTAATCAAATCCGACTAATTGACACACGAGGAACACAGATCTTCAATCCGCGTTCAAATTGGATTCTTCGTTCGGCCGCTACAGCCGTTCAAAGTGTGAAAAATTCGACTTTTTTCAAAAAATTTAACGGTGACTGGCTAACTTTTTTGCAATTTTCTCTGGATGAAATTTTTTAACGGCAATCGTTTTATCTCATTCTTCTGATGAAAAAAAAGGTAAAACACAAGCGTCTACGATGATTATTAAGAAAGTTGATTTTTTCGATTTTTTCCATTTTCGAGTTTTTTTGCTGACGCGTCACGGCCCTAAAATTGACATTTGTTCCTGCGAAAAAACATTTTCTGAAGCGTCTTGAAGCGATCTTTCGAGTGACGTCAAGAAACTCCGGATCCAACCAGTGGTTTCTTCAGGAAATCTTTTTTAGTTCAATTTTTGTTAAAAAGTAAGAAGGGGGGACCCTTGGATAAAATTTCGGGTTTTTGTCAAAAATTAAAAATCCCCAATTTTAATCAAATCCGACTAATTGACACACGAGGAACACAGATCTTCAAGCCGCGTTCAAATTGGATTCTTCGTTCGGCCGCTACAGCCGTTCAAAGTGTGAAAAAATCGACTTTTTTCAAAAAATTTCATGGTGACTGGCTAACTTTTTTGCAATTTTCTCTGGATGAAATTTTTTAACGGCAATCGTTTTATCTCATTCTTCTGATGAAAAAAAAGGTAAAACACAAGCGTCTACGATGATTATTAAGAAAGTTGATTTTTTCGATTTTTTCCATTTTCGAGTTTTTTTGCTGACGCGTCACGGCCTTAAAATTGGCATTTGTTCCTGCGAAAAAACATTTTCTGAAGCGTCTTGAAGCGATCTTTCGAGTGACGTCAAGAAACTCCGGATCCAACCAGTGGTTTCTTCAGGAAATCATTTTTAGTGCAATTTTTGTTAAAAAGTAAAAAGGGGGGACCCTTGGATAAAATTTCGGGTTTTTGTCAAAAATTAAAAATCCCCAATTTTAATCAAATCCGACTAATTGACACACGAGGAACACAGATTTTCAATCCGCGTTCAGATTGGATTCTTCGTTCGGCCGCTACAGCCATTCAAATTGTGAAAAAATCGACTTTTTTCAAAAAATTTCATGGTGACTGGCTAACTTTTTTGCAATTTTCTCTGGATGAAATTTTTTAACTGCAATCGTTTTATCTCGTTCTTCTGATGAAAAAAAAGGTATACTTCAATGGTCTACGATGATTATTAAGAAAGTTGATTTTTTCGATTTTTTCCATTTTCGAGTTTTTTTGCTGACGCGTCACGGCCCTAAAATTGACATTTGTTCCTGCGAAAAAACATTTTCTGAAGCGTCTTGAAGCGATCTTTCGAGTGACGTCAAGAAACTCCGGATCCAACCAGTGGTTTCTTCAGGAAATCATTTTTAGTTCAATTTTTGTTAAAAAGTAAGAAGGGGGGACCCTTGGATAAAATTTCGGGTTTTTGTCAAAAATTAAAAATCCCCAATTTTAATCAAATCCGACTAACTGACACACGAGGAACACAGATCTTCAATCCGCGTTCAAATTGGATTCTTCGTTCGGCCGCTACAGCCGTTCAAAGTGTGAAAAAATCGACTTTTTTCAAAAAATTTCATGGTGACTGGCTAACTTTTTTGCAATTTTCTCTGGATGAAATTTTTTAACGGCAATCGTTTTATCTCGTTCTTCTGATGAAAAAAAAGGTAAAACACAAGCGTCTACGATGATTATTAAGAAAGTTGATTTTTTCGATTTTTTCCATTTTCGAGTTTTTTTGCTGACGCGTCACGGCCTTAAAATTGACATTTGTTCCTGCGAAAGTACTTTTTCTGAAGCGTCTTGAAGCGATCTTTCGAGTGACGTCAAGAAACTCCGGATCCAACCAGTGGTTTCTTCAGGAAATCATTTTTAGTGCAATTTTTGTTAAAAAGTAAGAAGGGGGGACCCTTGGATAAAATTTCGGGTTTTTGTCAAAAATTAAAAATCCCCAATTTTAATCAAATCCGACTAATTGACACACGAGGAACACAGATTTTCAATCCGCGTTCAAATTGGATTCTTCGTTCGGCCGCTACAGCCGTTCAAAGTGTGAAAAAATCGACTTTTTTCAAAAAATTTCATGGTGACTGGCTAACTTTTTTGCAATTTTCTCTGGATGAAATTTTTTAACTGCAATCGTTTTATCTCGATCTTCTGATGAAAAAAAAGGTATACTTCAATGCTCTACGATGATTATTAAGAAAGTTGATTTTTTCGATTTTTTCCATTTTCGAGTTTTTTTGCTGACGCGTCACGGCCTTAAAATTGACATTTGTTCCTGCGAAAGTACTTTTTCTGAAGCGTCTTGAAGCGATCTTTCGAGTGACGTCAAGAAACTCCGGATCCAACCAGTGGTTTCTTCAGGAAATCATTTTTAGTGCAATTTTTGTTAAAAAGTAAGAAGGGGGGACCCTTGGATAAAATTTCGGGTTTTTGTCAAAAATTAAAAATCCTCAATTTTAATCAAATCCGACTAATTGACACACGAGGAACACAGATCTTCAATCCGCGTTCAGATTGGATTCTTCGTTCGGCCGCTACAGCCGTTCAAATTGTGAAAAAATCGACTTTTTTCAAAAAATTTCATGGTGACTGGCTAACTTTTTTGCAATTTTCTCTGGATGAAATTTTTTAACTGCAATCGTTTTATCTCGATCTTCTGATGAAAAAAAAGGTATACTTCAATGCTCTACGATGATTATTAAGAAAGTTGATTTTTTCGATTTTTTCCATTTTCGAGTTTTTTTGCTGACGCGTCACGGCCCTAAAATTGACATTTGTTCCTGCGAAAAAACATTTTCTGAAGCGTCTTGAAGCGATCTTTCGAGTGACGTCAAGAAACTCCGGATCGAACCAGTGGTTTCTCCAAGAAATCATTTTTAGTGCAATTTTTGTTAAAAAGTAAGAAGGGGGGACCCTTGGATAAAATTTCGGGTTTTTGTCAAAAATTAAAAATCCCCAATTTTAATCAAATCCGACTAATTGACACACGAGGAACACAGATCTTCAATCCGCGTTCAAATTGGATTCTTCGTTCGGCCGCTATGGCCGTTCAAAATGTGAAAAAATCGACTTTTTTCCAAAAATTTCATGGTGACTGGCTAACTTTTTTGCAATTTTCTCTGGATGAAATTTTTTAACTGCAATCGTTTTATCTCGTTCTTCTGATGAAAAAAAAGGTATACTTCAATGCTCTACGATGATTATTAAGAAAGTTGATTTTTTCGATTTTTTCCATTTTCGAGTTTTTTTGCTGACGCGTCACGGCCTTAAAATTGACATTTGTGCCTGCGAAAAAAACATTTTCTGAAGCGTCTTGAAGCGATCTTTCGAGTGACGTCAAGAAACTCCGGATCCAACCAGTGGTTTCGCCAACAAATCATTTTTAGTGCAATTTTTGTTAAAAAGTAAGAAGGGGGGACCCTTGGATAAAATTTCGGGTTTTTGTCAAAAATTAAAAATCCCCAATTTTAATCAAATCCGACTAATTGACACACGAGGAACACAGATCTTCAATCCGCGTTCAAATTGGATTCTTCGTTCGGCCTCTATGGCCGTTCAAAGTGTGAAAAAATCGACTTTTTTCAAAAAATTTCATGGTGACTGGCTAACTTTTTTGCAATTTTCTCTGGATGAAATTTTTTAACGGCAATCGTTTTATCTCATTCTTCTGATGAAAAAAAAGGTAAAACACAAGCGTCTACGATGATTATTAAGAAAGTTGATTTTTTCGATTTTTTCCATTTTCGAGTTTTTTTGCTGACGCGTCACGGCCCTAAAATTGACATTTGTTCCTGCGAAAAAACATTTTCTGAAGCGTCTTGAAGCGATCTTTCGAGTGACGTCAAGAAAGTCCGGATCCAACCAGTGGTTTCTTCAGGAAATCATTTTTAGTTCAATTTTTGTTAAAAAGTAAGAAGGGGGGACCCTTGGATAAAATTTCGGGTTTTTGTCAAAAATTAAAAATCCCCAATTTTAATCAAATCCGACTAATTGACACACGAGGAACACAGATCTTCAATCCGCGTTCAAATTGGATTCTTCGTTCGGCCTCTATGGCCGTTCAAAGTGTGAAAAAATCGACTTTTTCAAAAAATTTCATGGTGACTGGCTAACTTTTTTGCAATTTTCTCTGGATGAAATTTTTTAACGGCAATCGTTTTATCTCATTCTTCTGATGAAAAAAAAGGTAAAACACAAGCGTCTACGATGATTATTAAGAAAGTTGATTTTTTCGATTTTTTCCATTTTCGAGTTTTTTTGCTGACGCGTCACGGCCCTAAAATTGACATTTGTTCCTGCGAAAAAACATTTTCTGAAGCGTCTTGAAGCGATCTTTCGAGTGACGTCAAGAAACTCCGGATCGAACCAGTGGTTTCTCCAAGAAATCATTTTTAGTGCAATTTTTGTTAAAAAGTAAGAAGGGGGGACCCTTGGATAAAATTTCGGGTTTTTGTCAAAAATTAAAAATCCCCAATTTTAATCAAATCCGACTAATTGACACACGAGGAACACAGATCTTCAATCCGCGTTCAAATTGGATTCTTCGTTCGGCCGCTATGGCCGTTCAAAGTGTGAAAAAATCGACTTTTTTCCAAAAATTTCATGGTGACTGGCTAACTTTTTTGCAATTTTCTCTGGATGAAATTTTTTAACTGCAATCGTTTTATCTCGTTCTTCTGATGAAAAAAAAGGTATACTTCAATGGTCTACGATGATTATTAAGAAAGTTGATTTTTTCGATTTTTTCCATTTTCGAGTTTTTTTGCTGACGCGTCACGGCCTTAAAATTGACATTTGTGCCTGCGAAAAAAACATTTTCTGAAGCGTCTTGAAGCGATCTTTCGAGTGACGTCAAGAAACTCCGGATCCAACCAGTGGTTTCGCCAACAAATCATTTTTAGTGCAATTTTTGTTAAAAAGTAAGAAGGGGGGACCCTTGGATAAAATTTCGGGTTTTTGTCAAAAATTAAAAATCCCCAATTTTAATCAAATCCGACTAATTGACACACGAGGAACACAGATCTTCAATCCGCGTTCAAATTGGATTCTTCGTTCGGCCGCTACAGCCGTTCAAAGTGTGAAAAAATCGACTTTTTTCAAAAAATTTCATGGTGACTGGCTAACTTTTTTGCAATTTTCTCTGGATGAAATTTTTTAACGGCAATCGTTTTATCTCATTCTTCTGATGAAAAAAAAGGTAAAACACAAGCGTCTACGATGATTATTAAGAAAGTTGATTTTTTCGATTTTTTCCATTTTCGAGTTTTTTTGCTGACGCGTCACGGCCTTAAAATTGACATTTGTTCCTGCGAAAGTACTTTTTCTGAAGCGTCTTGAAGCGATCTTTCGAGTGACGTCAAGAAACTCCGGATCCAACCAGTGGTTTCTTCAGGAAATCATTTTTAGTGCAATTTTTGTTAAAAAGTAAGAAGGGGGGACCCTTGGATAAAATTTCGGGTTTTTGTCAAAAATTAAAAATCCCCAATTTTAATCAAATCCGACTAATTGACACACGAGGAACACAGATTTTCAATCCGCGTTCAAATTGGATTCTTCGTTCGGCCGCTACAGCCGTTCAAAGTGTGAAAAAATCGACTTTTTTCAAAAAATTTCATGGTGACTGGCTAACTTTTTTGCAATTTTCTCTGGATGAAATTTTTTAACTGCAATCGTTTTATCTCGATCTTCTGATGAAAAAAAAGGTATACTTCAATGCTCTACGATGATTATTAAGAAAGTTGATTTTTTCGATTTTTTCCATTTTCGAGTTTTTTTGCTGACGCGTCACGGCCTTAAAATTGACATTTGTTCCTGCGAAAGTACTTTTTCTGAAGCGTCTTGAAGCGATCTTTCGAGTGACGTCAAGAAACTCCGGATCCAACCAGTGGTTTCTTCAGGAAATCATTTTTAGTGCAATTTTTGTTAAAAAGTAAGAAGGGGGGACCCTTGGATAAAATTTCGGGTTTTTGTCAAAAATTAAAAATCCTCAATTTTAATCAAATCCGACTAATTGACACACGAGGAACACAGATCTTCAATCCGCGTTCAGATTGGATTCTTCGTTCGGCCGCTACAGCCGTTCAAATTGTGAAAAAATCGACTTTTTTCAAAAAATTTCATGGTGACTGGCTAACTTTTTTGCAATTTTCTCTGGATGAAATTTTTTAACTGCAATCGTTTTATCTCGATCTTCTGATGAAAAAAAAGGTATACTTCAATGCTCTACGATGATTATTAAGAAAGTTGATTTTTTCGATTTTTTCCATTTTCGAGTTTTTTTGCTGACGCGTCACGGCCCTAAAATTGACATTTGTTCCTGCGAAAAAACATTTTCTGAAGCGTCTTGAAGCGATCTTTCGAGTGACGTCAAGAAACTCCGGATCGAACCAGTGGTTTCTCCAAGAAATCATTTTTAGTGCAATTTTTGTTAAAAAGTAAGAAGGGGGGACCCTTGGATAAAATTTCGGGTTTTTGTCAAAAATTAAAAATCCCCAATTTTAATCAAATCCGACTAATTGACACACGAGGAACACAGATCTTCAATCCGCGTTCAAATTGGATTCTTCGTTCGGCCGCTATGGCCGTTCAAAATGTGAAAAAATCGACTTTTTTCCAAAAATTTCATGGTGACTGGCTAACTTTTTTGCAATTTTCTCTGGATGAAATTTTTTAACTGCAATCGTTTTATCTCGTTCTTCTGATGAAAAAAAAGGTATACTTCAATGCTCTACGATGATTATTAAGAAAGTTGATTTTTTCGATTTTTTCCATTTTCGAGTTTTTTTGCTGACGCGTCACGGCCTTAAAATTGACATTTGTGCCTGCGAAAAAAACATTTTCTGAAGCGTCTTGAAGCGATCTTTCGAGTGACGTCAAGAAACTCCGGATCCAACCAGTGGTTTCGCCAACAAATCATTTTTAGTGCAATTTTTGTTAAAAAGTAAGAAGGGGGGACCCTTGGATAAAATTTCGGGTTTTTGTCAAAAATTAAAAATCCCCAATTTTAATCAAATCCGACTAATTGACACACGAGGAACACAGATCTTCAATCCGCGTTCAAATTGGATTCTTCGTTCGGCCTCTATGGCCGTTCAAAGTGTGAAAAAATCGACTTTTTTCAAAAAATTTCATGGTGACTGGCTAACTTTTTTGCAATTTTCTCTGGATGAAATTTTTTAACGGCAATCGTTTTATCTCATTCTTCTGATGAAAAAAAAGGTAAAACACAAGCGTCTACGATGATTATTAAGAAAGTTGATTTTTTCGATTTTTTCCATTTTCGAGTTTTTTTGCTGACGCGTCACGGCCCTAAAATTGACATTTGTTCCTGCGAAAAAACATTTTCTGAAGCGTCTTGAAGCGATCTTTCGAGTGACGTCAAGAAAGTCCGGATCCAACCAGTGGTTTCTTCAGGAAATCATTTTTAGTGCAATTTTTGTTAAAAAGTAAGAAGGGGGGACCCTTGGATAAAATTTCGGGTTTTTGTCAAAAATTAAAAATCCCCAATTTTAATCAAATCCGACTAATTGACACACGAGGAACACAGATCTTCAATCCGCGTTCAAATTGGATTCTTCGTTCGGCCGCTATGGCCGTTCAAAATGTGAAAAAATCGACTTTTTTCCAAAAATTTCATGGTGACTGGCTAACTTTTTTGCAATTTTCTCTGGATGAAATTTTTTAACTGCAATCGTTTTATCTCGTTCTTCTGATGAAAAAAAAGGTATACTTCAATGCTCTACGATGATTATTAAGAAAGTTGATTTTTTCGATTTTTTCCATTTTCGAGTTTTTTTGCTGACGCGTCACTGCCTTAAAATTGACATTTGTGCCTGCGAAAAAACATTTTCTGAAGCGTCTTGAAGCGATCTTTCGAGTGACGTCAAGAAACTCCGGATCCAACCAGTGGTTTCTTCAGGAAATCATTTTTAGTGCAATTTTTGTTAAAAAGTAAGAAGGGGGGACCCTTGGATAAAATTTCGGGTTTTTGTCAAAAATTAAAAATCCCCAATTTTAATCAAATCCGACTAATTGACACACGAGGAACACAGATCTTCAATCCGCGTTCAAATTGGATTCTTCGTTCGGCCGCTACAGCCGTTCAAAGTGTGAAAAAATCGACTTTTTTCAAAAAATTTCACGGTGACTGGCTAACTTTTTTGCAATTTTCTCTGGATGAAATTTTTTAACTGCAATCGTTTTATCTCGTTCTTCTGATGAAAAAAAAGGTAAAACACAAGCGTCTACGATGATTATTAAGAAAGTTGATTTTTTCGATTTTTTCCATTTTCGAGTTTTTTTGCTGACGCGTCACGGCCCTAAAATTGACATTTATTCCTGCGAAAAAACATTTTCTGAAGCGTCTTGAAGCGATCTTTCGAGTGACGTCAAGAAAGTCCGGATCCAACCAGTGGTTTCTTCAGGAAATCATTTTTAGTTCAATTTTTGTTAAAAAGTAAGAAGGGGGGACCCTTGGATAAAATTTCGGGTTTTTGTCAAAAATTAAAAATCCCCAATTTTAATCAAATCCGACTAATTGACACACGAGGAACACAGATCTTCAATCCGCGTTCAAATTGGATTCTTCGTTCGGCCGCTACAGCCGTTCAAAGTGTGAAAAAATCGACTTTTTTCAAAAAATTTCATGGTGACTGGCTAACTTTTTTGCAATTTTCTCTGGATGAAATTTTTTAACGGCAATCGTTTTATCTCATTCTTCTGATGAAAAAAAAGGTAAAACACAAGCGTCTACGATGATTATTAAGAAAGTTGATTTTTTCGATTTTTTCCATTTTCGAGTTTTTTTGCTGACGCGTCACGGCCTTAAAATTGACATTTGTTCCTGCGAAAGTACTTTTTCTGAAGCGTCTTGAAGCGATCTTTCGAGTGACGTCAAGAAACTCCGGATCCAACCAGTGGTTTCTTCAGGAAATCATTTTTAGTGCAATTTTTGTTAAAAAGTAAGAAGGGGGGACCCTTGGATAAAATTTCGGGTTTTTGTCAAAAATTAAAAATCCCCAATTTTAATCAAATCCGACTAATTGACACACGAGGAACACAGATTTTCAATCCGCGTTCAAATTGGATTCTTCGTTCGGCCGCTACAGCCGTTCAAAGTGTGAAAAAATCGACTTTTTTCAAAAAATTTCATGGTGACTGGCTAACTTTTTTGCAATTTTCTCTGGATGAAATTTTTTAACTGCAATCGTTTTATCTCGATCTTCTGATGAAAAAAAAGGTATACTTCAATGCTCTACGATGATTATTAAGAAAGTTGATTTTTTCGATTTTTTCCATTTTCGAGTTTTTTTGCTGACGCGTCACGGCCTTAAAATTGACATTTGTTCCTGCGAAAGTACTTTTTCTGAAGCGTCTTGAAGCGATCTTTCGAGTGACGTCAAGAAACTCCGGATCCAACCAGTGGTTTCTTCAGGAAATCATTTTTAGTGCAATTTTTGTTAAAAAGTAAGAAGGGGGGACCCTTGGATAAAATTTCGGGTTTTTGTCAAAAATTAAAAATCCCCAATTTTAATCAAATCCGACTAATTGACACACGAGGAACACAGATTTTCAATCCGCGTTCAAATTGGATTCTTCGTTCGGCCGCTACAGCCGTTCAAAGTGTGAAAAAATCGACTTTTTTCAAAAAATTTCATGGTGACTGGCTAACTTTTTTGCAATTTTCTCTGGATGAAATTTTTTAACGGCAATCGTTTTATCTCATTCTTCTGATGAAAAAAAAGGTAAAACACAAGCGTCTACGATGATTATTAAGAAAGTTGATTTTTTCGATTTTTTCCATTTTCGAGTTTTTTTGCTGACGCGTCACGGCCCTAAAATTGACATTTGTTCCTGCGAAAAAACATTTTCTGAAGCGTCTTGAAGCGATCTTTCGAGTGACGTCAAGAAACTCCGGATCCAACCAGTGGTTTCTCCAAGAAATCATTTTTAGTGCAATTTTTGTTAAAAAGTAAGAAGGGGGGACCCTTGGATAAAATTTCGGGTTTTTGTCAAAAATTAAAAATCCCCAATTTTAATCAAATCCGACTAATTGACACACGAGGAACACAGATCTTCAATCCGCGTTCAAATTGGATTCTTCGTTCGGCCGCTATGGCCGTTCAAAATGTGAAAAAATCGACTTTTTTCCAAAAATTTCATGGTGACTGGCTAACTTTTTTGCAATTTTCTCTGGATGAAATTTTTTAACTGCAATCGTTTTATCTCGTTCTTCTGATGAAAAAAAAGGTATACTTCAATGCTCTACGATGATTATTAAGAAAGTTGATTTTTTCGATTTTTTCCATTTTCGAGTTTTTTTGCTGACGCGTCACGGCCCTAAAATTGACATTTGTGCCTGCGAAAAAACATTTTCTGAAGCGTCTTGAAGCGATCTTTCGAGTGACGTCAAGAAACTCCGGATCCAACCAGTGGTTTCTTCAGGAAATCATTTTTAGTGCAATTTTTGTTAAAAAGTAAGAAGGGGGGACCCTTGGATAAAATTTCGGGTTTTTGTCAAAAATTAAAAATCCCCAATTTTAATCAAATCCGACTAATTGACACACGAGGAACACAGATCTTCAATCCGCGTTCAAATTGGATTCTTCGTTCGGCCGCTACAGCCGTTCAAAGTGTGAAAAAATCGACTTTTTTCAAAAAATTTCACGGTGACTGGCTAACTTTTTTGCAATTTTCTCTGGATGAAATTTTTTAACTGCAATCGTTTTATCTCGTTCTTCTGATGAAAAAAAAGGTAAAACACAAGCGTCTACGATGATTATTAAGAAAGTTGATTTTTTCGATTTTTTCCATTTTCGAGTTTTTTTGCTGACGCGTCACGGCCCTAAAATTGACATTTGTTCCTGCGAAAAAACATTTTCTGAAGCGTCTTGAAGCGATCTTTCGAGTGACGTCAAGAAACTCCGGATCCAACCAGTGGTTTCTTCAGGAAATCATTTTTAGTTCAATTTTTGTTAAAAAGTAAGAAGGGGGGACCCTTGGATAAAATTTCGGGTTTTTGTCAAAAATTAAAAATCCCCAATTTTAATCAAATCCGACTAATTGACACACGAGGAACACAGATCTTCAATCCGCGTTCAAATTGGATTCTTCGTTCGGCCGCTACAGCCGTTCAAAGTGTGAAAAAATCGACTTTTTTCAAAAAATTTCATGGTGACTGGCTAACTTTTTTGCAATTTTCTCTGGATGAAATTTTTTAACGGCAATCGTTTTATCTCATTCTTCTGATGAAAAAAAAGGTAAAACACAAGCGTCTACGATGATTATTAAGAAAGTTGATTTTTTCGATTTTTTCCATTTTCGAGTTTTTTTGCTGACGCGTCACGGCCCTAAAATTGACATTTGTTCCTGCGAAAAAACATTTTCTGAAGCGTCTTGAAGCGATCTTTCGAGTGACGTCAAGAAACTCCGGATCCAACCAGTGGTTTCGCCAACAAATCATTTTTAGTGCAATTTTTGTTAAAAAGTAAGAAGGGGGGACCCTTGGATAAAATTTCGGGTTTTTGTCAAAAATTAAAAATCCCCAATTTTAATCAAATCCGACTAATTGACACACGAGGAACACAGATCTTCAATCCGCGTTCAAATTGGATTCTTCGTTCGGCCTCTATGGCCGTTCAAAGTGTGAAAAAATCGACTTTTTTCCAAAAATTTCACGGTGACTGGCTAACTTTTTTGCAATTTTCTCTGGATGAAATTTTTTAACTGCAATCGTTTTATCTCGTTCTTCTGATGAAAAAAAAGGTATACTTCAATGGTCTACGATGATTATTAGGAAAGTTGATTTTTTCGATTTTTTCCATTTTCGAGTTTTTTTGCTGACGCGTCACGGCCCTAAAATTGACATTTGTTCCTGCGAAAAAACATTTTCTGAAGCGTCTTGAAGCGATCTTTCGAGTGACGTCAAGAAACTCCGGATCCAACCAGTGGTTTCTTCAGGAAATCATTTTTAGTTCAATTTTTGTTAAAAAGTAAGAAGGGGGGACCCTTGGATAAAATTTCGGGTTTTTGTCAAAAATTAAAAATCCCCAATTTTAATCAAATCCGACTAATTGACACACGAGGAACACAGATCTTCAATCCGCGTTCAAATTGGATTCTTCGTTCGGCCGCTACAGCCGTTCAAAGTGTGAAAAAATCGACTTTTTTCAAAAAATTTCATGGTGACTGGCTAACTTTTTTGCAATTTTCTCTGGATGAAATTTTTTAACGGCAATCGTTTTATCTCATTCTTCTGATGAAAAAAAAGGTAAAACACAAGCGTCTACGATGATTATTAAGAAAGTTGATTTTTTCGATTTTTTCCATTTTCGAGTTTTTTTGCTGACGCGTCACGGCCTTAAAATTGACATTTGTTCCTGCGAAAGTACTTTTTCTGAAGCGTCTTGAAGCGATCTTTCGAGTGACGTCAAGAAACTCCGGATCCAACCAGTGGTTTCTTCAGGAAATCATTTTTAGTGCAATTTTTGTTAAAAAGTAAGAAGGGGGGACCCTTGGATAAAATTTCGGGTTTTTGTCAAAAATTAAAAATCCCCAATTTTAATCAAATCCGACTAATTGACACACGAGGAACACAGATTTTCAATCCGCGTTCAAATTGGATTCTTCGTTCGGCCGCTACAGCCGTTCAAAGTGTGAAAAAATCGACTTTTTTCAAAAAATTTCATGGTGACTGGCTAACTTTTTTGCAATTTTCTCTGGATGAAATTTTTTAACTGCAATCGTTTTATCTCGATCTTCTGATGAAAAAAAAGGTATACTTCAATGCTCTACGATGATTATTAAGAAAGTTGATTTTTTCGATTTTTTCCATTTTCGAGTTTTTTTGCTGACGCGTCACGGCCTTAAAATTGACATTTGTTCCTGCGAAAGTACTTTTTCTGAAGCGTCTTGAAGCGATCTTTCGAGTGACGTCAAGAAACTCCGGATCCAACCAGTGGTTTCTTCAGGAAATCATTTTTAGTGCAATTTTTGTTAAAAAGTAAGAAGGGGGGACCCTTGGATAAAATTTCGGGTTTTTGTCAAAAATTAAAAATCCTCAATTTTAATCAAATCCGACTAATTGACACACGAGGAACACAGATCTTCAATCCGCGTTCAGATTGGATTCTTCGTTCGGCCGCTACAGCCGTTCAAATTGTGAAAAAATCGACTTTTTTCAAAAAATTTCATGGTGACTGGCTAACTTTTTTGCAATTTTCTCTGGATGAAATTTTTTAACTGCAATCGTTTTATCTCGATCTTCTGATGAAAAAAAAGGTATACTTCAATGCTCTACGATGATTATTAAGAAAGTTGATTTTTTCGATTTTTTCCATTTTCGAGTTTTTTTGCTGACGCGTCACGGCCCTAAAATTGACATTTGTTCCTGCGAAAAAACATTTTCTGAAGCGTCTTGAAGCGATCTTTCGAGTGACGTCAAGAAACTCCGGATCGAACCAGTGGTTTCTCCAAGAAATCATTTTTAGTGCAATTTTTGTTAAAAAGTAAGAAGGGGGGACCCTTGGATAAAATTTCGGGTTTTTGTCAAAAATTAAAAATCCCCAATTTTAATCAAATCCGACTAATTGACACACGAGGAACACAGATTTTCAATCCGCGTTCAAATTGGATTCTTCGTTCGGCCGCTACAGCCGTTCAAAGTGTGAAAAAATCGACTTTTTTCAAAAAATTTCACGGTGACTGGCTAACTTTTTTGCAATTTTCTCTGGATGAAATTTTTTAACTGCAATCGTTTTATCTCGATCTTCTGATGAAAAAAAAGGTATACTTCAATGCTCTACGATGATTATTAAGAAAGTTGATTTTTTCGATTTTTTCCATTTTCGAGTTTTTTTGCTGACGCGTCACGGCCTTAAAATTGACATTTGTTCCTGCGAAAGTACTTTTTCTGAAGCGTCTTGAAGCGATCTTTCGAGTGACGTCAAGAAACTCCGGATCCAACCAGTGGTTTCTTCAGGAAATCATTTTTAGTGCAATTTTTGTTAAAAAGTAAGAAGGGGGGACCCTTGGATAAAATTTCGGGTTTTTGTCAAAAATTAAAAATCCCCAATTTTAATCAAATCCGACTAATTGACACACGAGGAACACAGATCTTCAATCCGCGTTCAAATTGGATTCTTCGTTCGGCCGCTATGGCCGTTCAAAATGTGAAAAAATCGACTTTTTTCCAAAAATTTCATGGTGACTGGCTAACTTTTTTGCAATTTTCTCTGGATGAAATTTTTTAACTGCAATCGTTTTATCTCGTTCTTCTGATGAAAAAAAAGGTATACTTCAATGCTCTACGATGATTATTAAGAAAGTTGATTTTTTCGATTTTTTCCATTTTCGAGTTTTTTTGCTGACGCGTCACGGCCTTAAAATTGACATTTGTGCCTGCGAAAAAAACATTTTCTGAAGCGTCTTGAAGCGATCTTTCGAGTGACGTCAAGAAACTCCGGATCCAACCAGTGGTTTCGCCAACAAATCATTTTTAGTGCAATTTTTGTTAAAAAGTAAGAAGGGGGGACCCTTGGATAAAATTTCGGGTTTTTGTCAAAAATTAAAAATCCCCAATTTTAATCAAATCCGACTAATTGACACACGAGGAACACAGATCTTCAATCCGCGTTCAAATTGGATTCTTCGTTCGGCCTCTATGGCCGTTCAAAGTGTGAAAAAATCGACTTTTTTCAAAAAATTTCATGGTGACTGGCTAACTTTTTTGCAATTTTCTCTGGATGAAATTTTTTAACGGCAATCGTTTTATCTCATTCTTCTGATGAAAAAAAAGGTAAAACACAAGCGTCTACGATGATTATTAAGAAAGTTGATTTTTTCGATTTTTTCCATTTTCGAGTTTTTTTGCTGACGCGTCACGGCCCTAAAATTGACATTTGTTCCTGCGAAAAAACATTTTCTGAAGCGTCTTGAAGCGATCTTTCGAGTGACGTCAAGAAAGTCCGGATCCAACCAGTGGTTTCTTCAGGAAATCATTTTTAGTTCAATTTTTGTTAAAAAGTAAGAAGGGGGGACCCTTGGATAAAATTTCGGGTTTTTGTCAAAAATTAAAAATCCCCAATTTTAATCAAATCCGACTAATTGACACACGAGGAACACAGATCTTCAATCCGCGTTCAAATTGGATTCTTCGTTCGGCCTCTATGGCCGTTCAAAGTGTGAAAAAATCGACTTTTTCAAAAAATTTCATGGTGACTGGCTAACTTTTTTGCAATTTTCTCTGGATGAAATTTTTTAACGGCAATCGTTTTATCTCATTCTTCTGATGAAAAAAAAGGTAAAACACAAGCGTCTACGATGATTATTAAGAAAGTTGATTTTTTCGATTTTTTCCATTTTCGAGTTTTTTTGCTGACGCGTCACGGCCTTAAAATTGACATTTGTGCCTGCGAAAAAAACATTTTCTGAAGCGTCTTGAAGCGATCTTTCGAGTGACGTCAAGAAACTCCGGATCCAACCAGTGGTTTCGCCAACAAATCATTTTTAGTGCAATTTTTGTTAAAAAGTAAGAAGGGGGGACCCTTGGATAAAATTTCGGGTTTTTGTCAAAAATTAAAAATCCCCAATTTTAATCAAATCCGACTAATTGACACACGAGGAACACAGATCTTCAATCCGCGTTCAAATTGGATTCTTCGTTCGGCCTCTATGGCCGTTCAAAGTGTGAAAAAATCGACTTTTTTCAAAAAATTTCATGGTGACTGGCTAACTTTTTTGCAATTTTCTCTGGATGAAATTTTTTAACTGCAATCGTTTTATCTCGTTCTTCTGATGAAAAAAAAGGTATACTTCAATGGTCTACGATGATTATTAAGAAAGTTGATTTTTTCGATTTTTTCCATTTTCGAGTTTTTTTGCTGACGCGTCACGGCCCTAAAATTGACATTTGTTCCTGCGAAAAAACATTTTCTGAAGCGTCTTGAAGCGATCTTTCGAGTGACGTCAAGAAACTCCGGATCCAACCAGTGGTTTCTTCAGGAAATCATTTTTAGTTCAATTTTTGTTAAAAAGTAAGAAGGGGGGACCCTTGGATAAAATTTCGGGTTTTTGTCAAAAATTAAAAATCCCCAATTTTAATCAAATCCGACTAATTGACACACGAGGAACACAGATCTTCAATCCGCGTTCAAATTGGATTCTTCGTTCGGCCGCTACAGCCGTTCAAAGTGTGAAAAAATCGACTTTTTTCCAAAAATTTCATGGTGACTGGCTAACTTTTTTGCAATTTTCTCTGGATGAAATTTTTTAACGGCAATCGTTTTATCTCGTTCTTCTGATGAAAAAAAAGGTATACTTCAATGCTCTACGAGGATTATTAAGAAAGTTGATTTTTTCGATTTTTTCTATTTTCGAGTTTTTTTGCTGACGCGTCACGGCCTTAAAATTGACATTTGTGCCTGCGAAAGTACATTTTCCGAAGCGTCTTGAAGCGATCTTTCGAGTGACGTCAAGAAACTCCGGATCCAACCAGTGGTTTCTTCAGGAAATCATTTTTAGTGCAATTTTTGATAAAAAGTAAGAAGGGGGGACCCTTGGATAAAATTTCGGGTTTTTGTCAAAAATTAAAAATCCCCAATTTTAATCAAATCCGACTAATTGACACACGAGGAACACAGATCTTCAATCCGCGTTCAAATTGGATTCTTCGTTCGGCCGCTATGGCCGTTCAAAGTGTGAAAAAATCGACTTTTTTCCAAAAATTTCATGGTGACTGGCTAACTTTTTTGCAATTTTCTCTGGATGAAATTTTTTAACGGCAATCGTTTTATCTTGTTCTTCTGATGACAAAAAAGGTAAAACGCGGTTTTGGACTGAGCGGTTTTGGACTGAGCGGGGGGGGTTGAAATAAATAAATAAATAACTTTAGCTACAAACCGTTTCTCTGTAAATGAATAAATTACCAATATCCTGATGTATAATAATAATCATTTGCACTTTGGTTTGGATGGAGCACGTTTTCCTTTTAGACCCAGTCTCTAATAAAGCTATAAACAAGTAACCAACGAACAAAATAAATGGCAACTGCAGTTATTATGGTGTTTTTATTATTTTATTTACATATCAAATTCAACCGTTAGAAGCTGCATGCTCTATTTCCATATTTCCTTTGCTACACACTCCACTCATTTGGTGTTACCAATTTGCATCATCAATTCATTCGACAAAAACTTCTTTCGATGCAGTAGGTGGTACGGATTAAGAGTTCTTTTTTTTTAATGCCTTAAAACAAGTTTACAATTACATTTTGATTTATGCAAATTCGGCAATAATCGTAGAATGTCTTTAATGTCATGCTATGCTATAAAAAACATTTCAAATACATTTCTAACAAACAGTAATGAGCAAATAAAAAATAAATTGAGGAATAATGGAATTTGCGCAAATTCTCAGTAAAAAGTATATATTTTATGTATAACAATAATAATCATAGAACTGACTGACATATAAATCTAATATTTAAATAATAAATCAGACTTTTGTGTAAATACACACACTTGGGTCGGCCTGAGGTGCACACCTCCGATTTCAGCTAATATATAAATAACAGGATGTGGTGACAATCACACGCATACACACACTCACTATTTAATATTTGCAACATTAACAATTAACCTTCGTTATAAATACCGTTTTGTCGTGTAATAAAATCATCTGGGTATGTATGTTCTTTTATGTACAATTGAGTTTATAAAAATATTGACTATACAATAAGAGATAGGGTAATGATATTGCACCTTAAGAATATTAACAAATGGCAAACATTTATCGCGCGAACTGATTCAAGTGCCGATGCTGGTCTTGATTGAATCGTCGAAACGCAAATCCGAGCTCATGCTGCTCAGAGAAGTGTAGGAATTGTTCACAATGTGAGGGGCCTCGTTGAACTCGTCCAGTTCATCAATGTCGGCGGCAGAGGGGCCCGCCAGGAGGAAATACTGTTCGGATCGGGTCGGCCAAAGCAGATGCGCCATGACACAATACGCAAAACAATCCGCTGAATATGTGATACCTATAAATAATTAGAGAGATTCAGGAATCCGTTTATTTGAGACAAATAAGAATTAATGCGTTAAGGATGATTTGAATAAAGATTAGATGAAGATTAATAAGAGGAAATTATTGGTTAAACAGTTATATAGGGTTGGGCAAACGTGTCGGAACACCTGATTTCTGGCTAAACGTCTGTCTTTTTCATATTACTTTTAGAACAAATTTTAAGGTTTCAATTTATTCTATTTAGTGGCGTACTTTAATTTTCAACAGCTATCCCATTTTGAAAGATATGACGTCATCGGCAGTTTTTTTTAATTTCCAAATAGACACCTTTTCAGCAATTACAATGATATTTGGTTTGCTGGGTGTACGAAGTGTGGTTTTTTAAATATTAACTAAAATAATGAAAAATTAAATTTGTGAATTTCATGAATCTATTGATTTAAAAATATTAGAAATTCTATTAGAGAGAATGTTGCATTAAAAATATTGCATGCATCTTGTAGAGGTCTTTGCCAATCTCAAGAACTAACAACATAATTCAAAACAACGTTCAGTTAGTTCACCCAAAATTGAACAGCAATGTTAATATTTCACATGGAAACTATCTGTCAGTGACGGGAAACCTAAGAACACGAAAATGGTTTATCATTAGTTTTTCCGAAATTTTCCATCAAAATCGCTGTTTTGGTAAATTTGTACTGTTAATTAATTTTTTTTATTTTCTATGAAACAAAAGAAAAATCCGAAAATGGGTTACAATTAGTTTTTCCGGAATTTTCCATGAATTCTATCCATCATATCTCAAGAAATAGGGTAGCTATTGAAAATCAAAGTACGTCACTGAATAGAAAAAATAAAACCATAAATATTTCGTTTAAAAATAATAAGAAAATTCAGATGTTTAGCCAGACACAATTGCCAAACCCTGTATATTTAGACAATCGGAGCCGGCCTTAGAGCGGTTAGCAATCAGAGCAAAAAGATGTTTAATGTGCCCTCCCTCGTTTAATTCCTGGAATAAATTTCCCAATGTTTCTCTAATCTCTTAGGGGAATTAAAATGACACGGCCTCTCTTCATTATCACTTGGAAAATAATTTTTACTGCGCCACGTTGAATGGTAATCGCTAATTTCGTTTAAGGATCTATCACGACCCCCCGCGCCAAGGCCGCCCCCGTAAAATTAAACAATTCCTTACCTAAGAGCAACTTAAATCTCCACAGAGCGGACACGTGTAAAGCTATCAGCGCCAAAATCGGGAGATAGATGAACCACACCAGACTCGAGGCTCCGAAGTGCAGCAAAAAATTTAACTTTTGCAAGTTGTGCTCGTACAGCATCGTCGTGCGCAGCTCGTACAGAAACCAAATCATAATCAACGATCTAAAAACGATGATCAACCACCCCGGCCAAGTCTGATACTCGTCGATGTCTTCGATGATGTCGACCTCGGTCTAAACAAGTCCGAACCTACATTTCCGCAACAACAACAACAACAACAACAATGACAACAACTTAAAACTTACTAAATTCCAAACGTACAGCAGTATGTGAACTATCCCATAACACAACCATATGGCGTACACCAACGGCTTCCAAGTGAGCTCCAGCCTGGTGACCGCCCAACCCTTCGCTAATAACAACAGCAGCAGCATGAAAGACGTCTGAAATTAAGAAATGAATAATAAACGCAAATTCGCACCTCATCACTTACTCTAGATAAAATATCAAATATATCCCCCGCCATCTCCAGTTTCGGGAATCCAATTCCGTCTAGCGAAAATTTCAAAGTGTGCACCAGAATCAAGCAAAGGGCTATAAAATCCAGCATCAAACTGGCCGTAAACAGTTTGGTCACCGGGTGTTTTTGTATTCGAACGGCGTGTAACTGCAGGGGAACCAAAACCATGTAACATAACCAGAAAACCAGGTACAATTCGAGCGTATTTTGTCGGTCGAAAGAAAACTGGTAGGTTAAAGTGCCAAAAGAGGAGACGTTCGGGTTTCCGTTCACCAACCATATATCGTAATCCAAAGCGTAATGCCTGGGCGGATCGAAGTGATTCCATTGGCACGTCGTCTCGTTGATGTAACAAGCCACAAACGAAACGTACCAAAACGATGGCTGTTTTAAATCCTGTATGACGTAAGTGAACTGATGATCCTTAACGACATTCCATGCGGTATCTTCATCGATGCAAAGCTCGTCCTTAGGGCAGGGCACTTTCCTCAGATAGTCATTTCCGATCGTGTTGCATTTTCTGTGGAAGGAATTGACGTGCGCAAACATCCGTCTGCACGCCTCCACCTTATCGTACAGCACACGGTTCTGGTAGTACTCAAGAAACACCGACCTGTCCAGGACGGCGAAAGTGACGGGCACGGGAAACTTCTGTCTGGAGGTGATGTTTCCGAATATAAATCCATGGGTGGCCTCTCTCTGGTGTCGGTCCGTTTTCTGAAATCCGAATTTTACCAGGAACTTGAAGAAATCGTTCGACCTGAACGTTCCTCTCAGGTGGGTACTTTCGACTGAAATTAGGGCCACCACCAACAGGACCGCAATCAGTCGATTTCCCAGCATATTTTTATCAATATGTTGAATTTTAGGGTTAGGTTAGGTCGACATTCTGACATCATCTTATCTGGCTACATTCTGTTTGGAGAGAGAAAGAGAGGGAGAGAAATCTCTTCGCTGCACCGTGAAGTCAGCAACGGGTAAATTCGCGCGAGCATTTGAACAGATACGTTAAAGAATGAAATATTTAAATGACAGCAAAATGAAGCTTAAAATGTCTGGTATAAATGTATTTAGTTATAATACTCACCAGTACAATCGATCTTCAAAGGTATCTGATATTTCCTCCATTTTTATTGTTTGTGGAATAAAGGGTAGCAAATTTATGTAATCAAAATATTCAATTGGCCAATTTAAAAGTGCCATGTTTTTTAAAATAGTAGGTAAATCTACAAAAAGAAAGACCTGGGTCGATGGCCCGTTCAGTAACAATATACTGCTAAATAAACCTTTGTTGATATAAGAACTTTAATGCAGGGTGCGGATGAACAAAATGGAACATGGGATGTTCAATGTTAATTTCTTTTATATTGGAATATTTTCTTCTTTGGTCATTTTAGAGGAAACACGTACATGCATTTTTTGTAGAGTAAAAATTTCTGCATGCAGTCATTCTATTATTTTTTTTTTGCATTTACAAAAATTCGAAAAAACAATTTGTTGTGTTACTATGAAATTAAACAAAAATGATGCACTTCTGTCAAATTGATTCAATACTCCATAACGGTTTACAAGTTTTTTTATTTAAAATGCAGGGTATGTTTGCAATTAAATATTCTGCATGGATTCATGCTATTATTTCTATTTTCAATCATAAAAACCAAACTGCGCACCATTTTTTGTTTAATTTCATAGCAACCATTATTTTTTTGTGAAAATTATCATTTTTATTTTATAATTTTTTGATAAAATTATCAGGGAAGATAATATTCCAATATAAAGAAATTAACATTGAAAATCCCATGTCCCGTTTTGTTCATCTACACCCAGTATACAGTTACTGAATAAATATGTTTTCTCACTCTACAAAAGACTGAAGCTGTACTACGTTAGGTTAGATTGCTCGCTACTACCGCACCAATTTACATAGATTATCAATGGAGAGCTCAGTAAACTTACTTAAAGATTATAAAGTTGAAAGATTTCAATTTCACTAGCTGTACTAGTACACCAGTTCCACCTATTTGACATCGGCCAATCACAGTTTGGGTTTTAAGTAGCAATCACGGTTGAAGTAACAATCGCAATCTGTCAATCACGATTAAATTCACTTATTTGTAATAGACAACCTGTCACTTTCCAATCACAGGTACGTGAAATATCGCACATCCCTGGTAGTCCACATTAAATAAACAATTTTTGTCGCTGCACCTCGACTCCAAAATCGTTCATCCGAGACACTTTCGAGTTCTGTATGAGACGACTAAAAGTGCATTTTTAAATCGTGTAAATGTTGGGAATAATGGAGGAACACAATTAATTTTATGCACATATTTGATATATTTATATTACATTGAAATAACTCTAGTTAAAATAATTTCTATGATACAGAGATTTGTGTAGAATTATGTACAATATAGGAGTATTTCCCAAAATTTCGAGAGATATATAGGTTATATTATTTAATTATATGTATATATATATTATATATATATAACATATGTACAATGAGGATATATCACAATGTTTTTTTTTTGAGTAATTGCACTTGTGGGCAATAAACGCAAGACTGTACATAATTCCAGGAAAACCCTACATTTATATATATATAAAAAATGCAAATACACGAGTTACATACAACCCTGTTAGTTCATTTACGAGATTATAGAAAGAAAAAAAAACAATTTACCAAACTAATCGACAAGAAAACCAATATAATATAAATCTATTAGCGTACCCGCGTCACAGAATTGTACAATTTTATTGGTCCTTCTCTCCGTTCTCATTATACAGTTTGAAACACCAGACAAGATGAAAATAACGACGCCTATCTTAAACTCTAAACTAATTTTTTTAATTACAAATCACAGTATCACCTCGTGTCACTCACAGGAAACCGACAAGCGCACACCGTGAAAAGAAAATGCATTTAAGAACGAGTAATAAAAACCAATGGTTAATTTGTACCGATAACAATTCTGCACGCAACACATTACAACAATTAAAAAGATACACGCATAAACATATTTATATATATATACATATACATATATATATATATATATACATATATATATACAAACATACATATATATTAAAGTTTCCATTACCTAATCAAAATAACTTATAGGAAATAGCAAATTCGTCGTAAGTTGGACCACAATTCAATGTTCCGGCGCACGAGGTAGAAAATCTCGTGAATCTGAATGAAATATTTAATGCTTGAACTTAAATAAGTAGAATTTCACGAAAAATCAAGAACTCGTAACAGTTCGAAATTACTTCTCGTCAGGCAATTAACGATAGATGAATGATATTATACATCGCAGGCAGTAGATTATTTATACTATAATAAAAAATTCACAGAACACAACAATTGTTATCGTTACACATTATAAAATACTGTTCAATTTGACATTTTTTTTTGTACTACAAATATTCTTTTATCAAACTATAAGCAATTACAAAATATATATTTTAAGTGTGTGTGTGTGTGTATGTGTGTGTGTGTGTGTGTGTGTGTATTTACAAATAGAATATCGTTATATATTTTTGGCATGTCTATAAAGTTCAGTCGCACGACTACATAGATCACAAATTATATATTATTAAAGCTTAAAACAGATAATGCGAAAAACAATTTTTTTTCTATATATATCTTACTATCTCTGTTAAAAAAATTTGTACATTTTGTTATGTTTCTCTCACTACCTGTAAAGTTAGGCCTGGTAAGTTGAAAATTTGTAAAAGGATGATCTCAATCGATGGGGCCCCCTCAAAACCAAATTTCAATTTTTACACTATTTACAAGGAACTTTTAAATTACTCAACGCAAACATTTGCGGAGGTCCCATCAAACGAATGGTGCTTTAATGGCCACAAAAATATTATTTGTCATGATTATTATCACAGTTAAAACTTAAAACTTACAACGATATAAATTTATATAAATATCAACAGTTATGAATTAATAAACATGGGAGAATATAATAAACGGCATCGCTTATAGTTTGAAAAATATGTTAAGGACATAGAATTTGTTGGATCACTTCGCAAAAGGCACCTAATTAATTAAAAAGAACGTAAAATATCTTCTGCTCCTCTCCTTCCGTGTTTTGAACCTAAGTTAATATTACCTGCGGTACGAGTTATGAGTAACAACCATCTACCGTTAATCCTAGTGTGTGTGAGTGAGTGACTTGCAAATAATTTGGAGATGTTGTACGGGTCATCGGGGGTGGTGGTATCCTACACGCGTAAAATGTTTTTATAGTGTCTCGAGTTGTACGTCATATTTCTGTACATTGTTTGTGGAACTGGAAGTGGTGGGGGTTCGCAATGCCAATGCATCCTATTTTGATGCATGTTAAAACTAAGCTGAAATTACAAGAAAAAAAAAAACAGTTACACCATTCCTCCATTTTCCCAAGCTCTTTTTTCATTCTTCATTTTGTTGTGACAAGACAAATATATAAGTGAACCTCTCAAATTATTTGTTTTAACATATACAGGCCGGACTTTATAGGATGGCGAGAAGCAGCGCAGCCCAGATAGCTCCGAATGCGCAGTTTACCGTTGTTGGCCAGATTTAAAAGTTTCTGCTTAGCGCACATAGGGGATAATTTTTTGGTCATAGTGTTGTATGGAAATGATTTATTTTTTATGAAATAAATTTAATAAAATACATCTTGAACATAAAATTGATGTACCATGTTAATCACATATGTACGGGGTACCTCCCATGTAAATGGTTATAATGGTTCACCCGCCACTGAGGATTTTTAAATTTAATGGTATTAAGTTTCTCTCCATCCTAAAATGCCCGGTCTGTACATATATAAAAATGAGTGCTCGCGGCGTGCAGGTCAAAATGGTTAGAATTTGTAGATGAATCGTATGTTCTTTAAAAAAAAAATCACTGGTTACAACTTATATTTTAAAAAATAAAAAATCATGACACACTTGAGCTTTTTTTGTAATGAACATACGTTACGAAACAGACAGAAGATGGATACGTCGTTTCATCCTAGTTGGGAATCTTCAGCCAGCCTCATCTACTGGTTTCGTGCATCTGCACACTGTTTTGAAACTTACCAATCAAACAGCGCAGTTAAATTTTTGTTTTGTGTTTCATCAAGTTATTTTATCGAGTTTTAACAATGATCGTTGGCTCCGTGTGCCATTTTAACACTGAAAATTACAATTATTTTTATACCTACGCAAATACAAATGTATTTACGTTTTAGGTTTAAAATGAATCCCAGTCAATACGTCTATCCTAAAATAGAAAATTAATCCACAAATGAATGCACAAATACTATAATCTTCTGATAATGTTTGTATCAGTCGAGTGTGTGATTTTGTTATCAACGACTTATTAAACTTTTGACCTTATTATTTTAAAAGGAAAAAACAAAAATAGCTGATTAATGTATATTCTATTATTGCAATTATATAGAGGGGGGGCGGTGGGGGAATAATATTAAGCACATAAACAAATACTCACTTCTCTAGGTACCGGCTTAAGCCTAAGAGGTGTGATGGGTAAATTACTATTAAAACGGTGCCTCAGTTCGTTCACTGGCGGCCTCAGCTGCCTCATTCTCCTCGATTTCTCGTGTATGGGCGTGCTGGGGGGTGACGGGGACGGGCTAGAACTCTCCGAGGACGAGGACTCCGATTGGAAAGTTGCTAAAGTACAGTACGAGCCTTCCGACTCGCCTAACCTGTCGAAGAAAAACATGCAAATTATAATCAATCAAATAAACTATTATTTTGCGATTATGGTTTCAGCAATTGACTGTTGAGATGGAATCGTAGAGTCAAACTGTTTATAATTGATTTTAAAAAAATTTAATTTTTACTACAAGATTTTTTTTAATGCCACATATACATTTTAAGCAGAATCTTACTATTATCTATAGCTAAGTAATTAGAGAATATTGCTGAAAAATGTATCTGAAAGGATTTAAAAATAAGTACATTATCCACAGCGTTGCCAATTGATAACATAATATTTCCGCCAGATGGCCAACCTAATTCCACTAGAATTCCGCCAGAAAATATGAAAATATAAAGTACGAAATAAATCTACCTCTTCTTTATTTAACATAACGTTCTGCAGTTAAAATTTAACATTTTGCGTACGAATTAGGGTTGAATAGTAGGTAAAACAATGAAAAAATCGAAATACAGTTATGTTTGAATCAGGGTTCGGACGATATATATCATCGGATATATATCACGATATATATCATAATATATATCGTGATATATATGCGATGATATATATCATGGATATTTATGAAACACACATTACCAAAAAATTCCCCTGTTTCTCAAATTTTTCCAGTTGCAGCAATATGAATAGTAAGCATGTGCTCTAATATAAACTAGAGATGGGCGAAATGACTCTATTTGTCGGAAAGAGCCGATTTTTGAAGTGACTCACAACTCTGTTAAAAATGAAAAAGTAAGTGTGAGCAAAAAAAAAAACAAAAAAAAGATCCCTGAAATAGGGAGCAAGAGCAAAAAAGTCCTTTTTTCAAAAAAATTTTAATTTGATGTCAAATATTTTAACAATTTAAATGATATTTTTTAATTATATTGTAAGCAACCGTGTTTGTTTACAATAAATAAATACAATATAAATATAGTATGTGCAATATATAATTAATAAGTCATATAAATATTAATATTAATGACCAAGAATAAATATCAAGAAGTTGATATACAGGGTGTTTCAGAGCTCTGGGAACGGTCAATCACGTGCTTATTTTTCAAAATTACGATAAATGTTTTGAAAAGTTGTGTATAATAGTGAGCTGCACGCCCTAAAAATATTTAAATTTATACAGGGTGTCTCATAACAAAGTTACAGACCAAACTTATGTTTTTTTAAATGGAACACCCTGTATTTTTTGTCATTTTTCAATTATATGGAGCAAATAAAGGTGAGTTACTTCAATAGTCCCTATACCTATTGTTTGCTGTTTTCGAAATATTTGAAGATTTGTTGAAATGCATGGTCTGGGTGAAATTTTATTTTTGCCCCAGTGATTGACGTTGAACGATTAAAATCATTTCTATTATTTGGTTGAAGGTTTAAACTATTGAGTCAACCATGATTTCATACAAAAAATTATACTGGGTGATAAAAAAAATGCGGTAGAAAACCGAACTTTTGAAGTTAAATAACTTCGTTTTTTCAAATGGCACACCCTGTATTTAGTAACGTATTCTTAAGTAGAATCCAATTATCTTTCAGATTGTATAAGGGTTCCCTGTTTCTTATCTCAATAGTTTTCTTGTATTCGGCGATTATCATATCAGGAATAATTATTATAATCTGAAAGATAATTGGATTGTTGAAGATTTGAACAAACAAATCCATTTTTTTTTAAACATTTACAAAACATTTACCTTTAAAAATAACTTTAATTTTTAAAAATGTGTCACTTTTTCCGTAAGTTATAAATTTTTGAAAATTAATGTTTTTAGTTGTTGAACACTTACACAAAATAAAATGTATGTCAAAAACTAATAGAGCAATTGATATGAAACTTTGAACATAAGTCTTATTTAATAATCCGAAGAACTGAAAAGTGTTTTGGTAAAATTTCGTACACCGGAAGTAGGTGTTTAACTTAAATGTTTTTTTTTTGTTTTTTGCCAATATTTTCTTAAATATGAAAAATATCATAAATACATTTAAACAAATAGTGAAGACAACAAATATTTTTCGTTTTTCTAGTTCTGGTCTGAAACATTGCCGTTTTGTTAACAGATAGCATTTGTTTTTATGTGAAAGCATAAATGGATTTTAAGCTTCTGGCCGGGGCGCCCTAAATCTTGACACCGTCTCAGAGACCCAAGCAAAAAAACAATCTCCTGCATAAAATGTAAGTAAACTCAATTTTTTAATTTCAAATAACTAAAATATCATACAAACTCTTCGGTTTCCAAACGTGAACTAAAGAAGAAATTATTAAGGTACTAGAGGCTAGACAACTAGAAAAAACAGTTTGCTGAAAATTGACGAACGTTTATTCGCGCACCGGGTCTCGCAGACTTGGCGCCCGGCCCGGAAGGTTAAACTGGAAAGTGCGTGGAGCTTTGTGATTGGCGATTAGACGGCCGAAGGCAAGTTTTTTTTGTGCGGTTTCGAATTCTTATCGGCGCGTCTTCCTCGCGCCCGGCTGATATAACACCACCAGTCTGCACGTCGCCGCCGCGAGAACGTGCTATTATTTTTCCGAAAACCGTTTCTCCGACATTTCGGCCGCGGACAAACCCGGAGGTTTTCGTCGCGAGCGCGTGTTGCTTCCCTTAAACCCTTAAACGAAGGGGAGTACGTGTGAACAGTTTGTGCAAGACTAATAGTGATGGGTTTACAGGATTTAATACCGTTTTTCTATGGTATTAAACCCCGCAAACTCCCTTGGATTGCAGTGCAATTTTCCTTTCCATCCCGAGGGAAGGGGACAAGAAGGGACGATCTTCACCTGACTTCATATGACATCTTTAGCAAGTTAAGAAGAGGTAAGGTAGGTCCGACGAGAGTAAGCTGTGGACGCCGTAATGTTTTGGGGCGAGTGACTTTTCTTTGGTTAATTCGTGCGTCGGGTTTGTGTATCTCTTCCAGACTAATGAGGAATTCCACATGAGTATAATATAAAATTTTATCCAAAATCGTCTGTAATTCCATTAAATATTGAAATAATGTTTATAAAATTTTGACAAGACATTTTGACGTACGTGGTGTCAATTTGAAAATTTGAAATATTTCAAAAATCCTTTGATGGATCTATGCATTCCGTGCGAGAAACTTATTCTCTCACTAGAGGGTAATGAGCGACATTACATGGCTCAAATGACCACAGTAATTCGATTATTACACCCGATTTTGGATAAAAATTATTCCGCAATCCACCAGATCTAGCGGATTTTCCACTGACTTGGCAACACTGATTATCCATTCAATAACAAATAGAATCTAACCAGTACGCTTAAAAAAAAAGGGCCCCGCACTAATCTTATGGGATTTATTTCCTGCTAAAATCAGCTAATTTTTACGTACGTTCACGGGCTGTACTGAGCAAAACATGTTTTAATTTTAGTTTGATGCGTTTTAAAATTAAATTTCTTTTTATAGGTATTGTGTTTTGACTGTAACACAAAGGTAAATAATTTTTTGCACTTGTAAACAAAGATGTGATAAACTTACCGATAGCATACTTCATTTGGGTCCACCCAGACAGTCAATTCGGCGGGGAGACGCAAGTCTCTGTAGGATAAGCCACATTTGCTGGCCGCCTGCTCCAGTGTGAGATCGATCGGTGTCAGACCGTTAACTCGGATGCAGCGGTAGCCCTGGCCTTTGGCGGGGACCTCTGGAAACCAGTGCTTCTCAAACCTTGAGAAACAAACAATAAGCGCAATAACGTGAATACGAATTCATATAAATATAAATATATATATATTTGTTAAACTTGGCTATATTAAATTAAACACTGTGACTTTGGTTACAGTAGAGAATAATTGAAATAAATGATAATTAATGAATTTACCTTTGCGTGAGAAGTGTCGTTAAGTGTAGTTTGAAATTTTCTAACTGATCCCTAGGAAATGTCTCACTTTTCTCGATGAAACGGACTAAGAACATAACGGCGGCTAAAATCTCTTCCTTCATTTTATCACACGCACGCACACACGTTTGCAGTTGGGAAATTAAATTTACATCGGGTTTCTAAGGGGCTTTGGTGTAAACAAAAGGATAACCTGGAAAAGAGCAAATGTTTTTGTTTTCACAATGGTGTTAATGAGGTTAACCTTTGTGCACGTACGCTGGTGGAATATTGAATTTAACAGTAATTAATAAACACAATGCACAGCAGTTTTCGAGTTTACATAACGCGCGAGGCGGATTAAGAAACGCTTTGTGTTTTATCGCCACACCACGAAACAAGATAGTACGTGACGCAAACAATGAGAAAAAAAAAGTGCCCACCTAATTGTAAATAAGAACAGATGTGAGCCAGCTTTTTGTTACCTTTCGGGGGATCGCGATCTTCGCGGGGGCCACTCTTTCTCCCGCTGCCGGGATCGAACGAGAAATTCGGGCTTTTGCACGTACATACCCATTGTAATTAGTACGATCCAAACAAGAAACATACGTGACACATTTAGGTGGAATCGAGAAATGCGCAGTAATGGTCGGGGATGTGGATGCGGCGGATACTTACGTCTGTGGTTTATCGCCGATAACACCAGCAGGGAACACAGCGCACGGCCAAAATGTAGGGAAAATATGAAGAATTTATAGCGCAGTGAACAAAGCAGTGAAACGAATGATGGCGCAAGTCGGAAATGACTAACTCACCGTTACGACGGAAAACAGCTGCGCAATCATCTGTTTTCGAGAAAGCGGCGCCAAATTTGAAAAATTTAAACTGCTTTCATGTTGCGTACAAAATATAAACAATTCGCATACGACCTTTATGAAACGCTACTACTGCTTCCTACCTCGATGTTATTTCCTCAAAAACGTTAAAAAAAAAAAACAAGATTTACGATTGAATCTTGGATTAAGCATAATTATGAAAAATGCAATTTCATTCAAACTTGTTTTCAAGCAATTTTCTTGTACACATTTGACTGGGAACAAGTGTAATATTTCCCCACTTAAACCTGAAAATATTTAATTAAAAAATCAAACAGGAATTTCCTTTGAACAATGCTTTGAAATTTAAAAGTTTATTGTTAACTCTACTAGCCAAATTTTATGAGTGCAAGTCATCATGCTTTTCAACAATTGCAGTTTTATTTTCTAATGCGAGTTTCAACCTAATATCAAGAGGATTTTCAAAACGGGCACCAATCCACCGTGATACTTCAATTCTCGCAACAACATTTAATAGTTATTTACAGTAAGAGTGAGAAAGGTAAAGCTTTCGTTCATGCGAATTGCATGTTCAATGCAATTCAAGTGAACGAAAGCGGCCTTACTCTCGAGTGCTGTATTCGGTTTTGTTGGATACTTCCCCAGAAAGTCTGTAACTTTGTATTCAAAATTCTAAATAAAAATAATTCACATGTTCAGAGATTTGTTGCCATGAATAAACAAAAATAAAACAAACAAAGTTCTGTAATGTCAATAAAGTGGTTATGTGCAAATTGTGGAAATTGTGAAAATGGATGATGAAGAATTATATGTTCCTGATGATGTCCTGGAAGTTGCAAATACCCCAAGGTATCAAATGTTGAGAAAAAAAAATCAAAATCACGTTACCAGAGAGAATTGGAAAAATTTACACAATGACAGATCATTAGGCGTGCACGAAAATCAGCGAGCGAAAGTAAAATAAGCAAATGAGGAACTTTCACTCACTGGTTGCTATGGATACGGATTCACTTTCCGGTGAGGTATCAAACAATTATTTATTGCTTATTTCTCAAATTGCTATATCTTAAAAAATTTAAACAATCAAAACTTTTGCAGAAATTTTCTTCATAAACAATTTAGAACCTGAATATTATAGAATATCAGATTTAGGTGCATGAAATTTGTTCTTCAAATGACTCGAAATTTCCACAGAAAATGCTAAAATAATAACGAGAAATAATTGTGCTGCATACAAATTTATTACAAAAAATAGTTTCGGACAAAAATATAAAACCATATGAGGTAGCTATATAATAATAATAATAATAAACAAAACTAACGACTAAATTACTTATGTCTATTGTATGTATATATTTATATAATTACTTTCAACAGATAAAATTAGGCTTCCGTTAAAACGTTCCCCCTTTAAGTACAACTCAACATCATCATATTTAAGTACTTAAGCCTACAAATAATATCCTCCCTACATATCCATCAAAACATACATACATGTGTACACAACTATTACTCAGGAACGTAAACTAATAATACCGTCTAGACGTCTCTCTTTTTGCTCACTTGCGAAACTCGTGGATGCACAGTTTGCAGGACCAGGAGCCTTCCGGCGGGGTGGTCAACGGGGGGCTCAGGCAGTACATGTGATAGCCGCGGTCGCAATCGTCGCAGAACAGCAGCTGGTCCTGAAATAAAAGGGGTAATTCGCAGACCAACAACTCGACAATCGCCATATTTCTTACGTCGTTATCGGAGGTTCCGCAAACCGAACAACATTTACACTCGATGCATTGCCACCGATACTTTCTAACCGAGACCTTCATGTTGGCCGTAAATTGGAGGCAAGTGGGATGGCCTAAAATGCAGAAAAGAGAGATGCAACGTTTTCCGAGCGGCATACTTACCGGGGTACGCAGTGGCTGAAACGCAAGGTTAGTATCGCGTGTGGGATGATGGGGTGGTATTTTACAAGTGCCGAAGAACAGTGACTTTCCAAGTTACGTAATTTTTCTTTCTTGTTAATTTTGAATGCATCAAAAAGAAAGAGTCGCTAGAAAAATTTACATAAATTGAAGTGCGCCACATCTTCAGCACTTAAAAAAATGAACAACATCGCCATATGTTGGTATATTTTTTTATTGCACTAACTTGATGATATACATACACTTGGAAAATAACTGTTCTCACATATTGTAAAATTTCAATTAACAATACAATGTTTGCGTTCGAATTGTTATTATTTTTAAACCAACACTCGTTGTCGTTATTATTAGAAACCGTCCATGAACAACGGAACAAACGGAACATGTCGGCATAAAAATATTAATAATTTTTCCACGATCCCCAACTAACGCACAATTAAAGTGAACAAAGAAAAACAAAACATATGTAATCAGATCTTAATATGTGTATATATAAATATATATATATATATAAATTTTAATATTTACAAATAGATCTTAATTGTACCAAATTCTTTAGATATACGGTCGGCACAATGTAAATAATAGTAAACAGTTAATCGTAACAGTTTCGGGAAGACCTCCAAAAAAAAAAAAATATGATAAATATATTAACTATGATTACTCTCCTTTATAAAGCTACACACTACGCTCCATTTATTTGGTTTTCCAGTCGCACCGGCAAGATTCGACCCAAGTGTGAAACAAAAACTAGACTCATCATCGTCAATCGGCTACTTCAATTTTATTTTTACAATTTGGCAGTCGACATTTCCAATAGATTTTATAAATACAATAAAATTTCCCTCATCTAGTCCGTGTCAAGTTCCTCCACCTCCGCATTTATTTCGCTTTCATGACTTTCACAAACATTTCACGACATAACTTAACATCACTACGTGATCTAAAAATGTCTGTGTTTCTCTCTGTGTGTGTATGTGTGTGTGTTTGTGTGTGTTTGTAACAAGCAACAACCTGGCTTAAATAATTATGTTGTACAGTACAAATTTCATGTTTGTTTTTTGATATTGAAGCTTAAACTAGTGAATTTATATTGTTAAACACAATCAACAGTTTTTATTGATTTAATTAAATATACAAGTTTATCAGGTTTAATTTTACTATTCATTTGACTAGTTTAAAACTGTACTGAAAATAGCAGTAAAAAACGAATATTTGAAAAATAAGAGAAAGATGAGTGGGTGGGCAGTATCCCACAACCAGAAAAGGTACTGCCGGGTTTTTTTTTTTACTGATTGGTGGGTGGGATAGCCATCACGAGCCCCCCCCCCTAATTCAGTTATTACTTAACCTACAAAACTCTTTTCTGCAAGTCCAACTTCTCTTGTTAATCAACAACTGAATACCACTAAATTTGAATGAATTTTGGGATTTTAAAACAATCAGGGATTAAACATTAAATATTGTTTCCCCATAAGAACATCTACAGACAGGTTTCGACCTTTCATGTCTCATCAGTGCAGTTAGTTGCTGATGGGGGAAATGGAAATTACTATTGGAATATAAGTATTTCAAACACCGTTAAAGGTAGAAGAGCCAAAGTGGCGGAATCAATATTTAATGTTTACATTATTATTGTCGTTGGCATTCCCATATCTATCGGTGGTTAGGCCACTCGGATTGGGTTTATTACAACATTCAGACAATAGATTCCGCCGCTTTGGCGTTTTTACCTTTAATCAGGGATTAATAAAATTATTCCAGAAGCCATGAGCGTGTCCATATATCGTACTCCAATCAGTTAATCAGAAATAAAGATAGATTCTATAGGCAAAAATAGTGAGAAAAATTAAAGAAAATCCATTCTTAATCAATTTATTTGTAGGAACCCTGCAGTATGTTTTACAATACAGTGCGCGCCTAAAATATGGAATATATTCAGTAAAACTGAAATAAAATAACAGGTCGATTTTCTTTTATAAAAATACACATTTTTGCATGAAAGTCGAATTGTTTTTGAGTAATGACATCATCCATTTTGTTTTTAAATGACAACTACCTATTTTTGTTCTTGATTTTTAGATATCTTTTCATTGTCGAACTGGCAGTATACATAAGAAATTTTTCCAGTAAATGACAATTGAAGGTGAGAACCCAATATTTAGAGTTTTTGCAATTTTTTTTTTGTAGCAATTTTTCCAAACAACAATGATCTTCACCTTCCATATAATACAATATGGTTTCAGCAAGATGGTGCATCATGGAACTAGGCGCCATTTTTTTTCGACTATATTCCTTTTCAGCTCACTACAGATGCTTCTGAAATTTTTTGAAAAAAATATTGATCTTCTCTATTGATTTTTCAGAAAAATTTCTTATATAAGATGGCAATTTCTTATCAAAGATCTCTTAAAATCAAAAACAAAAAAGGGGGTTGCCATTTGAAAACAAAATGGATGACGTCATTACTCAAAAACAAATGATGTCTGAAAATCGACTTTCATGCAAAAATGTGTATTTTGATTAAAAAAATCGTTCCAAAAATATTTTATATCAGTTTTACTTTTACTGAATATATTCCATACTTTAGGCATAAATTGTGGCATAGAACCCGCCCACCATCCCTCCGGTTTTACTTTTATTTATCCTATAAAATTCCATTTGGGATGATTTCTAGATTGAACTAACAATAGGCCACCGGCATACGGTTCAATTGTGACTTGATCTACAAAACAATGAAAATTCTAAAGAAAAATTCAACACAAAAAATCTATTGAACCGAAACAGGCTGCTCTAAACTAATTAAATCTGTTTTTGTATCTGATCCGATGTGCTATTAAGTTTTTATTACGACGGACTAATTAGAAAGCAAAAAATATGGGGACTGTTTTACAATTAAAATTAGTCTACCGAAAATGTACTACAGTTTCTTTTTCCGCCCCTTCTTGGGTTTCTCGTCGATTTTACTCAATCCCTTACCTGAACGTCCGCAGTCCGAACACGAGACCAGCTCCTCGGAGCCGCCGGTCTTCTTGTTTTCCGCCGAATCCCCCAGACAGAAATCGCAGTAGGGACTGGGCGCCGCCTTCGGTTTCATCTCGGACATCGCCATAGGGGGAAACTGCTGGGGATGCGGGTGGTGCGAAAGCTGCTGCTGCTGCTGCGGCATCATCATCGGAATGGGCGGGAGGATGACGGGAGGATCGATGGTTTTTTCGGGGACCAGAACGGGCATGGGAGGATCGTCGATCGGGAGAGGAACGGAGGTGGGGAGATTAGGGGGCAGCGTCGGGGGCGCCTGCGCGGGCGGGATCAGAGGGGGGTTCGCGGGCTGCCGTCCCCTCCTTCCGGGTCCACCTGTTTCGGGGAAAAGCGGACAAAATTAAGCATTTCGTATACGGGGTCACCGAGCCGGGAAATAATAAAATGCTCACACAATTATTTCGTCAAAGTAAACAAATTCAAAGCATATCAACGAGACAACCCTCAATACTGTAAATAAACTGAACAAACTAAACAAAAGAAGAGATAATGTTAGGGGATATCGGTGCGAGTGCACACTCGGGCTTAAATATCATAATTTTCTTAGTCACCGAGTGAACACTTACCGTGGTTGTTAAAGCTTGCACTGGGGATGACATTTTTAAAACTGGAATATAGATTTCTACGCATGCATCTACACAAACGTACTGTAAAATATAAGAGAAAGTAAATAAAAAGAATAAGGCAGTACCGGCTGGGTGGTTCAAGAAAGACACATAACTATCTTGGTAGATGACTCCTGGAGATGAACCTGGTGCGGGTAGCGCCTCTCCCATATTGGCGGGAGGCGGGTGCGGGGGCGGCAAGAGGCCCCCACCGCTAGGCGTCGGGCCGGCCATGTGGGGGGGCGCCGTCGGACCACCGCCTAAATTCGGGTGCAACGACGGAGGACCGCCGCCCGCCGCAGGCATCATGCCGCCCAGCGCCGGCGCCCCCCCTGTCTGCGCGCCGCTCCCCATGGGTGGCGGTGCGCCGGAGGGCAGGCTCGGCCCCCCCGCCGGCGGCATCGCCTCGCGAGAATTCTCGTCACTAGCGCCCTCTTTGTGCGAATGTGCGTAGTGGTATGTCAGTCCCGGTCGCGTCTTGTATCGCGCCCCACATACTGAAATTTGCCAAAAAATATTCCAATTGGTGCTTTTATACTCTTCAAAACGATCAACTTCTTACCAATTATTCACACAAAAACCTCGATTAAATATTAATTTAAAAAAAAAAAAAAAAATTCGCAATTTGAAGAGTATAAAAATAAAACGAATCAATTTAATTATCTGGTAGGCTCTTTCAAGTGTACACGCTCAAACGCTTAGCAGATTAGGGACTGGAACCGAATGTCTCGAGCGCGTGGGCCGCTCCGCCGCCTTGTCGGTCGGAAAAATTAAGGGGGAAAAGCGTGCGCCGCCGGTTAGTTACAGATTAGTAAACAACAGAAGAGAACCAAAGCGCCAGTACGTGAACCCGAACCGAAATTCCAAACAAGCACACACACACACACCTGAAGGTCACAAAATGACGGAAAAAAACCAACCGCTTTCGGTTCGAGTCCCTGCCTAAATAATAAGAAGAAGAAGCTCTCTCTAAGCATCAAGCGTAAACACTATATCACTATGATAGAGATCTACGCAGAGGATGCGAGGGAAGAGCGCGCGCGCCCCCTCGCACCTTCTTATAGTGTTCTGCGACTGTATGCATGCTCAAGCAAATTCCCATCAGCGATTATTGTACAGTTTGACCCTCGGATGATGGATTCATTTTAAAACGGCGCAATTTAAACCGGCACTTTGATCGGGTTTAGGGGGAGACTTACGTTCGCACGCAAACGGTTTGTCGGGGTCGCCCGGCGTCGGATCGAAATTGTGCAGGGACGCCTTCTTGCGACCTCTGCCGCTGCCCTTTTTCCTGCCCGGTGTCCCCGGCGAATCAACTCCTCGTCCCTATGAAAACAAAAGTGAAACAATTAAATAAAGTTGAACGATTACAAAATAATAGAATGATTTTTAACCAGTGACGCTACACAGGATTTTTTCTGGTACGCCAGAAGTAGCAGAGGTGACGATACAGATAGGTGCGGTCACGCAGCCAACCGTCTCTGTTACCTATTTGTATTACCACCTCTTGTTCCTCGGCCGTACCAGAAAAACCCCGCGAACCGTCATTGTTTTTAACACATGTACTTATCCCTAGTGGCAACCTCATATGGCAGAGATCAAACCATTTCTGACCACGATTTTACTGCGGTTTTAGAAAAACACTTGCGTGCCTGTGGTGCAGCGTTAGATTGGCCCGAAATATATACAGGATGTAGTTGACCCCTATTAATGAACGATTGATAGTCTAGCATTAAATACCTAATTCGTGAGTGGCTAATTACTTATAATTACTGGAAATGTAACTGATTATAGCGTGAAAACGATCTATAATTTGTTTCACATGTAAATGCAAAAGTTTATTAATTCTCTGCGCTGGAAATAAATTGGCGGTGAACCACCTTCGATTTTGTTATACAATAATGTCAAAGTGTAAAATTATAAAATATTTGCGCCCTCAAATCATAAATATGCTCCTCCCTTTTTGGAACCAATAGTAATACATTACGTTACATATCAAAAGTACTGACCCTTCCGGCACCCCGGCGCTTTTTACTCCTCTTGCTGTACGACTCCTCGTAGTCCAGATCCGAGTCGGGGTCGGGCTCGTCGTAGGCGTCCATCTCCAGCATGTCCTGCTCGTCATAGAACCACTCCTTGGACACCTCGTCCTTCAGCAGCAGCTGGCTGTCCTTGCTGTCGGTGTCCTGGAGCGCGGGGTTCTCCACCTGGGATATGCTGTGCATGTCACCGTCGTCCATGAAGTGCTCGACGGCCCTGCCGAACGCCCGCGAATTCATGGTCAGGTACTGCCGACGTTTCTTCCTCCACCTCTGTCTGGGATAGGTGTATATCTGTCCGGGCACCAGACCCGGCATCCTCTGTCTCTTGTTCATGAAGAGGGACGAGTGATTCTGGGCGACGCCGGTCTGGCTGTCCAGGAAGGGCAGCCGCATCCGCCTCTCGATGCACAGTCTCGTGTTGTAGTTCGCCGACGACTCTATCGCCTCTTTGTAGGTCACATCGTTCATAAAACTGCAAGCGATGGTTAATGTACGCGCAAGTTTATAACATGAATAATTAAAAGACGAATCATTCGATCAGAAGAATCAAGGGCACCAAGGTTCACAAATAAATGTTTGTCAATTTTCGGCAATTTGTTTTTTTGAGTTGTCTAGTCTAGCCGAGTACCTCAATAATTTCTTCTTTAGTTCACGTTTAGAAAACGTAGAATGTGTATGATCTTTTAGATCTTTGGCCCGGCCTAGAAGGTTAAGTGTAATCAGTCAGCGATATCCTTTGGTACGTGTAAGTGAGCAGAGTATAATGAGGAACAGTAGTAGTCACTGAGAATTTATCTTGATTTGATTGATTTGTATTGTCAACGTTATGATAATGCTGGTCGTAACACAATCGCAAGGCTAATATTTGAATCAGTTTTTAGTGGATTGTCGGGTGCAAATTGAATAGGATAACTTGAACATTATAAGTAAGCCAAGAGTTGTTATACAAGTAACGATAAGATGAATTACTGTTTAGTGAGTACCATTCTAGAATTGATTTTAAATGGTTATTATTTAATAGAATGCGATGCTGTATTTTGATTCGTGCATATGAGTAAGATAAGGGTTTGTACCTCTCTATTTTCTCCAAATTTGAAGCGCTGACGTTAGATACAACAACGGCCGCCATTTTACAGACCGCACAAACCATTCCCGTAAGCGTAATTTCGCTCGAAGAGATCAATAACTGTGAACGTGAATAGACGTGAAGTTGTTTATTAACGCGAATTGTTCATTTAGGCGGAATTAGGTTGCTTCGGCAGTTTAGAGAGGGTAATTTGCCGTGGAATTGAATAATAATTAATAAGTAAAAGAGCGTAATGCAAATTATAAGTGATGAACGTTATGTGCATTGAATCGGCGGAAGGAAGTATAGATGTTCGCGGGGCCATGTGCAGAGCGATTGAACGTCGACGAAAAAAGCTCTTTTGTTTCGTGGGGTGACAAGCGCCGAGAACAATCACCGCTGACGTTAAATCTCTCGTCTCGCAAAATTCCGTTAATGTGAAACCCCGTTCACCTGGCACGCCGTTATCGTCGACCCCCCCGACATCGAAACTTTCTTCTCGTTGGATAAACGTGATGGACCGTCGCTTGTAACACAGCGAGAGACATTGCTTCAATTCTCATAAATTAACATAGAAATGTCCAGCTTGACGCCGACGACGGCCCTCGGAATAGCCGCCGGAGTCTGCGGCACCCTTTTCCTGGGCTACTGCATATACTTCGATCACAAGCGCCACAAGGACCCCGAATTCAAAAGGAAACTCAGGGAGAGTAAGTTGTCCAAAAAAGATATACCCCTTGCTAAACACTCACCCCACACGCACACAGAGAGGCGCGCGAAAAAAGCCACCTCCGCCGGCAGAAGGACCACCACCAACTTCCCGAACATGAAGGACCACGAGGCCGTTCAGAGGTTCTTCCTGCAGGAGGTTCAGCTGGGCGAGGAGCTCCTGGGCGCCGGAGACTTGGAGAACGGCGTCGATCACCTGGGCAACGCCGTCGCCGTCTGCGGACAGCCCAACGAGCTCCTCCAGGTCCTCCAACAGACCCTACAACCGCAAGTGTTCCATCTGCTGATCCAGCGGCTGCCGTCGATCGCGCCGCGCATGGTCGCACAGGAAAGGCAGATGCAGGAGGACGATGTCGAGTGAACGACTTGAAAACAAATTCAGATTGTTGCCTTCATCGCTAGTCTCTCTTTAGAAATAATGGATAAAGATATATACGTGGAAAATACTTATATATTTTGATGAGAATCATTCGTTTCATTTTTATATTATGATTTCTCTCGTTGTTATTTAAACATTGTAAAAACAAATTGATGCAGCAATATAAAAAGGTGTATTTCGATAATTATGATCTATCGTGTAAATTTTTTGTTTCGGACTCGACTCATATTGACATAACCTTCATTTTTTAAACCTTCTCAGAAACAAACGAATGTTACTATGGTAACAACACTTACAGTATAATTGCTTAGTGATGTTCATTCTGTGAAGTGTACCCGCCAATATTGCCCATCACTCGCATGTATTGTTTTCTTTGCATATTCATATTCGGCACTAAAGCCAGAAGGTGTTATATAAATTAATGTGTATATTCTCCGCATTGTTGCCAAAAACAGCTTGTCTGGAATACTGCCTGGAACACTCGTAATTTTTTTTTTTTTATTCAGAGATAATATAATTTATCATGTAACTGAAATTGAAAAAATGCATGAATTGCTGATGGGTAAGAAAGTAAATGCTTTTGTGTCAATAGCTTAATTCAAATTATATTAAAAGTACACAAATGAAGCACTGCAATCAGAATGGACAAAGTAGCATTCATGAAATACCAAGATTCAGCGCAAATAAAAATAAACAAAATTAACAGTTAAAAATTGTGACGAAACCCAATTTCTGGGTGCGCACCTGTGATTATTATAAAGGTTTTTGGAAAACCAAATTTAGAATCTTCGAAAAATTGATGAAAGACTCTCACTCTCAAATATGAAGAAAAGTTGTCATTTTTCTAAATGAAACACCCTGTATTTATTCATGTTTTCTGATGACATTCGTCAAACCTCTACATTGTTATCCTCATTTTTTGAATATAAGAATAAGTTTTAGCCAAAATCTCGTTTAGTTAATGAGGGACGTTTTAGTGATGAGCAATTTGAATTTAGTAATACAGGGTGTTCAGAAAAAAATGCCAAACTTACTTCCGTAATTCATGATGATAATTTGCGGTCTACTTTTACCACGAAACGGAGAGATTCACTTTGCAAATCACAATTTAACATTTCGAGTTTCGACATGAGAAATGTCAATCAATGGTGGCCTACTTCAGTGCATACAAATATAATTAAATGGTTACTTTTTTGAAAAATATTGAATATTTCAAAAACTATGGGGTTTAGACATAAGATTGAAGAGAAGAAAAAGATCTATCGAATAATGAAATAAAATAGGGGGCATCCCATTAAAAAAAAAAAACTAGTTATACCGCATAGTGTGGCATCTTTTTCTGAACACCCTGTATTACTAAATTCAAATTACTCATTACCATAACATTGCTTATTAATCACACTGAGATTTTTGCAACAACTTATTCTTACCTTCAAAAAAACGAGGTCACTACAATTTTTTAAAGTTAAGCTTGCTTATACATAATATTTGGAGAAAAAAAATTGTAAATTGGCAACACTGTAACATAACCCTAAACTAAATGGACAGCAATGTAGAGGTTTGCGAATGTCATCAGAAAACTTGAATAAATACAGGGTGTACTATTAAAAAAAAAATTGTTTCGTTTAACAGCAAAATTGGGACACCCTGTATGTATCTACGGTCACAATTTTGCGCGCTCTGGCGGGCAATGCACGCACTATTTGAAAAGTCGAATGAACGAACGTTTTGAGCTCGGCGTGTCAAAAAAGTAAAGACTAAAAAAATAGAAATATTTATAATGTTTGTATTAATTAATTATAATTTTGTTAATTATTATTAACGTAAGTAATACTATTATTAATAACCAACTCTGGCCGTTATGAAAGACAAATATTTGAATTATGATTTTTTTTATCTTTGAAGATGCGTTTCACCAAAAATGAGCTCGCGTGTCAGGTTCGCCATCACCGACTTATATCGATTAGAAATTTTCCGCTCTACAACTTTGGTCTGTATAATTTTTCCAGATAATGCATAATTTTAGCTGAAAATCCAAAAAATCAGCAGAAGGTCACAATTTGTGAAATTCTTCAAAGCTCTTTAGCAGAAATTTCGCTCACTATCGGGAAATCCAAATAGCCAATATCAATCGGAAATTGTTTGCTCTACAACTTCAAAGATGAAAATAGCCTTCAGACACTGCAAAGGTATGTGTTTCATTTCTAAAGGTATGTGTTCCGTGAGTGCAAATACACCTAAGTTTACAGGTCGATAAGCTATGGGTAAAAACGTCGTTTTTTGTCGAATTTAGAGGGACAAAAGCAAAACCAAAAGGAAACGAATTCTCAAATACTAACGGTTTTATTTATTTACACAATCTCGCCGTTTCATATTACCTATTGGTGTTATTCCGACAGCCCAGATTTTCCAAGTAAATTGGCAGGTTGTGCCATCTAGCGTCAATTTATGTAACAATTTAAAAACTTGCGCCGCCCTGGGGGAAAAACTTTAATTCAATTTAATTCGCATAGAGGGCGCAGAGCAGGCTTTGAAAATTGAAAACAATCCGCAAAGGTCGCTAAGCTGTACGTAAAATTTCCCAATTTGAAACGACAACTTGTCAAAATCTGAGACACGCATTAAAACGATTTTTGTTATAAATGGTGACATGGTGCAAAAACTGCATCATTTCACCCGAAGAGAAAAAATGCATAAGTGCAATTCTCGCTCGCCGCAAAGCTACACAAGCTTACCCCCGTAATCCGCCCATTGCAACGCCGTAACTTAGCGGTGGCCCTGGGGTTGAACTAAAAATGCGATAATGTGTACATAGAGTTGCCTATCTATTTAAGTTTATTCATATTCCAAAGGAACCATTTTAGCATTTGTGCGATATGCATTTACTCACTACTTTTGAGTTTCTATTATGAAAATTTTATATTCTTTAGAAAACACTTTATTAATGCAATACAAATACAAAATTTTACAGTTTAAAAAATATGCGAGTCACCCCGATGACACATTTTTTGATGATAATGGAAACAAAAAAAATGGGGGGGTAGAGTAAAGGTCGTGTACAGTTTAAAAATGAAGCTTTATTAAATATTCAAATACTTATAAATAGTTACATCCTGGGATTTGGGATGCGGGGTGAGTCGTGACGTGACAGTCAAGAGGAAAAATACCAAAAAGAGACTACTGGCGATCGGTGGCACGTAGTTTTTCCTCCACGGCCTCCTGGCTGGCCTCCGACAAGTCTGTTGCTTGAATGTACTTTTGCACGCCTACCAAAGACTTCTTGAGAGCATCGAACGAGCTACAGCACAAAAAAATAAATAACGCATTGTTTCTTTCCATTGCAAAATTAAATTCGGTCAAGTGAATGTTTGAGTTATTGTAATTATAAGAATTTATGATTCCAGCAAAGGTTGGATGATAAGATCAATGGAATGAATTAATTGTGGCCGTTAATAATTTTCCGTTCAGTTTGAACAGGTAGATTAATTACCTGGAGTACAACATCTTCTTTTTGACTTTAGCAGTGTCGGGGCACCAGGACATGAGGAATAGTTTCTGCTTCTTAGAAGACTCAGACGTGCCCTGGCACTGGTGCATGTATTCAAAGTCGTAGAGGCCGTAGCGGCACTCCCCGGAGCCCCCCGCCTGCAGGTTGGTCAAGAACTGCTCGTACTCCTCGTCGCGGGACCCGATCACCTCCACGTCGATCTGCCTCTCATCCTTGATGAAGAAAATCACGTAGCGATGTTTTTTGTCCTTCTTGATCTCCTCGTAGGTCGTCTTGCAGGAATCGGACACTGTGACGCCGGACGCCTAAATTGAAAACGAACGGAAAATGCATTATTCGCGAGCGAGAGACCCTTAGGCATGGTATGGGCGAGGCGTCGAATGAGTCATCTCGGGTACTTCCTTTAAAGTGCACACCCGAGCTTTTCCAGGAATCCGACCCGGGGATGGAAAAGCGGCGGTGCAGACGGCCCGGCTGGAAACGGGGGCTCGGAAAAGCCGCACCGTTTGAATTCGGAGAAGGCCCGTGTTGGTAAAACCGGACGACATGGCGACCGACCGGCATTCTCCGAATATCCGCAAGTTGTAGAACCACGGAAAGTGCGTGTCCGCCGCCCACGATTTAACGTCCCTCATTATTCGCAAAAACTCACCATATTGTAGTTTTCCCGTGGAAGTAAATGTAACCGTTAGTAAATGAACCAGATGCACTAGACTCGTTCAACTGCTCTCTTTGGAGGTCTAGCGGACGTTGACTGCCGGCGTAGTTGATGCGCCTGCGCTCCTCCTCCGAAATTACTACACCATAACAGAATATCCACGAAAAAATGCGCCGAAACGATCAATTAACAAACCTAATCGCGGGGCCCCGTGCTCTTTCCGTAAATCGGCGCGTCGCCGTCTCCGGACACCGTGAAATGAACCGCTCTCGGCCGAAATCCGCGGGGCGTTACTTTTCTCTGCGTGCGATTTTTTTTGCTCCCTTCAAAATTTGACAAAGTCAAAATCGAAGCGGCGCGCTCTCTTTCGTGAACGAAGTGGGGCCCCGGTCGGTCGCGAGGACTTTTGTATTAGGCGCGCTTCTGGCACGTCGAAAGTGAGTCAGAGGCGACAGCCAATCTAAAAGCAGATTTCCCGAAATGCCCATAAATGGTCAAACGGGACGACGGCAAGATGGCCGACGGCGGAAAACTTGAATGTTGGCGCCACGCCCCGACCGAATCGATAACCCTTTTCGCCTCTCGGCTCCTTCGAGTGCCTTCACGTATCACCCGTTAAATCTTATCCATTGTTTATCACTCCGATGATAACAAGTGATGAACGCAAAAAAACAAAAATATTTATCGCATTGTTTCATTGTTTTTAATCGTTTGTTTATTTTATTACCAATATGTGTTGACTCATTTATTATTTGATGGATCATGATTAACAGCAATGTATTAGTAGATAATACACAATGATTCATTTTGATTCTACCCAAGATTCAAAAGAATCGGATTCTAACTTTTTAAATTTCCTATAATTAAGGTGACCAACTCTTTTTCAACATGAAAAGTGGACTTGAATATATTAAAGAACAAAATGTAAATAAAAGAAACATCTTACTCATTGCAATAATAATACAGTGTGCGCCCAAAGTATGGAATATATTCAGTAAAACCGAAATAAATTTGTTTTTTTTGGGAAAAACGATCGAAAATCCACTTTCATGTGAAAATGTGTATTTTTATAAAAGAAAATCGACCTGTTCGAGGGTTTTTTCCAAAAATATTTTATTTCGGTTTTACTGAATATATTCCATACTTTACGCACGCACTGTAAACAGAGTGTTGAATTGCAAAGCAGGCCATGGGAATTTACATGTAAAATTTGAAATATGCCAATATTGGTTCCCCTAATTATTTAACAGTATTGGTCTTATTACATTATTTTTAAAGCTTTTTTAGCTGAATTATTTGGTACCTTACTCAATAGTTTCTGTAGAGTTTTTATCGAGATATTTGCAAAAAAACTTTACAATTATTTTGAATTGAAAACAAAGGTTTGCCATGAAATCATAATGGCGGATTTTTTATTTTGTTCTAAAAAGTGACGTTTGCTTTCGCGTTACGATTTATTCTACACAAGAAAAAGTATTCACGATTAAATGATAGAGTACTCGGTATTATTTAAGAAGTGAACGTGATTTGTTAAGTGTTGAATTTTCGAAAAGGCAGTGCCCAGCAAAAGTAATAGTATTAAAAATAATGTAAGTAAATCAATTGTAACACATTTTAAATTTAGAAAGTAAAGTAGTAATTATTTATTGAATGGTACTTTTGCTGGATACTAGCTTCACCGGAAATTGACAAAGTTTTTAAATGGTACCTAACGTAAAACCATATAATTATAAATACTTTTTCTTGTGTATAATACAGTGACGGTTCGCGGGGTTTTTCTGGTACGGCCGAGGAACAAGAGGTGGTAATACAGATAGGTAGGGTCAGTTGCAGAGACCGCACCTATCTGTATTACCACCTCTTGTTCCTTGGCAGTACCAGAAAAAACCCCGCGAACCGTCAATGGTATGATACACAGCCGGTTGTAAATCGTAATGCTACAGCAAACAAAATAATATATCCGCCATTTTGATTTCATGGCAAACCTTTCTTCTTTATTCAAAATAGTTGTAGTTTTTTTTTGTTGCAAATATCTTGGTAAATACTCTGCAGAAACTACAGAGTAAGGTATCAAATCAATCAGCTTAAAAATCTTTATAATTAATGTAAGAAGACCGATGCTGTCAAATAATTAGGGGAGCCAATATTAACACATTTCAAATTTTACATGTAAATCCCTATAGCCCGCTTTAAAGAGCTTACAAATCGTTGTCAATGCATGTAATATTGAAATGTGATGAATATGCTAACACACGTAGGCCAATTTAAATCAATTGACACCAAAATGTGCAGATTTCGAAGGTACGAGACACTGTAAACAGCAACTTTATTTTATATGCTCCAAAAACTCTTGGTGCTCTGCACATGGGCGTCTGTTGCAGTTGAAATAAATGTCGATATGACAATGCAGAATCTAAGAAATAAACTGTTCAAGAATATTATAGATATTTAGATGAACATAAAGAGGTATTTAGTTTATTTAAAATAATTCGACAAATGAAACGAGCATTGCGGCTGTAGTTATGAATGATCCCAATATCGGTAAAGGTTAGTTGATGAAGAGCTTCAGGTACATCTTACGATAACTTATAAAATTCTCAAGATAAATAGGTATAAATCATAATGAACGTTTAATAAGCTTAAGTTTTTTAAAGGGTTTGGAATAAAACGGATACAAGTGCATATTTTTAAATCTAAGTTGTGCAGATTATCATAGTCAAGTGTAGTACAATTTAGATTAAAATGGGCATTAGTGCCGTGCCAAGAAAAACATAACCCCATCCTTGTTTATATAAATTTGTACAATTAATTAACATTAGATTCCATTATCTTAAGACAAACATTCATGCACTTATACCCGTTATATTCCAAATCCTTCAATTGTAATAACGACAAGAATAAGGCATTTTAAGACAATATTCTATAATACATAATTGATTCACTTGTTGGAAAGGGTCAACAATGAAACAATTTATGGAATAAAATTTATTTAGCATTCGGCACTTCATTCACCAAATAAAGACGATTTAATTAAAACAATATTACATTTAAGTTCCTCAAAAATGTATACCAGTTTTACACATAAAAACGTCTCTGTTCCATACAAGTGGCAAATAAATTATAATATTGGAGTCGAGCGGTAAAAACAGTTTAATCAAATCATATATTTATCCTTATTATCTAGTGCAAATACTTAATCGTAGACCTGAAGTACTTTCCTGTCCAGAAATGGATTTTTCGTCTTACAACCTAGGTACAATTTTCGTCGAGAGCTTAAATACTATATAAGACCTCGTTTTTTCTTATAATCTTGCAGGTTCAGGCTCCTCCTCGGCCCCAGACTATTGGTGGCGGCCGTTTTCGTCATTACGCTGACCGCTTGTGCTAAAATTACAAAATTTATATTATTACAATACAATTTATTTATTATGCTGGTCAATCTATATGAGCATTAGTCTTACACCGAAAGGTAAATAAGGAGCAAAATTAAATAAATAAAATTTGACTTACGCGGAGTGGGCAATTCCAAATCAATTTTAATATCAAAGTCGTGAGCCGAAAAGAGATCATCCTGCGACACCTGAACGGGAGCCGCCGGCTTGTCGTGTTCCTCCATCTTGTCGGCGGGCTCGTCGACGACGAGGGGATTCGAGGCGGGCGCCTCCTCCGGAGGCGCCTTGAAGTTCATCCGTGGTTTCGTCGATCGCCTGGTGAAAGGATCATCTATCTTCTTCCCCTTGTTCGCCCTCACCTCCTCCATGATCGCCTTTTCGGCCTCTTCTACGTTTTTCTTCCGATTTCTGTCGTTTATGTACGATATGCTGGATATCGTCGACGTGCGCATCTTGTCCAGTTCTGACGCCCGTTCCTCCAGCTCGGCAATGTTCTTGTTGTACTCGCGTGCCGTTTCTTCGTCGCCCCTGGACAGCGCCGAGTCTCGCTCTTTCATGAGCTGCGTCTTTTTCATCGCGTAATTGTACGTTCTCTGTTTGAATCTGTCCTTTTCTTTTAACTGAAAATAATTGTCGTAATTAACCGACGACTGTGGATTTCAACATGAAAACTTACTATTCTATCTACGTCCTTTTCGTTATACTCGTAATTCAAAGCCTCCTTAATGTCTGCCTGCTTCCTCGTTATTTCATCCTTCGTCGGCATCGGAGTGTCGGCCGCCGCCGAGGCCTCGATCCACTTTTGAAACTCCCCCTCCGTAAATTCCTGGTTCGACACAAACTCCAGCCGGAAGACCCGTTCCCCTTTCCCGTGCCTCACTTTGCATCCCTGCCGATTTAAATGTTAAAAGTACCGATATAAATGTAACTTTTTCAATGACTTGTTTCACTTGATAATGTCGAAACTTAAGTCGTGAAATTATGTGTGTATATGTCATATTTGCACATACATCAAATAAATTGTGGTGGAAAATATATTAAGTGATAAAAAAAAAAAAAATTGTTAAAACGATTCCGGCACCTTGTTCGTCCTGGTCTTTCCCAAGTTGTAAATCTTGGCCGTCTCGTACACCCCGGTGATTTCGGCGGCGCGATACACCGGCACGTTGTTGTGCTGTCCGATGCCGATGCGGATGAAACAGCCCTTGGCGATGCGGTCGAAGAAGGGCAGGTGAACGAACCGTTCGAGCTTGTGCCTCGACAGCCTCACGGAATTCAGGTCGACGCGGGTGGGCAGGTACTTGGGCTTGCTCCGGTCGTCGTCCGAGCCCTGTTCGTTGTCGCTCGAACTGGAACTCGAAGACGATCTGGAACGTTGCGTCACCGTGCCGCGGGCGGGCGGCGGAGATTTCTTTTCCTCGCCGCCGGACAGTTTCTCACCTATTATCAGAGTTATTCTTTAATAATAAGAATAATCTTTATTTATGCCATCACCGAACGGTTTACATACATAAAAAAAAAAATGCTTGCATAATATACAGTGTGTATGAATTTTGGGTTTAAGGCGCATCGACATCTAAGGTCATTCACAAATATACAGTGTGTCTCCGGATGGAGTTGACAAGAGAAAAAGAAATCTTATTCTTGATTTTACCACAAAGTCATTCTTTATAAAAAATTCTGCTTGTTGCATAAATAGATTTATCATCAGAAAATTTAAGATTAAATCTGCAGAATGTCCATAAATTAAGATAGCTTGAAAATTCTTCCAGAGAAAAGTGTCAAATAACTTAATTGAACAATCTACTCTTAACCAGTTAGCTGTGTGACGAGTGTCCTCATCATGAAGAATTGGCAATATTTTGTGTAATGTTGAGCAGGTACTTGTCATATTGCAATTTCTTCATAACGAGTATACTTTGTAAGAACAGCAAAAAAGAAGAAATGGCAATTTAATGTGTTTATGTCGAGTAGATACTCGTTATGAAACAAAATATTTCCATCTCTTATGACGAGTATACCTGTCAAACACAGCTAACTGGTTAATGACGTTTGACAGTTCAATATAGGCAAGACAACACACTTTGATCGACAAAATTAAAATATTCATATCTACATACCATATCTAAATTCAAGATAACACGTTATCTTAATTGAACTTAATAACATACAAGCATAACAATCTAAATTTAGAATTGTAATATTTTTTTACATCTAACTTTAGATTTTCTGGTGGTAAACCTATTTATGCAACAAATAGAACTTTTTATGAAGAATTACTTTTTGTCGTAAAATTAACAATAACAATTTGTTTCCCTTTTGTTAACTACACCCGGGGACACACTACATATAAATGAACATTAGAACTTAAATTTATTGCTGAAAAAACCATTTTTAATTAAGATTCCCTTAACGACCCTATTGAATTGTTCCACAGGCATTATTATTATTATTATTTAATACCGTTTCTCTTACTTAAGTTTAAGATTGAAATCAAACCGTAATGAATTGCGGCACTTTTTAGGAAATAGCAGCGGGATATAAGAAGATTCAATTGTAAACTAGAATAAAAATATAAAATTCACCTTCGCTTTCACTATCATCCGAGTATACGTCGGACGCCTTTAATTTAATATTAGTATTCGAAGACACGTTGGCCTCTTCCTTGTCCTTTTTCCTCTGCTCCTCTTTCCGCGCAGTCTCCGCTTCCTCTCTCCGCAGCTTATCCTCGCGCCTTGCTTTCAGTTCGGCCATGGCGTTGACTCTTTTATCGACCTAAGGAATAAATGGGAGATTAGCACCCCACATTTCAATATAGTTAATAGGTATTGTAAATATATATAATTTATTTATATGGCAAATTGCTAAATAAAGTTATTATTATTATTTATTATTAAGTAATTATTAGTTTAAACCATATTTATATTGATATGTACTATTATGACTTGTGTAACTTGTATTCACACTAATAAAATTAAATTATTATTATTATTACAGAGCTATGTAATCTTTCTAACCTTTCCGCGGTTCTCCTCGATGTTCTTCTTCCTCTCCTTGCTGCGCTCTTTGTGGTCTATGGAACTGTAATCGTTTTGCAAATTTTTCCCCGAATCCTTCTCCCTGTCCTTGTTGGGCTTTTCCTTCGGCTTCTCCTTGGCGCGTTCCGCCTTTTTCGCCTGCCTCAGTTTGTTTTTAATCTCGAACCTGCAACGGAACTGACGGTTATAACTTTTTTTCAGACGACACTTGTCAGTCGAAATCTAAGCTAACTACAATCTCAAACTTTATTTAACAAGATTGGTGGTACAATAATATTATTTGACTGAATCAAGAAACATACGTGATTATCTTTCTATGGTTTGATGAATGGATCTTTGCATGTGCATCCGAGTTTTCTCGTCTTGGACGACACATGATTGCGCCTAATTCAACTTACCGTAGAGAAAGTAAATGCGTGAAAATGTTCAGTTATCTCTGACGTGTACACAAAGATCCATTGATCAAAGTATAATAAAGCTTTATAGCGTTAATAACCCTGTATAAATGTATGTACTCTTAGGTGCTCCGATGCAAAAAAAATCACAGTACCTGTGCTTCATCAGTTCTCGCCTCTCTATCCGCTTGAAAATCTCCGTCTCCCTCTCCTTTTCGGTGAGACTCGCGAGACGGGCCCTGTCCTCCTCGTCGCCCATGAGCTGGTCGTCGTACCCGTCGTTGAACTCCTCCTCGGACATGTCGGAGGAATCGGAAACCTCGCCCTCTTCTGGTTCGGAGTTCTCCTTTTCGTCGTCGTCCTCATCGCCATCTTTCTTATCGTCCTCGAAATCTTCGGCATCGTCATCTTCGCCGTCTTTGTCGTCGTCGTCGGGAGCGTGTTCCTTTTCGGAGTCGGAGGAGACGGAACTGCGCTTTTTCGGTTTTTTCGGCCTGTGACTGTCATCCTCCGAGTCGGAACCGGAACTTGAGCTCGCCGCGCTCTCGGGGGAATGTTTTTTCTTGTTCTTTTTCTTTGCCAAGTTTAACAGTTCCTGTAAATTTGTATTATTAAAAAATAATAAAGGATAATCACTTGGTTTGTTTCACTTTAATTATTTATTTAATTCCGACTAGTTTCGACTAACAGTCATTCCTGTAATTTTAAAATTCGTGATGGTCTGAACAATGTTATCCCTAAGTTCCATTTTCCCGAATCTTGTGCCACCTTGTTAGATGTTACTTGCAGGAGAATATTGCAAACTTTACATTTATGGTCTTATTCTGAACAAAAATGTTGGCGTTAACAGCGATGTTATTTGATAACATCGGCAGATGTTATGAATATACGATTCTGTACACAATGTCTGTCAATTAAGATCGATGTACATTAACATTTTCGATGTTAGCCCAGATATGCCCACGGTCCTATATGTAGGACTACTATTTTAAAGTTCCTCTTAAAATTATACATATTTAGAATATCATCAGCGCCATCTATCATTTTTTTAATTCCAATTAATCGGTGATTATTCATTGACATTTGACAGGCAGCAAAAAATAACCTCTCTGTGTTTTTAAATCTTAATTACTTGATCATTTACTTTCCTTTAATTTAAATCTCGGACAAATGTGCGTTAAGCAACACTTGTTAAAACAGTTGACATTACGAGGTTGTTAATGGCGTTATACATATTTTGAGGTTATTTTGTGGTTTGTGTTTTTCGTCAACAAAAAACTCAAATGGATAGTAATATTCCAACATTCATATGCATGCTTAATGAAAAACTCATTTTGTTTCTGAAAATATCCTCAAAAACATATCATTAATCCATCTATTATAATATACATGAAGTTGGTCGTGCTGTAAACGTTGCACTGTTGCCAATTTGTGTACATTGGTTTGTTCAGAATACAGTTTTTGACAGCGCTGTAAATTTCACATAACATTGGATTGTTAATAACATCGCTGTTAACAGTTGTTCAAAATAACACCAATAATTACTATATTGTTGGCCTTAAAAGGGGTCATAGTCAGCAATTTCAAAAAATCTTTGATAGCAAGGTCAGTCTTATTTTGACCAAGGGCGCTTTTATGTCTAGAATTATTGGAATTAACATGGCACAGGCATAGAGCCAAAAACTTGGCAACCAATATATTCTATATATGATTTGCTATTACAATTCCCTCCGCTGGGATTAAAACACGAAAGCGTCTCTCTGGCACGCTTTGACTTTTGAAACGAGTGAAATTCGCGCGTTGGGCTTAACCTAAACGGTAAATATACTCACGCTATCCAAATCGCTGTTCGAGTCGTTGCTGCTGTCGGAGTCAATTAGAGCCTGATTTTTGCGTTTCCCCATACTATCTGCAGGAGTTTGCCTGTCCCGAAACTCACATGAAGACACTATTAACTGTATCCCAGACACTGAACACAACAATGACAAACGTCCGGACTCGAGTCAGCTGCGCCACCGACTGTCGCCGCCATGACGCAAACCGCGACGTTGACAGTGTTGCCGCATCCGCTGCGGATTTTCTCTTTTAATAACGCAACCCGCATTTATTTATAATAAAACGAAACAATATTCGGCCCTTGCTGGACAAGAATCTTAACAGAGATAAAGAGACCGAAAGTCCTAAATAAGGGTAAAGAGAGCCCGTATTATATTCACGTATACGGCAACACAGACAACTACGTACTCACGGCATTGAATCAAATAAATATCATTTTTTCCCGCAATTATTGTGATCGTATTATTGAAATTACGTGATAATAATGTTAATTAACATATTTATCTTTAGCACATTCAAAAATTTATATTTCACAAATTTGAAATGTACGATAGGAATCTGTAATTTCCAACTTGTGTATTCAGATAGCTTATTGCTAAATAGAGATTATTATTATTATTAGATGGCGCTACACTTTGCAGCTCCATTGGTGCCATGCGGTAACGTGGTTAACGAAAAACGCTGTAAATACTTTGTACCATCTATTAAATAGTCTAGGGTAGGTGTGGTGGAAGATAATGTCGGTGAATCATTGATTTCCTTCATTTAGGAAATAAACGTTTAATAACATTTAATAAGTACAAATAATGGACAGCCAGGGAAGGAAAGTGATCGTCTGCGATAATGGCACAGGGGTGAGAGTCATTCCGTTCTAAAAGAAACCTTACTTTCTTCCGAATAATCAACATAACCCTTTCGCAGTTCGTCAAATGCGGATACGCCGGTGGGAATTTTCCCGCACACATATTCCCTTCGATGGTGGGCAGGCCGATAATCCGAGCGGTGAATAAAATCGGAGACATCGAAGTCAAGGTGGGTACTCTGCTCGACTCGACGATATGTTGATCGTTAAATGTAAACGAGGGACTCATGATGTTTATTTCTAGGGATTACACGTAGACGTATGAATTGTTTGTAAGAATACATTTCGCTTGTGTGTTTATAGCCATTTTTGTTTCTTTTTATTTTTGCGTGTGAATTAACTGTTATTCGGTAAATGTTTCATGCACATAAAGGGAGTGGCAAGTACGCTTCCTGTAAGTAAATCGTAGGCTAGTCGATACCCTCCGTTGCTGTAAATACTAATTTTGTATATGCATGACCGTTGTGCTAACGTTGATTTATTCTGCCCCCCGTTTGATCTATAGTGTTTTAACCGCACTTATGCTGTGATAGGATTTAATGGTGGGGGACGAAGCGTCAACGCTGCGTTCCCTTTTAGAGGTCAACTATCCGATGGAAAACGGAGTCGTTAGGAACTGGGAGGATATGTGCCACGTGTGGGATTACACCTTCGGACCGAAGAAAATGAATTTGGATCCTAGGGAAACAAAGGTTGGTCTATTATTAAAATTTCTCTGTAAGCACCTTTTTTGGCGCGATAATTGAATTGAGTGTAAGATCATTCTTTAACAAAAATCAATTCCGCTGCTGATATTCTTCCTGGTGACGTGCTTAACCTTTAACGGGCACAATATAATAACGTAACAGGCACCGTGGGTCTAATAGACCCGGATGCTTGTATTGCTTGTGGTTGTTTATATACAGATCATTTCTAGATTCTGCTCACCGAGCCACCGATGAACCCGATCAAAAACAGGGAGAAAATGATCGAAGTGATGTTTGAAAAGTACGGCTTCGCGGGCAGTTACATAGCCATCCAAGCCGTACTGACTCTCTACGCGCAAGTAATTCATCCCAGCTCTGTGAGGGCGAAACATTTCAAAACGATCGATTTCAGGGCCTGTTATCGGGCGTGGTGGTAGATTCTGGCGACGGAGTCACGCACATCTGTCCGGTATACGAAGAATACGCTCTGCCGCATTTGACCCGAAGACTCGATATAGCCGGCCGGGATATCACCAGGTACCTGATCAAATTGCTCCTGCTGAGAGGATACGCGTTCAATCATTCCGCGGATTTTGAAACGGTGGGTCTTTTGCCACCCGAATTTTTTCCCTCGCTCAACGACGATGCGCTTATTTGCAGGTGAGAATGATGAAAGAGAAATTGTGTTACATAGGCTACGACATCGAAACGGAGCAGAGGCTCGCCTTGGAGACGACCGTGCTGGTCGAACCCTACACTCTGCCCGACGGTCGCGTCATTAAGGTGGGCGGCGAGAGGTTCGAGGCGCCCGAAGCTTTATTCCAGCCGCACTTGATCAACGTGGAGGGTCAGGGCATCGCCGAGCTCGTGTTTTCGACAATTCAGGTAAACCTTAATATTTTTCTGTTATGAAATGTACAGTTTTTTTCATTAATTTGCGTTCATAAAATATGTGATTCCTGAACCCTTCAAAATTAATAAATAATAATAATAATAATTCTTTATTAATCCACATAAATCAAACAATATTGGACAAGTCAGTGTAACATTTTGTTCTTACAGAAACATTACAAAACAAATTCATCTATTCTATAGAATACATTATTTAATAAATATATTTTTAATTGTTTTTTTTAATTTACTGTAAGCTTTAATTTCTTTAAGATAACCTGGTAGTTTCTTATAGATTGTAATGCAATTATATTTCATTCATACAAGGCGGTGTCATGCCTTATAGGAACTTGTAGGAATTGTCACACTCGCCTTTGGCTCGTTCGACAATCTTTCCTACTCATGAAAAAAGTATTACTTTACTCACTTGTTGCATAAATAACTATGGGGATTTTTCAGGCTGCCGACATCGACATGCGGAGCGAACTGTACAAGCACATCGTGCTTTCCGGCGGGTCGACCATGTATCCGGGACTGCCTTCTCGTTTAGAGAGGGAAATTAAGCAGTTGTATTTGGAGCGGGTGCTGAAAAACGACACGGACAAGCTGAACAAGTTTAAGATTCGCATCGAGGATCCGCCGAGGCGTAAAGACATGGTTTTTATCGGTGGGGCCGTATTGGCAGAGGTTATGAAGGATAGAGACTCGTTTTGGATGTCGAAACAGGAGTACGAGGAGCAGGGGCTTAATGTTTTAAAGAAACTAGGTACGCGCACGAGTTAATTTTTTTTTTTTTTATTAGGTTGGACTCTGGTGGTGGTTTAATTGGGATTATAACATTCAGTTACAACTCGATTTAATTTTTGCGGAATGATGATTTTAAAGTATAATTATTATTTGTTTTTTTTTTTGTTCAGGTATTAAAACATGAAGTTGGAAATTTGATTTTAACCACAGACCATTGCCTGTCGTCTGTCCGCATTTCTATATTTTTTTCTTTATTTATATAGCTTGTACAAGTATTGATTTTTTATTTTATATTTTATAAAGTGAAATGTTAGTATAATTTCTTAAATATAGTTACATAATTTAAAAACCACTCTTTTATTTCGGTTACATGGTCCAATTTTTTGATTGTTTATTTTTTTGATGTAAGAAAATGCGACGGGTTATTTAATTTCAGAAGTAGTTTGTAATTCAAGTACTTTAACCCTTAATTGATGACCCTGGGTGTGTGAGACCCATTGCATTAAACATTTACTCTTAAAGTGTGGCAAGTATTATTTGTAACCATATACATCTAGCGAATTATTGAAAACTCAACAAACTAGTTGTGTGGCACAAATATCACGTGAACAGTAAATTTGCAATGAAATTTGTTTCAATTAAGAGAAAAGTGGGTTTCACTTTGTTGTCCATCCACTGTTTATTGTACGAGAGAACAAACCTTTCGAAACTGGTTGATAGCGAAAAATCGCGTTATTGCTTTGGGATAGCTGTTGAGACGCTATTTCCAATGCTAAGTGTTTCCACGTGATGAAATTTTTAAATTATATGCTGGACTTTTCAATTTCCATTGTTGGCAAAACTGAATTTAGTACATTTTCTGACTTATCGTTGGTACACTACAGAAATTGTTTCGCTATGCAACCCAAGGTATGTGTTCTGTGATAAGATTTATTTATGTTGGCCATCCTGCTTTATTTTTCGCTTCTCTAGTTGAGCGTACGACCGCCGCTGGCGCTGCAATGAAAGCACTGCGCCATTGTTTTGTGCCATCTTTGATTTCCGTCTATTTCAAACGTCGAAGTGATTTCCGCAAACATTTTCTTTAATTTTCCATTTTCCGTGATTTCCTCACCGATTGAAATATTCGAATTAACGGCACGGCGGGCACACAGTAATCGTGTCGAATATGGATATTCTAGGTAAATGTAAGTGCGGGTTCTTGTTTTGTTTTCTCGGCATAACCTAAAAAATCTTTTGAAGCGCCATCGTTAAAGTTGAATCAAAATGAGAACGGCGTCGAGCCGTCGGCCCCCATCACCAAAAAGGGCATACTCACGTCCTTCAAGACCGGGAAAACTATGGCCATCCCAGAAACTGACATTGTAAGTATTAATTTTAACATCGGTGTTAAATTTGGAAACCTCTGAGTATCAAATTTTTTCATTCAACCATTCTTAATGTACAAGTGCAAATTTAATGCTGTTTAGTGATTAAATTTATTGTTTGTTTAGCATTTAATCTACAATGAAAGATGTTCATATAAAAAATTTTAGGTAACCGTTTATCAGCATAAAAATGTATGCGCAGTTGTTTTTAGGTTTACGGATTAAGGCAAAAGTAGAAAGTAGCGTGCTCTTAAACATTACGTATTAATTCTTAAAACCGTTAAACTTCTTATAAACGCATTAACACTAATATGTTAGTTCTACTTTATTTTAACTTTAAAAGTCTTGTAAAAAGTATAAAATTCACTGATGTTCCAGTGTTGCGCATTTTTAATATCGTGTTGTTTTCGTTTTCAAATCTAGCGACAGCTCACCCATTAAATTTTTGAACTATTGCATTTTAATCAACTATAAATATGCACTGTGTTTTTTCCTCTTGAATATTTCAGCTGGGGCGTTGTCGTTTCGTATCCGAATTTGAGAAACTAAACAGGATCGGCGAGGGTACCTATGGCATTGTTTGTAAATCATCATAAAAGTTGCGTCTCGATTTTATTCTAACATAAATTCCTTCTAGACAGAGCAAAAGACACAATATCGGATAAAATCGTGGCTCTGAAGAAGGTAAGGATGGACTTGGAACGTGATGGTGTCACCATCAGCAGTCTGAGGGAAATTCAGATATTGTTAAACTGTCGACATGAAAATATCGTTCAGCTGAAAGAGGTGGTCGTCGGAAAGAGTTTGGAGAGGTGTGTAGTACTATTTTGCAATGGTGAATATTAATTGATTTAAATTCTTCACTTAAAATGGCAGTATATTTTATTTTTAACCACTTACCTAATTACTCAGCCATAATTTATTTACAGAACAGCTCGTTTAGAAAACAAATATATTTAACATCATCTTTGGGCTTTGAATTGTTCTCCATGCAGCTAGAACCAAACCATTTGTGAAGCTCCTTTGCATAATAAGTTGTAGCAAGGCCTGTTTGTGATGTCTAATTACTAGGCCAGTGGCGTACCAGTCGGGTTAGATACCTGTGTGCAGAATGTAATAAAATATTACTTATAAAAATGTATCAAACATTTGTGCCCACTTTGTACTGTCGTTTGATTGAAAACTCTTTCTATAATCATGGACACCCGTTGTTTTTAGTATATTCCTCGCGATGGAATATTGCGAGCAGGATTTGGCCTCCCTGCTGGACAACATGCAAACGCCCTTCTCCGAATCGCAGGTCAAGTGCATCATGCTGCAGGTGCTCAGAGGGCTTCGTTATCTGCATCACAACTTCATCGTCCACCGGGATCTCAAGGTGTCCAATTTATTGATGACTGATAAGGGATGCGTGAAAATAGGTTAGTCGTTGGTTTTGTGTTGCATCGCACACCGATAATTAATAATTGTTTGCAGCCGATTTTGGTTTGGCCAGATGGTTCGGCGTGCCGCTAAGACCGATGACTCCGCACGTTGTCACTTTATGGTACAGGGCTCCCGAATTATTACTGCAGGCGCCGACACAAACCACCAGCGTGGACATGTGGGCGGCCGGGTGTATTCTGGGGGAACTTTTGGGTCACAAGCCGCTGTTACCGGGAAGGACGGAGATTCAGCAGCTTGAATTAATCGTGGATCTTTTAGGTGATTGAACAAACAAATTTGGCTTGAAAATTAATTTCACAATTTATTATTATTATTATTTATTTAGGTACACCGTCGGATGCAATTTGGCCGGGATTCAGCAATCTCCCCGCCCTGCAAAATTATTCCCTGAAACAGCAGCCGTATAACAATTTAAAGCAGAAATTTCCGTGGCTCTCTGCTGCCGGTTTACGCCTGCTGAACTTCTTGTTCATGTACGATCCCAGAAAGAGGGCGACCGCCGAAGAGTGTTTGCAGAGCAGTTACTTCAAGGAAGCGCCGCAGCGTACGTGCGGAAATAATTGCAATCGGGGTTAATTCTAATGTGCGATATTTTAGCTTGCGATCCCAAACTTATGCCGACATTTCCGCAACACCGCAACATAAAAGGAAGCGGAAGCCGAAGTGAGAAGCAGGAGAGCATTAACACCGGCGCCGGTGATCAAACCAACAATTTACCCGCTATTTCTGATCTGGTGGGTGGAATTAAAAATAATGTTGTAAAATTTAACACATTTTTGTTGTAGCTCGGCTCGCTGGTAAAGAAGCGGAGGGTGGATTAATATTCCATCCGATTCCGAATATTTTTTTTTTTCAAGTTAAAATTGTATTCCATGAATAAAGTTTTGTGATGAGTAAGTATATGTAGTGTATAATTAAAATTAAATAAAGTTGTGTATCTTTATAATATGTGTTCTGTTTATTGACTATTAAATCTCTTCTTCGTGGTATAAATCCGACGTTAGGATGGTAAGTCGAGGCTAGCTTATATTTAAACGTTTCATATATTGAACCGAAGTAGTTTCGACCTCCATTGGTCTCGGTTTTATTTAATATTTACATTACCTTCATAGCATCAAACATTTTATTGTCAATTGAACACATTTGTGATTTTGACATTACTTGCCCTAAAAATAACATGGGTTCAAAATGGATTGTTTCCCGCCGTGGCGCCATCTAAGGAGTATTTCACCAACTTCATAATACAATTTCGTATGAGCAAACCGACCCTCATCAGATAACTATTATCCAAGTGAAATACTGAAATAATATAGCTATTATTACAACTAGGGAAATATGAATAGTATATTTCCCGAGGTTGGCTAGTTACATCCCGAGGGATGTATAGACAACCAAGGGAAATGTATTCATATTTCCCGTGATGTAATAGTTTTTTTCTGATGGAAAGAATATTGTTCTGTAAATGGGAAAATATTGGATTGTAAATTTTTGAATTTATCGGATTGGTAACGTTGCTAAAGGCCTTGTTTGTAAATATCATAGTTGACTGGTTTGATTTGTTTTGTTGTTTCATAAATTAGTGAAATGTTCAACTAGCCAACCTCGGGAAATATACTATTCATATTTCCCTAGTTGTAATAATAGCTATATTACTCCTGTATTACATTTTAATCAAGAACCTACTAGTTCTGCAACCCATTCTTCACGCACCCGCTTTTGTAACACCAGCGCCACCCATGTAGCTAGTGATGAATTACAAATGCGGTGAATGGTTCAAAAATAGAGAGTTGCTCATCTATTTTATCTTATCTATAGTTAAATGCGACAGAACAACATGGCGCCGTATGACACATCTCGGCAGCGGGATGGAATTTTACGTTAAAAGTAAACTTCCCCCCAAAAGTTTGCGTTAAAAACAAACATGGAAAGGTAACCAACAACTAAAACATTAAAAAAAACTGTTTACAAATCCAATTCCTGCCTATAGGAAGAAGATAAACAAAACACAGGGTTGGGAGGAAGCTGGCTTGGAGTTCTACCAGGAGAGCTACCCTTCCAACCCCACGGACTTCGACGTCTTGCAACCGAATCCCAAACATTTAGCAACGCTATTGCCCAGCAAACAGAACCGCACAGGTAACCCACCCACCCGATGCATTCCCGTGCTAAACTGAAATCACATCGCTGACATTTCCCTCCTTAAGCTGCCACCATGCGGATAAGGGGCAACACGGACACGAGGACTTTCAAAAGGCAGCAGACCATGCGCAGGGAATCCACCATCCGCCGCGCTTCCATGGCCATGGAGGTTCAGGTCTCCATGATGCCCGATCTCTCCCAAAACTTGTCCAACGAGGAAACTACCTGGCAGGAGATCATGGAAATTAAAGCCTTGCCTATACCCATGTCACAGAAGCGAGAGATGAAATCTAAATTACAGGTTAGTGCTGAACTTATCTTCAGATGGTGATTATAATTTTGCAAAGCATGTAAAGTATATTATTTAATAACATGCGAAAAACAATTTTTAATACGCAAATTATCTATTATATAATTCAATATTCGTCACGGCATGAAAAAGAAAAGAATAGTCTTTGTAAGACTTATTTTGTAGATTTCACAAAGCATCTTGTTTTTATTATTTATTATACATTTATCCACAATCCAGTGGAGAATTTTACATTAATTTATTACAATTTAATTAGTTGAACCAAAACCACCATTTCAATTTTTTTTACTCTAATTGAAGATTAATATAAATTTAGGTATCCCAAGTATTGTACTTTTATGAATTTTTTTTGTTTCAATTTAGAGCGAACCGAATTTACGGCTGCAAGGCTACGAGCAGTTTAAATGGAGGCAAAGGAAGCTGGTGAAGAGTTTCCGCGAGGGTCTGCAGGAAACGTACAAAAAATTGGAGCTCTGGTGCGGAACGTTGAAAAACATCGAGGGCAAATTTGGCAGCGGGGTCGTTGCGTACTTCCTCTTCATAAAATGGTTGATGCTGCTGAACGTCGCCATCTTCTGCCTGGCCTTCTCCTTCATAATCCTTCCCGTCTTGCTCCTCGAGGAGGACTACAGACCCGACTGCGAGGAGCAGAAAAATTCCACGTCTTGTTGCTCGGCGAAATACATAAATTCCAGTCAGAGCGATTCGCACTCGATCGTGCTGGACCTGTTCCAGGGCACCGGGCAAATGGAGCACACGATATTTTTCTACGGGGCGTACACGAACTCCACTTATAGGTACAGCATTTGGAACACGAGCATGTATTACAATTTACCTTTGGCTTACGTCTCCGTAACGCTCGTTTATTTCCTGCTGTCGCTCTTTATGATAATCCGTGCGGCCGCTAAAGGTTTTAAAGAGCGTCTGGTGGAAGGCGAGGGCCAGTTTTATCACTATTGCAACATGGTGTTTAGCAGCTGGGATTGCTGCGTGGATAACGAAAAATCGGCCGCGCGGAAACACGAGGCGATTTTTAAGGAAGTCGTCGGTAATTTAGAGCTGGAACGGTTGGAGGAGGAGCGCAAGAGCAGGACGCGCGACGAGAAGTCGAAATTATTAGCGGTGCGAATTATAGTCAATTTTTTGGTCGCAACGATTTTACTGGCCGCCGCCGCCGTTATTTACTTCGTGTTTAACTTCTCCACGATGATGCTGTCCCGTGTGAATTTGGAGGATGCCTTTGTGCTTAAATTATGTTACGAATTCCTGCCGTCCGTGTGCATAGTTCTGCTCAATTTAACGATCCCGTTCTTATTCCAGTACTTGGTCGATTTTGAAAACTACAGTCCGGTGTTTGTGGTGCGAATTACACTGGTGCGCACCGTGTTTCTGCGTTTATTTTCCCTGTTCATACTTTACGCCTCGCTCTATTACAAGGTTTCCTGCAAGCGGGATTTGAACGAGTGCGCCAGCTCGCATTGCAACACGCCGTTATGCTGGGAGACTTACGTCGGGCAGCAAATGTACAAGTTGGCGATTACAGATTTCGCGACACATATCTTTATAACTTTTGTGGTGAACTTTATAAGGTCACGGATCGGTTTGATGGAGAATAAATTCGCCAAATTTATAGGCGAACAAAATTTTGCGTTACCCAAGCACGTGCTGGACGTGGTTTACTTGCAGACGGTCTGTTGGTTCGGGACGTTTTATGCGCCCTTCATACCCGTGATGTTTATAGTTATTTTCTTCGCCATGTTTTACGTAAAACGGTTTGCTTGTCTGGTCAATTCCAAGCCGGGTGCGACGGTTTATAGGGCGTCGCGGTCCAATTCGATGTTTATGATTGTGCTGCTCGTGTCGTTTGTGTTTGCACTGTTGCCGGTCGTCTTTACCATTGCGGAACTGGTGCCTTCGAGATCGTGCGGGCCCTACAGGGGTCTGAGCAACGTGTGGCTGGTGGTGACCGACACCTTTCTCGGCATGCCGGCCTGGGTGCAAACTTTGGCGCTGTTCACTTCGACGGCCGGTTTTGGCATTCCGATTTTCATCGTCCTCTGTTTGGCCCTGTATTATTACATGGCGGTGACGTCGGCGAACCGGCACATGGTGATAGTGCTGAAGCATCAGCTCGTATTAGAGGGGCACGACAAGCAGTTTCTGCTGGAAAAATTGAGCTCGTTTATAAAGCAGCAGCAGCAGCAGATGCAGAAGCGGAACCGGCAGCCCGACATGCGCGAGGGGGATAGGAACGTATCTAGCAATTGATCTAGTCTCCACTTATAACTACTATACCAGTAATCAGTATTAAGTTATGTCGGTACACACGAAAATGTGATGATATACAATTAGTTTATTAGTATACCAAAACAAAAAACAATGTTTTATCTGTGATTTATTTGACTCGTAAGTTTTTTTAATTCATTGCATAACGTAAACCTTCCATTTTAAGCCAAAGGTAATTTGTAAGGACGATTGAAATTCACCACGAGTTATTCAAAAATAGTTACCTTTTATTTCGAGCGGTTGTTAGAATATATAGTACATTTTCTATATTTATATGCAATCGAAGGATAATATCAAGTGTAGCGTAAGTCAGCCTTTATACGTTTTTATTTATACACGCTGAAAAGTACAAAATATTTCATTATGTAACCGTAAACAGCAAAGGTGCACTATGATGATTCATTGTTATGGAATCCGTTGGCAGCAATACGTGTAATGTGGATATCCCGCGCTGTGTTTGATTAATATATTTCATCTATAAATGTGATACATTTCAACAATTCTGCATTGTATTCTAAAATAATTCATTAACCAGTTAAGTGCGTTCAACGTGTATACTCGTCAAATACAATAAACTGATTAGTGAGAGTATACCAATTCGCGTTTGTTCGATTCCCCGAATTTGATCTCAAAATAATCTTACATCTACTTTTTATAATTCTCGTTACGTTTGAAGCTAATTGAACATGGCAGAGAGATGCAACTTAACGCTTCAATTGCAATTTGGAAATAACGAGCGAAAAACTGCATTAACGGCTTTAATTAGACCGTTGTCGGCGTTACAGCTTGCCATTTATTTAACCAGAAACACGATTAAATGGTAATTTATGCTTATTATTCTTTGATTACTGTATCAGTTGCGTGTTTTTTTTTTTTAATGAATCGCATGTCTTCCTCCATTCAATTACAATAAATACTACAACTAAAAAAATCAATTTCAATATTAAAAATTATGGGCGTGCACTGTTTCCATTAGTAAATAGTTGCAATTTTATTTGCTAACATTTGCGAAACAGTAGCAGAACGATTTCAATTTTTTAATTCTACCTGCAATTTTAATCTTAGTGCAGCGATAATTTTGAAAATTAATAACTCGTTAAAATCAAAATTTTTAACAGCTAAAGACTGTTATAGTTAATAAATACATGCAACTGCATTTGTTCACATTTGCAAAACAATAGCACAACGATTTCAATTGTTTTCTCAATTTTTTACTTCACCTGTAATTTTGACCTTTGCAGTGACAACTTTGAAAATTTATAACTCTCGTTAACTAACTAATATTTTAATGGATAGAGAGAGACAAGAATATTGTTTAGTATTGCACGTATTTTGTATTTCTTTAGAATGAATCATGGGACACCTTTCGTGGCTACATCTTGGTCAGTTCAACATTAAAAAAAAATAACAGAATAGGCTTGGAAATGAAAGGCAAAAACTTTGTTTTCACGGATGATTATGTTATCTATGTTTTTATCTTATCAATAAATATATGTACTACAACTACACGAGCAATTGTTATTTTTTCCCACCCACCCACGCGCGTTCACACCCAACACAAAAATGGGTAACAGTGCAGAAGGTAATATAAACGTACATTTCCTCAAAATTATATTTAATAATTTCATTTTTAGACGCGCCGGATAATTGTGCAACGATTAATGACATACGCAACCTGCCTTACAGATTAGATTACAAAAAACGCGTACGGAATATTTTGGGGGTATGTGTAAACTGCAGATTACGATGAGTGTGTTTTTTTTTAAATCGACAATTGCAGAACCGCGTTGATGACGCAAAACACGTCCGGAAAAGCTGGAGTTGCAGCCGAATCGATGTCGTCACGCCGTTCTTTAAACGTTTCACCTTATGGAGGCACACTTTGAATACGGTTGAAATCAATTTCGGCACCAACTTCATGCTGTATTTTGCCTTCGTCAAATTCCTACTATTCTTAAACGTGTTTATATCCATATTGGTAATCAGTTTCCTTATAGTCCCGAACATTATACATACCTCTGCTCTTGTAAGCAACAACAATTCTCACCCCCTGGAATACACGATTATTTTGGACGCGTTTCAAGGCACGGGATTATTGGAAAACAGTTTTATTTTCTATGGCTTTTACTCTAATTCCACCATGGAATACGGACACATGAGATACAATTTATCCTTGGCTTACTTACTCGTGCAGCTATTGTGTTTATTAACCTCGGCAGTTTTTATTATTAGAATTTCGGTTAAACAATTCGAACAACAAGTGGTGAACGACGAATCCATCTACGGGAGTATGGTGTACGGAAGTTGGATTTTCTCGGTGGATACGCGGGAGGCCGCCCTGAAAAAACACGGGGACATAGCCAGAGAAATGATAAGCACGTTTAAACTCAACACCAAGGAGGAAAACAGGAAGTCCGTTTATAAAGAACGAGAAAATAAAATCATTACCGTGAGAATCGTTGTTAACATCTTTTTCGTCGTTATCATCGCTGCGAGCGCATTTTTCATCTATTACGTCTTTCGGATATCGTCGGAATATTTATTGAAATACGAAGACGATTTAATTCTCACTTTATGCTTTCAATTCCTTCCCTCGGTTACCTTAACATTTGTGAGTAAAATCGTCCCGTTGATATTTGCATTTTTAATCAGATTCGAGTTGTACACCGCCGCGTTCGAATTACGTGCCATTTTGTTTCGGATGGTCTTTGTTAGGATGTTCTCGTTGTGCATCGTGTATATTTCCCTCTATAACCAGATCAAAAGGAGCGAGTGCTGGGAAAATAAGGTCGGGCAGCAGATGTACAAAATGTTATTAACCGAATTTATCGTGCACCTATTATCCGTGTTCGTAATAAACATTCTCATCGGAAAATTAATCAAGGTGGTAAAAAAATCATACGCGCAGTCCTTCGACTTACCCAAAAACGTGCTCGACGCGGTTTTCATGCAGACGATCGCCTGGTTCGGGATGTTCTACTCCCCCATATTGCCCGCCTATTTAATCGTAATGTACTTCATCATGTTCTACGCGAAACGTTTCGAAATTATGAGGACGACGGCGAGCGACGAAGCGCTCTCCCACCGACACCACTCGAACTCGACCTTCACGAGCGTCCTGCTGGTCTCGTTCCAGTTCGCTTTCATCCCGATAGTATTCTGCGTCGGCACACTTTCCTCCTCATCGTGCGGCCCATTCGACGGTTACGAAATCCCCTGGGACGCGATTGCCGAAGACTACTCCACCTGGAACCTCACGCTGCAGAAAATTTTGAACGGGGTGCAATCGATGCCGGTGGTGACCGCGATATTTCTAATTTTGGGCTTGGGACTGTACTCTTACATCGCCCGCATCTCCACGAATACGCTCATAATCGGGGAGACGAAGGAGCACCTGAGGAATTTAGGATCGACCAAGCAACATTTGAGGAACATTTATCATAAATACAATGTTGTAAATGAATGATTTATTATTTAAATATATTTATATGTATAAAAGGCACTAATTAACTATTTTAACTAATGACGTCATTCTTCTAAGATGGGTGAATGTAACTGAAACAATTTTTTATTTTATACAATCGTGTGTTGCGTGTAGGAGTATTTGGACGGTAAAAGAAAGTATTCTCGGGTGACATAGTCTCACAGGCAGTTATGCATGTACTGCTTATTCTCTAACATGAATAAATGGTGTGATGCATATTTTATAGCAAATGAGTACAAATCTAGTTTAGGCACCACCTATTATTGCTAAAATAGTAGTTTTAATTCCCTCGATTTTCCCATTATATGGAAAGTAAAAAAATAAGTAATAATATGGTTGTATACAGTATGTTTTCTTCACAAGAAACTAATCTACATTTTTTTCTTATCAGTACAGAGGATTTAACTTCAACAGTTTTAACTGCCCAAGCACATTTTATATTGTTCCGTCATTATATTTTGTGGGTTCTTGTGATTAAATGAATTGTTTTTACTCACATGTTCTGCAATTTCGATCCAATTCAACGCTTGTGTCAAAGCGTCATTGTCGTTGGGTACCTTATCCATATTCCACAGAGTGATGGTTTCGAACTTGTGCAGTACGTGGAGGTTTCGCTCTTCCTTCTTGGTGGCGGGTCTCATGCTCTCCTGCAGTATGAGCCCCCTGTAACCTTCGGGCACCTCAATCTTTGTTCCCATGAGTGGATACCCCCGGAAGGAGGCTTTGAGATCTGAAACGTTTGCAAATCGGTTTGTTTTTTTTATAACCAAGAGACGAAAGTGCGGTTACTCACGGTGGACATTACTTTTCACGTAGCGGTCGAAGTAATGGGCGACTTTCGCGTCGCAATCGGCGTGGATGCTGAAAGGGACCGATTGAACTTTGGCCTCCGAATTGGATCGCAGGACATTTTTGTCGAACTGTAGGTGAATTGCGGACATTTTTTTTAACCCGACGAACGGTTTTCGCGCCAGATTTTGTTTTCACGAGGTGCCAACTTAATTATTCGTTTCCCTGGACACGTACGGAAACTAGTTTATAGCCGTTAGTAAATCTCACAGAATACATACCAAATATAAGCGATAATTTACCTAATAATAATAATAGGTGCGATGACAGAAAAACGATAATTAATAGGGTTGCTTGACATTACAACAATGTTTGCATTATCGAAATCGATAACAGAACAACGGTAATTAGGTGAGTAGCTTTTAAAATCATAAAAACATGATGTTCATGACATTACGTCCCTGTGATAAAAACTGTGTAAGTACTCGTCGAAGGATTAAAATGCTGATTGAAGGTAATTGAAAAATGAAGCATAGGATTTTTAAATTTATTTTAGTTACCACTGGTATAACGTAGGCGGCGCCACTGAAACACATTGTTCCCTCTTAATGCTCATCAATGGATTTTTAGTTGGTATCTACGAAATCCAGAGGACGCCACTAGTCAAAATTGCAGCATTGGATTTTTTTTAATATATTTAATGCGCGAAGTAGAGTTCAATTGCAAGGAGAATACGCACGAATTAATCTCCTCAACCATTCCCAAATCCAATATTTTCTATAGCAAAGGTTACTTATAATATTTCATAATTGTCTGTTGAATGTAAATAACTTCATTGTAATAAACGTCGTGAAGTTATTCGATTTTGAGATAATCGGCCAAAATCGGCTGATATATTTTCCGTTTTTGGAGGACTTTATCTTGATTCGAGGCCAATTCTCCGTTAACCACTTTTTAATCATGATTAAGTAGTTGCTCTGCTAGTGGGCATTGGAGGTTAAAAAGGTATGTGTTCTGTGGAGGTTAACAATCTGTTTTTGATAGTGGCAACAGTGCGCACTGAAGTTGGTTTTCAATCATCCATTTTAAAAATAAGGACGCGTTCCAAACACGTGTTTCGGGATCTTAATTATTATCCCCGTTGATAACACCGTTCCCTCATAATTATTCCCACCGATAAAGAAATTCGTTGAAAAGCACAAGTTTTTCCACCAAATATAATAATGGGCAGACCAGGTGAGAATAATCGATAATACAGTGTTGACGCGTGTTACAGATTGAGGTTATATTTATGAACATCGTGTTCTCAGGATTTTCCCCGGGCGGTCGCGGAGGCGGCGGCGGCCGAGGGGGCAGCAGAGGTAGTTTCGGTGGACGCGGCGGCGGCGGCGGAGGACGAGGCGGGGGCGGAGGTAGAGGAGGTTTCGGCGGAGGAAGAGGCGGCGGCGGCGGAGGAGGACGCGGTGGATTCGGCGGTCGAGGCGGCGGCGGCGGACGCGGAGGTTTTGGGGGACGCGGCCGCGGCGGAGATCGCGGGGGAAGAGGAGGTGGCGGCTTCAGGGGGGGCAAAACAGTCGTTATCGAACCTCACAGACACGAAGGTGTTTTTATCGCACGCGGAAAAGAAGATGCCCTAGTGACCCTTAACCTCGTCCCCGGATCTGAAGTTTATGGAGAAAAGAGAATATCAGTTGAGGTAAGTACATCTCTCTATCTCAAAATCAACTTCTATTGAGTTTGTTATACAGGTGTTGACATCAAAATGTAAAATTGCCGTTACGATAATTCATGGGACAATTGGAACTCTCCAATGCGTTACATGTTTGATAATGCATATTGCCAAAACAACATAAATGCACACATTTACCTATAACCTTGAATTTCTAAATGGAAGCACCGTGAGATCAAAAAGTTGAAAATTGTTGGCAGCTCTTAAAGCATAACCTAACTAACAAAAGTTCAGTGGCGTCACTAAATATTTATTTAATTTTAAATAAAACAGCTAGATTATGAATCTTAAATGTATTATTAATAGTAACGAATAACTGCTAATGTTTAAAATCGGCAAATAAACACAGAATTATTTTTAAAGCAAGTAACCTTAAAAATGGCGTCAAAATTAACAAAATGTATTGTACTGGGGTGCATTCAGATAGAATAACCCGATAAAAGTCATTCTTACCGAGAGTGTTTATCCTGTGTTGTAGGAATGCACTTTCATTTAATGAGTTTATGTTCAGAAGCTGAGACTTAGAATCCGATGAAACATAACCTACAAAATATTGTAAATCGTTTCTTACTGTTTTGAATACGAATGAAGACAAAGTATTAGGTGTAATCGTTACAACAGTAATTTTTTCAATAATGTGTTAGAATATTGAGGATATTGATGCTACAACTGATGATGATTAATGTTTAATAATTACAAATTGCACAGAAAAGTTTTCCAAGAAGAAAGTGTCAAGTATAACATTATATATTAAACAAACAATATTAAAATATACGGAGCAACAATTTCAAATGTATTGTAGACATTTTTTTCCTGGATTTTGTTAATCAATTTTATATATAAATATCTCTCGTTGCCATTGTCATAAAAATCCGACGATCGTAACCTCATACTAATAATAGACCACTTATACCCAGTCCAGAGTAGGTAAAAGAGAGTGCGCACCAATCATTTACTCTATCTATTTCTCATTCCTGAATGCAGCCCTGCATAACAGATTTCCAGACAGTCAATATAATTTTACTGGAATGATAATGGAGATTTTCAGAAAATTTGCTGTCAACTATTTTCAACTTTCTCATCTTACTGTATAGAAATTGTTTATTATATGTATATGCAAGTATTTGCATAAACTTTACAAAATGTTTTCATAATTTTACATTTTCACTCCATCTACCAGCCGCATTATTACTAAATAAATCGATTATCCAATTTAGACGGACGGAAACAAAATCGAATACAGAGTGTGGAACCCCTTCAGGAGCAAATTGGCGGCCGCAATATTGGGCGGCATCGACAAAATCCACATGCCGCCGGGCTGCAAAGTTTTATATCTGGGAGCGGCGTCGGGAACGACGGTGTCCCACGTTTCTGACGTGGTCGGGCCCGAGGGTCTCGTGTACGCCGTCGAGTTCTCCCACCGGTCCGGCCGGGACCTGATCAACGTGGCCAAGAAACGCACAAACATAATCCCCATCATCGAGGACGCCCGTCACCCCCACAAGTACAGGATGCTGATGAGCATGGTGGACACGATATTCGCCGACGTCGCCCAGCCCGATCAGGCCCGCATAGTGTCCCTGAACGCGCAGAACTTCCTGAAAAACGGCGGCCACTTTGTCATCTCCATAAAGGCGTCCTGCATCGACTCGACGGCCACCCCGGAGGCGGTGTTCGCCGCCGAGGTGAAGAAACTGCAGGCGGACAAGCTGAAGCCGCAGGAACAGATCACTTTAGAACCTTACGAAAGAGACCACGCGGTGGTGGTGGGGGTGTATAGGCCGCCGGCGAAAACTCAATAGACAGTTTTGGATTTATTAATTTTAAGTACAGTAAAAGTTTAACGTAACGATAGGAAGAAAGTAACGGGTTCAGTTGGAAAATATTTTCAATTTATAATGCATCGTGTTACTAATAAATTACCTACAGGTTTAAGAGTTTCTCTGATTTTTCCCAGAGCGCTTTCGTTTTATCCGTGTCGAACGTGTACGTTGGTTTGTACGGCATGCAATCCCTGTAAAACTTTCCGGTCTCACCGTCCAGCGATTTCTCTGTTGCACAGTAAATGCTAGTCTGAGCTCCCTTAAAAAAAAAAAACGTGTAATGGATTGCTGTTTTGTTGTGTTATGTAAAGGATCGATTCTTACTTCACACAAAATTATTGAACCTGATGTTTGTAAAATCTAAATAAATGTAACATTGATATTTGATAAAACACTTTTAAATTTGTTTTGTATAAATTGGATGTTTATTTTTGTGACTTAAGTTACCTTAAGCGTACTTGCGTAATACGAAGTTATACAAAACAAAGTTAAAGGTGTTTTATTATAGTATTTAAAATGTATAACGAAGTAAAAGCCTCCAGCATAAACAATATTGAATATTTGTATAAATAATGAAGTATCAATGAGGTAAGTGCAAATAAATAAAATACCTGTGTCTTGCTACGCATAAACAACAATGCAATCGGTAAAACCATTAAAACCTTCAATATGTTTTTCGTGCTGTGCCGAAACAAGTTCGTGTAAACCCATCCCGGATACACCGTATAAACGTTTACACCTTTATCTTTAAAACGTCTGGACAATTCCACGCCGTGGTACATGTTGAAGAGTTTAGAGTCGGCGTACGGATTAGTCGCTGGCGTTAGGCTGTAATTTAAATTGTCCAGGTCTACTGTGCCCTTGTTGTAGAGTATAGAGGACACGTTGATCACCCTCGCCTTTCCAGACCTTTCCAATAGGCGCTGAAGCTGGTGCGTCAACATGAAATGACCGAGGTAATTCGTTCCGAAGTGTACCTCAAAATTGTCGTCTGTGATGACCTTTTTATTATTTGGATAGTGCACGCCGGCATTGTTTATTAATATATCAATTTTATCATACTTTTCCTGTATTTTGTTTACAAATTTTTTTATCGATTCCATAGATGCCAGATTTAATTCTACGAAGACCTGAAATTTAGGAACCTGGATAAATAGGAATATTCTGCAGTTTGGATTGAGAGATGGTAATTGAAGCAGAGCTTCCAACGATAAATAAGTAGTGTAAAATTGAACCATGAAGCAAAATATGTAGTAAATTTACCATTTTTGCATCGGGCATTTGAATTTGCCTTTTTATCTCGATGATGGCTTGCTTCGTTAAACATTCATTTCTGCAGGCTAGGATTATCGTCGCCCCCCTTCTTGCTAAATCCTTAGCAGTTTCGAATCCTATGCCTGAATTCGCTCCGGTTATTATAACGATTTTTCCTTCCAAGCTCTCCTTGTTCAAACACATTCCCCATTTCTTTTCATTTCGTTTACGAAACGCGTAAAATGCAATTGCGGCAGGAAACGTGATAAATACCGCTGTGGCGACGATCATATTTTGCACTATAGGAAATGATAAGCAGTTTGTTTTGGTTGCAGACAGTGCTGCTGTCATAGATTAAGTGAAGTAGATCGGCGACTCGCTGTATAAAACATTTAATGCGTTTTTAATTCGTCAATAGCTACACGGGGCGGCGCTGGTGTTGCATACGCAGGAGTGGGTAGAACGGGTTGCACACACACTTTGTTATCATAGAGAATTGGCAAGTTAAAATACAGTGAGATCAACAATAGCCCTTAAAACATAACGTAACTAAGAAAAGTTCAGTGGCGTCGGTAAGAATGGGAATTTTGGCATGGAAAACCCTGAAATTTAAATAAACCAGCTAGATTATGAATCTTAAATGTATTAATAATGATGGTTAGTTCTAGAAATAACGGTTAACGTTTAAAATAGGTAAAATCAGCAGATAAAACACACATAAAACTATTTATATTACTAACTAAAATTTCCTTCAAACTTTTATGATAAAATGTAAATTAACACAAGGTATAATTTTTAGCATGTAAAATCCTATGGCCCACGATAAAAAAAATATACTGTAGACCTCTTTTACAAAAATTATAATACAAAATAGATGTCATTCTTAAAATTGATAATTAACAATAAAATAAAAGAAATACTATTAATTACAATTACAAACTCAAAATGTAATAACTGACATGTAATTAGTAAAACTTTTTTACTCGAGTTATTATAGGGATTTTCAGAAAATGTGCCGCCAACTATTTTTGACTTTCTGATCTTTTACAATTGAACGCCTATTTGTGCTCAGTAATAATACAAGAGTGATTGAAATAAATAATTTTATTATTCTTAAAGTTTATAAGTCGCAGAATTGGAATTAATAGCATCATAAATAAACGTATTGTTAAGAGGTTTGTATTGATGCGTAATTAACTTGATGGCTTCATGAGCCACGCATCCTCCGAGCATCGCCGAAACGGAATGCAGTTCCGCCCCGCCGTACCTGCAAACCTCGTGCACGCGTTCGTCCCTCAAAATGGGCACGCACCCCCATTCCGACAGCAGCTTGCTTATCGTGGTCTTCAACTTTAAAACGTCGGGCTCGACTTGATCGTCGAACTGCCCTGGATATGAATTGAACTCGCTTATGAACCGATCCAGACCTCTTAATATAACGTAGTACATCATCAGACTGTCCGGATCTTCCAAGTAACCTCCGATATCGACGGAATTCGATTGGTACTCGTCGGCTATGCACGTGCCGGAAACCATGTACAGTTCGCCGGAATGTTTACAGAACATCCGCACCTCGCTTTCCGATATCAAATCGGGCGATTGATTCGTGTTCCTGAGTATTTGGGTGACGCGGCGGTGCACGGCCTCGGTCTGCTCGGCGGCACGCTTCTGGTAAAACTGCTGCAGGGTGATGTAGCTGGTGGTGTCGGCGGCCATGTCGGGCAGGCTGCCTCGCACGGGAAGCGCCCCCTCGCTTTGGAAGAGCTCGCGCAACGCCGAAGCCATTATCCAAAATGTCGAACTCTGAAACTCGCAATCGGTTTGTTTTTTTTCAACGGCGGATTATACGGCGACTTACATTTTGAGTTACGTTCGAGCATTGAACGTCGTCAAAGATTGTTTGCACGTTGGGAGGGATTTTTAATGGTCCCATGCACGTGTTCACGTAATGGATCGCCTCTTTGAAGTTTTCTTCAAATTGACAGTCGTTATCTCCAAAATTTTCTTTAATCAATGTCCTTAACACTTCCTTTTCTGACCTGGTAGATGGTAAATTACCTGCAAGTGGTGTCTCTTGTAATCATACCTTTTTAACACATTAGCTGCCCACAGAAGAAAAACAAAGTAAATATAAAGGAATTTAATTTGTATTATTCTTTAGGGCTTACAAGGAATGAAATCATGTATTCTTTTTGCAAAAATAATTAATAATAGAAAGGACCAATGGGTGATGCTCACCGATGTATTAAACAAATAATAGTATAAATATTGTTTGGTACATTTGCAGCTGTAGACAGATTTTTTACATACCGTTATGCGTTTCCTTATATCTCTGCATGTAATAATACAAGATGACCAGAGCCGGCACGTGACTCCGTTCCTTCTTATCCAAAGCACAAATGTCAATTTTATCCAAGTATTCCTTTAGAGCGGGCCAAGGCCGATCCAAGCGTAAATCGGGATTTTCGTTGTCAGGGTGCACCTCTATGACACTGTGTTCGTTCACCTGCAGTCGGATGTAACCTAAAAATCCGATGCTCCGGCATGCGATTAAAGGTATCTTAACCTCCCACAGTTGCCGGGATAGCAAGATAAGCGACCTGCAGGGGCGATACGATTAATTTCGGAAGAGAAAACTCCGACGGGCGGAAATTACTTTTCGGGAAGCGATACGGCGATGACGACCGTGAAACCGTTTAAAAAGTCGTGGTTTTGCGCCATGACGTTGTCCAGGTGTTCGTCTATGTAATCGCCACGAGCGTCCGGATTTAATTCCAGCAGGCAGCGCGTGGCCGCCTGGGCGCGCGACATTCCGATGCTGTCAGTGTCCAGGAAGAAACTGAAATTACGGAATTAAATACGGTTCGAATGGTGATTTAACGATGCGTGATACTTCGATCCGATGTCTTCTTCTGTTACTTTCTCTCCGTCGATTATGGTGAAAGCTCCGACTCCGGGGAGGACGAGGCTCTTTAATATTTCGGTGCCGAGAGTGTTGGCGTTAATCAGACACACCTTTGCGTTCTCCAATAGTTTCTGACCGTGGTCGCCCCATAATCTACGTGTGGGTGATTTGAAATTAATAACCGTTCACTTTGCACCGGCACATTACCTTAATTGTCGATCATATTTCTTGATTTTATCGCTTTGTTCGGGCGATTTTGGAGCCGGTGAAGACATTGTTATCCAATAAATTTATTAATTGAATCGTTTTTTAGGTTAAGTCAGTTTTTATCCAGTGTTGCCAATTTAAGAAAAGAAAATTCTCTTCAGTTGTCAACACTGAGCAGCAATCCGCTGCAGTTGGTTACATTTTTGAGTTCCAAAAACCCGCGAGTTTGAAATTTTGTCCTAAATGCCATTCAAGCGACATTAATTCAGGTGTAAACACGTTTTAATCGCGCGGAATATAAGTATCGTTGAATTCGACCTCCAATTTTACTTTAAATTTACGTAATTAACAGATGTAACCCTGACAGGCCGAAGAGACGGCCATTTAAATGCGCAAACGCGCGGGGCTGATCTACGCGCAGCAATTTTCCACGGATGACACCATCACTCACGAACACATAGTACTTATAATTTGTGATTAATTTCGTAAATCTGCGAATTGGTGGCCTTTTTTTTATGACAATTTCCTGTCCCGCTGTCATCAGCCGAACGAGACCCGCACACCTTGGTTTATGGATTAGTTTCGTGCAGCGATTGAATCTTTAGGTATGTCTTTGACACACAGTAATTACATCCCTCATTAGCAATAAATCCCACCACCACCACCACCGCAGTTCTGTCTGGAGTTTTGGAGAGAGATGGCACAGAGCACGACCCTCCAAAAGGCTATCGAACTCGTAACTAAGGCCACGGAAGAGGACCGCAACAAGAATTACGAGGAGGCGCTGCGTCTGTACGAGCACGGCGTCGAATATTTCCTTCATGCCATCAAATGTAAGTGGGCGGGATGGTTGTAAATTTGGGGATTCACTATAACACGGCTTGCAGATGAAGCTCAAGGTGACAAGGCGAAAGAGAGTATACGTGCAAAGTGCTGCCAGTATTTGGAGAGAGCGGAGAAGATTAAGGATTCCTTAAAGAAGGGCAAGAAGAAACCCATCAAGGACGGGGAGAATGATTCCAAGTAATATTTTTAGGTCCGTATCGAGGTGAGGAAAGTCATTTTTAATCGATTACAGAGACGATAAAAAGAGCGATAGTGACAGTGACAGCGATGACCCGGAGAAGAAAAAGTTGCAATCCAAACTCGAAGGAGCCATAGTGGTGGAAAAACCGCACGTGAAATGGTCGGACGTGGCCGGTCTGGACGCGGCCAAAGAGGCCTTAAAAGAAGCGGTAATTCTTCCTATCAAATTTCCCCATTTATTTACGGGCAAGAGAATACCGTGGAAGGGTATACTGTTATTCGGTGTAAGTATTATTATGCACTCCTACAAAAACACATACATTTTACATAAGGGAAACTACTATTTTGCTTCTTTGGATTGGTGAGTTCTTTGATAGTTGCGATCATTTTGATGACACTGTTAACGGTTTTTATGCATTTAAAAGCATGCATAACAAAGTGGAAGCTTCCTACATAACAAATAAAAACACATCCGTTACATCACAATTATAATTTAGCCTCCGGGTACCGGAAAGTCCTACTTGGCTAAAGCTGTCGCCACGGAGGCGAACAACTCGACCTTCTTCTCGGTCTCGTCGTCGGACCTCGTCTCCAAGTGGCTGGGCGAGTCCGAGAAGTTGGTGAGGAATCTGTTCGAGCTGGCGAGGGCCCACAAGCCGAGCATTATATTCATCGACGAGGTGGATTCGTTGTGTTCGTCCAGATCCGAGAACGAGTCGGAATCGGCGAGGAGGATCAAAACGGAATTTTTAGTGCAGATGCAGGGGGTGGGCAACGACACCGAGGGAATACTGGTGCTGGGCGCGACGAATATACCCTGGGTGCTGGACGCCGCCATACGCAGGAGATTCGAGAAGAGGATCTACATACCCTTGCCCGAGGAACACGCGCGACTTACGATGTTCAAAATTCATTTGGGCAACACGCCCACGCAGTTGAACGAAGAGGATCTTAAGGAGCTCGCCAGGAAGACCGAGGGGTTTGTCTTTGATTCATTTTTAAATTGAAATGCATGTGAAGTCATAACGGCTTGGGCTCGAGAAGGGACGAAGTGGGGTTTTGTCGTTTGGTGATCTTAAATTGTGTTTTTATTTCACAAATTGACTGGAAATTTGTTTATACAGTGAGATCAGAAAGTCGAAAATAGTTGGCAGCACATTTTCTAAAAGTAGGGATAATAATTCACGTAATATTATGTTGGCGCTTGTCCGTTTTGAAATCTTGTGGTTTTTTGAGGTTACTTGTTTTAAAGATTTAGTTTTTAAAACAAGTAACATCAAAAATGAATAAAATTCATATGCACTGCACTGAAATAATTCAGGCATCCAATATCAGATTACTTAAATTATTCTAGGGATTTTCAGAAAATGTGCTGCCAACTATTTTCGACTTTCTGATCTCACTGTACTTTCTACACATTTTTTTTTATATCCACAATAGTGAAATTCGTTAGTTCCCAGTTTTACAATAAATTTCTTTTTAACTCTTCAACACCCAGAGCCATCTTATGATTTAATAGGGCACTGCACACTAATAAGTTAAACGTGCAGAAGAGTAAATGTGTTTTTTTTAAATATAACTGATACATAGATTGGGTGTAGGGATAGCCCGAGTGGTGTGTAAGGATAGACAAAGTAAGCTTCTATGTGAAGAAACGCTTAAATTATTTTTAGCTATTCTGGAGCCGATATAAGTATAGTGGTACGCGATGCCTTAATGCAGCCAGTGCGTAAAGTCCAAACAGCTACTCATTTCAAAAAAGTACGCGGACCCAGTCCTCGGGACCCCGACACGATCGTCGATGATCTGCTAACCCCGTGTTCACCGGGGGAAGATGGAGCCGTAGAAATGACCTGGATGGAAGTCGAAGGCGATAAACTGATGGAACCGCCGGTCACGATGGTACGTTACATCTAGTTGACACCAAATGCTGAACAAACGTATGAAATGCATGATAGTTTTTAGGGACCATTTCATTTAAATAATGCACACGGGTCGCAGAAACAGAACGCTTCGATTCTTTTTGTGGAAATCTATTGGCAAAATACAGTGAGATCAGAAAGTCGAAAATAGTTGGCAGCACATTTTCTAAAAATAGGGATAATAATTTAAGTAATATTATGTTGGCTGTCTGGATCAGTGCAGTACATAAGAATTGTGTCTAGTTAATCAAGTTTGATTGACATGAATTGTAAAGGGTGTCTAAAATTTAGTGTCAAACTTTCCAGCACTTTATTTTTCTTGGTTTAAATCAGAGCCCCTGTATATTTTTATGTCATTCCATGCGGAATTAAAAAACAAACACTTTTCCTAATTATAACTGTATCCCAATTCCTAACACATTAAAAGTTATTTGCGGAAAACTCGTTTTATCAACCATTTCAATGGCCATTTTACCAAATAAAAATCGAAGGTGGCTCTGAAAAACAATTTATTGACATTAAAATTTAACAAAGTGACGAGAGACAATTTTGACTTTTTAAAGCATTGTTGGCTAAGCTCTTTATACTCAAGAATTATATTTTTTGCTTTAAACATTTACATTACTAAAGTCTAAATAGTCTCTTGTCACTTTGTTAAATTTTAATGTCAATAAATTGATTTTCAAAGCCACCTTTGACTTTTATTTAGTAAAGTGGCTACTGGAATAGTTGATTAAACGAGTTTTCTGCAAATAACTTTTAATGTGTTAGGAATTGGGATACAGTTATAATTAGGAAAAGTGTTTGTTTTTTAATAACGCATGGAATGACATAAAAATATGCAGGGGCTTCAATTTAAAATAAGAAAAATAAAGTGCTTTAAAGTTCGGCATGTAGATAAATTTGAACGGAAACGCAAACAAGATTTACAAAAATCCATCAAAATTCTATTGTGGCGCCATCTAACATTAGCGGCGGAAAGCTCAATTTCGTATGCCCTGGTTCCCATATCTTTCGTCATACCCCCAATGCAGTGCAGTGTACATTTTGCTCATTTTGACATCTTGTGGTTATTTAAGGTTACTTGTTTTAAAAATAATTTTTATTTGTTTTTATCTGCCGATTTTGCCAATTTTAACTTTGGTAGTTATTTCTAGAACTGAACATTACTATTAAACATTTAGGGTTTATAATATAGTTGTTTTATTTAAATTTCTGGGTTTTACACGCCAAAATTCCCATTCTTAGTGACGCCACTGAACTTCTGTTAGTTAGGTTATGTTTTAACGACTGCCAACTGTTTGACTTTTTGATCTCATGGTATGTCGACGGCACCATTTTAAATGATCGCGAGTAGGACTTAACATACAATAAAGTGTTTCTTCCGTAGGTCTATTAAGAAACACGTGTATGTTGGTGTATCTACTACACAAAATCACCGTTTTACAACCAATCATATCAGGAAAAGTGTTGACCGTTTTCCAATTACAGAAAGACGTCCTGAGATCACTGGCAACCTCCAAGCCCACCGTCAACGACGAGGATCTAGCGAAATTGCAAAAGTTCACCGAGGATTTCGGACAGGAAGGTTAAACAAAAAAAAAAACGTCCGGTTGATGTTTCGATTCACATTGCGCGTGCGTTCAATACAAAAAAAAAATACTGCAATTAATAATATACTTTCCGTAAGAGACGTGTTGATATGCATATATATTATAATTATTGATATGTGCACCCCATGCTTTTTTAAATAATAAATGTTATTTTAATATTGTATGTACATACTAAGCACCGTGTTGTCTAACTGGAGAAATACGAAAATAGAGCCGCCGTTACACACATGTTAAACGTTTGAAAATATTATTTTCATTACCAGAGAGAGAGTGCAAATAAAATTTATTTTAGCTTTACGTTTCACAAGTTTATTTCAATTAAAAATCAACAGCGGTTGGGAAGAAAGGGAAAGAACACACGGGCAAACGGAAAGGCTCGTTACGAATGGAACGAATCCGAGGAGGCGCTGTCCGGGCTCTTTTGGCCGGTCGCTCGAATCACCGGGCCGAAATAGGGATGTTCCAGCGCTTCCCTCGCAGTTATACGTTCCATGTGATCGTACCTGTGTTAGAATGTAGTGATATTAACTCGCCTGATATACAGGAGCGCAAATGAATCTGAATAGAATTAAAAATCAAATTTTCACCCTAAAGGACATTTCTTCTGATCAGTGACAGTTCACGAGGTTTTTTCTGGTATGGGCGAGGTAGCATATAGGTAGTTGCTACCTCGGCCGTACCAGAAAAAGTCCCCCGAACCGTCACTGCTTTTGATTGTATTCGTTCAACTCGATCAAGTCCAACAAATAGAGATTTATACTTCCCCAATTAATTGTAATGTAACACCTTTTTAATTAATATACCTGAGCAATTTGTCAAGAAAGTCCAAAGCGTGTTCGTTGATCAAATACTCATTCTCGGACTTGATAAACCTATCCCATTTCTTCTTGCTGTGATGGCCCAGGCTCTCCTTGAACTGGGGACTCAGATGAATGTTGTACTTGTTCAGGTAGTTTTCCAGCCCCTGCGTTCCCAACACCTTGACTATCTTAACCAGCTGATCGTAGTTGTCGCAGCCCGAGAAGAAGGGCTCCTTTCTGAAGATCATCGAGGCGAACATGCATCCCAGGGACCACATGTCCAACGAGTAATCGTAATACCCGTACTCGACCAGCAGCTCGGGCCCCTTGAAGTATCTGGACGCAACCCGCACGTTCAATTCCTGTCCCGGCCTGTAAAACTCGGCCAGTCCCCAGTCGATCAGGCGCAGCTTCCTCGCGCCGTGATCGACCATGATGTTGTGCGGTTTCACGTCCCTGTGCATGATCCCCTTGCTGTGGCAGTAGTTGAGCGCCTTTAGCAGTTCGTGCAGGTAAAAGCGGGTGTCAAACTCTGATAGATTAAAGTACAAGTGTTTGAAGTCGGCCTGCTTAATCTGCTCGAATACCAGTGCGGTGTTGTTGAAATTGATGCTGATCACCCCGAGGAGTTTGATGATGTTCACCCCGCCGCGCAGCTCCTGCAGTATCTTGATCTCCCGTTTGATCTTCCTCGTCTTGACAGGTTTCAGGATTTTTATTATCACCCTCTTCTCGGTGGACATCTGGTAGGCCTCGAAGACCTCGCTGTACTTGCCCCTTCCCACTTTCTGGATGATCTCGTAGTCGTCGGGGTCCTCCAGTTCCGGATTGAAGTTGTCGTAGTTCCAAAAGTCCGAGCTTTTCTCGGACAGCACGTCCGCGTATATTTTCGCTCTCGTTATCACCGGGCCGGACTCTACTTCCATCGCTAACATGTAACTGCGCCGAATTTACGTTTTGCTGACGAATTGTTAGTAAAATGATTGTACTTACCGTGAGAGGAAATTTCGAACGTCAAGTTTTAAACAACCGGCGCTAAATGTACAAATGAAATTCAAATTTCAGTTCTGCCAACACGATTCGAACGAAATTTGGAATTTCCCGCCTTTTTTTAGTTTGCTTTTGAGGAATGATTTGGCACATGTAATTTGAGACAGCGGTGATCAGAAAATGGGCTAACAAGCATGGAATAACATACATTTCCCGCGAGTATGAAGTTTGCAGCATGAGTCGAAAGGCGAATACTGCAATTCGTAAGAGCGAGAAATAGTCATTCCATGCGAGTATTAAGAGCGTTGGGAGTAGTGGAGAGAATAGAATTGTGAGAGGTACAATATCCATCCCACATAAAATTCATTTCACGGCGTGGTATATATTAACCTCATAAGAGTGCTTAGAGTCGGAATGCATACTACTGCTCTAACCTATTAAAATCTATCGCCCCGATAGTTAACATTATATTAGCAGATAGGACCATCTAGCGTCGATTTATGTAACAAATTCGTAGAAAAATGTGTAATCTCCGAAATAATCCAATAGAACGAGAAAAAGGGGGAAAAATGATATTTTCAGTAAAAAATTTTTTTAGAAAACCTACGCTTCACCCCTGAAATCGTACGTCTACATCATTATAAGTGAGTATTTCTCGTACTCCACACCCTAATAAATTATCACATCTAACATGTATGTACGGCAATTTACTAATAAGTACGGTAATTCAGAGTACGCAGGTAAGGCATGTGTTCTGTGGGTACGGTCACAGAACACATACGGTAGGTACAGTAATTCGTTTTCGAACGTGTGGCAACACTGCTTGGGGGGTTCATCACTTCATCGTACATTTTCAATTTCGATATAAAGAAAACACTTAACTTTTTTCTTTTTTTTTAAATTAAATTTAAGTTTATCTACACCGATTGCAAAAAGATCCGTCGATTGCTGTCAATGCATTGAACTAGAATACAACTGGAAAGGACACGCAATGTAAAACGCCTGAGGCAAGTCAATTTTTCAGCAACCCGCGTTGCTGTTGGGTACCTCTCTCTTTCTATCTTATAGGGACATATGTAGGAATAGGAGTTTAAAATGAAAAAAAAAAATTTTTATATAGAAATAATTTTATTTAAAACATTTCATGAACATTGTCTAGTTTAAAATAAAACACAGATTTTAAATTTAAAATTATATTTTCACATTGACATCAAATATGTACATACAACTAAAATTTAAATTACAAAAATAAATAAGTCTCAACAGTTTTTAAATAAATCTACTTTATTCAGTTTATCTCGCACCGTTGGAGCTTTTCCATGTTTCCAAATTTACAAAAAAAATGGTTAAACTTACGTGTGAAATGAAATTTGTTTCCTTGCATCATGTTCATTTTTGCATCCGAAAGCAACACAGTTCAAAACCATTTTTAATACTGACGGTACTTAAAATAGCAGCAACTACTCACGTTAACTTGTAAAGGACACTAAACAGCATCTAAACTCTGGACCCTTATGATAATTAAACAGGTATCGGCTGTGAAAACACCACAATAACAATCCAGTTTGCATTAACGCTCATTGCTTGACATAAGTGAGAGTGAGATGGAATAACTACACATCATTCTCTCTCGCTCTGTTACCCCTGACACAGTTCAACACGTTTCGTTTACGAGCGGGGCCGTTCCAGTTACGTAGTATACAGTTCATTGTGTCAATGTTAGGGTCTTGGATTAGTTACATAGATACAATATTTTCACTGTTTCTCGTTGGTCGCCCTACCACCAGGGGTAGCAATGGCGCTGCAAAAGTTAATCAATTCCTGAGCGCTTTTTGCTAAGAATCGGTTCATTGAACCGGTTCCTGACTGACTATACACTATATAGTCAAAGGTTCCTGAACTGTCAGCCCATTACTCGTCATGCCGCACATCACGCTCCTCGTCATGCCCACTGCTCCCTGTTTTGTCGGTTTTTGGGCGCGAGTCAAAGCACTGGCAATATGAACGCTTACGTTTGTTTGAAAAGATTAAAGGATTGTAAGTTTGGCGGTGACTTAACGTTCAAATTATCAAAATCATCCCTCCGAATTACAATTTAAAAGCTTTTAAACATTTAACGTTCGCATTTCCACGCCTCGTCGCCATCTATTCGACGATAGCCGAACTACTAAGTGATGTTTTTCAACAGCGCCAAAATGCTCGAACTTTATCCTTATAATCAAAGTGTTAATATTCAGCAATGCGCTGTACACGAAACGATAGACTATTTAATTCCGAATCGAATGGTGTATAAAATAGCTGAGGCAATTTAGCGGTTTTCTTGTAATTTGCGAATGAAAATTAAGCACGACACACTTACCAACATTTACAGTTCACTGTAACTTAGAAATTAAATGCACAATAATTTGCTATGTTTTTCAATGAAATACGGGTCCCAATACTTATTACTGATTATTTAATTAACTTTTTATATTATTAATGCATTACAATAAGAGAAATATATGATCAATCCCAATCTTCATAGAGCGTACCCTCTGTTATCGTGGGGATAAACTACGTTTTTATTTGTGGATTTAATAATTGTCTTAATGATGAAAGAATATTTAAAAACCTAAAAAGAATATACTCTTATTATAAAATAAATTTAATTTTTGTATTTAAATTGCAGAAACAATACATTGTAATATATCCCCTAATTACAGACAACCCGATATACGCATAACTACTATTAATTTATTTTTAAAAACTTCAAATTTTAAACGTGACAGTGACAAAACCATAAGTGTAATCCTCAGTAAAGCTTCAAAAATAGTGCGAATATTTAAGTATTTAAATTGCAGAAGTAATTATATTACATAAACGCCAACTTACAGCCAACGCAATACAGGCGTTCATAATATTAACTTATTATTAAAAACTTCCAATTTTAAACATGTCAGGGGCAAAACCGTAAGTGTAATCCTTCGCAAAGCTTAAAATATAATTTGAATATTAAAGTATTTCAATTGCAGAAATAATTAAATTATATGAACGCCTACTTACAGGCAACCCAATATACGTGTAACTAATAATGATTTATTATTTAAAACTTCCAATTTTAATCGTAACAGGGACAAAACCATAAGTGTAATATTTTTAGCGGATTGCTAAGGATTACACTCATGCTTGTATTCCTATTATGTTTAAAATTGGAAGTTTTTAATAATAAATTAATATTAGTTATTCTATATTGGGTTGCCTGTAAGTAGGCGTTTATATAATACCATTGTTTCCGCAATTTAAATACTTAAATATTCGCACTATTTCTGAAGCTTTGCTCAGGATTATACTTATGGTTTTGTCCCTGTTACGTATAAAATTAGAAGTTTTTAATAATAAATTAATTGGAGTTATGCGTATATCGGGTTGCTTGCGATTAGGCGTGTATATTAGAAAATGTTGTTTCTGCAATTTAAATACGTAAATGTCTACAAGTGAATTTATTTTATCATAAGATAACATTCTTCTTAAGTTTTGCAATGTTCTTTTATTATTACAACAATTATTACATCCACAAATTATAAAGTAGTTTCTCCCCACGATAACAGGGAGAGCCCTCTACGTAGATTATGATTTCTCGTATATTTCTTTTATTATAATGCATTAACAATATAAATAATTAAATGATTAATCAGGAATAAGTATTGGAACCCGTATTTGATTGAAGAATATAGAAAATTTTTCTTTATTGAATTTTTATGTTACAGTGAACTGTAAATGCCGGTAAGTGTATTGTGCTTAATTTTCATTTGCAAATTACAGGAAAACCGCTAAATTTCCTCAGCTATTTTATACACCATTCGATTTAGAATTAAATCGTCTACCCTTTCATGCACAGCGCATCGCTAAATATTACCACTTTGATAATAAGTATAAAGTTCGAGCATTTTGGCGCTGTTCAAAAACATTACTTAGCAGTTCAGCCACCGTCCAATAGATGGCGACGAGGCGCGGAAATCCGAACGTAAAATGTTTAAAACCTTCTAAATAGCAATTCTATCCTATTCCCATTCTCGTTAGTTCCCAGGTTGTTGTGAAGCGGCCCTTAGTGGTTATGTCAACATGCGAATCATATCATTTAACATTTGGTCTTTTCTGGTCAATAGTCTTTATTTGCATGTTATTATAACAAAATATACTAAAATATAATTTACATAACTACAATTCATGACACAAGGCGGGATTTAACATTTGGTTCTCGTTGCCGTTCCCGGGTTGTGAAGTGGCCTTTATCAAACCAACCAGATTTTCCAACTAAATTAGCAGATTGTGTCATCTATCGTTAATTTTTATACATTTTTATGTATAATTTATATAATAATAACGTTTGTATCTTATAGCAGCAGTGCTAAATAAAGATTATTATTATTTTCCACCTGCTTTATATCGCGATACTTGCCCCATCTCGTGGCCCTGGGGTGAAAGCTTTAGTGCCAACAATTGAATTCGTACGGAGGGCGCAGGGCGTGCGTGCGACTGATGACATCCGACAACATCTGAGGCGTATCACTATATTACAGAATGTAAACTAATTTCGTCTTAAATGAAACTTTAAATATTACTACAAGAGCAGCATTTGAATACATAAAATCGTCAGCTGAATAAATGCTAAACTGATTTAAAGGTAAAATTCACTTTATTTATCATATAGAGTGCTGTGCATTTTGTTTTGTGAGTGACCTTTCTGGCTGATGGCAATCCAATTAGATAATGCAGTTTAAATCCCCGATGAGAGGTTGAAGAGGGGAAAACATGAACCGTTGCAAGTCGTCCTCGAGATCAATAGAGGATAAGGATGATTCCGCCGATTCGGTGGAGAAGAGGGAGCGAAGGAAGAACAGGTCGGAACTGAGGGATTTCAAGAGCAGGGATGAAGATTCAAATCTGTCTAATCCCACCTCGTCGTCGGATGGACATGTTATGGGTATTCAAGGGGGCCCACCTTCAATTGCACCCAATATGTGGGGAGGTAATGTTTAACTTTATTTACCTAATGATATTAAATTTTTCCATATTCTTTGTAATTTAAGAAATTTTATCGCCATTGAACGTAGCGAACAGAGTTTTAATAGTGATTCAATTGGAATTATTTATATTTTTAGAATGTCGTAGAATAAAAAATTTCTTTTTTTTGTTTGATTTATTTGTTTTAAAATTTTTTGTGTGAATTTGTATAAATTTAAGTTCAAATATAGTAGTGAGTAATTGGTAATCTTCCAGTTTCTGATAATAATGAATGAACTGATGTAAACGCAACAACTTCAGGCTAATATTTGCAACGTTGCCGGATTTCTTGTCTCACTATAACTAACCTTGCCCTAACTTAAGCATGAGCACCAAATTGCAAATTATTGTAAATTAAACTGAAAGTATTCCGCACTGAAAATACCCTGATTCAAATAAAGAGACTTGATAACATAATATACTGTCCACATGTCCACATTTTTGTGCATGCATAAACTAGAAAATTACCGAGTAATTAAAGGAAAACCTTGCTTAGATTACCAATAATATTATCGAAATAAAGTTTTTGTGAAAGTAAGATTAGAAATGTTATGTAGAATTCAAAGGTACTAAAAGTTTATATTCACTCTTGGAAACAGCAACTCCAGTAATAATAATAATAATAATTACAGACAATTATTTATTTTCTGCAGGTGTAATGGGCATGACCTACCCGATGGTGAGCATGAACATGATCATGGACCCCAACGTGATGTCGATGAACAACTACGGCATGATGCCCCCGATAATGGCCGCGTCCGACGCGATAATAACGACCCCCTCGACGGACCCCGGCATGATAATGAACCCCCCGGTGAAGGAGATAATACACTGCAAATCGTGCACGATGTTCCCGCCGAATCCCAGCGCTCCGCCTCCCACGACCCGAGAACGGCCCCCCGGATGCAGGACGGTGTTCGTGGGCGGACTGCCCGAGAACATGACCGAGGAGATCATAATGGAGGTTTTCGAGAGGTGCGGCGAGATCTCCACGCTCAGGCTGAGCAAAAAGAACTTCTGTCACATACGGTTCGTGTACGAGTCCTCGGTGGACGCGGCCATATTTCTGTCGGGGTATCGAATACGCATCGGCTCGAACACCGATCCTCCCAACACGGGAAGATTGCACGTCGATTATGCGCAGGTAATCGTTAGTTGAAATCAAAAAATTAGTATTATAAATTTAATAAAATGAAAAATTAATCTTCATTTTATTAAATTTATTTGATGCTGTGAGGTTCCCTCAAATTTATTTAAAGTATTATTATAGATATAGTGTTATTGTAAGTATACAGGGTTTTTATTTTTATTCTGAACATATGATCGTTAATGCCTATGTTCAATAGTAAAATAATCACATCAATGCATTAATAGGTAGACAACCATACTTGCTAAGTTTTATTTGATTGTCAAAATATTTGTTTTGGGTTGCATACCTAAGCAGACAATTTATAATGTTAAACTATGTGTAGGCAAGGGATGACCAGTATGAATGGGAATGCAGGCAAAGACAACTGCAGCGAGAACAGCGCCACCGGGAACGAATGGAGGAGGAAAGATTACGGCCACCCTCGCCCCCGCCGGTGGTTCATTACACGGACCACGAGGCGTCGGCGGTTTCTGAAAAAATCAAACAAGACGACACCTTCACCAAAGCCGTGCAGGTCAATACAGGGTTTCGCTTTCGATTGACGATGAAAGTAAAACGACAAATATTTTCAGACCGTAATAACGTGGTTGGAAAGGGGCGATTGTAATAAGCGGAATGCAAACAACTTCTACTCGATGATCCAGTCGACGAATTCGCACGTTAGACGTCTGCTGAACGAAAAGGTCACCTACGAAGAGGAGCTGCAAAAGGCGAGGGAGATCATGAAGGGGCGGATGCAGGGAATCTTGCTGCAATGTAAGTGTTGACTCAGTAAATGCGTGTTGAAGTGTAGGTACTAGTAAGTATGCAAGTCGTACCCGTATCTAACCAGTGACAGTCCCGTAACTGATGCACATCTGCTGTTACAAAGAAATCATAATCTATTAGGTATCAAATAACGCACAATACACAAGATGTTTGGGGTTGTGTAAAAGGTAGGTAAATTGGTCTCGACTCGTAAACAGCAAATGTGTTTCACTTTTGGTCGACTCCCTTTGTATTTGGAAGTGTGTGGAAGAGAGAGAAACATGTACATTCTGTTGTTTAAATAGTATTAGTCCATTTTTCCTTACTACTCCAGTTGTAACATAATATATGAATATAAACCGAACTATATCTAAGTGGTTCATTTGCGTATGTGTGGCTCTCAGTCAGTCAAATAGAGCGCTTGTTCATGGCTGCGTGTCACAAGAAGGTTTGGGACCATTTCACCAAGGCGCAAAGAAAAAACATCGAGATGTGGAAAAAACAGTCGATGGTACGTACAACACTTTGGCCACATTTATTCCCCCGGAAATGACAGTCTCCCCGGCAATAAATTGGTCAAACTGTCAAATCAATATCTTTATATAAATACAATTAAAGAGAGAAAAAAAAAAGAGATATTAACCAATAGTTTCAGTCGAGATTGAATCCTCGTTGTTTCACATTGAATATATTGTGCATTTTGAAAGGAAAGGTAAGAGCGAGAAGAAGGTAAGTTGTAAAGACAAGACACGATGGGTATAGTCACCATTCAGACAGCTAAATCATGCACAGCCGGGTAACATATCGAGGACGGGTGAAATTTAACGCTCGCAGCAATGGATTCACGATTTCGTTTTTTTTTTTTTTATAGTAATAGTCTATAACCGTTTGCGCGCGTATTATCTGCGGCCGCCGCGGCAGGTAATGCGTTTGCAGTTACCGTCCAGTACAAGTGCGTTCTGTAATTATAGGAGATAAAGAATGTTCAAATTGACGGGGATGCGCTGGTGGAGAGGGGAGACGATGAAATGGAGGTTTCCGACGAGGAGGACTCCGTCCCGAGGAAGAGGACCAGGCTGGACGTCGCGCAAGAGGAGAACATGCAGCTGAAGGAGGAGAACAATAATTTACGGTGCCAAATGGAGGCTTATAAAAATGAAGTAAGTAAATGTTAATAAACCCACAATTTATTAACCCACATTTGCCCGAGATTTAATTAAGGAAAAGTAAATGATATGTTTCTCTAGATCAGAGGTTATTTTTCGCACATTCTGTCAAATGTCAATGAATAATCACTGAATGTACTTATTGAAATAAAAGAAATGATAGATGGCGCTGATGATATTCTGGTTATAATATTAAGAACTTTTTCTACGGCCATGTTATAATTCATTCATAACGATTCAGAAATTTGAATCATTATGACCATCATAATGATTCAAATTTTCACAACGCAACGAGCTACAAATAATTGCGAAAATTAAATAGCATCGCGTCAGCATTGGTCGATCAGTTGTCACTTTGACATAAGACTTATAACCGGTCAAAATAATTTCCTGTATCATTATAAAATGAGTGAGTCACAGCGACAGTGAGATTCAGTTAACACCATCTGATATACTGGAAAAAGCAAAAGAAGCCTGCGATAATTTACTTCCAACAAAATCCAGGAAGTACTATGAAAAAGCATATAAATTATTGATGGATTGGCAATATAAAACAATTTCTACAATTGTACAGAAATTACTATTATTAATTTTGTTAATCCTCAAAAGAAAAATTCTATTTAATTGTCTATTTATGTTACTATTGACAATCCTTGTTAATTGCTTATCTATTTAATAAACTAGTTTATACATTTTCATAAAAATATATTTTTTTGCAATTTTTTACGATTTACCCCAAGAACAGAAAAAATAAATAAAAATCCATATGGCCGTAGAAAAAGTAATGTATGCAACTCCCACATTATGACTTATTAATGCATTCATACGAATTACAACACTCGCTCGAGTTGTAAACTTCGTACTCATGCATTAATAACTGTCATAATGTGGTCGTTGCATAATATACTATTAAAATAGTCGAACTATAGGCATATCTGGGTTAAATGATTGAGGGTGGCAGCACTTGCTTCTTGATACATTTTTAATTAAATAAAACACACTTTTACTTGGTTAATATATCATCACACTGTTTATTTATTAGTGACTGCAGTTTCGATCAAACAATAATCGTTATCAAACTATAAGTAACGTAAATACAGAGAACATTTTATTTATACCGTGTTGAACAAAGGATAATCCGGATAATGTTCTCGCCTTTGTTGAACGCGGTATAAATAAGATGTTTTCTGTATTTGCTTTACTTATAATTTGACAGTTGTAAAACAAGTTATTCTGTCAGAATTTTAAGCGACTGTCAAAATAAATGATCAATTCCCAATAGTTTGATCGAAACTTCACTTACAAATAAATAAACAGTGCGATTATTTAACTACAATTTACTGATTTCAGGTGGAAGTTGTAAAAATGGACCTACGAAAAGAACTCGAGGATAAAGACAAGCAATTCAAAATGTTGCAGCAGACCCTCCAGGGTATGCAGCAGCAATTAATCGAGGCCAAGAAACGGCAATCGGAAGAAGAAGTTAAAGTGAAGGAGCTCCAGAGCAAAGCGAAACTTGCGTCGGGAGGCAAGCCGAACGCCGCCGAAAAAGACGCGACCATCAACATCGACGACACGGAATCCGAAAAGACCGACTCCGTTTCGAGCGTCGGGGAATCCGCGCACTCCACCAGCAATTGCAACTCGAATTCCACCCAAGAAAACGAGCCGTTCTCCGACAAGGAGGCGAAACTGGTGGGCATCATCTCGGCGTTCCTCAACGTCCACCCGTTCGGCGCCGGACTGGACTACATCTGGTCGTACGTCAGCAAACTGGAGGCGAACCTGCGGCCCTCGGACCTGGAGCTGCTCATGTCCAGGTTTCCGAGCGTCTTCAGCCAGGAGCTGGCCGGCATAGGTGTGAACATTGAGAGACGCTGGTTATTCAGTGCGTTCAAGTGCAAGAAATGATTTATTTTTTGGAAATAATAAAATACACCGTTACGTGCTACTCATGGACAATATGGACCTCTTGATTCTTTCTCGCTGCCGCCTCCGCTTGTCTCCTCGCCGTTTCTCTCTTATCGTGTCCTGGAACAGTTTCACCTCTTCGCTCGTTTCTATTTCCCGCTGCAGGTACTGCATCCCGTATAAGTTGTAACCGATCATATCCTGAAATTTTATTTAAATTGTTTATGCAACTACGTAACGTAATAAATTTAATAAAGACGAAAATAGCCTGAATATAAATATTCAACTTGTTCGTTAATCTGCAAAATTAAGACTATAAATGAATAACTTATTGAAACAACTAACTATAAGTTATTTGTTTGTAGTCTTAATAAGATTTAATTTTACAGAGTCACGAAATATTCAGGTTATTTTCGTCTTTATTACATTTATTTAACCCATTACTGCCCATGACATGTAAGTGTTCAAAAGAATTTCAAATTCTCAAATATCTTCTATAACTCAATATCGTAAAACCAAATAGAATCAGTGTTATATCGTGCGAGCCACAAAATATTGTTTCAGAGTTGGTTGTGAGATAAATGAGGTATGTCGCAGATTATTACGTCGTGAGATTAAAAAAAATGAATTAATCTCAGACACGATTGCTGTTTCTCTCTCTCTCAGGCAACAAAATTCAGTGACTCACACCTTACCATTAAAACAGAACATTTTTTTGTAAAAATAACTTCTCTAAAGTAAGTAATATTGCCAGTAATTGTCACTAAAGCCTGCAATCTTTGTTACCAGCTCGAGTACAATGGGAAGTAATGGGTTAATGCTTCTGCAACGATCGAGGTTGTCTCAAATTTATTCACAAAATGTTAAAATAGTAATTATAACCCACCCTCATTTCCTCCGCTTTAACGGAAGACAGTTTCTGCAAAGTTTTCAGCGTCGATAAAAGCGCAACGTTTGAGATTATAGATGCGTGATGGATTTTGATTAAGAATATCATCACTTTATTCAGCAACTCTATCTGATCACCTCTGGCCACCAACTCCGGTAAATACTGCAACACCTCGCAGACGTTGGTAAAGGGCAGCAGCAGCAGCGCTTCCTCCAGGTCGCTAGAAAACGTAATTTTCACGTCGTGTTGAAGAAACGATGCGGTGAAATGCGTCGGTACCTGGCCCTTATTCGCCTCAAAGTTTCCAGCAGGAAATCGTTTACCGTGGTCACGTTGTACGCTTGCATCAACAGAGGTACGGCCGGCTGCGCAACGGGCTGGGATGAGGCCGCTTGCGATAGAGAGTGTTCCTTCAAGAGGACTTTGTAGGCCGAACTGACTTCCAGACATTCCAAAATGCTTTCGGTCTGAAAGAGTCGTTAATATTTATCCATTTATCGGATCGATTTTAATAACATACAGATCTTTCAGCGCCGATCGTCTTCTTCGAGGCAAAAGTCAGGCTCGGCTGCCCGGGCACGACAGTCTGGTCTCCCGTAGCCAGACCTTCATTTTCCTCGCGTTCCGTTTCTTGTTCGTCTTGCAACACCACCACTTGCTCGGATCTATTGTACAACCTCAAAACTCTGTCCGCGCCGCTGGACACGACAAACTGCCCGTTTGGGCTCACGGCCAAGCTCCACGCCTCCCCCACGTGCCCCTGAATCGTAAATTAGATTATACGGGGAAGGAAGTAAAAACGGGAAAAATCTTCACCTGTAAAGTAATTATTTTATTGTACGAGTCGCCGTCCCATTGTTTCACCTTTCCGTCTTTGCCGCACGTGAAGAAATGATGAGTTTTGGGCACAAATTGCAGCGCCGTAATGGAATCGTCGTGTCCGAATATACTCTTGTGGCAATCGCCAAAGTCCATTCCCCATATTTTAATGTTACGATCGGCCGATCCCGTGGCTATCAGCGACGAATCCGAAGTGATGTCCATGCACAACACCGGCAGTTTGTGCCCGTACAGCGACAGATAAAACTGCAATGGATGAAACCGGGATTGGTTATGTTTATTAAAAAAATTAACCGTCTGCCGTAGTTGGCAGAAGTTTAACAATATGTAGGACGACTATTTTAAAGTTCCTCCTAAACTTATATCTACAATATCTTTTCTTTTTATTCCAATAAGTATGTTTAGCGAGTATTCATTGACATTTGACAGGAAGCGAAAAATAACCTCTCTGTGTTTTACTTGATCATTTACTTTCCTTTAATTTAAATCTCGGGCAAATGTGGGTCGAGTTTAAGATTGTGTGAATGATCACGTGAATTTATCATTTAAAATAAAATACCTTAAATGTGTCCACGAAAAAAATCTTGACGGTCGAATCGAGTAGAGCGGCCACAATAAATTTACCGTTGGGAGATATTTTAACACACAAGACGCTGTCTTCCAATTTCAGCGTTTTGGTGTGCAGGAGAGATAGCATTTTCGCTTTGGATTCGCTCGTTTCATCTGTGACCAGTTCAAACTGCCAGAATTTAATTGTTTTGTCGCCTCCTCCCGTAACCGCCCCCCTCTGCGAAACAGGAAAAAGTTCAGCATGCGCCAATGATCCATCCGTAAATTTTTCACTTACCATATCAGGCTGTAAACATATCGACCACAATTCACCCGAATGGGCCGCTATCGTTTCGATTATATCTCCGGCGGCAATGTCCACGACCAACAGGTTGCCGTCCTTCAGACCGACCAGTATGTGTCTGTCTCCCGGTACGAAAACAATTGATAGGGCATAACTGCAAATTTATATTGTAATGCTATGAGTTTGAGGTAGGCATCAACTATATTGGGATTTGACCACAATTTGTATTTATTTCAAAAATAGCGTTTATTATAAACTTGCATACATCGAAATCGGCCCACTTAACAATTTTTTTTTTTTTAACTATCCATCAGATAAAAAAAAAATATTTGTCGTTTATTTTAGGATGTTATAACATGAGTTAAAATTTATCAACAGTGCTTATCGTTTATAATTGTTTCTAACAAAAATTTATAGTGGGTCGATTTCTATGCACGCAAATTTATGTACCCGGTATCGACAGTTCGTAGACTGACTTGTGAAGACCTGTTCCACATCTTCACCGCCTCGGCGCTTCCGCTCGCAATGGCCAAATTGTCGCTGCTGAAGCTCAAGGCCCGAATTTCGCTGCGGTGACCCTGCATGGAAATTGTGCGCAGACAGTGGGGCTCCGTGATCTTCATATCCACTTGCAACGTGTACAGCTCGACTAGATTATTTGCCGTCACCACAATCACACGTGCTTCACCTCCATTTCCCAGCACTATGTCCAGAGACTTTGGTTTGTTCATCAATTTAATGCATTTGATCCTTCGAACTTCGTCTTTCAAACACACTTGGTTGGAATCATCGACGGTGTTCTCCGCACCACCATCATTCTTCCTAAAACGTAGTTATCCATTATTCTGACCGAGCCTTAAAAATAAACCAAACTCGCTTTTTCCCCTCCCGTTTTAGCCTCTTTTTATAACGAGTTTGAGTCTCGCCATCGGTGCAAAAGTAAAACAGTTCCAACTGCTTATCAGTGCCGTGGCAACCCAGCAGCTGTCCGGTGGCATCGCTAACCATCGAAACAATTCGCCCCTTGCCTTCACGCAGCAACGAACCCATCTTCACACATTGCACGTTGGCCTGTAAATTAACAAAATTACAAACGGCCATTATTTACCGAAACGCCTCACATTAGAATCGTCCAAATCTTCCGAAACCGCCAGTTCTACGGCCCTGGTTTCGACGGCACTCTGGCTCTTATCTTTCTCTGTTATTTTCCAAACCCGAATCTCCGCATCGCCGCAACCGGTCAACAAATACTTATTCTCCTTCATTAAACACAGAGACCATACCTGAGGGCGGAATAAAGTGGGGTTAGCTGGATGGTGTTAATTGGGTAATTTCGGCTGTATTACTTCCGTCCGGTGTCCGATTAAAGTTTTGAAACAGTGCTGTGTGTCTAAATCCCAAAATTTTACAAACGTGTCTTTGCTGGACGATACGATTGTTGATTGTTCTGTTAGGAAGGTCAACTGTGTTATCGGACCCCTATGCCCGATCAATCTGCATAAGCCAACCTCGGCCACCGTATCCCAAATAACAATATCATTATCCTGTAAGTAATAATAGTAATTGTTATTTTGTTAACAATATATAAACAAATTCAAAGTCAATAGTAAAAGCAGTTGAGGATGAGAGTGATTATTTTCTGTTGATAAGTGTTATAAATTGTGTGAACTTACACTAGCACCAGATGCAAGTTTATGGCCGAAACGGTCGTACCCCAAGCACGTAATCTCCGATGTGTGCCCGGAAAATATGGTGACCACTTCGGCCGTTTTCAAATCGTAAATTTGCACCGTTCCGTCCGAATATCCGGACGCCAGGTTCCTCTTGTTGGGGCTCGAGCACAAACAGGTGGAGGGCAACTTCTCGCCGGATAAAACTTGCGCCCTTTCGCCCAGCCGCATGTCCCATATTATTATGTGTTCGCAAGCCCCCACGGCCGCGTACCTTCCCTCCTGACCCTCCAAGGTGACGAAGGCCACGTTACAGTTCGGGCTCGCCACAATATTGAAGTTTCCCGCGGGCACGTAGCGAAGGTATTCCCTTGTTAATCCCATAATTGCCGGATTCGGTGGAATAATATCAACACGTGTGAAGTTTTGAATTTATAGGTTATCTCATTGCCGCTGATCAATGTTTTTGTTTCGTGCACTGCGCACTCCGTACGAATGAAGCTTTCACACCAGGGCCACAGGATGGCGCAAGTATCGCTAAATATTAAAACGGGCGGGAAATTGCAGAAATTGACGCAAGATGGTTTTACTTGCTAATCTAGTCCGTATAAGGGCCGCTTTTACAATAGTCGCTTAAATTAAGGTTAACACTATCTCCGGATTAAATGCGAAAATACGCTTTTACAATGCCTAGTTAAAGCAAGGTTAGGGTTAAGAAGCAGATAACTCGCAGTTATCTTATCCGGAGCTTGGAGCAGCAGATAAATCTCGGGCAATGCGCACAGCAAGCACACGCACCATACCGGCATTATAGCGATCTGCAATCGGTATTACATACAGGGGCCGTTAGAGGGCGATAAACTAGTTTCTAAAAAACATGCATTCTGGCATATTTCTAGGTGGAATATTGAAAAGAAGCTCGAGGGGGTCAAGGGTCGCATCAATGATTACAAACACAACTTTCTAACCTTTCCGCAAGCAAAACGAAAAATGCCAATTCTATAAACTACGCAACCGCATGTATCCTCAATGCTGCCAACGTTGGCGTTTCGGGAGAAAATCTATCTAAGCGTTTGTAAAAGGCAACGTGCGTTAACTGAGAGATAAACGATGGGATTAGTTAAAAAGGGTATAAGTTAACCATCATTTATCCGACGATTGTAAAAGCGGCCCTAATAGTAATTAAGGTATCTAGGGCCATAGATAAAGTAAAATAGATCGGCGACTCTCTGTATAAAATATTTACCACATTTTTAATTCGTCACTGTAGTCATGGGATGGCGCTGGCGAAGCAAAATCGCGTGCGGGTAGAACGGGTTGCAGAGATAGTGGGTTTTCAAATTTCACAGTACTTGATTAAAATCAAATGTAGGAGTAATAAGAAGTCATTGATTAAAATAATATATTTATTGCAAATTGCACAAATGGTTACTTAGAGTATAATAATAATAATATTGTATATCGATATCCAACCAGCAAGAAGAAAATTTTGTTCTCTTCCATTTGAATGTGGCATCGTATTTCATTACAGTATTTCTCACACACTTTAGAAAATGAGGAGAATCAAACGATGGAATTATTTCCTCGTCACCTAAAAATAAACGATAACAATATTTTGTCCCAAAAAATGACAATATGACATTCAAAATTTCATACACATAATGTACTTGTAATAAATATCACTTTCCGGTTCCTTTCTAGTGAAGGAATGCATATAAGTATTTCTGTTGTAATTTTTGCAGGATTTAATCGCACAATAACGACTCATTATTTATATTTTTATAACGCGAAGGGTATGGACGACTTTCTCTTCGTTTTAACAGACGAAAAACTGAAAGGAATCGAATATTCACATACTTACGGTTTTGTTTGTTTATATATACTCGGCCTCGCTGATTATCGCTTGGTGTTGAATGATTTACGGACGAGATTTCAAATTGTATTAGCAGGTTGGGCCATCTAGCGTCATTTGCTGTAACAAATTCTAGTCTGTTTGGCGATACTTACGCCATCCCATGTCTCCAGTGTGAAGCTCCAATGCGAACAATTTATTTCGTATGGAGTGCGCAGGGCACGCTGCGCACTCCGTACGAATTGAAGCTTTCGCACCCGGGCCACAGGATGGCGCAAGTATCGCTAAATTTGAAAACGGGCGGGAAATTGTTATAGAAATTGACGCTAGATGGTTTTACTTGCTAATCTAGTCTGTATAATAGTAATTAAGGTATCTAGTGCGTTAAGAGTACAATAACGCCTCAGGTCGACGGTGTACAGCCCGAGGGATGTACGCCGACCGCGGGCGTTTTGCTCATAACGCCCGCGGTCGAAGATTTTCTTATACTATTTTCTCACGGATTGTCACGTTGAAAGCCGCGCCGCACAGATGTCTACGGCGTTCGCACGCTCGATTTGCTTGAATTGTTGACAGACGATCTGTTGATAATTACTATAAGCGGGCGTTACAGAAATAACGCCCTAGAGCGTTATCTGTCACTTAATATACGTTGCTTCCATTCCATTATGATTTCAATAATAAACAAGTATGACATAAATTACATTAATTCTTGAATCTTGGAGGTGTTCACTTCGTGGTACATTTTCAATTTCAATATAAAGAAAACACTTAACTTTTTTATACCACTTTTATTTTACTTTACGTGACTAGTTTCAATTACACGGTAATCATTATCAAACTCAGTTTGATAATGATTACCGTGTAATTCAAACTAGTCACGTAAAGTAAAATAAAAGTGGTATAAAAAAATAAATTACATATCGTGTGAGCTACAAAATTTCGTTTCAGAGTTGGCTGTGAAATAAATGAGGTAACACGCATATAATTACGTAAGCTAGTGAAATAATACATTTTTAATTAATCAATAGTTGTTTTTTGATAATAACAAATACATGAAATAAATATAGTTGCGGCGAAATCAGAGACTCGGTTTTTGGCATTTTCGGTTAAAACTTTGGCTTTACCAGATTAAACGATTTCGTTTTGAGTAAAGCGTCCGTCCTGGACGTGAGGGGACTGTCATCGTCGCATCTCGGCGTTACTATCTCCTCCGAGTAAAACGACGTCGGCTCGGACTCGGACCATTCCTGGAGAAAGTCGTGGCACAGCACCTCCATCGATTCTTCCGATGCGCAGTGCCTCTCCAGATTCGAACCGCCCGAGATGTTTATCAGGGGATCGGAGCCCAACTCCAGGTTACCGTGCAACTGCAGCGGCTTGGGCTCATCGATGCACGAGCCCACCGACCTGCTTAATTGACTGTTGCTACTCAGAGACTTCTCGGTTGGTATTATCTCGATGGCGTTATTGCTATCCAAATAATTATCACAGTTGGTTGATGGTTCTTTGCTTCTCCTTTGGCACGGTGTACAATCTTTTGAAAAGAAATTGCGGTTAAATAAGGGATTTCGATTGTTAATTGTATAATAACTAGGGGTCAGTATAATATTTTTGGCTTGGACGATGTTTAACCCACATTTGCCCAAGATTTGAATGATACACTGGTGGAAAAAAATGACACTTGAAATTCGTGAAAGTTCGACCATTTTCAAACCGCCATAACTCGGTGTATTTTCAATCGATTTTAATGAATAGTTGAGGGCGAAAAACTTTGAAGTGTCTTCTTGAAAGTCATGCATGCGAACTTAAGCGTAACCCTGTGAAAATGGTCGCAATTTCACGAATTTCAAGGGTTTTTTTTTTCACCAGTACATGTTTCTCTAATCAAGCGATTAAAATCTAAAAACACAGACAACATTTTTCGTTTTTCTGTCAAATGTTAACAAATGATCACCGAACGTACTTATTGGAATAAAAAAATGATAGATGGCGCTGATATAATTGCAGATATAATTTTAGGAGGAAATATAGAATTATGGGCATATCTGGGTTAAAGATTCGATTTTCGGGGCAGGGGCACACGTTACCTGTATTACTACTCGTACTACTCTCCAACATATCAATACTGGCGCTCATGTAATTCTTGAACATGGAACTGCTCATCTGCTGGCTCATGAAGGCCTCGGGTATGGCGAGTATCTGGCTGAGGCTCTGCCCCGGCTCCTTGAACTTTTCCTTGCCGGTTTTCCGGGCGTGCTTGGGGCTCTTCATCTTCTCCACCTGGCACTCGAACTTCAGACAGTCCAGTATGGGATCGGGAATGTTCTGCGCCGGTCCGAACAGCACTTTGTGGACGTCGTTGCCGTAATATTCCCTGTCGGTGCGCGACAAATCCTCGCCGCAGACGCCGTCTTTGGAAACCGCCTCGTACCTTTGCTCGTGTTCCTGCCTGTGTTCTTTCCCCTGAAGCAGCGCCAGAACGTTGGGCAAAGTTTCGCGTAAATCCGGGGTGCGCGTCCCCAGCAAATACAAGTATTGCGCTATGTTTTTGTTGAGGAGATACACGGCGTAGTTAAATTGCATCCTGTCTTTACCGCGGGTATACAGTGGAAATCTAAGAAAAAAAAACGCACGGTAATGACACATAATATTTCTTTCGACGTGACATACTCCCTATTTTTGTCCCAAAGCGTCGCGGTGACGTTGTCTTCAATTGCGGAACGGGAGCCCGCGTGCTGTAAGGGGTAGCGTAATGGCACTTGCAGAAAGGACGCGCACATTAGTAAAACGTGTGCGACGTAACCTAAAGCGACCGAAAGTCCGCCGTCCGAACAGTCTGATAGCCAGAAATAACAATCGTTAATTATTCACTCGTTTAATGGAACACTCACCGGTTAGCATATCAGAAGATGGTAAGTAGATCCCATTGATGGTAAACTTTTTCTCGTCCTTTTTTCCGATCGGGTACAGCATCAGCAGTTCCGACATCAGCTGCCGCCTGCGGTTGTGCAGTTTTCTCGTTATCTGGTTGAAACATTCCTTCTGGTGTTGGTGCTCGCGTTTCCACTCGCGCAGCCTCTCCACCTCCTTGCAGAGACACCGGTAATCTTCCATTAGATTGGACGCTAGAATAGCTACAATTAATTTTTATTACCTGACCGGAGAGCCCTAACCTTACATTTTTCCTCGTTTGCATCGGTTATTAGTTTGTATTGATTTTTTAAGGATCTAAGGGCGCCCTGCTTCCTGTCTTTCTCCTGCAGCAGGATCTTCGATTTCAACTTGCAATTCTCTATCTCCTTCTTTATTCGCACAATTTCTTGCTTTTGTACTTTGGTCGGTTTCTCCTAAAAATATTAAATCAATGATAAATTGCTCATCGGTTGATAGCTAGCTCACGAGCTAAGTAAGCAAATACCAAGAATACCTGCAGCACTGGAAAACTAACAAATCCATAAATAAATTGGTGTTCTCACCTGCAACATTTTGTTCAACGAAGTCATGGTTAACAACTGGGGCGCGTATCTAACATTAGTAATGGTCGGAATGTCTTCTTCTTCGCGCTTGCTCATCGGCACATCATTAACGCACGTAATCAAACCGTCCCTCGAGTTAATCTTGTCTCTCAGGTACCCCACGTCCAATCCCCTGTTTTTGATGGTGATCTGCAGCAAGTGCAGCCGGCGCAGCTTCTCGATGTCGTACATCTCTCGCACCTCGCAGGCGGCAAACTCGGACCTGGAAATCCTGTAGAGCTTCGGGTCTCCCTCGTCGTCGTCGTCGCCGCCGATTGCGTTTAAACTAGCGCTAAGCGGGGCCGGCTTCTCGACGCCGGACTTCAGGTGTCTCACGCTCGTGAAGTAGCCCCCGCGTAAATATAATATCACAGTGTCATCGATAAAGGATTCGGGCTGGACGTCGGAGAGTCTGTTGCCCAGATATAAGAGACCCGAAAAGTTTATGCCCCAGGTTAGAATGATCTGCGACTGCTGCCATATCCTTAATACTAAAGCTGTAATTCAGAAATGAAATTAGATTTTTTTACAATAAAACGGTATCGACTTACCCGTCGATGCAGAATTGGTTCGGGTGGCATCAATTTCTATCTCAATCCACTTTGGATTCTGACTGACAATTTTCTCGCTGGTATAAAACGGCGCGCACATGGGTGTGCTGTGGAGTGTGTAGTAAAATCCGTCGGAGACCTTGTTGGAAACATTGTACGCAATCACCTGGTACAAGTGCCGAAGGCGGAGCTGCAACACGCGCACCGTTACCCCGAGGGGATAATTTATTCCCGAAAGAGCGCTCACCTGTTGCGTCAGCAAGGGGGTCCACGTTCGGCACCTCTGGCGACCGCTGATGTCCAGACTCGGAAAATTCATCTCATCCACAAGGAAAACATAACTACTGCACCACTATAGCGTTTTTGAGGTTATGGTGCGACCTTTTGCGAAACGCACTTATTGCCTTAAGACACTGCGAACGGGCATCGCAAAACCGGGCGCGGTTTACGTTTAAAACTGTTTAAAATTAGGATTTGTTGTGATTTTGTAAACATTAAAACTATATTTTTCTGCTAAATAGTTGACAGTTTACAAGGGGCGACGTTGCCAGACTCATGACCTGCGCTCTACAAACGAATTAAATTATTCGCGCGCCCCAGGGCCACAGGATGACGCAAATTTCGAAAAATGTAATAACGAACGGGAAATTGTTAGATAAATTGACGATAGACGATTTAATTCTGAATCGAAAGGTGTACAACATAGCTAAGAAAATTAAGCAGTTTAGCTGCAATTTGCAAATATAGAGCTTTAATATAAAAGCGCCTACTTCCCAAGCAACCCGATATACACTAATTAAACATATACCGAGTGTCGGATAAGGGGCGAACATTGGGATTTAACATGTAAAATATGTCTAATTATTAGCTCCCCTATGCATTTTAGAGAAAAATCGTAACGGAATATTTTTTAGAGAATTAGAAATTGTAAATGTATCATCCATGTAATTTACATTTGTACTAGAATCAGTGACGGTTCGCGGGGTTTTTTCTGGTACGGCCGAGAAACAAGAGGTGGTAATACAGATAGGTGCGGTCTCTGCAACTGACCCTACCTATCTGTATTACCACCTCTTGTTCCTCGGCCGTACCAGAAAAAAACCCCGCGAACCGTCACTGACTAGAATCTGACTAGAATCCACATTATAAAAATAAGTTTGTTCACGAAAATGTTATAATGTGCGCATTATTTAATTGTATGGGCAACATTAATGGGGTACATTTAACACTCAATTTCATTAAACACGCATTTGCATGTTTAATATGCTTATTAAACACGCACACTCATTTGCGTGTTTAATATGGTCATTAAACCCGCTAATTCGCGCTTTGATTCACAGAACGCGATTTATGATAATACTTTGTTTACCCTATTTAATATTGAATTTAACTTTGATTTTAAATTTTTTTCAATTGTAATTGTAATTACAACTTTAATTTTGATTTTGATTTTAATTTTGATTCTAATTGTAATTTTAAATTAAATTTTGATCTTGATTTTAATTTTCGTGAACAAAGTATAGTGTGCAACTCGCATATTAATGGCTATTAATCACGAGAACGAGGTTTGCGGAACGAGCCGTAGGCGAGTGGAGAAAATCATTATATGCTCGTTGTACAATATACTATTATTGTTTATTATTAAACCATTAATACCTCTGTAAATTACAATTTGAATCATTCAAATCAATTTAACCATTAAAAAATTGCTGCGGCAATATTTATTATTGCAGGATTTTTACAGCACTTTTAATTCAAAAGATTAAAGGATTATATGTTTGGCGGTCATTTAATGCTTACATTATCAAAATCATCCCTTAGAATTGCTAACATTTTTCGTTCGGATTTCCGCGCCTCGTCGCCATCTATTGGACGGTAGCTGAACTGCTAAGTGATGTTTTTGAACAGCGCCAAAATGCTCGAACTTTATACTTATTGTCAAAGTGTTAATATTTAGCAATGGGCTGTGCATAAAACGGTAGACGATTTAATTCTGAATCGAATGGTGTATAAAATAGCTGAGGAAATTTAGCGGTTTTCCTGTAATTTGCGAATGAAAATTAAGCACGACACACTTACCGACATGTACAGTTCTCTGTAACATACAAATTCAATAAAGGAGGATTTGCTATATTCTTCAATCAAATACGGGTTACAATATTTATTCCTGATTAAACATTCAACTATTTATATTGTTAATGCATTACAATAAGAGAAATATACGAGAAACCATAATCTAAGTAGAGGGCTCCACCTGTTATCGTGGGGATAAACTACTTAATAATTTGTGGATGTAATAATTGTTGCAATAATAAAAGAATATTTAAAAACGTTAAAAGAATGTTGTCTCATGATTAAATAAATTCACTTGTGGATATTTACGTACTTAAATTGCAGAAACAATATTTTATAATATACACGCCTAAACCGAAGCAACCCGATATACCCATAACTCGAATTAATTTATTATGAAAAACTTCTAATTTTATAAGTAACAGGGACAAAACCATAAGTGTAATCCTAAGTAAAGCTTCAAAAATAGTGGGAATATTTAAGTATTTAAATTGCGCAAACAATGCTATTATATAAACGCCTACTTGCAGGCAACCCGATATACAATAACTAATATTATTTTTTATTAAAAACTTCCAATTTTAAATATAATTGGGACACAAGCATGAGTGTAATCCTTAGCAACGCTTTAAAAATATTACATTTATGGGTTTGTCCCTGTTACGATTAAAATTTGAAGTTTTAAATAATAAATCATTATTAGTCATACGTATATTGGGTTGCCTATATGCAGACGTGTATATAATATAATTATTTCTGCAATTTAAATATTTTAATATTCACATTGTTTTTTAACCTTTAACGAGGATTACAGTTATGGTTTTTTCCCTGTCACGTTTAAATTGGAAGTTTTTAGTAATAAATTAATATTATGTACTATGTAAGTAGGCGTTTATGTAATATAATTATTACTGCAATTTAAATACTTATATTCGCACTATTTTTGAAGCTTTACTAAGGATTACACTTATGGTTTTGTCACTATCACCTTTAAAATTGGAAGTTTTTTATGGTATTTATGCGTTTATCGGGTTGCCTGTGATTTGGCGGATATATTATAATGTATTGTTTCTGCAATTTAAATACGAAAATATCTACAAGTAAATTTATTTTATTATAAGATAACAGTCTTCTTAAGTTTTTAGATAATCTTTCATTATTAGAACAATTATTAAATCCAGAAATGAAAACGTAGTTTATCCCCACGATAACAGAGGGTACCCTCTATGAAGATTAGGATTCCTCATATATTTCTCTTATTGTAATGCAGTAATAATATAAAAAGTTAATTGAATAATCAGTAATAATATTGGGACCCGTATTTCATTAAAGAATATAGCAAATTGTTGTGCATTTAGGTTTTAAGTTACAGTGAACTATAAATGTCGGTAAGTGTGTCGTGCTTAATTTTCATTCGCAAATTACTAGAAAACCGCTAAATTTCCTCAGCTATTTTATACACCATTCGATTCGGAATTAAATAGTCTAATGTTTCGTGTACAGCGCATTGCTGAATATTAACACTTTGATTATAAGGATAAAGTTCGAGCATTTTGGCGCTGTTCAAAAACATCACTTAGTAGTTCGGCTATCGTCAAATAGAAGGCGACAAGACGTGGGAATGCGAACGTAAAATGTTTATAAGCTTTTGTATACGAAAATGTTATAATGTGCGCATTATTTAATTGTACGGGTAACATTAATGGGGTGCATTTAATACTCAATTTCATTAAACACGCATTTGCGTAAATTACTAGAAAATCGTTGAATTTACCTATTTTACACATAATACGATTCAGAATGAAATATTTTATTATAATAAAACACTTTTAACTTTGTTTTGTATAACTTATATATTTATTTTTGTGACTTATGTTTCGGTAATACAATTACCATTTTCAAACAAGAAGTGTTTTAAAAACAGATTTACAAAGGTAAGATACAGATAAAAACTAATTACACAAGGGCTTTGAAAATAGGGGTGTAAATTAGGTCAAGCTGGTCGTTCAGTATATATTTTATCGTTCGATGTACAACTCTTTCCGGATATTTATATTTTGATCGTTGAAGTATAAAGTTCGAGCGTTTTCGCGCTAAACGCATCACCACTTGGCAGTGCAGTTATCATCCGATAGATGGCGCGAGAGCAGCAGGAATTACGAACGTGATGGTTGAAATTTTAAAAGTTTATAACTCGTAACTCTAAGGGATAGTTTTAATAATTGAAACGTTAAATAACACCTTTTAGTCCATAAATCTGTTTAAATAAATATTGCATAAATACGGTTGTATTCATTTCAACGATTCAAGCGGTAATTTATTGAGGAATGAATGGTTTAATAATAAGCAATCAAGTAAAATTTGTTGAAGTAGATAAATTAACGTCTGTTTTTAAATGTCTCTAATTTTTTTTTATGGAAAACAATGATTTTATATGTGTATATATCAGTGGCGGTTCGCGAGTTTTTTCTGGAACGGCCGAGAAACAAGAGGTGGTAATACAGATAGGTGCGGTCACGCAGCCAGCCGTCTCTGCAACTGACCCTACCTATCTGTATTACCACCTCTTGTTTCTGGGCCGTACCAGAAAAAACCCGCAAACCGCCACTGATATATACAGATAATCCTGTGTTTACTATTTTTGAGTACTTACATATATGTATTTCTATGTACATTTAATAAATCATTATTATTATTTTATGAAAAATATTTTCTAACAAAAGATGTTTATCGGATCATCTATTAAGTTCATTTTATGCTAAACATTTAAACGACAGAGGGGAAAGATTTTAGAGAGAGAACGGGACCGTCTAGGCCAGGCGCACACTCAGCGGGGTGGCTATCAGGGCTGAGCGTCCTCCCCCCAAGACATTTATATACCAAACCTAGCCTTAGGAAAATAGTGCTTTTTGGAATTCTATTTAATTGTAATGCGATTGCTATGTTACACTTTTATTTAATGCCATATTCACGGATTTTCAGTTTACACGTATGTTTGTGTGTGAGTTATTATATGCGTGAACCAAATTTCTGGGTGCACGCCTAGTCTAGGCTCGTAGATGTTTGGCGGTGAGGCAGCGGAAGAAAATTTGACTGAAACAGCAACGGAATATTTGCTTCCTCTATAAGAGTAAGTGCAGCACGAGCGGCATCCTTGTCTTTGCCTCACCTACGGAAATCCACGAGCCGCCGCTGCTAGACACGCCATGTAATCTTTGCTCGATGGTACCGACTGAAAAGTACCAGTTTAATGCCCATTCCTGTATTTAAAATAGGATTTTCTGAAGTGCAATAAATCGTGAATTGTAAACGCCGAAAACTTGAAATAAATAACATCCGTATATTTAGTAAAAGTCTTGCGCAACATTTAATATTTTGAAAACGGACGCTTTTCAATCCATTCTTTTATAGCGGCAATACTGTGGACGTCCTTTCGTAGTTTCTGCAAGTACTCGTACCCGGATAGTATGTCCGTCTCCATAACCCCATTGCAGTAATCCAGCAAAGCGACGAAGTAAATATCGGCCCAGGTTAACTATTAAGTAACAAAATTAAATTGACGCATGAAACACCCTTTATGTAATTTATATAGCAAAGTGCTGAATAAAGTTATTATTATTATCGGTTACCCTTTCCAAAACCAAGGAGCCGCTCTTGGCCGATTCGTTGAATCGCGAGAGATAAAACGGAACCGTTTCTCTCAGCAGTTCCTCTCTCAACACCTTTTTCTTTGGGCTGGCCGAATCTTCCTTGTTGTACTTTGATATCGCTACGAAGTTTTTGAATTTTTAACCTGGAGCCGTGAAGTATTAAAAAGAAAATGATTACCGGTTCTTAAATCCGATATTGAATCCACGATGGCATCAATTTCCGAATTTTCCAAGGGGTCCTCCCCGGCCAGTTGCACTCGATTGCCCAAATAGCGGCATATCGCGACGCTTTGATGCATCAATTTGCCATCTATCTCCAGCACGGGGATTAGTCCGAATGGGGTTTCTATAAATGAGCACGATGATGGTTGTGACCGTTACGGCGTGGTAAGTCACAATTTAATCACTGAATAAAGCACTTACTTGAATCTGCCGAAATTTTGAAACTAAGCAATAATTCCCTCGTTAATCTGTTGAACGAGCAGACCGATTTAGTGTACTCACCGCTTTTCAAAACTCTTTAATCCCTTAATTGTGTTTAAATCTTTGCACCTGTTCACTATCAACTATTTTGATAACCTCACCCTATTTTCTTACCGATATAAATGCAACTTTTTTGATTCATTTTTTCACCTGATAATAATCTTCATACATTGAAACTTAGGTCATGAAATGATGTGTGTATATGTAATATTTGTACATACATCAAATAAATTGTGGTAAAAAACATAGTAACTGTTTTATTCAGTGATAAATAGGTGATAAATTTAATAAAACGAAATATAACCTGAATGTATGAATATTCAACCTGTTCATAACTCCGCAAACAAAATTAAAGTTAATTCATAAATAAGCGTTGCAGAGTTTCCTAACTTAGTATAGTATAGTACAGTGCATCTTTATTTTATAATGAAAAGTTTACAAAATGTGAAACTGATAAAAACATCAAAATTACATAGCTATTAAAACGACACAATCTAAATAATAAATATACACGCAAAATAAAATACATAGTAAAAACAACATTCACCGACATTCTTCAATTAAGATTAATTAAAAGAGATACAATTTTTGCATTAAAATTATTATTTATTTATTTTTAAATTGCACTTACTTTCTTTGAACGCGCTCCACTGCTCCTTGTCCATTCTGACGTCCTCGAACTCGATGCCTCCGTAACACAACAAGAACCGTATCGGCTCGGCCAGAGCCTTAACGGGAAAATAAAACAGCTTGCAATTCGAGATTTCGCTCATTTTGGTTTATTAGTTGACATTTACAGGACAGTCAAGGACGTGCCGATTATAAATCTGATTTGGGTCGGGTCCCCACCCAGGATTTAATGGACGGAATCTCGAGGACCTTCTTTTCCAGCGCCTTCAGGTGCGGATACTCAGCGAAGATGTCTGTGCCGCTGACGAAGTTGAGGGTGTCCGCGAGTGCGACGAAGTACAAGTCCGCCCAGGTTAACTGTAATTTTTAAATCCACAAAATAATTTCACCGCGTAAAACTGAAAATGTTACAATTCGCGAACCATCGTGGGTGTGTTCAAATACGCTAAAAGCTTGAATAAAATTGGATGTTTGTTAAAAATATAAAACATTTAATATGAATTCAATTATATTTGGAAACAAAACACCTAAAACTCATGAAAGTATAATATTACTGTTTATTAAATATAATCATGTGCATTGTCTATTTTATACTTCGATGTATATGCGGCAACGCTTAACGAGTCTCACCATTTTTATTAACTAACCTCAATAGTGCTGTGAGTGCTAGTAATTCATGTTTGAAGGTAAGTTATTATATATTCTATCTTTTAAACTCGTCACTTGTATTTATTAATAATGGAAACAACAAATGGCCGTATTAAATATTCTTGTAAATATCCAGAATGTCAAAATTCTTTCTTTTCCGATGTAACTAATGTCGACTACAAAAATAAACATTTCTATAAATTTCCCAAAAATGAAGAATATCTTAAAACATGGAAAACCATTTGTGATATTGAACAGTCTTCATTGTTTAAATTTTCATTCATGTGAAGATCATTTTATTCATAAACATTTTGTTAACCATTTCCGCAAAAAAAATGAATTGCAATGCTGTTCCGACACCAAGAAGTAAGACAATATAACTACACTAATTTACTTTTTAACTATTTTAATGTCATGAATCCTGGATACGAGCAAACAACTGACCTGTTACGACGCCTGAAAGAAATATCCTAAGAAGAACGAAGAGACCTGACGGAACCTTGCACCTGGACAAGACCCTAATACCAGATTGTTGTGATATTTTTATATTTGATAATTTTGTTAATAATAATGTATATAATTATTCTGTTAAATATATTTTTTCCCTGTAAGCCTATTTTTATTTTTATTTTGTGAAATCCAATCTTTTTTCTTTTACCAAAACCAGTAACTTCTTCATTTATGTACTATCTAAAAGTATAATCAATTATGTGCTAAAAAAACATAATTGATTATATTTTTAGTGTTATTAAATTGAAATATATATCGTGTAGACGAGTATAACATTTTTAAATTTTGGCGGAAATCGTAGTAATTTGCCACCCCGACACCAGGCGGCGCCAAAAATCGTGTTTCCGAAATTTAACATGCAGGTTTCACTTCTAAAGGTATGTGTTCTGTGATTCAACCTGTTCATGACTTTGCAAAATTAAGTCTTACATAGACTACAAACAAATAACTTATTGAAACGACTACTTCCCTTGCTAGTGCTACTCGGCACGGATATTGAATGATACAAAAGAAATTTGCATGTTAAGTATAGTAATCCTAATAAGACTTAATTTTGCTGAGTTGCAAACAGATTGAATATGCATACATATATTCAGGCTACTTTCGTCTTTATCTGATGTATTTAATACTTCTGCAACAAGTGAGGTCTCAAATTTATTTAAAAATTAAATTAATCAATTAATTAAATTCGTATTTCTGCGCCTTTTCACCATCTAACGGACGATAGATGAACTGCTAAGTGCGTTTTTACGGCAGAGCCAAAATGCTCGAACTTTATACTTATAATCAAAGTGTTAAAATTCAGCAATGCGCCACACATAAAACGATAGACGATTTAATTCTGAATCGAATGATGCATAAAATAGCTGAGGAAATTAAGCGGATTAGCCGTAATTTGCGAATAAAAATTAAGCACGACACACTTACCGACCTTTACAGTTCACTGTAACTTAAACACTAAATAAAGAACAATTGGGAATATTTTTCAATCAAATACGGGTCCCTATTCTTATTACTAATTAATCGCTCAACTTTTTATTTTGTTAATGCATTACAATATGAGAAATACTAATCTCCATACCGGTGCACCCTCTGTTATCGTGCGGATAAACTACTAAACCCTTATAGGATTTAATATTTGGTTTAATAATAAAAGCCTGTTTAAAAACGTCATCTTAGTATGAATTTACTTGTAAAGAATAAATATTAAAATAATTAAACTGCAGAAACAATAGTTTAAAATAAACGCCTAAAAACAGGCAACCCAATATACAGGTAACTGCAATTAATTTATTAATACTAAAAATTACCAATTTTGAAGGATTACACTAAACTCAAAAATCAAATCTTGGGTGAGGGAATTATTAATAATTTATTTAACCCAATACTGGCATAATTGACACACCAACATCTATTATTTTTCAATTTTAATGACACCTTCAACTAAATAAATTTAAACTATTATTAAACGTTTTAATGGTGATTGAAATCAACAAATCATTTAAAAATGGAAAACATTTTATAATTCTGGTCATTACTGTGCCATCTCTCGGACAAGGTGTAAACTATTAAGCCAAAAGCCTCGAACTATAGTCAAAATGTAAAAATCCAGCAATACATCAAATAATAAAGCATATCATTCTGAATCGAATTGTGTAAAATGGCTCGGGAAACTTTGCGTTTTTTCAGTTATTTGCAAACGAAAATGTACCCGGTAATTCAGTTCACTGTAAAGCTTGCGCGTATATTGGGTTGCCTGAAATTAGACGTCCATATACCATTGTTTTTTAATTTAAATATTTGAATATTTACAAGTAAACTCATTCTACCATTCTAAGATCGATTCTTCTTAAGTTTTTAAATATTCTTAAAACATTCAAACAAATATTAAATCTACAAATGATTCACTATTTCATCCGTACAATAACAGAGGGCAACCTATATGAAGATTAGGATTTCTCATGAAGTAAGGCATTAACAAAATCAAAAGTTAAATAATTAATAAGTAATAAGTATTGGGACGCCTATTTCATTGAACAATATTGAAAATTGTTCTTGATTAAATTTTTAAGTTACAGGGAACTGTAATTGTCGGTAAAGGGGTCGTGCTTAATTTTCATTCGCAAATTACAAGAAAACCGCTAAATTTCCTCAGCTATTTTATACATCATTCGATTTAGAATTAAATCGTCTATTGTTTCATGTGTGGCGCATTGCTGAATTTTAACACTTAAATTATAAGTATAAAGTTCGAGCATTTTGGCGCTGCCGTAAAAAACGCACTTAGCAGTTCATCTATCGTCCGGTAGATGGCGAAAACGCGCAAAAATGCGAATTTAATATGTTTGGCCTTCTAAGCTTTTAGATCGTAATTCTGAGGGACAAATTTGATAATTGGAACGTTAAATCATCACTAAACTTATAATTATTTGATATTTTTAAATAAACATGCTGTGAAAATCCTGAAATAATAAATACTGCCGTTGCAATTATTTATAGTCAGTCGTGGTGAATTTTTCAATACAATTTATTTTAATTAATTCAAAAATGGTGCATACCTTTTTGCAGGCGAGATGATCGCCGTTGTCTTTGGCGATCTGTTCGAAACGTGACATGTAATATGGAACAGTGTCTGCCAACAGAGTTTCCTTCTTCGTCGCCTTCAAAGACTCGTCTTTTTCAAAGTGAACCATGATCACCTCTGAAAATTGAATACTTTGATGGAAATGTTTAAATCCAAATTTTATTTTTTAACTCTGCTGCATATGGGATTATAATTCAGACCACAGAATAAATAGACAATGTACGGACCTGAACAACACCAACCTCATTTATATACTTCCAGTGTAAACTGAGAGAATACACTTAGGCCTTTTAAAACGTGTGAAATCTTGTGCAGCAAAGAGTTAATACAGTATAAATTTGATTCGAATATTATAAAATGTAACTTATACATTACTTATTCTAAAATCCACGATTGTGTCGACGATCGAGTCGATTTCCATGTCCTCCAGCTCATCCTTGCCGACCAAATTAACTTTCTTTGCGACGTAACGTGCTACCGCAAGACTTTGATTGTACACTTTTCCGTTCACGGTTAAAGCCGGTAATTGTCCAAAACTGTATTCTTAAACAGATTAAAGAGGAATACATTTAGATTAGGTACCGTATTAATCATAAATCACTGAAATAAATGCTCCAAAACTGTATTCTTAACAGATTAAGAGGAATACTTTAGATTAGGTGTTAAATAGTATTAAATAAATAGATTGAATCATAAATAAATACAAGAAAACGAAATGTAGCCTGAATATATGAATATTCAACCTGTTCGTTAATCTGCAAGCAAAAAATTAAGTCTTACTAAGAAATCATAAATCACTGAAATAAATGCTCGGGATTAATTACCACGTAATAACAGTGACCTATCCCAGTTAGCACACTTGTAATATCTTGCTCGCTCAGATATGTTACCGATACAAGTGTGCTAACTGGGATTATTCTTTGTGAAAGTTACTGAAGACAATACTCAACAAAAAACTACTTTTGATGAAGAAATAAAAGTGAATAATTACTGGATTTCAATTGTGGCCAATCTTTATGTTCCAGCCGTTCGTCCTCGAACTTGATTCCGCCGTACTTCAGAAGAAACCGGATCGGTTCCGCGATGCCCCTCACGCCGAAATAAGTTAACTTGTAGTCCATCTTTACTCGTCGGGAAAACTTCTGCGACTGAATCAAGTGAAACGGCCCGACCGAGCGGAACGACGACGAAGGTCGACCGGTCGCTCAATTTTATCATGGCCATAGTAATCTATGCTTGCGGAATACGTGCGATGATTAGTGAATTCTGAAGTAGATAACAGAAATAGTGCACGGTAATGATGGGAAGGAATGACACGTTAATAAGAGATATCATTTGATGATGTGTTTGTTTGTCGTCGAAAGCAATTAAATTAAAATTGTTATCTGATGGAATGGAAACGAATGTTTGGTCAGTGTAAATAAAACGAGTTAAAAATAGTATTATCTCTTATCATCTCAATTTGATGTTATGCAATTAATAAAGGCCGCATCGTTTGGCTATATCATTTTTAAAAATTGCTACAGCAATTCATGCCCCATTATTAATGGATCCCGTGATCCATAAAGTAATAAACATGTTTACACAGCCAAATACAATCATTGACATTCAACAACGGTATTCGGTTGATAATCCATTTATTGGTGTTCAAGGATTATGAGAAAAAATGGTGATGTGGCCATCATGTTACTTTCTCCGACTTGTTGGTGTCATTTATATTTACGCTTTCATGGTTTATTTTCAATTTAAATCATATTTTAAATGTACATCGAGCGGACGAAACAGACGTTTAAAACGTCAAAATTATGAAAGATGGAAAAATTATACTTCAAATTCAAAAACTCGGTTTACTCAAAAACTAACGAGATTTCGAAAAAAACTTATTCTTTAGAAGTTATTCATTTTGGCATTTTTTACAATTATTATCCACATAAATTTGCTGTAACTATTATCGTTTCATAATTATAAACCAAAAATTAAAAAATTAATAATAAAATTTTTCTCAAATAGCAATGATTTTACGAAAAATATTTTCAAGCAAAAGATGTGCATTTCTTTGTTGTCTTCAATGTTTGTTTAAATGTTTTTGTGATATTTTTCATATTTAAGAAAATATTGACAAAAAACAAAAAACATTTAAGGTAAACGTCCACTTCCGCTGTACGAAATTTTACCAAAAGCTTTTCAGTTCTTCGGATTACCAAATAAGACGTACGTTCAAAGTTTCATATCAATTGCTCTATTAGTTTTTGAGATACAGCGCGCACAGCAGACATTCAGTCACCACTCGTGCGTTACCATGCATTTAAACAAAGCCTTCTCCAATAAAATGCAAAAATGCAACGACAGCTTCTTGAAGAACATCTTCCACGCGTCTGAGGACATTCGAAGCACCCCTTTCCACAAATACCAGGTCGGTATGTTCTTCCGCGTGAAATAGCCGTAACAGAATCCTTGTTAAAAGGTGAGAGGTTGCAGTCGAAATATCGTTCATCTCATCTTCTCCACACCCTTTCTTGACCATCGGACGATCGCAGGCATCTCAAACCATCAGGTAATCGCGGGTAAAAACGAGACTCATCACCGAAAAGAATTTCACTCCGTTGTAGAAGATACCAACTTGCGTGTAACTGCGCAAACTGCAGACGTGACCTTCGATGCCTAGGCAGTAATTGTGATCCAGATTAAGCAAATATAATTAAAAGCCAGTTGTCAAAAACTATAAATTTGATTATTATCATCACTTAAAATTAAATTAAACCACCGAATACAATGTTTTCCTTTATTAAAAAAAAAATATCCATCTTTACAGCCTCTGAACAATTACATATCGCTCTTGGGACGGGTCTTCACCCACTGTTTGATGGCCGGAAGTTCCAGAACGTTCTTCTTAACCGTCTGCAGATTCGGGTAATCGCCAACCAAATCAGATCCAATCATGTAATTCAAGTAATCCAGAATGCCGACGAAAAACATATCGGCCCAAGTTAACTTTCTACAGGCCAAATGACCGTCGTTGTCCTTGGCGATCTTATCCAGACGGGTCAAATAGTAAGGCAGAGTTTCCTCCATCAGCGGTCCCTTACGCGATTCTTTAATCGTCTGATCCTGTTCGTAAGAGTATAAGGCGATTTCTAAAAAAAAAAAAGTGTTCATAAAGATGATTTCAACGATGAAATCATCAAGTTTCATACTCGCTCTCAAATCGTTCACGGTGTCCACGATCGAGTCAATTTCCAGATCTTCCCATTCGTCCTTGCCGACCAGCTTCACCTGTCTGGCGAAGAACCTGGCGAGGGCGATACTTTGGTGGTACTGCTTGCCGTTGGCCGTCAGCACTGGCACTTGCCCGAAGGGCATATCTAAAACGGAGGTACGATAAAAAAAAAATGGAGCGGAAAATCATTCAAATCAAAAAGTGCTTACTCGATTTCAACTGCGGCCACTGTTCCCTATCGAAGCGATCATCGTCGAACTCTATGTTTCCATATTTCATGAGGAATCTCGAGGGCTCGGCGAGAGCCATTACGGGAAAGTACGTTAGTTTGTAAGCGGGAGCCATTGTTGATCTGGAATTAATTCGTCCCCGTAAAATTAGAATTGGGTAACTCGAAAAAAAAATTACAAATTTCAGATATAGTTGAATCAATGGATCTTTGCGTGGGCGTCATTACTGAAAACTGAGTTTTCTCGCCTTGGACGACGTATGTACACACGTGACTGCGCCTAATTCAACTTACCGTAGAGAGAGTAAACGCATGAAAATGTTGTCGCAACTGGGTTCGGCTATCTATGACGTGCACGCAAAGATTCATTGATCAAAGTATATCTACATTTTCCATAACACCAGCACCACATTATACTAAAACTAAGTACGTGTAATGTTGATAATAATAACGTCTCCAACCGCTGTTAAGCAGTAGGTATCTAAAACTAAAAATATTATAAGTCACCTACTTCTAATTTTATGGGGACAAATTACCCTTCATTACTGTTACACTCGGGAATTTAATAACTTATTATTTATTAGTTCCCGTCCTATTCAAGCAAGTACAACAAACATCACGATTAACAATATAGACATCAAACAATTGTCATTAGAAGCTTCTCGCAAGAATTGTTTTAATTGCTCTCCGATTTCTCAGGAAGGTATCCTTTATGGATTTTACAGGAACCAAACATTCACAGTCTTTCGTCGCTTGCGTTAACACATAGTTTGACATTTCACCAATTTATGAAACAACGCAAATACCAAAACAAGTCAACCATGATATTTACAAACAAGGCCCTTAGCAACGTTACTAATCCGATAAATTCAAAAATTTACAATCCAATATTTTCCCATTTACAGAACAATATTCTTCAATCAGAAAAAAACTATTGATTACAACTAGGGAAATATGAATACATTTCCCTCGGTTGTCTATACATCCCTCGGGCTCCGCCCTCGGGATGTAACTCGCCAACCTCGGGAAATATACTATTCATATTTCCCTAGTTGTAATAATAGCTATAAAATAAATAATGGAAATTATAAGGAGAAAAAGGAGTACTTCTCTCTACAGGGAGATGTTATTTCTCTCACGATTTCGAAGGCTGAGAAATCGACATTCTGTCCCTTTTTGTTATTATTATTACCCGATTTTTTGTGTGCATTAATCGTGACAAATGCAGATTACAATTACAGAATAATGCTAAGTAATAAGACTTACTGTTGAATGGGTCGACGCCGAACCGCAAGAAGAAAATGGCAGAGTAAAATAAAAAAGCCGGCACACCAGAAATTTTGATTGTTTGTTACGTTCTACCGGCCACTAGATCCTTACAAAAGGGGAAAAACTGCGCCGCAAATAATATGTAAATAAACTCACTGATTTATTGCCGATGCGGAGCGGACGGTCTGAATAAAACTGCGAAGATTCGAGGATCGTGCTAACGTTTTATTCTCGATCTAAACGGTGATATAACTGGAAACGCCTCGAGGTGCGAGATAAATCAACTCGGCTCGAGGTCAAACAAATGGAAAGGACACGTTTTAAGCCTGTATGACACGATGTATAAATGTATACAAAATTGACATGTCAATTCTCATAAGAATTTTAAACACCGTTGCATACAGAGAATTGTGGAGTGAATTCCCATGAGAATTTTCGTGTAAATTATTTAAAACTGGTTCTAATTCGGAGGTAAATCTGCGTTAAAAAGTGCGCACAGAGCATGCGGCACGAGTTGCGTACAAATTCTTCTTCTTCTTCTCGCAGACCTGAAGGAAAGGAAATTGGAAAATGCATGACAAGATGTAAGCATGGTTTAAAGTTGAAGGGAAATACCGGAAAAGGAAAGATGAGATGAATTAATATGGATGGAATGTCCTTACAACAAGCGCTTGAGGTGAATTTCACAACAAAATATGCAGAAGGGACAAATAGGAAAATAATTTCTCTGCACAATTCACGGTGCTAATTTACCAGTAAATTTATCGAAGAATTGACATGAGAATTTCGTATAAAATTATACATCGTGTCAAACGGGCTTTACCACGTTTCAGTTTTTTTTTCGGCGCGAATTACGGTTTAATAATAATAATTTAGTAAATGTATAGCAATACATATGAAAATACAAAATATTGATATAAATATAAGTTTGTACACATTAATACATATAAAAGATATATACATATGTACATACAGATACATAACTACATAAAATAACACAGAATAATAATAATAAAAATCGTGATGTGGCCATCATGTTACTTTCTCCGACTTTATATTTACGTTTTCATGGGTTTATTTCAGTGACGGTTCGCGGGGTTTTTTCTGGTTCGGCCGAGGAACAAGAGGTGGTAATACAGATAGGTGCGGTCACGCAGCCAGCCGTCTCTGCAACTGACCCTACCTATCTGTATCACCACCTCTTGTTCCTCGGTCGTACCAGAAAAAACCCGGCGAACCGTCACTGGTTTATTTTCAATTGAAATCATATTTTAAATGTACATCGAGCGTCGTGTAAACTCGGACGAAACTGACGTTTAAAACGTCAAAATCATGAAAGATGGAAAAATTATACTTCAAATTCAAAAACTAGGTTTACTCAAAAACTAACGAGATTTCGAAAAAAACTTATTCTTTAGAAGTTGTTCATTTTGGCATTCTCTACAATTATATTATTATTCACAAAAATTTGCTGTAACTATTATTGTTTCATAATTATAAACCAAAAATAAAAAAAATAATTTTTTTTTTCTCGAATAGCAATGATTTTATGAAAAATATTTTCAAGCAAAAGATGTTCATTTCTTTGTTGTCTTTAATGTGTGTCTATATGTTTTTGTAATATTGTTCATATTTAAGAAAATATTTGCAAAAAACAAAAAACAGTTAAGGTAAACGCCCACTTTCGGTGTACGAAATTTTACCAAAATCTTTTCAGTTCTTCAGATTATCAAATAAAACGTATGTTTAAAGTTTCATATCAATTGCTCCATTAGTTTTTGAAATACAGCGCACATAGACAGACACACAGACACAAAAAAAAAATTCCAGAAATTGTTGAAATGACATCTACTAATAGGGACCCCAAAACGGATATTTCCGTAAAAAAAATTTTTGAAAAAAAAATCACGATCATAATACTTTCTCGTACTTCGTAACGGAGAAAGTAAAAAGGAAACTATCTCTAATCTATATAGAAATGCAATACTTTTATTTTCCAGGTACTCGGGTAGAACATTAATAAAAAATTGCACGGTTTACTTAAGGATAATGAAGACTAGCTAATGAACTTCCACAGACAAGTTATATTATTTGATAATCTTCAGCAATATTTCTCCGTTTTTTCTTAGTCATAATCGTAAGAGAATCGCTCCACTTCAAAAGTCTAATAAAATACAGATGCACGACGTGTTCTCGAATCATTTTTAGTCAATATTCAATGGGAATTAAAATACTTTTTCTATCGATTAATATAGGGCATTTTTACGGGGAATATGTTCATATAATTCAATATTAAAACATTAATTCCTCTACTGTTTAATGTTTCATTAATTCAAATCAATCTAAACGTTAAACAAGAATCCCAATGTTGGCGTATTAGCAACAGCGATATTTATTATTTCCCGATTTTTCCACGCACGTTTAATAAACCAGTTTTAAAGATTGCAAGCTTGTCAGCATTTTAACGTTTCAATTATGGAAATCGTAGCTCCGTACGACGAGTTATGAGCGTTTAAAAATTCAATCAAATCTAGTTCGTAATTACCGCCGCGTCAGCGCCACCTACCGGCCGATCGCTGAACTGCTAAGTGCATATACTACTAGCGGCAAAACACTCTACAATTAAAGTGTATAAATTCGGCAATGAGTTGTACAGCAAATGATGGAATATTTAATTCCGAATCGAATAATGTATGAAATAGCCTAGGAAACTAGGCGGTTATGCTGTATTTTGCAATTGAACATTTAATATATGTCGATAATAAAGTTTACTGTAGGAAGTATTTTAGGTAGTTTCTAAATACGTACCAGTTTAATTAATGAGTACGGTGTATTGATTGCTCTTTTTGTCTTCCATGGTGCATTTTAAAATGCTATAAATTTCAATGTCTAGCATTACAATATACTTTATTACCGATAGTAAATTTTCAATTGCGAATTTAGGCGAAATCGTTCAATTTGCTCAGCTATTTTATACGACAATCGATTCAGAATTAAATATTCTATCATTTGCTGTACAACTCATTGCCGAAATTATACATTTTGATTATAAGTATTAAAAGTTCGGGTGTTTTGGCGCTAGTAGTAATATACATGCACATGGCAGTTCAGCGATCGGCCGGTAGGTGGCGCTGACGCGGCGGTAATTACGAACTAGATTTAATTGAAGTTTTAAACGCTCACAACTCGTCGTACGGAGCTACAATTTCCATAATTGAAACGTTAAAATGCTGACAAGCTTGCAATCTTTAAAACTGGTTTATTGAACGTGCGTAGAAAAATCGGGAAATAATAAATATTGTTGTTGCTAATACGCCAACATTGGGATTCCTCAATCGTTTGATAGTTGGCGCTAACGCGGCGGTAATTACGAACATGGTTTAATTGAATGTTTAAATTAATACAGTCGAACACAAACATAGGTTTTTACAAATTGTTCAATTTACAAATCAACATTTGCTTCTTTCTCATCTCCATTATTTGTTTTCTTAGCTCGAAAACCTTTGATTTGCAAGAGTTTTTTTTTTTTTACACCTGGGATAATCTAATCCCTCTCATCAACATCTTACTAAGATCTGATCAAAATCATAACTCTCTCTATATTCTTATTTATACATTATACATTATCTTATTTACAGCATATTTACATACAGAAAAAAATATTGTTACTGCCTCATGGGCTATTGACATAACGTCTTTCGGCCCCTATATATTCTTGTATAAACTGAATTGAAAACCAAACCAAATTATTGTTAAAAATAATCTATAACCTGAGGAGACAGTTATATAAATCTAGACTTCAGTTTCGATTATCAAGTGAATTACTAATGTTTGAAGACACTTAACGATTCCAGAACTTGAAATCGATACAGATTTATTTTTCATTTGCGCGCGATAACGGCAATCGAAAAAATGACCAAGACGCGGCCGACGAACGCCTTCACCGACCAATAAACCAAAATTCCCGCTCGAACGACGAATTCTACGTGCCCCATCCATTTGACCTCGAGTCGAATTAGTATTGTCCATGTTTATCTCGCACCACACAGCTCTCAATCAGCAATCAGTCCGACGATAAGACGCGGATCCTCTCCAAAGTCATCGCAATTCGTTTGAAGCCGTCGTTCGTCCAACATCGCCAACAAATTGGTGAGTTTAGTTCGTTTTTTACATTTTGTGGTTTCTCATTCGGCTAAAATTATACATAAATAGCCGGCATGTAGCTAACAAACATTTATGCGTATTGTTTAGTATCATAAACTGTAAAATTATCTATAAAACTAAGAAACGAAACATACAAATTATACTCTATCAAATATAATTGTTAAATTGCAAACACAACAAGACTTAATTGGAAAAAAAAACGCGGTTTGCATACAAAAAATTGATTAATCAAATCCGTTTTGACCTTCGTCGAAATTTGCCTTCGTTTATTTCATTCACAATTACAAATCTATCAGATTGTCGCAATTTATGCCGTTTAAAACTTTTTTTTTTATGCAATAAATTACTTCATCTAATCTCGCGTTCGAATATGTTCGCGGTGTCATATTTCATATTATCAATGTAATGAGCGTGTTTTTCGTTATTCGACAGGCGTGAGTCATGATCTTGAAAGCCATTATCTTTATTAAAATATCGTCTTGTTTTTCTTGTAGTCATCGCATTTCACTAATTGCAATTATAAGAATATACAGCGAGTGCAAAAACTATTCTTTCAAAAAGTTCTTATTTTTAGAAAATGAACTTTAATTAACAATCTATTAATAGTGAATGCGATACATAATAGATTTCTCGTTAATATTGTAACAAAAAGAATACAACAACTTAAATACATCGTCTTTATAATCATCAATAATAAAAACTTATATTACCATCTCGTCAACAGTCGCGCAAAAGTTAGTGCAATCGATGAACTGAAGACTACGAGCTGTGACCAGTTCTAAAGGATAACCACAAAGTATTAAATTAATAAAGTCTCTCAATAAAAACTGTGTGAACAAATACTTTCTGTGCGCTGAATTAATATAAGTTTTCATTTTTGTTGATTATAAGAATGATGTGTTCAAATTATTTAATTATTTTTGTTATAATACTGACGAGAAATATATTACATTCACTATTAATACATTTTTAAAGTATCTCTCTGCACTGTAACTATATGGATTAAACACGAACAAGAAATTCTTTGTGAAGGAAGAAAATCATGAAAAAGCAACGATCCGTATTGCACCTCTTGATGCTCGTTACACTTTTACAATATTAATGCATTCGTGCTGTTTTTGTAATTATACTCTGCACTGCCTTTATCTTGTTGACGCGAAGAACTTCATATTTCTATAAATAGTATAAATTGTGCCATTGTGTCATTGTTATCAACTTAAATTAATAAAATAAGTAATCAATTCCAGAGCAACAATGGCTCCAACTTACAAACTGATGTACTTCAACATAACGGCCCTTGGCGAGCCCCTGAGGCTTCTCATGAAGTACGGAGGCATCGAGTTTGAAGACGTTCGCGTTAACGCCGAGCAGTGGCCGGAATTAAAGCCAAGTAAGTACATCGAAATGATTTGCATGCATTTGCGCGCCAGAACTAATGTGGAGGATCTTGGGTTTGAATCTCGGATGTTTGTGGTTGTCCATTTTCGTTTATATATGAATAATATATACATAGTGGGCCAAAAAAACAGTACAAATAGTTTTGTACTCTGATATATCTTTGCGAGTTATTAATATTTTTAAATAAATAATATAACATTGAAGAGCCCAATATTTATAGATAGGATAAAGTACTATCTACAAAGTTTGTTTTTCAAAGCAAATATTTAATGTATTAATCCGTCAACCATCCTTTCTTTTAATAAAAAAAAAATGATTTTTTCCAAAATTAACTGATGATTTTTTCACACAATATAGTAATAACATTGTTTAATTTTTTTCTTCATTATTACTTTTTAGGCCTACCTTTTGGACAAATGCCGGTGTTAACGATCGACGACAAGGAGTACCATCAAAGTCTCGCCCTGGCCAGATTCCTCGCCAAACAGGTCAAGTTGGTCGGAAAAGATGAATGGGAAGATCTCGAAATTGACGCAGTCATGGACACGTACACCGATTTGAGAATAAGTAATGAAACTATCTAATTTTAGCATTACAAACTTTTCACTTCTTGACAGAGCGTAACTAGTAATAATAATAATAGTAATATTTTTAATCACATATAAAAAAACAATAGAATTTACAAAAATTAAATATATTTATAATTCATAATGTTTATTGGTGTTAACGACATGGTCTTACATAAAAATCAAAATCCAAAATTGTGTCTAATAAGTGAATTACTGTGGTTGAGGGAAGTAGTGAGAGAAAAACTTAGACTCACGGAATAATCAGATCCTTTGTAATATTTTTGAAATAATTTAAATTGACACCACATATGACAAAATTTCTTATCAAAGTTTTTTAAACATTATTTCAATCTTTAATGCAATTACAGACGATTTTGGATAAACTGTTATATTATACTCATGAGGAATTACTCATTTGTTCCTTAAGGAAGAAGTAATTTTTTTTTTCACGTACATTCCACACTCGCATAATAAATAACTATTATTATTTTTTTCTGATAGTAGAGAATTTTTATTTGATCGTATCTTCTTTCATTATTTTAGAAATTGTCTCTTATGCGTACGAACTGGACGCGGCTCTTAAAGAATCGCGCAAGGGACCGCTGTTCGAAGACACCCTCCCGTACTACTTGAGCCGTCTGGATAAAATCGCCGAGGAGAACGGCGGCCATTTGGCCTGCAACAAGCTGACTTGGGCAGATCTGTTTTTCTTCGGCCTGCAGGGCTACTTGGACGTCTTGGCCGGAACGGATCTGACCGACAAATATCCGAATTTGCAAGCCGTCAAGAAAAACGTTCTCGAGATTCCCGCCATCAAGCAATGGGTGGAGGTTCGTCCCAACACCGACGCTGAGTTCTTTAAAGCTGTCCTTAACAGATAGAAACGAACGCACCACTAAAAATTAATTGAGTTTCATTAATATGAGAATTGTTTTTTTTTTTTATTAATAAAGCTTGCTCGAAAATCATACATTTATATCATCATATATACAGAGTCTTTTTTTAACTCAGGACATATGATTGTTAATGTCTATGTTCTATGTAATGATAATCAAGTCAATGCATTGCAATGTATTGACAATGTAGGCAACCAAGTACACAAAGGTGTCAGTAAATGCTTCTTCTTCTTCTCTCGGCCCCGTCGACCTTTCACAGTACAGTGAAATCTTAAAATTATTACGAATAAAGTGAGATCAATGAAACAAACGATGATAAATCGTAAGTAATTATAATAAATATTCAAAATGATCACCTTCACGTTCTAAGCACGGGTATGAAGCCGAGATACGAATATCGGCAACACGAAAGTATGTGGGCCGCCCCAGGACAGTGGGGCGAGGGGGAATTTCAAATTTGCCGCTTTTGTAAAGATGGTTCCCTCGATGTTGCCAGATTTATCAAAGATCTTATTATGGGGATTACCGTTTTTAATAATCTTAAAATTTCACTACAAAGTGATAATTTTAACAATTAAAATTATGTTTTAAACATAATTAGACTCATTATCGCTTATATTTGTCATAATAACTAATGAAAGTATAATATTACTGTTTATTAAATATAATCATGTGCATTGTATATTTTATACTTCGATGTATATGCGGCAACGCTTAATGAGTCTCACCATTTTTATTAACTAACCTCAACATTGCTGTGAGTGCTAGTAATTCATGTTTGAAGGTAAGTTATTATATATTCTGTCTTATAAACTCGTCAATTGTATTTATTAGTAATGGAAACATCAAATGGCCGTATTAAATATTCTTGTAAATATCCAGAATGTCAAAATTCTTTCTTTTCCAATACAACTAATGTTGACTACAAAAATCAACATTTCTATAAATTTCCCAAAAATGAAGAAAATCTTAAAACTTCGAAAACCATTTGTGATATTGAACAGTCTTCATTGTTTCAATTTTCATTCATGTGAAGTTCATTTTATTCATAAACATTTTGTTAACCATTTCCGCAAAAAATTAAATTGCAATGCTGTTCCGACACAAAGAAGTAAGACAATATAACTACAATAATTTATTTTTTTAACTATTTTAATGCCATGAATCCTGGATACGAGCAAACAACTGACCTGTTACGACGCCTGAAAGAAATATCCTCAGAAGAACGAAGAGACCTGATGGAACATTGCACCTGGACAAGACTCTAATATCCGATTGTTGTGATATTTTTATATTTGATAATTTTGTTAGTAATAATGTATATAATTATTCTGTTAAATATATTTTTTCCATGTAGGCCTATTTTTATTTTTATTTTGTGAAATCCAATCTTTTTTTTTTACCAAAACCAGTAACTTCTTCATTTATGTACTATCTAAAAGTATAATTAATTATGTGCTCAAAAGACATAATTGATTATATTTTTAGTGTTATTAAATTGAAATATATCGTGTAGACAAGTATAACATTTTTAAATTTTGCCGGAAATCGTAGTAATTTGCCACCCCGACACCAGGCGGCGCCAAAAATCGTGTTTCCGAAATTTAATATGAAGGTTTCATTTCTAAAGGTATGTGTTCTGTGATTTATGTACAGTGACATCAGGAAAAACTGCAAAATTTTCTTCTTGCTGGTTGGATATTTATATGTAGTATTATTATTATTCTGTAAGTAACCATTTGTGCAATTTGCTATAAATCTATAATTTTAACCAATGACTTCTTATTACTCCTACATTTGATTTTAATCTACTGTGAAATTTGTAAACCCACTAGCTCTGTAACCCGTTCTACCCGCACACGCTTTACTGTACCAGCGCCATCCCATGACTACATTGATGAATTAAAATACGGTAAATATTTTACACATAGAGTCGCGGATCTATTTTACTTTATCTATGCCGTGTCGAACGATTCAAAAATAGCACCCCAAGATGCCGAATAATTCTCGGCACAAAAATTAGTACTTACGAAACTGTGGGAAATATAAAAGTTGTTAGTTTCTCATCTTTGTCCGCATTCTATGGACAGCGCCATCTGGATTTTGATCTTTATCACTACGAAATACTCGTCGTAATATTTTTATTGTAAATAAAATAGAAACAACCTTACTTGTAGCAGAAAGCATTAAATAAATTCAAAAAACGAAATATAGCCTGAATTATATATTCAGGCTATATTTCGTTTTTTGAATTTATTTTTATTGCAGTTGTTCATCCAAACTGTCATATACTCTATTAACCTAAAAAGTAAACTTTTTAACTGTCAACATGTTTATTTTCATTTACACTGAATGTTATCAGTCTTTGGTAAACTATTGCTTCTATCTCGGTAAGTTTACCTCGCACGTTGTCATTTTAAAGAATGTCCCTTGTAATTTTGTAAGCAAAACACGCTTAACCTGACCTATTTGGAGTTTTTGACTGCCGAGAGTTTTCATAATTTCAAAGTAGGCGCACATACATTTCGAAACCAGATCCGACAAATTCCAGTAAAACGCAATGTCACAATTGATGCGCGAAGAAATTTCCGATGGGTACAGCATCAAACGGAATCACAAAACCACCGATCTCTTCTCGCTCGAAGGTACGTGAACGCTCCAGCTTTTGAGTCGCGCGCCCGCCTGAACCGTTGTGCTTACAGAGGCTGGCGGAATCTTTCCCATCTACAAACTGACGTATTTCCAGAACAAGGCCCTCGCCGAGCCGGCCAAGTACCTCATGCGATACGGCGGCATCGATTTCGAAGAGATGCCCAACGACGACGACATCAGTAAATCACTTTGAATCTAACCGGGATGTACAGGACGGCAAACGTAACTTGCCGTTGCTCGGTGGCGAAATAGTGGGCGGAACCTTCGAAGGGCACTCTCGATAGATTTCGTGAAGAGTTCGCGCGCCTTGTACGTTCAATTATGTGGAGGAGAGCGCCCGATAGAGTTGTAAATGAATAGCGCACGCGAAGAATTATTACAGAGACTGTACTCGGCCGGCTGTAGAGAGAGAGAGAGAGAGAGAGCTTTCGCTTGCTTTCTGCGCGTCTGGCCAACTTACATTTGCCGTCCTGTAATCAGTGGCGGCCGGTGATAATGATAAAGAGGGGCGTTTAATTGTAGTGCTGTGGAGATGCGTTGTTGTGACCGGTCTCTAGTTACGCCGGCCGTACCATGAGTTGGGCCACCGGCCGCCACTGGATAAAACGTATGCTGGTGTCGGTGGATCATGGTGCCTGACAGTTAAATCCTTTGAGAATATAAATATTGATTTTAGATGATTTTCCTACTTACGAAGTTATAAATTTTATTAAATAGATATTGTTTGTAAATAAATAATTGAGAAGATTCTTCTCCATATACGGATCAAAAGTGTGAACGTGCCTCCGGCAGGGATCGAACCTGCATTCTCCAGATCTTCAGTCTGGGGCGCTGTCGTTTGTGCTGGCAGGCTGAAACTGGGTGGCATCCAGGTTGCAGGTTCGTTCCCTGTCGGAGGCATAATCACACTTTTGATCCAATTATATACGGAGAATCTTCTCCATTATTTATTTACAAATAATATCTATAGAATAAATATTGATAATATATGCTTGTTTATCACAATGCCATCTTATTTGGAATCGAAGTAATAATCGGTTGTAAATGTAATTCAGGACCCGTGGGAAATGTGACGATCACCCGTGAGTACAACCAGAGCGTGGCGGTGGCCAGGTTTTTCGCCAAGCAGGTGAATCTCGTGGGGAACGATGATTTCGAAGATTACGCGATCGACAGCATCGTGGATACGATCAACGACCTGCGACTGAGTGCGGGAACGTGCGTTTCTCTCGTAATCAACCTTTCCATCCCCCTCATCTTGCAGGCATCTCGTTGTATTACTACGAAAAGGAAAACGTCATGAAGACCATCGCCAAGGTGAAACTCGTCGAGAAAACGTTGCCGTTTTATTGCGGATGGTTGGAGAAGGCGGCGGACACGAACGCCGGATTTCTAGCATGCAAAAAGGTACGTTTCAAGTTTAAAGATATTTATGTACATGCGCTGGTATAAGTGGTGGATCGTGCGTACAGTATTAAATACAAAATAAGCAATAATGGATATTTCCAGGGCAGAGAGAGAGATGGTCAATGGCCCAGACGGTGACTTGCTAACTAAATTCAAATGACTGAAACACTAAACTTTGTAAAAGTTACTGAAATAAAGATGTATATATGGATATTTCCATTGAAATTTCTAATTTGAAAAATCACAGAAACAATACTTTCTTTTCTTGTTAATTCTTCATCATCAACGATCATATTTCTATTTCTCTTAGGTTTTTTAAACTCCCATACAATTGCATATTTTCATCCAATCTTTTAAATACCTTAATGTCCGGCTGCCTTCTTTCAGGAAAGTTTGCTTGGTATGTTTGTGCTGCAAGATGGGGGTTTTTGTAACACTTGATGTAATTACAAAACATATCGTATTGTTCAGATATTGAATAATTCGTCATTTCAAGTAATTAATATTTATCGATATTACAACAACTTAAGACAATACACATGTATGAATGATTAATACAACTGATAAACTAATGTAAGATGACAGTTAGTCGTTATAACAAATTTTGTTTTATTTTTATTTATGCCTACTTGTTTTAAACTTACAATTAATATTTCCATTATTTTTTATTTTGACATAGGTTGTTGTACATCGTTGAAAAGAGAAAAAAAAAGTCTATTTATGCGTGTAAAAATCAAATATGGCGGCCATTTGAAATAAGAAAGTTGGTATTAATATCTCGGAAATCGCCATCTTGAATTTTATTTTGACTTGATTTCAATGTTTGCCAAATTAAACCAAGTAACTTTTATTTAAAACTTTTTTTCGCATCTTTAATAATTATTGAGATATTTGATTTTTTTGAAAATCGCGATTTTCAGTTTTTTTTAAATATCTTCTAAACTGCTCGGAATTTTGAAAATTTCTCAACATAATCTGAATCAGCATAGAAAACTGCACAACATTGCCCATTTAACCAGATCTCTAGCTTTAAGAATAAGAAAGATACCCATGCAATCCTACTCTATTTAGGACACCCTGTATAAAACAAAATAATTACAATTTGTATTTTGAACAATTATGTTAGTACGTCGTCTGCCCTTTTATTTTCTATTATTGTGCTTTTGAATTTTCCTACGATGAGAAATAAATCCATGTCTGTCGGATTAACAATGGTTATCCAAAGACCGGTTAACGCTTATGCAATTATGTAAAAATTCGCTCCACACGTGTCTATAACATTCTTTCATTCCAAGCTCATATTTATGTATTCTTTAAATGCCAGAATCTACATTAGTCTGACGGCAATTAAAATATTGTAATTTATTTCACTCATTCGTAACTCGTCCATTTGCATTTGTATCTTTAATTATTCAGCATTGATCGTTTCGTAATCTAAATAATGGAATAAATCAATTCGATCTGTGGTTACGAATAAATTTTAAATGTTTTCTGTTGGTAATTTTCAGTTGACATGGGCGGACTTGTATTTCGTCTCGCTGCTGGGTTACATGAGGGTGATGACCGATACCGACATGATCGCCAGATACCCCCACCTGCAGACGGTCGAAAAGAACGTCCTGGCGATACCGGCGATCGGAAATTGGCTGAAGACCCGTCCAAAAATCGCCGCCAACAAATAAATCAATAGCCGAACGATTGGAGAACGAGTATGGAACTTCAGATCTTACCGTTAACATGTTTGTTAATCCAATTTTTTTTTTTATGTTCGTTTGAAAAAGATGCCGCAAGATACCATTAACGGAAACACAACAAAGCACCGTTGATAAAATCTCGCCAAAGATAATGATAATAGATTAACGTGGGATGACATTTTTTTTGTCGCCTTGCCGGATACTGTTAAGAGAAACGTACTGGCAATTCCAGCCATCAAAAAATGTACGGAAACTCAACCACGACCTGTGATTTAAATTCAGTAAAAATAAATACATACACACATCTATTTGTTGGCAATTATTTACAGTATATTATAGAGTATAAGTATTGAAATAATGTACATGGTTCAATTTGAATCATTTCAAAAAATTTTCAAAGGAACTAATCATTCCGTAAGTCCGAATTATTCTCTCACCAGTGGGTAATGAACATTGAACATTACTTTCCTGAAATGACCGCAGTAATTCGCTTATTACACCCGATTTATATACCCATATTCTTATTCTAATAGTTATAGAAAAAGTATTGTTTGTAGGCTGAAAGACTTAGGTCGCTGGCCCATTGTATTCCTCTAAGGAGGGCAATAAACGATTATTATTAAAAAAATTATTGTTTGTATTATCAATCGTAAAAGTAATGCAACAATTTTGACTATTGACGCCCTCTAAGTTTTGTTCGTGTCAACTAAAAATCCATTGATAAGCATTAAGAGAGAACAATGTGCGTTCGTGGCGCTACCTACGTTTTACCTGTAGTAACTAAAACAATTTTAATCGACTTAGCTACTGCTTACAACGTGAAGGTGGTCATTTTGAATATTTATTATAATTACTTACGATTTATCATTGTTTACTTTATTCGTAATAATTTTAAACTTTCACTGTACTGTGACAGGTCGACGGGGCCAAGAGAAGAAGAAAAAGAAGCATGTACTGGCACCTTTGTGTACTTGGTTGCCTACATTGTCAATACATTGTGATTATTATAACATAGACATTAACAATCATATGTTCCGAGTTAAAAAAGACCCTGTATATGTATGATTTTCGAGCAAGCTTTATTAATAAAAAAAAAAACAATTCTCATATTAATTTTTAGTGGTGCGTTCGTTTCTATCTATTAAGGGCAGCTTTAAAGTAATCAGCGTCGGTGTTGGGACGAACCTCCACCCATTGCTTGATGGCGGGAATCTCGAGAACGTTTTTCTTGAGGGCTTGCAAATTCGGATATTTGTCGGTCAGATCCGTTCCGGCCAAGACGTCCAAATAGCCCTGCAGGCCGAAGAAAAACAGATCTGCCCAAGTCAACTTGTTGCAGGCCAAATGGCCGCCGTTCTCCTCGGCGATTTTATCCAGACGGCTCAAGTAGTACGGCAGGGTGTCTTCGAACAGCGGTCCCTTGCGCGATTCTTTAAGAGCCGCGTCCAGTTCGTACGCATAAGAGGCAATTTCTAAAATAATGAAATAAGATACGATCAAATAAAAATTCTCTACTATCAGAAAAAAATAATAATAGTTATTTATTCTACGAGTGTGAAATGTACGTTAAAAAAAAATTTACTTCTCCTGAAGGAACAAATGAGTAATTCCTCATGAGTATAATATAACAGTTTATCCAAAATCGTCTGTAATTGCATTAAAGATTGAAATAATGTTTAAAAAACTTTGACAAAAAATTTTGTTGTATGTGGTGTCAATTTAAATTATTTCAAAAATATTACGAAGGATCTGATTATTCCATGAGTTTGAGTTTTTCTCTCACTACTTCCCTCAACCACAGTAATTCACTTATTAGACACAATTTTGGATTTTGATTTTTATGTAAGACCATGTCGTTAACACCAATAAACATTATGAATTATAAATATATTTAATTTCTGTAAATTCTATTGTTTTTTTTATATGTGAATAAAGACATTATTATTATTATCATTACTAGTTTCGCTTTGTCAAGAAGCGAAAAGTATGTAATGCTAAAATTAGATAGTTTCATTACTTATTCTCAAATCGGTGTACGTGTCCATGACCGCGTCAATTTCGAGATCTTCCCATTCATCTTTTCCGACCAACTTGACCTGTTTGGCGAGGAATCTGGCCAGGGCGAGACTTTGATGGTACTCCTTGTCGTCGATCGTTAATACCGGCATTTGTCCAAAAGGTAGGCCTAAAAAGTAATAATGAAGAAAAAAATTAAATAATGTTATTACTATATTGTGTGAAAAAATCATCAGTTAACTTTGGAAAAACTTGATCCTTTTTTTTTTTATTAAAAGAAAGGATGGTTGACAGATTAATACATTAAATATTTGCTTTGGAAAACAAAATGTTTACACTTTGTAGATAGTACTTTATCTTATCTATAAATATCGGGCTCTTCAATGTTATATTATTTATTTAAAAATATTAATAACTCACGAAGATATATGAGAGTACAAAACTCTTTGTACTGTTTTTTTGGCCCACTATGTATATATTATTCATATATAAACGAAAACGGACAACCACAGACATCCGAGATTCAAACCCAAGGTCCTCCACATTAGTTCTGGCGCGCTAATGCACGCAAATCATTTCGATGCACTTACTTGGCTTTAATTCCGGCCACTGCTCGGCGTTAACGCGAACGTCTTCAAACTCGATGCCTCCGTACTTCATGAGAAGCCTCAGGGGCTCGCCAAGGGCCGTTATGTTGAAGTACGTCAGTTTGTAAGTTGGAGCCATTGTTGCTCTGGAATTGATTACTTATTTTATTAATTTAAGTTGATAACAATGACACAATGGCACAATGTATACTATTTATAGAAATATGAAGTTCCTCGCGTCGACAAGATAAAGGCAGTGCAGAGTATAATTACAAAAACAGCACGAATGCATTAATATAGCAAAAGAGTAACAAACATCAAGAGGTGCAACACGGATCGTTGCTTTTTCATGATTTTCTTCCTTCACAAAGAATTTCTTGTTCATGTTTAATCCATATAGTTACAGGGCAGGGAGATACTTTAAAAATGTATTAATAGTGAATGTAATATATTTCTCGTCAGTATTATAACAAAAATAATTAAATAATTTGAACACATCATTCTTATAATCAACAAAAATGAAAACTTATATTAATTCAGCGCACAGAAAGTATTTGTTCACACAGTTTTTATTGAGAGACTTTATTGATTTAATACTTTGTGGTTATCCTTTAGAACTGATGACAGCTCGTAGTCTTCAGTTCATCGATTGCACCAACTTTTGCGTGACTGTTGACGAGATGGTAATATAAGTTTTTATTATTGATGATTATAAAGACGATGTATTTCAGTTGTTGTATTCTTTTTGTTACAATATTAACGAGAAATCTATTATGTATCACATTCACTATTAATAGATTGTTAATTAAAGTTCATTTTCTAAAAATAAGAACTTTTTGAAAGAATACTTTTTGCACTCACTGTATATTCTTATAATTGCAATTAGTGAAATGCGACGACCACAAGAAAAACAAGACGATATTTTAATAAAGATAATGGCTTTCAAGATCATGACTCACGCCTGTCGAATAACGAAAAACACGCTCATTACATTGATAATACGAAATATGACACCGCGAACATATTCGAACGCGAGATTAGATGAAGTAATTTATTGCGTAAAAAAAAAAACGTTTTAAACGGCATAAATTGCGACAATCTGATAGATTTCTAATTGTAAATGAAATAAACGAAGGCGAATTTCGACGAAGGTCAAAACGGATTTGATTTATCAATTTTTTGAATGCAAACCGCGTTTTTTTCCAATTAAGTCTTATTGTGTTTGCAATTTAACAATATAATTTGTATGTTTAAATTACATTTCGTTTCTTAGTTTTATAGGTAATTTTACAGTTTATGATACTAAACAATATGCATAAATGTTTGTTAGCTACATGCCGGCTATTTATATATAATTTTAGCCGAATGAGAAACTACAAAATGTAAAGAACGAACTAAACTCACCAATTTGTTGGCGATGTTGGACGAACGACGGCTTCAAACGAATTGCGATGACTTTGGAGAGGATCCGCGTCTTATCGTCGGACTGATTGCTGATTGAGAGCTGTGGTGCGAGATAAACATCACAGAACACATGCCTTTAGAAGTGAAACCTGCATGTTAAATTATAGAAACACGATTTTTGGCGCCGCCTGGTGTTGGGGTGACAAATTACTACGATTTCCGCCAAAATTTAAAAATGTTAAACTCGTCTAAACGATATATTTCAATTTAATAACACTAAAAATATAATCAATTATGTTTTTTTGAGCACATAATTGATTATATTTTTATATAGTACATAAATCAAGAAGTGACTGGTTTTGGTAAAAGAAAAGATTGGATTTCACAAAATAAAAATAAAAATAAGCCTACATGGAAAAAATATATTTAACATAATAATTATAAACATTATTATTAACAAAATTATCAAATATAAAAATATCACAACAATCGGGAATTAGGGTCTTGTCCAGGTGCAATGTTCCATCAGGTCTTTTCGTTCTTCTTAGGATATTTCTTTCAGGCGTCGTAACAGGTCAGTTGTTTGCTTGTATCCAGGATTCATGGCATTAAAATAGTTAAAAAAGTAAATTAGTGTAGTTATATTGTCTTATTTCTTGGTGTCAGAACAGCATTGCAATTCAATTTTTTGCGGAAATGGTTAACAAAATGTTTATGAATAAAATGATCTTCACATGAATGAAAATTTAAACAATGAAGACTGTTCAATATCACAAATGGTTTTCCATGTTTTAAGATATTCTTCATTTTTGGGAAATTTATAAAAATGTTTATTTTTGTAGTCGACATTAGTTATATCTTAGTTAATAAAAATGGTGAGACTCATTAAGCGTTGCCGCATATACATCGAAGTATAAAATATACAATGCACATGATTATATTTAATAAACAGTAATATTATACTTTCATGAGTTATTATGACAAATATAAGCGATAATGAGTCTAATTATGTTTAAGACATAATTTTAATTGTTAAAATTATCACTTTGTAGTGAAATTTTAAGATTATTAAAAACGGTAATCTCCATAATAAGATCTTTGATAAATCTGGCAACATCGAGGGAACCATCTTTACAAAAGCGGCAAATTTAAAATTCCCGCTCGCTCCACTGTCCTGGGGCGGCCCACATACTTTCGTGTTGCCGATATTCGTATCTCGGCTTCACAATATATGCGAGATATATTTCGATCGACACGCCTCTACTTGTCTCTACTGCCATTAAGTCAGGGATATGAGAAACAGATCTCTTGTCATACTCCGATGAAGTACCGTCATTACTAAAATTGTTTTAAAATTTTATATATTGTGCATATTTTTTATTTTAAGTGTGTATTTAGATAGCTTATTGCTAAATAAAGATTATTATTATTATTATTATACCGTACAAATCGAAAATTAATGCGCCCCCCACCCTTATCCAAGGCTCCTACTTTCCTCGTTTGCAGCGCCGCATCATATGTGTACGTAGTTGCCTATCTATTTAAGTTTATCATTGGAAAAGATCACGCCGCGCGCTATTTGTTGTTAATTTCCATTCAGCGTCCCGAAGCTCAAAAATATAGCGAATTTATGTGTACAGGCTATGAATATTAAGCAAGGCTACCGCAGCATTTAACGTGAGTGTATATTACATTAAAAGAACGCGTACATTTTTAAATCAGCGGTTTGAGGTTATGTCGCGTTGTTTTCTGCACGTGTTTACCGTTTTCAGATGTCGTTCAGGGGGCGCGGAGGCTTCGGCGGCGGCCGCGGCGGTGGCGGACGCGGTGGGAGGAACAGTTACGGGGGCGGCGGCGGCGGAGGAGGATTCAGGAATAATCGCAATTTCGACCAGGGCCCCCCCGAGCGCGTCATACCGCTAGGTTATTACGATTACAGCGCGCAAGACGATCTCGTGTGCAAGGTGGAGATCGAGGACGTTCCTTTTTTCAACGCGCCGATATACCTGGAAAATAAGGAACAGATCGGAAAGATCGACGAGATTTTCGGTAACCTGAGGGATTACTACGTGTCGATTCGGCTGAGCGACGAGGTCAAGGCGGCCAGTTTTAAAAAGCATCAAAAGGTAAGTTTACGATTACAGAGATTTCAGTAACTTTAATACGTCGGCTGCCGTGGCTCTAGATTAGCAGTACCTAATCCTTTTGATTTCTAGCTTTAACACGGCAGCAGCCGTGGCTCTACAGAGCAGTACCTAATCTTTTTGATTTCTAGAGGCATTTTTAAAATCAATTTCTATGAGCCTAGCAGCAACGGTTTGTGGGTTTTTTTTGGTACGGCCAAGGTAGCAGAGATGATAATACAGAGTACCAACACTATTAGAAAAATGTAATTTTGCAGCAAGTTAGGTTGGTACTGGTATACTTCCAATATATTCATTCACGACATCTCTAATAGACACATCATTGACAGTTTGTTATTGTTCTTGATTTCCGTCGTGGAGAACGTTCTAAATAATGTTATGAACCAACTACACGTTTACGCGGTAAGATTCTTCAGTGCGGTTTTCTTATAAATAAATTTTGGTAAGTACTACTTTTTGTGGCGCAACCTGGTGGGATTGCTGTCACTCAAGATGTAAAAAAAGTCTAATCTATGAGTAGATGGAGTATACCTCGGCTGTACCAAAAAAAAAACTACACGAACTGTCACTGAGGCCTACTCTATGTATTACAACAAGTTTATGGTGTTTACGGTTAGAGGGGATAAATAGTACGGAAAGTACACAAGGCTATGCAATGTATTAAAAAAAAAAAAAAATGTAGAAACTTAGCCATAAATAATTGCACAAATTTTTTTTTCACAAACGGGTGAGAAAGTTGATTTCTCAGCCTTCCAAATCGTGAGAGAAGTAAAATTTTTCTATCTAGGGAGAGAAATTATTATGCGAGGTTCCATTATTTATTTTAACTGTCACGTCCGACATAATTTTTTTCTAGGTTAGGTTTTAGGAACGAACATTTTATTCATTTGTGAAAAAAATTGTATATATATCTCCCTCTTTTTTGCCCTCGGGATTCAAATTTGCACCTCGGGAAAAATCACGCAATTCTCTCCCTCGATGTATAATCTACTATTATTATTATTATTATCTGATTAAATTATACTTGTGGTGTTGCAGTTGTTTATAGATCCTGCGAAATTACTGCCCCTGCAAAGGTTTTTGCCCAGAGCACCGGGGAGTGTACAGAAAAGGGGCGGCAGGGGAGGAGGAGGGCGAGGCGGTGGTGGTAGAGGTAGGGGCGGATTTGGGGGAGGACGAGGGGGCGGAGGCGGTCGTGGATTTGGGGGAGGAGGACGAGGAGGCGGCGGTGGGTTTGGTCGAGGAGGTGGTGGAGGAGGACGTGGATTTGGCGGCGGCGGCGGTCGGGGAGGTGGAGGAAATAGGTTTGGCGGCGGAGGAGGAGGAGGAAGAGGGCGTTGGTAGATTTTATACACAAGATTATTTGCTATTATTGTCAATTAGATTATATTTGATGTAAAACTTTCATGATTTAAAAACCCTTGCCATTTTCCAACCGTACCTTCACTGCTGTCCGCTTGGATTTTTAAAGGGTAATTATTTACCCAACAACTTTTTTCTTACGCAAAATCGGCGTTCATTGTTTGTTACAAAGTTATTAACAAAAAACGTTATACCTGTTCGAAAATATTGAATTTAAAGAAAAATGTTTTAGACAAAAACTCCTAAGCTCCTAACCTAACATCATTCATTGAAGTGTTTATTAAAACAGAATTTAGAATTAGGTTAGGGACTTCAGTTTTTGTCTAAAACGTTTTTCTTCAAAAATACTGATTTTAGAGAAAAATGTTTCTATAAAAACTGAAGCTCCTAACCTAACCTAACATCATCCATTGAAGCGTTTGTTAAAACAGAGTGTTAGTTAGGTTAGGAGCTTCAGTTTTTGTCTAAAACATTTTTCTCTAAAATCAATATTTTCGAAGATGCAACGAAAAACAGGTGAAACTCTTTTTGTTAATAACTTTTTAACAAACAATGAGCGCCGATTTTGCCCAAGGAAAAATGTGCCATGCAAAAACGTGTCAAGTGAGCCCTACAGGTAAATAATCACCTTTTAAAGTGCGCTGGAACAAATTCACACCAACTTTAAACAATATTTTGACTGCTTGATTCAGTATAGCATCTCCGGTGTTTACATTTGTGCTGATGATAATAAAACATGACTCGAGTCGTGATCAGGACTCAAAACGATTTGCACATTTAAACACAAAACTGCCTTTTTATTTAATTCCTCGGTACAATTAAACAATCGCCACTGAAAACCACATTCGAAGCAAATTATTCGTCGTCGAACCTAATGTGTTTCCCCAATTCCCGCTCGGCCTTCTTCAGCAGCTTCTCTCGACCCCTCAGCTTCTTCGTGTCCTTTTTGCACTTGATGTCCCTGTTAGTTTTAATGTGCGACCAATACTTCCGTTCCTCTTCCCCTTCCAAAACCACGGGGGATCCCCTCTCGCAATTCTGGCAGAAACCCTGCGCGCTCTCCTTGTTGGAAAAGCGCAGGAACACCTGGTCGTTATTCAACGTCACCGGCGCGTCCACGTACAGACAAGTCGGATTTGCACTTTTCAAATCGTTCTGAGGAAAATAAATGTGTATTAATTTGCAATTTTAGAACGGCGGAAATTTGCGTTACCTTTAATTTTTTTGCGTCGGCGTAAGGTTCCGACAGTTTTAGTTTAATAATAACGCCCGGAGTGAACTCCATCTTTTCAGTCTTAACAACCGCCATCGCGTCATCTTTTTTCATGTGCGCGGGTTCTTGTTTCTTCTTCTCATCGAATCTGTTGCTGCCGAACTTCTTCTTTAAAAGGTGCCCCTTGAGCTCTTTCATTTTGGTCCGTTGCATGTTTAGGTAACGGTTTCTCATCGCTTTCCATTCCCTCCTAAATTCAATCAAACGAAAATTTGTCCATCAACCAATTTCATGTTCTTTGTCGATTTCGAGAAGTTCAGATTTTATAAGACTTAATCTTTGTAGATTTGCAGGTTGAATATTCATAAATTTAGACTATCATTCATCTTTATTTAACCCATATTTGCCCAAGATTTAAATTAAAGGAAAGCAAACAATATGTTTTTTCTAAATCAAGTAATAAGATTTCGTCAGTGCCATCTATTTTTTTTTTCTGATTGAAACAATATTGAGTGATATTGCCTTAGTTACGATATGTCATAACACACTTATGTGAAAATATAAACATCAAAAAAATGTCATTAGGAGCTTCTCGCAAGAATTGTTTTAATTGCTCGACAACACCTCCGATTTCTTAGGATTTTACAGCTTTGGATTTTACGGGAACCAAACATTCACGGTCTTTCATCGCTTGCGTTAACACATAGTTTGACATTTCACCAATTTATGAAACAACGCAAATACCAAAACAAGTCAACCATGATATTTACAAACAAGGCCCTTAGTAAAGTTACCAATCCGATAAACTCAAAAATTTACAATCCAATATTTTCCCATTTACAGAACAATATTCTTCAATCAGAAAAAAAACTATTGATTACAACACGGGAAATATGAATACATTTCCCTTGGTTGTCTATACATGTAACCAGCCAACCTCGGGAAATATACTATTCATATTTCCCTAGTTGTAATAACAGCTATTTTTCTAAATCAAGTAATTAAGATTTCGTCAGTGCCATCTATCATTTTTTTTATTCCAATAAGTACGTTCAGTGATTATTCATCGACATTTGACATGAAGCGAAACATAACCTCTGATTTAGAGAAACATATCATTAACTTTCCTTTAATTTAAATCTCGGGCAATTGTGTGTTAATTAACTTAATTTTTATAAAATTACCACTAACTTGGTCAAAACCTCAAAACCCAACTCCTTAAACTTTTTCTTATTCGACTTTTTCTTCTTGCCCTTGACCTCGCCGCTCGCCTCCGACTCGGATTCCAGTTTGATCCGTTTGGCTCCTTCGTTTTCCACGCTGTCGCCGTCCTCGCTCAGTTTCCTCTTTCTATTCCCGTCGCGTTCGCCGCCCTTCGCGTCCTCGTGAAACGCGGTTATGCTGCACAGTTCCTCCGGCGGCGAGGAGATCTTGCAGTCGATTTTTTCGAAGAAATCCAGGGCCTTCTTCGCCTGGACCTCTGTGTCGTACTCGATGAACGCGAAGCCCTTGTTCAGGCTGTTTTTCCTGTACTTGGGCAGGGAGACGTAGACCACCCTGCCGAACTCGCTGAAGATGCTCTCCAGGCGTTCGTGCGTCGTGTCCGACTTGACGTGTTGCACGTAGAGGGTGCACTCGTCCATGTTCGTTTTTAACTTGACGGGCGTCGTGCGTTTCACCTTCGTTTTGTCCTCGGACAGCTCCAGGATCTCGGATTTTTTTAAAGATTTTACTATGTCGTCGATCGACGTCGTTATCTTGAGGATTTTGTTGAATTTGAGGAAGACGTTCAAGTCGACATCTGAAATGATTTCAATGTATTTAAAAAATTATTATTTTTCTCACTAAATAACGTACAAGCAGTGCCTGCTCTAATCTTTAATTGTAATTGTGGAATGCTTACATTCATTTTCGTTGATGAGTTGACTTAAGAAACGATCTTTCGTTAGATTCGAGTCGCTGAAGTAAAATTCCATTTGCTTGACGATCGAGCTGTACAATAGCTTTTTGCGCTGGCGGCCTTTTCTCGGGGTCTCTTCCTGAGTTTGGTCCATAATTATACGAATTGGGAAATGTACTTTTCTAGGTTATGTCGCCTTTTGAAACAATAGGTTGGCACCCCGTACGGTTTCGGCGCTACCAACGTGCCCTCTTCATAGTCGCACTGCGCTCTCTATAGGAATTAAAGTTTTCGCGCCGGTGCCGCGAGATGGCGCAACATCGCAAAATTTAAAAACGGTCGGCAAATAATAATAATATTAGTCTTTATTTCCTCAAATAAAACAATACAATAATAATAACAATAAACAGTATATATGTAAAAAAAAATATCGAGGAAAAAGGCGGAGTTCAGCAATTGGTTACAGAAATTGACACAAGATGACACAACCTGCTAATTCAGTCTGAATAACACCAATGGATAGAGATGGGAAAAACGATTCCTTGGTTGGAGCGGTTCACGGGTCCTTTCCACAGTTATATACCATGTTTTCTGAAATGAATTCCAGGCTTCCAATTAATTAAAAAAATATAGAATATGGGTATTAATAGTGTGGCTACAACTGCAATAATTTTTTTTTTGTATTTTATACTTGGAAATATGAAGAACTGAAAAGCTACTGGTAAATATTTGTAAACGGGAAGTGGGCATTAAATATTTACTGTTTTTTGCATGTTTCGATTGGTTTTTTTAAATTTTAAAAGTTTCATTAGTCTATTTTTGTCATGGCTTCTGTTATTACTTTCTCCGTTACGAAGTACGAGAAAGTATTGTGATCGTGATTTTTTTTGCGGAAATATCCGTTTAGGGGTCCCTAGATACCATTTCAACAATTTCTGGAATTTTTTTTTTGTGTGTCTGTGCGCGCTGTATCTCAAAAACTAATAGAGCAATTGATATGAAACTTTGAACATCCGTCTTATTTGATAATCTGAAGAACTGAAAAGCTTTTGGTAAAATTTCGTACACCGGAAGCGGGTGTTTACCTTAACTGTTTTTTTGTTTTTGCCAATATTTTCTTAAATGTGAAAAATATCACAAAAACATTTAAACAAACATTAAAGACAACAAAGAAATGAACATCTTTTGCTTGAAAATATTTTTCATAAAATCACTGCCATTCGAGAAAAAAAATTATTAATTTTTTTTAATTTTTGCTTTATAATTATGAAACGATAATAGTTACAGCAAATTTATGTGAATAATAATTGTAGAGAATGCCAAAATGAACAACTTCTAAAGAATAAGTTTTCTTCGAAATCTCGTTAGTTTTTGAGCAAACCGAGTTTTTAAATTTGAGGTGTAATTTTTCCATCTTTCATAATTTTGACGTTTTAAACGTCAGTGTCATCCTCTCGATGTACATTTAAAATATGATTTAAATAAACCATGAAAACGTAAATATAAATGATACCATCAAGTCGGAGAAAGTGACATGATGGCCACATCACCATTTTTTTTACGTTATTATTTAATTTTCGCATTTTCTCCTCTCTCTCTCATCGATAGTAAACATAAATCAAATCCTGTAGATTTTTAAATTCTGATCATTTATTTACTCTTGTGCTTTTTCTCAAAAATAATCTGGAAAGTAGGAAAATGCACCGCACGCGGTATATCATACTCTTCTTAATTCTTGAATGAAATAAATAATTTCTTTATTGTGAAGTTAATAAAATATTATTGAATTTTTTATGCTGCGGGTTAATTTATTTTTCATTTACTTATTTATTAAGCATCTAAAAGAAATGTCGAATTTAACTAAAGTTAAAAGACTTGATGATAAATTAATGTAGAAATTTGAAGTCGATGAGCGTGAAAAAAAAACTAATGTTGACTTTAAGGGGGTTTAGCCTCTAGAAAAATGTTAATTTTTACTTTCTCCGTTACGAAGTACGAGAAAGTATTGTGATCGTGATTTTTTTACGGAAATATCCGTTTTGGGGTCCCTAGATGCCATTTCAACAATTTCTGGAAAAAAAATAATTTGTGTCTGTGTGTGCGCGCTGTATCTCAAAAACTAATAAAGCAATTGATATGAAACTTTTAACATACGTCTTATTTGATAATCTAAAGAACTGAAAAGCTTTTGGTAAAATTTCGTACACCGGAAGTGGGTGTTTACCTTAACTGTTTTTTGTTTTTTGCCAATATTTTTTTAAATATGGAAAATTTTACGAAAACATTCAAATAGATTTTGAAGACAACGAAAAAATGAACATGTTTTGTTTGAAAATATTTTTATTGGAGAAAAAAAATTATTATTTTTTTTCATTTTTGGTTTATAATTATGAAACGATAATAGTTACAGCAAATTTGCATAATTAATAATTGTAAAGAATGCCAAATTGAACAACTTATAAAGAATAAATTTTTTCGAAATCTCTTTGGTTTCTGAGTAAACTGACTATTAAACTCAACTTACGTGGCACAATTTTAGGTTATGTCGCAGACGAGCGATATAAGTTAAAATGCGCAAAAACTACTACATCAATTAACATGAAACTTTGAACATAAGCCTTATTTGATAATCCAAAGAACTAAAAAGCTTTTGGTAAAATTTCGTACACCGGAAGTGGGTGCTTACCTTAACCGTTTTTTGTTTTTTGCCAATATTTTCTTAAATGTGAAAAATATCACAAAAACATTTAAACAAACATTGAAGACAACAAAGAAATTAACATCTTTTGCTTGAAAACATTTTTCATAAAATCATTTTTATTCGAGAAAAAAAAATTATTATTTTTTCTACATTTTTGGTTTATAATTATAAAACGATAATAGTTACAGCAAATTCATGTTAATAATAATTGTAGAGAATGCTAAAATGAACAACTTATAAAGAATAAGTTTTTTTCGAAATCCCTTTAGTTTTTGAGTAAACCGAGTTTTTGAATTTGAAGTATAATTTTTCCATCTTTCATAATTTTGACGTTTTAAACGTCAGTTTCATCCGCTCGATGTACATTTGAAATATGATTTTATTGAAAATAAACCATGAAAGCGTAAATATAAATGATACCATCAAGTCAGAGAAAGTAAAATGATGGCCACATCATCATTTTTTTATTATAATGTTGTGGCTAATAATTACAAACCAATCATGGTGATGGTTGCGACCATTATTACGTGGTAATTCATTATAAAATCACTGAATAAAACACTTACTAGATAATGACAGTAAAACGTCGAAACTTAAGTCGTGATATGTATGTATATGAAATATTTGTACATACATCAAATAAATTGTGGTAAAAAACATAGTAAGTGTTTTATTCAGTGATTTTTTAATTACAAACCAAGTAATAATCAAGTTTGGGTTTCTTATTGTCACATCGGCACTTCCGTCTCCTTCCACCAGCTTGCATCATTTTGCTGCTTTCCCATCGGCACGGCAACTCTCTCGCCGGTAGATTTGACCGACTATTTTCCCTACGGTGGAAAAATTAAAAACACCATTTTCTTATCAACATTTTTAATATTTATTTTAAATATATTCATTCGCTCGATTCTTTTTTGTAATTCAACATTTATTTACATTAATATCTTCATATCATTCTAAACTCTATATTTGGCCAAGATCTACTTGGTATCTCTTTTTTTTAATAATATATATATAATATTTATATATTCACATATATACACAGACAGACAGACGGGGACGCATTACGGGCACTGACTGGAAACGTCTCTCATTCGTTCACCTTCTCGGGGGGGGGGCAGACGGTGCCTATAATTGTGTGAGTGCACGTGTGCTAATGTATGTATGCAAAAACTATATCAAGGTATAAATATATGCACTGCATATACATATACTCTCTTTATACATTTCCTTTATATGTATACATATAAAGTAATATTTACAATTTTGAACGTTAAATCCAACACCAGGGGGGGTTTGGAGTGTGTCTGATTAATTTTAATACCTGTTATTTCATTATAATTTTTTCATTGTGAATTAATAAAGAAATTAAAATCGCTCCAATTACCACATGAGTTTTACAAAGACTAAAAAATTACATTTACAAAATAAAATATCGTGTGAGCCACAAAATTTTGTTTCATAGTTGGCTGTGAGATAAATGAGGTATGTCGCATATTATTACGTCATGAGACTGGATTAGTTCAATTGAGGCGGAAATGTAATTAATGAAAATTTCAAAATCAAGGGTTGCCTTTTGTTGTTATAATTTGTTTTTATACCGTAGCCATTGTTATGAAACAAACAAAAAAATGTTTCTACAACTGTCAGAAATTTGGTTTCAAAATATTCTCTTTATTATAAAAAGTGGAAATATACACCCTGAGCCCTAGGGTATATGAGGCCAGTTTTTCCCGGTGCTCATGTGGTTACACGCTCCCCCGTCAGAAACTCCACCCCCGTAACCCCCCGTAACAACGGCACTCCTCCTCGGTTCGAGATTTTCGTACGCACACGTAACCTTAATAATCCTTGAATTTGTATACATATATATATATACACCTAGCACTTGAATATGTTTTTGTGTGTATGTTGTGTGTGCGCGAGTGTGAAAAATACATTCGAATCTGTTTAAGTAGAAAATGAATTTTACACATTTATCTGGATAGCGTTTTTTTTTAAACATATTACGCCCTCAAAACGTTTCCATTCTTACGTGTCGTATTGGCAGTTTATCTTTTTAATTACAAAATTACTGCTTCGTAATGAAATGCTATGCTCCTTTTTTCGAAACACAAAATGTATCCACTTTTAAGTGCTGCTATTTCCCTTGATTATACAGAGTCATTCAAAAGAGGTGCTTAAGCTTTCGAGTCGGATATAATTGGAAGAGAGTACAGGAACAAAGTTAAGATTACTATTCTGCGTGTAAATACTCTTTTTGGAATTGCATTTTTTCTTTAAATAAAACAGTTTCTTTGTTTATTTTTTTAGTGACTTGATTATTTTCAAACTTGAAGTTTGAAAATGATGAAACTCGAGTCACTAAAAAATAAAGTTTGATTAACCCTTTCGCTGCTGTTGAGGCATATTTACGTTAGGCTTTTGCGTCAACAAGTTTCTTAATTTTTCGCGAAAAGTTACTTCTTTAACGTTCCACAAACAACAAGTATACTGTTAACAGATATATTCTGTTAGATGCTGTTAAGCATTCCAGGCCAATCTAAAGCCGCACCGCAGACGTGGAGCGTTTCCTAATGCCGCAGCGAAAGGGTTAACAAAGCAGCTGTTTTATTTGACGTTTCAAAATGTATCACGAAGTACAATCAATGTATTTTTCTGTATACAGTAAATAGAGAGCTTATGCCCAATTTTTGAATCAACTCGTGTTTTATGCAATCATACCGGAAATGAAGGAAGAAAACAATTCCCTTCCAGTCCGGTACGATCGATATTCAAATGGTACACTCGGTAAATAAATAAATAAGCGAAATATAAAAGTCGATTCACAACCCAAACAGTTTGAGCGCGCGGCCGGTTACAGTAAATGAAATGAGACGATTTGTACAGAAATAAATTAGGTGAGGGGATGATGAAAGAGAGAAAGAGAGAGAGAGAATAAATTTTGTTTAGTTTGGCATCATGTTGTGTTTCCCCCCGCACACGCCGCACCGCACCCCGCACCAGTGGCACAGCTTGAGCGGCGGGTAGAACCAGAGGCAGGGCAGAAAGAGGGAGAAAAACGTCAGGCAGACCCACCGCTTGCCGCAGTTCTCGTCCGAGCAGTCGCACGGCTGCTGGGCGAAGTCGCCCTCGGCGTCCGACGCACAATGGTAACTGACCCCCTGCGCGCACGTCGTACACGTTATAAGGTTTATCGCCTCCTTCACCCTGTCGGGGGCGTACTCGCACGCACCCTTCTGGTTCTGGTCCTCGGTGTACAGCTCGTGGCAGTGTCTGCAGCGGATTTTTATGCGCGGCGCTTTCTCACTTTTCCCCCCCTTGAAGGGCAGCGACGGCTGCTGCAGCTGCTGCTGGTGCTGCGCCGCCGCCACCATCTCCAGCGACTTCTTCAGGCTGGAGCCGGAGTCCCGCCGGCACGACTGCGGCTTCTGGTCCTCCACCACCGGGTAGATGTACTCGTGCACCGCCGTCAGTTGTACGTACGAATAGTTCTCTGCAAGAATAATTGTGAATAAGTTGATGAATTTATTGAATCACTTCACTCGTACAAAGTCTGGTCGTGTGATCAACTGATTCAATTGTCCTACAGGAGCCTAAACTAAACACCCACTTTCTGTATTAATTTTAGTTTAAACTAAAGATAAATTTAATGTGTAATTACCTTTCTTGATTAAATAATAATAAAAACTGCTGTCGTTTAAAGCAACAATTGATAGTTGTCTTTTTATTTATAAATTTATACATATAAAACAACAATTAATTGAACAATAAAACCTTAATTACGTATTTTACAGATAAACTCATTTTCAACACTCGAAAAAACTCGGTTTTTTTTCTTAAACCAAAAACAAATGCAGACTTAAAACTTTTACAGAATGATTCAAAAATGATTGGGCTTTGATATTCTAGAAAAATCTAAGCATGCCAATTACCTTGTTTTGCAGGTAATCACCAACAAACTAAAAATTGCCATTTTGAGCGCTTGAAAATCGAAAAAGCGTTGTTTTTTCTTAAACCAAAAAACAAATGTGGACTTAAAATTTTTACAAAATTATTCAAAAATGATTGAGCTTTGGTATTCTATAAAAATTTGAGCAGAAATGGTATATCACCAGAAGTCCTTAGGGCAGTGTCTAGAGCCTGTGAGTCGAAGTTGCGGTTATGCCTCCAGCAGGAAGGTCGTCATTTCGAACATTTAGTTTAAGTTGTTAAATTTTCTTTATCTGCATTTGTCATATCATGTTGAATAAATAGGTACATACCATTATGTTGACCGTATTTGTGTATTTGTTTTCTCATGGCACACTTGGGAACGGAAAACGTTTCCCGACATTTGCGATGAAATTCCTTTTTTCTCCGAAATTTTGTTATGCAATGTGTATTTTTTTTTACACCAATGAAAAATTTAGAGTTTTGGCTGTACAACGCCGTAATTTTTTTAGGGGGGTGCCATTTGAAATTTTCGGAAAAAATGACAACATGCGAAGATCAATCAAAAATTATTTTTTTTCCATAAATTACCCAAAAAGAAATTATGTGAAGGTATACGAGGTCTTAACCTGTACCTCAATTCAAAATTTAGGCGCCGGCGTCAATTAGTTTCTCTACAAAAAAATCTCAAAAATGGGGCGTAATTTTGAAAGAAGTGGTTATAACAGCGAAACCGCTAAAGTGAAGGGTATAACATGTTGGATAAAAAAATAAGTACTCGTCGAGCACTTTCCAAATCTGCAATAAAAAATAGGGCATTCCATTTAAAAAAAACAAGTTTGGTACGCCACTGGAGTACGGCACGCCACTGATGATTAGAAATATTTTTGAAACATAGCGACGGTAACTATGCACCACTTTGTTCTTAGATTTTTTTCGATAGCTTTTATCGTAAAGGAGTTATGGTCCGAGGCGTCTTAAGTGCCACACCCGGTGGTATATATACCGTGTGTTTGATGAAAAACGCCCAACGCCATAACTCTGTTATTTATTGACCGATTTGAATGAACTAAAAAATAAAGTCAATGGCTCTTTAAATACAATAAAATGGCGGTAATTATATGTTTTTTCAAAATCAACTTCATTGCCAAATGATGGTCAACTTTAAATTTTTAAATTGCTGCATATACTTTTCTAATTTTATATTATTAGACATTATTTTTCTGAATCCAATTATGCACACTATGTTGGTTTAAAGTTAATACTTATGCCAGAAAAAGATAATAATAAATCTCGTTCACATGATTTTTTTGGCAATAAATGTAGTGTGCCTTGAAAAAAATTCGAATCGACAAATGTTATTTATTGTATAAGTAATGTCGGCCATTTGTTATTAGTGTGCGTTTCAGACATAATCATGAACAATACCGAATTAACAGACAGCTAATAGAAATTGAATAGCTGCGGCACGAATTTATCATCTACGGCGAATACCAGAACCTAAATTTAGAAGGTTAGAAGGGAATTTGAGACGACACAGATCCTTTCAAAAGCCGAGAGAGTGGATCGACAATTTCGTGGACTTGCAGAGTCGGACGTTCTACAATAATCACAGAACATCGAACATCTAAATCGTAAGTGAATTAATAATCGCACTACTTATTTACTCTATTCTACATTGAGTCGTTACTTATTGGATCCTTATTATTCATGTTTGACATAACCTTACAACAAATGAGTTTTGTCACTTTTTTCCAAGGCACGCTAATTATAATTTTTGAAAAATATAATTTTAAATGGAAGGTTTATTTTAATTTTTTTCGACCAAAATATTGAACGAAAAAAAAACATATTGGGCATTATTGGATTCAGAAAAATAATGTCGAACGTAAGAAAATTAAAACATTATATGCTGCCATTTAAAAATTTCAAGTTGGCTATCATTTGACAATGAAGTTATTATTGAAAAAAATCAATATTGATGTCTACATTAAACGACTGTCAATAGATTTATCACCCAATTCATTCAAAATTGTTTACTTTTCGTTTGTACGCTCACATCTGGAATATGTTTCATGTGTTTGGTCACCAACTCAGGCTACTTATATTAAATCTATTGAAAATGTACAAAATAAATTTTTGAAATCAATTGCCTATAAATTGGGCTATACTAGTTCATTAAACCTCGGCTTAGTTTCCTGCGAATTGCGAATTAACAAATTATGTTGTCGAAGATTTCATGCGGACTTGTCATTCTTTTACAAACTCATTTCTAATTATGTACAATGCTCATCTCTTTTGTCTCTAATAAATGTTTTTGTTAAACCTATGAATCGTTCGACTAGACAAGCCCCCATATTTCGTATTCCATTTCACAATACGAATTATGGTTACAACAGCCCAATTTCTCGAAGTTTCGAACGAGCTGTCATTGCATCGAAACTTCGATTTATTTCATAATACTCATGTGCAGTTTATGTTGCATCTAAAAAATATTAGACATTGTAAATAAATTTATGAGTTTGTGTATATATTTGTATGTACGTGCGCCGATAGTTTAAAATTAGTTTTAAGGTTATATTTTTCCATGATTATATTACTTTAATTTTATTATTATTTTTATAAAATGGATTTTTCCGTAAATAAACATTATTATTATTATTATTATTTGTTAGTATTTAAACCACCATTGATTTTGGTTTTTAGTTCATTCAAAACGGTCAATAAATAAGAGAGTTATGGCGTTGGGCGTTTTTTATCGAACTATTTTTTTTCACAAACGGGATAAAACGATCGTTTCTAAAACCTAACCTTGAAAAAAATGTTGTCAGCCGTAACAATTTAAAAATAAATAATGCAACCTCGCCGGAAGAGAAGTAATCACTTCTCTCCGTAAATGTGATTTCTCTCATGATTTCGACAGCTCAACTATTTCTACCTATTGCGAAAAATGTATTATTCGTCCGCCATTGTGGTGAAACATTGATAAAGTTTAAAATGTAGTTTTACCAGATAACAGTCTCATCGATCCAATATTTAAAATGTATCTTTTAATTCTTACGTAACAGTTGAGCACCTGGAAAACATTTAACACTTTAGTACCCAACGGTACTTAAAAGTCTCATCGGTATATTCTTTTTCTACTTAAGTCATTTCAATGTAATTCGACCAGAACTGCATATCAAGCGAACGTTTCGATTTTGCACTGCCTGGGGTTCTTCTCTATGGTTTTTTGTATTGCTTTTATTTGTTTTTAAAACTGGCAATGTAGGTGCTTGTAGGCAACACATATTGGGATTTAAGGAAAACTGTTGTTGTTTTTAGATTATTTTCTGATGGAATACATAAGTACACTTAATACGTTGACAGCCGTGACCTTGCAAACTGCCTTAGAAAACTATGAGTATTCTTGTTGTTAGCTGTCAAAATGTTAAAAAAAACAAAATATGGAAAATTGAATTTCCCAATTCTTTCGATAAAGTCAATAAAACACGGTTGTATTCCTTTCTTCACAATTTATTTTTAATGCTAGATGTACATTTCGGGTACGAAGTACCCATTATCAATAGCCAACTAAAATAAATAATGAAGAAAAGAATATAACTCTGTTTTATTACTAATTAAATCTTCGCATAACTCGCAAACCACATCAGTGATAATAAAACATGGCTTATGTAACTAAATTTATTATATATTATTGCTTTTTTTTTTTTTTGTAAAACATGATTAAAATGTGATTTTTTTTTGTTAAATACAACGTTTGAGCACTAAAGGGTTAAATAAATTCATTTATTATTATTTGCAATACTAACCTTTGTCGCCCTTTAAGGAATCGTAGGCGAGCTGCCTCATGTCGGCCGGCCTGTCATTGGTAATGTAGTGTATCCGGTGGAGATGTTCCGATCCCTTGCTGCTGGAATCGCTCGAACTCCGCGAGTTCATTGGTTCTTGTGGCAAGTTTAAGGTCTAAAAAAAAAAAACGAGAGAGAGGTAAGACACGAAACGCAATCTCAACGCCGGAAACGGTGGAGGGGGGGAAGAGTGCGTACCATGAAGACATCGTCATCTCCAACGTCTTTTTGTGGTTTTTGTTGAAGGGCACATTGTGGGTAGTTGTCCGCAAAACCTGCAAGTACATTCACGAGTGAGTACCGTTTTAATTCTTCTTGCGTCTTGCGTGCGAACGAGCGCGGGCACTTACCATGGAGGAAATCCATAGTTGGGAAAGCATGGGAAAAATAACAAATAGAGCAGATAAGAAAGATTATTAACACCTAACTCTAAGTGATATTTTATTATGTTAAAAAATGGAAATGGAAATTAAGATTTTTAAAATAATGAATTTAAGAAATTGGTAAAAACAATTTAACGAAGAGCAACTCTTATTACGTGTAACTCAACTCAATAGTTGTCATTTTCAGCGCTCGAAAATCGAAAAGGCGTTGTTTTTTCATAAACCAAAAACAAATGTAATTCAACCAGAACTGCCTATTGGTATTTGTAGGCGACACATATTGGGATTTAAGGAAAACTGTTGTTGTTTTTAGATTATTTTCTGATGGAATAGATAAGTGCACTTAATACGTTGACAGCCGTGACCTTGCAAAAGCGAAAATCAACACTCCAACTTTGAAGGTTCGCCGTTTTGTTCAAGATTCGAATTTCAAAAACCGGATCCGTCAACGACAAGGAGAAACACTCTCCGTTTGACATTTGCGTTTCAGATGAACGGGCGAGGAGAAATCACCGTAACCGCGGAATTAAGCGTATAGTGCGGGGCCAACTTCACAACGGTAAAAGAGGGAGATTTTATAACTTAATATTTTCAATAAAATTTGAATACGAAGCACAAAAGGTGTTGCTTTATAATGTGAAAAGTCTCATTTTTATAATTTTGTCACTTTGATCTGAAAAAAATTAATAAAAAAAAGCTTTTTTTTTTTGGGTTTCAAATGTATATGCCCCCTTAATCGTCTCTCTATCTCTACTAGTTTCCGAGCTACCCATGCTAAGCATCGAAAAAACTCACCCTGTATAAAATGTGGCAAATTTTTCAATTAAGTTTAACGAGTATTTGGCCGAGAAAATAAGGAAAAAAAAAATCAAATTGTAAAGCAAGTGCAAAGTAATTAGAAAAAGTTCTGTGGCTGAGTGACAGAGTGCAGTTAGAGCAACTATATAATATTTATGTAATAAAAACATCAGTTTTTCAATTCAATTCAATTTATTTATTTCGAAAAAGAAAGTATTCATGGAGTCATCAAATTTGAATAACCCTATATCTAAATAATTATATAGGGGCCAAGTACTATTTGTGAGGTAGTCTAAAATTGAACAAACTTTTTATTTAAAAAATAATCCTAGGAAAAGTGCAAAAAATTAATCATCTTGGAACAAATGTAATCTTTATTGAAGTCTAGCAACTTGAATCGACAATTAAATTTAGTTTGTCTTATGAATGAATAGCAATGAGGTCCACTTACCGTCCAGCAGTTCCTCAACAGCGGTGCGCACCCCCTTGTCGAAGGCCCTGGCGTCGGCGGCCGTCTGGAAGGTGAGGCCGAACTTCTTGTCCTCCGTCTTCCAGTGGTGGAACGTGGGCATCACCTTGTTGTACTCGAAGTCCTTCTTGATGGTGCACCGGAGGACGGTGCACTCGTCGCTGATCCTCTTCCCGTAGATGAGATAGTCGTGCTTCTGCTTGGAGGACTCGGGGCCCCCCTGCGACGGCGAGACGCGCGGCCTCTTCCGCACGGACACGTTGCTCAGCCCGCCGCCCCCGAGGGGCACCCAGCCGCCGGAGCTGTCGTCCCGCGACATCACCTGTGCACGGACTCGCACGAGGTAGTTCCCACTGCAACAGCGGCCGTTCTTACTTGCGCCCTTCATCTCATTCTTGAAGATCATGTCGCCGCCGCCGCCGCCGCCGTCGGAATCGAGAGGAGGAAGAAGGGCATTTCCATTTCGACGGCGGTGGTGGAGCGAGCGCGCGTCCACGTCCGCCGTCCCCCTTTATCGTTCCGCGAACGCATTATTGACGTCATTCGGTTCCCCTGAAAGCGCGCCCCTGATGCGCGCGCGCGCGCTCCCCCGTCCGACCACCACGTGAACTCGGCGCTCGGGGATATATAGGTAAGTAGGTGGAAGTTCAACGGCCGATCTCCGATTCGGGATTTGCTCTCGCGCGCGCTTTCCCTCCAATACCCCAACAGCCCCACGATGACGAGCAATAAACATTTTTCGAAATTGGAAAATATTTAAACTGGCGGAGAAATTGGGGCACGGTTTAAATGTGGCTTTCCCCTGTTTTTGTGTCTGTTTTATGTAAAACAATTGTTAATTTTAAATGGATTTTATGATTCTGACAGAAACTCCATCTAGTGGTCTGGAGATAATCATTGGCAAATTTAGAAAATTTTAATTCCACTTTTTACTTTCTCCGTTACGAAGTACGAGAAAGTATTGTGATCGTGATTTTTTTACGGAAATATCCGTTTTGGGGTCCCTAGATTCCATTTCAACAATTTCTGGAAAAAAAAAATTGTGTCTGTGTATGTGCGCTGTATCTCAAAAACTAATAGATCAATTGATATGAAACTTTGAACATACCTCTTATTTGATAATCCGAAGAACTGAAAAGCTTTCGGTAAAATTTCGTACACCGGAAGTGGGTGTTTACCTTAACTGTTTTTTGTTTTTTGCCAATATTTTCTTAAATATGAAAAATATCACAAAAACATTTAAACAAACTTTGAAGACAACAAAGAAATAAACATCGTTTGCTTGAAAACATTTTTCATAAAATCATTTTTATTCGAGAAAAAAATTTATTATTTCCTTTTTAATTTTTGGTTTATAATTATAAAACGATAATAGTTACAGCAAATTTATGTTAATAATAATTGTAGAGAATATTAAAATGAACAACTTATAAAGAATAAGTTTTTTTCGAAATCCCTTTAGTTTTTGAGTAAACCTAGTTTTTGAATTTGAAGTATAATTTTGCCATTTCATAATTTTGACGTTTTAAACGTCAGTTTCATGCGAGTTTACACAACGCTCGATGTACATTTAAAATATGATTTTAATTGAAAATGTAAATATAAATGGCTATGATATCATCAAGTCGGAGAAAGTAATATGATGGCCACATCACCATTTTTTTTTATTTTTAAGAGAGAGAGAGCCCTTTGTTTTAATGTAACATACAAAACTCTGTTTTACAGTGTTTTTTTTTAAATGAGCAACTTCATCAATGAATCTTTCTAATTAAACGTGATTTTGTGGATTAGTTTAAAACCGATATAAAGGGCGGCATGAGAGTTGCACTTTAACCTAAAATGTATCCAGTGGAGTTAATGCTATTATTATTATTATTAATTAAGTAATTCAACCTTACCATCTTAATCTGTAATTCTAATTTATTTTTACTATTTATCGCTATTTTATTCAGTCTAAATTTTACATATCCACTTGACCTTATATAGTTTGAATTATATTAAGTTTGAATTTTATAAATATTTTGATTTTACAATTTTACTTATTTGCAATATTTTAACTAAATTTTTAAATTTTACTTATTTGCAATATTTTAACTAAATTTTTAAATTTTACTTATTTGCAATATTTTAACTAAATTTTTATATGTATGTTTTATTTAGGTTTAGAGTTACTTTTACCTTAGCTCCTTGATTTCGCCTACTTTTTAAGCCTTGTTAATACAAATTATTTAATTTTAAAGCCTTAATTAATTTTATTATCCACTTATTCTTTAATTTTGTCTCCACAACATATATTCTTCGACTTGTGTAAAACGAAAGTTATTGGCACCAATAAAGTATTATTATTATTCCTTCTATTCAAGTTAATACAAGAGTGTTCCTTATGTAAACTAACAAATATACCCCATCATTTTACAAATGAACTAATTTACATAAAAGGCGCAGTTTTTTCCTTCATGTTTTGTTTGAATCATTTGAATTGGGGCGGAGGAGGGGCTCTGCCCACTGCCCTCAACTTATAACTTTATCCGAACTACAAAATATTTTTTGTTGAAAAATTCTTCGTGAAGATTGTTTTTAATCTTCTTAAGAGGGTAATTGTGTACCCCAGCATCATTTTTTTTTAATGTCAGCTAAATCTATAACCTACAGCATTCGCCCTTTATATATCTTTTTCCATCAATTTCATCACAAAAAAATGGTGATGTGACCATCATGTTACTTTCTCCGACTTGATGGTAGTCATTTATATTTACGCTTTCATGGTTTATTTTCAATTTAAATGTACATCAAGTGTTTTGTAGACTTGAACGAAACTGACGTTTAAAACGTCAAAATTATGAAAAATGGAAAAATTATACTGCAAATTTAGAAACCGAGTTTACTCAAAAACCAAAGAGATTTCGGAAAAAACTTTATAAGCTGTTCATTTTGGCATTCTCTACAATTATTATTAACATAAATTTGCTGTAACTATTATCGTTTCATAATTATAAACCAAAAATTAAAAAAAAAATTATTTTTTTTTTCTCGAGTACCAATGATTTTATGAAAAATGTTTTCAAGCAAAAGATGTTCATTTCTTTATTGTCTTCAATATTTGCTTAAATAGTTTTGTGATATTTTTCATATTGAAGAAAATATTGGCAAAAAATAAAAAACAGTTAAGGTAAACGCCCACTTCCGGTGTACGAAATTTTACCAAAAGCTTTTCAGTTCTTCAGATTATCAAATAAGACGTATTTTCAAAGTTTCATATTAATTGCTCTATTAGTTTTTGAGATACAACGCACACAGACATAAAAGATTTTTTTCCAGAAATTGTTGAAATGGCATCTAGGGACCCCAAAAAGGATATTTCCGTAAAAAAAAAATTCGGATTATCAAATAAGACTTATGTTGAAAGTTTCATATCAATTGGTCTATTAGTTTTTGAGAAACAGCGCGCGCGAACACACATACACAAATTTTTTTTTTTCCAGAAAATGTTGAAATGACATCTAGGGACCTCAAAACGGATATTTCCGTAAAAAAAATTTTGAAAAAAAAATCACGATCACAATACTTTCTCGTGCTTCGTAACGGAGAAAGTAAAAAGAATCCTGTTTGCATTTGTGTTGTAAAGAATCTTCTGTATAAGAAATTTGAGCCGGCCTTAGGAAGGTTAAATTAAAGAATTCCTTTCTTCGCTGAAATTTTATTTTTATTATTATGTAATTTAAAAAAATACCTAAATTAGAATTGGGAAAAATTCTTTCCAATATTATTATTTTCTATACATAAGGTACAAATAAAATAATTTTATTGACAATTTCACCAGTTGAAAATTCGTTCGTAGTTCCGCACAGAGCGGGACGGCGATACATCTGCCGTCTCGCAATGACGTCACGGGATGAAACAAATAAAAGTGGGGGATTGACCTAAAATGTAAGCATGAATGGCCGGTAGGGCGACAACCCTAAAGAAATTGGGTCACCCTGCTTCTAAAAATAGAACGGCACCGTTTATATTTAGCGCGGTATGTTTAATGTTTAAATAATTTGCACAAAACAATAACTACGCCTCAATATTATACATATTTACATTACTCGAGAATTTAAAAGCTTTAAAACTTTTCTCTCGTAATGTAAAAACCTTCATAACGTTTACTATTATCACATATAAATACGAATATTAAAGTTTGTAATTTATTTTGATGAAAATTTTAGCGATGATTTTAAGAATGTTGAATGATAACGCGAGAAAACATCAATAAGCGCGGCGGTATCAAGTAGGCCACGTGCGGAAAGTGTGCCGGGTCGGGGGAGGCGGCGGTGGGGGTATGACGTCAACGATGAGCAGGTAGGGGAGGCGGCGAGCGAGCGAGGCGGTTGGTCGGGGCATCGGGGCGATTGGCGGACGCGGGCGATGACGGCACGGCCGGGCGGCGGTGGGGGAAGTAAACAGTGACTAGCTGCATTCCATGACCCAGTTCCGACATGAATGACTATTGCAGAGGGTAACAACCCTGGGAAACAGCTGAAATTGGGTCACGGTACATGCCTAAGCCGGAATATATAGAGGATGCGGATTCTATTTTTAGAACTCTCCTGAACGGAACACCTCGATGAATGAATGAATTTTCCGCCCTCTCGGCGGTGGCCGCCGCCTACGATTTTCGGTGCGGTATTTTCGGTTAATTTTGAGGGGGGCGCCCGTTAAAAATACGGGCCGCGCGCGATCGACCCATGAATGGGTTTCGGTTCGACCTTCGTAAACTCGCGCTCAATGCGAAATTTTCATTTACATCACTTCAGAATGGTCTGTCTTTTTATTACACAATTGGCGGCGTGCATTTTATGTGAACTTGCATAAAACTAAAATTAACAATGAATTCATTTTGGTGGTTTATACAGGGTAAATTGTGGAAGACGAAAAGTATAGTATTTCTCATTTTATTGTATTTATCTACAAGAAGTCGGGGAATTTTTAATTTATTTATTTATTATTTTAACTATTTTATTTTGAGAGCAAAGTATAACAAACCATATAGAGGGTGTAGTGGAACAAAACGGAACATAGGATTTTCAATGATAATTTCTTTATACTTGAATATTATCTTCCCTGATCACTTTAGAGGAAACATGTAAATAAATGTTTCGTAGAGTAAAAATTTCTGCATGCAGTCATGCTATTATTTATTTTTTAGCGTTCACGAAAACCCAAAAAAATGATCAAATAAAAATGATAATTTCACTAAAATAATGATTGCCATGAAATTAAACAAAAACGGAGCGCTGTTGATTTGTTGGCTTCTGTCAAATTTATTGAATAGTTCATAAGTTTTTTCATTAAAAATGTATTCTATTCAAGAAAAGGTGCAAATTGTGAAGTGGTGCTATTCTAGTAGCAGTTTTCGTGAAGTGCGGGATATGTTTGCAGTCAACTATCCCGATCGACCAACTCCCTCCATTGCAACAATCCAAAAGTTAGTTCATAAATAGGAAACGACTGGCTCATTATCACGGAATTCTAAGAGGACATCAAATGTGGAGCAGAATTATTTACCAAAAAATGAGAAGGATGACGAGTTTATGATCTTAGCAATTATGTCTATTTACTTTACCATTATTATGAAAACGGGATTCATCCGACCACAAGGTATAAGGCAACATTGCCATTTCTTGCATAGTTGCTAGTCATGCAACAACGGTCAGGCGAGGTTCGAAGTCCCTCGCAAGTAAACCTTGGTGCAACTGGATTTTGTATGGCTGTATAGTCCATCTACTCATAGATTAGACTTCTTTGACATCTTGAGTGGTAGAAATCCCACTAGGTTGCCGAACGACTTTCGCCACAAAAGTAGTATTTATGAAAACTTAATTTATTACGAAAATCGCACTCGAGTATATTACCGCATTGGTGTGTAATTGGTTCGTCACATCGTTTAGAACGTTCTTCATATCGGAAATCAAGACAGTTAGCAAACTGTCAATAATGTGTCTATTGGCGATGTCGCGTATGAATATATTGGAAGTATGTCAGCATATATCAAAACAAATTTTTAAGCATGTACAATGCATTCGCTTTTAAACAGTACCAAATTTTTTTATTTTAATTAATTAAAATGTTTAATTTTAATATTAACTTTCATTCAATTGATATAGTAGGTTATGTGGAAGAGCAGTTAATAGTTGAATAAACTAACTGAACTTTGCCTACTCTTGTAAATTTAATTTTTGTAATTACCTTTTCATTAATAGACAATTTATTATTATTATCATTATTATACCTGCACCAACCTAATTTGCTGCAAAATTACATTTTTCTCATAGCCGTGTTGGTACTTTTCATTATGTAGTGTTTGTCACTGAAGATGTCAAAAAAGTCTAATCTATGAGTAGATGGAGTATACCTTGCATTCCTTTAAAATCTTCCGAATGGACGCGTATGAAATATTGCATTCGCCTTGGATTTCTCGAAATATGAGGATTTACTACAATCTTCATTTGTGGCTATTTTTCTTTTAAAAGAATGTCCCAATTTCTTAAATGACCCACCTTTAAGAAGATTCTGGGCTAATTTGGGAAACATTTTTACCGAGGGAACACGTCTGTCTGAAGGGCTTGAAGCAATTAGGCTTTAGTTCAAAATTAACGCGAGATTTAAATTAAAGGAAAGTAACGATACGTTTCTCTAAATCAAGTAATTAAAATTTAGGTTATTTTCGTCTTTTCGGAAAAAAAAGATAGATGGCGCTGACAATATTCCAGATACTTTAGGCAAATCTGGGTTTTTGACAAATGTCTTGATGCTTTACGATTTTTACCACATTCCACGTAAGTTAACATCATATCTAATTTTTCTTGATTCAAATATCACACATTTATTATCGCGCTAATGGAAACTATAAAATAGATATGGAAAGAATGAAACTGCTATTGGCATTTCACATTTGGTTAAGCGATTGTTTCAAATTTCCATGGCTTCATGTGATTTTATATAAAATAAAATTTTAAACTAGATTTGATGAATACCGTAAAGATATAATTAACACGTTCGCTGCCACTACAGTTGGGATTGCATTTATGCAAGTATAAAGTTGGACGCACAAGCGCCGGTGGCAGCGAACGTATTAATAATACACAATCTACGGGTTTGTCCAAACATTGCAACGCAAATGGACATTTTTTCAATCCCGACAATTTTAAAATTCCACATACAGGAAATAAAGGTCGTGTCCTCAACTGCCAAGAAGGCATGGAGATTAACAGAGCCATAAAACCGAACAAAAATCTATAAACGACAACAGAGACATCTCGAAATAAACGACAACAGAGACATCTCGACATCACCGATCTCAAATGCCCTTATTACCCTTTAAAAATCGATATAAACCCTGTAAATCATTAATTTTGTACATTCCTTGAAAATGGCTTGCAGCCAAAACTAGTCGGAATAAATAATTTAATAAGTGAAACATATCGTGTGATCTTTCTTAAATTTAATTGTTAAAAAAAAAACAGATTTGGATATTTTCTTATTTATTGTTTTTCTTAATCTAAGCTTATGGTTGTAATTGATTTCTTTATTTTAAATTTTTTTTGTAAAAAGGTTCATCCGTCAATAAATAAATAAATAAATAATGGATTTTCGGATGCACAAAAGTGCCCTCTATCCGAATTGAACGAAAAATAGGTATCATTTGAAGAAAAAAAACATTGACTGTCGCTGCCTTTACAGTTGTCATCGTATTGTTGATTCGGTGACGCCATTAAATAGAGAATTTCCTGCTGTTTACAAATATATGAGGTTTGTTATACTTTACTCTCAAAATAAAGGAGTTAGAAGGAGTGGAACACCAAACTGACACACCCTGTATAGGTATACAGTGTATTCGAAAAAAAAACGCCCAACGCCATAACTCTGTTATTTATTGACCGATTTGAATGAACTTAAAAAATAAAGTCAATGGCTGTTTAAATACCATAAAATGACGGTAATTATATATTTTTTCAAAATTAACTTCATTGCCAAATGATAGTCAACTTTAAATTTTTAAATGACCGCATATACTTTTCTAATTTTATAATATTAGACATTGTTTTTCTGAATCCAATTATGCCCGTTATGTTGGTTTTACGTTAATATTTATGCCAGAAAAAGGTAATAATAAATCCTGTTCTCATGATTTTTTTGGTAATAAATGTAGTGTGCCTTGAAAAAAATTCGAATCGGCAAATGTCATTTATTGCATAAGTAATGTCAACCATTTGTTATTAGTGTGTGTTTCGGGCATAATCATGAACAATAGCGAATTAACAGACACGTTACAAATTTATTTTCTATGTAATAGAAATCGAAAAGCTGCGGCATGAATTTATTATCTACGGTTTCCAGAACGGCGAATTCCAGAACCTAAATTTAGAAGGTAAGAAGGAAATTTGAGACGATATAGAGCCTTTAAAAAGTTGACGAGAGTAGATCGACAATTTCGTGGACTTGCAGAGTTAGACGTTCTACAATAATCACAGAACATCTAAATCGCAAGTGAATGAACACACACTACTTATTTATTCTATTCTACCTTGAGTACTTATTTATTGGGTCCTTATTATTCATGTTTGACATAACCTTACAACAAATAACATTTGTCACCTTTTTTCCAAGGCACGCTAATTATAATTTTTGAAAAATATAATTTTAAATGGAAGATTTATTTTAATTTTTTTCGACCAAAATATTGAACGAAAAAAAAACATATTGGGCATTACTGGATTCAGAAAAATAATGTCGAATGTAAGAAAATTAAAACAGTATATGCTGCCATTTAAAAATTTTAAGTTGGCCATCATTTGACAATGAAGTTATTATTGAAAAAAACAATATTAATGTCATTTGTTAGTATTTAAACCACCATTGACTTTGGTTTTTAGTTCATTCAAATCGGTCAATGAATAACAGAGTTATGGCGTTGGGCGTTTTTTATCGAACACATGGTATAAATAATTTCAGAAGCGGAGGTGTTTTTCTTTATATTTTAGAAATGATTTAGAAAATATTCGGTATTCCCATCACGAGCCCATAAAAATATAATTAATCTCGAAGGCAAATCAGAGCACCCATTAATGAATTATTATTGTAAAATAATTGAAAACCGCTTGCAACTTACTAATTATTTTCTCTGCATTGAAACAGAAATTTTAATTTTTTTTTTTCAATAATCAAAGAATTCTTAGTTATCTTCAACATGTATACAGGGTGTTTCAAATTCGAGGCTCGCCGTGGGGATCTCGCTTATTAAAAGAGATAGAGTATAAAAAATTGTTTTATTCCAATTTACAACAAATTTTTCACTTTTCACTGTAAAATATTGATTTTAGAGAAAAATGTTTCAGAAAAAACTGAAGCTCCCGGAAAGCTCTACCTAACCTAACCTAACCTAACCTAGTTTTAGTTAGACAAAGTAAAATCACTTTACAAATAGACTAATTAAAACAAAAACACTTTTTACTTTGTATAACAACTCAGTTTGCCATTGTCAACTTTAGATTTGATAATGGCAAGCTGAGTTGCCGAAACTGCAGTCAAACAAATGAATTAAAGTGTTATACAAACAAAGTGAAAAGTGTTTTATTCTATATAAAAGCATGTCTAATGAAGTAGAAGCTTCCTATATAACAAATATAAAACAAAAACGTTTGCAATTTTCTTTCTTATAATTTTTATTATTACCTAACCTTTGCGGATTGTGAGATAGGGTGTACGCACCACCGATTGTGAGATGGGGCCCCCCTTCGTTTCGATTTTAACTCGACCGTTTAATTCAACCAGTTTAACATTAGCAACTGATTTTACGAATAAACCAAACAAAAAAAGACGGTCTTTTCCGTTTAATTATTTACACACGTGAAACCCTCACTTAATGTTCTTCCAGTTGGATTGTGGCACCACTTTTTGTTTCAATTATAAACTTAACCGTTAACTTCGGATTATACTGGTTGGATTGTATTCTTTACTTTAACTCGAACGGCGCCCGAGAGGTGCCATTATTATTTATGATAATATGTACCTTAGATTTTGCACGCACTGTAAATTTTTTAAATCAGTTTTTTCACTTTTTTGGACTTGAAAACAAAAGAATTTAAGTGATTTTTTCCAGTGGATTATTAATCAGCATAAAATTCTGCAAAAGTGCCAAATTTAAACACACCCTCTATCTCTTCTAATAAGCGAGATCCCTATGGTGAGCCTTGAATTTGAAACACCCTGTATATCAGATGGTGGACACTATAACATTTCTGGCAAAATCGTAGCAAAATATTTGGTACTCTGTTAAGTGAAAACAGTGATAAGTAAAAGTAATTGATAAGCGAAATCGAGACAAAAGTTTTAAACGAGTAACCCTGTAAACTCCTGTTATTCTTATGCTAACAAAGGTGACTGGTAGATTGGCAATATGGCCATTTAAAAAAATAAAAAAAAAGTGTTTTGATATTCCGTTAAGAGAAAGCATTGGTAATTAAAATTACTTTTTTTGTGTGTAGTACATCTTTTTGAAATACTTTTACAAGTGATTCTAAGCGAATTGTGAACTTATCGAAATATTTTACTATTTCCAATTTAGTCCGGTTAAGGTCATAAAAATGGAATCAATGAATGAAATTTGCAGCAGCAAAGATGAGTTTGATTTGACGATGTTTAAATCGATTGATAACATTCTAAATGAACATAAAGAAGATAGTGATCAAGACAATAGCAGCGAAGAGAGTGATGAAGTAATTGGTACAAGAAAAAAAAATTAGAATAATAGAATGCGAAAGAGTGACAATTCTTCTGATTCAGAGGAAGACACGTTTTAGAAGGGAAGATGTTACTGAATCTACAGAAATACGTTTTTTGTTTAAAATGTATTACAATTACCGACTACTGTCGGGCATCTGAATACCCATACTAAAAAATGGTTCGGGTGCAAAGGGTTAAGTAATAAACGATCCGCGAATGACCATAGATGTCGATGCGCCTTAAACCCAAAATTCATTCATTTCAATAAACGATAAAAAAAAAAAAACAATTAACAGAAACAGTGCACCATGGTTACAGTGAAATGTGAATAAAGGTCGGTGGGTGGGTCCTACTTCATAATTTAACCAGCTGAACGAGAGCAACTGATTTTATAAATAAAAGCAATAAAAAAAGATTTTTGACATTTATTCTAAAGGCGTATACGGTTATGCAAAATAATAGTGTTTTATTTATTATTCTTTTGTATCTTTCAATATCCGTGCCGAGTGGCATTAGCGAGGGAAGCAGTTGTTTCAATAAGTTATTTGTTTATAGTCTTAGTAAGACTTAATTTTGCTTGCCGAGTTACGAACAGGTTCAGGCTACTTTCGTCTTCATCTAATTTAAGACTTAATTTTGCAGACTCGTATATTTTTCTTTTTTATTAAATTTATTTAATGCTTCTGCAACACGTAATGTTGTCTCCAATTCATTTATTATTCGTCCCATTTAATTATTTGTGTGAAACCATTGCCTCAGGTTCCACCGGTATAACAACAATTAAACATATTTTACAAACTGTGTTAATTCCACAATTGAAGGCATAAAGTGGTCTCATTAATTGCATGATTCATGATGAATTATCATCAGCAGCAGCGTGCACACGCACAATCACAAATTTGTATAGCAATGAAAATACAATTTTTTTTTAGGGGATGAATAGCCTGCGTGCGTAGTGTGCCCCCTTCCTCCTCCTCCTCCTCGGACACATTGCTCGGTGACAACAGTATCCGCATTGTACGCGTGCGAATGAATAGATGCTGCCGGAGAGTTGTGAGATAAAGTGATTTTCGAAGAAAAGTTAAAGTTGAACAAAAAAAAAAAAAAAACGCGTGTGAATGCACGATATGAGGCGATATATGGGTTGTATAAATTCATGAATGGAATCCATTGATTAGAGCGCCTGGAAATGAATGATCGTTATTAAGCGTCGGGGTGAGGCGGGCGGCGGCGAAGGGGGGCCCGCGGGGGTCCGTTCTCTCGCCGGCCCGCTCGAAACGCGGCGCTCGGGAACGGCGAGACCGCAAATCGCGTGTAAATACCGGACGGATTTAAAAATGGTGGATGTGTATGTATGGATGTATGTATGATGTATGTACCGAAGAGTGTAAAGTTAGGGTGTAGCAAATTTATATATATGTATGTATACATATTATATACATATATATATATAATACATGCATATATGTATTATATATATATATACATACATATAATATATATACATTTATATGTGTGTGAGTGTGTGTGGGGGGAACCGATATGTTAAGACTCACTCTTCAGACGTATCGGTCATGGTTCGTCTTTAGGAATAATCTACAGCCGACTGGTCCTCTTCTCAATAACACCATTTTTTAACAACATCAAATCAACTGAACAACAAGAAGACTTTCATTGAACTAAACACTAAACTACGGTTATGTTCCGACATATGCGCCGTTGCCGGATGGCGCCGTTGCCGGTTTGTGGCGTTCGCGTTGCAGGAATCTGCAGCCGAGACTCTCCAGAAATGGCGCCACATGCCCGGAAAAACGAATGAATGAAACCGAGCGAGAGCCGCGATTCGCCAAAAATTCGGTCGGCGCGCAGTGTAAAAACTTCGCTCCTTTTAAGTTTAGTTCCATCATGATGGTGGTTGCGACCGTTACTACGTGGTGATTCATTATATAATCACTTACCATGTTTTTTATTAAGTGAATATTTATATTATTTATAGTTCCATTATATAATATCAAGAAGGCATCAGTACACACTCGCTCAGAGTACATTTCAGTCACATGTTTTTATTTCCCGCGTCTCGGAAGTCACCACTAGAACTAAATCAATTTTGAATAGATGTTCACGTGTGAGCAGTGTGATTCGGGGTTATTCTGTTACGAAGTTTCCATCAAAATACGGCATGAATAGGACCTCTAAGGGTAAGTCGAGCTCTTTTTCAATTTCAATTTATTAAAACGAATGACATCCCCAGTAAACAAATGTTCTATCTCAGAACATAATGTCGATATTTTTCATTTATCTTTGTGTGCTTTTAAAAAACGTTGTTTGATGAGTATTGCATAGTAATTGTAATGATTATTGCTTAAATGTTTAATTTTGTTTGTGCCAGCTTTTGCTAATCATATTATTAGAAACTTATTATTTTTTACCCACAATTGATTTAATTTAATTTAGTCTACTTAGAAATATGTAATATACGTCATATAGAATACCATTACTGAAATTGTTATTTAATGTATTAGTGTTAAAAAGTATTTTACGTCAATAAATATTATTATTATCTTTTCTGCAAATCGAATTTTAGACAAAGTGAGTACTACGAAATTAGCACCGCGCGGCACTGCTTTATTATTAAGCTTGTATAACGAGTTTTTACTTTCTCCGTTACGAAGTGCGAGAAAGTATTGCGATCGTGATTTTTTTTCAAAATTTTTTTTTCACGAAAATATCCGTTTTGGGGTCCCTAGATGCCATTTCAACAATTTCTGGAAAAAAAAATTTGTGTCTGCGTGTGTGTGTCTGGCTGTGTGCGCTGTGTCTCAAAAACGAATACAGCAATTGATATGAAACTTTGAACATACGTCTTATTTCATAATCCGAAGAACTGAAAAGCTTTTGGTAAAATTTCGTACACCGGAAGTGGGTGATTACCTTAACTGTTTTTTGTTTTTTGCCAATATTTTCTTAAATATGAAAAATATCACGAAAACATTTAAACAAACTTTGAAGACGACAAAGAAATGAACATCTTTTGCTTGAAAATATTTTTCATAAAATCATTGCTATTCGAAAAAAAAATGTATTAATATTTTTTTAATTTTTGGTTTATAATTATGAAACTATAATAGTTACAGTAAATTTATATGAATAATAATTGTAGAGAATGCCAAAATGAACAACTTCTAAAGAATAAGTTTTTTTCGAAATCTCGTTAGTTTTTGAATTTGAAGTGTAATTTTTCCATGTTTAATCATTTTGACGTTTTAAACGTCAGTTTCATCCGCTCGATGTACATTTAAAATATGATTTCAATTGAAAATAAACCATGAAAACGTAAATATAAATGATACCATCAAGTCGGAGAAAGTAACATGATGACCACATCACCATTTTTTATGTATTTAATTGGATTTCGCAAAATTTACCCGCCCGAAATTGCCCGAATTTATATTATCGCGAATTTTCGTGAAAATTCGTTGCAAGTACCAACTAATGTTTTAGTTATTTTTGATGTGCCCGGATATACAGGGTTGGGCAAATGTGTCGGAACACCTGATTTCCGGCCAAGCGTTTCCAATTTTCTGTGGGTATAATTGTAATTGGAGTTTTATATCAACCAGAAACACAAACAGTATTTCTAGGTTAAATAAAAATTGAAGTGGTGGGTCGGCCCTATCCTACAATCCAACCAGTTAAACATCAAACAATGTTTACTCGCGTAAATTAATTTACAAAATACAAACAAAAGCATAATTTATTTTCTTCCTTCGTCGATTACTTTACTTCTGTAAAACCCTTGTTTGTGTTTAACTGATTGTTAGAAGTAGAAGCCTCCAGCATAAACAATATTTTAACTGATTGGATTGCAGGATAGGGCCCACCCGCCACCCTTATTTCTACGTTTACTTAACCAACAATTCCCATTTCCTGTTTTCTGTAGGCATAGGGGGCAACTGCCCCACCCTTATCCCCCCTAGTACACGCCCATGCGTTCATGGTGTAGTTTATTTACATGAACTATAGTGAGATCAGAAAGTCAAAAATAGTTGACAACCAGTGACGGTTCGCGGGGTTTTTTTCTGGTACGGCCGAGGAACAAGAGGTGGTAATACAGATCACTGCAACTGACCCTACCTATCTGTATTGCCACCTCTTGTTCCTCGGCCGTACCAGAAAAAAACCCGCGAACCGTCACTGTTGACAACACATTTTTTGAAAATAGGGATAATAATTCAGGTGATATTATGTTGGCTGCCTGAATCAGTGCAGTGCATAAGAATTTTGTCTATTTTGACGTCTTGCGGTTTTTTGAGGTCACTTGTTTTAAAGATAGTTATTAAAACAAATAACGTCAAAATAATTAAAATGCTCATGTACTGCACTGAAATCATTCAGGCAGCCAATATCAGGCTACTTAAATTATTCTAGGGATTTTCAGAAAATATGCTGCCAACGGTTTTCGACTTCCTGATCTCACTGTACTTGACGGGTGTGAAGCCGAGATACGAATATCGGCAACACGAAAGTATGTTGGATACTCCAGAACAGAGGGGTGAGGGGGAATTTCAAATTTGCCGCTTTTGTAAAGATGGTCCCCTCGATGTTGCCAGATTTATCAAAGATCTTATTACGGGGATTACCGTTTCTAATAATCTTAAAATTTCACTACAAAGTGATAATTTTAACAATTAAAATTATGTTTTAAACATAATTAGACTCATTATCGCTTATATTTGTCATAATAACTCATGAAAGTATAATATTACTGTTTATTAAATATTATCATGTGCATTGTATATTTATACTTCGATGTATATGCGGCAACGTTTAATGAAGTCTCACCATTTTTATTAACTAACCTGAATAGTGCTACGAGTGCTTGTAATTCATGTTTGAAGGTAAGTTATTATATATTCTATATTTTAAATTCGTCACTTGTATTTATTAATAATGGAAACATCAAATGGCCGTATTAAATATTCTTGTAAATATCCAGAATGTCAAAATTCTTTCTTTTCCGATGTAACTAATGTCGACTACAAAAATCAACATTTCTATAAATTTCCCAAAAATGAAGAAAATCTTAAAACTTGGAAAACCATTTGTGATATTGAACAGTCTTCATTGTTTAAATTTTCATTCATGTGAAGATCATTTTATTCATAAACATTTTGTTAACCATTTCCGCAAAAAATGGAATTGCAATGCTGTTCCGACACCAAGAAGTAAGACAATATAACTACACTAATTTCCTTTTTAACTATTTTAATGTCATGAATCCTGGATACGAGCAAACAACTGACCTGTTACGACGCCTGAAAGAAATATCCTAAGAAGAACGAAGAGACCTGATGGAACATTGCACCTGGACAAGACCCTAATACCCGATTGTTGTGATATTTTTATATTTGATAATTTTGTTAATAATAATGTATATAATTATTCTGTTAAATATATTTTTTCCATGTAGGCCTATTTTAATTTTAATTTTGTGAAATCCAATCTTTTTTCTTTTACCAAAACCAGTAACTTCATCATTTATGTACTATCTAAAAGTATAATCAATTATGTGCTCAAAAAACATAATTGATTATATTTTTAGTGTTATTAAATTGAAATATATCGTGAGACGAGTATAACATTTTTAAATTTTGGCGGAAATCGTAGTAATTTGCCACCCCGACACCAGGCGGCGCCAAAAATCGTGTTTCCGAAATTTAACATGCAGATTTCATTTCTAAAGGTATGTGTTCTGTGCTGTACAGATATGTGTTCTGTGATCTCAGTGTTCATAAATTCCGATTCGCAGATCGTTATAATCGAACAGCAGCACCAGTTGATGATTTATTACAGTGATCTGTTTCTGCGATACTTGCGCCATACATCGGTGGTAGTGTAGAGGCTTCAACACGTACAAAGTAATTAGTAAGGCGTGCGCAGGATCCGATTTGTCGCGTTCACGGACCGACTGTGTGAATCACGATAAATAACAAAACAAGTGAATTTCGTTTTTCGAAAACAAGTGAATTTCAAAGTTGGTCATAGTGTAGACGCGTTTACGTGGGGGATTTCCTCGATTATCTGTGTGCCCATTTTCGGCGACCGTATCTGCAACGCCCGATCGAATCTCTCGCAGTCATAGAAAAGGCATATCTGCTCGCGGTCTCCTTGAAAGGCACTAGTGTCATTCTCGATTGTTTCAACGCCAACAAAACCGGATTGCAAGAATAATACAGTTATTATCAGGTAAAGATCGGTTGCACTTCGAATACTAGTTATAGGTTATTTCGTTTATTTGCAATATTTCTTCCCTGATCGATTACGAATCGCCGACTCGCCGATAACTCGGCGCCACGTAATTCTGAATTGGCGAATTCCGGTTTGGTTAGGAACAATTCGTGTTGCCTTACGTATTTGTACCACTATTGCTCGTATAGATAAAAATAATGCATTGTTGTAATCTTGGTTTGTATTTGTGATGGATGATGTAATTCAATTGTAATTGATAGGTGATTGAACGTCATGAATCGTAATCGCGGAGGACGAGAGCACCCTCATGGTAAGTTAAACGACCTTTTCAATTATCGAAATTTTGTTGGTTAGATCCAGAAGTCCGTCTGTACTCAAAGTTACGATTGATTTGTGATCTTAACCCTTGAGCTCTAATTAATTTCAAGTGCAGACTCCACGCAATGTACTTGCCGTGGAAAGGGGCAGCGTGAGAACATTTGAATTTGGGTTTACGTATCACTGCATTCTTTCATTCAATGTAGTAAGCGACACCACTAATAAGTATTTCCATTGGATTTTTCAATTAATAAAAAGCTACTCAAAAATTAAATAAAAAAATCCAGGTCCATATTTATTGTAGATTATACAGGGTGAGTTTTTTTTTGATGCTCTCTAGGATCTCGGAAACTATTAGAGATGGAGAAATCTTTAAATGAGCAAAGAAGTGCAGTTTTACGAGCCCTCAAAGTTTTCAGGGTAACTATAGTCTATTTTTCGAAAGATTACAAGCAGGGAAGGATATTGTGGGAAAACTAATACCGGAGACATTTAATACTCCATTTTTATTTTGTCGAGTGGTCTCTGTTATTTTACTAGTTGGCATAAGCGTAGCATAAGGGGGTAAATATTATACTGTTAATGTAGTATTAATAATTAGAGAAAAAATGGTCTTTTGAATGAGGTCATAGCCAACTATGGTTTCCATTTAAAGAAAATGTAAGTTAGGGGAATCCCGTAAATTTATCTTAAACGATTTTATAAAAAAGTTTTCTACGCTCACAAATTTATCAATAAATTACAACAAAATCAATTACGATTAATGGAGATATTGACTTTATATATAGTTATATGCGGATATATACTCAAATAAGTTTAATGTGACAAAACCACGAAATATTCATTTATATGCGAAATAAAACTCGGTGCTTTGATTTCTTTCCGAGAGAAACGTATACAGGGTGTCCTAAATAGAGTAGGATTGCATGGGTATCTTTCTTATTCTTAAAGCTAGAGATCTGGTTCAATGGGCAATGTTGTGCAGTTTTCTACGCTGATTCAAATTATGTTGAGAAATTTTCAAAATTCCGAGCAGTTTAGAAAATATTTTAAAAAAACTGAAAATCGCGATTTTCAAAAAAATCAAATATCTCAATAATTATTGAAGATGCAAAAAAAAGTTTTAAATAAAAGTTACTTTGTTTAATTAGGCAAACATGGAAATCAAGTCAAAATAAAATTCAAGATGGCGGTTTCCGAGATATTAATACCAACTTTCTTATTTCAAATGGCCGCCATATTTGATTTTTACACGCATAAATAGACTTTTTTTTTTCTCTTTTCAACGATGTACAACAACCTATGTCAAAATAAAAAATAATGGAAATATTAATTGTTGTAAGTTTAAAACAAGTAGGCATAAATAAAAATAAAACAAAATTTGTTATAACGACTAACTGTCATCTTACATTAGTTTATCAATCGTATTAATCATTCATACACGTGTATTGTCTTAAGTTGTTGTAATATCGATAAATATTAATTACTTGAAATGGCGAATTATTCAATATCTGAACAATACGATATGTTTTGTAATTACATCAAGTGTTACAAAAACCCCCGTCTTGCAGCACAAACATACCAAGCAAACTTTCCTGAAAGAAGGCAGCCGGACATTAAGGTATTTAAAAGATTGGATGAAAATATGCAATTGTATGGAGGTTTAAAAAAACCTAAGAGAAATAGAAATATGATCGTTGATGATGAAGAATTAACATTGGCTCGTGTGGCAGCTAATCCGAACATTTCATGTCGGCAGATAGAAAATGAAGTTAACGTATCTAAGTCTAGAGCATCAACAATTTTAAAAAAGCACAAGTTTCACCCTTATAAATTGCACCTTTCTCAGACTTTACAACCAAATGATAACATCCGTAGATTAACATTTTGCAGGTGGTTAATCAACAAAATTACGAAAAATGGTGATTTTATAAACACAATTTTATGGACTGACGAATCTTACTTTTCTAATTGTGGATTATTTAATCGTCATTGGGCTCAAGAAAATCCACACATTGTTATTCCACGGCGAAACCAATTACGGTTCGGCTTTAGTGTTTTTTGTGGCATAATGGGAAATCTTTACTTGGTCCTATAATTTTTGATGGAACTCGAACTGCACAACGTTATTTGGAAATTCTTCAAACAACCTTAGAAGATTTATTGGATGATTTACCTTTGGCACAAGATATGCAAATATGGTACCAGCAAGATGGCGCTCCAGCACACAATGCCAGACATGTTATTACTTATCTAAATGGACGTTTTAATAATAAAGTAATAGCGACTAATACACCTGTACAGTCGCCAGCCAGATCTGCAGACTTGACGCCTCTTGACTTTTATTTGTGGGGCACTTTTAAAAACAAAGTTTATCGAAGTAACTTCAATTATAACAATGTGGATGAACTTCGTGAAGCAGTGACAGAGGCAATAAACGGCATTAATCGCAACACATTGCGAAAAGTAATTGGCAGTGTTGTAAAACGCTGTCAATTGTGTTTGGCCAATAACGGTCAACATTTTGAGCATTTTTTATAATCTATTGTTATTTTACTACTTGGTTGTAGTACCTCTTTTTGTTTTGTTACATTTGCTTTAAAAATAATTTAAAAAATTAAAATTAAAATTTAAACAATTAATATTTCCATTATTTTTTATTTTGACATCGGTTGTTGTACGTCGTTGAAAAGAGAAAAAAAAAGTCTATTTATGCATGTAAAAACCAAATATGGCGGCCATTTGAAATAAGAAAGTTGGTATTAATATCTCGGAAACCGCCATCTTGAATTTTATTTTGACTTGATTTCCATGTTTGCCTAATTAAACCAAGTAACTTTTATTTAAAACCTTTTTTCGCATCTTTAATAATTATTGAGATATTTGATTTTTTTGAAAATCGCGATTTTCAGTTTTTTTTTAAATATTTTCTAAACTGCTTGGAATTTTGAAAATTTCTCAACATAATCTGAATCAGCATAGAAAACTGCACAACATTGCCCATTTAACCCAGTTCTCTAGCTTTAAGAATAAGAAAGATACCCATGCGATCCTACTCTATTTAGGACACCCTGTAGATACAATTCGCCAGTGCCATACGAAAGAGCAAATAAAATATAAATCCGGACTTTGATCATAATAACCGAGATATATTTATTTAAAAAAATTAACACTTTGGATTTTTCAAAATATCTTTTTTGAAAACTTTGAAAGTGTTATTTTATTGGGCTCGTAAAACTGCACTTCTTTGCCCATTTAACCGTTTCTCCATCTCTTATAGTTTCCGAGATCCCCATAGAGAACATCGAAAAAAACTCGCCTTGTATATATATTTACAATAATACTAAACCTATAATAATACTTATTAATTATAATAACTAGATTTGTGCTCATTTGCTATAAATAACCTTAATATTTTCAGGCCGGGCAAGAACCCACAGTGCGGGCGGCAACTGGCGAGAACCTCGGACCGACACCGGAGGTATTCCTCCACGACAACACTTAAATATACACACTATAAAGTTCCCATTTTCAGAACGGAATTTAGGCGCGGAACCGTTCCACGCCGAAAATTACGGCGGGGCCTACAGGCGTCCGCAAGAAGGTGGGCAGCAAAACAACCCGTTTAGGGGCAGGCAGCAATCCTACTCCCAGCAGAACAGCCCGCGCAGAAACGACGGCAGGTCCCGCCCGCGGCGTTTCGGCTTCAGAAAACTCGAGCAAATCATCACCAAAGACCCGGAGGAGGCCCTGCTGGAAATTATAAATTTAAAGGATGAGGTCTTGAAGTGCATAACCGAAGAAATCAGCAACGACTGGATAGTCATGCTCGTGAAACTCTTCGCGAACGTCTCGCAGTCGAACTTCAAGAGCAACGTGGCGAGCGTGCTCGACATCTTCACGAGCGTCGCGTTCTCCAGGAAATTGGAAACGTTCATCGCCCGGCTGCCCCTGCAGGATCACATGGAGCGAATCAACAGCCGGCACTTTTGGAACGACGTGGACGGTTTCTTTAAGAACCTGGCGGTGCTGTGCAACGCGCTGCTGGACGTCATCCCCAAGAAATCGTCGCTCGTTCTGCCCACGCTCTTGAAGGCGGTCCTCTACACGATTCCCAATATGGAACGGGAATACAGGTTTGATGTTGACGGAGAGGTGGTGGAAGCTTTCGAAAAATTGCAAGTCAAACTGCTGCAGATTATAGAGAAAGAGTTACAATCGAGCAACAGGAAGCCGAGGAGCGGGGAACTTGAGGGGGAGGAGGTCGAGCCCCTAGATAATTTTCGGGATATTTCCATCTATCCGCTCTCCGAAGAACTCTTCTCAAAATTCAGTTACGGCATTAGGAAGAATAAAATTGAAGGCGGGTATACTAGCGTTGAGCAGTACCTGGATATTCAGTTCAGGCTGCTGAGGGAGGATTTCGTCGCGCCGTTGCGGCACGGGATCGCGGATTATTTGAACAAGGAAGGTAAGTAACAGATTGACATTTAAGGTTAGCTATAATGACAGATACATTAATTTTTTTTCATAGCTGAAAACTAATTCTGTGCAATTTTCAATTCAAATTTTTGACTTTCGAGTGACGCCATTTTGTTTGCAGCAAAGATTTCTTATTAATTCTTTTAAAATATTAAAGACTAATTATTTCTAAAGCGATTCTGATAGTTAAAGCTAGGTACAATGACGGATACATTTTTTTCATAGCTGAAAATTAATTCCGTGCAATTTTCAATTCAAACTTTTGACTTTCGAGTGACGCCATTTTGTTTGCAGCAAAAATTTCTTATTAATTCTTTTAAAATATTAAAGACTGATTATTTCTAAAGCGATTCTGATAGTTAAGGCTAGGTACAACGACTGGTACATTTTTTCATAGCTGAAAATTAATTCTGTGCAATTTTCAATTAAAACTTTTGACTTTCAAGCGACACCATTTTGTTTGTAGCAAAGATTTATAATTAATTCCTCCAGAATATTGAAGACTGATCACTTCCAATAATTGATGGTTTATATCTTCGTATTATTCAGGTAAAAATCGCGCGTCCAACATTAAAATCTACAGAGATGTACAAGTCCTATACAAAAAACTGGTTAATTCCGAAATGGGTACCATCGTTCAGGTCTTCACCAAAGGTCAGTTGAGAAATGTGGAAAGAACCAAGAGGCTCATGTTCGGGTCGCTCGTCGCTTTTACGGAGGACAATTTCAGGAACATGAAGTTTGGCAAGGTGATCGATCGGGACCTGGTCTATTTGCGGAAGGGCCAGGTGGTGGTCGGATTTTCCCACGACATTGAACTCGAATACAACAAGAATTACACGATGCTAGAGTGTCTGGTCTACTTTGAACCGTACTACCACGTGCTGAACGCGCTGCAGCAGATGCGCCCCGAGAAATTCCCGCTGCGTCAGTATTTGGTCGACGTCGTTAACGATTCTGAATTACCTGGTTATCTCACTGATGATGATCATTTGGAGTTTAAACAAATATTGGACGGTGTTAAAGCAGACTTACTTGGGATAGAAGATGATTACGTTATACATAAATTGGCCGTGAGGTCGACGAACTTTTGGCTCAGTGCTGAAGTGATGGGATTGAACGATGCACAGAATGACGCATTCAAAGCGGCATTAACGAGAAAATTCTGCATCATACAAGGTCCTCCGGGTACGGGGAAGACATATCTCGGCCTGAAAATTGCGGAGGTCCTCCTGTATAACAAAAAAAAATGGAAGGCCACCGGGCCGATGTTGGTCATCTGTTACACGAACCACGCTCTCGATCAGTTCTTGAGCGAACTCACGCACGCAACCGAGGAGTTGGTGCGTGTCGGGGGGCAGTCGAGGAACCCGAACTTGACGAAATACAACTTAAAGTCGCACCGATACCGTTATTCAAGGAATACCCCGGCCCTGTTAAATAAGAGGGACGCCCTCCTGCAACAGAAGGTCCTCCTGGACGGGATGAACAGCGAGTTTCATAAAATCTTGGAAGCGGACGGCGTAATGGATCTATTCCACTCGTCGGGTTTCGGGGAAATCGATCCCGATTTCAAGGGCAGCTGGTTCGACACGGCGTCCAAGAAAGACATCTTATTTTGGTTAACGGAAGAAGCGCTCACCTGGAATGTTGATCTGGACCAGGTTAGTTTTAATTTAGATTAAAAACACCACGGTTTCAATAAAATCCTTCACAATAGGCACGAAACCTGCCCCAAGAAGAGGATGTATTTGAAATGGAAGATTTGGAAATTGCTAATCAAAAGAAGCACAATTTAGACCTGGAAGACGAATCGGAGGGGAAGCAGCACAAGGAAGCGGCCCTACTAATTTCCGTCACGAACAAAAACGCCGAAATTTGCGAGCTGGTGAAGAGGATGGAACGCTACGATCAAACCACCGACGTTTTTTACCAGGCCACCGTGAATTTGCGCTCGTTGATGCGAACCCGTGAATACCTGACGGTCAGCATGTTCCGTTTCTCTTTCCCTTTCGGGTGTTTTGAATGTTTGATTATTATTTTTCATATCAGCACAAGTTGGGGATTTTGCGGAGCCAATGGGAAGATATGAGGAAACCCACTTACTTTGATTACAAAGAGGGATACAAGATGCATTACGAGAACAGGTGGCATTTGTACAGGTACTGGGTGAACCGGTACCGAGAGCATTTGCGTGGGTCGATCACAGAGGCCGAGGAGGATTACAGAACGTTATACAGACAGTACGAGGAGGTCCGGGACATGTACGATGCCATTTACATGAAGAAGTGTGACGTTATCGGAATGACGACCACGGGGGCGGCTCGCTTGCAGACCACACTGATGACGTTGAATTGCCCCATAGTGATCGTAGAGGAGGCGGCCGAGGTTCTGGAAGCGCACATAATGACCGCCCTGACTGAGAAGTGCCAACAGTTGATTTTAATCGGTAAGTGTTTTAAACGTTGATGGATTAATCATCACTACTCGATAAACTAGTATCAGTTTCTCTGTTTCATTATTATCATTGAACTGGATAATTAATCACAAAAAATACATAAACACCAACTTAAGGGCATTGCATATCGACGAAGAAATAGAAATGTAAACAAACCAACCCCTTGCTCTTGCATCTAACCCGCGACACCCCTAGAAGAGCACCATATGTGATATTAATGTAGCGAGACAAGGATGTGGACCAACCACTTGAATGAAATATTGGCGCTCAGCACTATTATACTTATTTGACTTGACTGACTATTAGAATCTTGTGTATGTTTGTAAAAAGGAGGGACGAGAGATTTGTGTAAATTCATTATCGAAAAATCTCGGCTCCAAGCGCGTTTGTTCAGAGTATTTCCGTAGTTTCGGCTTCGATGATGAATTCACTATTCTTGTTATTTTTTGCAAAATTGACGTATAATTTTTTTAAGGAAGTTTTTTTTTTTTTTTAATATGAAAAATATTACAAAAACATTTTAACAAAAGTTAAAAGTGAACGAATCAATAAACATTTTAATTAACTACTTAATTCTCGAATAAACAAAAAAATATAACATTTTGTTTTGGTACAATTATGAAATTGTAATAGTTGCATGAAATTTTAATAAACAATTGTGGAAAACGCCAAAATTAACGATTTATAAGTAATTAGTAATAAAAAACTCACCAGTTTTTTGTATAAAATCGATAAATATGAAAAATATCTCGAAAAAAACCTACCATACATGAATCGGAGTAAGTAGTAATGATGGTGGCCACATATTTTTTTTCAATACCTAAATAGTATAATTAAAAACGAGTTCAATAAGAGCGAAAACAGGCCTTATGAATAAGTTTTGTTACAGTATTTTTTTCTATTTTGCCCCTTTTATTCCATTTCTAAATTAAAAAATCGCCCCTACATATTTAGAAAATTGTACGGTGGTTGGTAACACTAATAATTGACATTTCAATTTGAAATTAGTTTGCGATTTCCACACATCACATAACCTCAAAACTATCTCGCCGAAAATTTAGCACAAGTTGACGGTGCCAACCTTAAAAAAATATATTATTAAAGCACTCCGCCTGGGCCGCGGTGGTCTCGTGGGTAGAGGTCCGGCCTCTGGACCCCGTTGGTGCGGGTTCGAGTCCCGTCCGGACGGTCACTTTTTCAACGCGAAAAATGGCAGTATGGGTCCCTGGGTGTCTAGTGTTTGTCCCCATTTCATTTAAATATAAATATTATTACTATAAATTGGTTGTGGCTGAATGCCCCAGTTGGCTAAGCCAAGTCCCCATCATCCTCGATTCCAAAACCCGAACTCCTGTCAATCATCTTTCCTTTAATAAAAAAAAAAAAAAAAAAGCACTCCACCGAGAACCATTAACGAACCCATATGAGTGCGTTAATGATTCCGTTTTAGACGCAAAATAGAAAAAAAACATATTTATACAGGGTGTCCTAAATAGAGTAGGATTGCATGGGTATCTTTCTTATTCTTAAAGCTAGAGATCTGGTTAAATGGGCAATGTTGTGCAGTTTTCCATGCTGATTCAGATTGTGTTGAGAAATTTTCAAAATTCCGAGCAGTTTAGAAAATATTTAAAAAAAAACTGAAAATCGCGATTTTCAAAAAAATCAAATATCTCAATAATTATTAAAGATGCAAAAAAAAGTTTTAAATAAAAGTTACTTGGTTTAATTAGGCAAACATAGAAATCAAGTCAAAATAAAATTCAAGATGGCGGTTTCCGAGATATTAATACCAACTTTCTTATTTCAAATGGCCGCCATATTTGATTTTTACACGCATAAATAGACTTTTTTTTTCTCTTTTCAACGATGTACAACAACCTATGTCAAAATAAAAAATAATGGAAATATTAATTGTTTAAATTTTAATTTTAATTTTTTAAATTATTTTCAAAGCAAATGTAACAAAACAAAAAGAGGTAATACAACCAAGTAGTAAAATAACAATAAATTATAAAAAATGCTCAAAATGTTGACCGTTATTGGCCAAACGCAATTGACAGCGTTTTACAACACTGCCAGTTAATGTGTTGCAATTAATGCCGTTTATTGCCTCTGTCACTGCTTCGCGAAGTTCATCCACATTGTTATAATTGAAGTTACTTCCATAAACTTTGTTTTTTAAAGTGCCCCACAAATAAAAGTCAAGAGGCGTCAAGTCTGCAGATCTGGCTGGCCACTGTACAGGTGTATTAGTCACTATTACTTTATTATTAAAACATCCATTTAGATAAGTAATAACATCTCTGGCATTGTGTGCTGGAGCGCCATCTTGCTGGTACCATATTTGCATATTTTGTGCCAAAGGTAAATCATCCAATAAATCTTCTAAGGTTGTTTGAAGAATTTCCAAATAACGTTGTGCAGTTAGAGTTCCATCAAAAATTATAGGACCAAGTAAATGATTTCCCATTATGCCACAAAAAATACTAAAGCCGAACCGTAATTGGTTTCGCCGTGGAATAACTATGTGTGGATTTTCTTGAGCCCAATAGTGCTCGTTATGACGATTAGATAATCCACAATTAGAAAAGTAAGATTCGTCAGTCCATAAAATTGTGTTTATAAAATCACCATTTTCCATAATTTTGTTGATTAACCACCTGCAAAATGTTAATCTACGGATGTTATCATTTAGTTGTAAAGTCTGAGATAGGTGCAATTTATAAGGGTGAATGAAACTTGTGCTTTTTTTAAATTGTTGATGCTCAAGACTTAGATACGTTAACTTCATTTTCTATCTGCCGACATGAAACGTTCGGATTAGCTGCCACACAAGCCAATGTTAATTCTTCATCATCAACGATCATATTTCTATTTCTCTTAGGTTTTTTTAAACTTCCATACAATTGCATATTTTCATCCAATCTTTTAAATACCTTAATGTCCGTCCGGCTGCCTTCTTTCAGGAAAGTTTGCTTGGTATGTTTGTGCTGCAAAATGGGGGTATTTGTAACACATTTGATGTAATTACAAAACATATCGCATTGTTCAGATATTGAATAATTCGCCATTTCAAGTAATTAATATTTATCGATATTACAACAACTTAAGACAATACACATGTATGAATGATTAATACAACTGATAAACTAATGTAAGATGACAGTTAGTCGTTATAACAAATTTTGTTTTATTTTTATTTATGCCTACTTGTTTTAAAATTACAACAATTAATATTTCCATTATTTTTTATTTTGACATAGGTTGTTGTACATCGTTGAAAAGAGAAAAAAAAGTATATTTATGCGTGTAAAAATCAAATATGGCGGACATTTGAAATAAGAAAGTTGGTATTAATATTTCGGAAACTGACATCTTGAATTTTATTTTGACTTGATTTCCATGTTTGCCTAATTAAACCACGTAACTTTTATTTAAAACTTTTTTTCGCATCTTTAATAATTATTGAGATATTTGATTTTTTTGAAAATCGCGATTTTCAGTTTTTTTTTAAATATTTTCTAAACTGCTAGGAATTTTGAAAATTTCTCAACATAAACTGAATCAGCATAGAAAACTGCACAACATTGCCCATTTAACCAGATCTCTAGCTTTAAGAATAAGAAAGATACCCATGCAATCCTATTTTATTTAGGACACCCTGTCTATTATTATAATTTAAATTGCAACATATTTTGTGGGAACGTTTGTACACTTATTTAATTTTTAATTTTTAGTTTCTAATTTTTAATTTTTTAGTGAAAACATGACATGAAACAGCAGACCCATGAAAGTTTCATAATATAATTGAGTCAATCAGTCCGTCACCGCGATTATCTAAACATATTTTCTGCATTGATGCACGAGATACAAATTATTAATTTCATTTCTTAATTTTGTAGTGCATTACAGGCTAATCTAAAATATTTCAATGAAATACGCAGAAATCGACGAAAAGCCCTCCGGTTGTCATTAATCATAAATACATTGCATTTGGCAATAAAGATTTGATATATATTTATTGAAACCCAATAATTCTACACAACTGTTTTTGTATGAGTCGTCCCTCTTGTCACGAAAGAGGTATATGTTTAGTAACATCACTGTGTAATTTAGATAACGCGGCTAAAGTTACAGCGAGAAACCGCCTCCTCTCATATGCACAGCCTGTTAAACAAGAAAGCCGCAGAGGGCGCACCACGACAGAGTATTTAAAATGAATAACTTATTATTCAAATTTCGGGTGCAGTTTTGGAAATATTAAAAAATATTATTTAAATAATAAATTTTAGATAAATTACCCCAGAGTACGACGGATTTTTTTTTCTAAATTACAGAAATATCAGTATTAAAATTGTTTATAAACATTATTATTAAAAAAATAAATCCGTGCTACTCTTTAGAATATATTTATCTGAGGTGAATTCAAAAGTCTTTATCCGTTTGGATATAATGTTTTAAATGAATTTAGAGATACGCTCCAGGAGCCTTAATTTTTTTTTCCGTGTTTTCAAATATTTCCCTTGTTCTATTTTTCTTCCAGAAATTTTATTATTTCCTTCTTCAATATTGTTGTGCACTTTTCTAAGACATTCGCAGGAATTGAGCTTATTGCAAAATGATTTTCAGGCGACCACAAACAATTACGTCCGTCGACCGCCGATTATACGCTCGACAAAAAATTCAACCTGGGCATCAGCCTCTTCGAGCGCATGATCCTCAACGGCTTCGACTCGAACATGCTGAACATACAGCACCGCATGCGGCCGGAGATAGCCAACCTGGTCTGCCCGTCGGTGTACGCGACGCTCGAAAATCACGAATCGGTCACCAACTACCCGCCCGTGCGGGGCGTGGAAAAATCCATGTATTTCATAACCCACGACAAGCCGGAGAAGGAGTCGTCGGACAGCAGCAAGGAGAACCGGTTCGAGGCGACCTACATGATCATGCTGGCGCACTATCTCGTGCTCAACGGCTACGAGCCGGACTGTATAACTATATTGAGCGCGTACGCCGGGCAGTTTTTCCAACTGTTGAAAGAGAGGAGGTCCTACCACAGGCTGAAGGATGTTCAAATTACAATTTTGGATAATTATCAAGGGGAAGAGAACGATATCATACTGCTCTCTTTGGTTAGGAATAATGATATCGACAAGATCGGATTCCTCAGTTTGGAAAACAGGGTGTGCGTCGCTCTGTCGAGAGCGAGACTGGGTTTATACGTTATGGGAAATATCGATTTGCTGTGTAGAAATAGCAAGGTAAGTTTGTGTCGATAATGGCCGGCTCGGTTGTTTGTGAAAGAGTGAGAGCAGCGTGTTTTTCTCTTGCTTGCTCATTACCTCTTCTAATTGACAAGAAGTGAGCAGAGATGGCCAACTCGGCTTGTATATACTATGTATAACCTATACAAGCCGAGTTGGCCATCTCTGCTCACTTCTCGTCAATTGGAAATAGTGCCGCGAGCACCGAATTTTTTTTTATCGTGGTTGGTGATTTAGATATGGCCGAAAATTCGGATTGTTCTCGAAGAGGGGGAGTCTTTAGGCACGGCGTTGCCCTTGCGGTGTCAAAATCATCCCAATAACAGGACACTGATTACAAACATCGAGGATTTTAATCAGGTTCCCGAAGGCGGATGCACCTTGATCTGTAACAAACTGAGGGACTGCGGCCACAGGTGTCCGAACATGTGTCATGTTCTGCCGCACAGCAGTTACGAATGCTTCGAGCCCTGCACAAAGTGAGTGATTATTATGGTGACCATTTTTTAATCGAGTATAGTCGTAATATACAAATGAAGTTTTTAAAATTGCATTTTCAAATGTACAAAATTTTGATTTAAATTAGTTTTATTAGTAAAAGTCATACAGGGTGTAGTGGAACAAAACGGAACATAGGATTTTCAATGTTAATTCCTTTATACTGGAATATTATCTTCCCTGATCATTTTAGAGGAAACATGTAAATAAATGTTTTATAGAGTCAAAATTCCTGCATGCAGTCATGCTATTATTTATTTTTTAGAGTTTATAAAAACCCTAAAAAATGATCAAATAAAAATGATCAATTTCACGAAAGTAATGGTTGCCATGAAATTAAACAAAAACGGTGCACTAGTGATTTGTTGGCTTCTGTCAAATTTATTGAATATTTCATAAGTTTTTTCATTAAAAATGTATTCTATTCAAGAAAAAGTGCAAATTGTAAAGTGGTGGTATGCTGGTAGCAGTTTTCGTGAAGTGCGGTCAACTATCCCGACCCCCTAATCCAACGATCCAAAGGTTGACTCATAAATTTGAAACGATTGGCTTATTATTACGGAATTCTAAGAGGACATCAAATGCAGAGCTGAATGAGCTTATGGTCTTAACTTCTGTAGTAGAAGATCCAAACTTAAGCTTAAGACAAATTGCTGACAAGTGTGGAATTCACTATACGACTGCCCAGAGGTATTTAAAGAAGCATCATTTTCACTCGTACAAGTACCAGTGCCACCAAGAAATATTACAACGTGATAACCCGCACTTCACGAAAACTGCTACTAGCATAGCACCACTTCACAATTTGAACTTTTTCTTGAATAGAATACATTTTTAATGAAAAGACTTGTAAACAGTTATGAAGTGTTCGATACGTTTGACAGAAGCCAACAAATCAACAGCGCACCGTTTTTGTTTAATTTCATGGCAACCATTATTTTCGTGAAAATGATCATTTTTTAGGGTTTTTATAAACGCCAAAGACTCTTTAAATGCGAACGCTATTTTAGGATCCTTTGCGAATTTAATCACGTGTGCCCGAACTTGTGCAACGAAGAATGCTGGATGTGTGTGGTTCCGAAAACGGTGACGCTACCCTGCGGACACACGCACGACATCCCCTGTCACCAAGAGCCCGCGGAATACAACTGTTCGACGATGGTGGAAGTGAAACTGAAATGCGGTCACCAGAATACAAAACCTTGCTACGAGAAAATCGACCAGAGCCGCTGTCTCCATCCATGCGAGGCGAGAATCGAACCGTGCGGACACGCCTGTTCCAAACCGTGCCACATCAAACAGGATCCCGACCATCTCAGGGTAATTACTATTAAAAAAAAAAACCGTCTGGAATCAACTTGCGGAATTGTCTGCAAATTGCTAGATGCATTTAAAAATCACGTATCTTTGTAAAAAATTACTTTCTTTAGATAGAAACAAAATGCCGACATTTGAAACTTGAATTTAAGATTGCGAAATTTGCAATTTGCGAGTAAAATAAATTCTAAAGAAATTATCTTCAAAAATTCTGAATGAACCTAAAAATTATGTATTTTTGACATACTGCAAAACTAAATGACGTTCTCTGGTTAAAAACTTGAAGTTGAAGCTAGCGAAATTCACAATTTGGGATTAAAAAAATTCCGAAGAAGTTACCACTTCTCGAATTGTCCACGAAATTTCTAAATGCGCTTAAAAATAATGTAAAAATGCATGTAATGGTCTGAAACCAGTCTGCAGTTAATAATTAATGCTTGCAGTTAATTGTGTTTTTTTTTCTTTCTCAAATTCAAATCCTTTATTCGTAACTTGGCCACTATTTTGTGGATGTACATCGATTAAATTACAAAAGACAGTTGTTAACAGCTATATTACATTTTTTTTCGATTGAAACAATATTGAGTGATATTGCCTTAGTTACGATATGTCATAATACACTTATATTTCCCTAGGGAAATATAAACATCAAAAAAATGTCATTAGGAGCTTCTCGCAAGAATTGTTTTAATTGCTCTCGGGGGGGACAACACCTCCGATTTCTTAGGAAGGTATCCTTTATGGATTTTACGGGAACCAAACATTCACGGTCTTTCGCCGCTTGCGTTAACACATAGTTTGACATTTCACCAATTTATGAAACAACGCAAATACCAAAACAAGTCAACCATGATATTTACAAACAAGGCCCTTAGCAACGTTACCAATCCGATAAATTCAAAAATTTACAATCCAATATTTTCCCATTTACAGAACAATATTCTTTCAATCAGAAAAAGCTATTGATCACAACACGGGAAATATGAATACATTTCCCTTGGTTGTCCATACATCCCTCGGGCTCCGCCCTCGGGATGTAACTCGCCAACCTCGGGAAATATACTATTCATATTTCCCTAGTTGTAATAATAGCTATATAAAATTATAATAATAATAATCATTTATTGTTCACTTTAATGAAATTTTACCGATCAAAGGAGTTGATGATTGTTATCAAAAGTATTTCAGGTTATAAACTGTCAAAAATGCGCCAAAATATTTTGCTGTTGAGAAATTTTTCAAAAATTATTGAAACGTTGCCGCCGTTAAAAAAAAATCACAACTCGGTGTAATTTATTTTTAATTTTATTAATGGAGTTTCTTTCTTCTCGACTTGCAGTACAAGTGCCTGAAGCCTTGCGAGAGGTCCAATTTGGACTGCAGCATGCCCGAAAATCCGGACCACAAGTGCACGAAACCCTGTTCGGAGGCGTGCTCCCTGTGCACCATATCCGTCCACAAGAAACGCACCGTCTGCTCCCACGCCTACCAGGTCAAATGTCACGAAGATGTCGATCTGATGACCTGCAAGAAGCCGTGCAAGCGGCTGATCCCGTCGTGCGGGCACGCCTGCAAGCAAAAGTGCTCGGACGAGTGCGGAAAATGCGTCGTTCAAGTATGTCGTTATTATACTACTACTAAACAATCTTTATTTACAAATTACAATATGGAAAACAAAGAAAACATTTCTGTGAATGGGCTGTAGACCGTTGGTCTTTCTCCCGCATTATTTTATTTTATGTTAAAGTACAGCAGAATATCAATTGCCCGAGCGATTGTGGTGAGGGTCTCCCACAGATAATCGAGCATTGAAATAAAACCACATTTTAAAAGATATAAAAGTGAAATATCATCGTGATACTTGTACGCAATAAAAAAACCACGATATATCTAATTTGCAGGGAAATAAACTAGTATATGAAAGCACAAGTTTCGTAAGTGCATTTTATCGCGCCAGTCTAAGGATGAATTCGATGAAACCACTTATCAATGAATATTTTATGTTATATATATATATATATATATATATACCGTGTGTTCGATAAAAAACGCCCAACGCCATAACTCTGTTATTTATTGACCGATTTTAATGAACTAAAAACCAAAGTCAATGGTGGTTTAAATACCAACAAATGGCATCAATATTGATTTTTTTTAATAATAACTTCATTGTCAAATGATGGCCAACTTAAAATTTTTGAATGGTACCATATTTTGTTTTAATTTTTTTACATTCGACATTATTTTTCTGAATCCAACAATGCCCAATACGTTGTTTTTCGTTCAATATTTTGGTCGAAAAAAATTAAAATAAATCTTCCATTTAAAATTAAATTTTTCAAAAATTATAATTAGCGTGCCTTGGAAAAAAGTGACAAATGTCATTTGTTGTAAGGTTATGTCAAACATGAATAATAAGGACCCAATAAGTAACAACTCAATGTAGAATAGAATAAATAAGTAGTGCAATTATTAATTCACTTACGATTTTAGATGATTATTGTAAACACTAAGTAGAGCATCTAATTCCGCAAGTCCACGAAATTGTCGACTTTTTAAAGGCTCCATATTGTCTCGAATTTCCTTCTAACCTTCTAAATTAGGTTCTGGTATTCGCCGCTCTGGAAACCGTAGATGATAAATCCGTGCCGCAGCTCTTCAATTTCTATTACACAGAAAATAAATTTGCAACTTGTCTGTTAATTCACTATTGTTCATGATTATGTCTGAAATGCACACTAATAACAAATGGCCGACATTACTTATACAATAAATAACATTTGTCGATTCGAATTTTTTTCAAGGCACACTACATTTATTACCAAAAAAATTATGAGAACAGGATTTATTATTATCTTTTTCTGGCGTAAATATTAACGTAAAACCAATATAACGGGCATAATTGGATTCAGAAAAATATTGTCTAGTATTATAAAATTAGAAAAGTATCTGCAGCCATTTAAAAATTTAAAGTTGACTATCATTTGGCAATGAAGTTGATTTTGAAAAAATATATAATTACTGTATTTTATAGTATTTAAACAGTCATTGACTTTCTTTTTTAGTTCATTCAAATCGGACAATAAATAACAGAGTTATGGCGTTGGGAGTTTTTTATCGAACACGGTATATAAATTATCTTTATTGATTGTCTATTTATGTGATTATATTTTTTATTTAATTTTCATACAAACAAGACGTGTCATATGGACTATCGGCCTATCTTATGTTGGTTTTTTTTCTTTTTTGCTTTGAATTTTTATATATCGTCGACGAAACAGCAATACCACTTAACCGCCATTTGGACAAAAATTGAGATTTTAACATTAATTGTTTTTCCAGAAAGCTGTAAATTAGTTTTTTTTTTGCCTCCTATCAAATTTGGTAAATGTGAGATGGGCGGTATTGCCGTTGCACCAACGATAAATTACTTCTCGAATAATTGAGACCCGGTTAATTGGGATTCTGCTGTATTGAAAGAAAATCGATGGAAAATCGTATTTGCATGTATTTTTTTAAGGTGATGAAAACCATTACGGAATGCGGGCACGAAGTGAAGGTGGAGTGTTCTAAAATTCCCACGAGGCAAGATTGCACGCAACAGTGTGCGAGTAATTTGAGGTGCGGACACAAATGTGCCTTCCAATGTAAAATTGATTGCGATAAAAATCCCTGCAAGGTTTTGGTTAGTGTTTCTGGTGGGAAAGGTCCTTGCGGACACGACGTGACAATTCCCTGCCATTTGAGAGGTAAGAAATTGCATGAATCTAATTTATTAACAAAACGGAACACAGGATTTTCAACGTTAATTCCTTTATAATGGAATATTATCTTCCCTGATGATTTTAGAGGAAACATGCAAATAAATGTTTTATAGAGTAAATATTTCTGCATGCAGTCATGCTATTATTTATTTTTTAGCGTTTATAAAAACCCTAAAAAATTATAAAATAAAAATGACATTTTCACGAAAGTAATGGTTGCCATGAAATTAAACAAAAAAAATGGTGCGCTGTTGATTTGTTGGCTTCTGTCAAATTTATTGAATATTTCATAAGTTTTTTCATTAAAAATGTATTCTATTCAAGAAAAAGTGCAAATTGTAAAGTGGTGGTATGCTGGTAGCAGTTTTCGTGAAGTGCGGTCAACTATCCCGACCCCCTAATCCAACGATCCAAAGGTTGACTCATAAATTTGAAACGATTGGCTCAATATTACGGAATTCTAAGAGGACATCAAATGCAGAGCAGAATAGTTTACCAATAAATGAGAAGGATGGCGAGTTTATGGTCTTAGCTTCTGTAGTAGAAGATCCAAACATAATTGCTGACAAGTGTGCAATTCACTGTACGACTGCCCAGAGGTATTTAAAGAATCATTTTCACTCGTGCAAATACCAGTGCCACCAAGAAATATTACAACGTGATGACCCGCACTTCACGAAAACTGCTACTAGCATAGCACCACTTCACAATTTGAACTTTTTCTTGAATAGAATACATTTTTAATGAAAAAACTTGTAAACAGTTAAATTTGACAGAAGCCAACAAATCAACAGTGCACCGTTTTTGTTTAATTTCAAGGCAACCATTACTTTCGTGAAAATTATCATTTTTATTTTATCATTTTTTAGGGTTTTCATGAATCCTAAAAAATAAATAATAGCATGACTGCATGCAGGAATTTTTACTCTACAAAACATTTATTTACATGTTTCTTCTAAAATGGTCAGGGAAGATAATATTCCAGTATAAAGAAATTAACCTATGTTACGTTTTGTTCCACTACACCCTGTATAGCATGTAATCTAAAAAGATATATCATCATGACTTCGCACTTTTTTTGGGACACCAGGTATAATCAAAAATATTTTCCTGAAATACGTCTCAAGATACAAGTCTGTAAAATATCAAAATCTGTAACTGAGCTACAGAAGACGGGAGGTGAAATGACGGACCCTGTATACATCAATTAAATGGATTTTTTATACAGGGTGTCCCAGAAGTCGACGTCAAGCCGAAATCTTTTAACAGACCAAGTCGTGAGAGTTATCAGAAAAATATTTAAAAAAAAATCCAAATAATGTATTTAAAAAATTATGGCCATTTAAGAAAAAACGAGAAAAAAAATTGTAAGCCAGTAGAAAATTTAGCTGAGTTAAGGCAAAGATTAACTGAAACGGCTGAATCAATCAAGAACGGAAGATTCGCCCGTCGGATAACAAGATCATTTTTAAGAAGATGTTGAGCCTGTATTGAGGCTGAAGGAAGGCAGTTTGAACATCTTTTGTAATTTTAATTGATGTTAAACATTTGTTATGCTTGTAATAAATCAAAGACCGTCACAGGCTGTAGATTTTCTCGTTTTTTTTTTAATGGCCATAATTTTTTAAATACATTATTTGGATTTTTTTAAATATTTTCCTGATAACTCTCATGACTTGGTCTGTTAGAAGATTTCGGCTTGACGTCGACTTCTGGGACACCCTGTATGTTTAAAGTTTATATAAGATTTTTTTTTTTAATATTGCTTGAAACAATTTTTCTAATTGTGCAAAATAAATCGATGACTTTAAAATATCAAAATCCCAAGCACGAAATTTGTATGCAACTACAATAAAAAATTTACACTTTTTTTTTCTTCAACTTTTTTCCCCAGATTCATACACACCGGAAGAGTCCTTGCAGCACTGCAAAGAACCGTGCGGCGCGAAACTCGCCTGCGAGCACGCGTGCACCGGAACGTGCGGCACCTGCCACCAGGAACGTTTGCACGTGCCGTGCAAGGAAAAGTGCACCAACACCCTGATCTGCGGACACGACTGCAAAGTGCCCTGTCGCACCATGTGCCAGCCGTGCACGAGACCCTGCGACTACCGGTGCAAGCACAGCGTGTGCACGAGAAAGTGCGGGGATCCGTGCACAAACTGCGTGGAGCAGTGCACGCGGAAGTGCGAGCACGCCGCCTGCTCGAAACTCTGCTACCAGGAATGCGACTTTCCTCCGTGCTCGGAGCCCTGCAAGAAACCCCAGAAGTGCGGGCACCCGTGCATCGGTTACTGCGGCGATCCCTGCCCTCCCCACTGCATCGCCTGCGCCCAGATGAACGGAGAGGAGAGCGCCGTCCTGGAGATATTCTTCGGGAGCGAACAGGACGAGGGCGCGAGATTCGTTTATTTGGAGGAGTGCGGCCACGTCTTCGAGGGTTCTGGACTCGACCAGTGGTTCGCAACGTCGATCGGTTCCAGGGAGGTGTCCGCTTTGTTTTGTCCAAAGTGCAAAACTGCCATTTCCAAAACGCAACGTTACAGCAATTACATCAAGGCGTCTTTTAAGGATTTGCTGGCTGTTAAAAAGAAGTATTTTGGAGATGTTAAACAGAATAAGATTGATCATGAAGGATTACGTGCCAGGTGCAATATAATCATTGTCAAATGTAAGTTCATACGTACAGGGTGGGGCAACGCATACGACTCGGTCATTTCATGGAAAATTGTTCATGCAACGAACCTACGTCTATCCACATGAAAAGACTAACACGAAGTTACATGGTTTTCCATAAAATGACTGCGTCGTATGCATTGCCCCACTCTGTATAACAATATTTTTGTTGATCAAATATTTGAGCCATTGTATAATTTTTAGATATTTCAATTAGGCCAGTGCGATGTAGTATGTCCAAATGGATAAATGCTCTGGGTAAATCTCCAAACAAACAACTGATCGAAGATTGTAGATCAAAATTACAAATTATGGAAGATATATGTGAAATATACACGTCTGCAGAGTTAACGAAAGAAGAACCAAAGAATTTATTGCAAACACAGCTCAAGTTTCTCGTGGATAACGTCAAGGTCATTGCCAATATCTCAGATCAAAATATAATAGATTATGAATGGGAATTGAAGAGATTCGCAAGAATAGCGGACATGTGCAAAATCATGGAGTCTGCTAAAATCTCCTACGAACATTTACCCGAATACACCGCTTGCAAATCGGCTGTATTTAAATCTTGCAGATATTCCGATTCCCAGCATGCCCTTTTGAAAAACATGCTGCAAGAATTTAACTATAAAACTCGTTCCGGATTGAATGTTACCGACAAGGAGAGGAGGGAGATTGTGTCGGCCATGGGTTTGGCGAGGGGACACTGGTTCAAGTGTCCCAACGGGCATATTTATGCGATCGGGGAGTGCGGCGGAGCAATGCAGACGAGCAAATGTCCAGAATGTAAGGTGGGAATCGGTGGGAGTAACCACACCTTGTTGAGCGGCAATGCGTTGGCACCAGAAATGGACGCGGCCCAGCATCCGGCTTATTCGGACATGGCTAATATTTTAAATTTTCGTTTAGATGATTTAATGTAATTGTTTACATGTTTTGTAATATGTAAGATTTACCGAGTTTATTTAATATAATTGCGTTTAATATTGGTTGATTCTTTACATTACATATCGAGTGGATTTTATTTACGAGAATGTAAAATTGCAACAAATTTATTTATGGTTGCAACTGATTAAAAATTAGTATCTCCACTATAAAAACTAATTGGTAATATTATTATTATACAGGTTGAAACAAATATATTAAAAAGGTGATGATGAAAAGGAGAACTCGAATAAATTGAAGAGAAAAAATGCTCACAATTTTCAATTAATTTTCTTTAAATATATTTTTTCGCGGATCGATATGAAATGTCTGCTTTGCGGCCGTGAAATATCACTTCTGAGGACTAGGCTTTAAAAATGCTTATTTATGCCTAGGCTGTAAGAGTAATGAGCCAATCACAGTCTACGTCATGTTATTTCGCCAATCGGATGAGACTCCGCCCGCAAATTTGTTTTGACATTGCAATCATGGTGAAAGGATTACATGGTATGCCTAGATGACCGAGTTCTCTTTCTAAAATCTTCCCCTCTCTCATTTGGCCGATGCTCAGTGATGCAACCTTGTAAAATTACTTGCTTAGCTTTAAAAAGTCGATGTAACAAATTTAAATGGCTATCGGAAGTACTTTATTTACATTTTATCACATACCTTTAGAAATGAAACCTGCATGTTAAATTATAGAAACACGATTTTTGGCGCCACCTTGTGTCGGGGTGGCAAATTACTACGATTTCCGCCAAAATTTAAAAATGTTATACTCGACTACACGATATATTTCAATTTAATAACACTAAAAATATAATCAATTATGTCTTGAGCACATAATTGATTATACTTTTAGATAGTACATAAATGAAGAAGTTACTGGTTTTGGTAAAAGAAAAAAGATTGGATTTCACAAAATAAAAATAAAAATAGGCCTACATGGAAAAAATATATAACAGAATAATTATATACATTATTATTAACAAAATTATCAAATATAAAAATATCACAACAATCGGGTATTAGGGTCTTGTCCAGGTGCAATGTTCCATCAGGTCTCTTCGTTCTTAGGATATTTCTTTCAGGCGTCGTAACAGGTCAGTTGTTTGCTCGTATCCAGGATTCATGACATTAAAATAGTTAAAAAGTAAATTAGTGCAGTTATATTGTCTTACTTCTTGGTGTCGGAACAGCATTGCAATTCATTTTTTTGCAGAAATGGTTAACAAAATGTTTATGAATAAAATGATCTTCACATGAATGAAAATTTAAACAATGAAGACTGTTCAATATCACAAATGGTTTTCCATGTTTTAAGATATTCTTCATTTTTGAGAAATTTATAGAAATGTTTATTTTTGTAGTCGACATTAGTTATAGGTATCGGAAAAGAAAGAATTTTGATATTTTGGATATTTACAAGAATATTTAATACGGCCATTTGATGTTTTCATTACTAATAAATACAATTGACGAGTTTATAAGACAGAATATATACAGAATAATCATGTTTGGAATTACCGCTGCGTCAGCGCGACCTACCGGACGATGGATAAACTACTACCATTACCACGAGCCGAACTTTCAGTTCCCTGTAAAGCTTAATATTGAAATTTAAAGCATTTAGAGTGATTTCTAAATAATTACTGGTTTAATCAATAAGCAGCGTGTGTTTATATCACTTTTTTTCTAATGCATTTAAATCTAAAAATTAAGTTTTACAGCGAACCGAATTACTGACTGTAATTTTCATTTGCAAAATTCTGCAAAACCGCGCATTTATCGCAGCTATTATATACATAAACCGATTGAGAATAAAATATTCTTACATTTGCTGTACAACGAGTTGTTTTACATTTTGATCATGGGTATAAAGTTCGGGAGTTTTGGCGCTGCCCGCACTACGCACTTAGCACATCGTCCGGTAGGTGGCGCTGACGCGACGGTAATTACCAACTTGATTTATTGAATGTTTAAAAGCTCGCAACTCGTCATTAATTAATTGAAACCTTGAAATACTGATAATGTTGTAATTTTCAAAACTGTTTTAATAAACCTGCTTAAAAAATGGAGAATAAAAAATACGGTTGTTGCAAACTGTAGCAGAACACTTGGGAGAGTAAATCCTGTTTTACAACCCAGGATTGGTTAGAACATCTCAATATTGTGATAACGTGCAATTTATAACACCATGGGGATATATTGCTTCGTTAAAGGATGCAATACATAAACGCATGCACGCCGACGAGGTAATAATACTCGATGTACAGGTAAGTTCATTTATAACCTAAAATTATAAATAAATAGTTATTTAAGCAACAAGGAACGTAAGGACGTATTAACATTCGAGGTAGGCGAATACGAGCCGAGGTGGAGCCGAGTTGTTAATTGTTAATTTTTTTCCGCTACCGGAAATATAATACTTAATAAAGATCAGAAAATATTCTAAAACACGGGATTCAAATTTTTATAGTCACCTATGCGTCTTATGGTAACCCAGCAACGGAGAAAACAGTGTCGAATTTTGTTTGTTTGTGTCGATCCAGTGAAACTTTCTGTGGGCATGGATGCAAACGAAACTGCGAATATTGCGTGTTAGAACCTGTTACCGACAAAATCGAAAAAGGTATGTACCCTGTTACGACTCTTTTAAGCAGTGGTTATGTAAAAAGAATGCCGATGCTATAGGTGTAGACGAAAATGTGTTGCTCGCGTAAATGTTGTAGCGTTACGTTTCTGTTTATGTATTTTTTTAAATTAAGTTCCGTCGCCAAGGACAACAAACACCACGAATGTTATCGGCCACTTACGGGACCTGTAACTATAGATGCAATGCTTATTTACGTTGTCGGTAGCGGAAAAATTATTTTAATTTTATTCTATAATGTTACCATGCTAATAACTCCTTAGCAACGAGTAGTGTTGTTAATTCTTATAAAATTAATTCTGAATGTCTTCTCCATTTGGGGGAATATGAAAGCTGGAAAATGTTCAGCGAATGCCTCCAAGACAATTCTGGACCGAATTCTACTTGATACCAACACAAATATTTAATTTAAATAAACAACTTATGAGGTTTTTTGATTTTAATTGAACAAAAGTAATGGCGTTAATTAAACGAGCAAATCGTAGAAAGCGGAACCATAAAACCTTGTACATTTGTGAAAGAAAAAAAACTGTGTACAAAATCCAACATCACATGATATCGCAGAGCAAGGCGACCCCACGCAAAATCCAATGCTCCGGCGGCTTAACGGAAGGCAGCCACAGTGGCGTTATGTAGTTCAGATCCGTGCGATTGCTCTTCTTATAAACCGGACACTAGAAACAACACGCACAATCACACCGGTGCGAAAACGCTTCAAAAATATACGAACGGTGTATAGTTTCGGATCCTTCGGAGCGACGGAATAAATGGCGTAAATGTGCACGACGGGAATCTGGCAGTACAGCACTTTATTCGTCGACTCCATCAGCCTGGAGTGCCTGCGCTCCCAGCCGGCACCGTCCAAAAACAGTCCGTGGACAAAGACGCCTTCCTAAAAAAATACGTCAAATGTAAACGCGGATGGGTTAGAAAAAGGGCACGAAAATACGGTAGGGCCGGCCTTTATCTCCTCCCTGATGTTCTTCGTGACGTCGTTGTGCAGAGTGACTTGATCCAGCGCCCAGCCTTTGTGGGACCTGGCCACTTCCTGCTTCATGGCAGTTAGGAATCCTTGAGACAAACTCAAATTATTTTCCGTCCGCAGTTCGTACAAAGTGAGTGACGAAGGTGTACGACGAGGGTCAATATTAAATTATTTTCCATTCGCAGTTCGTACAAAGTGAAAGTATACGACGAGAGTCAATATCAAGCAAATATTTTATAAATACCCTGAGGATTGAAGAACCCAGTCATCCAGAAACAGGGCGGCCTCCCTCCGAAACACCAAGTCCTGAACTGTATATCCCTTTCCATCACTTCGGTGAACCAAAATCCCAGCGTGCTCGAGGCCCACGAGCCGCGTCTCCACACGTAGGGCACGTGGGCGTCGTATATGTTGTCGAGCGCATCTCGCAACGACTGGACAAAAGATTAAAAATTGTAATTGCTACCCAGTGACGATTCGTTTCAGTCAGTGACGGCTCGCGGGTTTTTTTTTTGGTAGCAGGCGTGGTAATACTGTATGTTCATTAAAAAAACCTCAAGTGTGCCATGATTTTTTATTTTTTAAAATTTAAGTTGATAACACATATTGAGGTTATGTTACTTGTCATGGCATTTTTTTAATGAACATACTTTACCTATCTGTATTGTCACCTCTGCAACCAAAAAAAAGAAAAACTCGAATCGTCGAACCGTCAGTTAAGTGTCTTGGCCAGAGGATATGTCTGGCGATACTGTATTAACATCGTATAGTGTCTGGCGATAATCAGATTAACATCGTACAGTTTTTTTCACGAGTGTTGACGTTCACATACTGAATCCTACATTAGAGATTTTTTGTCTAGCATACCAACACCTAATCAAACTCTTGCGAACGAACCATGCCGATGAATACCTTATCGGAACGCACTAAATGATATTTTAAATGTACATCGAGCGTTTTGCAGGGTCGGATGATACTGACGTTTTAAACGTCATAATTGTGAAACACGAGTTTTTTTTTTTTCGTTGCAGAGGTGACAATACAGATAGGTAAAGTATGTTCATTAAAAAAATGCCATGACAAGTAACATAACCTCAATATGTGTTATCAACTTAATTTTTAAAAATAAAAATCATGGCACACTTGAGGTTTTTTTTAATGAACATACGGTATTACCACCCCTGCTACCAAAAAAAAAACACGTTGTGACAAAGTACACTTCAAATTCTAATAATCTTTACCGTTACTTGTTATTGCGTTGTACCATTTAAGATAATAATTACCTCATTCATAATGATGGTGCCCTCGATGGCCAAAAGCAAATCCTTCAGGGTGATCCTGACCAACTTGATCACGATCTGCATCCTGTCGATCTCCTGCCGCAGGAAGATATTGAGCGGATTCAGGTGTCCCATTATCCTCAATCTGGAATGGTTTTCGCGGTGGCTCAATAATCAAAGTCGAACTTTTTTTTTTTTGTTACCGCCGTACCTCTCCTTAATTTCGAAAGGGTCGTAATCCTTGGGCAACTTGGAGAGCATCTCCTTGGCCTGCCTGGTGACGCTCTGCTCTCTCGTCTCTCCGCCGCCGCCGCTCGACTCCTTCGGTTGTATCGAGAGGATGGTCTGCAGAACGCTGATCGTGGTGTTGGTCTGATACGTGATATCGGCGTTCGGATGTAAACTGTAAGATGCAACAAGTGTTTCTCGTGAAAGGCTTTATGGCCCTGATATACAGGGCTTTTATTTTAACTCCGAACATATGATTAATCGTAAAATAATATCGACTCGATAATAGGGAGGCAACTCAGTTTTATTTGATTGTCAAAATTATGTTAATAAAAATGTAACGTGAGTCCCAAAACTCTTGGAATCCGCTCCTGCCATGAATTTGAAGAGGCAGGTCATTTCTTAATTCGCACACATAAAATTAAACAAATCATCAAATGTCATTTTTAGTGGCTGTCAGTTGTTGTTGTTATTATTTGCAATGGTCTTGAGGTTATGTTATGTTTAATTTTATGTGTGTGAATTAAGAAATGACCTGCCTCTTCAAATTCATGGCAGGAGCGGATTCCAAGAGTTTTGGGACTCACGTTATTATACTCCACTGAATAAAGAATACAAATAATTAATTGCTAAAGCTATTTCGATGATTCAAGCAAGCTGCAAAGGCAAATAAAATTTTTATCAGCGGGAAACTAATTTTAAGCAATTTTCAATTAAAAATTCCGAGTTTCGATCGACGCCGTTTTGTTATTCAGCAAAGATTTTTCAGTTATTCTTCTAAAACATAGAAGGCCGATCATTTCCAAACCAATTCACGAATAAGAGACGGGACAGTCATGTCCAAGCGGCGGAAATGAAGTACCTGAGAAGAGCATTAGGAGTTTCTATGAGAGAAAAAAATAAGGAAGGGGCTACGGGTAACATCTATGAAACAGAAAATTGAAACCAAGATATAACAGGAGGGCAACCTCCTGAGGAACGGATTATGAATGAGTGAATAAACGCATGAAAATATTGCCAAAATTAGGTTAGGTTATCTATAACGTGCACGCAAAGATCGATTGATCAAAGTGCAGAATTATACTACTATACTTCATTTAATAACCAGGCGGACTAAACGCGAAAGTCACGTTTACACTATAAAAAGTCACCAGAAAAGTAACCAGACATGTTTTGGCGGTAAAAATAAAATGATTTCAATTTCTTTCATCCATAACATTTATACCAACACATAAATTAACAAAACAATGGATAACTATTTTTTTTCAAATGGAACACCCTATATAAGTTGCCACTAATCTATGGAATTTTTAATAAGCTTTCCAATGATATACAGTTTGTATAACAAAATATTAAGGATTCTTGAGATTTATCAATAAAAACATATTTGTTTTGTCACCTTCTGCAGATTTGTGGATTTTCAGCCAAAACATTGCATTTTCAGGAAACATTATAAGAGACCAAAGTTGTAGAGCGAAAAATTTCCGATCGACATAGGTCTTTCAACTTTTAAGATAATGCGTGCATTGCCCGCCAGAGTGCGCAAAATCGTGACCGTATATGCATTTTAGCGTTTTCTTTTCAATTTTTTTATTAATAAATTGCACTATACTTTATTTTCCGCACCCTCTAGCGGAAAAACGGGAAATTATAGGGAAATTAAAATGGCCCATATCGATTGAAAATGTTCCGCTCTATAACTCCTAATAGAAGCAATTTTTGCCAAAAATGCATAGTTTTCCCTAAAAATGCAAATTAAAAATGTATATATCAATTTTTGCGTTTTTCAATATTTTTTTTTGCATTTTTAGCGAAAACTATGTATTTTGGGCGAAAATTGCTTCGTTTAAGAGTTGTAGAGCGGAATATTTTCAATCGATGTAGGTCATTTAAATAATTCTATAATTACCCATTTGACGTGGAAAATAAAGTATAGTGCAATTAATTAACAAAAAATTTGAGAAAAACGCTAAAATGCATATGCGGTCACGATTTTGCGCACTCTGACGGGCAACGCACGCATTATTGGAAAAGTCGAAACACCTATATCGATCGAAAATTTTCCGCTCTACAACTTTGGTTTCTTATTATTTTTTCAGAAAATGCATAGTTTTGGCTGAAAATCCAAAAATGAGCAGGAGGTGACAAAAGAAAAATGTTTTTTATGGATAAATCTTAAGAATCCTTAATATTTCATTATACAAATTGTACATCATTGGAAAGCTTATTAAAAATACCATGCATTGGTGGCAAGATATATAGGGTGTTCCATTTGAAAAAAAATAGTTATCCATTATTTTGCGAATGTTGACACCCTGTATAGCAGTATGAACAAAAAAGCACCAAAGCCGATTTGTATTATTCTTCATGATGTGGAAAATTCTTTAATGTATAAAAAGTGACGCTAGCTTTGCTAGGAGCACTTCTGCAATTTTTTCAATGTGTACATGTTTTTGCAACAAATTTGCCCATAACTAACCAATCGTCCATAATAGACCTTTACTATCTTATACTATTTTTATCAGCTTCTCAAGAGGGTTGAAAATAAAGTATAAAATATAGGGTGTTCCATTAAAAAAAACACAACTTTGTTCTGTTATGTATATTGGGACACCCTGTACAAAAACATATATATTTTTAAAATATGTAGAATAAGTGTGGGTACCAGTTCAAGAAAACTAGAAGTCGATATCTCAAATAGCAAATAAGTTATGGGGCTTTTACATATCTCTGGGTCACCCGGTATGTTTATGATTTGATTCCATATTGCAATAACTTGCGCCACACTTACTTAATGAATCGACAATTTTGTATACGACGGCAGTAGATTTTAAAGCCTTTTGTATTATAAAGCTTTTCATAAGATAATTTTGGATTGTTTTTCCTCGAGCGTTAGGGCTTTAAAATCCAACCATTTCCGTTTCTTGGGGGCCAAAAATGACAGTATTTATCCGTAGTTAAAAATAAAATAATTATTTCCTCGAAAATCGCGGGATGAGAGGAATCGATTCTTACACGATCAACGGAAGAAATAACTGGCTAAAAACACAAAAACTGAGGCGAACCGCTTGAAAACGGTGAGACACAAGGATCGATTAGAGATCAGCTGATCATAACAGCGGCCATTGCCGTTTTAGTAATTATGGCGCCCGATTGGCCAATCACAACAACGTATTTTGGCGGCAATAATTTGATTTGATTTAGTCCGCCTGGTTATTAAATGAGGTATAATAAAAATTACCCGTATGCCTGCGGAGGATCGCTACCGGGGAAGAAATCAATCGCCGCCACGTACTCGGCGACCTGCTTAAACTGCAGAATCTTGTATCCCTTGTAGAAATTAAACTCGTCGGTGAACAACTTGTCGCTGAACCAGACCTTCGCGAACGTGTTCAGCAAACGCTTGTCGTAGTCGTCGGTGACCCTTCCCCCGTACTGCACCTCCCCCAGCATGTACCGCACGGTGCTCCAACTGACCCCACGCTTGGGGTCGAGATCCTCCAGATGGTTTTGCACAAACATACAGCTCGCCAGCCAATCGGCGGAGTTGAATTCGTACGGTATGTTCCAGCCGAGCGGCCCGAACTTCCGGCGCTCCTGCACGACGGTGTGCAGGAACGATATCGCGTACACCATGGGGATGTACTGGTGCGCGTCCGAATAATCCAGCATGTCCTGGTTCATCGACGTGTACGTTCTTAATAATCCGGCGCGAATTCCTGCAATAGGAAATATTTACATTTAAGTAATAATGGATAATTGTATCATCGCCTACAGACGATGTGGCGAACGACGGCCAACGTTGGCGTTCGTAATGTTTGTAGGTTTGGTGCGTAGACTGTTTGACGAATGTATACTACACACGATGCGTCCAACATTTGATACTGGCGTATGCTCTGGAATATCCCTTTGATCCGTGAAAGATTTACCGCCTCCTAAGCGAACGTCCACGAACGCCAACGTGTGCACATTCGTGATTCGCGGCAAATGCACGAACGCCAACGTTGGCCATCATTAGTCTGTAGGCGCTAGAAGGCTGTGCTTACAATTTGTTAGCAAGGTTTAGGATCCCTCAAGGTCACGTAAAACCGAAGACGGCTCGGAGAAACTTCACTGTCCGTCATCTGCGATTACTTCAAATGTACTAACCTGCGGGCGGTTCGTTCGTAAACTTAATGCAGATCTGCAACAGCCCGATGGGAAAATCATCGTGGACCTCGGTGGTGATCCAAAGCCGGAAATCGGGATGGATGTTCGCGTTGATCCTCTCCAACTCGTAAAACTGCACCATGACCTCGTCCATGTAGGCCAGTCCCAGATGGCAGTTTTGCAGAAGCGCCCAGCAGCCGACGCTCATCGCCTCCAGGAGCAGCTTCCGCGCGTGCACCTCCTGCCCCTGTCCCATCGACACGGCCCTCGTCTTGTTCTCCATGCGCTTCGCCAGCTGCTCGATGTAGGGCGTCGGATCGGAGCCGGTGCTCAGGAAACAGATCATCGGCGTCAGCGGTCTCGATTCGTTCAGCATGATCTCCATGTTGAGGATGACGGGATCGGCGTACCTCTGGCCCAGCGAGTTCGCAATGTACTTCTTGCTCTGGGTGACCGTCCTGTCCGGACACCACGATCTACGCAATACAGTGAATAAGTGAGTAACTGTTGTTTTCCCACATTCAAACATGTATCGCGTGCGAATTGTGTACGATTATCCTGCCTGCACATGGGATTACAATTTGAACCACCAAATAGACAACGTACGCAGCTGAATTATGAACACCACTTCTAGTGCCAACTGAGAGAAGTGAAATCTCGTGCAAACACGAGTTTTCCACTAATCAAATTCGTTTCAACATTAAAATGACATAACGGGTGCGCCATCTGTTGCGATAGCATTTGAAACTTGAATAGTTCCGCCATTTTTTGACGTATTGACAAATATAGTGGCTTGTTCGACGCGTCATTTCAGTCTATTTTGTGTCATGAATCAACTAACACCGATACAACGGGCAGAAATCGTCAAATTGCATTTTGAAAATGGGTCCTCCATTGTCAAAACGCAACATGCCTACAAACGTTTATATCCGCGTGAAACACGACTTTCACACACAACAATTCGCGATTTGGTGCAAAAATTTATGGCCACCGGCAGTTGTGCGACCAATTGGCAACCCAGAAGGCGCTCAAATGAAAATATCGCTGCCGTAGAAGCCGATGTTCGTGAAAACCCAAACACATCGTATCGACGCCGTGCATTGCAGTTGGGCTTGTCTGCAACGACATTGAAGGACGACTTGCATATTTTCCCTTACAAACTGCAAATTACGCAACGTTTGTTGCCGCAAGACAAGCCGCGACGTCTTGCGTACGCTCATTTCGTCGAAAACATGCTCCATGGTGATGGTGAGTTTTGGTTCAAAATCATGATGAGCGATGAAGCTCATTTCACATTGAATGGCGCGGTTAATAGGCAAAACTGCCGCTTTTGGGATGAAGAAAATCCTTGTGAGATATTCGAGGAGCCTCTCCATGATCAAAAAGTGACCGTTTGGTGCGGCGCACAGTGGTTCAGAATTCGAAAAAGCTGGCCAAAAGTCAAAAAATGAAAGTCAATATTTTTAGTTTAGTACAACATAGTCGTGTCCAGAGGGCTCCACTGGATGCCACAAAGGAAGAATATGATTGTATCTAATACAAAATGCCTCGTAATCCACGTTCAAACTTGTTACTTTGTTAGACACGTGGGAGACGTTCGGACGAGATGAAAGTTTGGCATCGGTTTTTCACTATAAATACTAATCTTTATGTGCTGGGATTTTGTTCCTTGTTATTCTGGATCTTCCTGAAGGTAATTTAATGGTTATTACATTTAATATGCATACAAAATTTTTGTTAGCAATTATAGGAATTTGCGTTAAAAATAGGTAGGTACATTTTAAATATTCAGGGAAACATTTGTTTGCCTGTGTATGCCTGTGTTCCTATAGCAATATAAATACTTATTATAGTGTCTTTTAACGTGACAAACAACAATTAGCTGCATTCACTTGCATTCCTCAGTTTAGGATTATTTTTATTGCTGATGTGCAATATCGTTGAAAAATTCGATTTTATATTTTATTCAATATCTTGTATATATCTTGTATTTAAGATGTATATATGTATACAGGCTGTAGATAAACAAAACGAAAAGGATTTTCAATGTTAATTTTTTTTATATTGGAATATTATCTTCCCTGATGATTGCAGAGGAAAGATCTCCTTCTACTCAAATTAGTAAAAAAAGAAGAAATAAGGAATGTGAAAGAAATTTGAACGTAGAAAGTCAAACATAAAAAAGACAGATAGATAGACAAAAAGGCAGACAGTCACACAGACTTTTTTTTACAAAAGTTGTCGAAAGCGACGAAATGGATATTTCCACATACTTTCTCGTAGTTTGCACGATGAAAGTAAAAAACAAATATACCTGACAGGCAGACATAAAGGCAGACACACAGGCACACATTTTTAACAAAAATTGTCGGAATCAACGGAAATGGATTTTGCCACAAAAAAAGTTTGGATTTTTATTACGATCACAATAGTTTCCCGTAGTTACTATGGAGAAAGTAAAAAAATTAATATGACAGACAGGCAGATACAAAGGTAGACAATCATTTTTTTACAAAAATTGTCTGAATCGACGAAATGGATATTTTCGCAAAAAAAATATTTTTAAATTTTATACGATCACAATATTTTCCCTTAGTTTGTAAGAAGAAAGTAAAAATAAATATGACAGACACAAAGGCAGATACACAGACACATTGTTTTCACAAAAATTGTTGGAATTGACGAAATGGCTATTTATTAACGAAATAGATATTTCCACAAAAAAAAATATTTGGAAATTTATTATGATCGCAATGGTTTCCCTTAGTTTGTAAGGAGAAAATAAAAAAATAAATATGACAGGCAGATAGACACAAAGGTGGACACACCGACACTTTCTTTTTCACAAATTTTTGTGTTGATTTGACAATTTTGTCGGAATCAACGAAAAGGCTGTTCCGCAAAATAAAGAATTTTTTAACGATCACAATATTTTCCTGTAGTTTGTACGGAGAAACTAGAAACTAAATAAAACAGACAGAGAGATACAAAGGTAGACATACATATTTTTTACAAAAATTGTCAGAATCGAAGAAATTGATATTTCCGCAAAAAAATATTTGGAATTCATTTATTCATTTACAATGACAATACTTTCCCTTGGTTTGTACGGAGAAAGTAAAAAATCAATTTGACAGACAGACATACATATTTTTAACAAAAATGGTCGAAATCGACGAAATGAATATTTCCGCAAAAAAAAAGTTTGTAATGTTTTTTTACAATTAGAACACTTTCCCGTAGTTTGTACGGAGAAAGTAAAAAAATCAATATGGCAGGCAAACAGGCACAAAGGCAGACACTCAGGTTTTTTACGAAAATTGTCGGAATCGACGAAATGAATATTTCCGCAAAAAGAAATGTTTGGAAATTTTTTAGGATCACAATGGTTTCCCGTCAATTTTTACACACCCTGTATAGTATAAGTTACGGTTATGATTTTGGCCCGAGGATGGAGAGTGCTCACCGACCCGAAGCCGAGGGCCAATTTTTTAATAATTTTGAAAATAACCATTAAATTGTTGTTAAAGTTGCGAATTTCTTCAGTGTGGCCAAATAAATGTAAAAACAATTGTGACCAACTTGAGATTTTTAAAATGTGCTCAAAATTGATTCTGCTTTATGATTTAAGAAAAATCTAACAAGTCCCTTCACTAACTTTGGAAATAATCATGTGACAACCGATTGTTATACTGAGGTTGCCAATTTCTCCAGTGTAGCCTAATAAATGCAAACTTGAAATTTTCAGAATTTAGTATAAATTGATTATTCTTTATGGTTTAAAAATAATCTCAAACACATCTTTACTAAATTTCAAAATAATCACCCGAAAACTGAGTTAATTGTAATACTGAGATGGCGCATTACTTCAGTGCTGCCAAAAAATATTAAAACCATTTTTACCGACTCGAAATTTATACTATTTTATGGTATAAAAAGATCTTCTACACACCCTGACTTAATTATATAATAATCACCGGACAGCTTTGATCATTGTTATTCTAAAATTTTGGATTTTTCCAGTGCGGACAATAATAATTTTATCACTTATGTCCGCCATATTGGATCCGCCATTTTGAATTTTTATATTTTGACATCAAATTCATAATCTGCGATTAGTACCCATTGATGTCAAAATGTATCAAGATTTAGACTTTTGGCCAGCTTTTTCGAATTCTGAACCACTGTGCGGCGTATCGGCCAAAAAGATCATCGGGCCGTATTTTTTCGAGAACGAGGCTGGCAACGCCGTTACGATCAATGGCGCGCGCTACAGAGCGTTTGTGTTTCCGGAAATGACTGAAAATGACATGGCCCACTTCTGGTTCCAACAGGACGGAGCCACAGCACACACTAGCCGCGATTCAATGACGCTACTCCGCACGATGTTCGACCGACGCGTCATATCGAAAAACGGCGATTTCGACTGGCCGCCGCGCTCACCCGATTTGACGCCGCCGGACTTCTTTTTGTGGGGGTATTTGAAGAGCAAAGTTTACATCGACAAACCGCAGACCATAGCTCAGCTCAAAGCCAACATTCGCCGGGAAATATCGCTTATTACCACCGAGACGCTGGAAAATGTGATGCAAAATGCACGAAAAAGGGCATCTTTTTGCATCAAAAATAAAGGCGGTCGTTTGTTGGATATTATATTCAAAACATGATGGAAATAAAATAGAAAGGAACAAATAAAGTTTGTTGAAAAAAAGTTGTCCACATCAAAAGTTATTCAAGTTTCAAATGCTGCCGCAACAGATGGCGCACCCGGTATTTAACTGTTTTTTTTAACCCTTACCTAATCAATAACAACCTCCTGAAGGTATCCAACGTGTGGTAACCGTCCGGTATCGGGGCCTCTTCGGGCGCGTCCTTATCGTACCACTGCTTCCACCCCTTCTCGTTCGCCGTGACCTGGTCCACGATGTACTGATAGTGCCTCAAGTTGGACAGCTCGCACAGATTCAGCCAGATCATGTCGTTGATCCACTTCCCGCACTTGGGCGGGCACTCGTTCAGGTCGAGGGCGGCGCCTCCCTTGATGAAGTTCTGAAACTCCTCGTGCGTGATGTGGTGCTTCTGCATGTCGATCTTCAGGCACATCAGCAGGATGAACGTGTACTTGTCCCTCTCGTACAGGCCGCGGCACTTGTACTTGAAGACCTCGTACGTCAAATACTCGATTATGTTCACGATGCGCCTGCTCTGCAGCGTGCTCTTGTCCGAGCGGACCATCGACAGGTCGAACCTTTCGAGGAACTGCACCAGCGACGTCTGGTACATGCAGTTCACCATCGTCATGCTCGTGATCAGGAAGTAGAGTACGCTTCCTCTTGTAGCTATCGACCTTAAAATCAATGGTTTGCCTAAATACGCACCAAAATCCTAACTATTGAGGAATGACTTATGTAAGACTATGTCGTTAACATGATTAAACATTATGAATTATGAAAGCTGTGTATAGTCGGGCCGCTGAGAGCTGCATGTGACTCATCGCTTAAAATCGCAGAAATCAAGATTTAAGTAAACGTATGTCCGTAAGAAAATTTGGTGCCGCGCTGATTTTCATTGGCGGGATATTTAAAAATTCTCGCGCACCACCTTATATATTTTCAGACCGGTTTACGTAATAGAGGAATTATTGTAACAGTTGGTTTCACTGTTGATTTGTGGAGTTAGCATAACTGAAGTTCCCGCAGCTAGAGCAGCATGAAAGCGATTTGTGATTGAAATGAAATCTAAAGCGCAAACTTTTTACGGTTATGTTATTTGACGTAGCGTTCGCGTGTTTTGTGTGTTTATATGAAGCGTGCCAATGCGATGCAAGAGTTATGCGTGAGCTTAGACCTACGTTTACGCTGCCCTATTCTTTAACGCGCAGACACACGTTTCGTCTTTTATTTCATATTGTTTTGTACATGATAGAAAAAGACAGATATGAAATGCAAAGCAATTCTTAGTACGAAGCTGCATGAGTCATCGTCAGCTCTCAACGGATGACCTATAGGAGTTTTGGGACATATTTAGCAGCTTATTTTTCAATTTCGACATTACAACGTGTAATTAGATTCGTTTAAACACCTGAATTCCTCCCTGGCCGAATTGATCTTGATCTCCGTATCGCGGGCGATCATCAGCTTCTCCCGCACCTCCGCCGCCGTGTTCTTCGTCACGTTCAGCACGCCGATCACCGTGTCGTCGTCGACCAGCGAGCCCTGCGTCGTGGTCAGCTTGTACAGCAAATTCTGCTCCAGCTCCTGCATCTTCCTCTTATTCGCGGTGACGTCCTTCATGAGGGTGGTGCGCTCGGTCTCCAGTTCCTTTTTCTCGCTCAGGATCACCCTCCCCAATAGCTGATCCTCTAAACCCTTCATCGTGACCGTAAAATCGATGATGGAGGTCCTGGCGAAGATTTCCGGCGTGTAGTTGGGATTCGCCAGTTTCGTCGTGATGTACATGCGGAAATCCTTGGAATAGTCAACTTCCTTGTCGCCGACGCGCACCTTATAAATGGTGCCGACCTTGATGTGATTTTTTTCGAGGATGTGATCGAGCACGGGATCAAGTTCTTCGCCGACGTCTTCGATGATCATCGGTCTTCCTAATGAAATGGCGTCTTCGATGTGGTTGCTAAAGAAAAAAATGGTGATGTGGCCATCATGTTACTTTCTCCGATCTGACGATTAGACCAAAACCTTGAAAATACTGGCAAAACATTAAAAAATCGCTGCTTTAGGTTAAAAATCTAAAATATTCGCCGATCAAAAATTCGCTGATCGAAATCAATAATTAAACAATAAAACTAAAACATAAGCCCAAAAAAATCCAAATATCGAAAATATGGCCTAAACATAAAAAAAAAAACGCAAACTAAAACATCGAAAATTTCAACAATCACATCGAAAATGTTGTCGAAAATAAATTATTTAGGCAAAAAAATTAAAAATTTGGAATAAATTGAGGCGAAAACAGGTAAAGGTAAAGATCTAAAATATAAACCAAAAATATGCAGACCAAAATATTGTAAATTCAAGTAAAAGAAAACATATTTAGCTAGCCCCTAAAATAATTCTTTGGCTCAAAATAAGTTTCCGACCAGAAACTCGAAAATAATGCAAAAAAAATAAAATAAAAAACAATCATTCAGGTTAAAAAGTAAAGGGCAAAAAATCAAAAACCGACCAAGAAACTCGAAAATACCGGCAAAAAAATCGCGCATAAAAATCAATAATTTAGATTAGAAAATTTAAAATATAATACAAAAAAACTAAAACTTAAACCAACAATTAGGACTTAAATATCAAAAATACGGACAAAAAAATCGAAACTTTTAACACGCAACCTAAATTTTCATGCCAAAATAAAGTTACAGGCCAGAGAACCAAAAATGCAGATAAAAAAATTCAAGCAAAGAAAAAATAGTTTGCCGTTTTCACCTTCAAAATAACCCTGTAGCTCAGAGTAAGTTTCTGAACAGAAACTCAAATTGAAAATAAAAAAATCTAAAATATGGGCCAAGAAAACAAAAAATTAGACCAAATACTGAAAATTTGGGACAAAAAAAATGGCCAAAATAAAGAATATTTAGGCCAAAAATCAAAACTTTGAAAAAAAAGAAATTACAGGCCAGAGATCTAAAAATGCAGATAAAAAAAATTCAAGCAAAGAAAAAATTGTTTGCCATTTTCATCCTCAAAATAACCCTGTAGCTCAAAGTAAGTTTCCGAACAGAAATTAAAGTTGAAAATTGAAAAATCTAAAATATAGGACGAAAAAAACAAAATTTGTACCAAATACCGAAAATTTGGGGCTAAAAATAATAAATACAGATTAAAAAATCGAAAATCTTAATAAACAAAAAAAAATTTCAGCCTTAAATCTTAGGACAGAAGATCAAAACTTTGGACCAAAAAATCGAAAATACAGGTCAAAATTTAACAATTGTGGCCAAAAGATAGAAAACAAGGGCCTAAAAATTAAAAAATGCAGACCAAACAATTAAAAAATCAAAAATCTTAATAAATACATCGAAAATTTTGGCCAAATAAAGAAATCTTAGGACATAAAATCAAAAATTTTGACCGAAAACATGCAAAATAAAAATAAAAATTCAACAATCGAAAATTTAGACCAAAAATCGAAAGCACGAGCTTGAAAATCAAAATACTGACCAAAAATCGTTTTAAAATTGGGACCAACGTAAAGAATATTTATGAAAAGAATCAAGAATTTAAATAAAAAAAATCGAAGAAACAGGCAAAAAATATAAAATACGAGCACAGAAATTCTGGTCTAAAAATAATTTGCCCCAAAAATAACACAAGCTCAAATTAAGATACGATCCGAAACTCTAAAATAATGCCAAAAAAATGGTGATGTGGCCATCATGTTACTTTCTCCGACTTTATATTTACGGTTTCATGGGTTTATTTTCAATTGAAATCATATTTTAAGTGCACATCGAGAGATGACACTGACGTTTAAAACGTCAAAATAATGAAAGATGGAAAATATATAGTTCAAATTCAAAAACTAGGTTTACTCGAAAACTAACGAGATTTCGAAAAAAAACTTATTCTTTAGAAGTTGTTCATTTTGGAATTCTCTACAATTATTATTCACATAAATTTTCTGTAACTATTATCGTTTTATAATTATAAACCGAAAATTAAAAAAAAAATTTTTTTCTCGAATAGCAATGATTTTGTGAAAAATATTTTCAAGCAAAAGCTATTCATTTCTTTGTTGTCTTCGATGTTTGCTTAAATGTTTTTGTGATATTTTTTATGTTTAAGAAAATATTGGCAAAAAACAAAAAACAGTTAAGGTAAACACCCATTTCCGGTGTACGAAATTTTACCAAAAGCTTTTCAGTTTTTCGGATTATCAAATAAGATTTATGTTCAAAGTTTCATATCAATTGCTCTATTGGTTTTTGAGATACAGCGCACACAGACACTAAAAAAAAAATTCCAGAAATTGTTGAAATGGAATCTAGGGACCCCAAAACGGATATTTCCGTAAAAAAAAAATTTGGAAAAAAAAATCACGATCACAATACTTTCTCGTACTTCGTAACGGAGAAAGTAAAAACAGTTATCGTTATTCTTACTTTCTCCGTTACGAAGTACGAGAAAGAATTGTGATCGTAATTTTTTTGCGCTGTATTTCAAAAACTAATAAAGCAATTGATATAAAACTTTGAACATACGTCTTATTTGATAAACCGAAGAACTGAAAAGCTTTTGGTATAATTTCGTACACCGGAAGTGGGTGTTTACCTTAACTGTTTTTTGTTTTTTGCCAATATTTTCTTAAATATGAAAAATATCACAAAAACATTCAAATAAATTTTGAAGACAACGAAAAAATGATTATGTTTTGTTTGAAAATATTTTTCATAAAGTCATTTTTATTGGAAAAAAAGAGTTATTAATTTTTTTTTCATTATTGGTTTATAATTATTAAACGATAAAAGTTACAGCAAATTTACATGATTAATAATTGAAAATAATGCCAATTCGAACAACTTATATAGAATAAGTTTTTTCGAAATCTCTTTGGTTTCTGAGTAAACTGACTATTTAACTGAACTTACGTGCCACAATTTTAGGTTATGTCGCAGACGATCAATATAAATTACAATGCGCAAAAACTACTACATCAATCAACATCAAACTTTGAACATGAGCCTTATTTGATAATCCAAAGAACTGAAAAGCTTTTGGTAAAATTTCGTACACCGGAAGTGGGTATTTACCTTAACCGTTTTTTGTTTTTCTCCGATATTTTTTTAAATATGAAACATACTAAAAAGCACTTGAACAAAACTTGAAGACAACAAAGAAATTAACATCTTTTGTTTGAAAATATTTTTCGTAAAATGTTAAATTAATGTTATTAATTTTGTTGTTGTCATTTTTGGTGTATAATTATGAAACGATAATAGTTACAGCAAATTTATTTTAATAACAATTACGGAGAATGCCACAATTAACAACTTATAAAGAATAAGTTTTTTTCGAAATCTTTTTAGTTTTCGAGTAAACCGAGTTTTTGAATTTTCATCTTTCATAAATTTGACGTTTTAAACGACAGTTTCATCCGATTCTACAAAACACTGTATGAACATTTAAAATATGATTTAAATAGAAAATAAACCATGAAAACGTAAATATAAATGATACCATCAAGTCGGAGAAAGTAATATGATGGCCACATCACCATTTTTTTTTCTTTGTGCTAAGAAAAGAAGAAATTTCGTGCCAAATGAATGGACATAATTGCAAGTGAAGAGGACAGAGAAGCAGACATCGAGGAATACAGAATTGTGGAAAAAAGATAACCGTTTGCAACTAGCATTTTTCTCAAGTGTTTTTGTTATGTTTTTATGAAAAAAACTTGGAGAGTGGAGCGAGGAGCAAGGATCGTCGATCGTGATGCGTGGAGTGTTGAGTGTGGACCGTGGATCGTGGAAGGTGTAACAAAATTACAAAGGGAAGTTACGGAAGACAAGGGTCCATAGCCGAATCCCGAGTTTTCATGACAAAAGAGTACAAGAATGAATTAATACCGAAAGTATTTGTGCCCCAATGTCGTGACGATTAAATCGAAAGCCTTCTCCTTGTTCTTGACCCAGGCCTTCCCCTGATTCTGGGGGTCGATCAACAGGGGATACCGCGACGCCTTCGTCACGATGATGCCGTTCTGTATGGACAGGTCGTCGGTGGGCAACCCTTGCAAGTTCCACTCCCCTATCTGCAACGAGAAGACGTGTAACGCCCGCCAGTTTTGTGTATCGAAAACAATCTCACGGTAGCGGTATCGCACAGGCTCTCCGTTACGTTAACATTTCCCGATACGGGAATCTTCCGCTCCAGCAATTCGTGCACCCAGTCCTTCTGCACGTTGAACCGATATTCCTGATTGAACGGGCCGGTGTAGCCCAGAAAACCGGTCAAGAGAACGACGTCGCCGATCAGCCGTTCGGTCTCGGCCTTGAACTGCGCCGACTGCTCCGTCCAGCGCACGCGCTCCCCGCTCAGTCCGTTGATGAGGGCCGTCGCGGCGTCCATCTTCGACTTGCACTTGTTCGCGTCGTCCGTCACGGCCTGCTTGAGCGACATGGCCTCGTCGTACTCCTCCTGGCACTTGCGCACCTCCTCCGTTTTCTCCGCGAGGAGCTTCATCGCCGCGCCGAGCTCCTGCTGCGCCTTGTTGTACTTGGCCTGTTCGCGCGCCAGGTTCATCTTCAGCGGGAGCACCTCCTTGTTGACCTCGTAGAACGACGCCATGGCGATCGTCCAGGAGATCAGGCCGGCGACGTTGCCGCAGGCCGTCTTGGCCGCCTCGAAGGTGTACGTGGGAAAGTCGAAGTACGGCACGAGCAAATCGCAGATCTCCGAATTGATCGTGTCCTTCGGGTACTCCTGCAATTTCTGAAGGAATTTCGTGTCGGCCATCACCTTCAACGACTCGCCCCACGACGTCACGAAAAAGCGCTTCTCCAGATCCACTTGTACCGGTTCGACCTTTCGCTTGAAGTATATGAGCACGGAGTCCATGATGACCATGATCAAATGCGGGGGTTTGCCCAGTTTTCTTACGGTGGCTATATCGGCCGGCTTAATCGTCTGAAATTTATTATAAAATCATGTTTTAGACAAAAGGGTGAGTTACTGCATGGGAGGATGAGGAGCCGCTAAAAATGTCCAGAGTAGACGGCATGGTCCTTGGGTTTATTGCGGTAGGTAATAATCACCAGACGGTCGTATAAATGTCAAGCTTGCCGCACGTGCCTGCCAGATCGAATTTTAAATTTTTTGGCCCAATCAGGTGGTGAGGCGACTTACTCGGCGAATTTAAGTTAAGTTGAATTTATTCTTAAAATACGGGGTGTCCCAAAAGTTTGGAAACGATTGCATATCTCGAGAACAACACACCGGATCAAAAAGTTATAAAATATGTATTCATTTATTTTTGAAGATCTATTTAGGCATGCTGTGCAAAAACCACTCCCACACCTCTGGGGGATGGTGTGAGCAATAAAACTTGGGCGTTTCCATTTGAAATTTCTGAACTACCCCTCACACCATCCCCCAGAGGGGTTGGGGTGGTTTTTACACAGCATGCCTAAATAGATCTTCAAAAATAAATGAATACGTATTTTATAACTTTTTGATCCGGTGTGTTGTTCTCGAGATATGCAATCGTTTCCAAACTTTTGGGACACACTGTATAATTAACGAGTTTTATAGAACTACTAGCTGACCCGACAGACGTTGTCCTGTCTTAACTATGAATATTGAATTCGAATTGGTATAATTCATAAAAAAAAAATATTCAAAAACATAGTGTTTATTATTGTAATGCTCTATGATACCCAACATTCTTCGTTTTATTTTCTGCCAACGTATTAAAATCGATACCATAATCATGAATTGAGCAAAGTAACTACTGCGCTGCGCCGTCGTCCGTGCGTAGTCCTTTAAAATCAAGCAAGGTAACTGGTGACGAACGACGGCTCCGCTGCGTTGCGCTGTCGTCCGTGCATGGTTCATATATATTTATATATAGTAAGGCAGATAACTGGTGACTGACGACGTCCGTGTGTGGCCCATTGAAATTAAGCAAATAAAGTGGTGACGATAATGGCCGAAAACGGTTTAGGCTTGCTTATTGTTTCAAAAATTCATATTTTTTTTAATAATCAACGGATCTGAACTAAATAACAAAATTATTAAAGCTAAGAATGTAAGAAGTGTATTGTTAATAATAAAAACATCTATCGCCAGTTGAAATATTTTTTTTCGAATTTTTGAAATTCATGATCGCTTTAACGTTCAATTATTGCTTCAAAAATTCATAACTTTTTTAATAATCAACGGATTTGAACTAAATAACAAAATTATTAAAGCTAAAGAATGTAAGAAGTGTATTGTTACTAATAGAAACATGTATCGGCAGTTGAAATATTTTTTTTAGAATTTTTAAAATTCATGATCGCTTTAACGTGCAATTATTGCTTCAAAAATTCATAACTTTTTTAATAATCAACGGATTTGAACTAAATTACAAAATTATTAAAACTAAAGAATGTAAGAAGTGTATTGTTACTAATAGAAACATGTATCGGCAGTTGAAATATTTTTTTTAGAATTTTTAAAATTCATGATCGCTTTAACGTGCAATTATTGCTTCAAAAATTCATAACTTTTTTAATAATCAACGGATTTGAACTAAATTACAAAATTATTAAAACTAAAGAATGTAAGAAGTGTATTGTTACTAATAAAAACATGTATCGGTAGTTGAAATATTTTTTTAAGAATTTTTAAAATTCATGATCGCTTTAACGTGCAATTATTGCTTCAAAAATTCATAACTTTTTTAATAATCAACGGATTTGAACTAAATTACAAAATTATTAAAGCTAAAGAATGTAAGAAGTGTATTGTTACTAATAAAAACATGTATCGGTAGTTGAAATATTTTTTTTAGAATTTTTAAAATTCATGATCGCTTTAACGTGCAATTATTGCTTCAAAAATTCATATTTTTTTTAATAATCAACGAATTTGAACTAAATGGCAAAATTATTAAAAAAATTCTTAACCGCACACAGAATCTTCCGCAGAATATTTTAATTCGTAACACCACCGCGAGCGACATTCCAACCACCAAGAGATGGCGCGCGTATTATAAATCAATCGTTATCACCAATTTATGTATTTAAAGCCGACTTAATTGTTCATCGGATGCAAGTATTGCAATTGAGCTCAGTGCAGCATTTGCTGTTAATATTTTGTTTATATTTTTTTAAATAATTTTAGCTACTTATTTATTTACATTTATCGATACGAATCTACAGGGTAAGCCCATTAAAACCCATTAATAACCGTCGGCGCAAACAATGGAAAAGGAATAACTGATCGAGCGGTCGATCGCCGAGAGTAGAAAATTATTAAAGTACTAAAATCGCTATTAAAAAATAGGGGTTGGTGGTAGAAGGGTGAAAATTTAGGGTTGTATGTATTTTTTAATGCCGAATTATAAAAAAATAAAAATAAAAAATTTTGTCCAAAAAATAAAAATAAAAAATTTGCGGTGGACCACCCTTATCATTTAGGGGTATTAAAAATAGTTTACGTCCTATTCTCAGACCTGCTCAATATACACACAAAATTTCATAAAAATCGGTCAAGCCGTTTCGGAGGAGTTTTGTTACAAACACTGTGACACGAAAATTTTATATATTAGATTAAAAAAAAAATAAACCTCACCTATCTGTATTACCACATCTATTACTTCGGCTGTACCAAAAAAAAAACTCTACAAACCGTCACTGCTCAGTAGTTCTAAAGACACGTTATTCAAGATTAGTTTATCAAAATGTCTTCTCTGACATTTTTCTCCTGTTGCGACTATAATTACTTACCAAAAGAGCCGCTTCCGCCGCGTCCAGCGCCGGCTGCGCGGCCGCCAACTTTCCCCTGGCCACCTTTTCGTTGGCGCTGATAATCTCCACCAAACCCTCGGCCCTCTCCTTCACCGCGGTCGCCTCCTCCTGAATCTTGCTGGACACCTCCGACGCCGCCAGCACGACCGTCAGAACCTTATTGGCCTGCTCGGTCGCCGCCATAATGTCCAGCTCCTTCACCGCCAACTCCTTCCTCAGCTCGTCCACACTGGCCGCCGCCTCGATCAGCTTCAACAGCCCCGTCTTCATCCTCTGCGCGAGTATGCCGATCTCTTCCTGCTTCATCTTGTACAGCGTTTTGTAGCTGGACAAAAACGAGAGGAACGTCTTCGGCGTCACGAACGTCTGCCGCCTGAAACGCTCGTAGTAGCTCGCGCACACGTCTCCGATATGGTCCTGCACGTGCGCGGTCACGCAGATCAGTTCCCGCCTCACCTCCGGCGTGCACACCATCGGAAAATTGCCCAGCATGTGCTCGGCGACTTCTATTAATGCGTCTTGCGGCCACTTCGAGAACCAGTCCATCGTACAGCCCGAGATCAGGCCGGGGAATTTCAGCGCGCGGTTGCGGAACTTCTCTCCGACCTACAATTAAATCATCGATTGATGTATCGGTGCACAGCGCAAGACCTGAATGTGGCGGTACCGGGGAGAAGCACAGGGACACGTGCAGGTTGTTCCTCGCGCGGGTGATGAAAAAGTCGTAGAGATTGTCGATGGTCGGGGGACGTTTCGGCTGGATCTTCTTCATGACCGAGATGAGGTTCGATTGGATCTCGTCCAGCTCGTCCTTGGCGAATAAGTTGGCGATTTCGCCCGAACTCAGCACGTTATTAAGGGATTCGAGGAAGGCGTCGTCTTTAATTTCGTTGTCCGTAAAGACGAACGTTATGCCATGACCTTGAAAGCCGGACACTTGATACAAGTATTTCATATCGTCCATGAGGTTGCCGACATTGTACGACCTAAGAAAAAATAAAAAGCGGTGGGGGAAAGTTCATCAAACGATTTGCTTAGCTAATAATCCCTACACGCTGGGATTTCATTGGTAGACAAAGTCGCTTGATGATAGATTCTAGTGGACAATTGCCCTTCATTTACTTACTAACCAATGAAATCGAATAAAGTTGATGACATGATCCAATAAAATCCTAATTACGCTCCATGTTATGCATGGCAATTCACCCTGGGTGGTATCTAATCAGATAATCTCTCATGTTGGTATTGCCTAGCAACGCGTTAGTACATTATCTATAACATATAAAACGTCAGTTATTGCCGGACTTTTAAGCAGTTTGCTCCTGAATTCGATCGGTTTGTATTTTCGGGTGAAGTGTTAGTGCTTTCATCAGTAATAGTATTCATAGGCATTTCTCAAAATCTTGGTAAGCTCATTTTTACTACAATTATTGTGGCGCAGATTAATACACGTCTGACACTGGGTGTCACTCAATTTAACTTTTCAAATTATGAAATGTGAACTTTCTGTTCGGTCAATTGTCTTCTCGAATCTAACTCGTGACTGATTTTTCCTAGGCAATTATTAGCGTCTGGATCACTCTTGCTTGTTGCTTCTAGAAAATCGGCACACCTGCTTCGCAGTTGTTCACAAGCAATCGTGATCCTGCCGCTAATAATTGCCGGCAAAATCATAGGCACTCGTTATATTACTGTTGAATAATAACATTAGTCATAGCGGTTGAACGCACCGTAAACAAGACGTGTGAAGGTCAGTAGTCAACTGTGTATGCAATAAGCAAGGTTCACGCTTCACCTTCACCCACAATTAATATATTGATAAGTGTAAACGTTAAGTGTAATTAGAATAAGAACACAGGACAGAGAGAGAGAGATTTTAGGGAGTAAATAAACCATCGCAGTTTTACCTTATATGTTATCGCGGGATACGATAAAAGCCGAAAGATGAGTACATACCTACGATTGCACACGTTATACTGGTTCCGGTGCTTTTTTTATTTTTTTTTTACCATCAGCGACTCTTGCGCGCGCACACACTCGCCCACACGCCACTAACCTTGTCAACGTTATCTGGAAGCTTTTATATCCGGCGATGAAGGACGCCAGTCTGGTCAGACTCTGTTTGCCGGACCCGCCGACGCCCACCAGCAGGACGTTGCCGCGCGGCATTCGGATCACCCTCGATATAATCGTCAGGTGGACCATCGCGTCGTGAAAGAAGACCATGTCCAGTTTCCCGCTGCGGACCGTCTCGTTGTACTCGTCCATGTAGGAGAACAGCTTCTCCTTCACAAAGTCCCAGCTCGGGATCTCCTCGTAGACCTTGGGCGGGTCGAAATTGAAGTCCTCCGGCTCCTCCCCGGTGGCCTCCGGCGCCTCCCTCAGAAAGTCCACGAAGTACGTCTCCTCCTCGGGAAAGTAATTGTCGAACACGTCGTCCAGCTCCTCCCTGGCCTGATTCTTCAGGCAGTTCACGAACCAGTCCCTATCTTCTTTATTAACGAATCTAATTGGGTTAACAAAATATTAGATTTTTATTTTCAAACCTCTTGGGGTAGCTTCAGTTTATTCATCGTGGATCGGGTCACCGCGAACGAGAAGGGGTGGAAGCAGTGGTACGATAAGGACGCGCCCGAGGAGGCGGTTACCACACGTTGGATACCTTCAGGAGGTTGTTATTGATTAGGTAAGGGTTAAAAAACAGTTAAATACCGGGTGCGCCATCTGTTGCGATAGCATTTGAAACTTGAATAACTTTTGATGTGGACAACTTTTTTTCAACAAACTTTATTTGTTCCTTTCTATTTTATTTCCATCATGTTTTGAATATAATATCCAACAAACGATCGCCTTTATTTTTGATGCAAAAAGATGCCCGTTTTCGTGCATTTTGCATCACATTTTCTAGCGTCTCGGTGGTAATAAGCGATATTTCCCGGCGAATATTGGCTTTGAGCTGAGCTATGGTCGATGTAAACTTTGCTCTTCAAATACCCCCACAAAAAGAAGTCCGGCGGCGTCAAATCGGGTGAGCGCGACGGCCAGTTTTTCGATATGACGCGTCGGTCGAACATCGTGCGGAGTAGTGTCATTGAATCGCGGCTAGTGTGTGCTGTGGCACCGTCCTGTTGGAACCAGAAGTGGTCATTTCCGGAAACACAAAATCACGCAGCATCGCTCTGTAGCGCGCGCCATTGATCGTAACGGCGCACAGTGGGGCAAATTACCTTTAAAGTTGGCATCAAATCAAAAATTAAAAATCTACCTGCACGTTCGATAATATTATTTTCGTAATCTACACCATAAAGAGCATATTAAATGCGCATGTGCATCCCCTGTATAAGTTCAATTTCACCCCTAGTCCCTCAATCATATCAACTTGCGCACCGAGACCGATCGTGCGATACTGTGCATAACCAATTTTAATCCCTTTTACCGTCACAAACAAGTTCAATTTGCAGTTTGTAGTTATGGAACCTTCAAGTTCAGGTATGATTACACAAGTTATATTATAAATTGTTGCATAAAATAGTATATTATTATTTAATACTTCACGCAACAAGAAACATTATTTTTATTCGTAAATTTTATGTTTACATTAAAAATTGTTTGGGTATTAAAGCGTATTAAGTATTGTTTTAACTTTTATCATATTCAAGTGCTATAAATATTTTTGTTAGCTGCTCATACTTGCTCCCTTTTTATTTACAAGTGTTTGATTTGGTGAAGTCACTTGTGATCAAAAATTATTTTCAGTGCATATTGGTAATTATTATTATTATTATTTATTACCAGGAATGAGTTCCAATCATTTAAGCATTACACGCCGAGAACTCTACAATTTATTAAGGAGTTCAGGGTACGCTGACATTGAAGATCAATTCAATCAAGTTCAAAAACGAACAGAATGTCCGAACGGGAGCCTCAAAATTTAAAACGAAATTTAGCCAACTTCAAATTTCAATTCCAGTCTCACTGGATAAAAAGTTGCAGAATAGAGGAGAGATTTCGTAACACCAATATTGAATGGCTGGATACATCCATTTTATTTCCTCGCATGGAAACAAGACGTGGCCGCCCAGAAACTTGAAACTTTTAGCGCAGAGCGGACTAAAAGGCAGAAAACCAGCGATTCGAGAAAAAGTACACCTCTTGCTGTGCTCACCTACGCTACCCAGATGAGTTTGAGAGCATCAGGAAAAAACGAGGCAGCAAAAGTTGTACGAGAAATCACAACCGGTCCAAAACGTGCGACGAAATTAAGAGAAGCATATAAAAAGTCCCTGAAATCCGAACCAAAAATGCTGTTAGCAGAAGACGCACTAGCAATGTTGGTGATGCCAAATTATCCCGCCATTCGTATGAAATTATCAGAAAAAATGCGCTAGACAAGTTTCCATCTTACAAAAAGGTTCAAGAGGCAAAGAAAAGCTGTTATCCGGAAGATATTATGGTTACTTCTACTTCTGCATAGGTCCTTACTTAACCATACTGTCGAGTGATTGCTTTTAGCACAAGAATGTGTAGTAGACTCGCTGAAGGACGAAGAACTGGGCAATCTTTGTTTATATACAAAATGGGGGTTTGATGGAAGTTCCGGCCATAGCGGCTATAAACAAGCTTTCCATGGGATCGAAGCTAGTGATGCAGCCATTTTCATCACATCAATGGTACCTATTCGATTAGTTTGCTGTACAAAAATTATTTGGCAGAACCCTCGTCCTGGCTCTACAGGATACTGCCGGCCCTTGAAGATACAATTTATTAAGGAGTCTACTGATGTTTCAATTTCCGAGAAGACTAGAATAGATGAAGAAATAGCCCAACTGCAAAACAGTATTGCAGTAAATCAGCAGAGAGAAGTGACAGTGAGTCACCAATTATTATTCTCCATGATCGATGGAAAGGTCTGCAATGCCTTAAGTAGCACTACATCGACTCAAAAGTGCTATATTTGTGGAGCCACGTCAAAAATGTTTAACAACATAGATGACATGATAAAAAGTAAATCTGGAAAATTTGCAATTCGGCCTGTCCATACTACATGGGTGGATACGATTTTTACTTTCTCCGTTACGAAGTACGAGAAAGTATTGTGATCGTGATTTTTTTTTCAAACATTTTTTTTTACGTAAATATCCGTTTTGGGGTCCCTAGATGCCATTTCAACAATTTCTGGAAAAAAAATGTTTGTGTCTGTGTGTGTGTGTGTGTGTGTGTGTGTGTCTGTGTGTGTGTGTGTGTGTGTCTGTCTGTGTGCGCTGTATCTCAAAAACTAATAGAGAAATTGATATGAAACTTTGAGCATATGTCTTATTTGATAATCCGAAGAACTGAAAAGCTTTTGGTAAAATTTCGTACACCGGAATTGGGTGTTTACCTTAACTGTTTTTTGTTTTTTGCCAATATTTTTTTAAATATGAAAAATATCACAAAAACATTTAAACAAACATCGAAGACAACAAAGAAATGAACATCTTTTGCTTGAAAATATTTTTCATAAAATCATTGCTATTCGAGAAAAAAATTTATTATTTTTTATAAATTTTTGGTTTATAATTATGAAACGATAATAGTTACAGCAAATTTATGTGAATAATAATTGTAGAGAATGCTAAAATGAACAACTTCTAAAGAATAAGTTTTTTTCGAAATCTCGTTAGTTTTTGAGTAAACCGAGTTTTTGAATTTAAAGTATAATTTTTCCATCTTTCATGATTTTGACGTTTTAAACGTCAGTTTCATCCGAGTTTACGCAACGCTCGATGTACATTTAAAATATGATTTCAATTAAAAATAAACCCATGAAAACGTAAATGTCAAGTCGGAGAAAGTAACATGATGGCCACATCACCATTTTTTGAATGTCTGTTGCATTTATCGTATGTATAAACTCCCAATTAAAAAATGGCAGGCAAGAGGCAATGACAAAGACGTTGTGGCCGAAAGCAAGGTACAGATTCAAAAAGAATTTAAAGATTCGTGCTGTCTAATCTAAGCCAGGATTTGGAAATACAAATGATGGCAACACGGCTAGACGTTTTTTGAGAACGCAGAATTGTCTGCCCGAATTCTAAAAATTGACGTCGAAATAATTTAAAAAATGCACACAATACTAATAGTGGTGGCTTCAGGACACGAAATTAATATAGAAAAATTTAGAACTTTTTGCCATGATACTGCGCGTTACTTTGTTTCAAAGTATCCGTGGTACTGCATGCCGCCTACTGTTCATAAATATTTTATTCATGGACCAGAGATAATCTCATCTGCCTTACTACCCATAGGAGAATTAACGGAGGAAGCGCAGGAAGCACGAAACAAAGATTTTAAGAGATACCGCGAGCATAATTCTAGAAAATACAGCAGAAAAAAATCAAATGAAGACATTTTAAATTTTTTATACTCAGTTCTGATCCTGTAATAACAAGCAAAAGAACACTGCCTAAGAAAAAAATAGTGCACTTGCCTAAGCAGGCATTAGAACTATTAAGATGCCCTGTCGAAGACCAAAGTGAGTGTGAAAGTGAGAGTGACAATGAAACTGATTCCGGATATAACAGTGAGGGAGATTACTAAAAATATTTTTGATTGGAGTAGAATTTTTAGTTAATGTGAATAATATATATTTTTTTCTACTCCCACCATGTCATTTATCGCTTATGTTTCCATGACGCTAAGTGATTCTTTAAATACACCTTGACAACCTGTGACTTTGTGCATTTTAGTCATTGGCTGAAGTTAGCTCCAGATCTTTAAATCGCTAAAATCAATTGAAACTCAAAATCAAGTTAGTTGTAGTAGGCTTTGAGTTGTTAATTGTCACATGTCAAACATGCCAACGCGACGCAGTGCGACCACGCGCATGTAATTTTCATAATTTATAGTATCTTTCGTGTAAATAATGAACAACTGTGAAACTGACGAAGATACCCCCGAAATTATTCAAGCAGCGACGTCGGCAACTGCTAATTTGCTGCCGCCGAAATCAAAAAACCATTACGAACGTACGTATAAACTTTTCCAAGATTGGCGTCAAGAAAGGCAAACAAATTCACTTTCTGAAAATGTATTACTTGCATATTTCGACGACCTTTCGAAAAGGATGAAACCGTCCTCCCTATGGGCAATCTACTCAATGTTGCGGATGACAGTGAATATTAAAAACAATGTGGATATAAGCAAGTACCCCAAATTGTCCGCGTTTCTGAAGCGGAAATCGGACGGTTAGAGTCCTAAAAAGTCGAAAATTTTGACACCGCAGCAAATTAAAGAATTTTTGTCGTCTGCTCCAGACAAGGAATACTTATTTACAAAGGTAAAATGTAAAATTAAAGAAAGAATGATTTCCCTTAGCAATTGCCACGTCTCTGATGTAACTTTTAATGTGTATCTATCCAAGTAGACTAATTTAATAATATTATGATGTTCATTTAAAATAATAAAATAATTTCAAAACTTTACCATTTTAGTCGTAGAAAAAGTATAGTATGCAATTCGTGTTATAAACTTCTCTAGACACTCCGCTACGCTCCGCTCGTGCCTAATTAACTCGTGACTAAAGTGCCGTTTATAACACTTGTTGCATAATATACTATTATAACTTCTGTTACGTATTTATTTCACTATAATCACCTATATTTAACTTGTTTGGTTTGCTGAAGCATTCGTACCGTTTAAATGTCAACTTTAATGGTATTTTGTCCCACTGTTCAGGTATGTAATCTTATTGTTATAATATTAAATTATTATTTAATGGTACATTAATAAATAGGCCATTAAAAAGTGACTGTTAATTAGTATATTATGCAACAAGTGTTATAAATGGTGATCTTGGCGGCCACTTCACAGGACCCCCACGACCAATCCAGGAGTCCGGAAACGTTTCATCGAGAAATTTCCGAACGACACAGCTATTATGTGCAGGAGCTCCATCGTGCTGGAAAACTATCTGTCGAAGAGCCAGAGGGACATTTTCCAAGAGATCATCCCAGTCGTCGCGAAGGAACCTCAAATAACTGTTGCCGTTCAGGTGCCCCTCGATGAAATAAAGACCCAAAAGGTGTTCTCCAAGTATGCCTGCCCAAACATTCAGCGACCATCTTTGCTGGTGGTTTATCATTCGCATGGCTTGTGGGTTTTCATCGGCGTAATAATGGTAGTTGTGGCGATTGACATGCCCATTTCTATGGAACGTTGCTTCATCAAAAAATAATCTCGCATAAGAAATGATTCCTCCTGCTCAATTTTGTTGATAGCCCGCATGCAGAAATCTTGCCTCGCATGAAAATCTTGAGGTTGCAATTCTTGGTGCAGTTGAATCTTAAATGGACGGAATTTGTACTTTTTAAGAACACGATGTACGGATCGCGTTGAAATATCGTGATTCCTACTAATATCACGGATACTGGTATGAAGATCTTCAATAACTGCCTCCAGAACCTGCAGTTCATTATTTTCGGTAATAACTGCCTTCTTTCTAACCCTCCTTGGCCGTTTCACACTTCCCGTAGTAGTAAATCTCTCCAACACTTTTTGAAACGCACGTTCATTTGGATGTGCCCTGTGCGGATATCTCGCAGCGTACACTCGTGATGCCAAGAAACAATTCTTGTTACATTCTCCAAGAATAAATATCATGTCAACCATTTCCTCTTGAGTTCGGAACATTTTTAGAACGTTTATCAAAAATGACTTATAGCTGCTACTGACGTCTAATAATTTACTTTGACAATTACCAATCTTTTGTTTTCTCATGGCACACTTGGGAACGGAAAACGTTTCCCGACATTTGCGATGAAATTCCTTTTTTCTCCGAAATTTTGTTATGTGATGTGTAATTTTTTTTACACCAATGAAAAATTTAGAGTTTTGGCTGTACAACGCCGTAATTTTTTAGAGGGGTGCCATTTGAAATTTTCGGAAAAAATGACAACATGCGAAGATCAATCAAAAATTATTTTTTTTCCATAAATTACCCGAAAAAAAATTATCTGAAGGTATACGAGGTCTTAACCTGTACCTCAATTCAAAATTTAGGCGCCGGCGTCAATTAGTTTCTCTACAAAAAAATCTCAAAAATGGGGCGCAATTTTGAAAGAAGGGGTTATAACAGCGAAACCGCTAAAGTGAAGGGTATAACATGTTAGATAAAAAAATAAGTACTCGCCGAGCACTTTCCAAATCTGCAATAAAAAATAGGGCATTCCATTTAAAAAAAAACAAGTTTGGTACGCCACTGGAGTACGGCACGCCACTGATGATTAGAAATATTTTTGAAACATAGCGACGGTAACTATGCACCACTTTGTTCTTAGATTTTTTTCGATAGCTTTTATCGTAAAGGAACTATGGTCCGAGGCGTCTTAAGTGCCACACCCGGTATATGTCAATACGTCAAAAAATGACGGAACTATTCAAGTTTCAAATACTATCGCAACAGATGGCGCACCCGTTAGAACCCAAATGCATTGGCGTGACATAAAACAGGTTATTCAAAGTAGCTCATAATTCTCATCAATATCTGACAAATTTTGCGCTATTTGCTCTAATTCAGGCTTCACTTAGTCCTTTTGAACTGCAAACAACAAATGAACAAGGTTTACTACTGGGACAAAAATGTACCACATTAATACCACTGGGACGTGTACGTCCCAGTGAAAATAATGTTTGTAAAAAGTACTACAACTTATAATGATTTACCTTACGACAACTGGTGTACTTACCTAGCCATAATTAGCAAACATCGGCGGCTCCAAACTATTGAAAATTGAAATTTTGTCACAACCAACTGCACGCGCCCGCTCTTAGGCACATACTAAACACACGTTATCGAAAGTCATACGCTTCAACCATGGTCATAATAGAAATAATCCCAAACGACCACCGGGACAAACGCCCAAAAATATAACACGTCTTAAATTTTTGAACGCCCACTGGGACATGCAAGTTAATGTGCTCTGGGGGTCGGTTTCATCTTATTTACCTGTCAGAAATGACTCTCGTGCATTCGTGCTGCCACAGCTTCAGGAGCGTGGTGATGCCGCGGCACTCCAAATCGGCTATCGTCAGGATCCCCTGCCAGATGCGGGAGAGATCCCTCAGATTGAAGACGTAGTGAAATTTGGCCGGCGTCGGCAGCATCTTGATCTTCGTCAGGGTCCACACGTTCCGCGTGAGCGACACCAGCCTCGGGACGAACTCGACGATGATCGGCGTGAACCGCTGCAGGCAAAAGAAACCCCGGCATATGCTGCTGAAGATCTGGTCCATCGAATTGATGCTGGGCAGGGTGCAGTTGAACACGCAGAACTGCCGCTTGAGGCGGTGCGGTATGTCGTTCCGCCCGCCTCCCGGATGGATCATCGCGGCCAGGAACATCACGTCCATTATCGAGGAGAAGTCGCCCGGTTTGTCCAAACTGTAGAAACCTACGGATGGTTTTTTTTTGGTACGGGATTACATCGTGCGAGACGCAAAATTTTGATTCGGAGTTGGCTGTGAGATAAATGAGGTGAAAATTACTATTATAATGGGTGATCCATTTCGAGGTTCCCTGCTTTTTTAAAGAAAAAAAAAAACACAGAAAATTCTAATTTAATGGAGAATGTTTATTATCATTTGAAAGAACATTTATTGTTTGAAGATTATGTCTATCAAATGTTGGCCGTTGCTACGTCGCAGATGGTCCATCCGTTGAGTCCAATTTTCGGTGACTCGTTCGAGCATTTCGACTGGTAACTGACGAATGACACGCGCGACGTTTTCCTCCAAGGCCTGAATCGAAGCGGGTTTGTCCGCGTAAACTTTAGACTTTACATATCCCCACAGGAAAAAGTCTAACGGTGTGATATCTCACACGATCTTGGCGGCCAATCGACCGGCCCAAAACGTGAAATTATGTGCTCACCGAAATGCTCTCTCAATAAATCCATGTGTGGGAAGTGGCGCCGTCTTGCTGAAACCAAATATCGCCGAGATCACGAGCTTCAATTTCAGGCATCAAATAGTCGGTTATCATGGCACGATTGACGGTTACGTTCGCACCGGCATCATTTTTAAAGAAATATGGAGCGATGATTCCACCGGCCCACAAACCACACCAAACCGTTGTTTTTTCTATACGAAGTGGCAGTTCTTGAATTTTTTCAGGCTGCTCTTCGTCTCAAATGCGGCAATTTTGTTTGTTTACATACCCATTGAGCCTCATCGCTAAACAAAATTTGCCTCGAAGACGTCGGATCTTCTTGGAACTTTTCAAGAGCCCATAGAGCGAAGCGATGTCGCTTGGCTGCAGTCGTTGCACAAGCTGTATTTTGTACGCTTTCAATTTAAGATCTCGACGCAAAATGCGCCAAGTCGTTCCATACGTCAGTCGCGAGTTGCTGCGAACGAACGGCGCCGAATCGACTCTCCACGGTCCTCGTGTACACTCTCAGCTACGGCCGCTATATTTTCTTCACGGCGTGCTGGACGTGGTCCATTCGGTCGAATATTATCCAATAATGAATGCTGGGTCTCAAAATGGGTGATGGTGTTGTGAATAGTACGCTCAGTGTTGACCATAAGTTGAGCGAAGCGCACGAAACGCGTTCCTCACAGAACGTGAATTTTCGTAATAAAGTTGAACGATTTGTAAACGTTGTTCCAGGCGTAAGTCTTTCAATTATGAAATGCCAAACAATACTAAACAAAAATAACATGACTCGCACGTGATCTGTCAAAAAAAGGCTATTGAAAAAAGTGTCTCTACTTGGATCACCCATTATTATTATTCGCGTTTCGGCCCGCAAACACTGAGCTCAACATGAAAAGACCACTGCGATGCAATTTTTTCTTCAAGCGGTCTATATTAATAATACGTACACAGCATTTTGTGTACGGCGCATATGCGTTCCACAGAATGACAGTTGACAAGTTGTCTACATTACCGACCTGATATATTTTAATAATTTTAATGAAATCGAGGTTTACATAGTTGCATTTAAGTTTTGGTAATGACACCAAACTTTTGCTGGGTTAAAAATAAAATAACTTTTTCCAAGTAAATCGCGGAATGAGAGGTATCGATTCTTAGACAATCACTGGGAGAAATAACTCGCTAAAAACACAAAAACTGAGGTGAAACACGCGGTAAGTAACGGCGAGATATCAGCTGATCATAACAACGGCCATTACTGTTTTAAACAATTTGGGCCTGTGTACAAAATGGCGCCCGTTTGGCCAATCACAACAACGTATTTTGGCGGCAATAATTTGATTTGATTTAGTCCGCCTGGTTATTAAATAAGGTATAGTACAATTATGACCTACTTGCCCATGGAGTTTTCACTTCTATAAAGAGCTGATTTAATTACGCTTGAAGAAAAAAGTAACCGCTACGTTTCTCTCTCTTTCTCTCAGGCGCGGCCAACCCGGCAACAAAATTCCGCGGCTTACACTTTAATAACAATGGGATTGTGTTTACCTCCCGTTTCCATGAGTTCCCTCACGATTTCATTGGTGATCTGGTCGCCCCACGCGTTGATCACCGGCATGTTTATATCGTCGATGAATATCGTCAGGGTTTTTCCGGCCGGGGGGCCGTAGGTCGTTCCGACTCGCTTGTCAACGTAAGATTCGATAATTCTCTAATACAGACGACGATGCGTTGAAGCGCGCGTTTTGTGGACAATAAACAAAGGACCCCTCACAAATCAAATGGAAATTGGCTTTCGGTGAAATTGACCAAATTTTGGATGTTGTTCCTTTCGGTGTCCAGATCAAGTCTCCAAGGGCACAAAGCTGGAAAATCTTCCCTGCTCCGAAGGTTAGAGACCGATAATCCCCGATTTTTACTGATTTTACCTCTCCCCTTGCATTTTCGGGATATTTGTAAGATAGTATATGCTGAAGGGAAGTAACGGTCGTACTTGAATAGTAAAAAAATCGAAGAAAAATCCGACCAAATTGGGTGGTTAATAAATCATCTATTTATCATAAAACCGAGCTTTCGCTAATGTTTGTTAGCTTCTTCAGGGATAACTCTACAAATAGTTTACAAAACCTCATTAACTTATAATTTTTTTTTCTTTTGTAAACACCCAATTTGGTCGGATTCCCTGATACGAGGAACCTTCGCAGCTGGGTACTGCTCGCAGGGAAGATTTTCGAGCTTTGTGCCCGTGGAGACTTTTGATCTGGACACCGAAAGGAACGACACATCCAAAATTTAGTCATTTTCACCGAAAGCCAATTTCCATTTGATTTGCGAGGGGTCCTTTCATACCTGAACCATATTCGGGGTGGTGGCCGACGAGAAATTGAAGCTTTTGCACAGCTTGAACTCGGGATCGAAATTCACCGTGTACGCCTTGATCATCACTGTCTTGGCCGTGCCCTGTTCACCTAAACATTGAAGGCCGGTATTAGGTGACCAGTAATCGCGAGACCGCCACACTCGCGTACCAATTAATAAAACGGCCTTGTTTTGTTTGGCTATCGTTTCGATGAGGAAGGCGGTGCGGACGTTGTCCACGTTCGGGACGAGTATGCTGTCGTATTCGAGGATCTGGTCGGGCGGATAGTAGAACTCCTCGACCCGTTCCGACCAGTGCTGCCACTTGCCGAGCTCGTTGACGACGTACTCGAAGATGGTCTCGCCCGGCTTGATCTTCGGCCAGTTCATCTTGGACGGGTGGGCCAGCACGAACTCCTCCATCTTCTCCCTGTCGTCCAACTCCAAAACGGCGCCTATCGACCACATGCACGCGAACAGGAAGAGGTTCTCCAGATGACGATTCGAAAAAGTGTCTGAATAACAACATCTTCGAATTATCAAATTGTTGACGGTCTCAGTTCTCCACTGATATCAGAGATGATGACTAATGCGACAAATGTCACGAAACAGATACGACAACTGTTCGGTGGTGAATTAACAAAATAATTGTGTGGGAGTCGGGAGGCTCATTCAAAGGTTTCACGCGCGATGATGTAGATGGCGCGCAGGAGCGATTGAGTGAGGGTGAGCGTGGCAGTTGTCAGTTGAGATTGTCGGGTTGAACGCTGTACACGAGTGAAATAAATGTTTTGAGTTTTGTTCTTATAAACACGGTGAGGTTATTTAACGCCCAGACACCCAGAGAGGAAAGATCCTACATTTTGGGGGCTCGTCCGGGATGAATCGCCAACAAGCCGAACGACGCCATTGTTGCTGAGGACGCCGAGAAGCCGCCGTATCCTGCCGTAACCCGTTGAAGAGGAGCACCAGGACGAACCACGACGAAAGGTGCACCCCGCGGCACGACGTACCACCGCGAGGGAACTTCGACATCGGAGCTCGGTGCACGGACGGCCATCTTGATAATCTCAACAAGCGCCACGTGGAACACAAACACGAAGTAAGACGAACATAATCTCCCGACGACGAAAATGACGAGTTTAGGCGAAATCGACAAAATCAACCAAAACATCGGGGCAGCGTCGGTGAGAGCAATACAGACGCTCCACAACCTGATTTTTGAGTTTGACATCGTGGATCGGAGGAATCGCAAGAGATTGCGCGAGTTTTCCGGTTTTACCATCCAACCCGATTCCGAAGACAGCGTCCGGAAGCAGAAGTTTATACTCGAGAAATTCGAAGACGCCGATCTCATTACTGCTGCAAATATCCTGTCGATAGATTATGCGGGTCCGAAGAAGGCGCTTGCGGAACGTATCTACGAGTACCTATGCAATATAGACGAGCTGAAGAGGATATGCAGCGTATCCGACGATGACGAGAATGCCGGCAAGGGGAAACCCGTCGACATCAAGAACGAGAAAGCCAACGACGACATCAGGAACGAGAAACCAGACGCCACCAAGCAGGTGAAATCCAGCGCGAAAAAGGGCGTCAAGTCCGGCAGCAGGAAGAAGAAGACGTCCAGGAAGACCAAGCAGCGCAGGGACGAGTCATCAGAGACATCCAGCTCCAGCGAGGATAGATCCAGCGACAAGAGGTACGTGCGACAGCGGAGGAGAGACGATCAACGCCAACCACAAGCACGTGAGAGGTCACACAAGTTTGCTCTAACCTTCCGCGATGTCGAAGACTCCATTCGTACCTTCAGTGGTAAGAATGGGTATCCGATTACTCTATGGATCGATGACTTCGAAGAGACCGCGGAGCTTATGGACTGGGACTGTATGCAGAAATTTATTTTTGCCAAGAAGTCTCTGACGGGGTTGGCCAAGATGTTTGTAAAAGGAGAACGGGGCATAACGTCATGGCGGCAACTAAAAGAAGCTCTGAGGGAGGAATTTCAGATTGAGGTTACGTCGGCCGAAATCCGCAGACTCTTGGGGAAGCGGCTAAAGAAGAGAGACGAAACCTGCCAGGTGTACCTCCTAGTGATGCGAGAGATTGCTAGCAGAGCTGATCTTGACGACAAGTCCCTGATCGAGTACGTCATCGACGGCATCGAGGACAACTCGGGAACGAAGACTATTTTGTATGGAGCACGAAACCTGAAGGACTTTAAGGAAAAGTTGCGATACTACGAGACAGCTCACCAGAAGTCGCTCAGACATGACAAGCAAAGCAAGCACCCGAAGAACGAAAGTCACCACTACACCAAGGAATCCAAGCTGTCGGCCGAGAGCGGAGCACCGGTGAAGACCCCAGCTGCCAGGTGCTTCAACTGTGGGAGCAAGGATGGACACAAGTCCGGCGACTGCCAGTTCAAGCACAAAGGACCAAAATGCTTCCGCTGCAACGAGTTTGGGCACATCTCGTCAAGCTGTACCAAGAAGGAAGCCAAAGATGACAAGAAGGATGTTGCAGTGAGGTCGTCGAACGTCAAGACGAAGGAGATACCGGTCAACGGTCACAAGATTGACGCCTTGCTGGACACCGGCTGCGACCTCAACCTCATCCGAGACGACATTTATATGCCAATGTGGGGAGCCCTGCCTTGAAGACTATCGACATGGTCCTGAAGGGCTTCGGCAAGAGCTGGGTTCTACCGCGAGGATATTTTCCGGCGACGATCGACGTGGACGAGGACAGCTTCGAGGTAGACGTGTACGTAGTGTCCGAGGACACTCTAAAGATGCCAGCGGTTATTGGGAACGAGTTGTTGGATCAAGCTGAAGTAGTCATCAGTAAGCGGGGCATAAAGGTGACGAAGATTCCTGAAGCGTTCCTGATGAAGATCGACGTCGTTCGAGAGGAGGACCTGGACGTGGATGCCACAACGACGGAGGCGGTATACAAGATCAAGAAGATGATTGCCAGCTACCAGCCAGTGGAGACGAGAAGCACCCAAGTCGAGATGAACATCGTTATGAAGAAAGAAGATCCAGTTTTCTGCAGACCCAGACGTTTGGCTCCAGCTGAAAGAGAAGTCGTGGATAAGCAGGTACAGGAGTGGCTAGAGGAAGGGATCATCGAAGAGAGCAGTTCCGAGTACGCCAGTCCAGTAGTAGTCACGCCGAAGAAAGACGGGTCATCGAGGCTGTGTATCGACTACCGCCAGGTGAACAAGGAGGTGGTGAAAGACCGGTACCCGCTGCCGCTGATGGACGACGTGCTCGACAAGCTGTGCAACGCTCGTGTGGACCTGAGAAATGGCTTCTTCCACGTAAGTGTTTCTCCACCGAGCAGGAAGTATAGCGGCATAGCGGCCACTATCAGTTCCTGAAAGTACCGTTTGGATTGTGCAACTCCCCAGCGGTCTTTCAGAGATTTGTGAACTGCGTTTTCCGAGATCTCGTCGTCGAGGGTATTGTCTTTATTTACATGGACGACCTCGTCGTGCCGGCGCGGGATGAAGATGAAGGTTTGTTGCGCTTGGAGCGTGTCCTGGAGAGAGCTCAAGGTTACGGCCTAAAGATTAAGTGGAGTAAATGCCAGTTCCTGAAGACTAAAATCGAGTTTTTGGGTCACGTCGTTGAGGAAGGCAAGCTTTTACCTTCACCCAGAAAAGTTGCAGCAGTCCAGAACTATCCGGAGCCGAGAAGTATCGCAGATGTCCACAGCTACCTAGGGTTGACAGGGTATTTCCGAAAGTTTATGCCAGGTTACGCAAAGATCGCTAAGCCGTTGAGCGACCTGCTGAAGGGGAAGCAGGAGTTCCAGTTTGGACCGGAGCAGAGGGCCGCATTCGTCGAGCTGAATCAACAAACCAGTGCTGACAATCTATAATCCAGAGTAGGAGACGGAGCTTCACACGGACGCCAGCGCACTGGGTTATGGAGCAGTTTTGTTGCAGCGTGTTCCCTCTGACGGCCAGCTCCATCCCGTGCATTACATGAGCAAAAAGACGACGCCTCAGGAGGAGAAGTATAGTAGCTATGAGTTGGAGGTTCTTGCCGTCGTGGCTGCGCTGAAGAAATTCCGCACCTACTTGCTGGGAACCAAGTTCAAGTTGGTAACCGACTGCTCTGCGCTACAGAAGACGATGGACAAGAGGGATCTTGCACCTAAAGTCGCGAGATGGGCAATGTTAATGGAAGAGTTTGATTACAGCATTGAACATCGGAGTGGGTCGAGGATTCCCCACGCGGACGCTCTTAGTCGTCACCCTCATGTCCTCTACGCAATCGAGGATGGACTGATTGCCAGGATCAAGCGGTCTCAACAAGCTGACGAAGGACTGAAGGCGATCCAGGAGCACGTAGCAGAAAAACCCTACAAGGACTTCGTGCTGAGAGATGGGATTCTCTTCAAGTTCTGCGAGGGCCGCGAAGTACTGGTTGTTCCTAGGTCGATGCAGTACGAAGTGGTTCGGGGCGCTCACGAGGAAGGTCATTACGCCGCCCTGCGCACTGAAGAGAAGTTGAAGCAAGAGTACTACGTTCCTGAGGCGAAGAAGCTGATCGAGCGAGTCATCCGTAACTGCGTGAAGTGCCCACTCATCAATCGGAAGACAGGCAAGCAGGAGGGGCTACACAAGGAGAGTCCGCCGCTTTACACGTATCACGTAGACCACATCGGACCTTTGGAGTCAACCAAGAAGGGGTACAAGCACATCCTAGCCGTGGTGGACAGCTTTACGAAGTTCATCTGGCTGTATCCTACAAAGTCTACGACGTCGGCTGAGGTAATCGTTAAGTTAGAAGTCCAAAAAACAGCTTTTGGCAATCCAGCTCAGATTGTATCTGATAGGGGCACAGCATTCACGTCGAACGAGTTCAAAGAGTATTGCGCTGCGGAGAATATTTCTCACTTGCTGATCACGACAGGACTACCTCGTGCAAATGGGCAGGTGGAGAGGATGAACCTGACCATTGCCTCCATCCTGGCTAAATTGTCATTTGATGACCCTGCACGCTGGTTCAAGCACGTCGATTCTGTTCAGAGGGCGATGAATTCTACCTACAGTCGCAGCATCGGACGGACGCCGTTCGAACTGATGATGGGGGTTAAGATGCGCAACCGCACTGACTTTAGGCTCACGGAGCTCATCAATGAGGAGATCATCGACCAATTCGAGGCCAGGCGAGACGAGTCCAGGGAAGCAGCCAAGCACCAGATCATCAAGGTTCAGGAGGAGAACAAGAGGACATTCAACCAGCGTCGGCTCACCAGTACGCTGTAGGGGACATCGTGGCGATCAAGCGAACACAATTCGGGCCAGGACTGAAGATTCGAAAGAAGTACCTCGGTCCGTATCGCATCGTCAAGGTCAAGCGGAATGACACGTACGACGCTCTTCGAGAAGGCAGCCATGAGGGACCCAACCGAACTTCTACATGTGCGGAGTACCTGAAGCCATGGGGTGATGGAGATTCTTCATCCGAGGCGGATGAATCGCAGGATGACCGAATGTGGGAGTCGGGAAGCTCATTCAAAGGTTTCACGCGCGATGATGTAGATGGCGCGCAGGAGCGATGGAGTGAGGACGCAGTTGTCAGTTGAGATTGTCGGGTTGAACGCTGTACACGAGTGAAATAAATGTTTTGAGTTTTGTTCTTATAAACACGGTGAGGTTATTTAACGCCCAGACACCCAGAGAGGAAAGATCCTACAATTGTACATTGGATTTCCTCCCGATGCCCGACTGAATCTTGATCTAAAAATCACGAACATGTCCTATGTCACCATCCTGCTCTAGCCAATACAAGGACAATCCTGCTGGGGACGTCACGGTCGAGACCGGCCGATCTGGGAGGACTGTTTCGAAGCAAAATCCTAAACTTTATAAAAAGGGTGGGGTGGTTGCAGAATTAGCTCTCTCATTAAAATGGAGGTGCATGTCTACATATCGTGACCTCGCCACCCTCTGAATCAACCTTCCGATTCAAATATACATTTCTCGGGGGTGTGCGTGTGAAGCGCAGGTGTTTTGGGAAGATAAGAAGAATATGCATTGTCTAAAAAAAAGTTACGTCGAGAGCCAAAGGAATCACAATATACATAGGAGAGGATTTAACGAGAAAGGAGAGGGAGATACAGATGAAGCTCAAAAGGAAAAAAAAAATTCATCAATTTTAAGAGAGAGGAAGGGATGCAATAAAGGGAAAAAAAGGAAAAATGTTTTGATGCGTAAAGTGAGAACAAAACTCAACGTCAGTTGCTACGGCGCCTGTCCGCGTCATCACTGGAGGAGTAAAGGGCCGAACGGCATAATCCACCACCAAGTAAGTCCTCTAGTCTCGCCTTTAACCCTCTGACCTTCAACCACGAGTACACCTCGTGTTTAAATGTTCGGGCCAAACACAACGACCACGAGCATATCTCGTGGCGCGCCGCTTGGGCCAATCACATCGAGCACGAGCTCAACTTGATATTGGCGAGCCGCTTGCGTTAGTAGTGCTGCACAATGAATGCATTTTCTTGCGAAACAGAATTTTTTGAAGTCATAAAAAGCATGAATTTGTGCGCATACAATTGGTGCCTCAGTCGGACTGGTTTTGCTGCTGCATTCGGACGCACGGAAAGTAGGCCAAAGGGTTAACAATACGCTGCAAAAAAATACAATGGAATTGAATGGTTTCCCTTACTGGAACTCTCCTCTCCCTGGTCGAGAATCCCCTGCAGCACATCGTAACACTGCCTGATGTACAGGGCCTCCCTGATGAACATCTTGGGCTTCAGCTTCGTCTGAATGAAGGTGTGCACGTCGTCGTAGATCTTATTGAAGAAACCCTTCAGAACGTCCGCCTCCTGCTGCGCCCTCGTCTTCAGCCACGAGTCCAGTATCGGCATCCAGGGAAGCGCGGACGCGCTCATAAAGACCATACCCATGCGCGACACCGTGGCGGGACTGGCGTTGTCCACGTTGTCCGGCTCGAACACCAGTTTGCAGGTGGGCGCCATCACGATGCGATCGCCGTTCGCCAGCGTTAAGGTCTTGTTGTCGTCCAGCACGGAATTTAAATTTTCGATCCAAACCGCGTCGACGGGACCGTCCAACACCAGCCAGCAGCTTTCGGTCTTCTTAAACTTGTGCGTGCGCCTCCACAGCGTGGAGAAGATGCCGTCCGTCCAATCGTTCGTCGCTACATCGAGTTTTCCAAACATCTGCGGAGCCGTGATCGCCTGAAAATGTCAACACGAGCATAACATCACACTTGTGTACCAGCGACGGCCGAAGTAGCAGATAGGTAGGGTCGGTTGCAAAGATCTGTATTATCACCTCTGCTACCTCCTCCGCCAAGGGGTGACTCATGGTACGGCTGAGGTAGCAGATAGGTAGGGTCGATTGCAGAGATCTGTATTATCTACCTAAGCTGTACCATAAATCATACCTTTGGATTCATCCTGAGCTCCTTATGCGGTTTACCGGTTTCGGTGAACGCGCGCATCAAACAGTGCGAGCACTTCGTCTTCCCCGCGCCGGTCGGCCCCATCGACATCAGGCCGTGCCTGACCAGCGACGTCTCGTACAGCTGCATCAGTTTCAAATTCCACGACGGATAATTGATCAGCCCCATCTCGGCCGCCTGGTTCGCGATGGCCTTCTGCAGTTCTTTATACGAGTGCACCGTGAACTTGGTCCCGGGAAACATGTCCTCGATCAGCGAGAGGAAGAGCGGCTCGTCCTCGTCGACCAGCTTGCTCAGGTTCATGTCGCGAAGCACTCGCATCAGGATCGTCTCCTCGGTGTCGGTCGGATTGCTGCGCTTTTGCGCGCCCATCGTCCGCAGCACGGACAGGATGTTCCTCAGTCCGAAATCGTAGTGCACCTGCTTGGAGAGCTGCTCCTCGCAGAGTTTGTAGAGCGTGAAGAACTTCCGCGAGAGGATCACGTTCTCCTTGAAGCCGCACGAGGCCAGCTTCACGCGGATTATGATCTGGCGGTCGGGCACCATCATCGCGACCGTCCGGAACATGATCTTCAAATTCTCGGGCAGCTCCTGCCGTCCGGCGTAACCGGGATTCATCGTTAAGAATATTCCGAACTCGATGTTCATTAAGACGTTATCGCCGTCGCTGAAATATTGTTTATTGCCTATTCATACAGGGTGTAGTGGAACAAAATGGAACATGGGATTAATTCCTTTATGCTGGAATATTATCTTCCCTGATCGTTTTAGAAGAAACATGTAAATAAATGTTTTGTAGAGTAATCCCCCACTTCACGAAAACTGCTACCAGCATAGCACCACTTCACAATTTGCACTTTTTCTTGAATAGAATACATTTTTAATGAAAAAATAATAAATTTGACAGAAGCCAACAAATCAACAGCGCACCGTTTTTGTTTAATTTCATGGCAACCATTACTTATTTTATCATTTTTTAAGGTTTTTATTAATGCTAAAAAATAAATAATAGCATGACTGCATGCAGGAATATTTACTCTATAAAACATTTATTTACATGTTTCCTCTAAAATGATCAGGGAAGATAATATTCCAGCATAAAGGAATTAATCCTATATTCCGTTTTGTTCCACTACACCCTGTAGAAGATGGAGCCACAATTAATTTCAATGGATGATGGATGAAAATGTTGATATAGGGGCAACAACAACAACATTTCTCGCGCCCTCAACAAACTCACCTGAAGATAAATGAGGATTTTCGTTCCTTCCGCGCCAGTAGCACGATGTAAATCTGTTGTGCGGCTACGGATAACACCGGAAGCTCGATCCTGTTGAATTCATCGAAACAGCCCCAGGTTCCGGATTGCGCGAGACCCTGTTCGTTAAAATATTATTTATCGAGTATATAATCGTTCGATTTCCTTACTTTAAAAATACGCCCCAATCCTCTGAAATCCATCTGATCCGAACAGTTGAAGACCACCACCTGTTTCCCCAAACTTCTGCCCATATCTTTGACGGTCTCGGTTTTTCCCGTGCCTGCCGGTCCGGCTGGAGCTCCTCCCATATTCATCCCTAAATAATTACCAGCTTCAAACATGCGGTTTGAAAGAAGATTCCAATTGTAAGGAATAAGGAATATTACAAACGGTGTTTGGGAATTTTTTCATCAAGTTTAATAGTAAATAATTTAATGAATCATGATGATGGTCGCGACCGTTACTACGTGGTAATCCATTTGTGTTTTATTACACTTGAAAATGACGAATCTTCTTGTCTCCCCTAATTATTTGGCAGCATCGGTCTTCCTACATTAGTTTTAAAGCACTTTAAGCTGAATTATTTGGTGCCTTACTCAATTCGGTTTCGCCGAAGAGTATTTACCGAGATATTTACAATTATTTTGAATTAGAAACAAAGGTTTGCCATGAAATCATAATGGCCGATATTTAATTTTGTTCGAAAAAGTGACAGTTGCTGTCGCATTTGTTGATTAACAACCGGTCGTGTATTCTACACAAGAAAAAGTAATTATAAGTAAATGGTACTATTTAAGAAGTGTAAGTGATTTGTTAGTGTTGAATTTCCGAAGAAGGCAATACCCAGCGATGAGTATTAAAAATAATGTAAGTAGACCGATATTATAAAATAATTAAGGGTGCCAATTGTAACACATTTTAAATTGTACTTTTGCTGGATATTCACGCACAGTTCTTAAATAGTACCCGAGTAAAACGTTTTAATCATAAATACTTATTCTTGTGTAGAAAACACGGCCGATTGTAAATCGTAATGCGACAGCAAACGTCACTTTTTAGAACAAAATTTAATATCCGCCATTATGATTTCATGGCAAACCTTTGTTTTTAATTCGAAATAATTGTTGCAAATATCTCGGTAAATACTCTTCGGTGAAACCATTGAGTAAGGTACCAAATCATTCAGCTTAAAAAGCTTTAAAATAATGTAAGAAGACCGATACTGTCAAATAATTAGGGGAGCCAATATTAACACATTTCAACAATAAATGAGGTTTTAAAACATTCAGTGTTAATCAGTGGTGTATTGGAGGGGGAACGTGGGGGAACGACGTTCCGGCACCTTTTTTTCAAAAACGGAACGCGTTTGTGTTTATTAATATTTTGTATAGTAAGAATTAAAAAAAATAGAAAAGCTTACAAGGAAAACAATAGTTTGCTTAAAATAAGATGATCTCCGAAAAACTTTCAGCAAGCTGCTTGTGGAAAGTCGCGGACTATTTTTTTGCTCTCACCATGCGTTCCCTTACTTCTTATTTTACCAATACACACCACTGGTGTTAATTCAATTAACTTACATATTGCCTGTGCCAGTGTAATATAACACCTGTCGGTCAGTGGAGTGATGGCGAGACGTTCGGTCACCCCCAAATACTCGTTCTGATAAATGAAGATGACGTCGGTGATTCTGACCTCGACGTCGTCGGTCTCGTCGTGGTAATAGAACCTGGCCTGCTTCTGCCACTCGAAATCGATGATGTTCTTCACCTTCAGCCGGACGATGTCGTCGAAGATGTCGCGCTGGTGGACGTGGATGGTCACCATGGTCTCGAAGCGCGTCCTATCCAACTTGGTCAGGTCCTTCGAGGTGAGGTCTATGAGGTTGTTGAGGAGCTCGAGAAAGCGCTTGTTGGTCATCTTCATGATGAGCTTATCGATGCGCGCACGTTTTATGGCGTACTCCGCCTCGGAGGTCCAAAGCACTTGGAGACCAACCAAGCCGGCCTGAGAAAAATCGTCACCATCACCATTTTTTTAGTTTCTCCGTTACGAAGTACGAGAAAGTATTGTGATCGTGATTTTTTTTTCAAAAATATTTTTTACGGAAATATCCATTTTTGGGGATCCATAGATGCCATTTCAACAATTTCTGGATTTTTTTTTGTGTCTGTGTGTGTGCTGTATCTCAAAAACTAATAGACCAATTGATATGAAACTTTGAACATCCGTCTTATTTGATAATCTGAAGAACTGAAAAGCTTTTGGTAAAATTTCGTACACCGGAAGTGGGTGTTTACCTTAACTGTTTTTTTGTTTTTTGCCAATATTTTCTTAAATATGAAAAATATCACAAACACATTGAAGACAACAAAGAAATGAACATCTTTTGCTTGAAAATATTTTTCATAAAATCATTTTTATCCGAGAAACGAATTTATTATAATTTTTTTAATTTTTGGTTTATAATTATAAAACGATAATAGTTACAGCAAATTTATGTTAATAATAATTGTAGAGAATGCGAAAGTGAACAACTTATAAAGAATAAGTTTTTTTCAAAATCCCTTTAGTTTTTGAGTAAACTGAGTTTTTGGATTTGAAGTATAATTTTTCCATCTTTCATAATTTTGACGTTTTAAACGTCAGTGTCATCCTCTCGATGTACATTTAAAATATGATTTAAATTGAAAATAAACCACGAAAGCGTAAATATAAATGCTACGTTAAAGTCGGAGAAAGTAACATGATGGCCACATCACCATTTTTGGTTTACATTTAGGATAATAGTTAATCAAATTTATATTAATAATAATGGTAGGTAATAAAATTAATAACTTATAAAGGATAAGTTCTTTTGGAAATATCATAACTTTTTGAGTAAATCGTCGGTAAAGATTATTAGAATATGAAGTATCATTTTTCATTTCCATCTTAATCGTTTTAAACGTCAAAATCATCCAATACTGCAACACGTTCGATGTACATTTAAAAAAAAATCATTAAAGTATAAATTAAAATTTCAGGACTTTTTTGCCACTTTTTTCAGGACTCTTTTTTCAGGTCTTTTTTGCAAGACCTTATTTTCAAGATTTTTTCATTTCTTCTTTCAAATCTTTTTTTAAGAACCTTTTTCTAGAACTTATTTTTTCGTTAGGATTATATTTTCAGGAATCATCTTTAACGATGTTTCTTCAGGACTTTTCTTTTCATTTTTTTTTTCGAAAACTTTTTCAAGACTTTATTTTAAAAACTTTTTGTTTTTGAGACTTCTTTTCAGGATTATTTTTCAGGAACTTTTTTCATGACTTTTTAATGCCTTTTTCAGATATCTTTTTAAAAGACTATGTTTGGGTTTTTTGCAGGACCATTTTTTAAAAACTTTTTAAGACTTTATTTTCGGGACTATTTTTTAACGACGTGTTTTTCGGGACTTTTTTTTTCCAGGACTCTTTTTTTTTCAAGACTTTATTTTAAAAAGTTTTTGTTTGGAGCCTGTTTTTGGGATTTTTGTCTGGATTATTTTTCTGGAACTTTTTTAATGCCTTTTTTTAGGTCTTTTCTTAGGGTTTTTGTAAGACTCTATTTGGGAATTTTTTTGCAGGACAATGTTTTCAAAACTTTTGTTACGACTTTTTTTAAGACTTTATTTTCAGAACTCTTTTGTGAGGCCTTTTTCACGAAGTTTTTTCAGGACTTTTGTTTCAGAACCCATCTTTTTTAAGATTATTTAAAAACTATTATGTTCAGGACTTTTTTTGGGCTTTTTTTATCAGGGTTATTTTTTTTTTGACTTTTTTAATACCTTTTATCAGATCTCTTCTAAGGCTTTTGTGAGGATTATTTTCTGGAATTTTCTTTTTAAGTACTCTTTGCAGGATATTTTCAGAAATTTCTTTTTATTTTTCAGGACTCTTTTTAGGACTTTTTTCGGGACTATTTCACAAGCTTTATTCAGACCTTTTTAAGATCTTTATTCTGACTTTTTTATATGCTTTTTCAGTACTTTTCTTCTGGCCGTTTTATCAGAACTTTTTCTAGGACCTTATTTTCAGAAAGTTTTTATCAGGATAATTTTTTCAAGACGTTTTTCAGGATTTTTTATCAGGATTATTTTATCAAGACTTTTTTAATGCCTTTTATGAATTCTTTTGTAAGGTTTTTTGATGACTTCTGTTAGAACTATTTGCTCGACTTTTTCGGGTCTTTTTTAGGACCTTTGTAAGGACTCTATGCAGGACTTTTTTTCTGGATTGTTTTACAGGTTTTTTTCAGGACTTTTTCGAAGTTTTTTTAAACCTATTTTCAGTACCTTTCTGCAGTCTTTTTTATCAGGTCTTTTTCTAGATTTTTTTTTGTGACGACTGTTTTCGGGACTTTTTTCAGGTCTTTTTCAAAAACCTATTTTTCAAGACATTTCTTTGTCAGAGCACTTTTTTCCGGACTCTTTTTCTGGGCTTTTATCAGAACTTTTTTATCAGATTTTTTCAGAACTGTTTTATTCAAAACTTTTTCTGGTATTCTCTTTGGAACTTTATGACCAGAACTCTTTCAGGGCGTCTTCAGAAATTTTTTTCAGGCCCTTTTTTACGATTTATCAAGATTTGTTTTTAGGAATTTAGTTTTCTAATTAACTAATTTAAAATTATTTGAATTGGACGTATAATTTGTTATTTTTATCTTTCATAACTTGGACGTTTTAAACGTCAGTATCATCTGACTAAAATGAAAATAAACCATGGTAGAATAAATATAAATAACTGTTATGCAATTAAGATCGGAGAAAGTAACATGATGGCCACATCACCATTTTTTTAATTATAAAACGATAATAGTTTATGTTAATAATAATTGTAGAGAATGCTAAAATGAACAACTTATAAAGAATAAGTTTTTTTCGAAATACCATTAGTTTTTGAGTAAACTGAGTGTTTGGATTTGAAGAATAATTTTGACGTTTTAAACGTCAGTTTCACCCGAGTCTACGGAACGTTCTATGGACATTTAAAATATGATTTAAATAGAAAATAAACTATGAAAGCGTAAATATGAATGATACCATCAAGTCGGAGAAAGTAACATGATGGCCACATCACCATTTTTTTAATAATGAATCGAAATGTTCATTAAACTTTAAGGATCACGTGCTAATAATTTCGAACTCCTCGCGAAAATAATAATGCAAATCAATAAATAAAACGAAGAATTCGGGATAAAACACTCACCTGCCCGCAGGTACCCTGAAACCCCGTGATAAAATCGTATTCGGCATCCTTAAAACACTGACACTGCAATGCCACGACGGTCTTCACCGAATCCCTCACGGTGTTCAAGAGCACGTTCAGCCAGATCTCCACGCCGTGCTGGCACACCACGGGTCTCTCGAACGACACCTTCTCCCCCAGATCGGAATACATGGCCACGATGTGATCGAATTTCTTCTCGTCAAACTCCACCTACAAAGCAATCCGCCTGTAATATTACGTTACACCCCGCCCCCGCTTGCGCGTACGTGGTGCACGTTGTCGAACAGACTGAGCAGATGCGGCTGGATGGACGACGGGTCCGAACTCTGGCCGAGAATCTCCAGCAGTACGGGATCGGAGATGAAGAAGAATCGCGGGAAGCAGACGCGCTTCGTTTCTGAAAGGGAAACGTGTACGGGGGAGGAGGAGGAGATGAGCGCGCTTCGGTTTCCTTACCCAGGTATCCGGTCAAGCTCTTCTGGCAGGTTTCCAGTTGTTCGAGGAGGTGGGGGAGGAGTGTCAGCATGGTTTCGTCGATCGTGCAGGTTTCCACGGCGTTTTGTATCTCGTGCGCCCTCGCCATCAGTTTCACCCATGCTTTATCGATGCTCTGAAAAATATTGTTACTGCTAATCTAAGACCACACACTTAACATCCAGTGACAGTTGCAGTTTTTTTTTTGTACGGCCGAGGTAGCAGGGGTAGCCATACAGATAGATAGGGTCGGTTGCAGAGATCTGTATTACCACCTCGGCCATACCACGAGTGAAGTAGCAGAGGTGGTAATACAGATATCTGCTACCTCGGTATTACCATGAGTCACCTCGCCAGTTGAAAAATACTTACACTAAAACGTTTAGCTTCACCGGGCAACTGCCTGGCAATATCTCCACCGACAAACACGGCCTCCAGGTAAATCCACAAGTTTTGAACCAAGAGCCACTTCTCCAAAATTTCCGACGTGTTGACCAATTTGGTGACCCACAGCTGTATGTCCTTCTTAAACGGCGCATTGTACCTAAAGCGCGTCATTCGTTTGTGAATTCCTGGAGACTTCAGTTACAGAATTACCTGTTGCTCAAAAGCGAATTCATAATCATCAGACTGTCCTCCAGCGCGGCGATAATCTCCCCGGTCTCCACTCCCTTCAGCAGCAGTTCGCCGCGAAGTTTGAAGTTGGCGAAGGACAAGTCGACGATGGCCCAATCGGCGATGACCTGCTTCAGCTTCGCCTCGATGTCTCTCTCCTTGACGGCTCCAATGCAGACGTCCTTTGGGGAGCAAACTTTTGTATTAAACGCGAACGCAACGAGTCATCGCATCCGTGAATACCTCGACGTCGTCTTTGCACTGCAGCAGGGGCGCCTCCATCACGTTGCGCAACGTAAAAGTGGGCGACTCGACGTCGAAGTTGTAGTTGGTGATCTTGGAGATGCGCAGCCAGTGGCGTTCCTTCATCGCCTTGTCGGCCATCATCTCCAGCAGCGGACAGGTCTCGCTGAAGTCGTCGATTTTCTGCTTCAGGTCCAGAAAGGCCGGCCAGTCTTTCATACCTTTCGGTAACTTTCGGCATCTGGTAATCGATATGTGTTGAGATTAACTCTTTGTTGTGCGAGATTTCGGCACTGATGCCCGTTTTCACCAACTATTCCCAAACACTTTGTTAGATAATACCTAAGCTAAGAAATGCCTAAACTAGTACTTTAGATCAATTCGGTTTAACCATTGCAATCGGTTCCTTGATAAGCAATTCCTACTAAAGTACTGGTTTTTTAGGGAAATTTTAGTTGTCATATTGGTGAAACTGCGGGCGTGTGCTTCGCTAAATAGAGTGAAGTTCACACTTCATTAAACGTCACATTGTTTAATTACTCGTGTTAATATTTTCAATGATTGATTTATTTATGGAATTATTATTTTCAAACTAGCGTCACCATCAATCGCGAAGAAGAATTATAGCTAGGACATAATCAAATTAAAGGTAGATATTGAAAAGAAGAAGAATTGAATTAATGGCGCCAGAAAGTGCGCACCCGTGTATTAGAGAAGGAGTTTTTCAGAAACATTGAGAAGTAAGACAACTTTATTTTGCATTTAAATATGAATTAATTATTCTGATCCCAAATTCGGGTACGTCGGTCATCTTCTTCATCTGAATCTGAATCAAATATACAATAATACGAAAAAAAAATCCATTAGAATTGGTGTGGTCCCGCGTAACAGACCAACGTAATCTAATTTGGATTATTTAGTTGAAATCCGTTGATTATTAAAAAAGTTATGAATTTTTGAAGCAATAATTGCTCGTTAAAGCGATCATGAATTTCAAAAATTAAAAAAAACCAAATTTAACTGGCGATACATGTCTTTATTAGTAACAATACACTTCTTACATTCTTTAGATTTAATAATTTTGTTATTTAGATCAAATCCGTTAATTATAAAAAAAGTTATGAATTTTTGAAGCAATCATTGCTCGTTAAAGCGATCATGAATTTGAAAAATTCGAAAAAAAATATTTTAACTGGTGATACATGTTTTTATAAATACCAGTACACTTCTTACATTGTTTAGCTTTAATAATTTTGTTATTTAGTTCAAATGCGTTAATTATTGAAGAAGTTATGAATTTTTAAATTTCACAGGGATGTATTAATTGTCCGTTAAAGTGAGTTTGAAGTTCAAAAATAAAACATTTTATTAATAATACCAGTTAAATTCTTACATTCAGTTCAAATACACTAATTAACAAAAAAAAAATGAATTTTTGAAGTTAATGCGGACGTAACCCGACCAGGATTTTCAAAAATTGCAAAAAAATATTTAGACAAGTGATACATTTTTTTATTAACAACAGCCAACTTCTCGCACTCTTTCGCTTTAAAAATATTCTTATTTCGTTAAAATTCGTTAATTAATAAAAAAGATATGAATTTTTGAAGTTGATGCGGACGCAACCCGAACAGGATTTTCAAAAATTGCAAAAAAATATTTAGACAAGTGATACATTTTTTTATTAACAACAGCCAACTTCTCGCACTCTTTCGCTTTATAAATATTGCACGTAGGCCTCAATGAGCCCTTTGTACATCCTCCTATCTGAGTCCGTATTCCCCGGTGCCGTCCAGCCAACCCACGGCATTGGCAAACGCCAGGACTGCACCAAGAGGGACTTTATGGATGTCTGATGATTGTCTTATTGTAGAGATGGCTGAATATTTCAAGAGTGCATGTTCGGGGGTCTTCTTTTCAGCTTCACACCCTCTATAGATGGGCTTGGGACAGAGGCTCATTCTGTTTCTGCTTTCTTAGATTGCAATGCCCAGTTAGAAGACCCACGATTTTTCATAGGTTCCTCCTGGACAGTTGCAAGCAGTATTTGACAATCTTGGGGTTCATCAAGATGAAATATTTTACTACCCTGCAGCCAGGCTTGTCATTTCATCGATCTTCGTGATGTTCAGTCGATGTGTCTGTCTGACGGAGAGGGGCTAGTTGGATTCCGGCCCGAAAGTAGGGCGTCTGGAAGCTCTTCTTGGCAGTCCATTTTTACCCAGCACAAGGTTACCTAGTTATCGTTTGCCACTCTCTCTAGGCCCGCGCAACATTCCAACATTAGTGCTGATGTGATTTTGTAGCTTGTAATTGCATTGTAATAATAATAGGAAAATAAAGAAATAAATAATATTGCTGCTCTAGAGTCGCTGATGATATGCACAATTTTCCCTTTGCTATTTCTATCAGCAATTTCTTTGGCTGCATGTAATATACCCACGAGTTCCGCCTTAGTGGGGGTACTCATTGATATACCAAGTGCAGCAGTCTTTTTCAGGGATAGGTTTTTACAGTATATACCAATCACGGCCCCTGTGTTCGTTAAAGGTGCGTATGATGTTATTAAGTTTGCTATCTTCGCCTGAGTTTACGTGCTTTAGGCTTACTTGGAGCTTCCTTTTAAATATCTATTTTCGAGGGATTGTGTCCACCGGCATCTAAATTGTGATCTTCCTCTTTAAAAATATGTTCAGTGCTCGCCTCTTCCATTGTTTACGAGCTACATATTTGTTACTTGTAGCCTGGCGGCCGCTGCTGCTCGCTCTTTAATGCGTATGTCTAGCGGGGGCGGACACAGCAGGGTTTTTATTGCAGTTGTTGGAGTCCAGTCACGTTCAAATGGGCATTCCTTTGGACATGGTCTAGAAGCCTGACAGCTGTCAGACCAACATAAATAAACCGACTAGAAATTTTAGGTTAGAAACAGATACTTAATCCTTGGGTTGCCGTTTATCGGGTACCTAGGGATAAGTAATGCCTAGACCATTTAGGAAAGTATTTAGGACTGGTGAAAACCAAATTGACAAATCTTTATTTAGGAAATGCTTATATTTTAGCAATGGTTGGTGAAAACGGCCATGAAAGTGTTACAATAAGGTGGGGATATGTGGTCACTGCTGGCGTGTGCGATAAAACCTAACCTTCAATGTGTCAAAATGGCGGAGTAGGTTTAAAGATGTTTGCTTCGCCGCTTCTACATACACGGGGCGTTAGTTGTAGTACCTCGGCAAATTTGTCGTTTTCGATGTTTGTCTCCATACTATTTAAACACTAAGAATGTATAAACTCAAGAAATGATATGAACCATAATATTGCGGCTTGTTTTTTGACTGACATTTGTTTCCTCGATGACGTTACGCAGGTGCCTTTGATAAAAGTGATCGCGTACGAATTGTCCCCTGTCAGTTTTTAATTATCTTAACCATCACAATGAAGCTCAACACAGTTGTTGTAGGTAAAGCATAGTATACAACTTGCATGGAATTACTATTTCACGCTCATGCCGCAAACTTCATATGTACCTGTTTTGAAACTCGGCCAATTCCGCCATTATGACCTCGGTGTCGACGTCCGACCACAGCAGATCAAAGTAACCGTCGATGCTGTTGTTGACGAGGATGTACAGGTTGTACAGTTTGCCGAGCAGGTTGAACTCCTTCTTCCGCTGGTGCAACGTGGGGTAATCGTTGACCTCCAGCCCGAAGAGCCGCTCGCCGCTGGCGTACATCTCGAACCTGCGCCACAGTTCGTCGAAGCGCGCCTGGAAGAGCATCACGCGGTCGCTGGCCTCGCGCGCCTGCAGGTCGGGCACCATCGGCCCGTTGAGGTCGAAGTCGCGGTCGAACTCGAGGACGTCCTGCGCGAACGTCGCCACGCCGGCGGTCAGCTCGTCCTGCAGCGTCGTCTGGACCCTGCAGATTTGTTCTTGCATCAGTTTAGCCTTGAAATGAAAATGTTTCAAATAATAATAATAATAATAGTAACGAGACTTACGTTGTCGATCATGCTATTAAAATTAAAACGCAGGCCGTCCACCTTTTCGATGTCGTCTTTGGGAACGTCGATTTTGTACCTGAGGAAGGTCGCGTACGCATCCTCCATCGTGCTCAGCAGTATGTCCATCTCGATGAAGTTTTGGTTTATCTTTTCCAGGCAACTCATTGCCAACCTGGAAATTATGAGTTGTGTTTGAGTTATTGGGCGCAGATGCGGATGGTATGGGTCGACCGTGTGTGCATTTTAACCATTAGAATATTCTTAAACAAGATGCAATTTGCGAGCTGCGCGATACATCGCGAAAAAGATGAAGCAATGTTTCTTCTGGTGATAAGATTCTGTGCGATATCGTCAGGTACGCGCCAGTAATGTCCAACGGCCTTTGTGCTGAACTTTAGTTGGCATTATTTTTATTATAAATAAACTCAATTTTGTTGTTCAAGTTATTTAAACACACGCAAACTAGTGTCAGCGGCGTTTCGTTTCGCCGGTTGAGGTTCCTCAGCAGCCAACAGAGGTATGGTTCATCCGTTGAGAGCTGACGGTGACTCATGCAGTTTCGTACTAAGAATTGCTTTGCATTTTATATCTGTCTTTTTCTATCATGTACGAAACAGTATGAAATAAAAGACGTGCGTGTTAAAGAATAGGGCAGCGTAAACGTAGGTCTAAGCTTACGCATAACTCTTGCATCGCATTGGCACGCTTCATATAAACACACAAAACACGCGAACGCTACGTCAAATAACATAACCGTAAAAAGTTTGTTTATATTGCGCTTTAGATTTCATTTCGATCGAGTTAATACTTAATTAATTAATCATGCTCAGAAATAAATCGCTAAAAAGTAAGTCTCAACATATGTTGATTAACGTGTACGTGAGAATTTTTAAATATCCCGCCAATGAAAATTAGCGCGGCACCATCTTGGACATCTTGATTCATGCGATTTTAAGCGATGAGTCACAGGCAGCTCTCAGCGGCCCGACTATAGGATTATCGTTGGCAAGACGATGGAGGAAAGAGTGGGAGAGAAAAGGCCGAAATCACACGGCCTTCGGCGTTGGAGTCGTGGCACCCAAAATCGGTGCTATGGGCGTTAAATTGTTCGTGGGAACACATTCCCCGTTTTTATTTGACAATCGGGCGATGCACAACAAAAAAAAAAACACAAACCTGCAATCGTCCAGATCTTTGATGGTCTTGCAGAGGACTTTCTGTTGAGTTTTTATGAAGTCGATCATCTCCAGCAGCTTTATTTTGTAGCGAGCGGTCAGGTTCCGTCCCAGGGAGTGCTTCCACGCATCGGATTCCACGAGCAGGGCGAGCTTGTATTTTTCTGGAAAACAGATGATTATTCTATTGTATCCAGTTTCAGCGCACTCTTTGTCTAAGGTTAACAAAACAAAATACGTTTTTCGCAAACTAGAGAAGTTTTTAGGTTACCTGTGAAAAAATGTTTATACCGTTCCCGAATTCATAACAAATGACTTGTGCACATATTTTGTAAAGGTATAAATAAATTACCCGCTCCAACTACAACGTGTTAACATGAAATGATTACTCACCCATAATAACCTGCACCGCGCCGACGTTGTGATACTCGGGTAGGTTTCTGATGGCCTCGGAGCGCGCGTCGTAGCTCTTCAGGCGCTCCCCGATCTCCACGACGAGAGGTTCCGAATTGCAGAACTCGTCGATCAGTTCGTCCCTGTTGTTGACCCACAGGTAGGCGTAACTGAGATATTCCTACGGAAATTTGATCATTTGAACGCGTGACCCCGCGTCCGATTTATATCGTGACGAGTCACCTCGAGCAGTTTCGCAACGTCCGGCTTCAGCAGGTACATGGCCCCCTGCAGGCCCATAAACAGCCTGACCACCTCCTTGTGCTCCGCGACGGTCTTGTAGTAGGTCAGCATCCCGTCGCCCTTGTCATCTTCGTGGCCGCCGTCGGCGACGGCGAACTGCAACTTTTTGAACTTCTCCCCGGCGAACCGCTGCCCCCACTGGATCACCTCCTTGTGCGTGTCGAGAATGTTGGTGAGAACGTGCGCGAAACTCTGCTGTATTCCGTCCAGCGTCGGGTTTATCAGATTGATCGGTATCTGTAGTTCCATGTAGGTGCTCATTATCGGACTGCACGACATTATGTCTTCGATACTGTAATAGTTATTTGTATGGTAAGAGCGCAAAGTGATATGTATAGTGATAGCTTTACGCTCGCACTATACATAAAAAAATTTCTACGACCGCTTTGACAAAGAAACATAAATATAATTAAATATAAAAAGCAATAATACATGACTGTGGCGTGTGCTTAAACCGTGGTCAGCCATGGAATGTCGTATCCATGGTAACGGGTCAATAAGAATTGTGCAAAGTGACGTTTAGATAGTTGTGAATTTATATTTAAAGTATATTTAAATTAAAAATGAGTGAAAATGGAGATGATAGTGGCAACGACTTTACATGTACTCCGCCCGTTATTGCCGAAGTCGCGAGCTCCGTCGCTTTGGATTTGCTACCGGTGAAGTCGAAGAAGAAGTACGAAATGTTCCAGGAATGGCGTAAGAAACATAAAATTAGCAGAAGTACAGAAAATGTATTATTATTATTATTATTAATCAAATTTATTCAAGGGAGCGACAATTAATTTTGTCGCTCGCTCCTCGGGAAACGTCTACTTTGCGTTGACAAACGCAAGCGCGAACGCCTGCTTTTTATATCGGTCGTAGAAAAAAATATTTTTTCGCTGTCATTTAGATTTTATAAGTCACACACCAACGGCTGCTTCCCTCAGAGGAATAAGATAATAAGCGTATGCGATTAAGGTAACAATAGGCCGGTTACCGTCAACAGTACAGTGCGTTTTAGTAAATATCCCAAGAGGCTCATGGTAGAAGCAGAAATTTGTCAAGACACGAAATCTAATTCCACCAGTGACGGCTCGAGGGTTTTTTTTTTTTTGGTACGGCCCAGGTAGTAATGCAATCGACCCCACCTATCTGTATTGCCACCTGCGAACCTGCGAACCGTCACCGAATTCTACACATACCTCGTAGTAGCGGTGCGTTTCTTCACCTGATCCAACGAACTCTTCGTGCACTTGACCAGCGCGTCGGTCATGTTCATGTTGAAGAACGCGAACAGCTCGACGCAGTCGCCGTGTATCATGTAGAGGTCGATGTGCTGGTGCCTGTCGATCTCCTTGAACACGTTATCGTCGCCCATCATCAGTTTCGAGGAGGAGCCGACCGACTTGACCACCTTCTCCGGGTCCAGCCAGTCGTATTTGCCCGCCTGCAGTGCGGGCTCGGTTATGATGTCCATGAACTTGTTGATCAGGTCGACGACGGCCTTCTCGGCGGTGGCCGATTTCTGATCGATTTCGGCCACTGTGTTTAATAGTATATTATTAAACGAGTGAGAAAGTTGACCATTGCCACGAGGGTCAAGTTTGTAACAAGTGTTGCAAATTTCACCCTCGTGGCAATGGCCAACTTGTTAATAATATACTTTTTCGCATCATATTAAATAATTACCTAAACATTTTTCTGTTTGTATTAAATTACAACGAATAATTTTTCTATTTGAAAATTGCGGCACCTCGCTGACAAAAAACGAATCGTAACCATAGTAACAACTAAACTGTTGGGCAACGGAAACGCCATCATTTGATTGGTCGTCACCTGTTGAACAATGAAAAAGCTATCATTCGATTGGACGTCACCCGTGGAGAAAATGATTCGGCCGAATAATGGACAACTTTCTCAATCAAAATCGACTTGACAACGTTTATATTATTTAATAAGATGCGAAAAAATTATTTCTGTAGTGCGCGGCTATGCGATTTCACTTCACTCACCGACCGTCGCCTTGTGCTCCTTGTTCGCCCTGTAAAACTCCGCGGGACTCACCGGATTCACGGGCAGATCCACCAGAGATAATTGCGAGATGCTCTCCACTATTTCATCGATTCTTGCCTCTTTAATATCGGTAACCTAAAAGAAAGAGAGTATCACACTATACTTTCTCCACGACCAGATAAAATAAACTAATAAAATAATTAACCCTGCAGTTAACTACATATGTAGTCCACTGATCCAAAATCAGTTTTATTTTGTAACGGTTAGCGTTAGTTTTTTGTGGCTAAAATGACTAATAGCGGGATGTAAGTTTTGCTGATTTTATATAGTTAAGCATACTGTACTGATTATAATTCCATAAGTAAAATAAAGAAGTTATATAAAAAATAAAAGTTATTTCAATTTGAAAATGGACTACGTATGTAGTCCGCGCAACCACTGTTGTCTCGTATAGATGCGCGACCACTGCAGGGTTAACACAACAAAGAAATTACGTTTTATTATCATGTGTCTGGTTACGTTTATAATATTTCGACAATTGTGATATCCAAGGCTAATTGTTTTATTCGGAACGATGTAAGAATATTCATTCCATAACTTGTCTCTAGAATGAACTACAAGCAAAACGCACAAGCGCATAGCGTTTTGTTCCATGACAAGAGTGAGAATGTGTACGTTCTATGATCAAAGTTGATTTCAGAATGTTTAAATTTTACAGTAATCGTGGAGAATAGTATATCGTACGAGCATATAATGATGGCTATTAATCACGAGAACGATGTTTGCGGAACGAGCCGTAGGCGAGTGGAGCAAATCGTTTGAGTGATTAATAGCCATTATATGCGAGTTGTAGACTATACTTTGTTCACGAAAATTAAAATTAATTATATAATTAATTTAACCATTAAAAAATTGCTGCGGCAATATTTATTTATTTATTTATTTTTTTTTCATAAAAGGAAAGATGATTGACAGGAGTTCGGGTTAGGGAATCGAGGATGATGGGGACTTGGCTTAGCCAACTGGGGCATTCAGCCACAACCAATTTATAGTAATAATATTCATATTTAAATGAAATGGGGACAAACACTAGACACCCAGGGACCCGTACGGCCATTTTTCGTGTTGAAAAAGTGACCGTCCGGACGGGACTCGAACCCGCACCAACGGGGTCCAGAGGCCGGACCTCTACCCACTAGACCACCGCGCCCACAATATTTATTATTGCAGGATTTTTACAGCACTTTTATTTCAAAAAGGTTAAAGGATTATATGTTTGGCGGTCATTTAATGCTTACATTATCAAAATCATCCCTTAGAATTGCTATTTAGAAGCTTTTAACAAATTTTGTTCGGATTTTCGCGCCTTGTCGCCATCTATTAGACGGTGGCTGAACTGCTAAGTGATGTTTTTGAACAGCGCCAAAATGCTCGAACTTTATACTTATTGTCAAAGTGTTAATATTTAGCAATGGGATGTGCATGAAACGGTAGACGATTTAATTCTGAATCGAATGATGTATAAAATAGCTGAGGAAATTTAGCGGTTTTCCTGTAATTTGCGAATGAAAATTAAGCACGACACACTTACCGACATTTACAGTTCACTGTAACATAAAAATTCAATAAAGGAGAATTTGCTATATTCTTCAATCAAATACGGGTTACAATACTTATTCCTGATTAAACATTCAACTATTTATATTGTTAATACATTACAATAAGAGAAATATTCGAAAAATCATAATCTAAGTAGAGGGCTCCACCTGTTATCGTGGGGATAAACTACTTAATAATTTGTGGATGTAATAATTGTTGTAATAATAAAATAATATTTAAAAACTTAAAAAGAATGTTATCTCGTGATTAAATAAATTCACTTGTGGATATTTACGTACTTAAATTGCAGAAATAATATTTTATAATATACACGCCTAATGCCGAGCAACCCGATATACGCATAACTCGAATTAATTTATTATTAAAAACTTCTAATTTTATACGTAACAGGGACAAAGCCATAAGTGTAATCCTGAGTAAAGCTTCAAAAATAGTGGGAATATTTAAGTATGTCAATTGCGGAAACAATGGTATTATATAAACGCCTACTTGTAGGCAACCCAATATACTATAACTAATATTATTTTTTATTAAAAACTTGCCCGTAAAATTAAATAATGCGCACATTATAACATTTTCGTTAACAAAAGCTTTTAAACATTTTACGTTCGAATTCCCACGTCTTGTCGCCATCTATTCGACGATGGCCGAACTACTAAGTGATGTTTTTGAACAGCGCCAAAATGCTCGAACTTTATCCTTATAATCAAAGTGTTAATATTCAGCAATGCGCTGTACACGAAACGGTAGACGATCTAATTCCGAATCGAACGGTGTATAAAATAGCTGAGGCAATTTAGCGGTTTTCTAGTAATTTGCGAATGAAAATTAAGCACGACACACTTACCGACATTTACAGTTCACTGTAACTTAAAACCTAAATGCACAATAATTTGCTATATTCTTCAATGAAATACGGGTCCCAATACTTATTACTGATTATTCAATTAACTTTTTATATTATTAATGCATTACAATAAGAGAAATATATGAGGAATCCTAATCTTCATAGAGGGTACCCTCTGTTATCGTGGGGATAAACTACGTTTTCATTTGTGGATTTAATCATTGTTTTAATAATGAAAGAATATTTAAAAACTTAAGAAGACTGTTATCTTATAATAAAATAAATTTACTTGTAGATATTTTCGTATTTAAATTGCAGAAACAATACATTATAATATATCCGCCTAATCATAGGCAACCCGATAAACGCATATATACTATGAAAAAACTTCCAATTTTAAAGGTGACAGTGACAAAACCATAAGTGTAATCCTCCGTAAAGCTTAAAAATAATGTAAATATTAAAGTATTTAAATTGCAGAAATAATTGTATTATATAAACGCCTGCTTACAGGCAACCCAATACACGTATAACTAATAATGATTTATTATTTAAAACTTCAAATTTTAATCGTAACCGGGACAAAACCATAAGTGTAATATTTTTAAAGCGTTGCTAAGGATTACACCCATGCTTGTGTCCCTATTATATTTAAAATTAGAAGTTTTTAATAAAAAATAATATTAGTTATCGTATATTAGGTTGCCTACAAGTAGGCGTTTATATAATACCATTGTTTCCGCAATTTAAATACTTAAATATTCCCCATATTTTTGAAGCCTTACTCAGGATTACACTTATGGTTTTCTCCCTGTTACGTATAAAATTAGAAGTTTTAAATAATAAATTAATTCGAGTTATGCGTATATCGGGTTGCTTGGGATTAGGCGTGTATATTATAATATATTGTTTCTGCAATTTAAGTACATAAATCTCCACAAGTGAATTTATTTAATCATGAGACAACATTCTTTTTAAGTTTTTAAATATTCTTTTATTATTACATCCACAAATTATTAAGTAGTTTATCCCCACGATAACAGGTAGAGCCCTCTACTTAGATTATGATTTCTCGTATATTTCTCTTATTATAATGCATTAACAATATAAATAGTTGAATGATTAATCAGGAATAAGTATTGTAACCCGTATTTGATTGAAGAATATAGCAAATTCTCCTTTATTGAATTTTTATGTTACAGTGAACTGTAAATGTCGGTAAATGTGTCGTGCTTAATTTTCATTCGCAAATTACAGGAAAACCGCTAAATTTCCTCAGCTATTTTATAAACCATTCGATTCAGAATTCAATCGTCTACCGTTTCGTGCACAGCCCATTGCTAAATATTAACACTTTGACAATAAGTATAAAGTTCGAGCATTTTGGCGCTGTTCAAAAACATCACTTAGCAGTTCAGCCACCGTCCAATAGATGGCGACGAGGCGCGGAAATCCGAACGAAAAATGTTTAAAAGCTTCTAAATAGCAATTCTAAGGGATGATTTTGATAATGTAAGCAATAAATGACCGCCAAACATATGATCCTTTAAACTTTTGAAATAAAAGTGCTGTAAAAGTCCTGCAATAATAAATATTGCCGCAGCAATTTTTTAATGGTTAAATTAATTTTAATGATTCAAATTGTAATTTACAGAGGTATTAATGGTTTAATAATAAACAATAATAGTATATTGTACAACGAGCATATAATTATTTGCTTCACTCGCTTACGGCTCGTTCCGCAAACCTCGCTCCCGTGATTAATAGCCATTATATGCGAGTTGCACACTATACTTTGTTCACGAAAATTAAAATCAAGATCAAAATTTAATTTGAAATTACAATTAGAATCAAAATTAAAGTTGTAATTACAATTACAATTGAAAAACATTTAAAATCAAAGGTAAAAACAGGGTAAACAAAATATTATCATACATTGCGTTCTGTGAATCAAAGCGCGAATTAGCATGTTTAATGACCATATTAAACACGCAAATGCGTGTTTGATGAAATTGAGTGTTAAATGTACCCCATTAATGTTGCCCATACAATTAAATAATGCGCACATTATTATAACGTTTTCGTGAACAAACGATATTTAATGTTTGCATCCTTTACTGCATTTGCTAACAACTGTTCAAATTGCGTTTGGTTTATTATTTCTAGAAACATTTACCTCCTTCACAAACACCTCGATCAAATCGAGAAACAGTCCGACCTCGTGACAAAATTCCGGTATTTTCATCGAAGTCCAGGTGATCGACGACAGGCCCGGCATGAAGATGTTCTCCATTTTGATGAGGGACAATCTCAGCAGCGGCATGAACAGCCTGGGTATGCTCTTTTTGATGGTGTCGTGACGTTCGATCAGATCTTTGATCAGCTCGTACGACTGGAACACTTTGTCGCGGCAAAAGACCAAAATCTGTCCCGAATCGGGAACATCTGATCGAGCACATGAAAATGGGAGAATCGTTAGGGTTGATCCCCGACTCGATATCAATCATTTAAATCTTCATTTTGCACCATCAAAATTTGATTAATAGCATTAATAGCAATTTTTGTACAAAAAAAAAAAACGCTAGAGATATACCAGACTTCCCGATGAACGTAATTAGTAATAAATTTCAACTAAATAATGAATTTAACAATCACAACTAAGTTTAAGTAAGTTTGTTTTAATTTTATTAATAATTAAAATTGCAATGCGCGCTTTCGGTTATTTGATTTGACTGTTAGGTATTATTATTACGTTTTTTTTTTTGGCCAGCAAGCTAAATTTTGTGTCCAGGAAATGACACTGCTGGGCTTATGTTTGAAAATGACCAGTGAATGGTCGAAACTAGTCACATAAATAAGACACTGCTGGGCGTTTCTTTTACGTATTGATACTCACCCAAGCCCAATTTATACATGTATTCCGATTCCCTTATGGCCTCAATGATGTACGGATCGAAGTTCACTATGAACTGTTTCGTTTTCGGGTGCTTCATGAGAATGGGCGCGCTTAATCCGCTCCTTACCTGTAATGCAAGGCAATGCAATGCCGAAAAATTCAATAAATCCAATATTAGAGGCCGAAAGACCTCTGTTGAGCGCACAGACACAAAATTTTTTTTTCGAGAAATTGTTGAAATGGCGTCTAGGGACCCCAAAACGGATATTTCCGTAAAAAAAATTTTTGGAAAAAAAATCACGATCACAATACTTTCTCGTACTTCGTAACGGAGAAAGTAAAAAATGGTGATATGGCCATCAAGTTACTTTCTCCGACTTGATGGTAATATTTGTATTTACGCTATCATGGTTTATTTTCAATTTAAAACATATTTCTGGAAAAAGTGCATTTTCGGTTTTCAAAATTTGTCCTTAAACGCTGCCTATTTTATCACCGCAAAATTTGGATAATTTTATCGATCCTAAAGATAATTTATTTAGGATGTATCTGTCAAAATTTTAAGCATCTGTCAATAAAAGTGTGGAACTTACTGGACGATTTCTGGCCAAAGTGCATTTTCAGTCTTAAAAATTTGCCTTTAAGCGCTGCCATTTTCGTCACAGAAAAGTTCGGATAATTTTCTTTAGACGATTCTAAAGATATATTATTTAGGATGTATCTATTAAAATTTCAAATATTTGCCGACAAAATTGTGGAATTCAAGGGGCGATTTCTGCAAGAAGTGCAATTTTTGTCTTCAAAATTTGTCTTCCAGATTTGTTAGAGCAAAATTCGAATAATTTTCTTTGAACAGTTTTAAACATATGTTATTTAGGATGTATCTGTCAAAATTTCAAACATCTGTCAACAAAAATCTGGAATTTACAGGACGATTCCTGGAAAAAAATGCATTTTCGATCTTTAAAATTTGTCTTCTAGTGCTGCCATTTTTGTTAGAAGAAAGTTCGGATGATTTTTTAAAAACATATCTAAAGATATATTATTTAAGATGTATCTGTCAAAATTTCAAGCGTCTGTCAACAAAAGTCTGGAATTTACAGGACGATTTCTGAAAAAAATGCATTTTCGGTCTTCAAAATTTGTCTTCTAGTGCTGCCATTTTTGTTAGAAGAAAGTTCGGATGATTTTTTAAAACATATCTAAAGATATATTATTTAAGATGTATCTGTCGAAATTTCAAGTATCTGTCGACAAAATTGTGGAATTTACAGGACGATTTCTGGAAAAAGTGCAATTTTGTCTTCAAAATTTGTCTTTCAGTTTTGTTCGGATAATTTTCTTTAAGCAAATCTAAAGATATGTTATTAAGGATGTGTCTGTCAGAATGTCGAGCATCTGTGGATGAAAGTGTGGAATTTACACGGCTATTTCTGTTATCATGTTACTTTCTCCGACTTGATGGTATCATAGCCATTTATATATACGTTTTCATGGTTTATTTTCAATTGAAATCATATTTTAAATGTACATCGAGAGGATGAAACTGACGTTTAAAACGTCAAAATTATGAAAGATGGAAAAATTATACTTCAAATTCAAAAACTCGGTTTACTCAAAAACTAAAGGGATTTCGAAAAAAACTTATTCTTTATAAGTTGTTCATTTTAATATTTTCTACAATTATTATTAACATAAATTTGCTGTAACTATTATCGTTTTATAATTATAAACCAAAAATTTTAAAAAAATTATTAATTTTTTTCTCGTACAAAAATGATTTTATGAAAAATATTTTCAAGCAAACGATGTTCATTTTTTTGTTGTCTTCAATGTTTGTTTATATGTTTTTGTGATTTTTTTCATATTTAAGAAAATATGGGCAAAAAACAAAAAACAGTTAAGGTAAACGCGCACTTCCGGTGTACGAAATTTTACCAAAAGCTTTTCAGTTCTTTAGATTATCAAATAAGACGTATGTTCAAAGTTTCATATCAATTGCTGTATTAGTTTTTGACATACACACACACACAGCACAAACATTTTTTTTCCAGAAATTGTTGAATTGGCATCTAGAGACCCCAAAACCGATATTTCGTAAAAAAAATTTTTAGAAAAAAAATCACGATCACAATACTTTTTCGTACTTCGTAACGGAGAAAGTAAAAATTGTCTCAGTGTGTGTCTGTGTGCGCTGTATCTCAAAAACTAATAGAGCAATTGATATGAAACTTTGAACATCCGTCTTATTTGATAATCCGAAGAACTGAAAAGTTTTTGGTAAAATTTCGTACACCGGAAGTGGGCGTTTATCTGAATTGTTTTTTGTTTTTTGCCAATATTTTCTTAAATATGAAAAATATCACAAAAATATTTAAACAAACATCGAAGACAACAAAGAAATGAACATCTTTTGCTTGAAAACATTTTTCATAAAATAATTTTTATTCGAGAAAAAAAATTTATTAATTTTTTTTTAATTTTTGGTTTATAATTATGAAACGATAACAGTTACAGCAAATTTGTGTGAATAATAATTGTAAAGAATACCAAAATGAACAACTTCTAAAGAATACGTTTTTTTCGAAATCTCGTTAGTTTTTGAGTAAACCTAGTTTTTCCATATTTCATGATTTTGACGTTTTAAACGTCAGTTTCATCCGAGTTTACGCAACGCTCGATGTACATTTAAAATATGATTTCAATTGAAAATAAACCCATGAAAACGTAAATATAAAGTCGGAGAAAGTATCATGATGGCCACATCACCATTTTTTGTCTCTCTTGTCAAATTTGGCAAATGTGAGATAGGCAGTACTGCCGCTTCAATCGAAGTGACGATATTGAACCGCCATCGAAGGTATAATTCTAAAAAAAGAAATATGCAAAAACGAACACAAAACGGAAAACACTGCTTATAGCGCCGCCACTGCATTACGAATCACGAAATGACTTACGGACCAAGGTTTTGTCTTTGTTCAATACATGGTTTTACCGGGTGCCGTACGTCTTCGCCATGGACGACATACGTACACATATTATTGTGTCTAATTTAACTTATCATAGAGGGAGTAAACATATGAAAATGTTGTTGGAGATAGGTTCAGCTAACTATGACGCAAAGATCCATTGATTCAAGTATACAGGCCACGCTACATAAAAATCAAATGGTTTTACATACCTGATGAACGTTATCAAACCACGACCTGTGATAAATTTGCTCGTAGTGCACGAAAACCGTCGCCAGAGCGTTGTACAACTGTATGCACTTTTGCGCCTTCCTGTGCCTCATGACCTGCAAATTCCTCTACAATAAATCCCATTCCGCAAACGCGACAGCGCGGAAATTATTACCCTTCTCTTCTCCTTAAACAGAAGCATGGGAGTCTCGATGCGCTTGTACAGCTGCCTGATCCACGTTATCCTTCCACTGACCGGCGGCTGATTCTTCGCGATCGGCGGGTACTGCCTGTCCTCGTTGTACTGGTCCCGGAGGTCCTCGATCTCGGTTTGGAAGATCTCGAACGCCTCCAGGTAGCGCTCGTCCAGGTGGAGGCATTCCAGGTTCAACTTCTCGAAGCTTAAACGAAATGTGATTGCCAATATTTTTGTCAGTTGTATTTGTTGCCGCCCCTTACCGTTTTAAAAGTCTCAAGATGTTGTCGACGTCCGTGATGTTCTCCAAGCAGGTGCCCACAAACTCCTCCAGGTCGTATTCGGTGTCGACGACGTTCTGCTTGAAGTCGTCGTAGTCCTTGTTGAACGTCTCGAGCCGGTGATTCAGCACGTCGTAGGCCTTCGACGAGATCGTCAAGTAGAAACCCTTGAACCGCTGCGCGAACTCATCGATGCCCTCGATCGTGCTCGACTGCAGCACCGAGTACTTGGTGGTGGTGTGAAAAACGTCGATGATCTGCAAACGATTTGGTTATGGCCATTTAGCCAGTGCCGTAACGAGGATATAAAGTGTCTTAAGTTACGCGTGCAATGTCTAAACGGCCAGTGACAGTCGGTGTTGATTCAAGTCAAGTCAAATAAAAACCGGGTCTGTTGTGCACTGTTTTATTATCACATTCCATATTGGAAAGAACTGATGATTCGTTGCGAACGTACCTGTTCCAAACGCTTCTTGAAGTTTTCAAATTTACCGAAAACGTACATTTCCGAGCAGTTGAAGGCGGGTTCGTCGGCTTCCGCCATTTTCCGCAGCAGGTATTTGAAGCACTGGTAGTATTTCAGATAAAGATCCAGACACACCTTCAAACATACAAACGCTGCGGGTGTGCGCGTGTGTCATCCATTTTGAAAAACTCACCTTGAACTTGTCCAGAACCTCCTGTCTGGGCTGTTTCCACACGGTCTTCTTTCCGTTGCAGTTCAGGTACTTCCTGCAATTGGCGACCAGCTGATTGGACACCTTGACGAGGATGGCCGTCACGCTGGCCGTGTTGTTGTAGTATCGCGACGTGGTGAAGACCATCCTCACCGCGTACAGCAGGGCGGGTATGTGGTCGGGCGTTTTCGACGGGTCGGTCCTGTACAACGGCTGCCAGTACTTCTCCAAGGCGTACAGGTACTTCACGTTGTCCTGGCATTCGTTCTTCGCGTCGGTGACGGCGTTATCGAATTTATGCCATTTCTATAATAACGATTTTACATGCTTAACAGATGACCTCGTAGTCGACGCCCAAAAACACAATTTTACACGCGAGGAAAAATAAAACGTGCCTTCAACAGTTTCGACTTGGCCTGTGTAAGCAGCATCAGGTGAAACGTGCACGGGTCCGATTTGATGAACTCCACGATGCTGGTGAACTTGGCGAGCTGCCGCCTCCAGTATTCAATCTCGACGACCGGACCCACGAACTCGTCTTCGCGTCTCAACTGCTGGAACTGTGTTAACACCTGCGAATGATATTAATTACCTGTAGAGATTCTTTAAATTAACAAAGGCTAAATTGTAACAGCATCGTTCGTCCTATACCTCATTTAATAACCAGGCGGACTAAATCAAATTGTTGCCGCGTAAATACGTTGCTATGATTGGCCGAACGGGCGCCATTTTGTACACCTGCTTAAAACAGTAATGGCCGTTCTTATGATCAGCTGATCTCTCGCCGTTCCTTGTATCCCACCCATATATCTATTAGTAAAATATGATAATAATAATAAATATATAAATAATAATAGGTATATGGTCCCACCGGTTACACGCGTTTCGCCACAATTTTTGTGTTTTTAGCCAGTTATTTCTTCCGTTGATCGTGTAAGAATGGATTCCTCTCATCCCGCGATTTTCTTGGAAATAGTTATTTTATTTTTAACTATGGATATATACCCGGAACAAGTTTGGTGTCATTTTCGCCCCATAAGAAACGGACATGGTTGGATTTTGGAGCATTAACGATCGAGGAAAAACAATCCAAAATTATCTTAATACAAGAGGCTTTAAAACCTACTGCCGTCGTCGTACATAAAATTGTCGATTCATTAGATAAGTGTCACGCAAGTTATTGCAATCAAATCATATTTAAAATTGGCTAGAAGTACGAAGTTTCACAGAATTAGGGAGTGTACGGAGATTGGGGCAGTAAGAAGTTCTAAACATCTTGAAGGATATCCAGCAACCGAAGATATCTACAATGAAAGCAGCAAACATTCTGTGTGCGGAAACTTTTTATTTAAAAATGTAATTGCTACATTGAATTACATTTTAATTGAACAGATGACCTGCCAAAGACGTCCCGTTAAATATTAAATACATTAATTAAAGAGATTAATTTTAAGTTATGGATAAACGAATTCGAAATAATTTTATTTTTACCGTCAAAACATGTTTGGTTACTTTTCTGGTTACTTTTTATAGCAGTGGTGGCGAAACACGAATTGCATTTTCATTTTTCAAATCCTTTTAACTTCAAAAGTAAGTTACAGTATGAGTACACCCTAACTAGAAAAAAAATATTTCATCTAGAGCAGCGGCGGCTCGTGGATTTCCGTAGGTGAGGCAAAGACAAAGATGCCACTCGTGCTGCGCTACTCGCTCTTATAGAGGAAGCAAATATTCCGTTGCTTTTTCGGTCAAATTTTCTTCTGCTGCCTCACCGCCGAACATCCACGAGCCGCCGCTGATCTAGAGTACTGCTTCCTAAAACTGTTAGCAGCGAATGGGTTAAGCGGGAGCGTCTATTTCAGTGGTGGGGAAACTTTTTTTAAAACGGGCCATTTGTAATAACTAGACAATCGTAGCGAGCCAAAGAATAATGCTTAATCGTTAACTATTTTATGTGTTCTATAAACATATACATATATTATTACATACACTTATTATTTTAATAGTAAAAAAGCAAAAGGTAACAAAATTATAAGCACAAAATATAAAATGAATTTAGTGTAGTTCTTGATGTGAAGTATTATCACTTTATTTTCTTGTGTCATTAATGGTTGATGGTGCATGAGAAAAATTAAATTGAGACCGTTTCATCAAAATTTCATCATCATAGTCCGGTTCCATTTCCGAAGCAGAAATTCTTAAAACTGATGAAAGGTGCTCATCTGTAATTCTGTTTCTTAAAGAAGTTTTCCTAAGCTTCATTGTTGAAAAGATTTGTTCGCATATATAAGATGAGCCGAACATTGTCATTATCTTCATTGCATGAGTAATTAGATTTGGAAAATTATCTGGACTTAAATTTTTATAAAATTCTAGTAATGGTACTGTATGAAAAGTTTGTTTTAGGAGAGTATTACAGTTCAGTTCTATTAACTCAAGTTGAAATTTTGCATCAACTTCTTCGTAATTAACATTGAATGGGGTCGCAAAAATACTAAACTCTGGTTCCATTTTTCTAAAGTCCTCAAATCTCCTTTCAAATTCTGTAGATAGTTTTCTCAAATTAATTAATCTTATTGTTTGATATAGTGAATTTTAAAGATTGTATTCTTGGAAAATGAGAAAAATCAGATTTAGAGATCTGATTACCAAATAATAATAACTGTAATTTGAAACTTTTCAGGTATTGCCAAATATCGTAAAGAAACTGAGTTTTTCCTTGCAATTTGAGATTAAGTTTATTCATGTGTACGAGGAGGTCTGTGAAAAAAGCGAAATCAGAAAGCAACGTTTCGTTTTCTAAGACGTCAAATTGATTATAAATGTCTTTATCAAGAAGAAAATTCACAATATCGTCTTTTAAATCCCAAATTCTTTCAAATACTTTTCCAGCACTTAACCAACGAACTTTTGAATAATACAGGATATCGGAATGCTCAGCATGTACGGACTCCAAAAACTGTTGAAACTGGCGATGTAATAATCCTCTGGAACGAATCATATTTACTAGTTTTACAACAATATTAAGTATATGGTCAATATCTAAAGCCGATTTACAGAGAGCATCCTGATGTATAAGCCAATGCAAAAAATCATTTTCCGGATACTTAGAATTAAATTTCCCAACAAATCCTTGATTGATTCCAACCATATTAGGAGCACCATCTGTAGTTACATTACATAGCTTGTCAATAGGTAAACGAAGTTTATCGATGCAATTTTCAAATTCACAAAATATATCGGCATCAGTCGTTGTTCCTTTCATTGACTGCAGCCCTGCAAGTTCTTCTGTAATTTCAAAGTGGGCGTTGATTCCTCTTACAAATATGAGTAACTGCGCAGTATCGCTGATATCTGTACTTTCATCCATGGTAATTGAATAAAAAATAAATTTTTGAGTTTTTGTAGTCAGTTGTGAAATTAGATTTTTATCAATATTTTTAATTCTCTCGGTGAGTGTTCTTCTTGAGAGAGTCAGTGACTGAAAATCCTTTTTCTTGTCAGAGCACATAATATCGCACACATCTATCATGCACTGCTTTATAAATTCACCATCTGAAAATGCTTTATTAGATTTAGCAATATTATAAGCCAACACATAACTGGCTTTCGTAGCGCATCTTTGAGAATGATTAGCTCTCTGAAATAATTGTTGTTGACTTGATAAATTTTTTATTAAATCTTTCGATTTAATTTTGTTCACCTCTTCACTGAACGATGAGTAGGAGTGGTTTTCATGTTTGCTCTTGAAATGGCGTTGAATGTTATATTCTTTTAAAACTGCAACAGTTGTATTGCAAAGTGAGCATACAGGTTTCTCTTTAAATAAAGTAAAGAAATATTTCCACGTCCATTCTTCTTTAAAAACTCGACATTCTGAATCCACTTTTCTTTTTTTAACATCCATTTTAGACGTTACCTACTACGGAGAACAACACACAGAAACGCAATTGACGAAAGCTTACTGCTAACTAATGCTCTTACGGGGAGTTTGGGGGATTACACAAACAATTACTCGAGTCACAGCGCAGCGGGTCGTTGCAGATGACTGACTAAGTCGCTAACTAACTGATCTTCGGGCGGCCTCGCTTGTATTTATACCTACCTGCGTGAGTGTCTGGAAGTTTCGAGCGAAGATGAGTCATTTGTTTAGGTCGGATGGATTTGCCCAGAATACTATTGTGTTTTGAATATCGCCGCAGGTAGTTTTTATGCGGGTCGTCAAAAATAGAATAAGAAAATCTTCGTTAAATTTAAACTACAAGTATGACATAAAACGTTGAAGGCACTACCGACGTTATGAACAAAACGCCCACGGTCTACGTACATCCCTCGGGCTGTACACCATCGACCTGGGGGCGTTATTGTACTCATAACGTCCTAGATACCTCAATTACTCTAATGAAACCCATTTCGAATGTTGTAAAACGCTGGACGAAATCTATTAATCAAAGACGTTCTTAAACAAAATGCGAGGACAGGATAAAATTATTCATCACGAACTTTAACCCTTTGCACTCGTATTTACTAGCGACAAAACGTATTTTGGCGACTGTAAGTCGACATACGAGTGCAAAGGGTTAACACCTATCTGACGAAGGAAAGTCCTCATTACCAGTGGCGGCTCATGGTACGGCCGAGGTAGCAAAGGTGGTAATACATATCTCTGCATTGCCCCGCCAGCCACCGTGATTCAGCCGAGGTGGTAATACAGATCTCTGCAATCCATCTGCATTGCTACCTCTCCTACCTCGGCCGTACCATGCACCGCCGCCGATTATTACTCACCCGTTCTATAACTTTAGCCCAGGATCTCACGATCGCCTCCACCTGCCGCACGATCTCGATTATACTAGCCGAAATTTCAATGAACTCCGGCGTGCTTAGGTGCGCCGTCACGAAGGCCGGATCGAAATTGAACTTTACGATTCCGTCCAAGTCTATACGAGTGGCTGGAAATTAAAAATGGTGATGTGGCCATCATGTTACTTTCTCCGATTTGGTGGTATCATTTATATTTGCGCGTTCATTGTTTATTTTTAATTTAAATCATGTTTTAAATGTTCAAACAGCGTTTTGTAGAACCGAATGAAACTGACGTTTAAAACGTCAAATTTATGAAAGATGGAAAAATTATACTTCAAATATAAAAACTCAGTTTACTCAAAAACTAAAGAGATTTCGAAAAAAACTTATTCTTTATAAGTTGTTCATTTTGGCATTAACATAAATTTGCTGTAACCATTATCGTTTTATAATTATAAACGAAAAGTTAAAAAAATAATAATACATTTTTTTCTCGGATAAAAATGATTTTATGAAAAATGTTTTCAAGCAAAAGATGTTCATTTCTTTGTTGTCTTCAAAGTTTGTTTAAATGTTTTTGTGATATTTTTCATATTTAAGAAAATATTTGAAAAAAACAAAAAACAGTTAAGGTAAACGCCCACTTCCGGTGTACGAAATTTTACCAAAAGCTTTTGAGTTCTTCAGATTATCAAATAAGACTGATATTCAAAATTTCATATCAATTGCTCTATTAGTTTTTGAGATAAACTAAATAAATACATTTTATGGTTTTATGAAAAATAGTTTCAAAGAAAAGATGCAAGGCAACGATTTTGATGGAAAATTCCGGAGAAACTAGTGATAACATATTAATGGATTTTATAGCTCCATATTTTGTGAGAATTTTATTTAAATTCATCGAAGGGTTACTGGGAAATTTAAGGAAATTTATTTGAAAGTTAGAATTTTGCGAGGCAGCAAAATTTGAAAAAAAATTATTTTATAGCTCCTCCTGTCAAAATATTTAAATTAATATATAATTCCTAATTTTGCTCTTCATATAAAATTCTGCACTTACTCTCGATGAACTCATAGAACCTGTCAAAGTCGCCGAGAAAGTCTTTCTTAATCTTGCTACCGGCTTCGGTCTTCTGCAGATCGCCCCAATCATTCGTCAGCATCAGACTCGGTTTCAGCAGCTTCTCCAGCATGTCGAATATCACCGAAATTATGTTGCCGTTGTGGTCGCCCAAATTCAACGTTGTAAAGTACAGATCCTGGAATTGATAATACGGACGCAATAAAAACCAGAAATTTTTGTACATCCCCGCCACATAATAGGTCAAAATTTCAAGCATTCAAATAAATCTAGAATAAGATTTTTGGTCGTCAAACTTTGTAAGGATTATTAAATCATTTTCTTCGCTCATTTGTAAACATGCGTTACTTTTAGAATTTCTACAAAAAAATTTCATTTTTGATCATTAAATTTATACATTCAGTGCCCCATCATTAGCGAAAACTTGGATTAAAAAAATACTCACATCAGCAACATTTCTAATATCGATATCCTTCTCATTACTCAGCCTATAGGTGACGACGACTCTGTCCTTGAACTTAACACTGTATCCCTCATTCACGAGAATCCTCTTCACCGGCTCTTTCGGAAGAACCGTTGTCATGTATCTTCCAGATTCTGCCAACAAAAAAAAAAATGGTTAATGCGAAGTAATACAAAAGTATTGAGAAACTCTTCAAGCAACCGGTTGATTAAATATCATTACCTATTGCCGGAGGTTCGTCGTTTTGGTAGAAAAAGAACAACGCCTTTGTTCCCTGCGATTCGAACAGACTGTTCATTTGCGTGATGTGGGATTGATCGTCGATTATAAACTCCAAGACGTCGTTCAACTCCAGACCGAGATATAGGGATACCATTTCCAAAACGTGTCGGTGCGTCATCGTCAAACTTTGGAGGCGAAACGCGCGATCTTCTTTAAATTTCATCTGCAATTCGAACAATAAATCTTAAATATTGATTGAATCATCCAAAGACAATGCTTAAATGTACAGTCTGCTCGTAATTATGTCCTTTCCAAAAATAAGTGACGCAACTTGCTCGTAAACAAAATGGCGGCACTCGTGAACTCGAATTTGAGTGAGTGAAATGTGCACCTCGTGATTAAAAAACATGTTCATGGCGACTTCCCAACATTTTTACATTTTTTCCTCGATGAATTTTCGATTTAGCTCGTCTTCCGATGAAAGATAGTATATTGTACAACGAGCATATAATGATGGCTATTAATCACGAGAACGAAGTTTGCGGAACGAGCCGTAGGCGAGTGGAGCAAATCGTTTGAGTGATTAATAGCCATTATATGCGAGTTGTACACTATACGTAGTTCACGAAGATTCAAATTAATTTAACCATTAAAAAATTGCTGCGGCAATATTTATTATTGCAGGATTTTGACAGCACTTTTATTTCAAAAGATTAAAGGATTATATGTTTGGCGGTCATTTAATGCTTACATTATCAAAATCATCCCTTAGAATTGCTATTTAGAAGCTTTAAAAAAATTTTGTTCGGATTTCCGCGCCTCGTCGCCATCTATTGGACGGTGGCTGAACTGCTAAGTGATGTTTTTGAACAGCGCCAAAATGCTCGAACTTTATCCTTATTGTCAAAGTGTTAATATTTAGCAATGGGCTATACATGAAACGGTAGACGCTTTAATTCTGAATCGAATGGTGTATAAAATAGCTGAGGAAATTTAGCAGTTTTCCTGTAATTTGCGAATGAAAATTAACCACGACACACTTACCGACATTTACAGTTCACTGTAACATAAAAATTCAATAAAGGAGAATTTGCTATATTCTTCAATCAAATACGGGTTGCAATACTTATTCCTGATTAATCATTCAACTATTTATATTGTTAATGCATTACAATAAGAGAAATATACGAGAAATCATAATCTAAGTAGAGGGCTCCACCTGTTATCGTGGGGATAAACTACTTAATAATTTGTGGATGTAATAATTGTTGTAATAATAAAAGAATATTTAAAAACTTAAAAAGAATGTTGTCTCATAATTAAATAAATTCACTTGTGGATATTTACGTACTTAAATTGCAGAAACAATATTTTATAATATACACGCCTAATCCCAAGCAACCCGATATACACATAACTAGAATTAATTTATTATTAAAAACTTCTAATTTTATACGTAACAGGGACGAAACCATAAGTGTAATCCTGAGTAAAGCTTAAAAAATAGTGCGAATATTTAAGTATTTCAATTGCGGAAACAATGGTATTATATAAACGCCTACTTTTAGGCAACCCAATATACTATAACTAATATTATTTTTTATTAAAAACTTGCCCGTAAAATTAAATAATGCGCACATTATAACATTTTCGTTAACAAAAGCTTTTAAACATTTTACGTTCGAATTCCCACGTTTTGTCGCCATCTATTCGACGATGGCCGAACTACTAAGTGATGTTTTTGAACAGCGCCAAAATGCTCGAACTTTATCCTTATAATCAAAGTGTTAATATTCAGCAATGCGCTGTACACGAAACGATAGACGATTTAATTCCGAATCGAACGGTGTATAAAATAGCTGAGGCAATTTAGCGGTTTTCTAGTAATTTGCGAATGAAAATTAAGGACGACGCACTTACCGACATTTACAGTTCACTGTAACTTAAAACCTAAATGCACAACAATTTGCTATATTCTTCAATTAAATACGGGTCCCAATACTTATTACTGATTATTCAATTAACTTTTTATATTATTAATGCATTACAATAAGAGAAATATATGAGGAATCCTAATTTTCATAGAGGGTACCCTCTGTTATCGTGGGGATAAACTACGTTTTCATTTGTGGATTTAATAATTGTATTAATAATGAAAGAATATTTAAAAACTTTAGAAGACTGTTATCTTATAATAAAATAAATTTACTTGTAGATATTTTCGTATTTAAATTGCAGAAACAATACATTATAATATATCCGCCTAATCACAGGCAACCCGATAAACGCATATATACTATAAAAAAACTTCAAATTTTAAAGGTGACAGTTACAAAACCATAAGTGTAATCCTCAGTAAAGCTTCAAAAATAGTGCGAATATTTAAGTATTTAATTGCAGAAATAATTATATTACATAAACGCCTACTTACAGACAATGCAATATACGCATACATAATATTAATTTATTACTAAAAACTTTTAATATTAAACGTGACAGGGACAAAACCATAAGTGTAATTCTCCGTAAAGCTTAAAAAATAATGTGAATATTAAAGTATTTAAATTGCAGAAATAAATTTATTATATAAACGCCTGCTTACAGGCAACCCAATACACGTATAACTAATAATGATTTATTATTTAAAACTTCTAATTTTAATCGTAACAGGGACAAAACCATAAGTGTAATATTTTTATAGCGTTGCTAAGGATTACACTCATGCTTGTGTCCCTATTATATTTAAAATTAGAAGTTTTTAATAAAAAATAATATTAGTTATAGTATATTGGGTTGCCTACAAGTAGGCGTTTATATAATACCATTGTTTCCGCAATTGAAATACTTAAATATTCCCACTATTTTTGAAGCTTTACTCAGGATTACACTTATGGTTTTGTCCCTGTTACGTATAAAATTAGAAGTTTTAAATAATAAATTAATTCGAGTTTTGCGTATATCGGGTTGCTTGGGATTAGGCGTGTATATTATAAAATATTGTTTCTGCAATTTAAGTACATAAATCTCCCAAGTGAATTTATTTAATCACGAGACAACATTCTTTTTAAGTTTTTAAATATTCTTTTATTATTACAACAATTATTACATCCACAAATTATTAAGTAGTTTATCCCCGCGATAACAGGTGGAGCCCTCTACTTAGATTATGATTTCTCGTATATTTCTCTTATTGTAATGCATTAACAATATAAATAGTTGAATGATTAATCAGGAATAAGTATTGTAACCCGTATTTGGTTGAAGAATATAGCAAATTCTCCTTTATTGAATTTTTATGTTACAGTGAACTGTAAATGTCGGTAAGTGTGTCGTGCTTAATTTTCATTCGCAAATTACAGGAAAACCGCTAAATTTCCTCAGCTATTTTATACACCATTCGATTCAGAATTAAATCGTCTACCGTTTCATGCACAGCCCATTGCTAAATATTAACACTTTGACAATAAGTATAAAGTTCGAGCATTTTGGCGCTGTTCAAAAACATCACTTAGCAGTTCAGCTACCGTCCAATAGATGGCGACGAGGCGCGGAAATCCGAACGAAAAATGTTTAAAAGCTTCTAAATAGCGATTCTAAGGGATGATTTTGATAATGTAAGCATTAAATGACCGCCAAACATATAATCCTTTAATCTTTTGGAATAAAAGTGCTGTAAAAATCCTGCAACAATAAGCCATTGACTATATACTATTGGACTGCTAGCGCCGCTTCACGAGTGTCTCCAAATAACGGTGGCGCGGCGGGACCCTAAATGGTTGCGGTATGTTAATAAATTGGTAGTTATTTTGTGTCTATGACATATAACTCTATGAGTTCGCATTGCATATTGTGATACCCTGCAATTTATTCATACCTTTGAATATATAAACATTTATATTGTCAAATATTCACACCATGTCAAAATATTGCTGCAATACGTCCACGTATATATGCCAACGCGGTTATAATACTCGTCAGTTGACTTTTGACTTATAACCTAAAATCCTGTATTAGATTTCCATCAAATCCGGACTTCGCAAATTATGGGTTGATGCTTTGCTTGTAAAGAACAGGCAGGAAAGTGGACCCGAGTTGCCGAAATATGCTCGCATTTGCATTCTCCACGTTGCTGATATATACATGGAGAAATATTTTTTTTGCTTTCCGGTTTTTAAATTACGCTCCATTTTCGGCTCGGGGGCGGGACTTATATCGGGCTCCAGCTCGTGTGCAACTTTTGAAGCAGTGATCATATGGGGAATGGAGGGGGAATAGCAGTCCATTAGTATATAGTCAAAGATTGTATCAAATTATTCAAGTGTAAGCAAACTGAACTATTCACTGGCCACCGACTAACACAAGTGGATAAGAAAGACCGCACACATTTTGAAAGAGATGAAAAATGGAAGAAAATTATTACATTGGTGGAGGGATGGTGATTGAATGATTAAGATATAACAACGTACCAATTTCTCCCGGATATTCTCAAATTGCGTGGTCGTCGACATTGTGCCTTTCGATTTCTTACCAAAACTAGCGATGGTTTTCGTGACATCGACGAGCATCTCGACATTTTTGTCCTGTTCGTCGCCGATCTCGTCACCGATCTCGCCCTCTTCCCTCTCATCATCAACGTCTTTTTCGACTTCTGTTTCATACATTTTCACTTCTTTGTAGACAAGCTTTAAACGCACTTTGTTTATGCGAAACAAAATGTGTCGTTCACTTGATAAAAAATTCGAATATACAATCGGTAAATCTTTCCCAATATTTAACCGTGATGGAGAATACCCGAGAAGAATATCAGGAAGTTTTATCATGGAAAAAAAAACTTGCCTCAGCTTCGAGTGAAAACTTGGCTTCGATCTTTTACCTTAGATGACACCTATCAGATTTTAGAATGTTTGCCCGCAAATTTTACCTAAATATCTGTTATAGTACAATCGCGCAAAGGTGACTCATCCTTTTTCGATCCAATCATCGCGTCTGGATAAATATCGCGCAGAGGTGACAGTGACTCATCGCTCCATGTTGCCTGAATTAAGTTTCTAGTAAACGTATGTCCATAAAATAATTCGATTCAGACTAGGCGGGAAATTTAAAAATTCTCGAGCGTGCAAATATTTTCCCGACGAAACTTTGCGAGTGCATTTTTCGGCAATCGGTAAAGACAACTGGAAATTGGTCATTAAATTTAACCTTTTTGTTAATGAAATGGATACAATCAATTCTGCTCTTAACTAAATCGAAATCGGAGACGGTCAAAACCAGATACAAGCACGTGAATTTTGAGGTTAGAATAGATAGAATGAGAAAAGACATACGTTGCACTTAGCCCTTGAATTTACCTATCGACATACGTTTCGTATTTCATTTCGTTTTTCTTAAGCATACGAACGAGTATAGACATTTATCCAGACGCGATTATTAGATCGAAAAAGCATGAGTCACTGTCACCTCTGCGCGATTGTACTATAGAACATATGTGAAAATGAGTCGATTTTACCGGGAAACAAATCCCATAAGATTAGTGCGGGGTCCTTTAGCAACTTTTTGTGCACCAAACGATAGACGATTTAATTCTGAATCGAATGGTGTACAACTCAGCTGAAGAAATTAAGCGGTTTTGCTATAATTTGCAAATAAATTGTTAAAACAAAAGCGCCTTTTCTGTAGGCAACCCGATTTACAGATTAAATTGCTTGAGTTGGTAATCTTGTTCAACGTTCAATTACTCGCGGCATATTCAGTGTGCGGTGGAAAAAGGCATACATTACATAATCTGAAGTTGCAAGAAAATGCAAAAAGCGATTCGTGCAGTATTGATCGATTTAAGTGGAACCCTGCACGTGGACTACAAAGCGATTCCGGGGGCCGTCGAGGCCCTGAAAAAGTTACGTACCACCGGAGTGCGCATAAAATTCGTGACAAACACCACCGCGGAAAGCAAGAGAACGCTCTATGAGCATTTAAAAAAAATGGGTTACGTCGTGGAACAGGAGGAAATCCACAGTCCCTTGACCGCGGCCAGGAGTTTGATCGATAAGGAGAAATTGAAGCCCATGTTTTTGATATCGCCGGTAGCTCTCGAGGATTTTGAAGCGTCCTACGAATTAAAAGACAAACCCAATGCTGTAGTGGTTGGTTTCTCCCCCAAGGATTTTCATTACGCTAAATTAAATGATGCATTTAGGTACCTTTTTAAAATAACTAGTAATAATTTATTAAATGTATAGAAATACATATGAAAATGCAAAATAGTGATATTGTATTTTACGGTTCAGATTTTTGCGCTAGAAAAAATTCTATTTTAAAAAGCCACGTAACATTTAAATCATCTTTATTCAGACAATAAAATACATACATGTCGGATGTGGTGTTAGTCCGTCTGGGTTATCATCCCGCGGTCTTTCTGCCCCAATAACAGGGTTCAGAAAATATCCGATATTTATATAAATATCAATATATCGGATATATATCAACTTCTTGATATTTATTCTTGGTCATTCATATTCATGTTTATGACTTATTAATTATATATTGCACATACTTTATATTAAATTTATTTATTGCAAACAAACACAGTTGCTTACAATATAGTAAAAAAATAACTAATGATAATAAGTATAAACATTAAACAAACTGGAGATATATGATACATCTTATCGATTTATTGGTTAACATCAAGTGATTTATTTCTAGCAAATCGGGTGCAGATTCAAACCAAAAAGTTTGCCAACGATTGACTGATTATCCGAAGCAATTTGTGATTTAGCAAATTAAACGGTTTTATGCCGAAGGTTATTTCTTTAGGTGCTTGCTGACGGGCGCTAAACTGATTGGAATACACGCCGGCAAGAGTTACACGAGGAAGGACGGAGTGGCTCTGGGGCTCGGGTGTTTCGTTAAGGGACTCGAATACGCCTCTCAGCGCGAGGCCAGACTCGTCGGGAAACCGACGGCGGCATTTTTTACGACGGCCCTGGGAAATATACCTCCAGCCGAAGCAGTCATGATCGGTGATGTTAGTTATTATTATTATTATAGCCTGAATATATGAATAGAACGTTTATTTGGTGCTCCGGTATATACAATACTTACACAAGTCAAAATTGAAATTACGAAACATATCGATATTAATAAATGTAACGTAATTGAAAAAGTATTACAAAACACAAATACAATGTAAAATATAAAATCGGAATTGTACTGACGGGAGATGAAAATCAAAATGGTAGCAATAGCATGGGCGAATAAATAATAATATGAATATTCAACCTTATTCCGATTTAACCCATTACGTCCCGTTGTACTCCAGCAAGTACAACAAACATTAGTGACATCTAGTGGCAATGTTATTTACTTAGGATAAAGCACGGATGACACAAACTGTTATTTATTAATGATGGAACAATATTTAGCAGTGATTCCGTTCAGTTTCTCCAAATTGATTTTTAACAGATATTTGAGCATTTTAAATTCTTTGGAAAAAATTGTATATCATTACAAAGGAGAGCTTTCAATTACAATTTGAAACGTACTGCCATAAGTTGGCGAGTGCGCGTTATTGAACATTTTATTTTTAGGACGTTACGGATGATGTACAGGGGGCTCTAAACGCAGGATTGCGGGCGTACATGGTTCAAACGGGAACGTACCAAAAAGGCAACGAAAAAAAACTCACCAAAAAGCTGGAAGGACTGGTTCCCAGTTTCGTGGAGGCGGTGGACAAGATTAAAGAGCAATTCAAATAAAATATTTATTTCCCGTGTATAAGTTATATAAAATATCTATTTCTTGGTAATTATGTTACATTACAAGCCTGAAATTAAAAAAAAAATTGCACTTTTATTTCCTTGTCGATTGATGCGGCGGCGCCGGCGGTTTTCTACAAAAAAAAAAAAAAAAAACGCTAAAGTTGATACTTCCACCGTTACATTTTTATAGCTATTATTACAATTAGGGAAATATGAATAGTATATTTCCCGAGGTTGGCTAGTTACATCCCGAGGGCGGAGCCCGAGGGATGTATAGACAACCAAGGGAAATGTATTCATGTTTCTCGTGTTGTAATCAATAGTTTTTTTCTGATTGAAGAATATTGTTCTGTAAATGGAAAAATATTGAATTGTAAATTTTTGAATTTATCGGATTGGTAACGTTGCTAAGGGCCTTGTTTGCAAATATCATGGTTGACTTGTTTTGGTATTTGCATTGTTTCATAAATTGGTGAAATGTCAAACTATGTGTGCAAGCGACGAAAGACCGTGAATGTTTGGTTCCCGTAAAATCCATAAAGGATACTCTCCCAAGAAATCAGAGGTGTTGTCTCGAGAGCAGTTAAAACAATTCTTGCGAGAAGCTCCTAATGACAATTGTTTGATGTCTATATTTCCCTAGGGAAATATGAGCACTTCATATTTTCCTAGGGAAATATAAGTGTGTTATGACATATCGTAACCAAGGCAATATCACTCAATATTGTTTCAATCAGAAAAAAATGCAGTTTCATAACGAGCGTTTTAGGATTACTGGTGATTCTCAATGGAGCATAAGCGTTGTATTTTAGCCTCTCTCGCCTTAAATATACAATAATTGCTTTTGCCCCCTACACACAGGGTGTAGTGGAAGGATTTTCAATGTTAATTTCTTTATAATGAAATATTACCTTCCCTGGTCATTTTAGAGTAATCATGTACATAAATTTTTTGTAGAGTAAAAATTCCTGCATGCAGTCATGCTCTTAATTATTTTTTTGCATTCATAACGACCCGATAAAATAATAAAATAAAAATGATAATTTTCACGAAAATAATGGTTGCCGTGGAATTTTAAAAAATGGTTTGGGTTTTATGAATGAAAATAGGAATAATATAGTCGGGCCGCTGAGAACTGCCTGTGATTCATCGCTTAAAATCGCACGAATCAAGATTTAAGTAAACGTATGTCCGTAACAAAATTTTCATCGGCGGGATATTTAAAATTTCTCGCGCACCACCTTATATATTTTCAGACCGGTTTACGTAATAGAGGAATTATTGTAACAGTTGGTTTCATTGTTGATTTGTGGAGTTAGCCTAACTGAAGTTCCCGCAGCTTGAGCAGCACGAAAGCGATTTGTGATCGAAATGAAATCTGAAGCGCAAACTTTTTACGGTTATGTTATTTGACGTAGCGCTCGCGTGTTTATATGAATCGTGCCAATGCGATGCAAGAGTCATGCGTGAGCTTAGACCTACACGCAGACACACGTTTCGTCTTTTATTTCAAACTGTTTCGTACATGATAGAAAAAGATAGATATAAAATGCAAAGCAATTCTTAGTACGAAAATGCATGAGTCACCGTCGGCTCTCAACGGATGAACTATAATAGCATGAATCCATGCAAAACATTTGATGGCAAACATACCCTGCACTTCACGAAAACTGCCACCACTTCACAATTTGCACTTTTTCTTGAATACAATACATTTTTAATGAAAAAACTTGTAAACAGTTATGAAGCATTCGATACATTTGACAGAAGGCAACAAATCAACAGCGCACTGTTTTTGTTTAATTTCATGGCAACCATTATTTTTGTGAAAAAGATCATTTTTATTTTATTATTTTATCGGGTTTTTGTAAATGCAAAAAAATAAATAATAGCATGACTGTATGCAGAAGTTTTTACTCTACAAAAAACGTATTTATAGTACAATCGCCCAGAGGTGACAGTGACTCATGGCTCCATGTTGCCTGAATTAAGTTTCTAGTAAACGTATGTCCGTAAAATAATTCGATTCAGTCTGGGCGGGAAATTTAAAAATTCTCGAGCGCGCAAATATTTTCCCGACGAAACTTTGCGAGTGTATTTTTCGGCAATCGGTAAAGACAACTGGAAATTGGTCATTAAATTTAACCTTTTTATTATGAAATGGATACAATCAATTCTGCTCTTAACTAAATCGTAATCGGAGATACAAGCACATGAATTTTGAGGTTAGAATAGATAGAATGAGAAAAGACATACGTTGCACTTGGCCCTTGAATTTACATATCGACATACGTTTCGTATTTCATTTCGTTTTTCTTAAGCATGCGAACGAGTATAGATATTTATCCAGACGCGATTTTCAAGGAAAAATTAAAATCATTTTTGTTAGAAAATTTATTTTATGATTTAAATGAAATCATTACGTAAGGTATATACACATTTAATATATTCTTGTATATTTTTAAGACGCATCCAATACTGTAACTTTATTGTTTTAATACTGTACATAGTCTATGGAATAAAGAGTTATTATTATACTATACATGTTTCCTCCAAAATGATCAGCGAAGATAATATTCAAATATAAAGAAATTAACATCGAAAACCCTACGTTCCGTTTTGCTCATCTACACCCCGTATAATACAATACTTCCTTTTAATTCTTTAAAAACAAAACTTCAAAACACAAAAAACTCACAAGCTACAGTCGGATTGCACTATCCACTAACCCCTGCAAAAAAAATTCGCCCGACCGCAAAAACAATTGAAGCAATAAGGCGTTACAAACTCACCTGATAAAAACCGGCAGATTAGAGGGCACGCTCCTAATCTTAATCGAGTCCGTCGCGTTCTCCGGCTTTCTATAATCGATCTTACTCTCGCCGTCCTTCTTGTAATCGATCTTACCATCGGAAACGGACAGCTGCTTATCGAGATTCCCCCCGTTGAACGCCTCCTCCTGTTTACCCTTCAGGCAGACCGGTATCCTGCTGCTGTCCCTCTGGCCGAAGTTCAGGCTCCGCCTGTGCTGCAGCTTTCTGTCCCTGTCCGAGAAGCAATCGGCCGAGATGATACTGGAGTACCGCTTCGTTCTGTGGCACTCGTCCGCGTGCCTGTAATTCTTTGGTTGCACCATCCTCGACTTCGCGCCGGAGGATATCTTCCGCAGGTTGACTTTCACGTCGTCCGTCACGTTCGTGGTGTTGAGGTCGTCTAGTCCGTTCGTGTCCAACGACTTCAGGTCGCTGAACACCGTCGGCACGTCTACATTTGCGTCTACACTATAATCTCCGGCGGCTTTGGGAGATTCCCTACAAGTTTTACAAGCGGTAAGCGGGCGGGACGGGACTACACGAATTTGTAAATCTACTAGGTGTTTGCGTTGGGTTCACTTACACGTTGGCGTTTTGTTGTGGCGGCCGTTTTTTCACTTGCTGCTGGGCAGGTTGCGCGGGGGCCGACGGGGCTTGACCTTTTCGAAATTGTAAAAAAAAAAAATATGTTAGGATAAGATTGATGATGAAACGCAATTAATTGTATAAGGGTTCCCTGTTCCTAATCTCAATAGTTTTCTTGTATTCGGCGATTATCATATCAGGAATAATTATTGTAATCTGAAAGATAATTGGATTCTACTTGAGAATACGTTACCAAATACAGGGTGTGCCATTTGAAAAAACGAAGTTATTCAACTTTATAAGTTGGGTTTTTCTACCGCATCACCCAGTATAATTTTTTGTATGAAATCATGGTTGGCTCTATAGTTTGAACCTTCAAGCAAATAATTGAAATGATTTTAATCGTTCAACGTCAATCACTGGGGCAAAAATAAAATTTCACCCAGACCATGCATCTCGACAAATCTTCAAATATTTCGAAAACGGCAAACAATAAGTATAGGGAGTATTAAAGTAACTCACCTTTATTTGCTCCATACAATTCAAAAATGACAAAAAATACAGGGTGTTCCATTTAAGAAAACATAAGTTTGGTCTGTAACTTTGTTATGAGACACCCTGTATAAATTTAAATATTTTTAGGGGGAGCAGCTCACTATTATACACAACTTTTGTATAAAACATTTTTCGAAATTTTGAAAAATAAACACGTGATTGACCGTTCCCAGAGCTCCGAAACACCCCGTATACAAATTTTTTTCTATTGGCGTAGGAAACTGGTCCATTCCGCCAGAGGTATAGTACATTTCAAGCTCTAGTGCTGAGCAATAAAAAATTATCTCGAGTACCCGCAATAAAAAATTATCTCGAGTACCCGCAATAAAAATACAATTGCTTTAGAACATTGTAAATTTGTAACTAACTACTGCGCACAGTGCGTGATTCATGGGTATCGCCCAAGAAAAATTTTCTAGCTGCGGCTGTGCATCGAATATTGGAAACGGAAACATCGATCTTCTTAGTTCCTACGAATACAGGACGGCGCGGCGCACAGCAAGAACTGTACTTAGGTAGGCTTGATGCTTGTACTAATGCGGAAATCCCTGTAATTTGAGATCTAGTTCGCCTTGCCTCGCGAGCAAATTGTCACTTTATCAACAGTTGCCTTAGTGTATACTTCGCTAGTGTTTTTCTTTTTGTTTACGACGACTTCGATACTCTCACGGACTTTGATTTTTAATACTGAATTTGGGATTCTTTTGTATATAACGACCTTGCTTCTACTACGGATTTTGATTTGTGATCTGTGATGAACTTCTTACGACGTCTTCGCTAACTGTACGGATTTTGATTTGTGAATTGTGTGATAACTACAGCTCTGTTTTTTTTTACGGTGACTTCGCTCCTACTACGGCTTCTGATTAGAAATTTGTGTGATATTGCAGTGACTTTTAATTTGTGACTTGGGTGATATTAAAGTGTTTAAGTAAATAGTTCTGTGATACTACGGAGTTGGACGTTTGAGATACTAGGATATACTACAGACTTTATGGATTAATCAGAAAAAAATGTGGCAGCCTTGGGACCTCAACCAACACCCAAACCAACATATTGATGAGCAAATTAATGCAGTCAATATTACAAAGAAAATTTTAGTAAAAAACCAAGGTAAGTTTTTCCTACAAAAATGTATTCACATATTGGTCTACTTGCCCGTGCAGAGGCCCATATTGTTTTCATTAAAGTAATAAACATGTAATATACTACCGTGGACAAAAAAAATGACACCCCTAATTTTATTAATGTAAATATGACTTTTCATTTGACAAACCGGCAAATGTCAATCTTGTCAGATATGTGTTAATCATATAGATATATGAACATAAATTGAATATGCCACACTTAAGTAACACACAGAAAGCACAAATTGCTATGCAGGTCAAATGTGGCAAATATAACAATGATGTAGCAGCTGAATTGAATGTAAGTAGACGTACAGTGCAAAAAATTTCAAAAATGTGGAGGAATGAAAGACGATTGGAGCAGATTAAAGGTTTGGGCCGCCAAAAAGTCTCAAATAATGAAGAAAATGATGCAGTTATAAACTATTTAATAGAAAATCCGTTTGAAAATGCTACAAATGCCGCATTCATAACAAATTTTCCTGGAAGTTCCCGAACATCTTGCAGACGTCTAAAGTTAAGTGCATTATCTTGTCATGCCGCAGCCAGAAAACCTCTGTTGACTCAAATTAATAAGGACAGCAGAATTAGTTTTGCACTGGAATATCTTCCGAGGCAAGAAGACTTTTGGAGTAAAGTGATATTTTCAGATAAAAAACGTTTCAATCATCCTATAATGGAAGAATGAAAGTATACCGGCCACGAAATGCACGATTCGAAGAATCCCATCTCCACAAACTTATTAAGCTAATTATTACTGTCACTGTCAAATATTAAGGTTACATAAGTCAAATTCACAACACTAAAAAACAAGAAATAATAGACACATGACAAATTAGGGGTGACATTTTTTTTGTCCACGGTAGTATGTGCGAGAAACAGTTTAACCACTTGTCAAACAACTTGTTTTTGTATAAATATATTGTTATAGCAATTACTATGAATAAAACAATCCATCATAGTAGTTTCTCATTTAACTTTTTTTTTAATACAACTTGATCACAAAACTAACTTTTTCGCACAGATTGCCGTGCGTGAAACTAATGATTTTCTAACATGATTTGCTTCACCGGGATGCGTGAAGCAAATCATGATAGAAAATCAAATCAGAAACGCCTGTTTTCAGCACTATTTCAGACTGACAGATACAATGCATTCTTCTAAATTCTAATTAAATTACAGTTATACAAAAAATAATGTTTACATTAAACACACTTTATATACAAAATTATTATTTCATATTTTCTGTATTTCAGAATATATCTTTAAAAAACTGAAAATGCAGAGATTATATCTCGAATAGTGAGTATTGGACGGCAAAAAGTCATAGAATATGAAATATGTATTTTTTATTTCTAACAACTTATATTTGAAAGATATTTTTATACGATCAATATATCACGCAAAAAACGCTGAGAATAAACTTCGTCTTAACGACTTAAGATTTTGACCAAAACAAAAGCTGTTCAGTGCCCACACATGTTGTAAAACCTTAAATATAACTTTAATTAACCTTAGATTGTTAATAACAAACTGGAAAAATTGAAATTTTTAATATATGCAACTGGAACCTTCAAGAATAGCTCCAAGAAGTCAAAGAAATTTGAGGTTTTTAGTTGAACAATTATGCGGGTTTTTATATAAATTTTAAACTTGTTAAAAGTAGTTAATTAACAGAAGCATATTTAATATAATAATTAAGGGAAACATTTTTTTTTAGTTAACGAAAAAGCCTATTAGATCGAGACCGTAAGGTCGAAATCCTGATAGGCGCTTCTAAGTGAACTAAAAACATATTCACGCACCTAATATAAACAATTTTTCATCTACAATTGTAATTGGAAATGGTGAATAGAAATGAATGTCAAGAAGACAACGGAAAATGTCAGTCAGAAACAATGCGTAAAGTGCGTGCTTCACCAGTAGCGCAGCCAGAATTTAATTAAAAGCTATTCAAATACTTAATTCTTAATTGTAGATTAATTATACGTTTTATCTTATTACTTTTTAGAATTAACTATACGCTGTGCGAAAATGTTTGCTTTTTGATCAAATTGTAGACAAATAAATTTAGATAGCACAAAAAAACATTTAATATAATTACTTTTACTTTAGTTATAGAATTACCTACTTGCCGTCCTCTTCGACGGAACAACGGAGTAAAACGTCAAATATTTACGTCTGATGCTAAACAAATAATAAAAAACGTATATCGAGGTGTTAAAGACATAGGAGTTGCCAATTTTTTGGAGGTTAACTAATACGTCCACGAGATCAATTAGCAAGATAGTTAAAGAAACTTTAGTTTTGATAATGGCAAGCTGAGTTGCCGAAACTACAGTCAAACAAAATAAACAAGTAAGTGTTATACAAACAAAGTAAAAAAGTTTTTTATTCTATATAGTTAAAGAAACTACCGGCAAGAGAAAAAGTCGCAAGGATAAAGGTGTAAAAAAAATTACACCAAACATTTTTCATAAAATAAGAAAAATAACGTATGAATCTATTAAACAACAAAAGGCTCCTACACTAGCAACTATCAATAATATTTTAAAGGAGAGAGAGGTCATATCATGCAGTCCAACAACGTTGTGGAGATCACTAAAATGCAATGGTTTCAAGTTCACTCTTATCGATAAAAGGAAACATCTAATGGAGAAAGAAGAAGTAAGGAAATGGCGGTATGAATATTTAAAGAAGATTCAAGATTACAGAAACTCTGGAAGAAGTATTTATTATTTGGACGAAACGTGGTTCGATACCCATGATACATCGAAAAAAATGTGGTCTGACCAGACAGAAAACTGCGTGATGAAAGTTCCCCCATCAAGGGGGAAAAGAATAACCATATTACACTGCGGAAATGAAAATGGTTGGGTAAACGATTGTTTACTGCTATCGGGGAAACAAATCTCAAAATGTCATCTTGACTATCATGATGACATGACAGCATCATTATTTGAAAATTGGTTCATAAATAATTTAATACCAAACTTAGCTGCAAAATCAGTAATAGTTTTAAATAACGCTTCTTATCATAGTCGCCAAATTGACAAAGCACCCACAGCGGCAAATAAAAAAGATGAAATAGCTACATATTTATATGAAAATAATTTGTTTTTTGAAGAACATTATATCAAATCCCAATTGATTGAAGTTCTAAATAGTCGTAGTAAAAAAACAAAAACATATTATATCAATCAATTGGCAGAAGAACACGGACATACAGTGGTACGTTTACCTCCGTACCACTGTATTTTTAATCCAATTGAGTTAATATGGGCTCAATTAAAAGGAAATGTGCGGAAGAATAATGTAACTCCGAATTTAAATAAATCAGTAATAGATTTAGTCAAACAAGAAATAAAAAATATATCTGCCGACCAGTGGTCAAGATGTGTTAAACATACAATACGTATTGAAAAAAAGTATAATACGTTTGATTCAAATTATCAATTTATTATAAATACACAAGACTCTGACAGTGATGACTCAGATATAGATATAGACAATTAAAATATTAATATACACAATTTTTAAAAATGTTATAAGACAACGTTGTAGACAATAATAAAGTAATGTTTTTCGTTATTTGACATATAATATTTTTTAACCCTTTGTCTCTGTGATCTAGTTATTTTGTTTAAATTTAAAATGAGATGAACTAAAAAGCATTGCAAAGAAGTTATATACGCGAAAACATCCTTGAATAGCTAATTGTAAAGATGAATTTACTTATTAAATATTAGGAAAAATGCATTTTTCGCAGGTAGAAACCCTCTGAAACCAACCCCCTATAAATCATGCAGTAGCGGCTACAATTTTAAAGAGGCATTGTATTTTTAATTGGCGGTACTCGAGATAATTTTTTATTGCTCAGCACTAGAGCTTGAAATATACTATACCATTAAACTGTATATATTGATTTCTAAATATAACGTAGGACCGCACGGATGGGATTCGAACCCACGACCGCGAGGCCCGTGAGCGGGAGCTCCACTCACCAGGCCACCGCGGCCACCATACCAACAACTGGGTACTTACTGCGCGACGTCGCGGCCCGCTTGATGACGCCGGAGGCCTCCTCGCGCACCCTCCTGTCCTCCTCCTTCAGCCGCTCCTCGATCCGCTTCGCGGGCGGCGGGTCCTTCTTCTTCCGCTTGATCAGATCGAGGATCACGCGGCTCTTCTCCGCGCCCTCCATTTTGCTCAGCGTGTCGTTGATCAGCTGCTTGCTTTTCGCGTCCGACTGCAGCGTGGCCATGTTTTTCAGGGTCGTGGAGAACATCACGAAACCGTAACGGACGCTGACGACCGGATCGGCTGCGTCGAAAAAATTGAGAAGGGAAGAAAGTTTAATGCGGGAATTTCTACCCTGTGTGAGAGAATTTGCCGCGCCCAGAGACCCGCGAATCCAACACAATTATTCCGTTTTCGTGCACAAGTACCAAAAGTAATAAAACCCGTGTCGTTGAGATATTCTTGGCCAGTCACAACGTTTAATTAAAATGAATCGAGCAAAAAAAATACATACATTCTAAAGGGTGTCTCGTTTCAAGTGTACAGGTATACCTCATTTAATAACCAGGCGGACTAAATCAAATTATTGCCGCCAAAATACGTTGTTGTGATTGGCCAACAATTGCTTAAAACAGTAATGGCCGTTCTTATGATCAGCTGATCTTTCGCCGTTCCTTGTGTCCCACCCATACATCTATTAGTATAATATAACTATCTGACCCGACAGACGTTGTCCTATCTTAACTATGAATATTGAATTCGAATTGGTATAATTCATAAAAAAAAAAATTCAAAAACATAGTGTTTATTATTGTAATGCTCTATGATACACAACATTCTTCGTTTTATTTTCTGCCAACGTAATAAAATCGATACCATAATCATGAATTGAGCAGAGTAACTACTGCGCTGCGCCGTCGTCTATGCGTATCCCTTTAAAATTCACCAAAATAACTGGTGACGAACGACGGCTCCGCTGCGCTGCGCTGTCGTTCGTGCATGGTCCATATATATTTATATATATTAAGGCAGATAACTGGTGACTGACGACGTCCGTGTGTGGCCCATTAAAATTAAGCAAATAAACTGGTGCGTAGACCTTAAAAATTAAGCAAGGGTGACGAACTACGGCTCCGCTATGCTGCGCCGTCGACCGCGAATGGTCCATATACATTAAGGTGCGTAGCCCTTAAAAATTAAGAAAGGTAACTGGTGACGAACGACGACTCCGCTGCGCTGCGCCGTCGTCCGTGTGTGGCCCATTGAAATTAAGCAAATAAAGTGGTGACGATAATGGCCGAAAACGGTTTAGGCTCTAATTTTTGAAATTCACGATCGCTTTAACGTGCAATTATTGCTTCAAAAATTCATAATTTTTTTAATAATCAACGGATTTGAACTAAATAACAAAATTATTAAAGCTTAAGAATGTAAGAAGTGTATTGTTACCAATAAAAACATGTATCGCGAGTTGAAATATTTTTTTAGAATTTTTAAAATTCATGATCGCTTTAACGTGGAATTATTGCTTCAAAAATTCATAACTTTTTTAATAATCAACGGATTTGAACTAAATAACAAAATTATTAAAGTTAAAGAATGTAAGAAGTGTATTGTTACTAATAAAAATATCTATCGCCAGTTGAAATATTTTTTTAGAATTTTTAAAATTCATGATCGCTTTAACATGCAATTATTGCTTTAAAAATTCATAACTTTTTTAATAATCAACGGATTTGAACTAAATAACAAAATTATTAAAGCTAAAGAATGTAAGAAGTGTATTGTTACTAATAAAAATATCTATCGCCAGTTGAAATATTTTTTTTAGAATTTTTAAAATTCATGATCGCTTTAACATGCAATTATTGCTTCAAAAATTCATAACTTTTTTAATAATCAACGGATTTGAACTAAATAACAAAATTATTAAAGTTAAAGAATGTAAGAAGTGTATTGTTACTAATAAAAATATCTATCGCCAGTTGAAATATTTTTTTTAGAATTTTTAAAATTCATGATCGCTTTAACGTGCAATTATTGCTTCAAAAATTCATAACTTTTTTAATAATCAACGGATTTGAACTAAATAACAAAATTATTAAAGTTAAAGAATGTAAGAAGTGTATTGTTACTAATAAAAATATCTATCGCCAGTTGAAATATTTTTTTTAGAATTTTTAAAATTCATGATCGCTTTAACGTGCAATTATTGCTTCAAAAATTCATAACTTTTTTAATAATCAACGGATTTGAACTAAATAACAAAATTATTAAAGTTAAAGAATGTAAGAAGTGTATTGTTACTAATAAAAATATCTATCGCCAGTTGAAATATTTTTTTAGAATTTTTAAAATTCATGATCGCTTTAACATGCAATTATTGCTTCAAAAATTCATAACTTTTTTAATAATCAACGGATTTGAACTAAATAACAAAATTATTAAAGTTAAAGAATGTAAGAAGTGTATTGTTACTAATAAAAATATCTATCGCGAGTTGAAATATTTTTTTAGAATTTTTGAAATTCATAATCGCTTTAACGTGCAATTATTGCTTCAAAAATTCATAACTTTTTTAATAATCAACGGATTTGAACTAAATAACAAAATCATTAAAGTTAAAGAATGTAAGAAGTGTATTGTTACTAATAAAAACATGTATCGCGAGTTGAAATATTTTTTTAGAATTTTTGAAATTCATAATCGCTTTAACGTGCAATTATTGCTTCAAAAATTCATAACTTATTTAACAATCAACGGATTTGAACTAAATAACAAAATTATTAAAGTTAAAGAATGTAAGAAGTGTATTGTTACTAATAAAAACATGTATCGCGAGTTGAAATATTTTTTTAGAATTTTTGAAATTCATAATCGCTTTAACGTGCAATTATTGCTTCAAAAATTCATAACTTTTTTAATAATCAACGGATTTGAACTAAATAACAAAATTATTAAAGCTAAAGAATGTAAGAAGTGTATTGTTACTAATAAAAACATGTATCGGCAGTTGAAATATTTTTTTTTAGAATTTTTAAAATTCATGATCGCTTTAACGTGCAATTATTGCTTCAAAAATTCATAACTTTTTTAATAATCAACGGATTTGAACTAAATAACAAAATTATTAAAGCTAAAGAATGTAAGAAGTGTATTGTTACTAATAAAAACATGTATTGCGAGTTGAAATATTTTTTTAGAATTTTTAAAATTTATGATCGCTTTAACGTGCAATTATTGCTTCGAAAATTCATAACTTTTTTAATAATCAACGGATTTGAACTAAATAACAAAATTATTAAAATTAAAGAATGTAAGAAGTGTATTGTTACTAATAAAAACATGTATCGGCAGTTGAAATATTTTTTTTAGAATTTTTAAAATTTATGATCGCTTTAACGTGCAATAATTGCTTCGAAAATTCATAACTTTTTTAATAATCAACGGATTTGAACTAAATAACAAAATTATTAAAGTTAAAGAATGTAAGAAGTGTATTGTTACTAATAAAAACATGTATCGGCAGTTGAAATATTTTTTTTAGAATTTTTAAAATTTATGATCGCTTTAACGTGCAATAATTGCTTCGAAAATTCATAACTTTTTTAATAATCAACGGATTTGAACTAAATAACAAAATTATTAAAGCTTAAGAATGTAAGAAGTGTATTGTTACTAATAAAAACATGTATCGGCAGTTGAAATATTTTTTTAGAATTTTTGAAATTCATAATCGCTTTAACGTGCAATTATTGCTTCAAAAATTCATAACTTTTTTAATAATCAACGGATTTGAACTAAATAACAAAATTATTAAAGTTAAAGAATGTAAGAAGTGTATTGTTACTAATAAAAACATGTATCGGCAGTTGAAATATTTTTTTTAGAATTTTTAAAATTTATGATCGCTTTAACGTGCAATTATTGCTTCGAAAATTCATAACTTTTTTAATAATCAACGGATTTGAACTAAATAACAAAATTATTAAAGCTAAAGAATGTAAGAAGTGTATTGTTACTAATAAAAACATGTATTGCGAGTTGAAATATTTTTTTTAGAATTTTTAAAATTTATGATCGCTTTAACGTGCAATAATTGCTTCAAAAATTCATAACTTTTTTAATAATCAACGGATTTGAACTAAATAACAAAATTATTAAAGTTAAAGAATGTAAGAAGTGTATTGTTACTAATAAAAACATGTATCGGCAGTTGAAATATTTTTTTTAGAATTTTTAAAATTTATGATCGCTTTAACGTGCAATTATTGCTTCGAAAATTCATAACTTTTTTAATAATCAACGGATTTGAACTAAATAACAAAATTATTAAAATTAAAGAATGTAAGAAGTGTATTGTTACTAATAAAAACATGTATCGGCAGTTGAAATATTTTTTTTAGAATTTTTAAAATTTATGATCGCTTTAACGTGCAATAATTGCTTCGAAAATTCATAACTTTTTTAATAATCAACGGATTTGAACTAAATAACAAAATTATTAAAGTTAAAGAATGTAAGAAGTGTATTGTTACTAATAAAAACATGTATCGGCAGTTGAAATATTTTTTTTAGAATTTTTAAAATTTATGATCGCTTTAACGTGCAATAATTGCTTCGAAAATTCATAACTTTTTTAATAATCAACGGATTTGAACTAAATAACAAAATTATTAAAGCTTAAGAATGTAAGAAGTGTATTGTTACTAATAAAAACATGTATCGGCAGTTGAAATATTTTTTTAGAATTTTTGAAATTCATAATCGCTTTAACGTGCAATTATTGCTTCAAAAATTCATAACTTTTTTAATAATCAACGGATTTGAACTAAATAACAAAATTATTAAAGTTAAAGAATGTAAGAAGTGTATTGTTACTAATAAAAATATCTATCGCCAGTTGAAATATTTTTTTAGAATTTTTGAAATTCATAATCGCTTTAACGTGCAATTATTGCTTCAAAAATTCATAACTTTTTTAATAATCAACGGATTTGAACTAAATAACAAAATTATTAAAGTTAAAGAATGTAAGAAGTGTATTGTTACTAATAAAAATATCTATCGCCAGTTGAAATATTTTTTTAGAATTTTTGAAATTCATAATCGCTTTAACGTGCAATTATTGCTTCAAAAATTCATAACTTTTTTAATAATCAACGGATTTGAACTAAATAACAAAATTATTAAAGTTAAAGAATGTAAGAAGTGTATTGTTACTAATAAAAATATCTATCGCCAGTTGAAATATTTTTTTAGAATTTTTGAAATTCATAATCGCTTTAACGTGCAATTATTGCTTCAAAAATTCATAACTTTTTAATAATCAACGGATTTGAACTAAATAACAAAATTATTAAAGCTTAAGAATGTAAGAAGTGTATTATTACCAATAAAAACATGTATCGCGAGTTGAAATATTTTTTTAGAATTTTTGAAATTCATAATCGCTTTAACGTGCAATTATTGCTTCAAAAATTCATAACTTTTTTAATAATCAACGGATTTGAACTAAATAACAAAATTATTAAAGTTAAAGAATGTAAGAAGTGTATTGTTACTAATAAAAATATCTATCGCCAGTTGAAATATTTTTTTAGAATTTTTGAAATTCATAATCGCTTTAACGTGCAATTATTGCTTCAAAAATTCATAACTTTTTTAATAATCAACGAATTTGAACTAAATAACAAAATTATTAAAGTTAAAGAATGTAAGAAGTGTATTGTTACTAATAAAAATATCTATCGCGAGTTGAAATATTTTTTTAGAATTTTTGAAATTCATAATCGCTTTAACGTGCAATTATTGCTTCAAAAATTCATAACTTTTTTAATAATCAACGGATTTGAACTAAATAACAAAATTATTAAAGTTAAAGAATGTAAGAAGTGTATTGTTACTAATAAAAACATGTATTACGAGTTGAAATATTTTTTTAGAATTTTTGAAATTCATAATCGCTTTAACGTGCAATTATTGCTTCAAAAATTCATAACTTTTTTAATAATCAACGGATTTGAACTAAATAACAAAATTATTAAAGTTAAAGAATGTAAGAAGTGTTTTACTAATAAAAACATGTATCGGCAGTTGAAATTTGGTGTCATTTTCGGCCCCCAAGAAACGGAAATGGTTGGATTCTGGAGCATTAACGCTCGAGGAAAGACAATCCAAAATTATCTTAATACAAGAGGCTTTAAAACCTACAGCCGTTGTACACAAAATTTTCGATTCATTAGGTAAGTGTGGCGCAAGTTATTGCAATATGGAATCGAATCATAAACATTCATTATATTTAGGATTGGCTAGAACTATGGAGTTTCACAGAATTAGGGAGTGTACGGAAATTGGGGAAGTAAGAAGTCCTAAACGTCTTGAAGGATGTCCAGCAAACGAAGATATCTACAATGAAAGCAGCAAAAATTCTGTATTTGCTACATTGAATTAAATAGAGATGGCCTGTCAAAGACGTCCCATTAAACATTAAATACATTAATGAAAGAGATTAATTTTAAGTAAGTTATATGTTTTCAAAAAGCAAATTTATTTAATTTAATAAAATTCTATTTCACGATAATCTAGTATTTATATTTCAAACCTTTTACAGAATTATATGTATTTTTAAAATATACCTAATACTTCAATCCACTTTATATTAAATAAATATATGTACAACTTGAGTTTTTCAGTGTGCCCCTAAATTATTAAGATGGTCTCATACTTATGTATTAAATCATTGACTATATAATCAAGAAAGTTTGCCTAGAATTAATTTATATGTTGATATAATTGTTGAATTAATGTTATGGATAAACGAATTGGAAATAATTTTATTTTTACCGCCACTTTTCTAGTTACTTTTTATAGTGTAAATGTGACTTTTGCGTTTAGTCTGCCCGGTTATTAAATGAGGTATAGTAGATAATGTTATTCTGACTAGAAAAGTTCAAATAAACATATGTCCAATTTCTTACCATTAAAGATTTTTCAATCGTAAAAAAATCTTCAGTATAAATTTATTAGATTGCCATGAATTTAAACAAAAATATTTGAGCAGGTTAAGGTTTATTTGACAGTTGCTTATTGGTGTAAACCAACTGGTATTGTCATTAATAAATTATTATTATTATTAACTTATTTGCTTCACCAGTTTGTTAATTATGTCTCATTTAAGTAATTCTGAATGTGCTGATGTAGTGTGTGTTTATGGTTTCGATTTTTAAATCGGCAGACACCTTCTTTTTAGTGTTATTTAGCAGAACGTTTCAGCGTTTGCGTGCTATACTATTATTTTTCTAAAGTGGCGTTCACGTCATCGAAATAATAATCATAATAATGACAACACAATTTTACGAGGTTGCCAGCTCTCCTGTATATTTAAAAATGGCTGCAATCAACTGTTGTGTCAATTATACAAATAAATAAAAAAGTAATCGTTTTCCGATATGTTTACATACAGGGTGTCAATTTGAAATCTTTCAATGCGAATATCTCTGAAAATAAACAACGAAAAAAAAAAACAAGTTAAACATCAAAAATGTTTGGTTATGCACAAATGTATGAGCATGGTTAGTGAAAAAGATTTGGCATCGTCGCGAATAAAAAATCACGGCTGCCAACATAACATAATTTTCTACATGATTGGCAGGCGAAAATTGTGTGCCAGGTCAATACGCCGATTACTTATTTGATCAATTTTATGTAACAAATGATTCTCGGATTAATTTCGATTCTTCAACTAATTTTATGCATGTTCTCGAAAACAATCACGTTGGTACGAAAAAACGTCATTTCACACGTGCTTGATGACGTGAACGCCACTTTAGAAAAATAATAGTATACAAGTAGTACTGATTCAAGGTCAGCTTACGAACACGTTTGACATTTACTACATTTCCGTGGGTATTGAATCCGTTTTGAAAACTCGAATCGGTCTGAATGTTGGGGCCTTGCCGTGATTAGAATTGACCTCGTATCGAAATACATTTTAATACTCTCGCTAGAGGGCGCGTTCAAGCGAACCTCAAAAAATACAAACATAACCTTACGCGTTGTTTACGCCACGTTTAGATTATGACATAATACAAATTTTTAGGTTACAACGCGAAACAAGCAAAATCGGCATGCGCCACTTGCATGGCTTCAGTTTTCGCATGATCGTATCGAATATTCGACACTTGCGCGTTTCCATGCATTAGTTTGAACCCAAAACTCGATACGATCCCAGAAATATACCGTATCGACCTTGAAATTCAATACGTTTCGAAGAGTGTTTCCGTGCGGTATTCAAACTGAATCGAGTTTTCAAAAGGGTTTCAATACCGCATGGAAACGTAGTAATTAAAATGTCGAGTATGAAGAGTATATTATCGATACCGTAATAGACAACCTGAATATGAGTGATGTATTGCTGCTCAACAAAAAATGACAGTAATTTTACTTCATGTAACTGATAGCAACTGACTGGAAGCTCTGTTATTTTTGTATCGGGCAAGCCACAAAATTTTGTTTCAGAGTTGGCCGTGAGATAAATGAGGTATTACGTCATTAGTTCAATTTAAAAAAATTAATTAATTTCAGACATGACTGCCATGTTTCTCTCCCTCAGGCATGGCCAACTCGGCAACAAAATTCAGTGGCTCACGCCTTATAAACAACTGTCAAACAAACATTAACCTCAAATATTTTAATTGAATGACACTGGAGGCGTTTACTTCGTGATACATTTTAAATTATAAATAAAACACTTTCTTTGTTAATGTCACTCGATTTATTAGTAGCGACTATGGTTTCGATCACGTTCTGATCATTATCAAACTAAAACTAATATTTTTGTTTAAATTCATGATACTTTGCTAGATTTTTTTATGATCTGAAAATCTTTAAGATTACTTATCTCGATAACGATAAGAAATCGGACATATGTTCATTCGAACTATTCCGTTCAGAATAACATGGTTTACTTACACACCCGAAACGAGACACCCTGTACATTTAGAAGGGAAAAACTCACCGGCCTTGGTGAGCAGCGGCTGCAAGAAGAACTGCTTGAAGTAACTCTCGCTGAACACGTTGAGCACCGCCTCGCTCATGTGCACCGCCAGCATCCGGGTGTAACTGTTATCCGAGAGAGAGATCTGCTTGAGTAGCGTGTCGCGCAACCACTTGTGCTGGTTGACCTTGAAGTTGTACCTCAGAAAAATGATGAGGGTGCGGACGGCCTGCACTTTTATCGGTTTCGCCCTCTGAAATCATCGGAATGTTAGTGCAAAGTAATTTGTTTGAATGTCGATAGAACCGCTCGAAGTTTTGATACGAAATCTTGAACCAGGCGGCATGATCAATAGTACAAAATAGAATTCACTATTTCCGCTGTTCGCATAAAAAGACTCGCACGCACTTTATGCCAAAATCAGCTGAGAAAAGGACACCCATGTCGCCAACGTTAAAAAGTGAAAATCGCAAGATTGTACGATGTTGCAACACTTTGAGCTTGCTTACTAAAGCAATTGTATTAATACCAATGGTGCATGACGCTTCCATTTAAGCATGACTTACTTTACAAAGTTAGACTTAACGAAAAAATGGTGCAAGTGCAGTATAAAAAGTTGGTTTATCGAAATTTAAAATGTACCACGAAGTACACGAGAATTAATTGTTTCAATCAGTAAAACTCTGACGTTATAAGTGAACTTACGCCGTTCGAGATTTTGTCGAGCAACACCGGCGTTATATTGTTGTGAATGAATTCGGACGCCATGCAGAAGGGCAGGCATTCCAATTGGACGAGAAACGACACGGTCAGCCTCCAGTTGTACCCCTTCGACAGCTCGGTTTGGCACTTGAAGAGGGCCCTTCCGATGTCCATGGTCATCTGGTTGGGCACGTCGTTGACCAAAGCGCCGTGATCGCACAAGCTCAGCAGGAGGCTCGCCAGCGTCGGCACCAGCAGGTCCAGCACTTCCACCGCGTCGTCCCTCAGGAGTCTCACGATTTCATTTTTCATCGACTTGTTCTGATCGCCTAATAAATTGATATTAATAAATTTTATTATTATTATCGACATAAAAATCTGTATACACCCAACACATTTGCAATTGAATCGAATTATGTATGAAATAGCTGCAAAAGATACGTGGTCCTACAGTATTTTGCAAATTAAAATTATCGGCGGAAAACTTGATTTTGAAATTTAAATGTACCAAAAAGACAAAAAGTGATATGAACGTACGATATAGTACAATCGCGCAGAGGTGACAGTGACTCATCGCTCCATGTTGCCTGAATTAAGTTTCTATACCTCATTTAATAACCAGGCGGACTAAATCAAATTACAGGCGGGAAAATACGTTGTTGTGATTGGCCAATCGGGCGCCGTTTTTATAGGCCCAAATTGCTTAAAACAGTAATGGCCGCTGTTATGATCAGCTGATCTGTTACCGTTTACTTGTGTCCCACCGGTTCCACGTATTTCGCGTCAGTTTTTGTGTTTTTAACCAGTTATTTCCCCCGTTGAAAGTGTAAGAATCGGTTCTATAAAAAACTCATCCTGCGATCTTCTAGGAAATAGTTATTTCATTTTTAACTATGGATAGATGCCACCAGTTCGGAGTCATTTTCTACCCCCAAGAAACGGAAAAGGTTGGATTTGAGAGCATTAACGCTTGTTTAAAAACAATCCAAAATTAATGTATATAAACTTTTAATACAAAAGGCTTTAAAATCTACTGTCGTGGTACACAAAATTGTCGATTCATTAGGTAAGGGTAGTGCAAGTAATCAAATCATAAACATGTATAATATTTAGGACAGGCTAGCAGTACGGTGTTTCGCAAAATTAGAAAGAAAATTTGCCTAAAATTTATTTATGTATTGTTATGAAAGTTATGGGTAAACGAATTTTAAATAATTTGAATTTTACCGCCAAAACATTTCTGGTTCCTTTTATAGTGTAAATGTGACTCTCGGCTTTAGTCCGCCTGATTATTAAATGAGGTATAGTAAACGTATGTCCGTAAAATAATTCGATTCAGTCTCGACGGGAAATTTAAAAATTCTCGAGCGTTCAAATATTTTCCCGGCGAAACTTTGCGAGTGCATTTTTCGGCAATCGGTAAAGACAACTGGAAATTTGTCATTAAATGTAACATTTTTATAAATGAAATGGATACCATCAATTCTGCTTTTAACTGAATCGAAATCGGAGACGGTCAAAACCAAAGCACGTGAATTTTGAGGTTAGAATAGATAGAATGAGAAAAGACATACTTTGCACTTAGCCCTTGAATTTACATATCGACATACGTTTCGTATTTCATTTCGTTTTTCTTAAATAGATATTTTAATCCAGACGCGATGATTAGATGGAAAAAGCATGAGCCACTGTCACCTCTGCGCGATTGTACTATACTCGTTAATTAAACCAGTATTTATTTAGAAACTACTCTGAAATTATTATGTATTTGTGAGTTATGTGAAGTTGCGTAATTAAATAATTAAACACAGTTAAATTCCTTACTTCACTCTTCACTCCGAAATGCTTGAAATTCGAATAACAAACTTTACAGGGAACTGCGTTACCGACAACTGATAAATTTTCATTTGCAAATTACACCAAAATCACTTAATTTCCTACACCGTTAAATATTCTATCATTTGACATTCGTCAAGTCGTTGCTAAATTTTTACATTTCGGTTACGAATAACGTATAAAGTTCGAGAGTTTTGGCGATGCTCGCAATATGCACCCGGCAGTTCGGCTGTCGTCCGGCAGGCGACGCTGACGCGGCGGTAATTACAAAAATGATTCAATTGGATTTTTAAAGCCGATTTTAATAATTAAAACGTTGAAATACTGACAGTCTTGTAATCTTTAAATTTGTTTTATTAACCTCTTCACGCCCAGGTTCGCCACATGTGGCAACAAGCAAAAAATGAAAACAAAAACATTGTACAAAAAAAATTACTTCATATTTCGTAGAAAAAGTTAACAACAACAAAGAAGTAATTTTTCATCAAACCTGGGATTAAATCAAAGCAGCATGGGCGCGAAGTGGTTAAAAAAATCGTGGAATGATAAATATTGTTGCAAATATGCCACTGTTAGTTACATTCTGGATAATTGCTTAACGTTTAAATTGATTTGGATGATTCAAAGGTTAACCTGTAGAGGGATTAATGTAAAGTTTTATTCAACATAGAAAAGTTTACCCACTTTTAATTCATTAATGGAGTTAATTTATAATTTTTTTTTTTTTTGTTGACGTCGGCAACTGGGCCATCTGCCACAACCATTTCCTTGTAGGTTTTTAACTTAATTACTATCTTAATTCTAAAGCACAAACTTAGGATTGAAGGGATGCATATGCTAGTAATTTATAATTGAATTTAAAATTTTCTAATAATCCTCATTAACCTCCAATTATCATTATGTTTACGTCTTTGATGCTTCACATTAATAACATACCTTAAAGAGCATTTTTCTATTTCGAAATAGATCGTTATTTCTAATCGTCCGGGCGGATCATATCAATTTACCTAAGATGCTAGCGACGCTCGCCATATTCCCAGCGGCGGATCTCCTGACCAAATAACACGGATCCGATGCGAGCTCCTTGAAGATTCCGTAAACAAACAGGACTTCATCGGGCAGCGTTTTCATTACGAATTCTAATATCTTTGACAGGTTCGTGGCGCACCTCTCGCGGCACAACACCTCCTGCGAATAAAAAATAAGATTTTTAAAAAATTGCTTCGTACGCATAGGGTGGAATAAAGACGGATCGGCAAATCCTAGTTAGGTAGGGCAGAAGGACTAGGTCGATGGCCCTTTCCAACATACGTATGTTGGAATAAAGTTTATGTATATACAGTGTGTTCGATAAAAAAAACGCCCAACACCATAACTCTGTTATTTATTGACCGATTTGAATGAACTAAAAAATAAAGTCAATGGCTGTTTAAATACTATAAAGTGACGGTAATTATATATTTTTTCAAAATTAACTTCATTGTCAAATGATGGTCAACTTTAAATTTTTAAATGGCTGCATATACTTTTCTAATTTTATAATATTAGACATTGTTTTTCTGAATCCAATTATGCCCGTTATGTTGGTTTTAAGTTAATATTTATGCCAGAAAAAGATAATAATAAATCTTCTTCGCATGATTTTTTTGGTAATAAATGTAGTGTGCCTTGAAAAAAAATTCGAATCGACAAATGTTATTTATTGTATAAGTAATGTCGGCCATTTGTTATTAGTGTGTGTTTCGGGCATACTCATGAACAATAGCGAATTAACAGACGTGTTACAAATTTATTTTCTATGTAATAGAAATCGAAGAGCTGCCGCACGGATTTATCATCTACGGTTTCCAGAGCGGCGAATACCAGAACCTAAATTTAGAAGGTTAGAAGGAAAATGGAGCCTTTAAAAAGTCGAAGTGAGTGGATCGACAATTTCGTGGACTTGCAGAGTTGGACGTTCTACAATAATCACAGAACATCTAAATCGTAAGTGAATTAATAATTGCACTACTTATTTATTCTATTCTACATTGAGTTGTTACTCATTGGATCCTTATTATTCATGTTTGACATAACCTTACAACAAATGAGTTTTGTCACTTTTTTATCCAAGGCACGCTAATTATAATTTTCGAAAAATATAATTTTAAATGGAAGATTTATTTTAATTTTTTTCGACCAAAATATTGAACGAAAAACAACACATTGGGCATTGTTGGATTCAGAAAAATAATGTCGAATGTAAAAAAATTAAAAAATCATATGCTGCCATTTAAAAAATTGAAGTTGGCCATCATTTGACAATGAAGTTATTAATGAAAAAAATCAATATTGATGCCATTTGTTAGTATTTAAAGCGACATAGACTTTGGTTTTTAGTTCATTCATATCGGTCAATAAATAATAAAGTTATGGCGTCGGGCGTTTTTAAAGCTTGAATGACATTATACTTTTTCCGTCTGAGATTCTCGTTAGATTTTGCTTCGAGACAATCTAGTATGAATGTAATTCAGAAAATTCTATCCAATTTCCGTTCAAGTTTCTTGAATACAAATATGCAAATATTTTCCGTTCGATATTGGTACTGCCAACGACGGAAAAAAAAACAACAAGCATGAGTTGTTTGTGCAAGCAACATAACCTATATATCCTGGTGACTGGTTGATGTTTTCAATTTTATTCATTTTTACAATTTCAACTCTTAACCTCAGTTGGACTTGGACACGCGAACACAAATACTTTTTATTTAGTGGGTTGGTAATTACGTCGTCCGCTAGCGGTGCCCTCTATGTCGAATGTAATGAACTATAAATCAGACGGAAATCGAAAGTAAAACTTGAACGAAAAAATGGTGATGTGGCCATCATGTTACTTTCTCCGACTTTATATTTACGTTTTCATGGGTTTATTTTCAATTGAAATCATATTTTAAATGTACATCGAGCGTTACGTTAACTCGGATGAAACTGACGTTTAAAACGTCAAAATTATGAAAGATGGAAAAATTATACTTCAAATTCAAAAACTCGGTTTACTCAAAAACTAACGAGATTTCGAAAAAAACTTATTCTTTATAAGTTGTTCATTTTGGCATTCTCTACAATTATTATTCACATAAATTTGCTGTAACTATAATCGTTTCATAATTATGAACCAAAAATTTAAAAAAATTAATAAATTTTTTTCTCGAATAGTAATGATTTTATGAAAATTTTTTTCAAACAAGAGATGTTCTTTTATTTGTTGTCTTCAATATTTGTTTAAATGTTTTTTGTGATATTTTTCATATTTAGGAAGATATTGGCAAAAAACAAAAAAACGGTTAAGGTAAACGCCCACTTCCGGTGTACGAAATTTTACCAAAAGCTTTTCAGTTCTTCGGATTATTAAATAAGACGTATGTTGAAAGTTTCATATCAATTTCTCTATTAGTTTTTGAGATACAGCGCACACAGCAGACACACACACAAAAATTTTTTTTCCAGAAATTGTTGAAATGGTATCTAGGGACCCCAAAACGGATATTTCCGTAAAAAAAAATTTTGAAAAAAAAATCACGATCACAATACTTTCTCGTACTTCGTAACGGAGAAAGTAAAGAGACGGGAAAAGTATAATGTAATTCAAGCTTTATCGAACACACGGAATAAGGACGAATATAATATACGAAAATTACGTTTCGATTTTTCAAAATTTTGACACACCGAGCTCAAAAGGTTCGCCATCACTGGTTGTTATCTCAAATGAATATTCACGAGAAACCTTCATTGATTTGACCGTCGGGCGATATAATCCCAACGTCTGACGAGTTACGGCGTCGGAAGGGAAACATTCCAAAGCGCCGATTGATTAAATTTTATATTTTCGCAGAACTCACCTTTGCGGCGTCGACTTTGGTCTCGCCGACCTTTCCCCGCGTCGAACACCCCTTGAAGGCCTTCAAGAAAGACCTAATCTCGGCGGGCTCTATGTTGTTCTCCAGGCCCCAGAGCAGCGCGCTGAACTGGCTCGCCAGGACCAGCCCGGTCGTGTCCTCCTTCCGCTGCGACTTATCGCACAGTTGCTGTATGAGCGGAACCATCGTTTGCTTCTTCGTATCTTCAAAATTATCAATCGTTGAAAGTGGAGTACGATGGAATTGCGTTCCGTAACGTACCTGCATCGAGGTGCTTCAAAATGGAAGCGATGGCCAAAATCGAAGCGCCCCTCACGGTGCAGTTCTCATCGCTGGCGAGTTCCACCAAACTGGGCAATAGGTTCGTTTTCACAAACGTATATCCCAGTCCTGAAAACACAACATTTATTTTTTTAGCCGTATGATATTTACTATTTATCATCTTGGACGCAAGGCGTAAAAACGTACTCGTAACTCCTTCGGGAGATATGAGTTATATCTACTCCTGTTTACCTGACAAATTTTTAAATGATGGTTGAAGATAGAGCGTCTGCTCACGACCAACTTTATAGCGAGACAAGAATTAAACTTTTCTCCCGGGTTTATTCACAACCGTACGTTTGTTGTTGAAGCATTAACGTCAAATCAAATCAGAATAAATAAACGTCAGTTCGTGAAATGCGGGCGGTTTGATTTAGAACAAAGTCAACCGTGCAAATACATATCGCAGATCGATATACTGGATATTTTTACGAATTACTAATGTAACTAAAAAATAAAATATTGTACGCACCACGGGAGATGTTTATGTTCTTTACCCTCGGTTAACTTATAAAACGAGAGCCGCGGCCGTCTTCTAAAGCCGCCACAAGTCGTGCCGCAACGACAGGATTTACGCCCGTTGGAAAACAATGACAACAATACACAAACAATTTACAACAGACAGATGTCATCACAGAAACAAAAACTATGCTTGCTTGTTTCAATAAAAGCATACGAAAGTTAACTTGATCATTTTCATTACTTGGCATATCTAATTGATATTGTTCATTTTCATTACTTTCAATAAACTTTGAACAACAAAAACTTTTTTTTATTCAAGCAATCGGTTAGTAAACAGTTACAACTGAGAAAATACGTAAAAAAACTAAAAATTTACAAATTACGTAGTGACCCTAGTTTTATGCTCGGCAGTGTATATCACATTTGTAAAAAAAAAAAGTGTGAGTCGTGTCTACGAGCGAATTCGACGAGATCCCGTAAACGTACATACATATGTACATATTATTGTCGGTAATTTTTAAAATACGAAGTTGCATTACGCTGTCTCATGGTTGAAATTAATTCTAACAAATGCTACTTTCGAGTTTCATAAAAAAAGTGATAAAGGTGCTCCAGTCCGAACCTTGCATCAAGAAAAATAAAATAATTCGTTAATAAAAGATTGTTCTCTTGCAGACACCACATCGATACTCCCTGCAATGGCATCAGGCAACGGGCGAAAATGCCGTAACGACAGAATTGAGGAATCATGGACGTAAATAAGGGACTGTTAAAAATAAGCGATGGTGTAGCAAATTTGTTCGAAACGAATGAATAAATATTTTTTTTTTAATTTACCTTGCGCAACGGACGGTAATTCATTACAGATTGCTGCTCGAACATCGGACGAGCAATCCTGGCATAAACTCAAAACTAGCGGTAATATATCCTTTTTCACACTGAAACGAAAATCATAATAAATTTTAGGACTTATTCAATAACTAAAATGAAAAAATCCAGATTTTGAAAAAAGTTGACGTACTTAGTCGTGTATAATTTTGCCCTTAGTTAAAGGGTTAAACATTGACAGCCTTATTAATAGAATCACCCTTAGTGGAGTTATAATATGCCACTAGTTAGTGGCCATTAAGACATCACTAATGCCCTACATTAATAGAACAATATTTAGACTCCATCATGGCAACACCGCATTTGGCGCGCCAACCTGTCTTACCTAACCTATAAAACTTGAATAACCGTGCACGTGCATGCGAGTCAGGAGCAGTGTTGCCAACCTGTGTTTAGTAATTGTCGGTCTAAATTCCAACGAAATGTCGGCAGATGTCGTTAGTTTTTAAAATAGACAGATAGGGAAATTTTTCGACGCGAGGCCGCAGGTCCCACCCGTATGGTACCGATGGGACCTGCGCTTGCACAGAGAACGAGGGGATTCACCGACTTACGGATTTGCGATTTTGTTTTAATTGGTGATGAGTAGAGAGGATTTTATGCATTGTATAATGCTGAAATATGTGCATATATATATATATATATATATACCGGGTGTGGCACTTAAGACGCCTCGGACCATAGCTCCTTTACGATAAAAGCTATCGAAAAAAATCTAAGAACAAAGTGGTGCATAGTTACCGTCGCTATGTTTTAAAAATATTTCTAATCATCAGTGGCGTGCCGTACTCCAGTGGCGTACCAAACTTATGTTTTTTTAAATGGAATGCCCTATTTTTTATTGCAGATTTGGAAAGTGCTCGACGAGTACTTATTTTTTTATCTAACATGTTATACCCTTCACTTTAGCGGTTTCGCTGTTATAACCCCTTCTTTCAAAATTGCGCCCCATTTTTGAGATTTTTTTGTAGAGAAACTAATTGACGCCGGCGCCTAAATTTTGAATTGAGGTACAGGTTAAGACCTCGTATACCTTCACATTATTTTTTTTCGGGTAATTTATGGAAAAAAAATAATTTTTGATTGATCTTCGCATGTTGTCATCTTTTCCAAAAATTTCAAATGGCACCCCCCTAAAAAAATTACGGCGTGGTACAGCCAAAACTCTAAATTTTTCATTGGTGTAAAAAAAATTACACATTGCATAACAAAATTTCGGAGAAAAAAGGAATTTCATCGCAAATGTTGGGAAACGTTTTCCGTTCCCAAGTGTGCCATGAGAAAACAAAAGATTGGTAATTGTCAAAGTACCAAAACAAATACACAAATACGGTCAACATAATAGTATGTACCTATTTATTCAACATGATATGAAAAATGCAGATAAAGAAAATTTAACAACTTAAACTAGATGTTCGAAATGACGACCTTCCTGCTGGAGGCATAACCGCAACTTCTGGTGATATACCGCAGTTCATTATTTTCGGTAATAACTGCCTTCTTTCTAACTCTCCTTGGCCGTTTCACACTTCCCGTAGTAGTAAATCTCTCCAACACTTTTTGAAACGCACGTTCATTTGGATGTGCCCTGTGCGGATATCTCGCAGCGTACACTCGTGATGCCAAGAAACAATTCTTGTTACATTCTCCAACAATAAATATCATGTCAACCATTTCCTCTTGAGTTCGGAACATTTTTAGAACGTTTATCAAAAATGACTTATGGCTGCTACTGACGTCTAATAATTTACTTTGACAATTACCAATCTTTTGTTTTCTCATGGCACACTTGGGAACGGAAAACGTTTCCCAACATTTGCGATGAAATTCCTTTTTTCTCCGAAATTTTGTTATGCAATGTGTAATGTTTTTTACACCAATGAAAAATTTAGAGTTTTGGCTGTACAACGCCGTAATTTTTTTAGGGGGGTGCCATTTGAAATTTTCGGAAAAAATGACAACATGCGAAGATCAATCAAAAATTATTTTTTTGCCATAAATTACCCGAAAAAAAATTATGTGAAGGTATACGAGGTCTTAACCTGTACCTCAATTCAAAATTTAGGCGCCGGCGTCAATTAGTTTCTCTACAAAAAAATCTCAAAAATGGGGCGCAATTTTGAAAGAAGGGGTTATAATAGCGAAACCGCTAAAGTGAAGGGTATAACATGTTAGATAAAAAAATAAGTACTCATCGAGCACTTTCCAAATCTGCAATAAAAAATAGGGCATTCCATTTAAAAAAACATAAGTTTGGTACGCCACTGGAGTACAACACGCCACTGATGATTAGAAATATTTTTAAAACATAGCGACGGTAACTATGCACCACTTTGTTCTTAGATTTTTTTCGATAGCTTTTATCGTAAAGGAGCTATGGTCCGAGGCGTCTTAAGTGCCACACCCGGTATATGCATTTAAACCCCGACAATATGCAACAAATATGCATTATTATATGCAAATAAGCAAGCAATAAATTGAAATATGTCATTAAAAAAAAATAGTTTATTTATAAACATTTTTAAGAAAAACAATTTTTTATTAATCTTAATAATTTTCCATACTTGTAATTAGTATTAATTAGTATTAATTACTAAAGTTCACAAATCACTTTTTGAAACAACCACTTTCCTGGCCGATGCCACGACGAATATTGAATTATACAAAAATCGCAAATCATATTTTGCGAAAATTTGGTTTTCTTCAAATTTCTTTTTATGGATAGACCTGATAAATATGAGAATTTCCTGGACGCCCTAAACTATTTCTTTCTCGTTCTACCTCTGCTGCGTTACGCATATTTCAAACTGAACTGACAAAAATATGTGAACTTTCTATGTTTCCTTTTTTTTGTCCTTTTCCAACGTCCAATTATAAGTAGTTTGAAAATCAAAATTTTTAAAAATTCACAATTCGTTTAAAAATAAATGGATTTTCAAAAACCCAAGTTTTTTACTTTCTCCGTTACGAAGTACGAGAAAGTATTGTGATCGTGATTTTTTTTTCAAAAATTTTTTTTACCGAAATATCCGTTTTAGGGTCCCTAGATACCATTTCAACAATTTCTGTAAAAAATTTTTTTGTGTCTGTGCGCGCTGTATCCCAAAAACTAATACAGCAATTGATATGAAACTTTTAACATACGTCTTATTTGATAATCTGAAGAACTGAAAAGCTTTTGGTAAAATTTCGTACACCGGAAGTGGGCGTTTACCTTAACTGTTTTTTTTGTTTTTTGCCAATATTTTCTTAAATATAAAAAATATCACAAAAACATTTAAACAAACATTGAAGACAATAAAGAAATGAATATCTTTTGCTTGAAAATATTTTTCATAAAATCATTGCTATTCGAGAAAAAAATGTATTATTTTTTTTTCAGTTTTTGATTTATAATTATGAAACGATAATAGTTACAGCAAATTTGTGTGAATAATAATTGTAGAGAATACCAAAATGAACAACTTCTAAAGAATAAGTTTTTTTCGAAAACTCGTTAGTTTTTGAGTAAACCGAATTTTTGAATTTGAAGTATAATTTTTCCATGTTTCATAATTTTGACGTTTTAAACGTCAGTTTCATCCGCTCGATGTGCATTTAAAATATGATTTCAATTCAAAGTAAACCATGAAAACGTTAATATAAATGGCTATGATACCATCAAGTCGGAGAAAGTAACATGATGGCCACATCACCATTTTTTAGAATTAGAAGAGTGATATTTTCTTAATTAGGTATAGTTTTTGTTTTCTTTTTCCTACACGTTGCTACCTTTTCTCTTTCGATATCCGAATGTTCGTCGTCGCGAAAAACAAACATTTGAAAAGTCAGCAACTCCCTTGAAAATGGGTGAATTTTTAAACACCAAAGGTATTTAGAAGAGCGAGAATAATTTTTGAAAGAAACATTTTTACCCGTTTCCAATTTTTTTGGCCGAATCTCGAAAATCAAAAGTTTCAAAAATCTCTTGAAAAGAGACGGTTTTCCAAAATCCCAACTTATTTTAGAAGATTGAAGTTTTGTTAATTAGAATTAAATTTTGTAAAAATTTTCCCACGTGTTTCTTATATTTTAATTTTTCTTAATTTTAAGGATTAGTTGTTCGAAAATCAAAAATTTCAAAAAATTGCAACTCTCTTCAAAATCTCAACTTATTTTAGAAGAATAATGTTTTGTTAATTAGACTTAATTTTTGATAAATTTTTCCTACACGTTTCCTATTTTTTTTTTTTTAAATATTATTTTCTTTTCCAACGTCCAAGTATTATTTGTTCGAAAATTAAAAATTTAAAAAAATTAACTAGTTTAAAAATGAGTGGATAAAACCGAACTTTTTGAGAAAAAGTGATATTTTCTTAATTAGGTTTAATTTTTGTGAAACTGTTTCTACACGTTTCCTATTTTTTCTGTTTGAATGTCCAAATGTTAGACAACTCGAAAATCAAACATTTGAAACATCTGCAACTCGCTTGAAAATTGGTGAATTTTCAAACACCAAAGGTATTTAGAAGAGCGAGAATAATTTTTGAAAAGCAAAACATTTTTACACGTTTTCAATTTTTTATCCAAATGTGGGACGTTTTAGAAATCAAAATCTTCAAAAATCTGTAACTATCTTGAGAAGAGGTGTATTTTCAAAACCCCAACTCATTTTAGAAGAATATACGTTTTTTTAATTAGACTTGGTTTTCCCTTTTTTCTTTTTATTTTTCTAACGTTCAAGTACTAGTTATCAAAAATTTCAAAAAAAACTGTAACTCGTTTAAGAATAAATAGATTTTCAAAAACCAAAGTTTTTTTAGATGAGTAATGTTTTCTTAATTAGGTTTAATTTATGTAAAATTTCTTCTAAACGTTTCCTTTTTTTATTTTCTTTTCCAACGTATATTGGTTGTTCGCAAAACAAACGTTGCAAAAATTTGTTACTCGTTTAAAAGTAAATGGATTTTCAAAAACCAAAGTTATTTTAAAAGAGTGATATTTTCGTAATTAGGTTTAATTTATGTAAAATTTCTTCTACACGTTTCCTATTTTTTTTTCTTTTCTTTTAGTCGTTCGAAAATCAAAAATTCAAAAAAAATATAACTCGTTAAAAAATAAATGGATTTTCGAAAACCAAAGTTGTTTTAGAAGAGTGATATTTTCGTAATTAGGTTTAATTTATGTAAAATTTCTTCTACACGTTTCCTATTTTTTTTTCTTTTCTTTTAGTTGTTCGAAAATCAAAAATTCAAAAAAATTATAACTCATTAAAAAATAAATGGATTTTCAAAAACCAAAGTTGTTTTAGAAGAGTGATATTTTCGTAATTAGGTTTAATTTATGTAAAATTTCTTCTACACGTTTCCTATTTTTTTTTCTTTTCTTTTAGTCGTTCGAAAATCAAAAATTCAAAAAAAATATAACTCGTTAAAAAATAAATGGATTTTCGAAAACCAAAGTTGTTTTAGAAGAGTGATATTTTCGTAATTAGGTTTAATTTATGTAAAATTTCTTCTACACATTTCCTATTTTTTTTTCTTTTCTTTTAGTTGTCCGATAATCAAAAATTCAAAAAAATTATAACTCGTTAAAAAATAAATGGATTTTCAAAAACCAAAGTTGTTTTAGAAGAGTCAGTTGGGTTTAATTTTTGCAATTTTTTTTTCTATACGTTTCCTGTTATTTTTAAATTTTTTATTTTCAAACGTCCAAGTTCGAAAATCAAAAATGGATTTTCAAAAAATCAAAGTTTGTTTAAAAGAGCGATATGTTCTCAATTTATGTAAAATTTCTTCTACACGTTTCCTATTTTTTTGTTTCCAATGTCCAAGTATTAGTTGTTCGAAAATCAAAAATTTCAAAAATTTGTAACTCATTTATCACAGGATGAATTGGCAATTATTCTAATATTTCGCCGGTATTTCTTTGAATGACTAGATGTTGGTTCATGCCCGAAATCGAAAATTGCATTGCAATGTGTAAAATATGCATTAAAAGACGAAATGTGCATTATAGGGCTAAATATGCAAAATATGCGAAAATATGCATTTTGCATAAAATCCTCTCTCTAGCGATAAGTATGTGAAGGCAAATTCAAATTTTGCCAATCAACATTTCCGGTTGATTTGTCAGTATATCCGAGTCAAAATCGGTAGATCGGTAGAATATCGTAGAAAGGTATAAATTGTCGGTAGATCTACCGACATATCGGTAGGGTTGGCAACACTGGTCAGGAGTCTTATTAATTGAATTTACGATTTTTAACACTAACTGCAGGTAAGAAATATGTGAACATTAATCAAATGCTTAATTATGTAATTATTAACGTAATTTAAATAAATCAAGCAAACCGACTTACTCGATCGTCTTCAATTTGGGATAAACGCAAATCTGTCCGATAAGCCGGCAGCAGAAGATCTTCGCCGGCACGTTCATGTTGGGCGCGCTCTTCTGCTTCGCCAGCGGCAATATCTGCAATCGTTACAAACCGAATCAACAAACTCTTCCTTACCCGTTTCGAACGAACGTACGGTCAGCCGCAGCGTTTCTTCGTTGACGGTCGGCACAAGCGATAACAGAGATTCGCACCACGAGTTCGCGACGTTCACGTCCTTCGATTCCACCCCCTGTATAATCGAGGAGAGTATGGACGCGATCATCTGCTTCTCGAGCATCTGCTTGAAGACCCGGCTGGCGGTGATCTGGATCTCGCACGAGCTGTGCTGCAGGTCCTGCTGGATCTTCGGTATTATTCTGTTGTACGTGGAGTTGGAGTCGAGGGACACCAGTTGCGGCAAGGAACTGATTATGCTGATCTTCTGAACGTCGTCTCCCATCCTGTAAAAAGGGAACAATTATTTCGTTCGAGCGGACGTCGGGAATTTTTACATGAAAACTTCTTCCACGAAGCGACATTGCTGCTCCAAGACGGACACGGGATCCATCCTTTCTGGCCGGATTTACTGCATGTTATCGAAATGTTTTGGCTTGCAGCCGTGCCCCCGTTAAACATATTTTTCGTGTTTTTTTAACATCGCTTTTATGGTTATCATTGAATTGGAACGGTGTACGTTATTTACTTTCGTTGTGAAGAAAGTGTCTTGCTTAAATGCTACCATAGATAGGTGTAAGCGTAGATAAGCAATCACCGAAACATTATAAAGTTCGTCCAAGAATGCAAGCAACATCTAGTTGTTTTCATTGCCATTACAACATCTCTAAACTCCCTAAATACAACGTTAAATAGCAACCGTTAATAGGGCGTGATGTTGGTACTACTGCGCAGCGTTGCCGCTTGCTCATATTATTGCGTGTTTCGTTGTGCATTTAAGCGGGCAATTGTGATATAATTTCCTTCTTACATATCAAGTAAATACACCACTGCAACAATTCCACTAATTTAAAAACAGTTAACAAAGATGGTTTTCAAAATAAAATGATACATTTTTACGAACACCTCAACGGGCATGCGGACGATATGTTCGTTTTCTATCAGCTGTTCACCGCGATCGAAGCGCCCCTATCGGTAAGTCTCGGGACCAATTATGTTTACATGAACTCTTGGCAGCGATGCGGGGAATTTTAAACCCTTTAACATGTCGCCTGGATTCTTGGATGAACTTTATTTTAAAATCCATTGCATGATTTTGTCTATACCTCATTTAATAACCAGGCGGACTAAATCAAATTATAGCCGCCAAAATACGTTGTTGTGATTGGCCAATCGGGCGCCGTTTTTACACAGGCCCAAATTGCTTAAAACAGTAATGGCCGTTGTTATGATCAGCTGATCTCTAACCGATCCTTGTGTCGCACCGTTTCTATGCGTTTCGCCTCAGTTTTTGTGTTTTTAGCCAGTTATTTCTACTGCGGATAGTGTAAGAATCGATTCCTCTCATCCCGCGATTTTCGTGGAAATAGTTATTTTATTTTTAACCACGGATAAATACCCAGCACAAGTTTGGTGTTATTTTCGGCCCCCGAGAAACGGAAATGGTTGGATTTTAGAGAGCATTAACGCTCGAGAAAAAACAATCCAAAATTATCTTATATAAAGCTTTAATACAAGAGGCTTAAAAACCTACTGCCGTCGTATACAAAATTATAATTCATTAGGTGTGACGCAAGTTATTGCAATACGGAATCAAATCATAAACATACATTATATTTAGGATTGTGGAGTTTCACACAATTAGGGGGTGAAAGGAGATTGGGGCAGTAACAAGTCCTAAACGTCTTGAAGGACGTCCAGCGACCGAAGATATCTACAAATTCTGCGTGTGGAAAATTGTACATTGATTTTTCTTTAAAAATGAAATCGATACATTGGATTAAATTTTGATTGAATTAAAGGATAGAGATGACCTGCCAATGACGTCCCGTTAAACATTATATATAAATTAATTAATGAGATTGATTTTAAGTAAGTTATTATACGTAAATAGCAAATTTATTTAATTTAATAAAATTTTATTTCACGACAATCTAGTATTTATATTTCAAACCTTTTACGGAATTATATGCATTTTTAAAATATACCTACTACTTCAATCCACTTTATAAATAAATAAATATATGCGCCTAAATTCTTAAGAGGGTCTCATACTTATTTTAATTATTATTTTAATATTATATACTACATTATTGAGTATATGATCAAGAAAGTATGCCTAGAATTAATTTATGTGTTGGTATAAATGTTGAATGAATGTTATGGATAAAAGAAATTGAAATAATTTTATTTTTACCGCCAAAACATGTCTGGTTACTTTTCTGGTTACTTTTTATAGTGTAAACGTGACTTTTGCGTTTAGTCCGCCTGGTTATTAAATGAGGTATAGTGGTGCCCTCGTACCAACTAAAAATCCATCGACGGGCATTTCAAGAAAACAATGCGAGTCAGTGGCGCCACCTATGTTGTACCAGCGGTAGCTAAAATAAATCGGAAAATGTTTTTGCTTAAATCTTTCTCTTAAAAACGCGCATTTGAAATGATTTTTTTGAAAGACCACGAAATAATTTCCGTTTACAAATTAGTGATATGGTTTTTTCACGAACGCCGGCGTCACGTCATCAATTCCAAGTCCCGAATAAATCCGTTCAAGGTCACAACGGCGTAACACTAAGGGCCGCTTTTACAATCTTCGGATAAATGTTGGTTAACTTATACCCTCTTTAACTAATCCCATCGTTTATCTCTCAGTTAACGCACGCTGCCTTTTACAAACGCTCAGATAGATTTTCTCCCGAAACGCCAACGTTGGCAGCATTGCGGATACATGCGATTGCGCAGTTTATGGAATTGGCATTTTTCGGTTTGCTTGCGGAATGGTTAGAAAGTTCTGTTTGTAATCATTGTTGCGACCCTCGACCCCCTCGAACTTCTTTTCGATATTCCATCTAGAAATATGCCAGAATGCATGTTTTTTAGAAACTAGTTTGTCGCCCTCTAACGGCCCCTGTATGTAATACCGATTGCAGATCGCTATAATGCCGGTATGGTGCGTGTGCTTGCTGTGCGCATTGCCTGCGAGTTATCCGAGGTTTATCTGCTGCCCCAAGCACCGGATAAGATAACTGCGACTTATCTGCTTCTTAACCCTAACCCTGCTTTAACTAGGCATTGTAAAAGCGTATTTTCGCATTTAATCCGGAGATAGTGTTAACCTTATTTTAACCGACTATTGTAAAAGCGGCCCTAAATGGGATGGGTTTTTTACTGAATCCTACGTTAAAACATACCCAAGACTGTTTGTCTGGCATTCCAACACCTAATCAAACTCTTGTGAACAAAGCATGCCGATGAATACCTTATTGAAAGGCGCTAAATGATATTTTAAATGTATATCGAACGTTTTGCAGGGTCGGATGATACCAGAGGGAGTTATTTGAATAGGGATTGGAAACGCAACATCAACGCCATCTCACAGTCATCTGGCCCAACTAACGCAACGCAACGCTGCCAAATCTATGTACAAATCTTTGTAAACAAGTAATATGGTCATATTTTTGTTGGTTAAATTTATTTTAGGTATTTAAGAACATCCAAATATCTGGTAATATTCAAAGTCCACCAGTTTTAATTGTTTGTGTAAGTCTATTTGATAAATGAATTTTAAATTTCCCGCTGGCTCGATGTGTTTGGCCAGATGACTCGCAGACGGCGCTGATGGCGTTTCCAAAAGTTAACATCGAACTGTCCCTCTTTATCCATAATGCTCTGTGGATGATACTGACCTTTAAAACTTCAAAATTGTGAACCATGATGATAAAGTATACTTCAAATTTTAATAACCTTTACCGTCCGTTTACTCGAAAACCAAAAAAAAACCAAATTAAAAGGTTGGTGATTAATTTCACAGATCCCCTAGTGATATTACATGTCAGAGTTTAAGGGGTAAAAATCGTAATATCTTACGTTAAAATGTGCATGGCTCTGTCTACGGGTTTGGCGTCGAATGTGGGATCCACGCTGTGTTTTTGAATTTGATCTTGACTCTAAAAGTAACGTAATTTACATATTTTTCTAATATAAAGATAAAATCTTGTTCGGGTCTCACCTTTCCCTTGCCGGGCCTATCGAGATGGATATTTTTTTCTTCCTCCGCGTTAATTTTGGCTTGCATTGTGCACTTTGTTCACTTAAATTTGGAAAATATCGGTCACGTCTAATTTTAAGTAAAAAATTTACGAACGTGTCAAATTGAAACGATCGGAAATTTCAAATTTAATTCATGATATTTTTACATTCATGTTAGCGTGTCAGAGGCAGTAAAGTAGTTGCGTTCGCACTTACTGCCTCTTGGATATGAAAAGTCTTTAGTCTTTACTTCATGATTACTCTACGGTACAATTTGAATTTCGCGCTCAAACGATTACGTTATCTTTATTTACTACTCTATGGAAAAAATTGAATTTCGCGCTCAAACTTTATTTACTACTCTATGGAAAAAAGAATTTAATTTCGGGCACAAACTATTGATATAGTTCATCCGTTGAGAGCTGACGGTGACTCATGCAATTTCGTACTAAGAATTGCTTTGCATTTTATATCTATCTTTTTCTATCATGTACAAAACAGTGTGAAATAAAAGACGAAACGTGTGTCTGCGTGTTAAAGAGTAGGGCAGCGTAAACGTAAGTCTAAGCTCACGCATGACTCTTGCATCGCATTGGCACGTTTCATATAAACACACAAAACACGCGAGCGCCACGTCAAATAACATAACCGTAAAAAGTTTGCGCTTTAGATTTCATTTCGATCAAAATCGCTTTCATGCTGCTCTAGCTGCGGGAAATTCAGTTATGCTAACTCCACAAATCAACAATGAAACCAACTGTTACAATAATTCCTCTATTACGTAAACCGGTCTGAAAATATATAAGGTGATGCGCGAGAATTTTTAAATATCCCGCCAATGAAAATCAGCGCGGCACCAAATTTTCTTACGGACATACGTTTACTTAAATCTTGATTCGTGCGATTTTAAGCGATGAGTCACAGGCAGCTCTCGGCGGCCCGACTACAAGAGATGTTCCATCTCCATTTCCTCCTCAATGGTAAAATTTGAATTTGGCCCGCAAACGAGCGCAATATCCGGCGCGCAAGATGGGAAACCTATCGAACGTATCGGTCGCGTTATTTAGTAAACAAAAATGTAATAATTGTGAAGTGTGTCTGGTTATAACCTTATCTCGGTGAACATGTAATCGAATTATTTCCAAATTTACGTGCATTTACATACGTGGACGCTCTCGAAATTTGGAGCGGGGGTGCGAAATGGAGAGGATCATCAGCCCGAAGAAGAAGAAGAGCCCGGAGGGCACACTCCATCCGTGGGACTTTCACGTAAACAGCTAAACAATGAAAACCCTTAGCGTACGAGTGTGAATCGGTTAAATTTAAGGACGTGGCCGTCAAGGAGCAGCTCGACTGGATCAGCATCGATTCCGGCTGCCGGATCGACGGGGACGCCGCGTTGCCCGCCGGATGGACGGTGAAGGGTCCCGTTAAGTTGACCACGGACGATGAGAACAGCTTTTGCGATGCGGATTTGCTGCAGAAACTTATACAGACGAAAGTAACTTTATTATTTATTTATAATCTTATTTTTATGCCGAAAGAAATGTATAAAACATTTTTCGTAGTACACAATTTACTACGTGTACGCTGCTGTTTTTCAGTTCTTCAGTTTATTAAATTAATCCTAAGTTTAGTTTCAGTTGAAAATCTGTCTCATTTTCAGCAAAATGTGTTCGAGAGATTCCACCCGAACGAGCTGTTGAGAGCGCGGATTCGAGCGAACCCCTTCGAGACCATCAAGTCGGCCTTTTTCATGAACAGGGCCGCCCTGAAAATGGCCAACATCGACGCCGCCACGAATTTCATGTTCACCGACATCGATCGCGATGTAAGTGCCTGTGTTATTAATTTCTAAAAACTTCAGATTTCGAAATCGTATACTTTAAAATTTAAATTCAAGTATTTGCCGGTGAATTTTTTCACTCAAATAATTACAAGGCACAATTTAGTCCTTTTGATGCGGCTCAATTTAAGGGAACCGACTAATACAACATTGGTATACAGGGTGTCCTAAATAGAGTAGGATTGCATGGGTATCTTTCTTATTCTTAAAGCTGGAGATCTGGTTAAATGGGCAATGTTGTGCAGTTTTCTATGCTGATTGAGATTATGTTGAGAAATTTTCAAAATTCCGAGCGGTTTAGAAAATATTTAAAAAAAACTGAAAATCGCGATTTAAAAAAAAATCAAATATCTCAATAATTATTAAAGATGCGAAAAAAAGTTTTAAATAAAAGTTGCTTAGTTTAATTAGGCAAACATGGAAATCAAGTCAAAATAAAATTCAAGATGGCGGTTTCCGAGATATTAATACCAACTTTCTTATTTCAAATGGCCGCCATATTTGATTTTTACACGCATAAATAGACTTTTTTATTTCTCTTCTCAACGATGTACAACAACCCATGTCAAAATAAAAAATAATGGAAATATTAATCGTTGTAAGTTTAAAACAAGTAGGCATAAATAAAAATAAAACAAAATTTGTTATAACGACTAACTGTCATCTTACATTAGTTTATCAGTTGTATTAATCATTCATACGTGTGTATTGTCTTAAGTTGTTGTAATATCGATAAATATTAATTACTTGAAATGGCGAATTATTCAATATCTGAACAATACGATATGTTTTGTAATTACATCAAGTGTTACAAAAACCCCCGTCTTGCAGCACAAACATACGAAGCAAACTTTCCTGAAAGAAGGCAGCCGGACATTAAGGTATTTAAAAGATTGGATGAAAATATGCAATTGTATGGAAGTTTAAAAAAACCTAAGAGAAATAGAAATACGATCGTTGATGATGAAGAATTAACATTGGCTCGTGTGGCAGCTAATCCGAACATTTCATGTCGGCAGATAGAAAATGAAGTTAACGTATCTAAGTCTAGAGCATCAACAATTTTAAAAAAGCACAAGTTTCATTCACCCTTATAAATTGCACCTATCTCAGACTTTACAACCAAATGATAACATCCGTAGATTAACATTTTGCAGGTGGTTAATCAACAAAATTACGGAAAATGGAGATTTTATAAACACAATTTTATGGACTGACGAATCTTACTTTTCTAATTGTGGATTATTTAATCGTCATTGGGCTGAAGAAAATTCACACATAGTTATTCCACGGCGAAACCAATTACGGTTCGGCTTTAGTGTTTTTTGTGGCATAATGGGAAATCGTTTGCTTGGTCCTATAATTTTTGATGGAACTCTAACTGCACAACGTTATTTGGAAATTCTTCAAACAACCTTAGAAGATTTATTGGATGATTTACCTTTGGCACAAAATATGCAAATATGGTACCAGCAAGATGGCGCTCCAGCACACAATGCCAGAGATGTTATTACTTATCTAAATGGACGTTTTGATAATAAAGTAATAGCGACTAATACACCTGTACAGTGGCCAGCCAGATCTGCAGACTTGACGCCTCTTGACTTTTATTTGTGGGGCACTTTAAAAAACAAAGTTTATGGAAGTAACTTCAATTATAACAATGTGGATGAACTTCGCGAAGCAGTGACAGAGGCAATAAACGGCATTAATCGCAACACATTGCGAAAAGTAAATGGCAGTGTTGTGAAACGCTGTCAATTGTGTTTGGCCAATAACGGTCAACATTTTGAGCATTTTTATAATTTATTGTTATTTTACTACTTGGTTGTATTACCTCTTTTTGTTTTGTTACATTTGCTTTAAAAATAATTAAAAAAATTAAAATTAAAATTTAAACAATCAATATTTCCATTATTTTTTATTTTGACATAGGTTGTTGTACATCGTTGAAAAGAGAAAAAAAAGTCTATTTATGCGTGTAAAAATCAAATATGGCGGCCATTTGAAATAAGAAAGTTGGTATTAATATCTCGGAAACCGCCATCTTGATTTTTATTTTGACTTGATTTCTATGTTTGCCTAATTAAACCAAGTAACTTTTATTTAAAACTTTTTTTCGCATCTTTAATAATTATTGAGATATTTGATTTGATCGCAATTTTCAGCTTTTTTTAAATATTTTCTAAACCGCTCGGAATTTTGAAAATGTCTCAACACAATCTGAATCAGCATAGAAAACCGCACAACATTGCCCATTTAACCAGATCCCTAGCTTTAAGAATAAGAAAGACACCCATGCAATCCTACTCTATTTTAGGACACCCTGTATTTAGATTATTGTATTGTAGGTTCGTCACAAGAAGAGCGAGGGCCCGATATACTTTGCGGACATATGCGCCGGTCCGGGAGGATTTTCCGAGTACATCTTGTGGAGGAAGGGCTGGGCGTTCAAGGGTTTCGGGTTTACGCTGAAGGGCGATCACGACTTCAGGTTGATGGACAGCACTTGCTGTTCCGGTGTTAATTTTCAGGGCTATTACGGACAGACGGAGGACGGAAACATCTGCTGTCCGGAGAACATAAAAGATTTCAGGCAGAAAGTGCTGCTGGAGACGGATAATCGGGGGGTGCATTTTACCATGGCGGACGGGGTAAGTAGGAGAAACGTTGAGGGCGTAGAACGGGGCCGAAAATTTAAAATGCCTGCAAATTCTGTCCATCTCTACTATACCTACCCGTGAAACGGCGATAATTTCTGGATGGCCGGCGTAGCCCACAGTGGTGTGGGTAAACACACAGGTCTAAAATGACTAATTATATAATTTTATTAATTAAAACACTTAAAAATTATATAATTATGTTTCACCGTGGGTTAAGTGAGAAATTAATTCATAAAAAAATCACTTGTAAACCCTTAAATTCGACTGTTTTTAACGGATTATTTTTGAATTAAAAGTCTTCAAATTTAACCGCCCAAAACTAGCTTTCCTTGCCCTGTTGTGGGGTAATAATATTTGACCTTCTGTCTCGAACACTATCACTTTTTTCTCCCCAGGGATTTTCAGTCGAAGGCAACGAGAACTTGCAGGAGATCCTCTCCAAGCAAATCTACACCTGCCAGTGCCTGACGGCGCTGGAAGTCGTAAGAGACGACGGCCACTTTGTCACCAAACTCTTCGACACGTTCACCTTATTCACCGTCGGATTGATATTTTTGATGTACCAGTGCTTCGAAAGAGGTGTGAATTCTTCGGGTCAGTCTTAAAACCGTAAATGCAAATCTTTGTATTCCAGTTGCAATATTGAAACCGAACTCCTCTCGGCCCGCGAATTCCGAGCGGTACCTAATCTGCAGCGGCCTTAAGAACGACCACGTCGCGGTGAACGTTCGCGATTACCTGCGCGGCATCGTGAAGCAGCTGTGGACGCTCAAAAATTCCGATTCCAATGTCGACATTTCGTCGATTGTGCCTTTAGACGTCATCAGGAAGGATGAACGGTTTATGAAGTACATTGTTCATTGCAACAATCGGTTAGTTAACTGATGCTATACTCTGTCTACTCATAGATTGGACTTTTTTGACAGCTTGAGTGACAGAAATCGCGAGCAACTCTCGCCAGAAAAAGTAGTACTTAATTTATTATGAAAATCGTGCTCAAGAATATTATTCGTCACATTTAGGACGTTCTCCATGGCGACAGTTGAGAACAACAACAAATAAGCGTTACACTAGAGAACAAAAGACTGCTTGATTCTATCTAATTGATTTTTTTTTTTATTGAAACAATATTGATATTGCCTTAGTTACGATATGTCATAACACACTTATATTTCCCTAGGAAAATATAAACATCAAACAATTGTCATTAGGAGCTTCTCGCGAGAATTGTTTTAATTGCTCTCGAGACAACACCTCCGATTTCTTAGGAAGGTATCCTTTATGGATTTTACGGGAACCAAACATTCACGGTCTTCCGTCGCTTGCGTAAACACATAGTTTGACATTTAACCAATTTATGAAACGACGCAAATACCAAAACAAGTCAACCATGATATTTACAAACAAGCCCTTAGCCAGTGGCGGTTTCGGTAATCGGGTAATCGGGTAATTACCCCCCTTAAGAATTTTTCTCTTATCAATTTTTATTGTTAAAAATTACCGGTATTCCATATTCCAAACAAATAATATAATATATTTTACATTATTTAACTTGGATTATTGATTTAAAATTTTTTGCTAATATTTTCGAATTTCTGGTCAGAAACTTATTTTTGGTGGCAAATTATTTTGCTTCTACCTTTCGATTTTCTGGTCTGCTTTTTTATTTTTAGATCAGGATTCTTGGTTCCTTGGCCCATATTTGAGATTTCTGCATTTCCAGCTTTTTTTTTTTATTTTTCTCTATTTTGACCAAAATATTCGATTGGTTTGTAGAAATTTGTAGATTTTTTTTGTCTGCAATTTTTATCTTTACGCTCGTTTTCGATGTTTTGTTTTAAATTTTCACCGTTTTAGGCTGTATTGTAGATTTTATTTTTTTTTTGTCTAAATATTCTTTATTTTGACGAAAAAAAATCGATTGGTTTGTAGAAACTTTGGATTTTTTGTCTGCATTTTTTATCTTTACGCCCGAAGTTTTGTTGTTTAGTCTAAATTTTCACCTTTTTAGGTTTTTACTTTTTTGGCCTATATTTTGTTTCAATTTTTGGTCTTTTGGCCGAAATTTTTTTTAATTCAACTTAAATTTTCGATTCGTTTGTTAAAAATTTTGATTTTTTAGTCTACAGCTTTGATTTTTGGGTACGAATTTTAGATTTTTTGTCCCATATTTTAGATTTTCTTGCGAATTTATTTTATATTTTTATATATACAAACATCTTAATTCACAGAAATAACATCTAAATACATTATGTTAAAAACTTGAAATCCGCTTTCCATTGGCTGTGAAAGGGCTATCGATTTTTATTTTTGCTATTATTTTCAAATTTCTCTTTGGAACTTATTTTAAGCTAAAAAGAGTTATTTTATTATTAAATTATTTTTTTTTGCTTGTATTTTCAATTTTTAGGTGTGCATTTTTATTTTTAAACCAGGTTTTTGATTTTTTAGCCGATAATTTAGATCTTCGGCTGTTTTGTTCCAAATTTTTGATTTTTTGGCCAAAATATTCGATTTTTCTAGCAAGATAAATGGTTCTTTGTTTCTTCAAAAAAGGAGGACGGATATTGTGGCTCTACCATCAACATGTTCCACGAGCCGCCACTGATTTCATTTAGTAGAAAAGTGCCTTGTCTCAACTTTTAAAGCTAATTAAAGCGAAAATTAAAGAAAAATATTTTCCTATTAAAAAAAAAATTGGAAAATGATTTTGAACAATAGAGTGATTTTTGAGACTAATTTAAACCCTTTTCTTAGAATATTCTGCATTTTTTATTAGTAGTAGTAAATCTTTATTATCGTGTTTATGTTACACTAAATTATTTTACCTACAGTAAATGTTATTTTTATTTGATAAAGGGCTACCGACCATCGGTCTTTCTGCCCTATTTTTTTATTATTAAGCCTGTATTCCCGATTTGTTTTTTGGCTAAATTTTTGATCATTTGGTCTAAATATTCTTTATTTTTACCTAAATTTTCGATTTCATTGTTAAAATGTTCGACTATTTGGTCCGCATTTTTTATTTCTCCTGACGAATTTTTGGTTTTTAAATTTTTGACCTGTATATTCGATATTTTCGGTCGAAATATTTTAACTTTTAGCCTAAATATCCCTTATTTAGACCTTTTGCGATTTAATTTTTTAAATTTTCGACTTTTTGGCCCAAATTTTTAGATTTTTGACCTGTATTTTCGATTATTTTTGATCTGTTGACCTAAATATTCTTTATTGTGACATAAATTTTCGATTTAATTGTTAAAATTTTTGATTTTTTTGTCCGCATTTTTGATTTTTCGGGCCGATTTTTTAATTCTAGTTCCAAAATTTTGAGTTAATTTTGGTTAAAATATCCATAACCTGAATGATTGATTTATATGCGGGATTTCTTTTTATTTTTTTCGGTATTTTCGAGTTTTGTTTGTTGAAATTTTCGATTTTTTAGTCTGCAATTATTATCTTCAGGCACTGAGTTTTCGATATACTGTCTAAATTTTCGACTTTCTGGCCAACATTATAAATATTGATTATTTTTTAAAATCTTTTGACCTAAATTTTTCTTTTCGATTTTGTTGTTAAAATTTTTCGGTTTTTTGGCTCCCATTTTTGGTTTTTCGTTTAGTCTGCATTTATTATGTTTAGGTCCGAATTTTCCATGTTTTGTCTAAATTTTCGACTTTTTGACCAACATTGTGGATTATTTTTAAATCTTTTGCCCTAAATTTTTCTTTATTTATTTTTATTTGTCTGTTCAAATGTTTGTTTCCTTGGTCCACTATTTTTATTTTTTTTTAATTTTTGGTATATTTTGCAGTGGCGGTATCAAAGGGGGGATAAGAATTTTTCGCTTATCAATTTTTATTGTTAAAAATTACCGATATTCCATATTCCAAACAAATAATATAACCGGTAAATTTTTCCAACGCTTTAAAACGTTGGAAAAGGATAGGGAGATTTCACGGAACAGGTGTGGTATATGAGAGCGGAAGCACCAGTTTATTTTTCTTTTTTTTTAATTAAATGTAAGATAATAACTAAAAAAAAAAAAGAAGATGTAAGAAACAAAAAAAGAATATAATATATTGTAAGTATACCGGTACCAACCTAATTTGCCACAAAATTACATTTTTTCTCAGCCGCGTTGGTACTTTTGATTTTCCAATGTTTGTCACTAAACTTGTCAAAAAAGTCCAATCAATGAGTAGATGGAGTATAGCGCTAATAAATTGATACGGTTACCGGTTGTTTAGCTTAGGGAAAAATCAAACGTTGAATTTATTGAAGCTGGAAATTTACTGTGAGGACGTTCTGTTGATCGAGACCAGACAAGAGGATTTGAGGAAAAAGTGTCTGGCCTACTGGAGGATCCCGGACAGGCCGAAAATGGTGCCGGAGAAACTCTCGGTGGAGGATTTGCTTGCGAGGGCGTTGAGTAAACCGGGTAGGAAATTAGAGACGCACTCGAACACGTTATCAAAATATCTTTTCAGAGGTGTTATACGTACCGCCCAGGATAATTCAATCGGAAGATGAATTGCCGATAGTACTATCGGATATAACGCAATGGTACTATACGCCATTAAATTCTTGCGTTAATCGAAACACTTGCAACATCTTCGCAGGTAAGTAGTGCATCGAATATTGACTGCATTAAACAATTGTTTCGATAAAAAACGCCTAATGCCATAACCCTGTTATTTATTGACCGATTTGAATGAACTAAAAAATAAAGTCAATGGCTGTTTAAATACTATAAAATGACGGTAATTATATATTTTTTTAAAATCAACTTCATTGCGAAATGATAGTCAACTTTTAATTTTTAAATGGCTGCATATACTTTTCTGATTTTATAATATTAGACATTGTTTTTCTGAATCCAATTATGTCCGTTATGTTAGTTTTAAGTTAATATTTATGCCAGAAAAAGGTAATAATAAATCTCGTTCCCATGATTTTTTTGGTAATAAATGTAGTGTGCCTTGAAAAAAATTCGAATCAACAAATGTCATTTGTTGTATAAGTAATGTCAACTATTTGTTATTAGTGCGTGTTTCAGACATAATCATGAACAATAGCGAATTAACAGACATGTAATAGAAATCGAAGAGCTGCAGCACGAATTTATCATCTACGGTTTCCAGAGCGGCGAATACCAGAACCTAAATTTAGAAGGTAAGAAGGAAATTTGAGATGATATGAAGCCTTTAAAAATTCGTAGACAGTGGATCGACAATTTCGTGGACTTGCAGAGTTCGACGTTCTACTTGTGTTTACAATAATCACAGAACATCTAAATCGCAAATTAATTAATACTTGCACTACTTATTTATTCTATTCTACATTAAATTGTGACTTAACCTTACAACAAATGACATTTGTCATTTTTTTCCAAGGCACGCTAATTATAATTTTTGAAAAATATAATTTCAAATGGAAGATTTATTTAAATTTTTTTCGACTAAAATATTGAACGAAAAATAACATATTGGGTATTATTGCATTCAGAAAAATAATGTCGAATGTAAAAAAATTAATACATTATATGCTGCCATTTAAAAATTTTAAGTTGGCTATCATTTGACAATGAAGATATAATTGAAAAAAATCAATATTAATGTCATTTGTTAGTATTTAAACTACGATTGACTTTATTTTTTAGTTCATTCAAATCGGTCAATAAATAACAGAGTTATGCCGTTGAGCGTTTTTTATTGAACACACGGTATTTTTGGTTTGTTTCTCATTGATCACTTGATGAAACATAATTGAACATTTGTATTATTAAAAAAATAATAAAGGATAATCACTTGGTTTGTTTCACTGTAATTATTTATTTATTTAATTCCGACTAGTTTCGACTAACTTGAAAATGACTGTCGGAATTAAATAAATAAATAATTACAGTGTGATTATCCTTTATTATTTTTTAATTGTTACACATTCAGCCGTCGGACACACAAAAGTCTACGAGTTATGGAATCAAAAATGGGTCAAAACAAAACGTCTCCGGTTGATCAAGGGCACCCTCCTGTACGGCGAGATTGTCATCGAAAAATCCGTCGAAATCACAGGTAAAGAAACGGACGTGAGGAGCCTGCACGTGATCGACGCCCTCCGTTTGGGCACCACCAGCCTGGCCGATCTCTCCTACGAGGAAAGGTATAACCCATCAGAGCCTCCTCCTCCCTCCCTCCCCCCTAACTTCACGATTAATTCAAGGATCCCCCTGATAAACACGTATTGCGAAGCCATCAACTTTGAAACGCCGCAGAAATTTACGAGGCTGAGAAGGAAACCGTCGGATAAGGTGGCGAACCTCTTAAACGACGGCAATCTACTAGAAGGCGAGTTTGTTACGGGATTGCCGGTGAAAGGGTGCAATTCGGCCAGAGAGTATTATCGAGTCAAGTCGCTGCTTTTTTTGAAGGCGGACAAAAGTGAGTGTTTTGCGATTGTGGTTTCGCGCGGACACTGAAACATGTTTTCGTTTCAGGCGAGTTTTTTAAAACGACGTACGCCTCGAGGGCCCAACTATTTTTGGACGCAACGGAGACGGGCGAGGGGGTTCAAGTGGATAATAAGGCGTTGATGGGGTATTTGAGAAATTTACAATACACACAGTATTAAATGGATTGTGGTGTTTTTAAAATGTCAATAAAGAAAAGTCACACAACAAATAGTAGATTTAATTGCAGGAATCTGTTAAAACAAAATGGGTTTCTCTACTAAAATATACTCCATCTACTCATAGATTAGACTTTTTTGACATCCGCAGTGCCAAACACTGAAAAATAAAAAGTACTTACACGGCTATGAGAAAAATGTAATTTTGGTAATCAGTATACTTCCAATACATACAGGGTGTATTTGAAATAACGAACGGGCTCGTAACCACAAAGAGATTATATTATTTTTAAACAATATTCGCAATTATTTTGTTTACAGCTGTAACAAAAAGCTCGCAATTAATTATTAAATAAGTAATTGTGGAGGCTTTCACTTCGTGATACATTTTGAATAATTCAAATAAAACGAATAACTTTGTTAGTATCACTTTATTAACTTGGAGTAGTTACTATAGTTTCGACAATTTCAGCTTGTCATTTTCAAATAGTTTGAAAATTGTCGAAACTGTAGTAACTACTCCAAGTTAATAAAGTGATACTAACAAAGTTATTCGTTTTATTTGAATTATTAATTATTAAAGTTAATGAGTGAAAATACGCAAGTGGTAATGTGACCTAATTTTTAAACGGCATCGGCTTTAGATATCGAATTACAACAAGCGCGTAGAAAATATCTGAGTTCTGCTCTTTACGCGTCGATGAACTTGAGGACTGTTCCTCTTTTACAAAAAAAAAAATTTTGCTATAACACTTCAAATTTCGGGGGCAAGAAATCGTATCTCGCGTTTTAAATAAACAAGCACACATTCCATGCAGACCTAATTAAATTTTTTATCGAACCGGTGTGTAAATATAGTGAGAAGGCGACGGAACTAAACAATCGGTGTTTCCCGGGATTACTTTGATTATGGAAGGCAAAATACGAAGAATGAAAAAGGTTAGTGTTATTCTCAGCGTTCAAAAATGATCGATTTATTTTGTGCGTGTGTTCACGTTTCATAATAATAATCATTGTTTATTTATTGCATTTTCGGCTTGAAATTATACACGGCAAATATAATATCGTATGTTCATTAAAAAAAAAAAATTAATGTGGGAAATGATTTTTTACGTTAAAAAATTTAAGTTGGTACACATGTTAGGAATTGTCATACAAAACGTCAGATCGTTCTAAAAGTCACAATTATTCCGCCAGCAAAAACGTTTCTAGTTAAAAGTTATTTCCGAAGTAGACGGAAATAATAATAATAATAATCTTTATTTAGCAATATGCTATCTAAATAAATTGGTTGTATTCATTCGATGCACCTATGGCAGAGTTTCAGGATGAATTTCCAACGTTGACATTATTCATGATGAATTTAAAAATACCTTATCACGATCTGTTGCATTACTTCATGAAACGGGTTGTATTCTCTGTAAACCAGGAAGTGGTACGTACTCGGGATGCTATTAACACAGCCCAAGGAATTTTGGAAGGTGAACCTACGTGTTCTCTGCGTCGTTTATCACAAGCCGCAAGTAACATAACCTCAATATGTGTTGCCAACTAAATTTTTTAAAAATAACAGAACTCACCTTTAGAAGTGAAACCTGCATTTCGGAAACACGATTTTGGCGCCGCCTGGTGTCGGGGTGGCAAATTACTACGATTTCCGCCAAAATTTAAAAATCTACTCGTCTACACGATATATTTCAATTTAATAACACTAAAAATATAATCAATTATGTTTTTTCAGCACATAATTGATTATACTTTTAGATAGTACATAAATGAAGAAGTTACTGGTTTTGGTAAATTCTGGATTGGATTTCACAAAATAAAAATAAAAATAGGCCTACATGGAAAAAATATATTTAACAGAATAATTATATACATTACTATTAACAAAATTATTAAATATAAAAATATCACAACAATCGAGTATTAGGGTCTTGTCCAGGTGCAATGTTCCATCAGGTCTCTTCGTTCTTCTGAGGATATTTCTTTCAGGCGTCGTAACAGGTCAGTTGTTTGCCCGTATCCAGGATTCATGACATTAAAACAGTTAAAAAGTAAATTAGTGTAGTTATATTGTCTTACTTCTTGGTGTCGGAACAGCATTGCAATTCAATTTTTTGCGGAAATGGTTAACAAAATGTTTATGAATAAAATGATCTTCACATGAATGAAAATTTAAACAATGAAGACTGTTCAATATCACAAATGGTTTTCCATGTTTTAAGCTATTCTTCATTTTTGGGAAATTTATAGAAATGTTTATTTTTGTAGTCGACATTAGTTATATCGGAAAAGAAAGAATTTTGACATTCTGGATATTTACAAGAATATTTAATACGGCCTTATGATGTTTCCATTATTAATAAATACAATTGACGAGTTTATAAGACAGAATATATAATAACTTACCTTTAAACATGAATTATTAGCACTCACAGCACTATTGAGGTTAGTTTATAAAAATGGTGAGACTCATTAAGCGTTGCCGCATTTACATCGAAGTATAAAATATACAATGCACATGATTATATTTAATAAACAGTAATATTATACTTTCATGAGTTATTATGACAAATATAAGCGATAATGAGTCTAATTATGTTTAAAACATAATTTGAATTGTTAAAATTATTACTTTGTAGTGAAATTTTAAGATTATTAAAAACGGTAATCCCCATAATAAGATCTTTGATAAATCTGGCAACATCGAGGGAACCATCTTAAAAAAAGCGGCAAATTTGAAATTCCCCCTCGCCCCACTGTCCTGGGGTGGCCGATATACTTTCGTGTTGCCGATATTCGTATCTCGGCAGCACACTTGAGGTTTTTTTTTTAATGAACATACTTTACATACGTTGTAAATTTATTTCCATGGAATAAATTTGAATTTCGCGCTCTAAACGAATGAGCCGTCTGTTGAAGCCAGTGTTGCCGGATTGGGTTTTTTCCCAAAATCGGAGTAAATAAAAGTTTTGGGGTGTATTTCTTCAATCAATGGAGTATTTTATGCGAGTGGTATTTTTTGGGGAAATAAGTATGTATGAATATGTCATATTTGCTAGAAATCATTATCAATAGTGCACAACTGTAAAGAAGTCGGTCATTTTCCTCAGCGACGAGTTATTCGTTTTACTACATTAAACACACGAAAATGTCACGAAAAACCTGTGACATTTATTTATGGATGTTTAATTTTGTGAGATGCTGCACTTTCATTTAAAAAATAGGTGTGTGCCGAAAATAAAAATGAAAATGTTGTGGACAGTGACGGTTCGCAGGGTTTTTTCTGGTACGGCTGAGAACAAGAGGTGGTAATACAGATAGGTAGGGTCAGTTGCAGAGACCGCACCTATCTGTATTACCACCTCTTGTTCCTCGGCCGTACCAGAAAAAAACCCGCGAACCGTCACTGGTTATGGATAAAGATGAATAAAGAAAATTATAATACATTTTATATTTATACTACTTTTATTTTAAATACAAGAAAACGAAATGTAGCCTGAATATATGAATATTCAACCTGTTCGTTAATCTGCAAGCAAAAAATTAAGTCTTTTACAATAGTCGGTTAAATTAAGGTTAACACTATCTCCGGATTAAATGCGAAAATACGCTTTTACAATGCCTAGTTAAAGCAAGGTTAGGGTTAAGAAGCAGATAATTCGCAGTTATCTTATCCGGTGCTTGGAGTAGCAGATAAACCTCGGTTAACTCGCAGGCAATGCGCACAGCAAGCACACGCACCATACCGGCATTATAGCGATCTGCAATCGGTATTACATACAGGGGCCGTTAGAGGGCGACAAACTAGTTTCTAAAAAACATGCATTCTGGCATATTTTCACGTGGAATATTAAAAAGAAGCTCGAGGGGGCAAGGGTCGCATCAATGATTACAAACACAACTTTCTAACCTTTCCGCAAGCAAAACGAAAAATGCCAATTCTATAAACTGCGCAACCGCATGGATCCGCAATGCTGCCAACGTTGGCGTTTCGGGAGAAAATCTATCTAAGCGTTTGTAAAAGGCAGCGTGCGTTAACTGAGAGATAAACGATGGGATTAGTTAAAGAGGGTATAAGTTAACCATCATTTATCCGATGATTGTAAAAGCGGCCCTAAGACTATAGTCTTAGTAAGACTTAATTTCGTTTTCTTGTATTTATCTAATGTTTTCTGCAACAAGTAAAGTTGTTTCTAATTTGTTTACTTTTATTTTGTATATATATTTTTAATAAATCCACTGCATTTACGTTTTATTTTTAAATTTTATTATTTTTATGAAATACTTGGGGTGAATAAAAAAAATACTCTTGGCAACACTGTGTTGAACCGACCAGAGTTCGATTGTGCGGAGTGTCAAACGCCGAAAAAGCCGACTCATATATTCCTTAACTGCAGCATTTAAATTCCGTAAATACACATTAACCGCACCGAAAATGGCTCTAATACCCTTGGAATCCAACCCCGACGTGAGTACACACGAAACGCACCGAATCCCCGTGAAATTAATAATTTTATCATTTGCAGGTTATGAACAAGGTGAGTCCGAACAAAAAAAATGTTTATCCTTAAAATTACAATAGCGTACGTTATAACGATAAAAATAAACGGTATAACGTATACGGTTTACAGGGAGTTTACATCAATATAAATTTAATTACCACGTGAGTCATTGTGGATCAATAACAAGTAACACTTTCAGAATTTATATGTTTGTAAAGAAATATGAACTCGACACTAGTTTATTGCAGTTGTGTCGGCTTTTATAAATACTTCATGTTTATTTCATTCTGTTAACATTCGTAGTACAGTAGATTATATATCGAGGCGGAGAAATGCGTGATTTTTTTTAATAATAAAATATTAGCTATTGGGTATATATACTATTTTTTTTCACAAGCGGGATATTTTAAGAGTGAGAGTATATTTCTAGAACCTAACCTAGAAAAAAGTGCTGTCAGCCGTGACAGTTAAAATAAATAATAGAACCTCGTAGGGAGAGAAATTATTGTTTCTTTCGCGATTTTGCCGGCTGAGAAATCGACTTCCTTTCCGTTTGTGAAAAAAATATGTAATGGCAGGGTTACTTCATCTTTATCGTTAATGTCTACGGAATGTATGCAGTTTGTAGAACCTAACCTAGAAAAAAGTGCTGTCAGCCGTGACAGTTAAAATAAATAATAGAACCTCGTAGGGAGATAAATGATTGTTTCTTTCGCGATTTTGCCGGCTGAGAAATCGACTTTCTCTTCCGTTTGTGAAAAAAATATGCAATGGTAGGGTTACTTCATCTTTATCGTTAATGTCTACGGAATGTATGCAGTTTGTAGAACCTAACCTAGAAAAAAGTGCTGTCAGCTGTGACAGTTAAAATAAATAATAGAACCTCGTAGGGAGAGAAATGATTACATCTCTCGCGATTTCGCCGGCTGAGAAATCGACTCTTTCTCTTCCGCTTGTGAAAAAAATATGTAATGGTAGGGTTACTCGATCTGATATTTGTGAATGTTTAATGTTACGGAATGTGTGCAGTTCCTGCAAAAGATGGGGGTGACCGAATCCTGGAAACTGGTGGACGTTTACGGACTCGACTCGGAATCTCTGGCCTGGGTGCCGAAGCCCGTGCTCTCGGTCATCCTCCTGTTTCCGTGCAGCGAAAAGTATTACCAGTATTCCGCTGCCCAGCAGAAGGAAATCGAGGAGAAGGGGCAGGAGGTGTCGGAGAATCTGTACTACCTGAAGCAGCTGGTTTCCAACGCCTGCGGCACCATCGCTTTGTTGCACAGCGTCGCTAATAATACGGATAGGTACTTATTTCTACTTGTAGAATTTCAAATAACAAGATGAGCATATAGCTATTATTACAACTAGGGAAATATGAATAGTATATTTCCCGAGGTTGGCTAGTTACATCCCGAGGGCGGAGCCCGAGGGATGTATAGACAACCAAGGGAAATGTATTCATATTTCCCGTGTTGTAATCAATAGTTTTTTTTCTGATTGAAAGAATATTGTTCTGTAAATGGGAAAATATTGGATTGTAAATTTTTGAATTTATCGGATTGGTAACGTTGCTAAGGGCCTTGTTTGTAAATATCATGGTTGACTTGTTTTGGTATTTGCGTTGTTTCATAAATTGGTGAAATGTCAAACTATGTGTTAACGCAAGCAATGAAAGACCGTGAATGTTTGGTTCCCGTAAAATCCAAAGCTGTAATATCCATAAAGGATACCTTCCTAAGATATCGGAGAGCAATTAAAACAATTTTTGCGAGAAGCTCCTAATGACAATTGTTTGATGTCTATATTTCCCTAGGGAAATATAAGTGTGTTATGACATATCGTAACCAAGGCAATATTACTCGATATTGTTTCAATCAGAAAAAATATAATAATGATTTATTTATTGAAACGAGTCGTCATGTTTAAATCCAAACATTTTTGGGAATAGCTTTATATATTTTTTCAAATGTTCGTGTATATCTAAGTATATTTTTATTTGTCCATCAGGTTGGAGATTAATAATGATACTTTTAAGAATTTACTGGAGCAATCCAAGCATTTATCGCCAGCTGAACGCGGGCAAATGTTGCAGGCGGCAACCGCCGATATTATCAATATGCATCAGGAATTAGCCCAAGAGGGCCAAACCGAAGTAAGTCTAGACATACATTTTTATTCATTCGCTGACAAAATATGGAAATATTGAATAATTTATTGACAAAAAGATGCACCCTTTTATATTTGTGCTCTAATTTTGATCACAAATTTAACACGTTCGCTGCCGCCGCAATTGGGATTGCATTTACGCAAGTGTAAAGTCGGACGCGCTAGCACGTCGGCAGCAGCGAACGTGTTAAACGGAAAGTAAGTAAAATAAACATGACAATTTTCGTTATAAATTATCGACCTTAACCCGCATTTGCCCGATATTTAAATGAAAGGAAAGTAAATGATATGTTTCTCTAAATCGGAGGTTATTTTTCGCACATCCTGTCAAATGTCAATGAATAATCACCGAACGTACTTATTGTAATTAAAAAATGATAGATGGCGCAGACGATATTCTAGATATAATTTTACGAGGAGCTTTAAAATAGTCGTCCTACATATAGAACTGTGGACAGGTGTGAAGTCGGTAATAAATCCAGCAATAGATTTAAAAAATCCATATCCGAGAAAAGAAAAGCGAATCGAAACGAGTTTATTTCTGGGTTGAAGGAGTGCCCGTAACGTTTTTTTTACTCTTGATTATTAAAGTACTTGTATTGGTGATAAGAAAGTTAATTATGGAAGATGTATTTTATTTTTATTTATTTATTTCAAAAAAACGGAATATCTCCAATTTGTAATGCCAATAAAGGTCTTTTTTTTTTTGGTGATAAGAATAAGGGTTAAAATTAAGGGTTGATTTTTTGTGCTATTAATTTAGACCTTCCATAATGGTAGCTTACTTTTCTTTCCTCAGAGATATAAATTTTAAAATCTATTGCTAACCTCACACCCGTGAACTGTGGGGCATATCCGGGTTAAGATTTCACGCAGCATTACATTTATCATCATCCGTGTGTGTGAATTGCAGGCGAATCCAAACGAGCAGGTGAACCACCATTTTATCGCGTTCGTTCACAAAGACGGCGTCCTCTACGAATTGGACGGCCGCAAGGAATTCCCGATCAATCACGGACCGACCACTCCCGACACCCTCTTGGAGGTGATGAGAAACTTTTTTTTTTTATTGTAGCGTCATTCACATCACATTACCATAATTTCAGGACGCCGCGAAGGTTTGTAAAGAATTCATGGACCGAGACTCGGAAGACGTCAACTTCACCATAATGGCTCTGGCTGCGGAAAATTAAAAGGTCGCCCGGTGGCGCGCGCAGCACCCGCTTTCCTACCCGCAGGCCCCGACGACAGCTTAATTAAAAATTTATAAATACATATATATATATATAGATATATATTTTTCTTTTCGTATCTTTTGTACACCGAATTTTTTAACCCTGCACATCGATGTGTGATCAGCATTGAATTTGCGTGTGTGTCGACGGGGTGCGGTTTTCTAGTCATGCATTTTGATAACTTGAATATTTTTTAGAAACGATGTACAACGCCGGAATAATAACGATTGGAGTGGATGAGTGTTGTCTTTTGAAAATTTGGTTCGAATAAAAAATTATCATTCTGTGGTGGTCTTTGCATTTATTTAATTTAGTTAAATAAAAACTGGTTTGCATCGCAATAATCGCTTTATTGTATTATCAAACCTTTACGTGTTTGCTACCATGCGCACAATCAGGGGCTTGAGCCCTCCCCCTAAGACGTTAATATATTGAATGTTAATCACCAAACCTGGCTATGACAAAATAGTGCTTTTTGGAATTTTACCTTCTCTCTTCGTAATTGATGAATTACCGAACTGTTTTGACCAATCGTAAGCGACCCATTACGAATATGTAGAGCAAATATAAATGTTAAATGTTGTACATAAATGTGTAACATGTACTATTACCACTTATGTACCTCGCTATGTTATATACTTATTAGCCAATTACAATTAACGTCCGCCGAGTCCTTCTGCATTCGTCTTTAAACATAAAAAGTGACAGTGACATTTAAACGTCAGATTACAACTTATTGGTTAACACAATAACTACACGCCATGCCTTATTGGTACTTTCATCGCAATGGTATCTTAGTAGAGTGAGTACAACGATCTGTATCCCTAAATTTGTTCAATAAATGTATTGGACAATATATTATTCGACGGAAAATTGTTCTGTTCGTGAATTGTTCGAACGGTAATTCGTTTATTTAGTTGGTAGTCGTCCTACATTGCCATTACCGGCTAATTTAATACAAATTTAAACGTCAACCTGACAAGATTCAGTTTTAATATTTCTTTAGTTTAAGACTTTAAGCGAATAAATGTAAGGTCGAAGGTAAAGCATAGTACATAACGCGAGTTGTAACGCAATTACGCGCTCGTGAAATGAGCAAGGATTTCTAGTGTATCGTTAATCTCCAGTAATTGCATCAGTCTCTTGAAGAAAACACTGCAGATTATGAACTATTGAAAAGAATTCATGTATTCCGCGCGCTAAAACTACCAACAACTATTTTAGATGGCATACTATTACGCCACCTGGATTTTGTGCTATTGAACTTAATAAGATATTAATCTATTGAATACTTGTTGTGCTCTTTGACTATATACTTTTGAACTGCTAGCGCCACTTCATGTGTGTCCCCAAGCAACGGTGGCGCGGCGGGACCCTAAATGGTTGCGATATATTACTAAATTGGTAGCTATTTTCTGTCTATGACATATGACTATGAGCTCACATTGCATTTTGTGATACCCTGCAATTTATTCACACCTTTGAATATATAAACATTTATATTGTTAAATATTCACATATTTATTAAAAAATTGAATTAATTAATTAAATTCGTATTTCTGCGCCATTTCGCCATCTACCGGACGGTAGATGAACTGCTAAGTGCGTTTTTACAGCAGCGCCAAAATGCTTGAACTTTATACCTATAATCAAAGTGTTAAAATTCAGCAATGCGCCACACATAAAACGATAGACGATTTAATTCTGAATCGAATGATGTATAAAATAGCTGAGGAAATTAAGCGGTTTACCCGTAATTTGCGAATAAAAATTAAGCACGACACACTTACCGACATTTACAGTTCACTGTAACTTAAATACTAAATAAAGAACAATTGTGAATATTCATCAATCAAATACGGGTCCCTATTCTTATTATTAATTAACCGCTCAACTTTTTATTTTGTTAAGGCACAATATAATACAATATGAGTAATACTAATCTCCATTCCGGTGCACCCTCTGTTATCGTGGGGATAAACTAATAAACCATTATTGGATTTAATATTAGGTTTAATAATAAAAGCCTGTTTAAAAACGTAAGAAGAATGTTATCTCAGAATGAATATACTTGTAAAGAATAAATATTTAAATAATTAAACTGCAATAAACAATAGTTTAAAATAAACGCATAAAAACAGGCAACCCAATATACAGGTACCTGCAATTAATTTATTAATACTAAAAATTACCAATTTTAAAGGATTAAACTAAACTCAAAAATCAAATCTTAGGTGAGGGAATTATTATTAATTTATTTAACCCAATACCGGCATAATTGAAACACCAACATCTATTATTTTTTAATTTTATTGACACCTTCAACTAAATAAATTTAAACTATAATTAAACGTTTTAATGATGATTGAAATCAACAAATCATTTAAAAATGTAAAACATTTATATAATTCTGGTCATTACTGTGCCATCTGTCGGACAAGGTGTAAACTATTCAGCCAAAAGCCTTGAACTATAGTCAAAATGTAAAAATCCATCAAATAATGAAGCATGTCATTCTGAATCGAATTATGTGTAAAATGGCTCAGGAAACTTTGCGGTTTTTCAGTTATTTGCAAACGAAAATTTACCCGGTAATTCAGTTCACTGTAAAGCTTTCGCGTATATTGGGTTGCCTGAAATAAGACGTCTATATACCATTATTTTTTAATTTAAATATATTAATATTTAAGTAAACTTATTCTACCATTCTAAGATAAGATTCTTCTTAAGTTTTTAAATATTCTTAAAACATTAAAACAAATATTCTTAAAACATTAAAACAAATATTAAATCTACAAATGATTCACTATTTCATCCGTACAATAACAGAGGGCAACCTATATGAAGATTAGGATTTCTCATGAAGTAAGGCATTAACAAAATCAAAAGTTAAATAATTAATAAGTTATAAGTATTGGGACCCGTATTTGATTAAACAATATTGAAAATTGTTCTTGATTAAATTTTTAAGTTACAGGGAACTGTAATTGTCGGTAATTTTAATTTTAATTCGCAAATTACAAGAAAATCGCTAAATTTCCTCAGCTATTTTATACATCATTCGATTTAGAATTAAATCGTCTATCCTTAAATGTGTGGCGCGTTGCTGAATTTCAACACTTAAATTATAGGTGTAAAGTTCGAGCATTTTGGCTCTGCCGTAAAAACGCACTTAGCAGTTCATCTATCGTCCGGTAGATGGCGAAAACGCGCAAAAATGCGAATTTAATATGTTTGGCTTTCTAAGCTTTTAGATCGTAATTCTGAGGGACAATTTTGATAATTGGAACGTTAAATCATCACTAAACTTATAGTTATTTGATATTTTAAATAAACATGCTGTGAAAATCCTGAAATAATAAATACTGCCGTCGCAATTATTTAATGGTTGAATTCACTTTAATGATTCAAACGTTAATTTATGGGGAATTATTCGTTTAATAATAAACAATCAAGTAAGGTTTGTTAATGTTCGAAAATTATTGTTTATTTCTAAATTTCTTATGGAGATTTTTTTAAACTAAATAACTCCTGAACGTGTTCATCTAAAGGTGATACAGTTAGTGCAGAAAGTATTCATATACTTATTTAAGAATTTATTAAGAGTCAATATAATGCATATGTAATTTTTCATAATTTGTATTAGGAGACTAGGAACGAAAAGAGGTGACTTGTCTTAAAATGCACTTTCTAGGAATTTATTTTTCGGTAAAGAATGTCTACCCAAAATTAAAATGATCCTAACCGATCGAAACACGTGTCAGGCAACTGAAAATAAATTTATGGAACAAAACAAGCGTTTTACTTTACCCAACTTGAAGATTTTAAGCTGTTAACGATTATTAATTAAAAAATTAACATAATTTACAATAAGATGTTACTACAATTACATTAATATTACAATGATACATTATTAATTAATTAATTACTACGTATATTAATTTATTACATTCCCGCACATGGTCATAAGAGCTGAGAGTTATCTATGATTGCAAGTGTGGCATCATCGCCATTACATGTAAACGTCAGAATATTGACGTTATTAATTTTTAGGTTAAGCAGTCAGGTTGTGTTTACGATTAAAAATGGAAAAGGAAAAGATAACCATCCGTTTTAGGGGTTCTAAATTGAATAAGGTGCGCGAGCTGGACCTTTTCCCGAAAATAGAAGATACGTACAAGCAGTCTTCATCAGTGGGTGGCACCGGTGAGTCTGTAATGAGAAATTCTAATAAGAAATGGAATTGATCGTTGGTTTGGTAATACAGTGGAACCCCTCACATCCCAACTAATTGGGGCTGTAGCCTGTTCAGATTAGCCGAAAACTATCCATAACGAGCCCTCGTTACGGTATAGGACTGTAGGTTCGGATTTGACGGGTTTTACTGTATACATCCCTTTTCTTGCGGCTTGTGATTTTAAATGGTGCGCTGCAGGATTTAAATGCTTGCTTGTGCATGTAAGGTGTTTCGCTGCCAATGACACACGTGTAGGGTCGAGCAGCTCCCACGGGGCAGACTGATGAAATCCAGTCGGCAGTAAAAGTGTTAAAAAGATGATCAAAAGTAACTTATAACATGAACAAAATTTCTATGATTTGTATGCACATGTTGAATTTGGTTCTTGTTTATCACGTGGTGAAACATTTCTAATATTTAGGGTTGTTAAAATCGGGCAAATTGTGAAACCAACCAAGTGCCTCATTTAAACAATCCTAGCTATAATTAATTCGCAATCAATCTCTGAATTCCATTAATTAACAATCAGGTTGATCCGATATATGCACCTATCTTCGATGTCCTTTGAAGTTGCCTGTTACGAGTACCTACCATGAAATATATTTTCCGTTTATTTAGTGTATTTGTTGACACGCTCCAACAACAGGAAAATAATCAAAAGTTATTGATGTAATATATATCTGTGTTGCAGTGTCCGTTCTCACATTCCTAATAATATCTTGGTTGGTTTATTCGGAAGTGAAATACTATATGGACAGCAAGTTTATATTCCGTTTCTCACCGGACACGGAGTTCGATGCAAAACTTAAAATAAATGTTGACGTTACAGTCGCCATGCCTTGCTCAAGTAAGTTCTTTACATATTTTCCCGGTGACTGCACGCTGTTTGACTTTGGCTTTATATACAAACATCTTTATTGAAATTTTTTTACATACAGTGAAATATATGTCCCGTTTTAAGATATATGTCCCGTTTTCAGATTGTATCTCTATTACTAAAATAATTAAAATGTCAGAATAAAATTAGAATGATTCCTGTACCCATTAGGTTTTTTTTCCTCATTAATTTAAATATTTAATAACCGGTAGAACTACCAGAATCTTCAAACCTATTTAAACTCCATCACCACAACTATTTCCTAAACTGTAGAACCACCCGAATCACACATTAGATTATTTAGTTATTCCGTTCACGTTATTAGATATCGGCGCCGACATTCTCGACTCGACGAACCAGAACGCGTTTAAGTTCGGTCAGCTCGAGGAGGAGAACACGTGGTACGAGCTGTCGCCCAACCAACGGATACACTTCGAGAACAAGCGGCACTTCAATTCTTATCTACGCGAGGAATACCACGCGATCAAAGTTAGTGCTAAACCCCAATAAAACCACACCGGTGTACGCCAGTTTTTTTTTATCGGCAGGACCTGCTCTGGAAACGCAGTTTTTCGCAAATGTTCAACGACATGCCGTCGAGGTCGGATTTCCCGAAACGACCGTTTGACGCGTGCCGAATACACGGCTCGTTGGTCCTGAACAAGGTCGCCGGCAATTTCCACATTACGGCGGGAAAGAGCCTGAACTTGCCCCGGGGACATATACACATAAGTCCGTTTCTTTCGATGGAGGACTACAATTTCACGCACCGCATCGACCGGTTGAGTTTCGGTGATCCGAGTCCCGGTATCGTGCATCCCTTGGAGGGCGACGAATACATTTCCGACGGATGTAAGCGACATATCGTCGTCGGCTTACAACCAAAACCAGATAAGTTACAATTCTACAGTTTTAAAGTTATAAATTTTTGAATATTTTTATTTCCTTGATGACACACGAAAGTAAAAAATTATAAAAAAAATATTTGCAGTTGAGATGAAATTTAAAAAAAAATATAAAACAATTAAGAAAGGATTATTCTTTCCAAATTACTTTGGTTTTTGAAAATGCACCGATTTTTAAAAGAGTTACAAATTTTTAAATATTTGTATTTCCTTGATGACACGCGAAAGTAAAAAATTATAAAAAAAATACTTGCAGTTGAGATAAAATTTAAAAAAAATTATAAAACAATTAAGAAAGGATTATTCTTTCCAAATTACTTTGGTTTTTGAAAATGCACCGATTTTTAAAAGAGTTACAAATTTTTGAATATTTGTATTTCCTTGATTACACGTGAAAGTAAAAAATTATAAAAAAAATACTTGCAGTTGAGATAAAATTAAAAAAAAAATATAAAACAATTAAGAAAGGATTATTCTTTCCAAATTACTCTGGTTTTTGAAAATGCACCGATTTTTAAAAGAGTTACAAATTTTTGAATATTTTTATTTCCTTGATTACACGTGAAAGTAAAAAATTATAAAAAAAATACTTGCAGTTGAGATAAATTTTTTAAAAAATTATAAAACAATTAAGAAAGGATTATTCTTTCCAAATTACTTTGGTTTTTGAAAATGCACCGATTTTTAAAAGAGTTACAAATTTTTGAATATTTTTATTTCCTTGATTACACGTGAAAGTAAAAAATTATAAAAAAAATACTTGCAGTTGAGATAAAATTTAAAAAAAATTATAAAACAATTAAGAAAGGATTATTCTTTCCAAATTACTTTCGTTTTTAAAAATGCACCGATTTTTAAAAGAGTTACAAATTTTTGAATATTTTTATTTCCTTGATGTGACACGTGAAAGTAAAAAATTATAAAAAAAATACTTGCAGTTGAGATAAAATTTTAAAAAAATTATAAAACAATTAAGAAAGGATTACTCTTTCCAAATTACTTTGGTTTTTGAAACATAATAAATTAAGTTTCGTAAGTACTACTCTTTGTGGCGCAACCTAGTGGGATTTCTGTCACTCAAGATGTCAAAAAAGTCTAATCCATGGCTAGATGGAGTATATACGGTTTTGCCAGTACTTAAGTGTAGTGAGTTTTAGGCCCAGAACTGCGATTATCTCAAAAATAACAAAATTGTACTCATCTGGTTTTGGTTGTAAGCCGATGATAGATATATATTCCAGAGCTGTACTGTATGTGAAATTTTTAGTCTCGACGCTGTATCAGTATTTCATCACAGTGGTGCCCACGAGCGTGAAAACTTTTTTGACATCCGTGGAAACGTACCAGTACAGCGTGAAACATTTGTCGAGGCCCATCAACCACGATCAGGGCAGCCACGGCATGCCCGGGATTTATTTCAAGTACGACGTTTCCGCTCTGAAGGTCACCATCAACCAGGAACGCGATCACCTCGGCATGTTTGTGGCTAAACTGTGTTCTGTGATCGGCGGAATATACGTATGCTCAGGTAAATTCAATTCTCGACAATGAAACCCACCATTTATAAAATATTTTCAGGCCTATTCAACAGTACAATTCAATTAATCGTAAATCTAGTCATGTGCAATTGGAGGAGGAGGAAAAACACGACACCGACGATTGAAAACGTGCGGCAGACGAATCTGGTGTTTGACGACAAGGCCGATAAGACTCTTATACCAGAAGTCGTTCCCGTGACGGTCACCTGAATCTCGTTTTAATCTTGTTATCGTGTGCGTGTGTGTGTTTTAATAAACGGTTTTATTTTTATTGAAACGTTTTATTAAAACTGTAACAGTCGATGCAGGAATATAAATGCAGTCGCGAGACGACCGGAAATGAGGTTCAGCTTCGATGCCGAGGAGGCGTGTATGCTGTTGATGTCCATCGGGATGATCGTGTTTTCGGTTTCCACTTGGATCGGCGTTATCACTTCCTCTTTTAAATCTGGAAGAAAAAATAAATACAATTCGATTGCTTGTTTTTTCTTGATAAGGTTTGCAAAATGGATAAGTGAAGAGACTGTGCGAAGTAGAGTTGGAGTTGCATAACAAAGTAGGTATAAAAATGTATACAGAAAAGTGCTAAATAAAGCTATTATTATTATTATAAATCAAATTATAATGAGTTGCAAGTGTCTGATAGTTAAATATGATTCATATGTTGACGTACACAACTAATAACTAATTTATAAGTTGTTCTTGTTTTTAAATTAAATCACAATCTTATTTACTTTATTATATTATATAATTTTTCTATTGGGATAGAAATGATTTATTATTATTATTATTTTCGCTAACGGGAACGAAATTTATTTATTTATTTATTGATTACGGATTCACCAATTTACAATAAAAAATGGTGATATGGCCATCATGTTACTTTCTCCGACTTGATGGTATCATTTATATTTGCGCTTTTACGGTTTATTTTCAATTGAAATCATATTTTAAATGTACATCGAGCGTTGCGTAGACTCGGATGAAACTGACGTTTAAAACGTCAAAATCATGAAAGATGGGAAAATTATACTTCAAAGTCAAAAACTCAGTTTACTCAAAAACTAAAGATATTTCGAAAAAAACTTATTCTTTATAAGTTGTTCATTTTGGCATTCTCTACAATTATTATTAACATAAATTTGCTGTAACTATTAGCGTTTCATAATTGTATACCAAAAATGAAAAAAAAATTAATACATTTTTTTCTCGAATAACAATGATTTTATGAAAAATATTTTTAAACCAAAGATGTTGATTTCTTTGTTGCCTTCAATATTTGCTTAAATATTTTTGTGATATTTTTCATATTTAAGAAAATATTGGCAAAAAACAAAAAACAGTTAAGGTAAACACCCACTTCCGGTGTTCGAAATTTTACGAAAAGCTATTTAGTTCTTCAGATTATCAAATAAGACGTATGTTCAAAGTTTCATATCAATTGCTCTATTAGTTTTTGAGATACAGCGCGCACAACAGACACACACGCACACACACACACACAGACACAATTTTTCCTGAAACACGGTAACAAAAGTACAAATATACGATATAAATTCAAGTGTGCTATTGATTATCATTAACAAAATTAATAAAGCAGAAAATGTGTAAATAATAAAGTATAATAAACTATATAAAATTATGTAGTCATATGTGAAGTGTCAAAATGCTTGGTATATTCTCGTTCACGGGTTGTTCTGAAGCCGGCTTTACTCTCCCCAAGTTTGCAACGACCATATTTATTATTCTCCATTTTTTTAAGCAAGTTTATTTAAACAGATTTGAAGATTATAACATTATCAGTTATTCAACGTTTCAGTTACCAAAATCATAACTCCGTACGGCGAGTTGTCAGCTTTTAAACAATTCAATCAATCTAGTTCGTAATTACCGCCGCGTCAGCGCCACCTACCGGACTATCGCTGAACTACTAGGTGAGTATTACTACTACTAGCGCCAAAACTTTAGAACTACCAAATAACCTATAACCAAAATGTAAAAATTTAATTACGGGTTGCACATGGATTGATAAAAGATTTAATTCTGAATCGATTGATGTATTAAATGGCTGCTAAAGATACGCGGTTTTGCAGTATTTACCAAATACAAATTATTGTCGGTAATTCAGTTCGCTGTAAAACTTAATTTCAAAATTTAAATGCATTAAAAAGACAAAAAGTGAAATAAACACACGGTTTTCATTAAATAAACCAGTATTCACTTAGAAATAACTATAGAAAATTATAATTAACTTTGTTTTGTATAACTTATATATTTATTTTTGTGACTTAAGTTTCGGTAATTTCAAATAAGAAACACTTCTTGTTTGAAAATGGTAATTGTATTACCGAAACTTGAGTCACAAAAATAAATATATAAGTTATACAAAACAAAGTTAAAAGTGTTTTATTATAATATTTAAAATGTATAACGAAGTAGAAGCCTCCAGCATAAACAACTAGAGAAAACTTTAAATTTCGATATTAAGCTTTACAGAAAACTGAATTACCGACTTGTACATTTTCACTTGCAAATTACAATAAAATCGTTTAATTCTTTAGCTAATTCATACATCATTCGATTTAGAATTAAATATTCTATCATTTCATATGCAACTCGTTGCTGAATCATTGCATTTTGGCTTTACGTATTAAGTTCGGACGTTTTGGCGCTAGTAGTACCCAACATGCACTTGGCAGTTCAGCGATAATCCGGTAGGTGGCGCTGACGCGGTGGTAATTACAAACATTTAATTGAATGTTTAAAAAATCATAACGGTGTTAACTGTGAGAGTTTAATTGTTTACAAAATAAAAGGTTAAAACTGAAATTTAAAAATCCAATATTCAGTTATTGAAATGTTAGTATAAATGTATAAATCAGTGTTTCTCAACCTTTTGTGGCCGAACGCCCACTACTTTATTCGCCCCCCTTAAAATTTTAATAACTCAAAATAAAGTTTAAAGTTTCTTGTGTGTTCCAATTAAGTATGGTTTAAAAGGATATTAAGAAATATTTATATCGAAATCTGAATTTTTTGATTTTATACAATTGCCAAGATATTGAACGTGTTTTTGATGAATATGATGAATTATTTATTAAAATGTAAAGAGTTTATTACATTATTATGAAAAATTAATATTGGATTAACGAAAACTGTTCAAAGGCAACAAATTCACGATTTCGATTTTTACTTTCTCCGTTACGAAGTACGAGAAAGTATTGTAATCATGATTTTTTTTCAAAATTTTTTTTACGGAAGTATCCGTTTTGGAGTCCCTAGATGTCATTTCAATAATTTCTGGAAAAAAAATTGTGTCTGTGTGTGTGTGTGTGCGCTGTATCTCAAAAACTAATAAAGCAATTGATATGAAACTTTCAACATACGTCTTATTTGATAATCTGAAGAACTGAAAAGCTTTTGGTAAAATTTCGTACACCGGAAGTGGGCGTATACCTTAACTGTTTTTTGTTTTTTGCCAATAGTTTCTTAGATATGAAAAATATCATAAAAACATTTAAACAAACATCGAAGACAACAAAGAAATTAACATCATTTACTTGAAAATATTTTTCATAAAATCATTTTTATTAGAGAAAAAAATTAATTATTATTTTTCTAATTTTTGGTTTATAATTATGAAACGATAATAGTTACAGCAAATTTATGTGAATAATAATTGCAGAGAATGCCAAAATGAACAACTTCTAAAGAATAAGTTTTTTTCGAAATCTCGTTAGTTTTTGAGTAAACCGAGTTTTTGAATTTGAAGTATAATTTTTCCATCTTTTATGATTTTGACGTTTTAAACGTCAGTTTCATCCGAGTTTACGCAACGCTCGATGTATATTTAAAATATGATTTCCATTGAAAATAAACCCATGAAAACGTAAATATAAAGTCGGAGAAAGTAACATGATGGCCACATCACCATTTCTTTTAAATTGCCGTGGTGTGAGTGGGTGTGTGTGTGTCTGCTGTGTGCGCTGTATCTCAAAAACTAATTGAGCAATTGAAACAAAACTTTGAACATAGGTCTTATTTAATAATCCGAAGAACTAGAAAGCTTTTGGTAAAATTTCGTACACCGGAAGTGGGCGTTTACCTTAACTGTTTTTTGTTTTTTGCCAATATTTTCTTAAATATGAGAAATATCACAAAAACATTTAAACAAACATCGAAGACAACAAAGAAATGAATAGCTTTTGCTTGAAAATATTTTTCATAAAATCATTGCTATTCGAGAAAAAAATTTATTAATTTTTTTTCATTTTTGGTATATAATTATGAAACGCTAATAGTTACAGCAAATTTATGTGAATAATAATTGTAGAGAATACCAAAATGAACAACTTCTAAAGAATAAGTTTTTTTCGAAATATCGTTAGTTTTTGAGTAAACCGAGTTTTTGAATTTGAAGTGTAATTCTTCCATCTTTCATAATTTTGACGTTTTAAACGTCAGTTTCATCCGAGTCTACAAAACACTCGATGTACATTTAAATTGAAAATAAACCGTGAAAGCGTAAATATAAATGATACCATCAAGTCGGAGAAAGTAACACGATGGCCACATCACCATTTTTTTAAATTGCCGAGGTGTTAAAAGCATTTCTTGATAATGATGATTTATATGCCAAAAGTATAAAACAATATTCAACGAAAATTGGCAAACTCTGAAATTTTTCAAGATCAATGTCAACAAAATCGCGTTTTTGATTTTGAAAAGTTGCTTTACTTCCGAACGCCTTGCTCGATTTTGGTGATTTAAATTCCAAAATGTAGCGAATTGAGTGTGTTTTAAAAAATTATAAAGAAATGTACATATCGTTCAAAGAAAGTTGCCAAAATCTGTTTGTTTTTCAAGTTCTAAGGTAACAAAATCGTGTTTTTGATTTTGAAAAATTGTTTAACTTCCGTACAGCTTGCTTGATTTTGATGATTTACATTCCAAAATGTAGCAAATTCGGTGACCGGCGTAAATAGATTGAAAAAGAAAATATTACCAGCTCCGATCGTGGCGAATCGAAGTATGGGACTCGGCTTCGACCATCCGTACCGATTCCTGGACACCAGCAGGGCTTCGTATATGGTCTTCTCCTTCAGACCCCGAATGGTGTACAGTTTCGAGTACATCGGTCCCGTGTTCGAGCTGTGTTCGGTCGGTATCGTCAGCTTCGTCCAATCCGGTTTATTCAAAACCGTCTTCGGCCTGTAGACTCTGAACCACAGATTGTACTCGATTATCGGCGTGTAACTGTCCACTTCCCAAATTAGAGTGTACGACGTTTTCGAGTCGACGTTTTTATCGTCCGTCCGCTTGAAAACGCCAGGATTCGGAACACCTACAAAGTGCAAAATGTAAGGGTTTAATTTTTTTAGAAATATTTCTGTTTTCTGCGAAAGTAGTTTAAATTTAGTTACTATTTTATGGGCTTGGTAAACCTCAGATTGTAGATTAGATTTTTACTTAAAATATGTTTATTAATCCTTAACGAACGAGCGAATTTTTGTAGAACGATTATTATTTTTTTAATTTTTAGTTTATAATTATAAAACGATAATAGTTACAGCAAATTTATGTTAATAATAATTGTAGAGAATGCTAAAATGAACAACTTATAAAGAATAAGTTTTTTTGAAATCCCTTTAGTTTTTGAGTAAACTGAGTTTTTAAAATTGAAGTATAATTTTTCATAATTTTGACGTTTTAAACGTCAGTTTCATCCAAGTATACAAAATGCTCGATGTACATTTAAATTGAAAATTTAAGCGTAAATATAAATGATACCATCAAGTCGGAGAAAGTAACATGATGGCCACATCACCATTTTTATATTTTTTTAAGTGGCATTCGTTCGTTGTTGATAATCATCTCTTGCCTGAAAGTTGAATTTGCACGTCTCCCTGTCCCAAATCGTTAGCCGCTCTGCACGTGTATATTCCGAAGTCGCTCCTTTGTATGCTTCTGATGAGTAGCGTGTGTTTATCACCGTCGACTATGTGCACCACCCTGCTGCCCAATTGTACCGGAATCTCGCTCTTCAGCCACGTCACCACCGCCAAAGGATCCGCGGACACTTTGCACTCCAATTGCACCCTGAGTCCCGGCGCCGTGTGGATCCAAGAGCGCGAGGTCATGATCTCCGGGGGATCTAAAACTTAAATTTGTAATTGTGGTGGAGAGTTCGGTCGGTCGGTGTTGCTTTGCTGACATATTATGTTGAGCTCGATTTCGGCCTGGACAGGTTCTCCGACTCCGTTCGCGGCCCTGCACGTGTACACGCCGGCGAGGTGGCGATCGGAAGCCGTGAATCTCAGAGCTTCTCTGTTATCCAGAAGGTGCAAGTCCTCTCCCTAGAATTGAAATATAATCTTAGATGAGGATTAGATGAGGATTAAAGTAAAAGTTAATCCGGAGGGTGGTGGGTGGCCCCTATCTTACAATCCAATCAGTTAGACATGGCACAGTGTTGCTGCAAATGAAATAATTTACAGAAACGAATTAATAAATAACGTTTCTACGTTTTCGTTATTATTCTACACCTGTGCAACTCTCGTTGGTGTTCAACTGGTTGGATTGTAGGATAGTGCCCACCCACCACCCTTTATATAAACCTTAACTCAAGCTACAAAACCACGTTCGTGTAATCAAATTTCTTTGTAAATTCATTGGTGATGGAGGTTTAACAACAGCCGAAAACGAAAGTGTGTGTGTGTCTGTCTGTGCGCGCTGTATCTCAAAAAATAATAGAGCAATTGATATGAAACTTTGAACATACGTCTTATTTGATAATCCGAAAAACTGAAAAGCTTTTGGTAAAATTTCGTACACCGGAAGTGGGCGTTTACCTTAACTGTTTTTTGTTTTTTGCCAATATTTTCTTAAATATGAAAAATATTACAAAAATTATTAAACAAACTTTGAAGACAACAAATAAATGAACATCTTTGGCTTAAAAACATTTTTATTCGAAAAAAAATATATTTTTTTAAATTTTTGGTTTATAATTATAAAACGATAATAGTTACAGCAAATTTATGTTAATAATAATTGCAGAGAATGCTAAAATGAACAACTTATAAAGAATACGTTTTTTTCGAAATCCTTTTGGTTTTTGAGTAAATTGAGTATTTAAATTTTTCCATCTTTCATAATTTTGACGTTTTAAACGTCAGTTTCATCCTCTCGATGTACATTTAATATATGATTTCAATTGAAAATAAACCATGAAAGCGTAAATATAAATGATACCATCAAGTCGGAGAAAGTAACATGATGGCCACATCACCATTTTTTATATTTTTTTATTCTTCAACTACTTAAATATTAATTTTTAAAATTCAAATTTTTACATGTGTAATTATTTTTCTTTCGAACTGTTCTACTTAATATTCAGCCCTAATTCGTACGCAAAACATTCCATTTAACTATAATAATAATAATAATAATAAACTTTATTTAGCACTACTGCAATACAATTGTTATAATATTTTGATAAAAATTATGCATAAAAATATAACATGGTATCAATATAATATATTTTACTTAAACTATAAAAATATGTAAATAATATTAAACCTATACTGCTGATCGTTATGTTAAAATAATAGATTTATTTCGTACTTTATATCTTCATATTTTCCGGCGGAATTTACCTTCGTACTCCACGTGATTATAGGCTGAGGCACACCGTCGGCCTTGCAAGACATTTTGACCTCCTCTCCCAGCTTAACCTGCAGGAAACCCTCTACAGGATCGGGTCGAATCGAAGGAGGATCTGAAGATTAAATAAGCGTTTCGATTAAACTTTAATTGGGAACACGATGAATGACTCACGAAGAACTTCGATGGCGTGGACTTGTCTCACTTCGCCCCATGGTGGAGGTCTGATGATTTCGCAGGTGTATTCACCAGTATCCTGGGGTTTCACGCTGACGACCTCCAGCGATCCGTTTCCCCATAATTTGAACCTATCGGGTGGCATCAGAGGCGGAGGACCACTGTCCGCTATTTGAATGTTGTCGTGATACCATTTAATTCTCATATTAAAAACTCCATCTAAAAAAATAACGGCAAGCAACATATAATAGTATATTGTACAACGAGAATATAAACTATTTGCTCCACTCGCCTACGGCTCGTTCCGCAAACATCGTTCTCGTGATTAATAGCCATCATTATATGCTCGTTGTACAATATACTTTGTTCACGAAAATTAAAATCAAAATTAATTATATAATTAATTTAACCATTAAAAAATTGCTGCGGCAATATTTATTATTGCAGAATTTTTACAGCACTTTTATTTCAAAAGGTTAAAGGATTATATGTTTGTCGGTCATTTAATGCTTACATTATCAAAATCATCCCTTGGAATTGCTATTTAGAAGCTTTTAAAAAATTTTGTTCGGATTTCCGCGCCTCGTCGCCATCTATTAGACGGTGGCTGAACTGCTAAGTGATGTTTTTGAACAGCGCCAAAATGCTCGAACTTTATACTTATTGTCAAAGTGTTAATATTTAGCAATGGGCTGTGCACGAAACGATAGACGATTTAATTCTGAATCGAATCGTGTATAAAATAGCTGAGGAAATTTAGCGGTTTTCCTGTAATTTGCGAATGAAAATTAAGCACGACACACTTACCGACATTTACAGTTCACTGTAACATAAAAATTCAATAAAGGAGAATTTGCTATATTCTTCAATCAAATACTGGTTACAATACTTATTCCTGATTAAACATTCAACTATTTATATTGTTAATGCATTACAATAAGAGAAATATACGAGAAATCATAATCTAAGTAGAGGGCTCCACCTGTTATCGTGGGGATAAACTACTTAATAATTTGTGGATGTAATAATTGTTGTAATAATAAAAGAATATTTAAAAACTTAAAAAGAATGTTGTCTCATGATTAAATAAATTCACTTGTGGATATTTACGTACTTAAATTGCAGAAACAATATTTTATAATATACACGCCTAATCCCAAGCAACCCGATATACGCATAACTCGAATTAATTTATTATTAAAAACTTCTAATTTTATACGTAACAGGGACAAAACTATAAGTGTAATCCTGAGTAAAGCTTCAAAAATAGGGGGAATATTTAAGTATTTCAATTGCGGAAACAATGGTATTATATTAATGCCTACTTGTAGGCAACCCAATATACTATAACTAATATTATTTTTTATTAAAAACTTCTAATTTTAAATATAATAGCGACACAAGCATGACTGTAATCCTTGACAACGCTTTAAAAATATTACACTTATGGTTTTGTCCCTGTTACGATTAAACTATATTAAACATGCAAATGCGTGTTTAAGAAATTGATGCTGCCCGTAGAATTAAATAATGCGCACATTATAATATTTACGTTAACAAAAGCTTTTAAACATTTTACGTTCGAATTACCACGTCTTGTCGCCATCTATTCGACGATGGCCGAACTGCTAAGTGATGTTTTTGAACAGCGCCAAAATGCTCGAACTTTATCCTTATAATCAAAGTGTTAATATTCAGCAATGCGCTGTACACGAAACGATAGACTATTCAATTCTGAATCGAATGGTGTATAAAATAGCTGAGGAAATTCAGCGGTTTTCCTGTAATTTGCGAATGAAAATTAAGCACGACACACTTACCGACATTTACAGTTCACTGTAACATAAAAATTCAATAAAGGAGAATTTGCTATATTCTTCAATCAAATACGGTTTACAATACTTATTCCTGATTAATCATTCAACTATTTATATTGTTAATGCATTACAATAAGAGAAATATACGAGAAATCATAATCTAAGTAGAGGGCTCCACCTGTTATCGTGGGGATAAACTACTTCATATTTTGTATCCTTATAATCAAAGTGTTAATATTCAGCAATGCGCTGTACACGAAACGATAGACGATTTAATTCCGAATCGAATGGCGTATAAAATAGCTGAGGCAATTTAGCGGTTTTCTTGTAATTGGCGAATGAAAATTAAGCACGACACACTTACCGACATTTACAGTTCACTGTAACTTAAAAATTAAATGCACAACAATTTGCTATATTCTTCAATGAAATACGGGTCCCAATACCTATTACTGATTACTAAATTAACTTTTTATATTATTAATGCATTACAATAAGAGAAATATATGAGGAATCCTAATCTTCATAGAGGGTACCCTCTGTTATCGTGGGGATAAACTACGTTTTCATTTGTGGATTTAATAATTGTTTTAATAATGAAAGAATATTTAAAAACTTAAAGACTGTTATCTTATAATAAAATAAATTTACTTGTAGATATTTTCGTATTTAAATTGCAGAAACAATACATTATAATATATCTGCCTAATTATAGGCAACCCGATAAAGGCATAACTACTATAAAAAACTTCCAATTTTAAAGGTGACAGTGACAAAACCATAAGTGTAATCCTCAGTAAAGCTACAAAAATAGTGCGAATATTTAAGTATTTAAATTGCAAAAATGATTATATTACATAAACGCCAACTTACAGACAATGCAACACACGCATACATAATATTAATATTAATTTATTACTAAAAACTTCCAATTTTAAACGTGACAGGGACAAAACCATAAGTATAATCCTCCGTAAAGCTTAAAAAATAATGTGAATATTAAAGTATTTAAATTGCAGAAATAATTTTATTATGTAAACGCCTGCTTACAGGCAACCCAATACACGTATAACTAATAATGATTTATTATTTAAAACTTCAAATTTTAATCGTAACAGGGACAAAACGATAAGTGTAATATTTTTTTAGCGTTGCTAAGGATTACACTCATGCTTGTGTCGCTATTATATTTAAAATTAGAAGTTTTTAATAAAAAATAATATTAGTTATAGTTAATTAGGTTGCCTACAAGTAGGCGTTTATATAATACTATTGTTTCCGCAATTTAAATACTTAAATATTCCCACTATTTTTGAAGCTTTACTCAGGATTACACTTATGGTTTTGTGTCTGTTACGTATAAAATTAGATTTTTTTAATAATAAATTAATTCGAGCTATGCGTATATTGGGTTGCTTGGGATTAGGCGTGTATATTATAAAATATTGTTTCTGCAATTTAAGTACGTAAATCTCCACAAGTGAATTTATTTAATCACGAGACAACATTCTTTTTAAGTTTTTAAATATTCTTTTATTATTACAACAATTATTACATCCACAAATTATGAAGTAGTTTATCCCCACGATAACAGGTGGAGCCCTCTACTTAGATTATGATTTCTCGTATATTTCTCTTATTGTAATGCATTAACAATATAAATAGTTGAATGATTAATCAGGAATAAGTATTGTAAACCGTATTTGATTGAAGAATATAGCAAATTCTCCTTTATTGAATTTTTATGTTACAGTGAACTGTAAATGTCGGTAAGTGTGTCGTGCTTAATTTTCATTCGCAAATTACAGGAAAACCGCTGAATTTCCTCAGCTATTTTATACACCATTCGATTCAGAATTGAATAGTCTATCGTTTCGTGTACAGCGCATTGCTGAATATTAACACTTTGATTATAAGGATAAAGTTCGAGCATTTTGGCGCTGTTCAAAAACATCACTTAGCAGTTCAGCCACCGTCTAATAGATGGCGACGAGGCGCGGAAATCCGAACGAAAATTTTTAAAAGCTTCTAAATAGCAATTTTAAGGGATGATTTTGATAATGTAAGCATTAAATGACCACCAAACATATAATCCTTTAATCTTCTGAAATAAAAGTGCTGTAAAAATCCTGCAGTAATAAATATTGCCGCAGCAATTTTTTAATGGTTAAATTGATTTTAATGATTCAAATTGCAATTTACAGAGGTATTAATGGTTTAATAATAAACAATAATAGTATATTGTACAACGAGCATATAATGATTTGCTCCAGTCGCCTACGGCTCGTTCCGCAAACATCGTTCTCGTGATTAATAGCCATTATATGCGAGTTGCACACTATACTTTGTTCACGAAAATTAAAATCAAGATCAAAATTTCATTTAAAATTACAATTAGAATCAAAATTAAAATCAAAATCAAAATTAAAGTTGTAATTACAATTACAATTGAAAACAATTAAAAATCAAAGTTAAATTCAATATTAAATAGGGTAAACAAAATATTATCATAAATCGCGTTCTGTGAATCAAAGCGCGAATTAGCGTGTTTAATGACCATATTAAACACGCGAATGCGTGTTTAATGAAATTGAGTGTTAAATGTACCCCATTAATGTGCTGCCCGTAGAATTAAATAATGCGCACATTATAACATTTTCGTGAACAAAATATATTCAGATATTCATTTAGGGTATTTTTTTTTAGAAAAAAGTACAGGTAGAGGTACACAGTACAAATTAGTGAAAACTTGTCAGGTGAGACAAAGCCTGATTTGGCATATGAGGATAAAATTAAATTTAATAACTTAACACTAAAAACTTTAAAAAACTTAAAACTAAAACTTAAAGTGGCATGCTTTCATTCATAGGAGTTGTAATGAATATGGTTCTTTCTCGCACAAGAAATTAAACAAACATTTTTTAAAGTTTTTATAATTGACCTATAGGTATAGCCCATTCACAGTAATGTTTTCTTTATTTTCCATCTACTGTCAATAATACGTTGTATTGTAATTTCTGTAAATGATGATTATTTATATATCATAGACTAAAATGCAAATTTTCAAGTTTGTGGCAATTTCGTAGACGTGGATAACTTGAGAATTGCTGTAAACTGTTTTAATTAAGGCTTTTAACTTGTAATTTAGTGCAGGTATGTATACAGAATCACTTTTGAAGTTTTCTTGTCTTAATTATAGAATTTCCAAACTCTTACCATTACTGGTTGTATCCAAATAACAGGGCAACAAAACCGTATTGTTTTCGTGCGCTTTAACAGTGGTGGGAACACTTTTAAACTCCTCGCCGGAAGTGCAGCCCGCGCACCGGAAAAACAAACAGACGAACGCGAATTTCCCAATTTCCACCATCCTCAGCAACATTGCACCGCGCACTCCGTTTGATATTGTGCCCGTCGACGACAACAGCTCCCGACTAACGCACGCACATCGAGAATAATTGAAAATTACACCGGAGGGGCGCTCACTTAACAATCTATTCATTACCAATTTAAGACCGAAACGCGCAAACGAGAAACGAAGAAAGGTACGAAACGAAAATGGACGGCGGCGTCGTCATGTGGAAAATGAGGAAGAAAGTGATTTTTCGCGTGCGGGCGCTCGTTAATTGCCGTAATTGGGCCGCAACGCCGCGTCACCGTTTCTTTATTAATCGGATTAAAGAATTTGAGGGCGAGTCGGAGGAGTGCGAGCGATGATTACGTCCTTTAACTCGATATTGTATACGAATTAGCGTGTAATTGGATAAAAGATCTTTTCAGTGTGTCGTTCGTTCCCTTTTGTGGAGCCGGTCAAAGCTCACTTCGGTCAATTTGTCGAGTGTCTGGTGAAATTCAGAAGACGACATTAACAAAAAAATGGTGATGTGCCCATCATGTTACTTTCTCCGATGGTATCATCATTTATATTTACGTTTTCATGGTTTATTGTCAATTGAAATCATGTTTTAAATGTACATCGAGCATTGCGTAAACTCGGATGAAACTGACGTTTAAAACGTCAAAATTATTAAAGATGGAAAAATTATACTTCAAATTCAAAAACTCAGTTTACTCAAAAACTAAAGGGATTTCGAAAAAAACTTATTCTTTATAAGTTGTTCATTTTAGCATTCTCTACAGTTATTATTAACATAAATTTGCTGTAACTATTATCGTTTTATAATTATAAACCAAAACTTAAAAAAAAATAATAAATTTTTTTCTCGAATAAAAATGATTTTATAAAAATGTTTTCAAGCAAAAGATGTTCATTTCTTTGTTGTCTTCAAAGTTTGTTTAAATGTTTTTGTGATATTTTTCATATTTAAGAAAATATTGGCAAAAAACAAAAAAACCATTAAGGTAAACGCCCACTTCCGGTGTACGAAATTTTACCGAATGCTTTTCATCTCTTCAGATTACCAAATGAGATGAATGTTCAAAGTTTCACATCAATTGCTCGATCAATTTTTGAGATACAGCGCGCACAGACAGACACACACACACACACACAACACACACACACAGACACCATTTTCTTTTCCAGAAATTGTTGAAATGGCGTCAAGGGACACCAAAACGGATATTTCCGTAAAAAAAAAAATTGAAAAAAAATCACTATCACAATACTTTCTCGTACTATGTAACGGAGAAAGTAAAAAAAAATGTTTAATTTACGAGGGATTATTTTAACATCACGAGCCGTTATATATTTATTTTCCCTAAATTTTGAATAACAACTGTTACGCTTAAAATAAAAAGTTTTTAATATTAAAATGAGTTACGAGTATATCAGGTTGCCTATGATTAGGCGTTTATAGCATATTATTTTTTTATTTCAACAGCACATGTACATGATCTTCGCTAACAATTGCGAGTTTGTATGTAATTAAACGTTCCAATGATTAAATTTTTCAAATCATTTGTAGTTTCAGGCCTTCAGTAATTTTTGCCGTGATTGCGCCATCTGTCAGCCGACGGCCGAACTACTAAGTAATTATTGGGATCAGCGCCAAAACCAAAGAACTTTATACGTATAATCAAAATTATGTAATAAGCTGTACATCAAAAGATAATATATTTCATCCTGAATCGAATTATGTTTAAAATAGCTAAGCAAACCCGGCAGTTTTCCGGTAATTTATGAATAAAAATTTTCTGTCGGTAATTCAGATTACTGCAAATCTTACAGTTGAAATTTACAGCATTTTGCCATATTCTCTAAGCTCTAATTGTTATTATCCAGTCATTTTTCAATGAAATATTTGTTTTAATGCATTAAATTAAGGAAAAACGTATTTTGCTTGGTTTTGACACTAATCGCAATCAATGCTGCCATTGCACCTTGTGCTGAAATGATCCAGTAACAATCCCAAGTACGGTAATAACAACACTAACAGTCAGACATCGCAAGACAACTTCTAACACTTATGCGAACTAAACGAAAATTAAATAATACATTGAAATAATACGATATGTGGCGCCACCTATGCTTTATTTGTAGCAACTGAATATATCCATTGAAAGTGCATTTCAAGACACACAACCTCATTCAAACTAAACGCATCCATTGAATGAGCATTTCAAGACAAACAACCTTTCAAACTAAATCCATGGAAAGAGCATTTCAAGACTTACAACCAATTAACATTTCAAGACAAACATTCAGAAAATACATCATAACGTCGTCACACTTTTTTGGGACACCCCGTATAATCAAAAGTAATTTTTCTAAATCCGCCGCAGAAAGTAGATAAAACCTGCAAAATTTCAAAATCCTAACTCAATTAGAAAATGAGCAAACAAGATAAAATTTGGACAGTTTTTTTTTTCTCTGAAACCGCTTAACCGATTTGAATAAAATTTTAGGGGTATATAGAGAATCGTAAAAGGCACCCAAACAAGCAATAAAATATATAGCATGTAGTTTAAAAAAATACATCATCATGTCGTAACATTTTTTTTGGACATCCTGTATAATTAAAAATTAGTTTTCTAATTCCGCCGAAGGATGTAGGTAAAGTCTGCAAAATTTCAAAATTCCGACTCTATTAGAAACTGAGCAAAGAGAAGATGAAATTTAAACATTGTGTATCCCGGCGAATGCACCAGAAAATAATTTTCATTAGTTCACTCTGAAATTATTGTACCAATTTAAACAAAATTTCGTAAAAGGCTTAGTTACATCCTCGAAAGGTCCGATCCGCAGGCTGTGGGGGAGGTCACTTCCAGTTTAAATGTTATAGTCCAAAAACCCTAGTAAACGATGGAAAGGCGAGGGTATATGTATAGTCGCGTACAACACGTAAAATCAAAATCGTGAAACGTTAAAATCATGAAAAAAAAAACTCTGTCAAAAATAATTACTCTACACGCTTTTTCACGTCATTAAGAACCGTCATAAATTTTTTCAAATCGTTCTGTGGCCGAACATTTTTTCATGCATTTTTTCCTAAGTAATACTATAGAAAAAATGGACAAAATCATGAAATAACCAAAATTCCGCAAACTTTCGATCGAATTTTTGAAGAGAAATGACCTCTTTTCGTTCCTAGTCTACTGAATCTTTCATTTATGTTCTAAAAATTTTAAATTCTAATTCCACATGCATTCATTCATTCATTCATCGTTGACAATATAGGATCGATAGAATTAATTAGCTTTTAGGGCCCTTAAAAGGGCCGTTTTTTATGTGTAGGGTTGCCGATCCTTTTCTTTTGTCACATCTCCTGAAGATCATAGTGTGGTCGACTACCTTTTCTTGGGAGGTGATTTCTCCTGACGGTCACAAATACCTCTTGTTTCAGATTTGCAATCCGCGTTCAAATTGGATCTTTCGTTCGACCGCTACAGCCGTTCAAAGTGTAAAAAATCGACTTTTTTCAAAAAATTTCATGGTGACTGGCTAACTTTTTTGCAATTTTTTCTGGATGAAATTTTTTAACTGCAATCGTTTTATCTCGTTCTTCTGATGAAAAAAAAGGTATACTTCAATGGTCTACGATGATTATTAAGAAAGTTGATTTTTTCGATTTTTTCCATTTTCGAGTTTTTTTGCTGACGCGTCACGGCCTTAAAATTGACATTTGTTCCTGCGAAAAAACATTTTCTGAAGCGTCTTGAAGCGATCTTTCGAGTGACGTCAAGAAACTCCGGATCCAACCAGTGGTTTCTTCAGGAAATCATTTTTAGTGGAATTTTTGTTAAAAAGTAAGAAGGGGGGACCCTTGGATAAAATTTCGGGTTTTTGTCAAAAATTAAAAATCTTCAATTTTATTCAAATCCGACTAATTGGCACACGAGGAACACAGATCTTCAATCCGCGTTCAAATTGGATTCTTCGTTCGGCCGCTACAGCCGTTCAAAGTGTGAAAAAATCGACTTTTTTCAAAAAAATTCACGGTGACTGGCTAACTTTTTTGCAATTTTCTCTGGATGAAATTTTTTAACGGCAATCGTTTTATCTCGTTCTTCTGATGAAAAAACAGGTAAAACACAAGCGTCTACGATGATTATTAAGAAAGTTGATTTTTTCGATTTTTTCCATTTTCGAGTTTTTTTGCTGACGCGTCACGGCCTTAAAATTGACATTTGTTCCTGCGAAAAAACATTTTCTGAAGCGTCTTGAAGCGATCTTTCGAGTGAAGTCAAGAAACTCCGGATCCAACCAGTGGTTTCTTCAGGAAATCATTTTTAGTGCAATTTTTGTTAAAAAGTAAGAAGGGGGGACCCTTGGATAAAATTTCGGGTTTTTGTCAAAAATTAAAAATCCCCAATTTTAATCAAATCCGACTAACTGACACACGAGGAACACAGATCTTCAATCCGCGTTCAAATTGGATTCTTCGTTCGGCCGCTACAGCCGTTCAAAGTGTGAAAAAATCGACTTTTTTCAAAAAATTTCATGGTGACTGGCTAACTTTTTTGCAATTTTCTCTGGATGAAATTTTTTTACGGCAATCGTTTTATCTCGTTCTTCTGATGAAAAAAAAGGTAAAACACAAGCGTCTACGATGATTATTAAGAAAGTTGATTTTTTCGATTTTTTCCATTTTCGAGTTTTTTTGCTGACGCGTCACGGCTTTAAAATTGACATTTGTTCCTGCGAAAAAACATTTTCTGAAGCGTCTTGAAGCGATCTTTCGAGTGACGTCAAGAAACTCCGGATCCAACCAGTGGTTTCTTCAGGAAATCATTTTTAGTGCAATTTTTGTTAAAAAGTAAGAAGGGGGGACCCTTGGATAAAATTTCGGGTTTTTGTCAAAAATTAAAAATCCCCAATTTTAATCAAATCCGACTAACTGACACACGAGGAACACAGATCTTCAATCCGCGTTCAAATTGGATTCTTCGTTCGGCCGCAACAGCTGTTCAAAGTGTGAAAAAATCGACTTTTTTCAAAAAAATTCACGGTGACTGGCTAACTTTTTTGCAATTTTCTCTGGATGAAATTTTTTAACGGCAATCGTTTTATCTCGTTCTTCTGATGAAAAAACAGGTAAAACACAAGCGTCTACGATGATTATTAAGAAAGTTGATTTTTTCGATTTTTTCCATTTTCGAGTTTTTTTGCTGACGCGTCACGGCTTTAAAATTGACATTTGTTCCTGCGAAAAAACATTTTCTGAAGCGTCTTGAAGCGATCTTTCGAGTGACGTCAAGAAACTCCGGATCCAACCAGTGGTTTCTTCAGGAAATCATTTTTAGTGCAATTTTTGTTAAAAAGTAAGAAGGGGGGACCCTTGGATAAAATTTCGGGTTTTTGTCAAAAATTAAAAATCCCCAATTTTAATCAAATCCGACTAATTGGCACACGAGGAACACAGATCTTCAATCCGCGTTCAAATAGGATTCTTCGTTCGGCCGCAACAGCTGTTCAAAGTGTGAAAAAATCGACTTTTTTCAAAAAATTTCACGGTGACTGGCTATCTTTTTTGCAATTTTCTCTGGATGAAATTTTTTAACGGCAATCGTTTTATCTCGTTCTTCTGATGAAAAAACAGGTAAAACACAAGCGTCTACGATGATTATTAAGAAAGTTGATTTTTTCGATTTTTTCCATTTTCGAGTTTTTTTGCTGACGCGTCACGGCTTTAAAATTGACATTTGTTCCTGCGAAAAAACATTTTCTGAAGCGTCTTGAAGCGATCTTTCGAGTGACGTCAAGAAACTCCGGATCCAACCAGTGGTTTCTTCAGGAAATCATTTTTAGTGCAATTTTTGTTAAAAAGTAAGAAGGGGGGACCCTTGGATAAAATTTCGGGTTTTTGTCAAAAATTAAAAATCCACAATTTTAATCAAATCCGACTAACTGACACACGAGGAACACAGATCTTCAATCCGCGTTCAAATTGGATTCTTCGTTCGGCCGCTACAGCTGTTCAAAGTGTGAAAAAATCGACTTTTTTCAAAAAATTTCACGGTGACTGGCTAACTTTTTTGCAATTTTCTCTGGATGAAATTTTTTAACGGCAATCGTTTTATCTCGTTCTTCTGATGAAAAAACAGGTAAAACACAAGCGTCTACGATGATTATTAAGAAAGTTGATTTTTTCGATTTTTTCCATTTTCGAGTTTTTTTGCTGACGCGTCACGGCTTTAAAATTGACATTTGTTCCTGCGAATAAACATTTTCTGAAGCGTCTTGAAGCGATCTTTCGAGTGACGTCAAGAAACTCCGGATCCAACCAGTGGTTTCTTCAGGAAATCATTTTTAGTGCAATTTTTGTTAAAAAGTAAGAAGGGGGGACCCTTGGATAAAATTTCGGGTTTTTGTCAAAAATTAAAAATCCACAATTTTAATCAAATCCGACTAACTGACACACGAGGAACACAGATCTTCAATCCGCGTTCAAATTGGATTCTTCGTTCGGCCGCTACAGCTGTTCAAAGTGTGAAAAAATCGACTTTTTTCAAAAAATTTCACGGTGACTGGCTAACTTTTTTGCAATTTTCTCTGGATGAAATTTTTTAACGGCAATCGTTTTATCTCGTTCTTCTGATGAAAAAACAGGTAAAACACAAGCGTCTACGATGATTATTAAGAAAGTTGATTTTTTCGATTTTTTCCATTTTCGAGTTTTTTTGCTGACGCGTCACGGCTTTAAAATTGACATTTGTTCCTGCGAATAAACATTTTCTGAAGCGTCTTGAAGCGATCTTTCGAGTGACGTCAAGAAACTCCGGATCCAACCAGTGGTTTCTTCAGGAAATCATTTTTAGTGCAATTTTTGTTAAAAAGTAAGAAGGGGGGACCCTTGGATAAAATTTTGGGTTTTTGTCAAAAATTAAAAATCCACAATTTTAATCAAATCCGACTAATTGGCACACGAGGAACACAGATCTTCAATCCGCGTTCAAATTGGATTCTTCGTTCGGCCACTACAGCCGTTCAAAGTGTGAAAAAATCGACTTTTTTCAAAAAATTTCACGGTGACTGGCTAACTTTTTTGCAATTTTCTCTGGATGAAATTTTTTAACGGCAATCGTTTTATCTCGTTCTTCTGATGAAAAAACAGGTAAAACACAAGCGTCTACGATGATTATTAAGAAAGTTGATTTTTTCGATTTTTTCCATTTTCGAGTTTTTTTGCTGACGCGTCACGGCTTTAAAATTGACATTTGTTCCTGCGAAAAAACATTTTCTGAAGCGTCTTGAAGCGATCTTTCGAGTGACGTCAAGAAACTCCGGATCCAACCAGTGGTTTCTTCAGGAAATCATTTTTAGTGCAATTTTTGTTAAAAAGTAAGAAGGGGGGACCCTTGGATAAAATTTTGGGTTTTTGTCAAAAATTAAAAATCCACAATTTTAATCAAATCCGACTAATTGGCACACGAGGAACACAGATCTTCAATCCGCGTTCAAATTGGATTCTTCGTTCGGCCACTACAGCCGTTCAAAGTGTGAAAAAATCGACTTTTTTCAAAAAATTTCACGGTGACTGGCTAACTTTTTTGCAATTTTCTCTGGATGAAATTTTTTAACGGCAATCGTTTTATCTCGTTCTTCTGATGAAAAAACAGGTAAAACACAAGCGTCTACGATGATTATTAAGAAAGTTGATTTTTTCGATTTTTTCCATTTTCGAGTTTTTTTGCTGACGCGTCACGGCTTTAAAATTGACATTTGTTCCTGCGAAAAAACATTTTCTGAAGCGTCTTGAAGCGATCTTTCGAGTGACGTCAAGAAACTCCGGATCCAACCAGTGGTTTCTTCAGGAAATCATTTTTAGTGCAATTTTTGTTAAAAAGTAAGAAGGGGGGACCCTTGGATAAAATTTCGGGTTTTTGTCAAAAATTAAAAATCCACAATTTTAATCAAATCCGACTAACTGACACACGAGGAACACAGATCTTCAATCCGCGTTCAAATTGGATTCTTCGTTCGGCCGCTACAGCTGTTCAAAGTGTGAAAAAATCGACTTTTTTCAAAAAATTTCACGGTGACTGGCTAACTTTTTTGCAATTTTCTCTGGATGAAATTTTTTAACGGCAATCGTTTTATCTCGTTCTTCTGATGAAAAAACAGGTAAAACACAAGCGTCTACGATGATTATTAAGAAAGTTGATTTTTTCGATTTTTTCCATTTTCGAGTTTTTTTGCTGACGCGTCACGGCTTTAAAATTGACATTTGTTCCTGCGAATAAACATTTTCTGAAGCGTCTTGAAGCGATCTTTCGAGTGACGTCAAGAAACTCCGGATCCAACCAGTGGTTTCTTCAGGAAATCATTTTTAGTGCAATTTTTGTTAAAAAGTAAGAAGGGGGGACCCTTGGATAAAATTTTGGGTTTTTGTCAAAAATTAAAAATCCACAATTTTAATCAAATCCGACTAATTGGCACACGAGGAACACAGATCTTCAATCCGCGTTCAAATTGGATTCTTCGTTCGGCCACTACAGCCGTTCAAAGTGTGAAAAAATCGACTTTTTTCAAAAAATTTCACGGTGACTGGCTAACTTTTTTGCAATTTTCTCTGGATGAAATTTTTTAACGGCAATCGTTTTATCTCGTTCTTCTGATGAAAAAACAGGTAAAACACAAGCGTCTACGATGATTATTAAGAAAGTTGATTTTTTCGATTTTTTCCATTTTCGAGTTTTTTTGCTGACGCGTCACGGCTTTAAAATTGACATTTGTTCCTGCGAAAAAACATTTTCTGAAGCGTCTTGAAGCGATCTTTCGAGTGACGTCAAGAAACTCCGGATCCAACCAGTGGTTTCTTCAGGAAATCATTTTTAGTGCAATTTTTGTTAAAAAGTAAGAAGGGGGGACCCTTGGATAAAATTTTGGGTTTTTGTCAAAAATTAAAAATCCACAATTTTAATCAAATCCGACTAATTGGCACACGAGGAACACAGATCTTCAATCCGCGTTCAAATTGGATTCTTCGTTCGGCCACTACAGCCGTTCAAAGTGTGAAAAAATCGACTTTTTTCAAAAAATTTCACGGTGACTGGCTAACTTTTTTGCAATTTTCTCTGGATGAAATTTTTTAACGGCAATCGTTTTATCTCGTTCTTCTGATGAAAAAACAGGTAAAACACAAGCGTCTACGATGATTATTAAGAAAGTTGATTTTTTCGATTTTTTCCATTTTCGAGTTTTTTTGCTGACGCGTCACGGCTTTAAAATTGACATTTGTTCCTGCGAAAAAACATTTTCTGAAGCGTCTTGAAGCGATCTTTCGAGTGACGTCAAGAAACTCCGGATCCAACCAGTGGTTTCTTCAGGAAATCATTTTTAGTGCAATTTTTGTTAAAAAGTAAGAAGGGGGGACCCTTGGATAAAATTTCGGGTTTTTGTCAAAAATTAAAAATCCACAATTTTAATCAAATCCGACTAACTGACACACGAGGAACACAGATCTTCAATCCGCGTTCAAATTGGATTCTTCGTTCGGCCGCTACAGCTGTTCAAAGTGTGAAAAAATCGACTTTTTTCAAAAAATTTCACGGTGACTGGCTAACTTTTTTGCAATTTTCTCTGGATGAAATTTTTTAACGGCAATCGTTTTATCTCGTTCTTCTGATGAAAAAACAGGTAAAACACAAGCGTCTACGATGATTATTAAGAAAGTTGATTTTTTCGATTTTTTCCATTTTCGAGTTTTTTTGCTGACGCGTCACGGCTTTAAAATTGACATTTGTTCCTGCGAATAAACATTTTCTGAAGCGTCTTGAAGCGATCTTTCGAGTGACGTCAAGAAACTCCGGATCCAACCAGTGGTTTCTTCAGGAAATCATTTTTAGTGCAATTTTTGTTAAAAAGTAAGAAGGGGGGACCCTTGGATAAAATTTTGGGTTTTTGTCAAAAATTAAAAATCCACAATTTTAATCAAATCCGACTAATTGGCACACGAGGAACACAGATCTTCAATCCGCGTTCAAATTGGATTCTTCGTTCGGCCACTACAGCCGTTCAAAGTGTGAAAAAATCGACTTTTTTCAAAAAATTTCACGGTGACTGGCTAACTTTTTTGCAATTTTCTCTGGATGAAATTTTTTAACGGCAATCGTTTTATCTCGTTCTTCTGATGAAAAAACAGGTAAAACACAAGCGTCTACGATGATTATTAAGAAAGTTGATTTTTTCGATTTTTTCCATTTTCGAGTTTTTTTGCTGACGCGTCACGGCTTTAAAATTGACATTTGTTCCTGCGAAAAAACATTTTCTGAAGCGTCTTGAAGCGATCTTTCGAGTGACGTCAAGAAACTCCGGATCCAACCAGTGGTTTCTTCAGGAAATCATTTTTAGTGCAATTTTTGTTAAAAAGTAAGAAGGGGGGACCCTTGGATAAAATTTCGGGTTTTTGTCAAAAATTAAAAATCCACAATTTTAATCAAATCCGACTAACTGACACACGAGGAACACAGATCTTCAATCCGCGTTCAAATTGGATTCTTCGTTCGGCCGCTACAGCTGTTCAAAGTGTGAAAAAATCGACTTTTTTCAAAAAATTTCACGGTGACTGGCTAACTTTTTTGCAATTTTCTCTGGATGAAATTTTTTAACGGCAATCGTTTTATCTCGTTCTTCTGATGAAAAAACAGGTAAAACACAAGCGTCTACGATGATTATTAAGAAAGTTGATTTTTTCGAGTTTTTTTGCTGACGCGTCACGGCTTTAAAATTGACATTTGTTCCTGCGAAAAAACATTTTCTGAAGCGTCTTGAAGCGATCTTTCGAGTGACGTCAAGAAACTCCGGATCCAACCAGTGGTTTCTTCAGGAAATCATTTTTAGTGCAATTTTTGTTAAAAAGTAAGAAGGGGGGACCCTTGGATAAAATTTTGGGTTTTTGTCAAAAATTAAAAATCCACAATTTTAATCAAATCCGACTAATTGGCACACGAGGAACACAGATCTTCAATCCGCGTTCAAATTGGATTCTTCGTTCGGCCACTACAGCCGTTCAAAGTGTGAAAAAATCGACTTTTTTCAAAAAATTTCACGGTGACTGGCTAACTTTTTTGCAATTTTCTCTGGATGAAATTTTTTAACGGCAATCGTTTTATCTCGTTCTTCTGATGAAAAAACAGGTAAAACACAAGCGTCTACGATGATTATTAAGAAAGTTGATTTTTTCGATTTTTTCCATTTTCGAGTTTTTTTGCTGACGCGTCACGGCTTTAAAATTGACATTTGTTCCTGCGAAAAAACATTTTCTGAAGCGTCTTGAAGCGATCTTTCGAGTGACGTCAAGAAACTCCGGATCCAACCAGTGGTTTCTTCAGGAAATCATTTTTAGTGCAATTTTTGTTAAAAAGTAAGAAGGGGGGACCCTTGGATAAAATTTTGGGTTTTTGTCAAAAATTAAAAATCCACAATTTTAATCAAATCCGACTAATTGGCACACGAGGAACACAGATCTTCAATCCGCGTTCAAATTGGATTCTTCGTTCGGCCACTACAGCCGTTCAAAGTGTGAAAAAATCGACTTTTTTCAAAAAATTTCACGGTGACTGGCTAACTTTTTTGCAATTTTCTCTGGATGAAATTTTTTAACGGCAATCGTTTTATCTCGTTCTTCTGATGAAAAAACAGGTAAAACACAAGCGTCTACGATGATTATTAAGAAAGTTGATTTTTTCGATTTTTTCCATTTTCGAGTTTTTTTGCTGACGCGTCACGGCTTTAAAATTGACATTTGTTCCTGCGAAAAAACATTTTCTGAAGCGTCTTGAAGCGATCTTTCGAGTGACGTCAAGAAACTCCGGATCCAACCAGTGGTTTCTTCAGGAAATCATTTTTAGTGCAATTTTTGTTAAAAAGTAAGAAGGGGGGACCCTTGGATAAAATTTTGGGTTTTTGTCAAAAATTAAAAATCCACAATTTTAATCAAATCCGACTAATTGGCACACGAGGAACACAGATCTTCAATCCGCGTTCAAATTGGATTCTTCGTTCGGCCACTACAGCCGTTCAAAGTGTGAAAAAATCGACTTTTTTCAAAAAATTTCACGGTGACTGGCTAACTTTTTTGCAATTTTCTCTGGATGAAATTTTTTAACGGCAATCGTTTTATCTCGTTCTTCTGATGAAAAAACAGGTAAAACACAAGCGTCTACGATGATTATTAAGAAAGTTGATTTTTTCGATTTTTTCCATTTTCGAGTTTTTTTGCTGACGCGTCACGGCTTTAAAATTGACATTTGTTCCTGCGAAAAAACATTTTCTGAAGCGTCTTGAAGCGATCTTTCGAGTGACGTCAAGAAACTCCGGATCCAACCAGTGGTTTCTTCAGGAAATCATTTTTAGTGCAATTTTTGTTAAAAAGTAAGAAGGGGGGACCCTTGGATAAAATTTCGGGTTTTTGTCAAAAATTAAAAATCCACAATTTTAATCAAATCCGACTAACTGACACACGAGGAACACAGATCTTCAATCCGCGTTCAAATTGGATTCTTCGTTCGGCCGCTACAGCTGTTCAAAGTGTGAAAAAATCGACTTTTTTCAAAAAATTTCACGGTGACTGGCTAACTTTTTTGCAATTTTCTCTGGATGAAATTTTTTAACGGCAATCGTTTTATCTCGTTCTTCTGATGAAAAAACAGGTAAAACACAAGCGTCTACGATGATTATTAAGAAAGTTGATTTTTTCGATTTTTTCCATTTTCGAGTTTTTTTGCTGACGCGTCACGGCTTTAAAATTGACATTTGTTCCTGCGAATAAACATTTTCTGAAGCGTCTTGAAGCGATCTTTCGAGTGACGTCAAGAAACTCCGGATCCAACCAGTGGTTTCTTCAGGAAATCATTTTTAGTGCAATTTTTGTTAAAAAGTAAGAAGGGGGGACCCTTGGATAAAATTTTGGGTTTTTGTCAAAAATTAAAAATCCACAATTTTAATCAAATCCGACTAATTGGCACACGAGGAACACAGATCTTCAATCCGCGTTCAAATTGGATTCTTCGTTCGGCCACTACAGCCGTTCAAAGTGTGAAAAAATCGACTTTTTTCAAAAAATTTCACGGTGACTGGCTAACTTTTTTGCAATTTTCTCTGGATGAAATTTTTTAACGGCAATCGTTTTATCTCGTTCTTCTGATGAAAAAACAGGTAAAACACAAGCGTCTACGATGATTATTAAGAAAGTTGATTTTTTCGATTTTTTCCATTTTCGAGTTTTTTTGCTGACGCGTCACGGCTTTAAAATTGACATTTGTTCCTGCGAAAAAACATTTTCTGAAGCGTCTTGAAGCGATCTTTCGAGTGACGTCAAGAAACTCCGGATCCAACCAGTGGTTTCTTCAGGAAATCATTTTTAGTGCAATTTTTGTTAAAAAGTAAGAAGGGGGGACCCTTGGATAAAATTTCGGGTTTTTGTCAAAAATTAAAAATCCACAATTTTAATCAAATCCGACTAACTGACACACGAGGAACACAGATCTTCAATCCGCGTTCAAATTGGATTCTTCGTTCGGCCGCTACAGCTGTTCAAAGTGTGAAAAAATCGACTTTTTTCAAAAAATTTCACGGTGACTGGCTAACTTTTTTGCAATTTTCTCTGGATGAAATTTTTTAACGGCAATCGTTTTATCTCGTTCTTCTGATGAAAAAACAGGTAAAACACAAGCGTCTACGATGATTATTAAGAAAGTTGATTTTTTCGAGTTTTTTTGCTGACGCGTCACGGCTTTAAAATTGACATTTGTTCCTGCGAAAAAACATTTTCTGAAGCGTCTTGAAGCGATCTTTCGAGTGACGTCAAGAAACTCCGGATCCAACCAGTGGTTTCTTCAGGAAATCATTTTTAGTGCAATTTTTGTTAAAAAGTAAGAAGGGGGGACCCTTGGATAAAATTTTGGGTTTTTGTCAAAAATTAAAAATCCACAATTTTAATCAAATCCGACTAATTGGCACACGAGGAACACAGATCTTCAATCCGCGTTCAAATTGGATTCTTCGTTCGGCCACTACAGCCGTTCAAAGTGTGAAAAAATCGACTTTTTTCAAAAAATTTCACGGTGACTGGCTAACTTTTTTGCAATTTTCTCTGGATGAAATTTTTTAACGGCAATCGTTTTATCTCGTTCTTCTGATGAAAAAACAGGTAAAACACAAGCGTCTACGATGATTATTAAGAAAGTTGATTTTTTCGATTTTTTCCATTTTCGAGTTTTTTTGCTGACGCGTCACGGCTTTAAAATTGACATTTGTTCCTGCGAAAAAACATTTTCTGAAGCGTCTTGAAGCGATCTTTCGAGTGACGTCAAGAAACTCCGGATCCAACCAGTGGTTTCTTCAGGAAATCATTTTTAGTGCAATTTTTGTTAAAAAGTAAGAAGGGGGGACCCTTGGATAAAATTTTGGGTTTTTGTCAAAAATTAAAAATCCACAATTTTAATCAAATCCGACTAATTGGCACACGAGGAACACAGATCTTCAATCCGCGTTCAAATTGGATTCTTCGTTCGGCCACTACAGCCGTTCAAAGTGTGAAAAAATCGACTTTTTTCAAAAAATTTCACGGTGACTGGCTAACTTTTTTGCAATTTTCTCTGGATGAAATTTTTTAACGGCAATCGTTTTATCTCGTTCTTCTGATGAAAAAACAGGTAAAACACAAGCGTCTACGATGATTATTAAGAAAGTTGATTTTTTCGATTTTTTCCATTTTCGAGTTTTTTTGCTGACGCGTCACGGCTTTAAAATTGACATTTGTTCCTGCGAAAAAACATTTTCTGAAGCGTCTTGAAGCGATCTTTCGAGTGACGTCAAGAAACTCCGGATCCAACCAGTGGTTTCTTCAGGAAATCATTTTTAGTGCAATTTTTGTTAAAAAGTAAGAAGGGGGGACCCTTGGATAAAATTTCGGGTTTTTGTCAAAAATTAAAAATCCCCAATTTTAATCAAATCCGACTAATTGGCACACGAGGAACACAGATCTTCAATCCGCGTTCAAATTGGATTCTTCGTTCGGCCACTACAGCCGTTCAAAGTGTGAAAAAATCGACTTTTTTCAAAAAATTTCACGGTGACTGGCTAACTTTTTTGCAATTTTCTCTGGATGAAATTTTTTAACGGCAATCGTTTTATCTCGTTCTTCTGATGAAAAAACAGGAAAAACACAAGCGTCTACGATGATTATTAAGAAAGTTGATTTTTTCGATTTTTTCCATTTTCGAGTTTTTTTGCTGACGCGTCACGGCTTTAAAATTGACATTTGTTCCTGCGAATAAACATTTTCTGAAGCGTCTTGAAGCGATCTTTCGAGTGACGTCAAGAAACTCCGGATCCAACCAGTGGTTTCTTCAGGAAATCATTTTTAGTGCAATTTTTGTTAAAAAGTAAGAAGGGGGGACCCTTGGATAAAATTTTGGGTTTTTGTCAAAAATTAAAAATCCACAATTTTAATCAAATCCGACTAATTGGCACACGAGGAACACAGATCTTCAATCCGCGTTCAAATTGGATTCTTCGTTCGGCCACTACAGCCGTTCAAAGTGTGAAAAAATCGACTTTTTTCAAAAAATTTCACGGTGACTGGCTAACTTTTTTGCAATTTTCTCTGGATGAATTTTTTTAACGGCAATCGTTTTATCTCGTTCTTCTGATGAAAAAACAGGTAAAACACAAGCGTCTACGATGATTATTAAGAAAGTTGATTTTTTCGATTTTTTCCATTTTCGAGTTTTTTTGCTGACGCGTCACGGCTTTAAAATTGACATTTGTTCCTGCGAATAAACATTTTCTGAAGCGTCTTGAAGCGATCTTTCGAGTGACGTCAAGAAACTCCGGATCCAACCAGTGGTTTCATCAGGAAATCATTTTTAGTGCAATTTTTGCTAAAAAGTAAGAAGGGGGGACCCTTGGATAAAATTTCGGGTTTTTGTCAAAAATTAAAAATCCCCAATTTTAATCAAATCCGACTAACTGACACACGAGGAACACAGATCTTCAATCCGCGTTCAAATTGGATTCTTCGTTCGGACGCAACAGCTGTTCAAAGTGTGAAAAAATCGACTTTTTTCAAAAAATTTCACGGTGACTGGCTAACTTTTTTGCAATTTTCTCTGGATGAAATTTTTTAACGGCAATCGTTTTATCTCGTTCTTCTGATGAAAAAACAGGTAAAACACAAGCGTCTACGATGATTATTAAGAAAGTTGATTTTTTCGATTTTTTCCATTTTCGAGTTTTTTTGCTGACGCGTCACGGCTTTAAAATTGACATTTGTTCCTGCGAAAAAACATTTTCTGAAGCGTCTTGAAGCGATCTTTCGAGTGACGTCAAGAAACTCCGGATCCAACCAGTGGTTTCATCAGGAAATCATTTTTAGTGCAATTTTTGCTAAAAAGTAAGAAGGGGGGACCCTTGGATAAAATTTCGGGTTTTTGTCAAAAATTAAAAATCCCCAATTTTAATCAAATCCGACTAACTGACACACGAGGAACACAGATCTTCAATCCGCGTTCAAATTGGATTCTTCGTTCGGCCGCTACAGCCGTTCAAAGTGTGAAAAAATCGACTTTTTTCAAAAAATTTCACGGTGACTGGCTAACTTTTTTGCAATTTTCTCTGGATGAAATTTTTTAACGGCAATCGTTTTATCTCATTCTTCTGATGAAAAAACAGGTAAAACACAAGCGTCTACGATGATTATTAAGAAAGTTGATTTTTTCGATTTTTTCCATTTTCGAGTTTTTTTGCTGACGCGTCACGGCTTTAAAATTGACATTTGTTCCTGCGAAAAAACATTTTCTGAAGCGTCTTGAAGCGATCTTTCGAGTGACGTCAAGAAACTCCGGATCCAACCAGTGGTTTCTTCAGGAAATCATTTTTAGTGCAATTTTTGTTAAAAAGTAAGAAGGGGGGACCCTTGGATAAAATTTCGGGTTTTTGTCAAAAATTAAAAATCCCCAATTTTAATCAAATCCGACTAACTGACACACGAGGAACACAGATCTTCAATCCGCGTTCAAATTGGATTCTTCGTTCGGCCGCTACAGCCGTTCAAAGTGTGAAAAAATCGACTTTTTTCAAAAAATTTCACGGTGACTGGCTAACTTTTTTGCAATTTTCTCTGGATGAAATTTTTTAACGGCAATCGTTTTATCTCGTTCTTCTGATGAAAAAACAGGTAAAACACAAGCGTCTACGATGATTATTAAGAAAGTTGATTTTTTCGATTTTTTCCATTTTCGAGTTTTTTTGCTGACGCGTCACGGCTTTAAAATTGACATTTGTTCCTGCGAAAAAACATTTTCTGAAGCGTCTTGAAGCGATCTTTCGAGTGACGTCAAGAAACTCCGGATCCAACCAGTGGTTTCTTCAGGAAATCATTTTTAGTGCAATTTTTGTTAAAAAGTAAGAAGGGGGGACCCTTGGATAAAATTTCGGGTTTTTGTCAAAAATTAAAAATCCCCAATTTTAATCAAATCCGACTAATTGGCACACGAGGAACACAGATCTTCAATCCGCGTTCAAATTGGATTCTTCGTTCGGCCACTACAGCCGTTCAAAGTGTGAAAAAATCGACTTTTTTCAAAAAATTTCACGGTGACTGGCTAACTTTTTTGCAATTTTCTCTGGATGAAATTTTTTAACGGCAATCGTTTTATCTCGTTCTTCTGATGAAAAAACAGGAAAAACACAAGCGTCTACGATGATTATTAAGAAAGTTGATTTTTTCGATTTTTTCCATTTTCGAGTTTTTTTGCTGACGCGTCACGGCTTTAAAATTGACATTTGTTCCTGCGAAAAAACATTTTCTGAAGCGTCTTGAAGCGATCTTTCGAGTGACGTCAAGAAACTCCGGATCCAACCAGTGGTTTCTTCAGGAAATCATTTTTAGTGCAATTTTTGTTAAAAAGTAAGAAGGGGGGACCCTTGGATAAAATTTTGGGTTTTTGTCAAAAATTAAAAATCCACAATTTTAATCAAATCCGACTAATTGGCACACGAGGAACACAGATCTTCAATCCGCGTTCAAATTGGATTCTTCGTTCGGCCACTACAGCCGTTCAAAGTGTGAAAAAATCGACTTTTTTCAAAAAATTTCACGGTGACTGGCTAACTTTTTTGCAATTTTCTCTGGATGAATTTTTTTAACGGCAATCGTTTTATCTCGTTCTTCTGATGAAAAAACAGGTAAAACACAAGCGTCTACGATGATTATTAAGAAAGTTGATTTTTTCGATTTTTTCCATTTTCGAGTTTTTTTGCTGACGCGTCACGGCTTTAAAATTGACATTTGTTCCTGCGAATAAACATTTTCTGAAGCGTCTTGAAGCGATCTTTCGAGTGACGTCAAGAAACTCCGGATCCAACCAGTGGTTTCATCAGGAAATCATTTTTAGTGCAATTTTTGCTAAAAAGTAAGAAGGGGGGACCCTTGGATAAAATTTCGGGTTTTTGTCAAAAATTAAAAATCCCCAATTTTAATCAAATCCGACTAACTGACACACGAGGAACACAGATCTTCAATCCGCGTTCAAATTGGATTCTTCGTTCGGACGCAACAGCTGTTCAAAGTGTGAAAAAATCGACTTTTTTCAAAAAATTTCACGGTGACTGGCTAACTTTTTTGCAATTTTCTCTGGATGAAATTTTTTAACGGCAATCGTTTTATCTCGTTCTTCTGATGAAAAAACAGGTAAAACACAAGCGTCTACGATGATTATTAAGAAAGTTGATTTTTTCGATTTTTTCCATTTTCGAGTTTTTTTGCTGACGCGTCACGGCTTTAAAATTGACATTTGTTCCTGCGAAAAAACATTTTCTGAAGCGTCTTGAAGCGATCTTTCGAGTGACGTCAAGAAACTCCGGATCCAATCAGTGGTTTCATCAGGAAATCATTTTTAGTGCAATTTTTGCTAAAAAGTAAGAAGGGGGGACCCTTGGATAAAATTTCGGGTTTTTGTCAAAAATTAAAAATCCCCAATTTTAATCAAATCCGACTAACTGACACACGAGGAACACAGATCTTCAATCTGCGTTCAAATTGGATTCTTCGTTCGGCCGCTACAGCCGTTCAAAGTGTGAAAAAATCGACTTTTTTCAAAAAATTTCACGGTGACTGGCTAACTTTTTTGCAATTTTCTCTGGATGAAATTTTTTAACGGCAATCGTTTTATCTCGTTCTTCTGATGAAAAAACAGGTAAAACACAAGCGTCTACGATGATTATTAAGAAAGTTGATTTTTTCGATTTTTTCCATTTTCGAGTTTTTTTGCTGACGCGTCACGGCTTTAAAATTGACATTTGTTCCTGCGAAAAAACATTTTCTGAAGCGTCTTGAAGCGATCTTTCGAGTGACGTCAAGAAACTCCGGATCCAACCAGTGGTTTCTTCAGGAAATCATTTTTAGTGCAATTTTTGTTAAAAAGTAAGAAGGGGGGACCCTTGGATAAAATTTTGGGTTTTTGTCAAAAATTAAAAATCCACAATTTTAATCAAATCCGACTAATTGGCACACGAGGAACACAGATCTTCAATCCGCGTTCAAATTGGATTCTTCGTTCGGCCACTACAGCCGTTCAAAGTGTGAAAAAATCGACTTTTTTCAAAAAATTTCACGGTGACTGGCTAACTTTTTTGCAATTTTCTCTGGATGAAATTTTTTAACGGCAATCGTTTTATCTCGTTCTTCTGATGAAAAAACAGGTAAAACACAAGCGTCTACGATGATTATTAAGAAAGTTGATTTTTTCGATTTTTTCCATTTTCGAGTTTTTTTGCTGACGCGTCACGGCTTTAAAATTGACATTTGTTCCTGCGAAAAAACATTTTCTGAAGCGTCTTGAAGCGATCTTTCGAGTGACGTCAAGAAACTCCGGATCCAACCAGTGGTTTCTTCAGGAAATCATTTTTAGTGCAATTTTTGTTAAAAAGTAAGAAGGGGGGACCCTTGGATAAAATTTCGGGTTTTTGTCAAAAATTAAAAATCCCCAATTTTAATCAAATCCGACTAATTGGCACACGAGGAACACAGATCTTCAATCCGCGTTCAAATTGGATTCTTCGTTCGGCCGCAACAGCTGTTCAAAGTGTGAAAAAATCGACTTTTTTCAAAAAATTTCACGGTGACTGGCTAACTTTTTTGCAATTTTCTCTGGATGAATTTTTTTAACGGCAATCGTTTTATCTCGTTCTTCTGATGAAAAAACAGGTAAAACACAAGCGTCTACGATGATTATTAAGAAAGTTGATTTTTTCGATTTTTTCCATTTTCGAGTTTTTTTGCTGACGCGTCACGGCTTTAAAATTGACATTTGTTCCTGCGAATAAACATTTTCTGAAGCGTCTTGAAGCGATCTTTCGAGTGACGTCAAGAAACTCCGGATCCAACCAGTGGTTTCTTCAGGAAATCATTTTTAGTGCAATTTTTGTTAAAAAGTAAGAAGGGGGGACCCTTGGATAAAATTTCGGGTTTTTGTCAAAAATTAAAAATCCCCAATTTTAATCAAATCCGACTAACTGACACACGAGGAACACAGATCTTCAATCCGCGTTCAAATTGGATTCTTCGTTCGGACGCAACAGCTGTTCAAAGTGTGAAAAAATCGACTTTTTTCAAAAAATTTCACGGTGACTGGCTAACTTTTTTGCAATTTTCTCTGGATGAAATTTTTTAACGGCAATCGTTTTATCTCGTTCTTCTGATGAAAAAACAGGTAAAACACAAGCGTCTACGATGATTATTAAGAAAGTTGATTTTTTCGATTTTTTCCATTTTCGAGTTTTCTTGCTGACGCGTCACGGCTTTAAAATTGACATTTGTTCCTGCGAAAAAACATTTTCTGAAGCGTCTTGAAGCGATCTTTCGAGTGACGTCAAGAAACTCCGGATCCAACCAGTGGTTTCTTCAGGAAATCATTTTTAGTGCAATTTTTGTTAAAAAGTAAGAAGGGGGGACCCTTGGATAAAATTTCGGGTTTTTGTCAAAAATTAAAAATCCCCAATTTTAATCAAATCCGACTAACTGACACACGAGGAACACAGATCTTCAATCCGCGTTCAAATTGGATTCTTCGTTCGGCCGCTACAGCCGTTCAAAGTGTGAAAAAATCGACTTTTTTCAAAAAATTTCACGGTGACTGGCTAACTTTTTTGCAATTTTCTCTGGATGAAATTTTTTAACGGCAATCGTTTTATCTCGTTCTTCTGATGAAAAAACAGGTAAAACACAAGCGTCTACGATGATTATTAAGAAAGTTGATTTTTTCGATTTTTTCCATTTTCGAGTTTTTTTGCTGACGCGTCACGGCTTTAAAATTGACATTTGTTCCTGCGAAAAAACATTTTCTGAAGCGTCTTGAAGCGATCTTTCGAGTGACGTCAAGAAACTCCGGATCCAACCAGTGGTTTCTTCAGGAAATCATTTTTAGTGCAATTTTTGTTAAAAAGTAAGAAGGGGGGACCCTTGGATAAAATTTCGGGTTTTTGTCAAAAATTAAAAATCCCCAATTTTAATCAAATCCGACTAACTGACACACGAGGAACACAGATCTTCAATCCGCGTTCAAATTGGATTCTTCGTTCGGCCGCTACAGCCGTTCAAAGTGTGAAAAAATCGACTTTTTTCAAAAAATTTCACGGTGACTGGCTAACTTTTTTGCAATTTTCTCTGGATGAAATTTTTTAACGGCAATCGTTTTATCTCGTTCTTCTGATGAAAAAACAGGTAAAACACAAGCGTCTACGATGATTATTAAGAAAGTTGATTTTTTCGATTTTTTCCATTTTCGAGTTTTTTTGCTGACGCGTCACGGCTTTAAAATTGACATTTGTTCCTGCGAAAAAACATTTTCTGAAGCGTCTTGAAGCGATCTTTCGAGTGACGTCAAGAAACTCCGGATCCAACCAGTGGTTTCTTCAGGAAATCATTTTTAGTGCAATTTTTGTTAAAAAGTAAGAAGGGGGGACCCTTGGATAAAATTTCGGGTTTTTGTCAAAAATTAAAAATCCCCAATTTTAATCAAATCCGACTAACTGACACACGAGGAACACAGATCTTCAATCCGCGTTCAAATTGAATTCTTCGTTCGGCCGCTACAGCCGTTCAAAGTGTGAAAAAATCGACTTTATTCAAAAAATTTCACGGTGACTGGCTAACTCTTTTGCAATTTTCTCTGGATGAAATTTTTTAACGGCAATCGTTTTATCTCGTTCTTCTGATGAAAAAACAGGTAAAACACAAGCGTCTACGATGATTATTAAGAAAGTTGATTTTTTCGATTTTTTCCATTTTCGAGTTTTTTTGCTGACGCGTCACGGCTTTAAAATTGACATTTGTTCCTGCGAAAAAACATTTTCTGAAGCGTCTTGAAGCGATCTTTTGAGTGACGTCAAGAAACTCCGGATCCAACCAGTGGTTTCATCAGGAAATCATTTTTAGTGCAATTTTTGTTAAAAAGTAAGAAGGGGGGACCCTTGGATAAAATTTCGGGTTTTTGTCAAAAATTAAAAATCCCCAATTTTAATCAAATCCGACTAACTGACACACGAGGAACACAGATCTTCAATCCGCGTTCAAATTGGATTCTTCGTTCGGCCACTACAGCCGTTCAAAGTGTGAAAAAATCGACTTTTTTTCAAAAAATTTCACGGTGACTGGCTAACTTTTTTGCAATTTTCTCTGGATGAAATTTTTTAACGGCAATCGTTTTATCTCGTTCTTCTGATGAAAAAACAGGTAAAACACAAGCGTCTACGATGATTATTAAGAAAGTTGATTTTTTCGATTTTTTCCATTTTCGAGTTTTCTTGCTGACGCGTCACGGCTTTAAAATTGACATTTGTTCCTGCGAAAAAACATTTTCTGAAGCGTCTTGAAGCGATCTTTCGAGTGACGTCAAGAAACTCCGGATCCAACCAGTGGTTTCTTCAGGAAATCATTTTTAGTGCAATTTTTGTTAAAAAGTAAGAAGGGGGGACCCTTGGATAAAATTTCGGGTTTTTGTCAAAAATTAAAAATCCCCAATTTTAATCAAATCCGACTAACTGACACACGAGGAACACAGATCTTCAATCCGCGTTCAAATTGGATTCTTCGTTCGGCCGCTACAGCCGTTCAAAGTGTGAAAAAATCGACTTTTTTCAAAAAATTTCACGGTGACTGGCTAACTTTTTTGCAATTTTCTCTGGATGAAATTTTTTAACGGCAATCGTTTTATCTCGTTCTTCTGATGAAAAAACAGGTAAAACACAAGCGTCTACGATGATTATTAAGAAAGTTGATTTTTTCGATTTTTTCCATTTTCGAGTTTTTTTGCTGATGCGTCACGGCTTTAAAATTGACATTTGTTCCTGCGAAAAAACATTTTCTGAAGCGTCTTGAAGCGATCTTTTGAGTGACGTCAAGAAACTCCGGATCCAACCAGTGGTTTCATCAGGAAATCATTTTTAGTGCAATTTTTGTTAAAAAGTAAGAAGGGGGGACCCTTGGATAAAATTTCGGGTTTTTGTCAAAAATTAAAAATCCCCAATTTTAATCAAATCCGACTAACTGACACACGAGGAACACAGATCTTCAATCCGCGTTCAAATTGGATTCTTCGTTCGGCCGCTACAGCCGTTCAAAGTGTGAAAAAATCGACTTTTTTCAAAAAATTTCACGGTGACTGGCTAACTTTTTTGCAATTTTCTCTGGATGAAATTTTTTAACGGCAATCGTTTTATCTCGTTCTTCTGATGAAAAAACAGGTAAAACACAAGCGTCTACGATGATTATTAAGAAAGTTGATTTTTTCGATTTTTTCCATTTTCGAGTTTTTTTGCTGACGCGTCACGGCTTTAAAATTGACATTTGTTCCTGCGAAAAAACATTTTCTGAAGCGTCTTGAAGCGATCTTTCGAGTGACGTCAAGAAACTCCGGATCCAACCAGTGGTTTCTTCAGGAAATCATTTTTAGTGCAATTTTTGTTAAAAAGTAAGAAGGGGGGACCCTTGGATAAAATTTCGGGTTTTTGTCAAAAATTAAAAATCCCCAATTTTAATCAAATCCGACTAACTGACACACGAGGAACACAGATCTTCAATCCGCGTTCAAATTGAATTCTTCGTTCGGCCGCTACAGCCGTTCAAAGTGTGAAAAAATCGACTTTATTCAAAAAATTTCACGGTGACTGGCTAACTTTTTTGCAATTTTCTCTGGATGAAATTTTTTAACGGCAATCGTTTTATCTCGTTCTTCTGATGAAAAAACAGGTAAAACACAAGCGTCTACGATGATTATTAAGAAAGTTGATTTTTTCGATTTTTTCCATTTTCGAGTTTTTTTGCTGACGCGTCACGGCTTTAAAATTGACATTTGTTCCTGCGAAAAAACATTTTCTGAAGCGTCTTGAAGCGATCTTTCGAGTGACGTCAAGAAACTCCGGATCCAACCAGTGGTTTCTTCAGGAAATCATTTTTAGTGCAATTTTTGTTAAAAAGTAAGAAGGGGGGACCCTTGGATAAAATTTCGGGTTTTTGTCAAAAATTAAAAATCCCTAATTTTAATCAAATCCGACTAACTGACACACGAGGAACACAGATCTTCAATCCGCGTTCAAATTGGATTCTTCGTTCGGCCGCTACAGCCGTTCAAAGTGTGAAAAAATCGACTTTTTTCAAAAAATATCACGGTGACTGGCTAACTTTTTTGCAATTTTCTCTGGATGAAATTTTTTAACGGCAATCGTTTTATCTCGTTCTTCTGATGAAAAAACAGGTAAAACACAAGCGTCTACGATGATTATTAAGAAAGTTGATTTTTTCGATTTTTTCCATTTTCGAGTTTTTTTGCTGACGCGTCACGGCTTTAAAATTGACATTTGTTCCTGCGAAAAAACATTTTCTGAAGCGTCTTGAAGCGATCTTTCGAGTGACGTCAAGAAACTCCGGATCCAACCAGTGGTTTCTTCAGGAAATCATTTTTAGTGCAATTTTTGTTAAAAAGTAAGAAGGGGGGACCCTTGGATAAAATTTCGGGTTTTTGTCAAAAATTAAAAATCCCTAATTTTAATCAAATCCGACTAACTGACACACGAGGAACACAGATCTTCAATCCGCGTTCAAATTGGATTCTTCGTTCGGCCGCTACAGCCGTTCAAAGTGTGAAAAAATCGACTTTTTTCAAAAAATATCACGGTGACTGGCTAACTTTTTTGCAATTTTCTCTGGATGAAATTTTTTAACGGCAATCGTTTTATCTCGTTCTTCTGATGAAAAAACAGGTAAAACACAAGCGTCTACGATGATTATTAAGAAAGTTGATTTTTTCGATTTTTTCCATTTTCGAGTTTTTTTGCTGACGCGTCACGGCTTTAAAATTGACATTTGTTCCTGCGAAAAAACATTTTCTGAAGCGTCTTGAAGCGATCTTTCGAGTGACGTCAAGAAACTCCGGATCCAACCAGTGGTTTCTTCAGGAAATCATTTTTGGTGCAATTTTTGTTAAAAAGTAAGAAGGGGGGACCGTTGGATAAAATTTCGGGTTTTTGTCAAAAATTAAAAATCCCCAATTTTAATCAAATCCGACTAACTGACACACGAGGAACACAGATCTTCAATCCGCGTTCAAATTGGATTCTTCGTTCGGCCGCTACAGCCGTTCAAAGTGTGAAAAAATCGACTTTTTTCAAAAAAATTCACGGTGACTGGCTAACTTTTTTGCAATTTTCTCTGGATGAAATTTTTTAACGGCAATCGTTTTATCTCGTTCTTCTGATGAAAAAACAGGTAAAACACAAGCGTCTACGATGATTATTAAGAAAGTTGATTTTTTCGATTTTTTCCATTTTCGAGTTTTTGTGCTGACGCGTCACGGCTTTAAAATTGACATTTGTTCCTGCGAAAAAACATTTTCTGAAGCGTCTTGAAGCGATCTTTCGAGTGACGTCAAGAAACTCTGGATCCAACCAGTGGTTTCATCAGGAAATCATTTTTAGTGCAATTTTTGTTAAAAAGTAAGAAGGGGGGACCCTTGGATAAAATTTCGGGTTTTTGTCAAAAATTAAAAATCCCCAATTTTAATCAAATCCGACTAATTGGCACACGAGGAACACAGATCTTCAATCCGCGTTCAAATTGGATTCTTCGTTCGGCCGCTACAGCCGTTCAAAGTGTGAAAAAATCGACTTTTTTCAAAAAATTTCACGGTGACTGGCTAACTTTTTTGCAATTTTCTCTGGATGAAATTTTTTAACGGCAATCGTTTTATCTCGTTCTTCTGATGAAAAAACAGGTAAAACACAAGCGTCTACGATGATTATTAAGAAAGTTGATTTTTTCGATTTTTTCCATTTTCGAGTTTTTTTGCTGACGCGTCACGGCTTTAAAATTGACATTTGTTCCTGCGAAAAAACATTTTCTGAAGCGTCTTGAAGTGATCTTTCGAGTGACGTCAAGAAACTCCGGATCCAACCAGTGGTTTCTTCAGGAAATCATTTTTAGTGCAATTTTTGTTAAAAAGTAAGAAGGGGGGACCCTTGGATAAAATTTCGGGTTTTTGTCAAAAATTAAAAATCCCCAATTTTAATAAAATCCGACTAATTGGCACACGAGGAACACAGATCTTCAATCCGCGTTCAAATTGGATTCTTCGTTCGGCCACTACAGCCGTTCAAAGTGTGAAAAAATCGACTTTTTTCAAAAAATTTCACGGTGACTGGCTAACTTTTTTGCAATTTTCTCTGGATGAAATTTTTTAACGGCAATCGTTATATCTCGTTCTTCAGATGAAAAAACAGGTAAAACACAAGCGTCTACGATGATTATTAAGAAAGTTGATTTTTTCGATTTTTTCCATTTTCGAGTTTTTTTGCTGACGCGTCACGGCTTTAAAATTGACATTTGTTCCTGCGAAAAAACATTTTCTGAAGCGTCTTGAAGCGGTCTTTCGAGTGACGTCAAGAAACTCCGGATCCAACCAGTGGTTTCTTCAGGAAATCATTTTTAGTGCAATTTTTGTTAAAAAGTGAGAAGGGGGGACCCTTGGATAAAATTTCGGGTTTTTGTCAAAAATTAAAAATCCCCAATTTTAATCAAATCCGACTAACTGACACACGAGGAACACAGATCTTCAATCCGCGTTCAAATTGGATTCTTCGTTCGGCCGCTACAGCCGTTCAAAGTGTGAAAAAATCGACTTTTTTCAAAAAATTTCATGGTGACTGGCCAACTTTTTTGCAATTTTCTCTGGATGAAATTTTTTAACGGCAATCGTTTTATCTCGTTCTTCTGATGAAAAAACAGGTAAAACACAAGCGTCTACGATGATTATTAAGAAAGTTGATTTTTTCGATTTTTTCCATTTTCGAGTTTTTTTGCTGACGCGTCACGGCTTTAAAATTGACATTTGTTCGTGCGAAAAAACATTTTCTGAAGCGTCTTGAAGCGATCTTTCGAGTGACGTCAAGAAACTCCGGATCCAACCAGTGGTTTCTTCAGGAAATCATTTTTAGTGCAATTTTTGTTAAAAAGTAAGAAGGGGGGACCCTTGGATAAAATTTCGGGTTTTTGTCAAAAATTAAAAATCCCCAATTTTAATCAAATCCGACTAATTGACACACGAGGAACACAGATCTTCAATCCGCGTTCAAATTGGATTCTTCGTTCGGCCGCTACAGCCGTTCAAAGTGTGAAAAAATCGACTTTTTTCAAAAAATTTCACGTTGACTGGCTAACTTTTTTGTAATTTTATCTGGATGAAATTTTTTAACGGCAATCGTTTTATCTCGTTCTTCTGATGAAAAAACAGGTAAAACACAAGCGTCTACGATGATTATTAAGAAAGTTGATTTTTTCGATTTTTTCCATTTTCGAGTTTTTTTGCTGACGCGTCACGGCCTTAAAATTGACATTTGTTCCTGCGAAAAAACATTTTCTGAAGCGTCTTGAAGCGATCTTTCGAGTGACGTCAAGAAACTCCGGATCCAACCAGTGGTTTCTTCAGGAAATCATTTTTAGTGCAATTTTTGTTAAAAGGTAAGAAGGGGGGACCCTTGGATTTTATCTCGTGGTTATTATCGAGTCATTTTTAATTTTTTCTATTTCATTTAATGCATTAAATTGAGGAAATGTGTATTTTGTAAATACCTTAGATTTTGAGACTAATCGTATACATCGCTTAGTAGTTCAGCCTTCCTCTGACAGATGGCGAATTCGTGGCGATAATGTTTTGGGAATTTGTTTGAGTTTTTAAATGCGCAAAACCATAAATGATTTGATCATTTTAATTTAATGATATGCTAACTTGCAATTTTTAAATAATTATAAACGGCAATCCGAGATACTTGTAACTTGTATTAACACAGTGTTAGAAATTTTTAATTTAAAGCTTAACAGAGTTGAAACTAGATGTGTAATTGAGCTAATATATTCCACAATTGTTATTCTCTACGATTTATGCATCTGCGATTTTGAGCAGGCTAAGGTTCTCCTCTACTCGAACGTACTCCACATGAAATCCACATTAATATTAATGCTGAAATAAACCATTCTTAAAGAAGAAGTCGAAATTTACACTATTATTTTGTAACAAATGACTTGTACATCTATCAAATGTATCCGTACAATACTGTACCGTGCATTCTGAATGATAGCTAAGTATGTGAATGAATAAATAAAAATCAATAAGTGTGAAAAATATCAAAAAATTAATTATTAATTAACCGAGATACGCAAAAATACTTTTTTCCTTAATAGTGCTGAAAATGCCCAAAAATCGATTTGATTTAATATTTCTTCAATTTTTGTTTGTTTTTTTTTTAGTCTAAAAGACCATTTTGAACACTATTTGTCTAAAAAAAATTTTGTGGGACTTCGAGGAACCAAGACAAGCAAAATTACTTTTTTTCGTAAACTATTTAAATGTATAGCTGAATAATTTAATGAATCACTTTTTTACAATTTCAGCTAATCTTTCCCAAACCACAATTACTAATTAATGATTAATGGTGGTTTTTTCTTTCTCGATTTGAATAAATTAGTAATTTGTATTTTTTTTTTAAATTGATGTACATATGAATCTAGATATAGATGTGCGTAAAGGATTTCTGGCGAAAAATCAGTAGTATTTTCAGGTATTAGCGACCTCAATCGAGAACGGAAAAAGTCCGTCTGGAATTATTAATTATTTACATAAACAAATGGCAGCCTCGAAACCGCGAACCGGACCGAAAAAAATGTATTCGGATGATCCAATCCAGTTGCGTGAATCACTCGTTTTAATATTAGAAATTAGGGACGTGCATGTGTGTGTATGTATGTGTGTGTGTGAGCTGTTGGTAGTCGTCCGTGACTGGTTTAACAAAAGTTGATTGCTAAAACATAACGTAAAGTCTGATTTTTTTAATCTAATTTTTTGCAGTTGAAAATGGAAATTCTTAGATTTAACGATGATTATTGGGAAAACTAGGTTATTGGCTTACTTGGATTTTTTTAGAATATCAAAACTCAATAATTTATCAATCATGTTGTAAAAGATTGAAGTCTGCATTTGTATCGAATTTTGAAGAATCAACGTTTTTTTCAACTTTTGCGTTTTGAAAATAGTTTTTCTTGTGTTTAATGATGATTTTAGCGAAAACTAGGTTATTAACTTGTTATGATTTTCCACGGATATTAAGACCCAAACATTTTTGAACAATTTAAAAAAAGTTAGAAGTCTGCAGTTGTTTCTGATTTTTTTAAATCAATTTATTTTTTATTTTTCGCAGTTGAAAATGGATATTCTTAGATTTGATGACGATTATTGCGAAAACTAGATAATGTGCTTACTTGTTTTTTTTTTGGAATATCAAAGCTTAATCTTTTATGTATCATTTCGTAAAAGTTTGAAGTCCGCAGTTGTAACGAATTTTGAAAAATCAACGTTTTTGTATAAAAAAATAATTAAAACTTACTTTGTATAAACTTCAGATTAAGATACACAATGCATAATTTAATGTAATATTTTTGATGTGTTTAAAAAATAATTAATTAGTGTAAAAGGTGCTAATTTAAGCGGCAGCTGTGCATTCTGTGGGCTGAATTAATGGCTAGGGACGAATAATACTTACCTGAGCCCTTACCTTCCCGGCCCTATTATTTTCGAGAGAGGGCCGACGCCGTGTTGGTTTTAACTGGATTTTCTGGGAAGGTGAATCGCCCCTGGCCATGCATGCTCGAACCAGCCAGAGAATTATTCGAAAATAAAAGCAACGATTCTTTTCATTCAGTTTTCGAGAATTCTGTAGCGAAAATCGTCTTTCATTATCCTAAAATAGTATAGTAAATGGAATCTTTAGCCTAGACAACCAAAGAGCTTGATATTAATGTCATTATAAAAAATGTTTATGGTTTCTTTAATACCATAGATAATGACTTAAAGTAGACTGAGTCATAACAGCACGGAAAATTGCATTACTCGGAATAAAATCGCGGTCGATTGTTGCAATATTTATATAAATAGCGCACACGGTTTGTTTACATTAAAGCAGCCGTTTCCCGAACGCAATTTATAATTTATAATCGGAATTCGATTATAGGTAATTCAAATCTACCGGAATAACCATAAAAATTCAATAACGCGTCCCAGTTATTTCATTTTCATCATCATCGGCAATTAGATCATGAAAATTTAGTGCGAATTCCGACCGCAGATCGCGATAATCCATGAAACAAATGAGCGCCCCGCGTGCAGGACCGGCACTTGTTTCGCAGCCGCCCGCCGCCGCACAGCCGCCTCTCGTTTTTTTTTGTCCGCTTTGTCGTGTGCACCGCGCACGCGCCCGCAGTTAGAAAAAGCTCGAGCGGCAGCGAACGCGCGTATCTCAGTTCACTCCTGTTCGCCAGTCTATTTATATTTAGTGTGTCGGCGCCGACGACGAAGAAGTCATCATCGGTGATTCCCCCGTGAGAAAAACAAAAAAAAAACGATTTTGATAAACGACAGAAGTCAAACCGAAAAAAAAAGTTGTAACGCGCCGGTTGTTTTTCTTGTTTGTTGATTGACGATCGGATTATTGTTTTGTTTGCGTTTTTCCCTTTCTTCGTTTTAAGTGAGAAGAAGCATGAAGTTCCTTGTGGTGATAAACTTTTTGGTGCTAATCAGCATAGGTGAGTACAAAATGTCTTTTTATTTAAATGTTGGAAGTAGGTAAATAAAATAAGATCGTATTACCAGCAAAACAATTGACGGATGGATGAGATGAGCTCTTAACAAAACCACAATACTCAAAAGAAGAATTGGAGAAACAAAAATTGCTTTCAGTGATTGGAAAAATTGTATAAAGTTAATCACTCGAGGAATTAGCTTCAAACTCACCAAATTCATCCAAAATTATTTCATTTTTGATTTTCCCGCAAAACAATTGACAGATGTTAGCTCTTAACAAAACCACAACACTCAAAACAAGAACTGGAGAAACAAAAATTGCTTTCAGTGATTGAAAAAATTGTATAAAGTTAATTACTCGAGGAATCAGCTTCAAACTTTCCAAATTCATCCAAAATTATTTCATTTTTGATTTTCCCGCAAAACAATTGACAGATATTAGCTCTAAACAAAACCACAACACTCAAAAGAAGAAATGGAGAAACAAAAATTGCTTTCAGTGATTGGAAAAATTGTATAAAGTTAATGACTCGAGGAATTAGCTTCAAACTTTCCAAATTCATCCAAAATTATTTCATTTTTGATTTCTCCGCAAAACAATTGACAGATGTTAGCTCTAAACAAAACCACAACACTCAAAACAAGAAATGGAGAAACAAAAAATTGCTTTCAGTGATTGGAAAAATTGTATAAAGTTAATTACTCGAGGAATCAGCTTCAAACTTTCCAAATTCATCCAAAATTATTTCATTTTTGATTTCCCCGCAAAACAATTGACAGATATTAGCTCTAAACAAAACCACAACACTCGAAACAAGAAATGGAGAAACAAAAATTGCTTTCAGTGATTGGAAAAATTGTATAAAGTTAAATACTCAAGGAATTAGCTTCAAACTTAAAGCGTGCACGTCAAATGATATAATTTTGAAAGCTGTCACTTTTTACCTAACCTAGATATAACGCTTTTTTCAAAATAGAAACAATATCTGCTTCCAATATTCTACATTCTTTGTAATTTCAAGCGGAATCTGAGCTTCCGACATGAAAAATCATCAAGAATAAAAGATGCGGCCGTTAAACACCTTTCAAATGGTGTAATTTTGACAGCTGTCACTTTTTATCTAACCTAGAAATTGCGTTTTTTTGCGCATGAAAACAAAATTAGATTCTCATTTTTTATATTCTTTGCAATTTCAAGGGAAGTTTGAGCTTCTCACGTTGAAATTCTTCAAGAAAAATAGATGGCGTACTAAAATACGTGTAAAGTAATGTAATTTTAACAGCTGTCACTTTTTATCTAACCTAGAAATTGCGTTTTTTTGTGTATGAAAACAAAATTAGATTCTCATTTTTTATATTCTTTGCAATTTCAAGGGAAGTTTGAGCTTCTCACGTTGAAATTCTTCAAGAAGAAAAGATGGCGTACTAAAACACGTGTAAAATAATGTCATTTTGACAGCTGTCACTTTTCATCTAACCTAGAAATTGCGTTTTTTTGCGCATGAAAACAAAATTAGATTCTCATTTTTTATATTCTTTGCGATTTCAAGGGAAGTTTGAGCTTCTCACGTTGAAATTCTTCAAGAAGAAAAGATGGCGTACTAAAACACGTGTAAAATAATGTCATTTTGACAGCTGTCACTTTTTATCTAACCTAGAAATTGCGTTTTTTTGTGCATGAAAACAAAATTAGATTCTCATTTTTTATATTCTTTGCAATTTCAAGGGAAGTTTGAGCTTCTCACGTTGAAATTCTTCAAGAAGAAAAGATGGCGTACTAAAACACGTGTAAAATAATGTCATTTTGACAGCTGTCACTTTTCATCTAACCTAGAAATTGCGTTTTTTTGCGCATGAAAACAAAATTAGATTCTCATTTTTTATATTCTTTGCGATTTCAAGGGAAGTTTGAGCTTCTTGCGTTGAAATTCTTCAAGAAGAAAAGATGGCGTACTGAAATACGTGTAAAATAATGTCATTTTGACAGCTGTCACTTTTTATCTAACCTAGAAATTGCGTTTTTTTGCGCTTGAAAACAAAATTAGATTCTCATTTTTTATATTCTTTGCAATTTCAAGGGAAGTTTGAGCTTCTCGCGTTGAAATGATTCAAGAAGAAAAGATGGCGTACTGAAATACGTGTAAAATAATGTCATTTTGATGGCTAACACTTTTTATCTAACCTAGATATTGCGTTTTTTTCTGCATGAAAATAAAATTAGATTCTCATTTTTTACATTCTTTGCAATTTCAAGGGAATTTTGAGCTTCTCACGTTAAAATTCTTCAAGAAGAAAAGATGGCGTGGTGAAATACGTGTAAAATAATGTCATTTTGACAGCTGTCACTTTTTATCTAACCTAGAAATTGCGTTTTTTTGCGCTTGAAAACAAAATTAGATTCTCATTTTTTACATTCTTTGCAATTTCAAGGGAAGTTTGAGCTTCTCACGTTGAAATTCTTCAAGAAGAAAAGATGGCGTACTAAAATACGTGTAAAGTAATGTAATTTTAACAGCTGTCACTTTTTATCTAACCTAGAAATTGCGTTTATTTGTGCATGAAAATAAAATTAGATTCTCATTTTTTATATTCTTTGCAATTTCAAGGAAAGTTTGAGCTTCTCACGTTAAAATAATTCAAGAAGAAAAGATGGCGTACTGAAATACGTGTAAAATAATGTCATTTTAACAGCTGTCACTTTTCATCCAACCTAGAAATTGCGTTTTTTTTGTGCATGAAAACAAAATTAGATTCTCATTTTTTACATTCTTTGCAATTTCAGGGGAAGTTTGAGCTTCTCACGTTGAAATGGTTCAAGAAGAAAAGATGCCGTACTGAAACACGTGTAAAATAATGTCATTTTAACAGCTGTCACTTTTTATCTAACCTAGAAATTGCGTTTATTTGTGCATGAAAATAAAATTGGATTCTCATTTTTTATATTCTTTGCAATTTCAAGGAAAGTTTGAGCTTCTCACGTTGAAATTCTTCAAGAAAAAAAGATGGCGTACTAAAATACGTGTAAAATAATGTCATTTTGACAGCTGTCACTTTTTATCTAACCTAGAAATTGCGTTTTTTTATGCATGAAAATAAAATTAGATTCTCATTTTTTACATTCTTTGCAATTTCAAGGGAAGTTTAAGCTTCTCACGTTGAAATTCTTCAAGAAGAAAAGATGGCGTACTAAAATACGTGTAAAATTATGTCAGTTTGACAGCTGTCACTTTTTATCTAACCTAGAAATTGCGTTATTTCTTCATGAAAATAAAATGAACATTGCTTTCACCGATTGGAAAATTTTTATAAATTTACTGACTCGAGGAATTAGCTTCAAACTTACCAAATTTATCAAAAATTAATGCATTTATGATTTCTCAACAAAACAATTGACAGATGTTAGCTCTAAACAAAACCACAACACTCAAAACATGAATTGGAGGAATGAAAATTGCTTTCAACGATTAGAAAAATTGTATAAGTCAATTACTCGAGGTATTTTAATTTCCGAAGTATGTTTTGTAATAGCAAATAGAATATGCATCTGGTACACCCATGACTGACCTTTGCTACACGCGCGTAGGTCAATATTTGCATAAAAATTCGAGCCAATAATAAATAATGGGCGAGCTGTCGTTTCGTTAATTATTTTAAAATTAAATCCATTAATTAAAAGTGAAATTAATGTAATTATCTACTACGAAAATATTGCAAAACAAACGACAATGTGTGGGTACACTCTAAAAATAATTAAATTATTACTAAAACTATAAATATCTGTATAAATAAGTTAGGAAAATCTGAACAATGCGTAATAATTCTACATGAGAATAATACTTAATTTCCATCATCCTTGACCGACGGGAGGAATTTGCAATAAGAATTCTGGGGCGTTTAATAAAGGATGATGGTGATGTGGAAGTTAAAGCGGAATCAACGGTGAATTTGGGTCGAGCGCGGAAACCAGGAAGACGTTTCGTCTCATTTGCATATCACTCACTTTTCGGAACTAACTGTACAGTGTGACCGGACGGGCGCGTATCTTGCATATTAACATTTTAATATTTGATAATTAATCTTTACCGGCGATGAATTATTTATCAATTTTTTTTTATGCTTCATTTGTAAAGAAACATTATACATCTGGTAATTTGGGCGTATAATATTACTTCTTTAAAATATTTAAAAGCAAAACTATTCACTTTCATCGCCCCTTAGTTATTACGTGCATTTTTAATTATGGCACAAACTCAAACGTAAAAATTGGAAATTGCAATCGACGATTTAAAAAATTGTAAAAAAATAATTAAGCACAGAATTTACTTCAAAAGCTCAAGATCCTTCAACGAGCAATGCATTTATTATTTTCCATTAAAACAATTGATATATCCTTGGCGAAAACAAAATGGCAATGCTTCAAACTCAAACTTAAAAATTAAAAATTGCAATCGACGATTTAAAAAATTGTAAAAAAATAATTAAGCAAAGAATTTACTTCAAAAGCTCAAGATCCTTCAACGAATAATACTTTTGTTATTTTCCATTAAAAAAATTGATAAATCCTTGGCGAAAACAAAATGGCAATGCTTCAAACTCAAACTTAAAAATTGGAAATTGCAATCGACGATTTAAAAAATTGTAAAAAAATAATTAAGCAAAGAATTTACTTCAAAAGCTCAAGATCCTTCAACGAACAATGCATTCATTATTTTCCATTAAAACAATTGATAAATCCTTGGCGAAAACAAAATGGCAATGCTTCAAACTCAAACGTAAAAATTGGAAATTGCAATCGACGATTTGAAAAATTGTAAAAAAAATAATTAAGCAAAGAATTTACTTCAAAAGCTCAAAATCCTTCAACGAACAATGCGTTTGTTATTTTCCATTAAAACAATTGATAAATCGTTGGCGAAAACAAAATGGCAATGCTTCAAACTCAAACTTAAAAATTAAAAATTGCAATCGACGATTTAAAAAATTGTAAAAAAATAATTAAGCAAAGAATTTACTTCAAAAGCTCAAGATCCTTCAACGAACAATGCATTCATTATTTTCCATTAAAACAATTGATAAATCCTTGGCGAAAACAAAATGGCAATGCTTCAAACTCAAACGTAAAAATTGGAAATTGCAATCGACGATTTGAAAAATTGTAAAAAAAATAATTAAGCAAAGAATTTACTTCAAAAGCTCAAAATCCTTCAACGAACAATGCGTTTGTTATTTTCCATTAAAACAATTGATAAATCCTTGGCGAAAACAAAATGGCAATGCTTCAAACTCAAACTTAAAAATTAAAAATTGCAATCGACGATTTAAAAAATTGTAAAAAAATAATTAAGCAAAGAATTTACTTCAAAAGCTCAAGATCCTTCAACGAACAATGCATTCATTATTTTCCATTAAAACAATTGATAAATCCTTGGCGAAAACAAAATGGCAATGCTTCAAACTCAAACGTAAAAATTGGAAATTGCAATCGACGATTTGAAAAATTGTAAAAAAAATAATTAAGCAAAGAATTTACTTCAAAAGCTCAAAATCCTTCAACGAACAATGCGTTTGTTATTTTCCATTAAAACAATTGATAAATCCTTGGCGAAAACAAAATGGCAATGCTTCAAACTCAAACTTAAAAATTAAAAATTGCAATCGACGATTTAAAAAATTGTAAAAAAATAATTAAGCAAAGAATTTACTTCAAAAGCTCAAGATCCTTCAACGAACAATGCATTCATTATTTTCCATTAAAACAATTGATAAATCCTTGGCGAAAACAAAATGGCAATGCTTCAAACTCAAACGTAAAAATTGGAAATTGCAATCGACGATTTGAAAAATTGTAAAAAAAATAATTAAGCAAAGAATTTACTTCAAAAGCTCAAAATCCTTCAACGAACAATGCGTTTGTTATTTTCCATTAAAACAATTGATAAATCGTTGGCGAAAACAAAATGGCAATGCTTCAAACTCAAACTTAAAAATTGGAAATTGCAATCGGCGATTTGAAAAATTGTAAAAAAAATAATTAAGCAAAGAATTTACTTCAAAAGCTCAAGATCCTTCAACGAACAATGCATTCATTATTTTCCATTAAAACAATTGATAAATCCTTGGCGAAAACAAAATGGCAATGCTTCAAACTCAAACGTAAAAATTGGAAATTGCAATCGACGATTTGAAAAATTGTAAAAAAATAATTAAGCAAAGAATTTACTTCAAAAGCTCAAAATCCTTCAACGAACAATGCGTTTGTTATTTTCCATTAAAACAATTGATAAATCGTTGGCGAAAACAAAATGGCAATGCTTCAAACTCAAACTTAAAAATTGGAAATTGCAATCGGCGATTTGAAAAATTGTAAAAAAATAATTAAGCAAAGAATTTACTTCAAAAGCTCAAAATCCTTCAACGAACAATGCGTTTGTTATTTTCCATTAAAACAATTGATAAATCGTTGGCGAAAACAAAATGGCAATGCTTCAAACTCAAACTTAAAAATTGGAAATTGCAATCGGCGATTTGAAAAATTGTAAAAAAATAATTAAGCAAAGAATTTACTTCAAAAGCTCAAGATCCTTCAACGAATAATGCTTTTGTTATTTTTCATAAAAAAAACAATTGATATATTAAGGAAAACAAAATGGCAATGCTTCAAATTTAAACCAGAAAATTGAAAATTGCAATCAAGGATTTAAAAAAAATGTAAAAGGAATGTACGTTTTTCGTTCCTCATTGATGATGTAAGAAGTTTCAGGATGTTAAGTACGGCGAGGCACGTATATCGGACGAATTGCGTCTTATCAAATATTTATACCGAACCCTCTTCTTTATCAAAGATCAAACAACTCTGCAGACTGGAAGTAGTACACACACTCAACGAGATTCAGGAGGAATATTTAATGCCAGGGAATGTATTCCACCCTCCATTCGAATGAACCAATCACGTTTTAATCTTCACAGTAAAGCAAACTGAAAACATAACCTGAAATTTGCAATTTGGACAAAATTTAATTTTTATCACTTACGTGATCGGGTTCGTGATGAAAAGTTATTTTTTTCATTTCTTAATAAAGAACGAATTCAACTGAATTTAAAAAAAGTTTCCTTTTGTATAAATAAATTAGCTGAATGAGACGAATAGAGAGAGAGAATGCAGACTTCAACTGAATTAAAACAAATTAACTTGAGACAATTTCACTTATTGCAGATTTATTAAATACTTATTAAATATTTATTATTTGAATTAAAACAATGTTTCTGAAACGTAAGAATGTATTGAAAAGTCTAGAATTTTTATTGAAAATGAGAAATTACCGTCAACGCCAACACGATAATTTCTCATTTTCAATAAAAATTCTAGACTTTTCAATACATTCTTACGTTTCAGAAACATTGTTTTAATTCAATGGAAGTCTGCATTTTCTCTCTATTCATCTCATTCAGCTAATATTTATTTATACAACAACAAGACATTTTTTTTTTCATTTGAATTCTGCCTTCTCTGATCACCACGATTTCTTTCCAGTGCAGAAATGTGCAACACGGAAACTCGTTTTTCATAATTAATTTATTGCACTCGTACTTGTTCAACTAGTTCTTGTAGATGAACTTGTTTTTTTCGAATTCCTCAATTTGCAATTATAATTCTAAAGCAATTGATTAATTAACCACGGCATATGGTACTGCGTTTTCTCCATCTTCCCTCCTTTATTTGTATGCGTGTTTTGTTGTGTGTGTGTGCGGAGGGTGGAAAGTTAATTAAAACACGAAAATAGGTTAGTCGTACGGCGGCACGTGTCTGCCAACATACACACGCACGTCCGCACACAAACAACCCCTCGGGCAAAAATGCGAGCGAATTAGCGCGGGACGTGCGCGCCTCCACCAAAACGACCGCCGCGAAGAAAACCATTTTCGCATTGTTCCAAACCAAACGGGGTCGTGTATTATCTATATATACATATATATTAAGGCCCGAGTAAACAAAAGAGGATCGTTGCGGTGCGATGGTGTCCTGTTTCGCCAGATTGATTGACGACTCGTGTCCCCACCCACCCCCATTAACATTATCAGGAATAGATTTTGCTTCCACTAATTTATTACAGAAATGATTATTAAATTCCTTAATTACCCTTCTGTAATGTTTTAGTTTCTTACCCAATGAGTAAATAAAGCAGATTTGTAAATTTACACTGCACGGTATTACCACGAGGATCCAAATTAGGTTATTGTTAATTTCCCTGGATTTTTCTGCCTAAAAATTACGAATCGCTCAAAATGCGTGTTTTTCGAGGGTTTTTTTAATTCCCAAACGATTTACATTCAAGATAACATCGCCAACATCCGCAGTTATGGAATATTTGATATATTTACTATCAAATTTTGATGATAACGAGGAAGTTTCTCGAGGTGCGCGCCAAGATTTCCGTTTTAAAATTCCGTGTTGGAGTGGAAACGTTTGGTGGATTCGTCGGACTCTGGACGCGAATAGAATTCTATAAATACGTCATATGTGCGTGCATTTTATATTTATTGTGCGCGGCACAAGGCTAGATGAAATCATCCATCCAGTCCATTACGGCATTAAAAAAAAAGATATCGTATATTTGCAAGAAGCGCGAAGGGTGCTGCCATCGATAATTTTAGAAATGAAGTTTTTTAATCTCACATAGTGCTCGATTCAAACTCATAGGAACTATCTATAATTTATACAGAAGACTTTACATCAAAGGAATTGGATTTACTTCATTTTTAGAAGCTAAGATTACCTTTTTTGGATCCAATGTTGATGTTTTTAATCAAATTTCTAAGCAAAAATTTAACTTTTTATTTTAATCTATCGGTTTATTTGATCTTTGACAAACGTTGTCATTTCAACAAACTCTGGGGAGTGTTCAAAGGGTAGGAGGGTAGGATAGGGCTCACCCACCATCCTCTGTTTTATCTAAATTTTCCCACACACGCTATTTCTTTACGCTTTTGAAAGTATTGTATCTCTCGTAATCGAACTAAAGAATTAATTTGATCAAACAATGTTTTCTGGGTTAGAAAGGGTGATGGTTGGGCCCAATCCGACCCTCCAACACAAACGAGGATTTCAAAAATGCAAATGAATTGATAAGAAATTAATCTAATGGGTTTTTGACCCTTTAACAAACGTTTTTATTTATAGAAACTTTGGTGCGGCAGAATTATTTTGACAAATCATTGTAAATTATTTAGTTTTGGGCTTGAAGCGTCTTTAAAACTTATCAGCTTAAACTATTTCTAAAAATTGCGATGATAGGAATTAAATTTCGATGATTTTTTCTAGAAAAACTTCTGTTCAAATTCAGGTTTATTTTAATAAACGATTGCAAATGTTGCAGTTTGATCCAGAATAATATATCTTTAAGATCCTTTCAATAAAATTGCTTTAACGTCACCTTAACAAAAATGGCGATGGTATTAATCAAATTTCGATGACCGAAAATTGATATTTCTAAACCTCTGTAAAATCCAAATTTATTAAAACAAATTATAGCATTTTTTTTAGTGTTGTTCTGAATAATATATCTTCAAATCTCACAAATTAAAATTATCGCATCTTCGCCCTAATAATAATAATAATAATAATAATAATAATAATAATAATATGTTTATTTCCCAACAGATCTTACATCTTATTACAGGGAAAAAATATATAAAAACTAAGTAGCTTAAAATAAAAGAGAAAATATAATGTAATTGAGAGTTTTTAATTAAAGCAATCCTAACAAATACGGCGGTGTTATTATTCAAATTTCGATGAACTTTTTGTTGAAAAACCTCTGTAAAACCCACATTTATATCAAAAAATTCCTGCAAAGAACTCGGCAGTTGAATTTGTTATATCTTTAACTTAACAAAAAGGGCGGTACCATCAATCAATTTTTGATGAGTAAGACACTGTTTTGTCTATTAAACTTACCACCCAAAACAGCAATAAATAATATATTTTTAGTCTCGGCTGAACGGTAATGCAGTTTGGGAGTTTATTTACATGTGGAGGATGCCAAAAATAATGCAATTAACAATTCCGCTACAAGTTTTATGTCATTTATGACATCATCCTCTTTTCCAGCAGCGCGGATTGATATGCAATGAAGCGTTCGCGCAATTATAACAGAACATTGATGTTGTCATTATCCAATGATTCATACTAAACATCGAGTGTTGAATGCATAAATGCTCGTTAGCGACAGAAATACACGAAGTTTACTTTAAGTTTATTAATAACCTTTTGAATTATTCATAACAATAACGAATATTTCATTTGCAAATTTTGTGGCTTTCGCTACAAAAAATGAAAATATTTATAAAATCATTTCATCATTACATACTCAACACTTAAAGGAGACAAAGACGGGCAGAAAGACATGGACGATGGCTCTTGACGATTCATCATAATTTTTTTATGTTAAATGAACTATCGAAAAATGATGTATGTAAGTCTGTCAATAAAGATGTTTAATAATAATAATAATTCAAATGAAACTTGATTAAATACGATTAGTGTAAACTGTTTCTTCCAATTAAATTACAAAATATATTTTGTATATAGATCGTATTTTTTTTTTTTTGTAAAAATTTGCTCAAACCACAACAAGTTACAAAACGTCAAATTTTGACGGCGAAGGTGATAACCTCTAAACGTTTTTACGCGCCCGCAAGACGTAATCATTGTATTTTGGACCTGTTTATCTTCTTCCGAAGTCGCCAGTGTCGAAATTCCTCGTGTTGCTCATTCACAATCCGAATATGTAATATCGAATGAATGGATGCATTCGTGTGTAATAATGCAAACAACGATTTCGATAAGTGAATCATTAATTAAACATGTAAATATCGGTCAGACATGAATGAGAAATAATTTACGTTCATTAAATCTACTCAAAGTTTAACTAATGTAAATAGCTATTATTATTTTTTGCGCAGCATACATTTTAACCCTTTGCACTGGTATGTCGTCTTATTGTCGCCACAATACGTTTTACCATTGTGTTCTCAAATATAAATGCAAAGGATTAAAGCTGCATCTTCGAGTTGAATAAACCACAGTTCGTGGTGAATAAACCACATTTGGAGGTGAATAAATCAGTCAGCAAAATGCTCGAATGCACAAAGTTCACTTGATCGGTAGAAATGGTACGAATAAACTAATCTAAATTAACTACAAACATATCAACGATAAATTTACATTCGAAGAGATAATTAAACGACTCCAACTACAATGTCAATTTTAGGCATTTTAAAATTGTAAATAGTCGCGCGTCGTGTGTTTATAATTCCGAAACGATAATTCTTATCTCGCGTTTGTTATGCAACGGCGGCGGCGTCTTCTGTATATCAGGTTTTGCAGATAAACACGAGCACGGAATATTGAGCAACGCTGTTTGCACATTTTCGCATCGATTTACCATCGACACGCACACGCTGCGATTTTCCATCGAAAATTCCACGAGCGAGCGAAAAAAAAATTTGCATTTTCTAATACGTGGGGGGATACAGACCCTCCACACACACACACACACATAACTTAACCCTCTTTCTACCTCTCGGCAAAATGGATGGAAGTTCAGGTTGCCAGGTAGACAAAGATAATTAATGAACTCCCTTTAAAATGCATTAGAGAAGAATTATTGTTAATCGTCCTCGTTTATGTGAATTATTACTTAATTTTGCATGTGTAATGATTGTAATAATAATCGTCTACCTGTGTTTTTTGTGAAGATGCATTCTGCAATTTGTTTCGTATGGAGGACAGTAATTATCTGCGTGCGGTAAGTGAACTTTTCTGTTCAGTTGCGGATTTCCCACGAGACTAATTGTGTAAAGAAATTCCAAAATTCTTCCTGAGTTAATTTACTTTTGATATCGCTTTAAAACAATTGGCATATCATAGCTGGAAACAAATAACAACACTCAATAGTTGAACGCAGCAAATAAAAATTGCATTCGGTGATAAGAAAAATTGTAAAAATTTCATCTCTCCAGGAATTACCTTCAAAGTTTCAAAGTCCATCCACAATTAACCCATTTTGACATTCCTTTAAAACAATTGACATATCACAGCTGGAAACAAAATAGCAACACTCAAAACTTGAACGAAAGTTTAGAAAATTGCATTCGGCGATAAGAAAAGTTGTAAAAAATTCATCTCTGCTGGAATTAGCTTCAAAATTTCAAAATCCATCCAGAATTAACCTATTTTTGACATTCCTTTAAAACAATTGACATATCACAGCTGGAAACAAAATAGCAACACTCAAAACTTGAACGAAAGTTTAGAAAATTGCATTCGGCGATAAGAAAAATTGTAAAAAGTTCATCTCTGCTGGAATTAGCCTCAACATTTCAAAATCCATCCAGAATTAACCTATTTTTGACATTCCTTTAAAACAAATGACATATCACAGCTGGAAACAAAATAGCAACACTCAAAACTTGAACGAAAGTTTAGAAAATTGCATTCGGCGATAAGAAAAGTTGTAAAAAATTCATCTCTGCTGGAATTAGCTTCAAAATTTCAAAATCCATCCAGAATTAACCTATTTTTGACATTCCTTTAAAACAATTGACATATCACAGCTGGAAACAAAATAGCAACACTCAAAACTTGAACGAAAATTTAGAAAATTGCATTCGGCGATAAGAAAAGTTGTAAAAAATTCATCTCTGCTGGAATTTGCTTCAAAATTTCAAAATCCATCCAGAATTAACCTATTTTTGACATTCCTTTAAAACAATTGACATATCACAGCTGGAAACAAAATGGCAACACTCAAAACTTGAACGAAAGTTTAGAAAATTGCATTCGGCGATAAGAAAAATTGTAAAAAATTCATCTCTGCTGGAATTTGCTTCAAAATTTCAAAATCCATCCAGAATTAACCTATTTTTGACATTCCTTTAAAACAATTGACATATCACAGCTGGAAACAAAATAGCAACACTCAAAACTTGAACGAAAATTTAGAAAATTGCATTCGGCGATAAGAAAAGTTGTAAAAAATTCATCTCTGCTGGAATTTGCTTCAAAATTTCAAAATCCATCCAGAATTAACCTATTTTTGACATTCCTTTAAAACAATTGACATATCACAGCTGGAAACAAAATGGCAACACTCAAAACTTGAACGAAAGTTTAGAAAATTGCATTCGGCGATAAGAAAAATTGTAAAAAATTCATCTCTGCTGGAATTTGCTTCAAAATTTCAAAATCCATCCAGAATTAACCTATTTTTGACATTCCTTTAAAACAATTGACATATCACACCTGGAAACAAAATGGCAACACTCAAAACTTGAACGAAAGTTTAGAAAATTGCATTCGGCGATAAGAAAAATTGTAAAAAAATCATCTCTGCATGAATTAGCTTCAAAATTTCAAAATCCATCCAGAATTAACCTATTTTTGACATTCCTTTAAAACAATTGACATATCACAGCTGGAAACAAAATAGCAACACCCAAAACTTGAACGAAAGTTTAGAAAATTGCATTCGGCGATAAGAAAAGTTGTAAACAAATCATCTCTGCAGGAATTTGCTTCAAAATTTCAAAATCCATCCAGAATTAACCTATTTTTGACATTCCTTTAAAACAATTGACATATCACGCCTGGAAACAAAATGGCAACACTCAAAACTTGAACGAAAGTTTAGAAAATTGCATTCGGCGATAAGAAAAGTTGTAAAAAATTCATCTCTGCTGGAATTTGCTTCAAAATTTCAAAATCCATCCAGAATTAACCTATTTTTGACATTCCTTTAAAATAATTGACATATCACAGCTGGAAACAAAATGGCAACACTCAAAACTTGAACGAAAGTTTAGAAAATTGCATTCGGCGATAAGAAAAATTGTAAAAAATTCATCTCTGCTGGAATTTGCTTCAAAATTTCAAAATCCATCCAGAATTAACCTATTTTTGACATTCCTTTAAAACAATTGACATATCACACCTGGAAACAAAATGGCAACACTCAAAACTTGAACGAAAGTTTAGAAAATTGCATTCGGCGATAAGAAAAATTGTAAAAAAATCATCTCTGCATGAATTAGCTTCAAAATTTCAAAATCCATCCAGAATTAACCTATTTTTGACATTCCTTTAAAACAATTGACATATCACAGCTGGAAACAAAATAGCAACACCCAAAACTTGAACGAAAGTTTAGAAAATTGCATTCGGCGATAAGAAAAGTTGTAAACAAATCATCTCTGCAGGAATTTGCTTCAAAATTTCAAAATCCATCCAGAATTAACCTATTTTTGACATTCCTTTAAAACAATTGACATATCACGCCTGGAAACAAAATGGCAACACTCAAAACTTGAACGAAAGTTTAGAAAATTGCATTCGGCGATAAGAAAAGTTGTAAAAAATTCATCTCTGCTGGAATTTGCTTCAAAATTTCAAAATCCATCCAGAATTAACCTATTTTTGACATTCCTTTAAAATAATTGACATATCACAGCTGGAAACAAAATGGCAACACTCAAAACTTGAACGAAAATTTAGAAAATTGCATTCGGCGATAAGAAAAGTTGTAAAAAAATCATCTCTGCCGGAATTAGTTTTAAAGTTTCAAAATTGATCCAAAATATACCTATTTTTGACATAAAATAATTAACATATCAGAGTTGGAACAAAATAACAACACAATTGTACGAAGAAAATTAAATCCAATAATCCTACATCTTAGAATTCCGATTGAAATTCGAGTCTTCTTTACCGAAAGCGAAACATATCGATGACCAGATCTTTACCATCTTTTGTTTGACATTCGAAACAGTTGAAAACCGACGCCGAGACGATGTCTTGATTCGCCCATGGAATCCCCACAGGTAACAAAAAGAGGATTTCTGTGTACCTGAAAGGTGGTGCACATTACCCGAGAACGTGATACCATGGGGCATATGTTCTGGAGGACGAACACAATGGTAACAATAATGGGTACTGCCTCCATCCGTAATTATTTATAGTTCCTGTTGTCGCCGGATACAAAACGGGCGACGACGACGGCTGCGTTTCGAAAACCGAAAAATGCGCGCTTTTTGGTTCCGCTCTCCCTCTCTTTGTCTCTCTCTCTCTCTACCCGGCCTGTCAATAAATTTCAATTGGGATTAATTGTCGTAAATTAGACTAATTAACTTGAGCCCGGCGATTCTTTCGGTTGGAATGGGCGTGAAAAATTTTAAACGGTAAATATTTCGTTAATGTGAAGAGAAAATTAAAGCTTTTTTTTTTTTAATATGTAAGCAGATAGGGAGAGAAATGAAGGAGGTAATGAGATTTCGGAAGAAATGAGATATTAAGAAATAGTCACTAAATTAATTTATTGCAATTGCAAAACGGGCCATAGGGATTTACTTGTAAAATTTAAAATGTGTTAATATTGGCTCCCCTAATTATTTGACAGTATCGGTCTTCTTACATTATTTTTAAAGCTTTTTAAGCCGAATGATTTAGTACCTTACACAATAGTTTCTGCAGAGTATTAACCGAGATATTTGCGAAAAACTTTTGAATTACAAACAAAGGTTTGCCATGAAATCGTAATGGCCGATAAAAAGTGACAGTTGCTGTCGCATTTGTTGATTAATAACAGGCCGTGTATTTTACATAAAAAAAGTATTTATGATTAAATGGTATTACTCAGGTACTATTTTGGAAGTGTACGTGATTTGTTCAGTGTTGAAATTACGAAGAAGGCCCAGCAAAAGTAGTATTCAATGGGTATAAAAATAACGTAAGTAGATTGATATTACAAAATAATTAAAGGAGACAAATTTAGAGTAAAGTAGTAATCATTCATTGAATAGTACTTTTGCTAGTTATCACCTAATTCTTTCTTGTGCAGAAAATTTAAATCGTAATGCGACATCAAACGTCACTTTTTATCGGCCATTACGATTTCATGGCAAACCTTAATTTTTCGAACAAAATTAAATACCCGCCATAAAAGAAAGGCATTGTTTATTAATATACCTTAATAATAATCTCATTCGAGTGTGTGACACCAGACTTGTAGTTGATTACATAACGCAAACAGTTTTATGAAATAATTACCTTTCTGTAAATATTTGAAGTTCTTTTTATCTGGACTGCTTTTATAGTGTCGTGGACTAAATAAACATCGCACCTTGCATCACGACTGTAACACTTGGCTCGGCTTGTATTCGAATTATTTAATTCTGTCGTTCGTTTTGTTTTGTGTACAGGGCATTACTCATGCGCGAATTAAGCTCGACTATGTACTGAAATCTCGATTGAAACATTAATTGAAGTTCTACTTTCTCTCCAGAATGCGATACATTGAATTCGAGCAACGGTCGTAACTAGAAAATGTCCAAATTTATACAAAATTGATTGTAGTTTATTACTTCTATAAAATCTCAGTACATTCCTTCAATAGATTTCGAAATAATTGCGCGAGAACTGTGCTTATGTCATTCTTAAGTCGTATATTGCGCCAAACGGATAAAAAAAAATGCCAAAAACTGGAAAATTTTCAAATTTACTCAAAATCGATTCTAGTTTACGACTTCTATAAAATCTCAATACATTCCTTTCACTGATTTCGAGATAAGCTCACGAGAACTCTGCTTATCTCATCTTTAAGTCGTACGTTGCGCCAAGCAGATAAAAAAATATAAAAACGAATGCCAAAAACTGGAAAATTTTCAAATTTATACAAATTTGATTCTAGTTTACGACTTCTATAAAATCTCAATACATTCCTTCAATAGATTTCGAGATAATCTCATGAGAACCCTGCTTATCTCATCTTAAAGTCGTACGTTGCGCCAAACGGATAAAAAAATATAAAAACAAATGCCAAAAACTGGAAAATTTTCAAATTTATACAAAATTGATTCTAGTTTACGACTTCTATAAAATCTCAATACATTCCTTCAATAGATTTCGAGGTAATCTCACGAGAACTGTGCTTATGTCATTCTAAAATCGCAAATTACGTGAATCAATAAATACTGAAATATTTAAAAATTCACTCAAAACTGATTCAAATTTATACCACAAAAAAACTCAACTAGTTTTCGAAATAATCGTACCAGATTTGTGTTTATATACTTCAAAATCCAACAATTAAAAATATGTCGATAATCTTTGGGCAAAATTGAAGGCGCACTTAAATTAAAGCTTCCACTTGTATCTCAAGGATAAAAGGCAAATCCAATTTAAATTTTTCCATGATCCGTAACATGGCGACATCACAAAAATTACATAAATTCGGTCTAGCCAAAAATTGCGGACAATCTTCTCCAATTCATAAATTCTCTCGAACGAAAAATTACAGACGATCTTCTCCGATTCATAAATTCACTCGAATAAAAAATTACAGACGATCTTCTCCAGTTAATCATAAATTCACACACACGATCTTGTAATCGACGTGGAAAGTTTCTCTTCTACACTCACAGCGTGCGTTATTAAAATTCTAAATAGTCGTAATGTCCAGTAAATCATAGCCGAGAAACCAGAATTGAAAGCTCGACCGCAGAAATATGTTGGTATTCGTGGTTCGGTATTTTTAGTCCGTTCTCTATACCTCCTTCACATACCAACTAAATACGTGAACAAACGCGCATGTGATTACGATAAGTGCACGTTTTCATTATCAATTATATTCCTCGCTACTTTTAAAGCAAGCGAACATTTATTACGGGAGGTGTAACCGATTAAAACGCAAAAACGAAGTAGAAAATAAGAATTAAGGGTGATTCTAGAAATCATTCTTAATGAGGAGGGGCAACAAAAAAAAAGAAGGTTTAGATTTTGGAAGTTGAAATTTTAGTGCGTCGCAAATTGGCTCCTTGTGGTATACCAGTTTTAGTTTTTTATTTCATACAATTTGCAATTTACAATCATCTACACGTTTATTTATTTATTTAACGAAATCTTATATTTATTTATTCAATCAACGGACTCGTCCAGTAACAGATTGAAAATTACAAATTAATACAATAAATGTTTACAAACGAATAGTCCTTAACTAAGATAATAACATAATAACAATAATGGCTGGCTAACATATATTACGACAAATACCCAACAATCAGATTAAAGAATGCTTTAGCAGATTCACAGTTAAATATATCCACGTCCGGATATTTAGCTATAATTTGATTGTAAGTAAAGCACATTGAATACAAAGGCGATTTCAACAGAGAATTTGTTTTAGGAATTGATAAATGAAATAGTCGGTTACTTCTTACACAACTGGGGACGTGTATATCCACTTGCTCAAGAATCTCAAAACAATCAATATATAAAATAATAATAAAAAGAAAAATGCATGAGTTACATGAAATTAAATTAAATTTAGCGTACGTACATACAAAATAAATGAAACCAAATTGAAACTTAATAGCTAGAAACTAAAACTAAAAATTATACAAAATATAAATTACGAAAAAGTCATATTCAAATTAATAACACTCACAATGATTTGCGGACGTGCTATCCCACCTCGTGCTATTCGTGAAAGTTTATTGTGTCGCAAATTGACTCCTTGTGGTATACCAGTTTCTGTATAAATATACAAAATCACAGTACATCAGGATAACGATTCCCGTAAAGTCCAATATGCACGCAATATGTTTTCATCTAAATTTACAGCCAACATGTGTACAACTGCGTACACATTTGCAAAGAAGGAGGAATCTCAATCCACGAGCACTATTTTGCTTTTGCTTTTTTCTTCGTGGACATAAGAGGCGGAATCTTGCGAGCACATGTTGCACACAAACACACATACCGTTTCAATACAAAACGAGAAACGTGAAACAAACGCCAGATTATTTTTTTGGAGCTCGCTACCGGAAATAAGAGATTTCGCGCCACTGGATAAAACTAATGCAACATGAGATAATGGTTATAGTAATTCAGAGTTGGTTCTATTTTTGAGAGAGAGAGAGAGAGAGAGAATACATTTATTGAGATACTTTTACAAATGACCTCAGGCAATTGACCAGATGTTTGAATTTTTTCGAAATACATCAAATTATTTTTTTACATCTAAATCTCGCACGCAATTCTAATAATTAGTATGAATGAACTAATCGAAATTTTTAGTTTTAAATTACCTCAAATTCTTAAAATAAACTCACTTTTTTCCAGATATACTTTTCAATTTTCGTCGACTCTTTTCAGCAGACTCTTCACGATTAGTTGACTCACAAAAAAGAGTCATTTCGTTAGCCTCTAGTCTCGATAAATTAATATACAACTAGTAGCATCTCGCCAAAAGTAAATTGAAAATGATAAAAATTTGAAAAAATTGACATTTGTCATATTGGCTTTAGAAAATAAACCTTACCTTAAATTAAAATTTACGTTATTCATGAAAAAGAATTTCTTTAAGAAAACTTGATTTTTGGAAAGTACTCGTAAACTATAACAGTTAATGAAGAACGGATTGCTTTGCTAAAAGATGTATGAGCTATTGTTTGTTTTTGGAAATCTGCAACACTTTTCTAGCCAGAGAAAAACCGATTGCTTCGGTGAAATGTATACGAGTTAATCAAAAAGGGTGAGGCTTGACCCATTTCCGAACGAGATCCGATGTCACGTCCTCCTCCATTCCTTCGCATGCATGTACGGTCATGCAGCCAACAACAACGGTATGACTTTATGATTTTATTGTATGAAGAGCAGACCGGGTCCAGTCCGAGAGCCCGTCTGACTGGTTGGTTCACATTCAATTTCGAGCCTCTCGGTACACTCCGTCCACAAATTCCAACGACCGTGTGTGCTTCACGATGAAATTAATCGCGTCCATGTCGCCCAATCAATCAAACAATTTCGGGTCGAGATTTGGGTCAAACCGTCGCTAGACTGTTCGCCGACTCGCGATAATAACCATAGATCCCGAATTGTCGCGTTTGGTCGTTCAACTTGACTCGCTTCTCTCCTCCGCGCCGCTCCTCCACCTCTTCGCAAACTCGTTCCTCGCGGTAATCCACGAGGAATTTTAAGTGACCGATGATTATTCACGTCATTTGCGATGCGCATGTGTGCGCGGCTTATAACTGTTGTGCACGCAATCGCACGAGGAAATTTTAATCGAATCCCTCGCACAACACAATGCCCGCATCGGGATTTTCTTTGAATTTCAATCGTGTTTTTAATTAATTTATTCTTGTGAAATGAAGCTTGGAGTAAGAAGAATTTCTAATTTTCTAATTTGGACCCCCGTGGTACCCTTAAACTAATAGCAGTGATTATAATATTGGTAAATATTTTTATAACCAAATTTGGATCCTTGCGGCAACCCCGTGCAGTGTGGTGTTTTAGAATTCCCGATGGGAATAATTTTTATTTATTACGTAGGAAACTTCCACTTCGTTATTCATGCTTTAAAAATGTTTTATTCCATACGGAATAATTTTTCTATTATTATAAGAACAAGGACGAGAGTTTACGGAAGCCGCGTGAAAATTGCGCAAGGCATTCCAACAGACCGAACGGATCCGAGCTAAACATAAATTCTGTTCTCGGCCAACTGCCATTTTCCTTCTCTCTCTTTGTTTCTCTAGTTTTAAGTAATATATCAGTGAATTTAAAATTGAAAATTAAAATTCAAATTCTGGCAATCTGTATACATTGAATATTTATGATTAGTGTTTAGATAATCCTTTTAATGTTATTTATTTCGGCTCCCCCCCCGAAAATAAACGCGACTCGAGTTCCCCTCTCGTCCGATCACTGATTACTCACTGCGAACGCACAAACGAACAATTCGGATGGATGCATATGGGTCGAGATATGAGGGTATTTTAATTGGAAGTAATGTGGGTTGGGTCGGGATCGATTTTTGATGTTTACGAAAACTGTGTAGTGGAATTAATAAATAAGCACTTGTCGTTGTTTTAGTTGGGCTTAGCCTAATCGTTGGTTTTGAAGTTGGGCTATAATTGTAACAGTTGCAACATTTTTAGGACGTTTTTCTAAAAAAAAAAAAATACATCTTGTATCAACAAAATTTGATTAATAGCATCGTAATTGTTGCTAGGATAATTCGGCATAAAAAAAAAATTGATGAAGATATACCAGACTTCCCGATGAACGTAATTGATAATACATTTCAACTAAATAATGAATTTAACATGTTTAACTAAGTTTGTTTTTATTTAAATTTATAATCAAAATTGCAATGCGCGCTTTCGGTTATTTTATTTGACGTTTAGGTAATGAATGATTGTTTTAAAGCGCAGTTTTAAATAAAGAAACCACAACGAGTTATAATGGCCACTGATAAACCACCTGTGCGGCATAATTCAATTAACATATCCACAATTTCCTCTATTCATTATCGCGTTACGATTGCATTTTTTGGGTTAATTATTCACGTCTAATGATAAGTAAAATTGTTAATGAAATGCGTCAGACTTCATTAGAACAAATTGTTTTGTATCTGCCTTAAAAGAAATTGCCCGAACTTTTCAGTAACAAAAATGGCTGCACTGAAACCAAAAATGCACTTTGGCCAGAAATTACTCCGTGAATTCCACATTTATTTTGACAGATGCTTAAAATTTTGACAGATTAATTATGGATAATGTGTCTTCATATCTGCCTTAAAAAAATTACCCGAACATTTCAGTAACAAAAATGGCTGCACTGAAACCAAAAATGCACTTTGGCCAGAAATTACTCCGTGAATTCCACATTTATTTTGACAGATGTTTAAAATTTTGACAGATTAATTATGGATAATGTGTCTTCATATCTGCCTTAAAAAAATACCCAAACAATTCAGTACCAAAGCTGGAAGACAAATTTTAATGATCAAAAATGCACTTTGGCCAGAAATTACTCCGTGAATTCCACATTTATTTTGACAGATGCTTGAAATTTTGACAGCTTAATTATGGATAATGCGTCTTCATATCTGCCTTAAAAAAAATTACCCGAACATTTCAGTAACAAAAATGGCTGCACTGGAAGACAAAATTTGAAAGACGAAAAATGTACTTTGGCCAAAAATTACTCCGTGAATTCAACATTTGTTTTGACAGATGCTTGAAATTTTGACAGATTTATTATGGATAATGTGTCTTCATATCTGCCTTAAAAAAAATTACCCGAACATTTCAGTAACAAAAATGGCTGCGCTGGAAGACAAAATTTGAATGACCAAAAAAGCACTTTGGCCAGAAATTACTCCGTGAATCCCATATTTGTTTTGACAGATGCTTGCAATTTTGACAGATTAATTATGGATAATGTGTCTTCATATCTGCCTTAAAAAAAATTACCCGAACTTTTCAGTAACAAAAATGGCTGCACTGAAACCAAAAAAAGCACTTTGGCCAGAAATTACTCCGTGAATTCCACATTTATTTTGACAGATGCTTAAAATTTTGACAGATTAATTATGGTTAATGTGTCTTCATATCTGCCTTAAAAAAATTACCCGAACTTTTCAGCAACAAAAATGGCTGCACTGGAAGACAAAATTTGAATGACGAAAAATGCACTTTAGCCAGAAATTTCTCCGTGAATTCCACATTTATTTTGTCAGATGCTTGAAATTTTGACAGATTAATTATGAATAATGTGTCTTCATATCTGCTTTAAAAAAATCACCCGAACTTTTCAGTAACAAAAATGGCTGCACTGAAACCAAAAAAAGCACTTTGGCCAGAAATTACTCCGTGAATTCCACATTTATTTTGACAGATGTTTAAAATTTTGACAGATTAATTATGGATAATGTGTCTTCATATCTGCCTTAAAAAAATACCCAAACAATTCAGTACCAAAGCTGGAAGACAAATTTTAATGATCAAAAATGCACTTTGGCCAGAAATTACTCCGTGAATTCCACATTTATTTTGACAGATGCTTGAAATTTTGACAGCTTAATTATGGATAATGCGTCCTCATATCTGCCTTAAAAAAAATTACCCGAACATTTCAGTAACAAAAATGGCTGCACTGGAAGACAAAATTTGAAAGACGAAAAATGTACTTTGGCCAAAAATTACTCCGTGAATTCAACATTTGTTTTGACAGATGCTTGAAATTTTGACAGATTTATTATGGATAATGTGTCTTCATATCTGCCTTAAAAAAAATTACCCGAACATTTCAGTAACAAAAATGGCTGCGCTGGAAGACAAAATTTGAATGACCAAAAAAGCACTTTGGCCAGAAATTACTCCGTGAATTCCACATTTATTTTGTCAGATGCTTGAAATTTTGACAGATTAATTATGAATAATGTGTCTTCATATCTGCTTTAAAAAAATCACCCGAACTTTTCAGTAACAAAAATGGCTGCACTGAAACCAAAAAAAGCACTTTGGCCAGAAATTACTCCGTGAATTCCACATTTATTTTGACAGATGCTTAAAATTTTGACAGATTAATTATGGTTAATGTGTCTTCATATTTGCCTTAAAAAAATTACCCGAACTTTTCAGCAACAAAAATGGCTGCACTGGAAGACAAATTTGAATGACCAAAAAAGCACTTTGGCGTGAAATTACTCCGCGAATTCAACGTTTATTTTGACAGATGCTTGAAATTTTGACAGGTTACTTATGGATAATGTGTCTTCATTTCTGCCTTAAAAAAATTACCCGAACTTTTCAATAGCAAAAATGGCTGCACTGGAAGAAAAATTTGAATGACCAAAAAAGCACTTTGGCCAGAAATTTCTCCGTGAATTCCACATTTATTTTGACAGATGCTTGAAATTTTAACAGATTAATTATAGATAATGTGTCTTCATATCTGCCTTAAAAAAATTACCCGAACTTTTCAGTAACAAAAATGGCTGCACTGAAACCAAAAACGCACTTTGGCGAGAAATTGCTCTGTGAGTTCCACATTTATTTTGGCAGATACTAGAGATTAATTATGTGTGTGTGTTGCGGTGAATTAGCTCTTTCCTGGGAATATTTTCCAGTCGCTTCTTTGAGTAGCAGACGAGAGCACGCCGGAGCGAACGCAGACAGTCTCCTCTTTTACTCTTCTTGTTCTGCTTAGCTGGTCGTTCGCTGAATCGACTATTTGTACCTTTTAATCCACCACCGCCACCCACGCCATGCCTTGAAGATGTTTACGACGCGAATCTTCTTCTTTGTGCAACAGAATCTTCATTGTTTAAAAAAGTGTCTTCGATATTTTACATTCGACAACTTTTTTAACCCTTAAGCTTGTAGGAAATTCATTGATAATTAAACACTCATTAATTGCCATTCATACAATTACAAAGAGTGCGAATTACAGCGACGTGACGGGAATATGAAAAGAAGACCTTTCATTTACAGTTTACTAAAGGCATGTGTGCACACATCGCCATAATGACGATTATATGCAAATTAGAGGTTGTACGAACCACCAAAAAAGCAACAGCGTTTCTGGAGGGCCTCGATGACTATCTCATGACCTCACAATGACATCATCTTTGCAATTGCTCCCACCACGAATATAAATAAATCATGTATAGGCTTAAGATTGTCGTATTCATTGTGGAATTTTAATTAATTAACATTCCCGACAAAAAGGTGATTGTTTATCGGTTTTATATTATTAATGCTGTGCATTTCAATTGAGATCGCTTCTGGTAAATTATTGTTTTAATGAGCACAAGTACGCTTCATTGTCATTACGATTTGAATGCGTGTAGTTGTTGTGCCACGCTGTTTCACTAAAGCGACCTTATTAACGGAACTGAAGAGGTTGCCAGGCTAATGCTATTCAAGTAGGCACTTGCCTACTAACGTTGGATGAACTTTGATATTCGATTCCCATCCGTAATTACACGGTGTGCATTAAATTAGCAAAGATCGGCACATTAGTCTCTGTGTAATTTAGACTGAAGGAGAGACGGAGAAACGGGAGTTCAGGTTTCGTATGTAATTCCACTACATATAATAGAATTTTCAGTTAATGACTTTAAAACTTTACATGTTTTATAATGTTAAACATCACAATCGCATTTAAAATTGAGATTAACAGGAACTGAACTATTGTTACTCGTGATGGATTATAAATTAAAAAAAAAACACAATAATCGATCCTTGAGGAACTTCACTTTATCCAGTTTATTGATGGATAATAAATAAAAACACATTAGCAATGAACACAGTATTTTTTCCATCGATACGATTGAATTTTGCATAATGTTAAATAACGATCATTTTTAAATTAAGATTATCGGTACTATAATCGATCCTTGAGGTAGTATCATTTATGCGTGATGAGATTTTTTACCTCAATTCTTCGAAGTTTCGATCGAATTTTACATAACGTTAAATAACGATCGTTTTTTTAAATCAAGATTATCGGTACTACAATCGATCCCTGAGGTAGTATCATTTATTCCGCAATGAATTTTTTCCATCCATGCTTTTCACAACGCAGATCCTTCGATGTTTCGATCGATTGACCTATTATTAAAACCACTCCGATGAATGTATCATCCACTCAACTTCCGAGGCTGCAGAGCGAACGCACATTATTGAAATGAAAAGTAAACACATTTCTGACCGATGCATGTGTGTGTGTGTGTGTGCATGCATTAAATGTAAATAAACCAAAGTAAACACTGTCGATAAATCAATATTCATAGGAAAACGCTCGATGCCGGATTGACAATTCCCGGTGGCTGCTGCTGCCGTTGCTGTCGGAATTAATTCGTGAAAAAGTCGAAATGGCACGTACAAAAATGCGGCATTCATGCACACACACACAGAGCAACACCATTGCGGCCGGTTCCGAATATAAACACTCTTCTTTCATATAAATTTCCACACGCTCCGGTGATTAATTGGTATACACAAAATGTTGGCCATAATTTCCATCTCCAGCAACTGGTTTTGTATTCGTTTCAGTAAACACACAAAGAAATTCCAGTTGGAAGTGTGATAAATTGCGTTTTTTTTTTGGAACAATCGTCATTCCTCGGGGTATACCGTTTCGTTTATTGAATATATCTATCTGGTCGATGAGGAAATGCAATCAAACTTGCGGTTTCCTTTCGTCGTGCCTCGGGGTATACCATTTTACGTATTGAATATAACGATAATAATAATAATAATTTCCAACCACCAGAAAAACTCGTTTGATGGATTTTTGCAATTTCCAGGAAGACCTCTCGAGCGATTTAGATTAAACTTGTGGATGACATTCACAACATCCGAAGCGAATCAACAAGTAAATAAACGAAAAACACGTCATCGCTAGTTTTCCCGGAATTTCCACCTCAAAATTTTCACATCGCTCGAAATGTGCATTTTTATAAATTTTTTTAATTTTTACGAAAACCTCTCAAGCGATTAATTTCAAACTCCGGGACGATATTTCCAGCTTCCGTAGCTATAAAACAAGCGAATAAACTAAACATATGCTATCTCTAGTACAGCCGAAATTTCCAGCTCAAAATTTTTAAACCGCTCAAAATGTGCATTTTTAAAAATTTTTGAATTTTCACAAAAACCTCTCAAGCAATTTATATCAAACTCCGGAACAATATTTCCAGCATCCGTAGCTATAAAACAAGCGAATAAACTAAACATATTCTGTCTCCAGTGCTGCCAAAATTTCCAGCTCAACATTTTCAAATCGCTCAAAATGTGCATTTTAATATTTTTTTTTAATTTTTACGAAAACCTCTCAAGCGATGTATACCAAACTCCGGAATGATATTTCCAACATCTGTAGGTATAAAAAAACGAATAAGCGAAACATTTGCTATCGAAATTTCCACCTCAAAATTTTCAAATCGCTCGAAATGTGCATTTTTATAAATTTTTTGAATTTTCTCGAAAACCTCTCAAGCGATTTACATCAAACTTCAGGACGATATTTCCAACATCCTTCGCTATAAAACAAGCGAATAAATGAAACATATACTATCTCCAGTACAGCCAAAATTTCCAACTAAAAATTTCTAAACCGCTCAAAATGTGCATTTTTATAATTTTTTTGAATTCACACGAAAACCTCTCAAGCGATTTATATCAAACTCCGGGACGATATTTCCAACTTGCGTACCTATAAAAAAAGCGAATGAACGAAACATATGCTGTCTCTAGTGCTGCCAAAATTTCCAGCTCAAAATTTTCAAATCGCTCGAAATGTGCATTTTTATAATTTTTTTGAATTTTCACGAAAACCTCTCAAGCGGTTTATGTCAAACTTTAGGACGATATTTCCAACATCCGTAGCTATAAAACAAGCGAATAAACTAAACATATGCTATCTGAAGTACAGCCGAAATTTCCAGCTCAAAATTTTCAAACCGCTCGAAATGTGCATTTTTATAAATTTTTTGAATTTTCACGAAAACCTCTCAAGCGATTTATATCAAACTCCGGGATGATATTTCCAACATATGTAGCTATAAAACAACGAATAAACGAAACATATGTTGTTTCCAGTGCTGCCAAAATTTCCAGCTCAAAATTTTCAAACCGCTCAAAATGTGCATTTTCATAATTTTTTTGAATTTTCTTGAAAACCTCTCAAGCGATTTATATCAAATTCCGGGATGATATTTCCAACATCTGTAGCTATAAAAAAAACGAATGAGCGAAACATATGCTATCTCTAGTACTACCGAAATTTCCACCTCAAAATTTTCAAACCGCTCGAAATGTGCATTTTTTTAATTTTTTTGAATTTTCACGAAAACCTCTCAAGCGATTTATATCAAATTCCGGGACGATATTTCCAACATCCGTAGCTATAAAACAAGCGAATAAACTAAACATATGCTATCTGAAGTACAGTCGAAATTTCCACCTCAAAATTTTCAAACCGCTCGAAATGTGCATTTTTATAATTTTTTTGAATTTTCACGAAAACTTTTCAAATTTATATCAAACTCCGGGACGATATTTCTAACATCTGTAGCTATAAAACAAGCGAATAAACGAAACATATGCTGTCTCCAGTGCTGCCAAAATTTCCACCTCAAAATTTTCAAACCGCTCGAAATGTGCATTTTTTAAATTTTTTGAATTTTCACGAAAACCTCTCAAGCGGTTAATATCAAACTCCGGAACGATATTTCCAGCATTCGTAGCTTTAAAACAAGCGAATAAACTAAATATATGCTGTCTCCAGTGCTGCCAAAATTTCCATCTCAAAATTTTCAAACCGCTCGAAATGTGCATTTTCATAATTTTTTTGAATTTTCACGAAAACCTCGCAAGCGATTTATATCAAACTTCCGGACGATATTTCCAACATACGTAGCTATAAAACAAGTGAATAAAGTAAACATATGCTATCTCTAGTACAGCCGAAATTTCCAGCTCAAAATTTTCAAATCGCTGGAAATGTGCATTTTTATCATTTTTTTGAATTTTCACGAAAACTTCTCAAGCGATTTATATCAAACTCCAGGACGATATTTCCAACACCCGCAGCTACAAAAAAGCGAATAAACGAAACATATGCGGTCTCCAGTGCTGCCAAAATTTCCACCTCAAAATTTTCAAACCGCTCGAAATGTGCATTTTTATAAATTTTTTGAATTTTCACGAAAACCTCTCAAGCGATTTATATCAAACTCCGGGATGATATTTCCAACATATGTAGCTATAAAACAACGAATAAACGAAACATATGTTGTTTCCAGTGCTGCCAAAATTTCCAGCTCAAAATTTTCAAACCGCTCAAAATGTGCATTTTCATAATTTTTTTGAATTTTCTTGAAAACCTCTCAAGCGATTTATATCAAATTCCGGGATGATATTTCCAACATCTGTAGCTATAAAAAAAACGAATGAGCGAAACATATGCTATCTCTAGTACTACCGAAATTTCCACCTCAAAATTTTCAAACCGCTCGAAATGTGCATTTTTTTAATTTTTTTGAATTTTCACGAAAACCTCTCCAACATCCGTAGATATAAAACAAGCGAATAAACTAAACATATGCTATCTCTAGTACTGCCAAAATTTCCAGCTCAAAATTTTTAAACCGCTCGAAATGGACATTTTTATAATTTTTTTTAATTTTCACGAAAACCTCTTAAGCGATTTATATCAAACTTCAGGACGATATTTCCAACATCCTTCGCTATAAAACAAGCGAATAAATGAAACATATACCATCTCCAGTACAGCCAAAATTTCCAGCAAAAAAATTTTAAACCGCTCAAAATGTGCATTTTTATAATTTTTTTGAATTTTCACGAATACCTCTCTAGCGATTTATATAAATCTTCGGGACGATATTTCTAACATCCGTAGCTATAAAAAAAGCGAATGAACGAAACATATGCTGTCTCCAGTGCTGCCAAAATTTCCAGCTCAAAATTTTCAAACCGCTCAAAATGTGCATTTTTATAATTTTTTTTAAATTTTCACGAAAACCTATCAAGAGATTTATATTAAACTTTATAATAATATTGCTTACATCCATGGTTATATAATAAGCAATAAACGAAAAACAATGTGTTGGTAGTTTTTGCGGAATTTCAACCCAAAAAATAATCAAACCAATCGAAATGGCTATTCCGATAGAACTCTTCAATTTTCAGGCAAACAACTCGGGCGATTTATAATTAACTTAAGGACGACATCACCAACATTCGTAGTTAAGAAAATAGCAAATAAACGAACAACATGTCATCGTTAGTTTTTTAGGAAAAACGTCCAAAACGCCGAAATAATTTTTTCACTCTTCAGGAAAACCCACGAGTGAAATATATAAATCTTTAGGATTACTTTTCGGGAAAACCCTCGAAATATATTAATCTTTAGGATGGCTATAAAATAAGCAAATGCACGAAAAACAAAAGCTACTTTAGAATTTTCACCATTCATCAGATTTTTATAATTTCGAGGAAAACACCCCCCTAGCAATTGTTATTAAACAAATTAGTAGCAAGTGTGACATATCGTTAGTTTTGTGAGGTGAAACGCTACTCGAAAATGAAATAAAAAATCCAGGTCCGTATTTAAAAAAATAAAGTTGATGTTGGTATGCAAGTTACGAAACGTCGTATTTAAAAAATACAATTATTTTCCGAAAGAGCTTGCAAAAGTGGCTTAAGAAAGTAGTCTTGATTTTTTAAAATAACTAGTAATAAAGGCGTAAAAAAGTAAAAACAAAAAAATATTTTTTCGCGTTTTTTCCAAATATCTCCGGAATTAGTCGGAAAATTTTAGATTTCTTTTCAATGGGCAACTTTGCCTTCATTTAACCAAATCTCTATCTCGAGATCGGATTTATTTTTTCGTGTTTTTTTTTTCAAATATCTCCGGAATTAGTCGAAAGATTATATTTCTTTTCAACGCTTTAAAATACGCAACTTTGCCTTCATTTAACGAAATCGAGATCTCTATCTCGAGATCGGATTTCCATCATATCAAACCAATTACCGATACGTGTGGTACACCAGATAAACACCGTGCGTTCGTTAAACCCGTACAATGATTTCAGTCGTGGTCTATGCGGTTACTATCATTATCTAATATTACGTGAAAGTTGCGTTTATATCTCGATCATAATTTTTGTTGTCGTTTTTTTTTGTTGTTGCCGGATAAAAAAAACACGTTGCCGTGGTGTACAATTCGTGTTATTTAATTGCATAATGGTTTGAGACGTCCAGTCTTTGAAGTAACCGGCCAGATGTTTGTGGACTACGCATTCTAAATCGAACACACAAACATACTCACTCGCGAAATGAAAGGAAAAATCGGCCGGTGTATTTTTAGAAATCGCATCATCGCGGGATTTGTATTTAGTTCTTAGCCTCGAAATAATGGTGGCGTGGGGGGTGCTCAATTATGCATGTTTATAAATATTTAAGAAACGCAACTTTAATAACGTCAAATGGATTGTTTTTCTAATCGTTGAGTAAAATTTTCGTTCCTACGGTTGTAGTGGTTTTGTTTAGAGCTGATTTCTTTCAATAGTTTTATTGGGAAAATAAAAATGCATGCGTTTTGGATGAATTTCTTAAGGGGGTAAGTGCCGCGTCGAAAATCGATGCATTTTTGATGGTCAGCATATACATAATTCTGAAGTTAATATCAAATTTTAAGAAATTATATTTTGCACACTTGGAGAGAAAGGGTTAAACTATTCGTCTATAGAATTAGATTTTTTTTTTAATCATCAGACAAACTGTATAATTTATCCTGAAAATTACCAATATTGGATGGATATCTGGAGCTTTTCTCTGCAAAGAACTAAAAATGTAATGCTACAGAAAAATAGTATATACCTTTGAAAACAATATGTACGTAATAAAATTGTCTATTGCCTCTACAAACACGAATTTGCTTCATTTCCGCCGTTGTAATGAACGCCACCTGCATGAAACATTTTGTATCAAACCTGGAGGCGTGTCCAAAGAAATTTACGTACTCGGTAAAATTTCAGGCCCAAGATTGTGGCGATTATCATTTTCTATTAGACCATTCTGGTCCAACTCTGGCGCGAGGCACTTACCTCCTTAAGTTTGAAACTTTATTTATATATACCGGCGATAGATGGCGCCCTAATTGTTATTCTATCCTAACGGTTACTTGATTGGTTTATAGCGGCATAGTCAAATTCCGTTTCTCCATCTGTAAAAGATCTTCTTTTCTCTCTTAAAAGAAAAAAAACGTTTCTCCATCAACGAACGACCGTAGTGTGCTGATGTGTGATGAATGTAGGTCGAAACTATTGCTTTTTAATATCGTGTTTTTTTTTTGTTACAGGTGAGTTTCGTTAAAGTAGTAAGCCATCTACAAATTTGGTTGATTAGTAAGTATAGCTTAGCTTTATCAGATCTTGATATCAGATGTCTTCATGTTGAAAATTACGGTTGACTTGTAAGAATAATTGTATTATCAGGTAACATCATAATCGACTTCCGGCGTTTATCACCCCCCTAATTCACCGGAATCCGCCCTTAGTGTTACCAGCCAAAATAACGATCTTCCGGTTGTAAAGTGACTTCCGCAGGTTGTATTTATTCGGCGAAATAATTGATTTCGCTGGAAAGACTCATATTTTCCTTCTTTTCACACACCGCAGAAGACAATGCGATTTGTCGTCTTTACATATTATCTGTATCCCAGAGAAAACTGTTCGTCTTATTTAATATAATAATAATAATAATAATAAATCATTTATAGACACATTGAAAGTACAAAAGGAAAATAAACTAAATACACATCGATTGAATTTAAGTTAACAGTACTTGAATCATTCGCAGTATTTGGCATTTAAGCCAAATATAATATTATCGGTGTAAAATTAAATACCTTGGTGCGGAATTTGATGGCTTGTTTTCGCGCGGACTTACGTCTAATTAATTTATTATTGTCGGGCAACTCCAGGAATTGGACGGCTTCCCGGTGGCGTGTTTTAAAACGGGATCGATCAGGGGAGGAAAACCTCACCCACATTCTCCCTGCTATCGTGTGGAATATGAAAAACATGCAACCGGAATACATTTTGCTTTTTCATTTACGACGACCTCCGTTTCTGCATAAAAATGCAGCTAATACCTTTCAACATGCACACACGTAAACGCAGAAGGCTTTGCCTTAATATTCTACGGTTTGTTTCAATTAAATTAAACATATGTAAATAATTTCCTCGACATTCTTTCCCAAATTCAAAACGGGAAACATCCAATGTCCACTTTTCTGTATCACAAAATTTAAATAAGCACCGATTCCTTTGCGTATCTTTGATATGGTTCGGTGATATATCCGCACAGGAAGACTGCTCACGCGAAAACTGCGCACAGAAAAATGCGCGTAGTGAAAACTCCGCACACGAAAACTCCTTACACGGAATAATGCTCACACGGAAAACTCCGCACGCAGAAAATAATTGCTCACACTGAAAAATGCTCACACGGAAAATTACTCACTTTTATCAATCCTCACAGAGTGCGCACAACAAATATTTTTGCTATAATTATTACATTTCACATTAATTTAAAAGCAACAATCTACTCTGTTTTTAATTAAAAGTATAAATGTCTACTATATTAATTTGAATAAACAATTTAATGATCATGCCATCACAGGAATGTTAAATATATTTTCTTTTTAGTTTTATTAAGGTTTGATCATTGAAGATCTAGATTAGAATGGATCTATATGCATGTGTTTGGAAGATTCTAATAGAGGATTGTAACACTCCAAAGATTATTCTACATTTACGCTACAGAGCGTGTATTAATAAACGATGATTCTGCTGTTTCGTATATTTCAATTTTCACAACTTCTCCACCCGATCAAATGAAAATATTTTAAAATCCAGTGAAGGGGTGTAAATGGATTTTCACGAAATCATAATCTAGAATGCATGTCTAGTTATTCTAGAAAGTTTAACGTCGATGGCTATTATTTTTCTATTTTTTTCGAGCCGGAGAACTTGCTAGAAATTTTCACAACTTCTCCGCCCGATCAAATGAAAATATTTCAAAATCCAATGAAGGGGTGTAAATAGATTTTCACGAAATCATAATCTCGAATGCATTTCTAGTTATTCTACAAAGTTTAACGTCGATGGCTATTATTTTTCTATTTTTTTCGAGCCGACGAACTTGCTAGAAATTTTCACAACTTCGTCGCCTGATCAAATGAAAATATTTCAAAATCCAGTGAAGGGGTGTAAATGGATTTTCACGAAATCATAATCTAGAATGCATTTCTAGTAATTCTAGAAAGTTTAACGTCGATGGCTATTATTTTTCTATTTTTTTCGAGCCGGCGAACTTGCTAGAAATGTTCACAACTTCGCCGCCTGATCAAATGAAAGTATTTCAAATTCCAGTAAATTCAAAAATTAAAATTCAAGAATAACACTCTGTCGCGCTGTTAAAATCTAAAACACCGAACAAACTCACCGGTGGAACTGGAAAATTTTACCAGGTGCGAACCGCCGAATCATTTGACCTTTGCCCCGGAGGCAATTAGTATCCGGCGTAGATGTTTGCAAAAAACACATTCTTTCGTGTCTGTTATCATTCCTTATCCACGATGCATGAACGCATTTCAGATTAAATCTCTTTTTAGTCATTGAAAACCGTTCGATTCGGCAGTTTACCTTCCACCTAGTGAGCGAGTGTTCGCGTGTTTTAGTGTGTGCAGAATATTGAAAATTACATTAATGAAAATGGATTATCAGTTATGAAGATAGTTCCAACTGTTGGTAAGCGATTAAATGAAACTTTATTGAATGAATAATTTATTGTGAATTTTTCAATGCGGTTTAATAATATCTGAATACATAAATAACGGTGTAGTAGGGACCATCAGGTCAATAGTTCATTTATTTTATGCTACAATAATGTATACAAAAAATACGGCATTAGTAGACAGACGATCAGGTCAATATCTCATTGACAAATCGTGCAAAATCTTATAATTACATTTACCTTCTTACTTAGCTTTCTCACCATCGAATGGGTTTATTTTCTGGAGCTTAATAACCAATTCAAAAAAATATTCATTCAATGATTAATTTTTTAAATCGTATAATTTTCGATTATGGTATGTTGCTGTTTCTTTTCGATCTCGGATTCGGCACTCATTTTAAATTCGAAATTCGAAATCTATAATTTTTTCAATTAATTTAAAACTCTTAAAACGAATTCCTCCGTTGATTATTTTTTTCTATCCTTCTAAGCAATTTTTGTTTTCCCATTTTCAGTTTGGAAAATTGCCGTTTTGTTTTAACCCAAGATGAGAAATCAAAAATGTTTATTTTTTACATAGAAGTTGAACTCTTAATAATTTTTTTACAACTTTTAAATTCATAATTCTGAAATAATTCTACACAACTCTCAAATTATTATATTTTAAGAATATAATCAACTTCTTCAATTCCAACAATGTTTTAACGAGTTATAACTGTTTGTTGTTAAACAAGCATTTTTGAATTGCGTTGAAAATTGAGCATTTTCAAAAATAAATAAAAAATATAAAAAATTATTTTAAAACTCTGAAATAATTCTACACAACTCCCAAATTATTATATTTTAAGCATATAATCAACTTCTTAAATTCCAACAATGTTTTAATGAGTTATAACTGTTTGTTGTTAAACAAGCATTTTTTAATTGCGTTCAAAATTGAGCATTTTCAAAAATAAATCAAAAATATTAAAAATTATTTAAAAATTCTGAAATAATTCTACACAACTCCCAAATTATTATATTTTAAGAATATAATCAACTTCTTCAATTCCAACAATGTTTTAATGAGTTATAACTGTTTGTTCTTAAATAAGCATTTTTGAATTGCGTTGAAAATTGAGCATTTTCAAAAATAAATAAAGAATATTAAAAATTATTTAAAAATTCTGAAATAATTCTACACAACTCTCAAATTATTATATTTTAAGAATATAATCAACTTCTTCAATTCCAACAATGTTTTAATGAGTTATAACTGTTTGTTCTTAAATAAGCATTTTTCAATTGCGTTGAAAATTGAGCATTTTAAAAAATAAATAAAGAATATTAAAAATTATTTAAAAATTCTGAAATAATTCTACACAACTCTCAAATTATTATATTTTAAGAATATAATCAACTTCTTCAATTCCAACAATGTTTTAACGAGTTATAACTGTTCGTTGGTTAACAAGCATTTTTGAATTGCGTTCAAAATTGAGTATTTTCAAAAATAAATAAAAAATATTAAAAATAATTTAAAAATTCTGAAATAATTGTTCACAACTCCCAAATTATTATGTTTTAAGAATATAATCAACTTCTTCAATTCCAACAATGTTTTAATGAGTTATAACTGTTTGTTCTTAAATAAGCATTTTTCAATTGCGTTGAAAATTGAGCATTTTAAAAAATAAATAAAAAATATAAAAAATTATTTAAAAATTCTGAAATAATTCTACACAACTCTCAAATTATTATATTTTAAGAATATAATCAACTTCTTCAATTCCAACAATGTTTTAACGAGTTATAACTGTTCGTTGGTTAACAAGCATTTTTGAATTGCGTTCAAAATTGAGTATTTTCAAAAATAAATAAAAAATATTAAAAATAATTTAAAAATTCTGAAATAATTGTTCACAACTCCCAAATTATTATGTTTTAAGAATATAATCAACTTCCTAAATTCCAACAATGTTTTAACGAGTTATAACTGTTTGTTGTTAAACAAGCATTTTTGAATTGCATTGAAAACTGAGCATTTTCAAAAATAAATAAAAAATATTAAAAATTATTTAAAAATTCTGAAATAATTCTATACAACTCCCAAATTATTATATTTTAAGAATATAATCAACTTCTTCAATTCCAACAATGTTTTAATGAGTTATAACTGTTTGTTCTTAAATAAGCATTTTTGAATTGCGTTGAAAATTGAGCATTTTCAAAAATAAATAAAGAATATTAAAAATTATTTAAAAATTCTGAAATAATTCTACACAACTCCCAAATTATTATATTTTAAGAATATAATCAACTTCTTCAATTCCAACAATGTTTTAATGAGTTATAACTGTTTGTTCTTAAACAAGCATTTTTGAATTGCGTTGAAAATTGAGCATTTTCAAAAATAAATAAAAAATATTAAAAATAATTTAAAAATTCTGAAATAATTGTTCACAACTCCTAAATTATTATATTTAAAGAATATAATCAACTTCTTAAATTTCAACAATGTTTTAACGAGTTATAACTGTTCGTTGTTAAACAAGCATTTTTGAATTGCGTTGAAAATTAAGCATTTTCAAAAATAAATAAAAAATATTAAAATTCTGAAATAATTCTACACAACTCCCAAATTATTATATTTCAAGAATATAATCAACTTCCTAAATTCCAACAATGTTTTAACGAGTTATAACTGTTCGTTGTTAAACAAGCATTTTTGAATTGCGTTCAAAATTGAGTATTTTCAAAAATAAATAAAAAATATTAAAAATTGTTTAAAAATTCTGAAATAATTCTACACAACTCCCAAATTATTATATTTTAAGAATATAATCAACTTCTTCAATTCCAACAATGTTTTAATGAGTTATAACTGTTTGTTCTTAAATAAGCATTTTTGAATTGCGTTGAAAATTGAGCATTTTCAAAAATAAATAAAGAATATTAAAAATTATTTAAAAATTCTGAAATAATTCTACACAACTCTCAAATTATTATATTTTAAGAATATAATCAACTTCTTCAATTCCAACAATGTTTTAATGAGTTATAACTGTTTGTTCTTAAATAAGCATTTTTCAATTGCGTTGAAAATTGAGCATTTTAAAAAATAAATAAAGAATATTAAAAATTATTTAAAAATTCTGAAATAATTCTACACAACTCTCAAATTATTATATTTTAAGAATATAATCAACTTCTTCAATTCCAACAATGTTTTAATGAGTTATAACTGTTTGTTGTTAAACAAGCATTTTTTAATTGCGTTCAAAATTGAGCATTTTCAAAAATAAATAAAAAATATTAAACATAATTTAAAAATTCTGAAATCATTCCACACAACTCCCAAATTATAATATTTTAAGAATATAATCAACTTCTTAAATTCCAACAATGTTTTAATAAATTATAACTGTTTGTTGTTAAACAAGCATTTTTTAATTGCGTTGAAAATTGAGCATTTTCAAAAATAAATAAAAAATATTAAAAATTATTTAAAAATTCTGAAATAATTCTATACAACTCCTTAATTTTTATATTTTAAGAATATAAGCAACTTCTTCAATTCCAATATTTTTTTTATATGTTATCGCCAGGGGCGGCTCGTTATATAGAGCCACGAAGCAATGGCACTGCCTGTAGTTTGAAGTTTAGCAAGAATTTTTAATTAATTCTCACTTTTTCGCCAGTTACTTTGGTCTAGAAAGATAAATAGTTGTTTCATCAAAAAAGGAGGGGAGGTATATTGTAAAAGTGGCTCTACCATTAACATGTTCCACGAGCCGCCACTGCTTTATATTCTAATTAATTCTTAAATGTACGGTGTGAATCTCGTTAAATACAGGGTTTTCAAAAAAGTGAAGGGTAACTAGATATTTTGAAAAATGTAAAAAGTTTTCAAATAAATATATCTCGGTTATTATGACAGATAGAAAAACACTGTAAAGGACAAAGTTGTAGATAATTTTACGCAGCTTAATACAAAAAATTCAGAAAATTTTTACCGCCATTATTTTCCGAGATATGACGCAAACTTACATATTTTTTTTAATATATAGTTGGCTATGACCTCAATCGAAAGACTATTTTTTTTCTCTTTAATCCGATATCACATATGACATAGTTGGTCGTTGGCCATTTGTAAATCTTATGAGTTTCAATAAACTGTATTTATTATTATTATTATAAATATAAATATAATTTCATATTTGGTCAATCTCAAACTTAAGAGCTCGTGTCCCACTCATCTCATATATAAAGATAGAGGTGCCGGAAAAAGTGCAAAATTGTGAGCTTTACATTCATCCTCGAGTCATTCCAAAAATAGTTAAAAATTGTGGGCTTTTGTTCCCATTCTCGGCACCGATTCCAGCCCAGCAGGAAATTCGCGGATGGCACTCTGAGAAACCATAAATCTCAAACTGTTAAACTTCAAATGTGTACGTTTCTAATCGAACGAACTAAATCGGATTGTTTGTGCGGAGAGATTTGGTGCCGTGCTTACGTAATCTCGGGGCACCGTAAAAAGAGAACCAACTGTTTCCGTTTCCGGTCGAGGAGCGCGCGCGAGGACCACCTCCACAACAGAGTGCAGCCAGCAGCAGCAGCATATGGACGAAGGGAAGTTGGCGAAAGGCATTTAACCCAGTTTCGGGCAATAAAACCGGGAATCGTTTCCAATAATAAGCGTGGAACGATGCGCGGCCGGAATAAAAAGGCAATAAAAAATCTCGAGAGGGAGAGAGGAGGCGAGAAAATGAGACCGAATCAACGAGTGATTTATTGAAGCGAATTGAAAACCAATCGCGTCTTGGAATTCGAAACAAAATTAAACGTGCTGTTAAAAGTATTGGCCGTTATAAAAACCCAAGAGGAAATGAGAAAATGGAATTGTATACACCAGCACGGAGAATAAAGTTGTAATTATTTTAAAAAGAAATCGCTGCTGTAATTAAAAACATGCGTACACATAATTGCCGTTTTTGCAATTTTGGCGCCCAATACGGGGCAAAACCCGCGTTGGGCGCCATAAATGCAATTTAAAAATCTATATGGATACATAGAAGATTATTCAATGAGCCACTTTAACCCTTTAGTGCCCGACGGTACTTAAAAGTCTTGCCGGTATATTCTTCCTTTATTTAGTAATTTCTACGTAATGGTACTGTCTATTGGTACACATATCTCTAGAATTAGAGCGCAACTATTTTTAGATTTTTAATTTCTGATGGAACTCATTACACTGTAATAAACATAATAAATCATGATTAAAATTTGATTTTTCTTATTAAATACAACTTTGGTCACTAAAGGGTTAACAATTTGAGAACAATACTTGGTGGTGGAGGTAGATGCCGCCCATGTTGCATTACTTACACCTATAAATGATGCAAAAATTCCTCTGCTATTTCGTTCAAATTTTCTTCCGCATCCTCCACGCCGACCATGCCGCTGCATCTCGAGCTTGTGGTTGTTGGAATTCCATTCGGGCGGTGCATTTTTCCAACGAGAAATAGCGTTTGGGATCCGTGGATGTTTACTATTTGTTCAATTTATTGAAAACACGAATAATATATTTACAAAGTCGACGATCCGTTTGGATACGTTCCAAAATATCTATTATTTTGTAACTTGTAATAATAACCCAAATAAAGATAGTTATATGTGTGTATATTTACAGCAATCGGTTGTGGCTGAATGCCCAATTGCTTTAATTATCTGCACTTCCTTTGTACGAAATGCTTTTGGACCGTCCTTCTTTTAAAAATAAGCAATAGTTTACGAACGAAATGTTGCTCGAGTAAAAGGTCATTTTAAAAGTGGTGGGCGGGTCTTATTTCTCAACACAAACAGTTAAATTAAGCCTAGGTTTATTACAAATAAAATAATTTGTCATCTGTCAAAATAAATGAGAAATTTCGAAACAATTTCTGGAAAAAGTTCATGTTTGGTCGTCAAAATGTATCTTCTAGTGTAGCTGTTTTTGTTTCTGCAAGGTTCTGATATTAATTTAAGTAAGTGTAAGGATTAGAGAATAATCTGTCAAAATTCCAAGCATCTGTTAAAATGTATGTGAAATTCCCAAAGCATTTTCTGGAAAAAGTTCATTTTTAGTCATCAAAATTTATTTTCTAGTGTAGATATTTTTGTTTCTGCAAGGTTCTGATATTAATTTTAGTAAGTGTAAGGATTAGAGAATAATCTGTCAAATTTCCAAGCATCTGTCAAAATGGATGTGAATTTCCCAAAGCAATTTCTGGAAAAAGTGCATTTTTGGTCATCAAAATTTATTTTTTAGTGTAGATATTTTTGTTTCTGCAAGGTTCTGATATTAATTTTAGTAAGTGTAAGGATTAGAGAATAATCTGTCAAATTTCCAAGCATCTGTCAAAATGGATGTGAAATTCCAAAAGCAATTTCTGGAAAAAGTTCATTTTTGGTCATCAAAATTTATCTTCTAGTGTAGCTGTTTTTGTTCCTGCAAGGTTCTGATATTAATTTTAGTAAGTGTGAGGATTAAAGAATAATCTGTCAAATTTCCAAGCATCTGTCAAAATTGATGTGAAATTCACAAAGCAATTTTTGGAAAAAGTGCATTTTTGGTCATCAAAATGTATCTTCTAGTGTAGCTGTTTGTGTTCCGGCAAGGTTCTGATATTAATTTTATTAAGTGTAAGGATTAAAGAGTAATCTGTCAAATTTCCAAGCATCTGTCAAAATGTATGTGAAATTCTCAAAGCAATTTCTGGAAAAAGTTTATTTTTGGTCATCAAAATTTATCTTCTAGTGTAGCTGTTTGTGTTCCTGCAAGGTTCTAATATTAATTTTAGTAAGTGTAAGGATTATAGAGTAATCTGTCAAATTTCCAAGCATCTGTCAAAATGTATGTGAAATTCTCAAAGCAATTTCTGGAAAAAGTTCATTTTTGGTCATCAAAATTTATCTTCTAGTGTAGCTGTTTGTGTTCCTGCAAGGTTCTGATATTAATTTTAGTAAGTGTAAGGATTAGAGAATAATCTGTCAAAATTCCAAGCATCTGTCAAAATGTATGTGAAATTTCCAAAGCAATTTCTGGAAAAAGTGCGTTTTTGGTCATCAAAATTTATCTTTTAGTGTAGCTGTTTGTGTTCCGGCAAGGTTATGATATTAAGTTTAGTAAGTGTAAGGATTAGAGAATAATCTGTCAAAATTCCAAGCATCTGTCAAAATGTATGTAAAATTCCCAAAGCAATTTCTGGAAAAAGTGCATTTTTGGTCATCAAAATTTATCTTCTAGTGTAGCTGTTTGTGTTCCTGCAAGGTTCTGATATTAACTTTAGTAAGTGTAGGGATTAAAGAATAATCTGTCAAATTTCCAAGCATCTGTCAAAATGTATGTGAAATTCCCAAAGCAATTTCTGGAAAAAGTGCATTTTTGGTCATCAAAATTTATTTTCTAGTGTAGATATTTTTGTTTCTGCAAGGTTCTGATATTAATTTTAGTAAATGTAAGGATTAGAGAATAATCTGTCAAATTTCCAAGCATCTGTCAAAATGGATGTGAAATTCCCAAAGCAATTTCTGGAAAAAGTGCATTTTTGGTCATCAAAATTTATTTTATAGTGTAGCTGTTCTTGTTTCTGCAAGGTTCTGATATTAATTTTAGTAAGTGTAAGGATTAAAGAATAATCTGTCAAAATTCCAAGCAACTATCAAAATGTATGTGAAATTTGCAAAGGAATTTCTGGAAAAAGTTCATTTTTGGTCATCACAATTCGTTTTCCAGCAAAGTTCTGATAATTTTATGTAATTGTAAAGACACTTAATTCTTAATAAACATTTCCCGAAGCAAATGTTTGCATCGACTCCCAAGATCAACAATTGTCAAGCCGGAAAAATGGTTTTAAATAACTTTAAACTTAAAGAAAGATAAATAATATTATTTGCGGTCAGTTTTTAATAAACCAAACGTAATGAATAAATCATGGTAACGATTAAATAGCGTCCAAATAACGTGATAATATATAGCGTCTGCCGACTTATATGGACTTCCTGCGTTGAAAAGGGTTACTATTCCCACTTCCGGTTGGGCGCGTGCTTTGATTGATCTCGATGGACGCACCTCTCTTGTTCTCTCAGCAATAATCGCCTCCTCCCGTCCACTCCGCGTCTCGCCCCCGCGGCACACGCCATCGCCGACACACACCGCCGTCGCGGCGCCGGCGTTTCTCAAAGAGACCGAGATTGTCATCTCGCACCTCCGCATTCTCGTATAAAACTCCCGTTTTACAAGAAGAGGTGAACGCACCCTCGGGAATTTAAATAACGACAATCTCATCCTAAACACCCTCAAATTGCCGATTTGGATCCCTGTGGGATACCAGAAGCGAGTGGCTGCTCGTGGAATATGTTAATGGTAGAGCCACTTATACGATATACTCCATTTTTGAAGAAAGAAAGGACGATTTATTTTCTTAGACTAAAGTAACTGGCGAAAAAGTTTTCTAAGAATGAATTAAAAATTCTTGCTGAGTTTGAAACTACGGGTAGTGCCAAGGCTCCTTGGCTCTACATAACGAGCCGCCCCTGCCAGAAGTATTATAATCGTTATGCGTAGATGAATAAATTGCTAGTGTCGTAAAAGTAACAATTTTATTTACCATGACTCATGTAAACAATTAATTGTATAGCACTAATAAAATTTAATTGAATTGAAAGGGATGCATTTATTTGAAAAATCACGTTTTAAAGATATTACCACTATATAGGTCGCTGGTCGCTGGTGTGTATAATGTAAAATTTTTGTTAAGTATCACTGGCGATTTTTCTGTATAAAAAATAATCTAAATGGCGTACTAACGTACAAATGCAATATTTTTTGGAGTGTAGAAACTCGCTTAGATCCCTGTGGGATACCAGAAGCATGTCACCTGTTGCGATTGCGCTTTCAAACATCGTAAAACCTGTAAACAGCCCGCGCTAATTATAAGCATTTGTTAACATTAAGAAACCACCCAGGAGCTAGCTTAAAATTAACTCTCTCTTCGCCGAAGGAGTAATTAAAGGTAAACACACGATTTCAAACGGCGGCGTAAACACGCGTTTTACGCTGTCGGGGCCAATTTGTTCCTCGTTGTGCGTAAATTCAAAGAGGATAACCAGACGGGAACGTTTCTAAAATCGTCCGGAAAGGTTGCACAACAGCTAGTGCATGAACCCAGGACTCGGTCTCTTCTCTTCCTGCATTTCAACGCCTTATTCGGGGCCCGTCTTTACGTCTGACCTTATTCAAACAGAAATGTCAGTCTGACATATCCATCCATCCATCGTCGGTGGAACTTACCTCGTTAGAATGCATCGCATGAGGGTCTGGAATCTGGTTTGTGATTATGAGTTTGTAATGTTTGGTCTGTCTTTGAAATGGTGGCACTGAGGTCGTGGGCGATGGCATTAACATACGAAGTGTTTACAATTATCGGGTAACTTTTTACTAGAGTGTTTATTGGGCTGGTGGAAGTCACGGCTTGGTACGGCCGAGGTGGTAATACAGATCTCTGTAACCGACCCTACCTATCTGTATTTCCATCTACCTCGACCAAGGGGTGACTTATGGTACGGCCGAGGTAGCAGAGGTGGTAAAACAGATCTTTGTAACCGACCTTACTTATCTGTATTGCCACCTCTTCTACCTCGGCCAAGGGGTAACTCATGGTACGGCTGAGGCAGCAGAGGTGGCAATACAGATAGGTAGGGTCGGTTACAGAGATCTGTATTACCACCTCTGCTACCTCGGCCGTAGCATGAGTCACCCCTCGGTCGAGGTAGAAGGCAATACAGATAAGTAGGGTTGGTTGCAGAGATGGCGTGACTATCTGTATTACCAATAATAATAGAACTTGCGTGTAGATGCTTACATCTGCTTACGTTCCCGTTTTATGCGATTTCCGCAGCGAAAGTGTTGGATAAATTTAATAAACACGAAAATTCTGGTGTTATCATTTTGTCTCCCAACTCGAGACCCTTTGATTACGCCCCGTTCGGCCCTGCCCTTCGCAAATCAAAATCTAATTCACTCCGCGCCAATTCAACATCACACGAAATTAGAAGATTCCATCATAACCACACGACGGAATCGCGTGATTATGTAATTCCGCATCGTAAATCACGCGCGGGGGCGTTACGTTTGTAATATTGTAAAATTAAAGGCAATCAGCCTGAAAGGAAAAAAAAAGAACGAGCTCTTCTGATGGATGCCCGTGTCTTCGCGAATGTTCGAATCTAGGCCGATTAAATAATTACACAGATATGGATCGCATGATTTACACTGGGGATTAGGGGAGGATCAATCGTCCCCGATTTTCATTCCTTTCGAGAAAACATTCACTAATTTCCGAAATTGGTGAATTAATCACGGAACGTATAAGTTTTAGGTTAATTAATTTATGCAAAATTCATGCCAGGAATTAATACAGTCTTAAAACGTTTTTGTGTATCTTATTATATATTTTTGCACCCACAAAAATTTAAGAAATAAAATCCCCAGATTTTTCGGCGGGAAATTTAAATTGATGTCAAACATTATAAATACAGTCTTATGTATTTGTTGGCAGCAAGAATGAATCATTGATGAAGATGTAGGCTATAAATGCAATCACTCAGCAACACCTGTAAATAATCTTCAACTCTCTACATCTTGCAATGTACACAAAAACGTTTTAAGACCGTATTAATAAAATACATCAATTTAAATTTTCCACGGAAAATTTTCGGGATTTTATTATCTATAACCCTGTTGGTACAGGAATACATGGGCGGCTCGTTATGCAGAGCCAAGAAGCCATGGCACTATCTGTAGTTTCAAGCTCAGTAAGAATTTTTAATTAATTCTTAAAACAATTTTTCACCAGTTACTTTGGTCTGAGAAGATAAATCGTTTATTTTTTCTTCAGAGAAGGAAGGGGGGGTGGGGGGCTATATTTCATAAGTGGCGCTATCATCAACATATTCCACGAGCTGCCACTGAAATTAAGTTTTGAAAATTTTTATTACTCGAGCAAAAAATTAAAAAAAAAATATAAAACCTGACGACTAAATTGTACAAAAATTAAACTAGATTTGCAAATCATTGTTTTATCAAATTAAGTGCAGTTTTTGAAAATCCACCAATTATTTCGGGAGTTGTGAATTTTTGAAAATTTTAGTTTTCGAATTGTGCAATACTGGAACAAAAAATTTAAAAAAAATATAAAACGTACCAACTAAATTCTACAAAAATTAAATTGGATTTGGAAATCATCGTTTTACCAAACTAAATAGAGTTTTTAAAAATCCGCTAATTATTTCGAGAGTTGTGAATTTTTGAAAATTTTAGTTTTCGAATTGTGTAATACCCGTGCAAAAAATTGAAAAAAATAATACAAAACGTGTCAACTAAATTCAACAAAAATTAAATTGGATTTGCAAATCATCGTTTTATCAAACCAAGTAGAGTTTTTAAAAATCCGCCAATTATTTCGCGAGTTGTGAATTTTTGAAAATTTTAGTTTTCGAATTATGTAATACTCGAGCAAAAAATTTAAAAAAATATATAAAACCTGACGACTAAATTCCACAAAAATTAAACTAGATTTGCAAATCATTGTTTTATCAAAGTAAGTGCAGTTTTTGAAAATCCACTAATTATTTCCAGAGTTGTGAATTTTTGAAAATTTTAGTTTTCGAATTGTGTAATACCCGAGCAAAAAATTGAAAAAAATAATACAAAACGTGTCAACTAAATTCTACAAAAATTAAACTAGATTTGCAAATCATTGTTTTATCAAATTAAGTGCAGTTTTTGAAAATCCACCAATTATTTCGCAAGTTGTGAATTTTTGAAAATTTCAGTTTTCGAATCGTGTAATACTCGAGCAAAAAATTGAAAAAAATAATACAAAACGTGTCAACTAAATTCTACAAAAATTAAATTGGATTTGCAAATCATCGTTTCATCAAACTGAATAGAGTTTTTAAAGATCCGCTAATTATTTCGAGAGTTGTGAATTTTTAAAAATTTTAGTTTTCAAATTGTGTAATACCCGAGCAAAAAATTGAAAAAAATAATACAAAACGTGTCAACTAAATTCTACAAAAATTAAATTGGATTTGCAAATCATTGTTTTATCAAAGTAAGTGCAGTTTTGAAAAATCCGCCAATTATTTCGCGAGTTGTGAATTTTTGAAAATTTTAGTTTTTGAATTGTGTACTACTCGAGTGAAAAATTAAAAAAAAAAAAAACGTGACGACTAAATTGTACAAAAATTAAACTAGATTTGCAAATCATTGCTTTATCAAAGAAAGCGCAGTTTTTGAAAATCCACCAATCATTTCCCGAGTTGTGAATTTTTGAAAATTTTAATATTCGAATTGTGTAATACTCGAGCAAAAAATTGAAAAAAAATATAAAACGTGTCGACTAAATTCTACAAAAATTAAATTCGAATTGGAAATCATCGTTTTATCAAACTACATGGAGTATTTGAAAATCCACAGATTATTTCGCGAGTTGTGAATTTTTTTACTGGAGCAAAAAATTAAAAAAAAAAAAATATAAAACGTGCCAACTAAATTCTACAAAAATTAAATTAGACCAGCAAATCATCGTTTTACCAAACTAAATAGAGTTTTTAAAAATCCGTTAATTATTTCGAGAGTTGTGAATTTTTGAAAATTTTAGTCGAGTGAAAAATTTTAAAACAATATATATAAACGTGTCGAAGAAATTCTACAAAAAATATGGCACTACCTGTACTTTCAAGCTCAGCAAGAATTTTTAAAACACTTTTACCAGTTACTTTGGCCAAGGAAGATAAATCGTTCTTTCTTTCTTCAAAAAATAAGGGGGGGTTGTATATTGTATAAGTGGCTCTGCCAGCAACATGTTCCACGAGCCGCCACTGCAGGAATATAGAATTAATTTATTAGAAAAGTTTATGTTTACTACTATTTGCCTTAACATTTATAGCCTACATCTTCAGCAATGATTCATTCCTTTCTCTGATTACCAGAAGAACGTTTTAAGACTGTATTAATTAATGTTTGACATCAATTTAAATTTCCCGCCGAAAAAGCTGGGGATTTTATTATCTAAAACTCTGTTGGTACAGAAATATAGGATTTTTTTTAGGAATACAGAATTCATAATTGAATATGTATGTTGATATATTCTGTGTATGAGAAAAAAAAAATAAAAAAAATAATTTATTAATTTAAACATTAAATATGATTTCCAAACCAGATATATACATACTTTTACATGATTTAATAACCTTGGCGGTAAAATTTTGTAGTTTTTTTTTTTACACTTACAAATTGTATTTTCTTTGTAAAAAGGGGTTACCCGTATATATTATAAATAAACACCTACAGACCGGTTTCGATCTTTCAGGTCTCATCGGTGTAGTTAGTTGCTGATGGGGAAACGGTGATTATTATTGGAATATAAGTGTTGCAAACACCGTTAAAGGTGGAAACGTTTCTACTTCGGCGTTTCTAAATGTAATTAATTAATTAGAGATGTTTCACTCCTTTTACTGATAACAGAAACTTTTTTTTTAAATTCTTTAGTTGTCTAACATCCATAGCCTACATGACTAATTCCTTTTGCCGATTGCGAGATAACCGAATGTGCAAATACAGAAAGTAAACCGTCGGTCCAGAACGGAATAGATTTATTTTTACAGCCGAATAACAATGCTCACCTTGAACGCAAGATATTCATACGAAATTCTAGATAAAGGAGTAGAAAGCGAGTTTTCGGGTGGACGTTGCGTAAATCCGAGTGCGTGCGTCCCAAATACATCTGTGGCCATTCACTAATTGGACAAATTTGAAGTGGTTAATTAATGGGTTGTTCTGCCACCACACAGAGAAGAAGTTTTTAGGGCCGATCGTGGTAATAAAACCGAATTGGACACTGTAATTACGGCGGAAGTTGTGATGAAATGCAAGATTAGGTTTAATTCCGAGTCCAACCAGAAATTACTCTTTTGTAAGAGCGAAATGTGTATAATTCTACTAAAGAATTTTAGAAATGATTAATTTGTTAAGTCTAAAACTTATGAGATTTTGATAAATCAAACATTAGACGATAGTGAATTTAGTATAATTCAAGAACATGTACGCAGAATTAACGAAAAGCTTCAAAAACTTACGTTTTCCAATTCCAAAGTCAGAAAAAATGTGGTTTCTTCCTTTAAAATTTGCGCAACTTCAAGATTTCTGCGTTGAAGGGATCCTGTTTCACAAAAATTGTCTTAACATCCCGTAAACAAGAATTTATTCAACAATTTTCCAGTAACTTATTGCAGTTTCTAAGCGAACGCATTAACATCGATTGGATTTGAATTTCTCAAGGCTACAAAAAGTATTGGAAGTCGATCATAGGCAGGTATTTGCGGTGAAAATGGCAATGTTTGCCCTGAGCCACTCTCCCAGCGTTCTGCAGAACTGGGTTATATCAATAACGTGAGTTATGAATGGACGTGCAAACACAAAGACATGTACACATTAACGGTTTTTCCGCAGAGTGTTTCAAACCCGATAAATAGAGGACAATTTTGTAGCACAATCTTACCAGAACATAAGAGTTTTATAATGGACTCTATCCAGGCAATAAGTAATCATTATGTTGAGAATTTTAATTCTGATTCTCTTGGCTCTTCAACTAGTCTTCCCTCTACAAGTGAAGATCGTCAATAATTCTGCGAAAATTCTTCTCAATTTTGTAAATTTCCTCAATTTGGTATCTAAGACAAATCCTGATGTTCTTTAACCAAGATAATTGTCTTCGATCCCGTCCTTTTTTGAATTAGTTGTCGAAAATTATATTTATTGTAATTAGTCTACAATTTCAAACATTTGATTCTATTGTTAACTTTTATATAAATATTTATTATTCTATATATCGTTATTGAATGTGTTGTCGAGTTAACGCCCAAACGATAAGTGATCTCCCCCTGGCAAGCAGTCCCCACTCCGTAGTCGTCAAGACGGGACTTCCCCGGATGAAGGAAGAATGGACCTCCCCAGATAAGGAAACGCTAATCTGATGACTGTAAATTTTTAATATACGTTTATGATTATTTTTATTCGTAAATGAAGTGACATGAAAATGACATGTATTTTAGTTACATCAGATACCTGAGACTAACAAAAATGTAATGCTACATATCTATTAGAGTGGTTCTTATTTTAGAAGTATATGAAAATCAACGGGACAACCCGAAAACTTGTTCGTATAGATGAAAAACTAATAGCCGTAAATTTTGAGCCATATCGAACATTGCGTAACCGAGACCTAGCCCTCTAAAATTTGAAAAAGTGGGTTTATTCCCTTTTTTTTCATTTTGGTCCACCCTAATATTAAACGGTCCACCCTAATGGCCAAATTATATATTATGTCGATAGAGGACGTTGATGTGAATCCAAAACGTGTTTATTTGCTGAAATTGGACTAAAATTGACGAAGTTATTAATGTTTAACGAAACTACAAGCCAAAGATCTAAACTATCGGCCGGAAAATCAAAAACCGTGGACTTAAAGTAAAAATTGCAGACCGAAAACTTGAGAATTCAAGTAAAGGAAAATTAATTTGCCATTTTCACCCCCAAAATAATCCTTAAGCTCAAAGTAAATTTCTGGCCAGAATTTCGGAAATAATAGCTAGAAAATAAAAAATAAAATCACCCAACAAATCAATCATTTCAGTTAAAAAATCTAAAAAATATGAAGAAAATCATAAGTTTGGACCAAAGTCGAAAATTCTGGACTAAAAATCAAAAACGCAAATTAAAAAAAATGAACAAAATTTCGGCCAAAATAAGGAAAAAATTATACCGCAAAAAATGAAAAATCAACAATCGTGGCCAAAAATCAAAAATTTTGACTCTGGCCTAAAAATAAAAAGTGCAGACCAAACAAATCGAAATTTTCTGCCAAAATAAAGGAAATGTAGGACAGAAGATCTTGATTTTAGACTACAAAATCAAAAATACAGGTCAAAAATCAGAAATATATACTTAAAAAAAAAACACTATCGGGACCAAAAAATCAAAAATTTTGACCAAAACTCGAAAATTCTGGTTTAAAAATAAAAAATGTAGACACAATAATCAATCATTCAGGTTATAAATTCAAACTATAGGGCCAAAAATAAGAAATTCGAGCCTAACAATAAATAAATTAGAAACAACCTTACATGTTGCAGAAAGCAATGAATATAAATAAATTAAATAAATTTTATATATTTCGTTTTTTTTTTTTTTTAATTTTCCTAACAATAAAAAATACGGACCAGAAAATTGAAAATTTAGGCCAAAATAAAGAATATTTTTCGACTGAATGATCACAAAAGACAAAAAAATTAGTAAAAAATCGAAAAAAAACAGGTCAAAGATTTTAAATATGAGCCAAAAAATCAAAAATCCTGGTCTGGAAATAAAAAATGGTGACCAAAAAATTGAAAATTCAAGTAAAAGAAAAACAATTAATTAATATAATTTTTCATAATTTCGCGCTCTGTTAAAAAAATTGTATCACACAATTTGATCAAGGTTTGTGTCCAGCTTTTTCCAAAATCTTCATGTCGAATGAATTTTGAGTTTTTTAGGAAAATTTCAAATCGATTTTTATATTTATTTCAAGCCACCAAAATTATAACAATTTTTTGCGATTTTTCACAGTGATTACATGAAATTATGACAAAATCTGGTGATTTTTGAGTAATTTCGTAAAATTTTGTTTTTGTTTGACAATTGTTTTTGTATATTCTTGAGAGCATTAAAATAATTAAAAGTTTTCATAAATTCGCTTGCTGTTCAAGTAAAAAATTGGTTTTGATGTTTATCCAGATTTTCCCAAAATCATAATTTCGAATAAATGTTATTTTGGAAGGTTTTGAATCGTTGGCAGTTGTTTTTATATTTATTTCAAGCCACCAAAATTATAACAATCTTTTTCCGATTATTCGCACTGATTACAAGAAATTATCACAAAATCTGGTGATGGTGTGTAAGTATTTGTTTACGTAATAATAATATCTAATGATTTTTGAGTCATTTTAGAAAATTTTGAGACCACAACAATTGTTTTTGTATTTTTTTGAGAGCATTAAAATTATTACAATTTTCATAATTTCACGCGCTGTTCAAATAGAAGTATCACAAAATTTGGTTCAGGTGAGTATCCAGATTTTCCCAAAATCGTAATTTCGAATGATTTTTGAGTAATTTTGGAAAGTTTCGAATTGATGGCAATTGTCTTTATATTTATTTAAAGCCACCAAAATTATAACAATTTTTCACGATTTTTCGTGATTACTGATTACATAAAATCTGCTGATTTTTCACGTAATAATAATAATTTCGAATGATTTCTAAGTAATTTTAGAAAATTTCAAGTCGACAACAATTGTTTTTGTATTTGTTTGGGAGCATTAAAATAATTACAATTTTCCATAATTTCGTGCGCTGTTCAAATAAAAGTACACAAAATTTGGTTTTGGTGTGTATCCAGATTATTCCGAAATCATAATTTCTAATGTATTTTGAGGTATTTTAGAAAGTTTCAAATCGATGGCAATTATTTTTGTATTTATTTGAAACCATTAAAATTACTACAATTTTTAATAGTTTCGCGCGCTATTGAAATAAAATGTATGTAACATTTGACGTTGGTATGGATCTACCTTTTCAGGAAAACATAATCTCGATTGAATTTTGAGTAATTTTGGAAATAGAACCATAACCACAAGCATTGCATTTATCAGTGAAGGGATCTCATTTGCTTTAAACACGTGTAAAATAAGTGACAGAAATGCCGCGCATCTTCTAATTACCGTCGATGAAGGATTAGGTCACAAAACATCGAAATATACAAGTGTGATATAACTGAAACATTCACAACTCTGTCAATTTTAGTCCGATTTTAACAAATAAATTCGTTTTGAATTCGTATTAACATCCTCTGTCGACACAGTATATCATTTGACCTTTAGGGTGGATCATTTAATATTAGGGGGCTAAAATGAAAAAAACGGGAAAAAAAACGTTTTTTTTTCAAATTTTAGACGCCCAGGGCTCGGTTAGGCCATGGTCGATATAGCCCAAAATTTACAGTTATTAGTTTTTTATCTATACGAACAAGTTGTCGGTTTGTCCCGTTGATTTTCACATATTTCGAAACTTCCCCATATATGCTATAACCACTCTAATATCTATATCACATTACTAACATGAAACATATGCTAATTTTTAGTTTAGGTAAATTAGACCCTATTTGGATACTCGCGGCATACCAAACTGTAACGCTACATATCCACATCACATCACTTATTTTAATTTTAGATAAATTCGACCCGATTTAGATACCCGTGGCACATCAAAATGCAATGCTACATAACTACATCACATCACTTATTTTCATTCCAGTTAAATTCGACCCTATTTGGATTCCCGCGGCACACCAAAAATATTCCTCAGCGATTCCCTCGATATAAATTACGTTTTTTTTTCTTTGACGATATTAAAACGGTAATAGTAATGTGCGATAAGTGTTAATTCCAGGGCCCAATTAGGAGGTAATTTGATAAAAAAAAAGAGGCGCGGTGGATTAACAATTGTAATTTTCGACGGTTTTTAGTTGCCGGGTTTAACGAACTTGCGCTCTGTCTCCGTGCTCTGCTCTTTCCTTCGAAGTGCAAGAGCGGTCGGTAATTCGAAACATCAATTACGAAGAGCGACGATTAAAAGCCATTGAGACCAATTGCTCTCGGAATTGTTGTGTTTTTCGGCCGTTCAAACTCGATTTATGGGGAAGTCTCGCCGGCGAAGTTTTGCAAAACATTCATGCGTTTTTTTTTTTATTGTAAAGATTAAAAGTTACACTAAAAATAATATTACTAAATCGATGGTGTAATTCAACGTGGTAAAAGGTATACCAGTCAGAAAGACCTCTGGTTGATGGTCTAAGAACCTACGAGCATGAATAATCACAGATAATATAATAAGTTTAAACATTTTCCATCGATTATTACTTTCTCCGTTACGAAGTACGAGAAAGTATTGTGATCGTGATTTTTCTTTCAAAAATTTTTTTTACGGAAATATCTGTTTTGGAGTCCCTATATGCCATTTCAACAATTTCTGGGAAAAAAAATTGTGTGTGTGTGTGTCTCTCTGTGTGTGTCTGTGTGTGTCTGTCTGTCTGTCTGTCTGTCTGTGTGCACTGTATCTCAAAAAGTAATAGAGCAATTGATATGAAACTTTGAACATACGTCTTATTTGATAATCCGAAGAACTGAAAAGCTTTTGGTAAAATTTCGTACACCGGAAGTGGGTGTTTACCTTAACTGTTTTTTGTTTTTTGCCAATATTTTCTTAAATATGAAAAATATCACAAAAACATTTAAACAAACATTGAAGACAACAACGAAATGAACATCTTTTGCTTGAAAATATTTTTTATAAAATCATTGCTATTCGAGAAAAAAAAATATTTTTCTAATTTTTGGTTTATAATTATGAAACGATAATAGTTACAGTAAATTTATGTGAATAATAATTGTAGAGAATGCCAAAATGAACAACTTCTAAAGAATAAGTTTTTTTCGAAATCTCGTTGGTTTTTGAGTAAACCGAGTTTTTGAATTTGAAGTATAATTTTTCGATGTTTCATAATATTTGATTGAAAAGTTCCTGCGACTTTTAACCTTTATAATTGATATAGAAACGATTAGGTTTTCATATTTCAAAAAAATCCAAGCACGTTAATTACTCAGTTTTTCAAATAAATCCCAAGAATGACCATTAACCTTTTACACCTTGTGTAAAGAATCAAAGTCAAGATTTTGCTGTTTTATGCTCAAAGATGATTGTTAAACTTTGATTGAAGAACGCCGAAATAATAATCTAAACCGAATTTAAGCTTAAACTTGGTTCACCTGCCCTTTAACAACTTACTTTTGTATTAAAAAAATTGTTTATTATTATTAGCATTAACCATTCCACATACAAAGTGATTTGGTTTTAGCTGCCATTTAACGACCTGTTGTCATAAGTTATACTTTTTTGTATTAACTATTCCACATTCATAACCAGCAAACACAATACTTATCAATAAAACAATCGATTCCAACTCGTTTGTATGTGCGTCTGGTCAACAATTATCACCAGCAACGGATCAATTACCATCACGTCGACACTAAATTAATTCGACACGACAACATTGCACGGTTACGCAACGTAAACAATCGAATGATGGCAAAGTTTTCGGGAAATTTCTTGCACAATGTGACACATCGCGTCTTATTTGTGAACAAGATATCATCCCATTATCTCCCATAAAGCATTAGATAAACGAGAAACTGAGGTTGTTGACTCCTTGGCAGAATTCCAATAGTTATCTGTCTATCTGCCTGCTCCACTCCTGGGAGTGTACGCAAATGTTTGATGGAAAATTGGAGCAAATGGATACACACACACATCCACACACACACACAAAAGGGAGACTAGGACTTGTGTGTTTACGCTGAAAGGAGGAATTCGTTGCTCCACTTTCGGTTTCGCATATTTTTACGTTTTACGCCGTGCGCCGTTTATTTTGCATTGCCCGATTCGTTCAAATAAACTGTTCTATTAAAATATGCGCGGCCACCGCAAAACTTTTCATCTAAATAAACCCAGTTTTCAATCCGGCGATTATTATTACGTTTTCTGGCAATAACGTCTCTTTAAATGGCGCGTGCAATGGTTTGAGACTGAAAGCATCTATAAAAAATGGTGATGTGGCCATCATGTTACTTTCTCCGACTTTATATTTACGTTTTCATGGGTTTATTTTCAATTGAAATCATATTTTTAATGTACATCGAGTGGATGAAACTGACGTTTAAAACGTCAAAATCATGAAAGATGGAAAAATTATACTTCAAATTCAAAAACTCGGTTTACTCAAAAACAAACGAGATTTCGAGAAAAACTTATTCTTTAGAAGTTGTTCATTTCGGCATTCTCTACAATTATTATTCACGTAAATTTGCTGTAACTATTATCGTTTCATAATTATAAACCAAAAATTTAAAAAAAAATTAATAAATTTATTTCTCGAATAGCAATGATTTTATGAAAAATACTTTCAAGCAAAAGATGTTCATTTCTTTGTTGTATTCGATGTTTGTTTAAATGTTTTTGTGATATTTTTTATATTTAAGAAAATATTGGCAAAAAACAAAAAACAGTTAAGGTAAACACCCACTTCCGGTGTACGAAATTTTACCAAAATCTTTTCAGTTCTTCAGATTATCAAATAAGACGTATGTTAAAAGTTTCATATCAATTGCTCTATTAGTTTTTGAGATACAGCGCACACAGAGACACAGACACAATTTTTTTTTTCCAGAAATTGTTGAAATTACGTCTAGGGACCACAAAACGGATATTTCCGTAAAAAAAAATTTGGAAAAAAATCACGATCACAATACTTTCGTACATCGTAACGGAGAAAGTAAAAAGGGTGCATCTTTTTTTACCAAAAATCGTTTCTAAAATTTAAAACTGCAAAATGCGCATTTTCCTAGATTTTGTTAATTATCTCGAAAAGCCCTCGATGAATTTGATTAAAATTTTATGAAAACATTCTAGACGTATGTAGCTATAAAACAAAGGCAAAACCCAAAAATGGGTCACCACTAGTTTTTCCGGAATCTTACGTTAAAATTCGTGACTGCAAAATGCGCACTTTCTGCAAGATTTTTAAATTTTCCTAAAAATCTCTCGATGAATTTTATTAAAATTCTCAGGAAACATTCTAGACATATGCACCTATGAAACAAACGAAGAATCAAAACATGGGTTATCGTTAGTTCTTTCGGAATTTTATGTTAAAATTCATGGGTTTGCAAAATGCGCACTGTCTACTTGATTTTTTTTTCAATTTTCCTGAATACTCCCTGATGGGTTTTATTAAAATTTTCAGAAAACATTCAACACATATGCACCTATGAAATAAACGAAAAATCCAATAATGGATTATCACTAGTTTTTACGGAATTTTACGTTGAAATTCGTGGGTTTGCAAAATGCGTACTTTCTACGTGAATTTTTGAATTTTCCTAAAAACCCCTCGATGAATTTGATTAAAATTTTCAAGAAACATTCTAGACATATTTACCTATGAAATTAATGAAAAACCCAAAAATGGGTTATCACAAGTATTTTTGGAATTTTCCGTTAAAATTCATCTCTGTAGGAATTAACTTCAAAGTTTCAAAATACAGCCACAATTAACCTATTTTTGACATTTCTTGAAAACAATTGACATATCACAGCTGGAAACAAAATGGCAACACTCGAAACTTGAACGTAGGAAATGAAAATTGCATTCGGCGATAAGAAAAATTGTAAAAAATTAATCTATGTAGGAATTAACCTCAAAGTTTCAAAATACATCCACAATTAACCTATTTTTGACATTTCTTCAAAACAATTGACATATCACGGCTGGAAACAAAATGGCAACACTCAAAACTTGAACGGAGGAAATGAAAATTGCATTCGGCGATAAGAAAAATTGTAAAAAATTAATCTCTAGGAATTAACTTCAAAGTTTCAAAATACATCCACAATTAACCTATTTTTGACATTTCTTGAAAACAATTGACATATCACAGCTGGAAACAAAATGGCAACACTCAAAACTTGAACGGAGGGAATGAAAATTGCATTCGGCGATAAGAAAAATTGTAAAAAATTAATCTCTGTAGGAATTAACTTCAAAGATTCAAAATACATCCACAATTAACCTATTTTTGACATTTCTTGAAAACAATTGACATATCACAGCTGGAAACAAAATGGCAACACTCGAAACATGAACGGAGGGAATGAAAATTGCATTCGGCGATAAGAAAAATTGTAAAAAATTAATCTCTGTAGGAATTAACTTCAAAGTTTCAAAATACATCCACAATTAACGTATTTTTGACATTTCTTCAAAACAATTGACATATCACGGCTGGAAACAAAATGGCAACACTCGAAATTTGAACGGAGGGAATGAAAATTGCATTCGGCGATAAGAAAAATTGTAAAAAATTAATCTCTGTAGGAATTAACTTCAAAGTTTCAAAATACATTCACAATTAACCTATTTTTGACATTTCTTCAAAACAATTGACATATCACGGCTGGAAACAAAATGGCAACACTCGAAACTTGAACGGAGGGAATGAAAATTGCATTCGGCGATAAGAAAAATTGTAAAAAATTAATCTCTGTAGGAATTAACTTCAAAGTTTCAAAATACAGTCACAATTAACCTATTTTTGACATTTCTTCAAAACAATTGACATATCACGGCTGGAAACAAAATGGCAACACTCGAAACTTGAACGGAGGGAATGAAAATTGCATTCGGCGATAAGAAAAATTGTAAAAAATTAATCTCTGTAGGAATTAACTTCAAAGTTTCAAAATATATCCACAATTAACCTATTTTTGACATTTCTTGAAAACAATTGACATATCACAGCTGGAAACAAAATGGCAACACTCAAAACTTGAACGGAGGGAATGAAAATTGCATTCGGCGATAAGAAAAATTGTAAAAAATTAATCTCTGTAGGAATTAACTTCAAAGTTTCAAAATATATCCACAATTAACCTATTTTTGACATTTCTTCAAAACAATTGACATATCACGGCTGGAAACAAAATGGCAACACTCGAAACTTGAACGGAGGGAATGAAAATTGCATTCGGCGATAAGAAAAATTGTAAAAAATTAATCTCTGTAGGAATTAACTTCAAAGTTTCAAAATATATCCACAATTAACCTATTTTTGACATTTCTTGAAAACAATTGACATATCACAGCTGGAAACAAAATGGCAACACTCGAAACATGAACGGAGGGAATGAAAATTGCATTCGGCGATAAGAAAAATTGTAAAAAATTAATCTCTGTAGGAATTAACTTCAAAGTTTCAAAATACATTCACAATTAACCTATTTTTGACATTTCTTCAAAACAATTGACATATCACGGCTGGAAACAAAATGGCAACACTCGAAACTTGAACGGAGGGAATGAAAATTGCATTCGGCGATAAGAAAAATTGTAAAAAATTAATCTCTGTAGGAATTAACTTCTAAGTTTCAAAATACATTCACAATTAACCTATTTTTGACATTTCTTCAAAACAATTGACATATCACGGCTGGAAACAAAATGGCAACACTCGAAACTTGAACGGAGGGAATGAAAATTGCATTCGGCGATAAGAAAAATTGTAAAAAATTAATCTCTGTAGGAATTAACTTCAAAGTTTCAAAATATATCCACAATTAACGTATTTTTGACATTTCTTCAAAACAATTGACATATCACGGCTGGAAACAAAATGGCAACACTCGAAATTTGAACGGAGGGAATGAAAATTGCATTCGGCGATAAGAAAAATTGTAAAAAATTAATCTCTGTAGGAATTAACTTCAAAGTTTCAAAATACATTCACAATTAACCTATTTTTGACATTTCTTCAAAACAATTGACATATCACGGCTGGAAACAAAATGGCAACACTCGAAACTTGAACGGAGGGAATGAAAATTGCATTCGGCGATAAGAAAAATTGTAAAAAATTAATCTCTGTAGGAATTAACTTCTAAGTTTCAAAATACATTCACAATTAACCTATTTTTGACATTTCTTCAAAACAATTGACATATCACGGCTGGAAACAAAATGGCAACACTCGAAACTTGAACGGAGGGAATGAAAATTGCATTCGGCGATAAGAAAAATTGTAAAAAATTAATCTCTGTAGGAATTAACTTCAAAGTTTCAAAATATATCCACAATTAACCTATTTTTGACATTTCTTGAAAACAATTGACATATCACAGCTGGAAACAAAATGGCAACACTCAAAACTTGAACGGAGGGAATGAAAATTGCATTCGGCGATAAGAAAAATTGTAAAAAATTAATCTCTGTAGGAATTAACTTCAAAGTTTCAAAATATATCCACAATTAACCTATTTTTGACATTTCTTCAAAACAATTGACATATCACGGCTGGAAACAAAATGGCAACACTCGAAACTTGAACGGAGGGAATGAAAATTGCATTCGGCGATAAGAAAAATTGTAAAAAATTAATCTCTGTAGGAATTAACTTCAAAGTTTCAAAATACATTCACAATTAACCTATTTTTGACATTTCTTCAAAACAATTGACATATCACGGCTGGAAACAAAATGGCAACACTCGAAACTTGAACGGAGGGAATGAAAATTGCATTCGGCGATAAGAAAAATTGTAAAAAATTAATCTATGTAGGAATTAACCTCAAAGTTTCAAAATACATCCACAATTAACCTATTTTTGACATTTCTTCAAAACAATTGACATATCACAGCTGGAAACAAAATGGCAACACTCGAAACTTGAACGGAGGAAATGAAAATTGCATTCGGCGATAAGAAAAATTGTAAAAAAAATCATCTCTGCTGGAATTAGCCCCAAAGTTACAAATTGCGTCGATCAAAGATGGCATATGCTCCCCAGTTTTATAGGAATTACGTCGTCGTTGTCGTTTTTTTTTTATATTATTGAGCCCTGTATTGTGCCCGACGGCGGGGAATGAGGATGATCGATGAAATTAACGACCTATACAACCCTCGAGGACGTCTCCTCCTCTTCTCTTCCTTTGACTCATCTGCGAACGTCGTTAGTGCCACATTGTATTGATGGCTTAATGTACCAGAAATACATACTATTTACACCCACGTTCAATCAATAAAATTGTTGTCGTATTCCTCGACCATTACATTATCCTTGGTTGCGAGATGGAGATTATGCATTTTAAAGAAGATGAATCACACTGTAACTTTTTCAAATTCCTCATCGTTTAAATTTAAATTTATAGAAATTCCATTCCGAAAGAGCACGATATAATTGTGTCTGAAATCAAAGCGGACGTTATTAGTTAATGGATGCGTTCTTAAGAGGGTCCACTCTCGTTTCTCACGTGACACCCGAGGAAACGGCTCCATAAAAGCCGTGAGATTAGATAACGATAATTTACAAGTGAATGTGGGTGCTTGAGCCGCCCTCCTCCCTCCTTCCATTTCACGTCTTGAACACAAAAAAAAAAAGTGATATATTCGTCCATCGGGAAGTGTTAAAAAGGCTTGTGAACACGTTTTTATGGTCGCGCCTCCTTTTTAACATTCAGGACCACCGCCGGGGGTTCCGCATATTAATCACCGCGATACCACCGCTGACGCGTAAATTTAAATTTCGCCCCGCGGAAGGTGCGCGTGATATCGTGATTTTATTTATTGTAACGAAAATTAATGAATGATGTTTAAACTCGTTTTCATTCGGCGGTCTAGTTAATTACCAGTTCGTGGTTTCCTGTGAATGAACGTAGCCAAACGCGGCTTTTGGAGAATTTCCTCACATCCTCTTCTCGGTGCCCAACCTATTGACTGACTGAGTGAACGACTTGACCGACAGTGCGCGGCACACTTGCACACTTTTTGCCTTTTGCAGGAAGAAGACCAGAGAACCGGTCGATCGATCGTGTGCACGTAAATGGACTGATTACCAAGAAATGACCAAATGCGTTATTTGCGGAAAAAAAAACATCAGATTTATTTGCAAAACCGTTTCAGACGCCTATAGACTGTGAAAACCATCCTTTCGGTATTCTACCCAAAGCTGGCGACACGATAGATTCAACAGCACGTGATAAATTGGTCTCAATGTGAAAATTAAATGGTGATAAACGCAGTGGTGGATCGTGGAAAATGTTGATAGTAGAGCAACTTATACAATATACACCCCCCCCCCACTTTTTTTGAAGAAAGAAAGTACGATTTATCTTCCTAGACCAAATAACTGGCGATAAAGTGTTTTAGGAATTAATTAAAAATTATTGCTGAGCTTGAAACTACAGGTGATGCCATGACTTCTTGGCTCTATATAACGAGCCGCCCCTCGGTAAATGCATATAAAAAACCTTGAAACTGCATTTATTTGTTGAGAGATTTCAAAACAGGAAAAGCAGTAATAATATCTACGCAATGAATGTAACCATAATCCTAATTTAAATAATAATAACCTTCAATAAATTCAATAAAACGAAATGTAGCCTGAATATATGAATATTCAACCTGTTCGGTAATCTGCAAGCGAAATTAAGCCTTACTAAGACTATAAACAAATAAATATATTCAATAACATTATTAAACAATATTTTAATTACAGTTTCAGGTGATTCGATTGACTCATCATCTCTCGTGCCTTAATTCGCATTTATTAATTTTAAATGAACGATACATATATTATCTATTTTAATTAAACCCAGCAGCAGATTTAATAAATCGAATTTTCGAATTTTAAACGACCGCCACGGAGCCACAATTATAATTATATTGACGTTTATAAATTACCCAATTACGACGAAATTGATTAATCATTCGACCATTCAGACTCGGCAGAAAGGAAACAGACGCTATTAGCAATTGCTGTGGGTGAGCACCCTTTGCTTCTGAAATTCTACTTTCTGTAATTGCAAGGGAGAGGCAGCTGATTTTTGACATAACGGAACAGATGGCGCACCGGAACACTAGGTGGGTGCAGGTAAAAGATAAACGGTCGCCAGGTATAATAACAGTTGCTCTTCCCGGAATCCGGATCGTGGCTAATATGTGGTCAGTTTGAAGAAATCTCTTTTTGTATGTGTGTGTGGAGTTCCATTGATCTTCTTCCGATGATGGCCTACCTGAAGGTAACAAAAAGGTCGGAATTCTGTTGAATTGATTGGCAACAATAACGCGGTGATTGAGTATTATGCAGTTCTCGTAAATGCAAACGTGTACCTGAAGGTTGGACTTTTCTTTCCTTCTTGCGTTGTTTCATTTGAATGCAGGATTTAATCTCTTTATCTTCGCAGAATCTTCCCTCCTTTTACAGGCGCGATTTTAGCCTAAAGCGTTTCAGACCTTGTTAACCCATTAACACCTGAGTTTGTTTTTTATTGAATTCAATTTTTCTTTGTATTTTTTAATTACATTAATTTATAAATTCACTTTACAAAGGCAGAACTTAATTCATATCATTTTTAGTATGTGAGATATTGTATGTGCCATAGAATGTCAAACATAGAATAAAAAAATCCAAAATAACATTATTGTTTTGTGTTCCTTATATGGCACACTAGATGATTATGGGTTAAAAGTGCGCAATTGGCACGTGAAATTTCGACAAAACTAGTGATAACCCATTTTTGGATTTTTCATACATATGTCTAGAATGTTTCTTAAAAATTTTAATAAAATTTATTGAGGTTTTGTAAAGACACGAATTTCAAAGTGAAATTTCGAAAACACTAGTGATAACACATTTTGTGATTTTTTGTTTATTTCATAGGTATATATGTCTAAAATGTTTTCTGAAAATTTCAATCACATTCGTTAAGGGGTTTTCAGGAAAATTGAAAAAATTCGATAGAAAGTGCGCATTTTCCAAACCCACGAATTTGAACGTAAAATCCTGTAAAAACTAGTGATAACCCATTTTTGGTTTTCTCGTTTGTTTTATAGGTACATACGTCTAGAATATTTCCTGAAATTTGTAATAAAATTCGTTGAGGGATTTTCAGGAAAATTGAAAAAAATCTCGTGAAAAGTGCGTATTTTGCAAACACACGAATTTTAACGGAAAATTTTGGATTTTTCATATGTTTCATAGGTACATATGTCTAGAATGTTTTCTGAAAATTTAAATAAAATTCATCGTGGGGTTTTCAGGAAAATTTAAAAAAATCACGTAGAAGGTGCGTATTTTGTAAAACCACAAATTTTCACGTGAAATTCCAAAAAAACTAGTGATAACCCATTTTTGGATTTTTCATTTATTTCATAGGTATATAGGTCTAGAATGTTTCCTGAAAATTTTAATAAAATTCGTCGCGGAATTTTCAAGAAAATTGAAAAATCTCCCAAAAAGTGCACATTTTGCAAAACCATGCATTAGCACTTGAAATTCCGACAAAACTAGTGATAACCCATTTTGGGCTTTTTAGTTTATTTCATAGGTACATATGAATAGAATGTTTCCACAAAATTTTAATAAAATCGATTAAGAGATTTTCAACAAAATTCAAAAAATCTCGTAGAAAGTGCGCATTTTGCAAAGCCAAGAATTTGAACGTAAAATTAAAAAAAAATTAGTGACGATAGATTTCTCGATTTTTGGTTTGTTTCATAGGTATATATGTCTAGAATATTTGTTGAAAATTTTAATAAAAGTCATTAAGGGATTTTCAGGAAAATTTCAAAAATCACGTAGAAAGTGCTCATTTTGCAAAACCATGAATTTTCACGTGAAATTCCGTAAAAACTAGTGATAACCCATTTTTGGATTTTTCGTTTATTTCATAGGTGCACATGTCCAGAATGTTGCCTGAAAATTTTAAATAAATTCATCGAAGAATTTTCAGGAAAATTTAAAAATCTTGCAGAAAGTGCTCATTTTGCAGTTAGGTATATTTGTCTAGAATGTTTTCTGAAAGTCTTAATAAAATTCGTTTAAGGATTTTCAGTAAAATTTGAAAAAATAACGTAAAAAATGCGCATTTTCCAAAGCCACGAATTTTAACGTCAAATTCCGAAAAAACCAGCGACAACCCATTTTCGGATTTTTCGTTTGTTTCATAGGTACATACGCCTAAAATATTTCCTGAAATTTTTAATAAAATTCGTCGAAGGATTTTCAGGAAAACTAAAAAAATAACGTAGAAAATGCGCATTTTGCAGACACGAATTTTAACGTAAAATTCCGTAAAAACTAGCGATGACCCATTTTTTGATTTTTTATTTGTTTCGTAGCTACAAATGTCTAGAATGTTTCCTGAAATTTTTAATAAAATTCGTTAAGGAATTTTCAGGAAAATAAAAAATTAAAAAAAGAAAATGCGCATTTTGCAAAGCCGCGAATTTTAACGTGAAATTCCGAAAGAACTAGCGATTACCCATATTCGGATTTTCCATTTGTTTCATAGGTACACACGTCTAGAATATTTCCTAAAATTTTTAATAAAATTCGTTGAAGGATTTTCAAGAAAACTGAAAAAATAAAGACACGAATCTTAATTTGAAATTCCGGAAAAATCTAGTGATAACCCATATTTAGACTATTCGTTTGTTTCATGGGTACATGTCTAAAATGTTTCTTGAAAATTTTAATAAAATTCGTTGAAGGATTTTCAGGAAAATTGAAAAAATAAAGTAGAAAATGCGCATTTTGTAAAGACACGAATTTTAACTTGAAATTCCGAAAGAACTAGTGATAACCCATTTTTGGATTGTTCGTTTGTTTCATAGGTGCACATGTCTAGAATGTTTCCTGAAAATTTTAATAAAATTCATCGAGGGGTTTTCAGGAAAATTGAAAAAATCACGTAGAAAGTGCTCATTTCGCAAAATCATGAATTGGTACGTTTAATTCCGATAAAACTAGTGATAACCCATCTTTGGATTTTCGTTCGTTTCATAGGTGTATATATCTAGAATGTTTCTTGAAAATTTTAATAAAATCCATTGGAGAATTTTCAGGAAAATTATGAAAATCACGTAACAGTGCGAATTTTGTAAAAATACGTAAAATTCCGTAAAAATTAGTGATAACAAATTTTCGGTTTTTTCGTTTATTTCATAGGTACATATTTCTAGAATGTTTTCTGAAAATTTTATTAAAATTCATCGAGGGGTTTTCAGAAAAATTGAAAAAATCTCGTAGGGTGCGCATTTTCCAAAACCACGAATTTGAACGTAAAATCCTGTAAAAACTAGTGAATACCCATTTTTGGTTTTCTCGTTTGTTTTATAGGTACATCCGTCTAGAATATTTCCTGAAAATTTTAATAAAATTCGTCGAGGGATTTTCAAGAAAATTGGAAAATCTCGCAGAAGGTGCGCATTTTTTAAAACTACGAATTTGCACATGAAATTCCGTAAAAACTAGTGATAACACATTTTTGGATTTTTCGTTTATTTCATAGGTGCACATGTCCAGAATGTTGCCTGAAAATTTTAAATAAATTCATCGAAGGATTTTCAGGAAAATTTGAAAATCTTGCAGAAAGTGCTCATTTTGCAGTCAGGAATTTTTTAGAATTTTTCTTATCGCCGAATGCAATTTTCATTTTCTGCGTTTGAGTGTTGCCATTTTGTTTTCAGCTGCAACATCTTAATTTTTTAAGTGGAATGTCAAAAATAGGTTTATTGTAGGTGTATTTTGAAACTTTGAGGTTAATTCCTACAGAGATTATTTTTTTACAATTTTTCTTATCGACGAATGCAATTTTCATTTCCTCCGTTCAAGTTTCGAGTGTTGCCATTTTGTTTCCAGCTGTGATATGTCAATTGTTTTGAAGGAATGTCAAAAATAGGTTTATTGTGGATGGATTTTGAAACTTTGAAGCTAATTCCAGCAGAGATGAATTTTGTACAATTTTTCGATTTGCTGAATGTAATTTTCTGTTCCTGCATTCAAGAGTTTTGTTATTTGGATAAACTGAATAGAAAAATTACAGTCATGATTTTTATTAATATTATTAATATATTTATTGATATGTTTGTGTATGAATAAATTTTGCAAATCTATATATAAAAAAAACTAAACGAAAAGTAATAAACTGCCAATATTATTTATAGAGTTATAGAAATGGTCTGCTGCCAAGGCTATAAACGACTATAAATATAAATTGAAGTAATATAATTCTAAAACCGATTTATGCTGATGTAAATCAAACGTACGTAACTGCCAAAATTGATTTTCGTTTTCCTTAGACATCATCGAGTTTGCTGTAAATTTTAAATTCAAGTTTACTATCTGATGATTCTTTAATTAAACTCTCGCCTGTTGCAGAAGCTTTAAATAAATTAAAAATGCGAGATTATTTTTCAAAATTAATTGTTAGAGATTGCAATAATTATTTTTCTGGTTAATATCGTGATGAATATTGAATTACACAATAAATAAACGTATGTTACTTTATCAGAACTGGTTTTCTAAAGTTACAATCAGTAAAGTCATTGATCATCCATAGACGTACTGATTGTCATTGACCATCCATAGACGCGTTTCGAGATTTATAATATTTAATAATTTATCGACGTCAATTTAAACTAATTTTCTATTATTTTTTGTTCCAGGTGAGTGCCCTAACTGTACGCATGAATCCCTACAATTGTTTTGAATGGTGAGTATTATAAATAAATTTGAGTCTTCTGAGAATACGGAAGCTGCATGCATTCGTTTCTAAAGTGTATTGGTAGTAAAAAGTGTCAACAAAACACGAAGAATCCACCTCCGCAAGATAATTGTGCCACGGCGGGTATTCTCGGAGAGGCCATCAGGAATTAGGATGATATGATGAGTTCCAGCATGTGCTCACACATACTCACCATTATTCCTAACTTGCTTGGTTGGTGTGTGTTTAGATGTGGACGAGGAGGACCATGGGCTAATAATACCTGTCTGGCCGATGACCCCAACGGAATTACACACTCTCCGTACGATTTTACACTTCACACATTAACCACAAGGAAACACCCTCGTTTCGGCTTGAAGAAACACGCACCCGCTGCACACACACTTCCCTATTATTATTTTTAGCGCTACAAATGTTACACAATGTGTTTGAAATTAATATTTTCGCTCAGTGTAAATGCGAGATACAGAAAAAAAATTGATTTACTACACTAAATCTGTTTTAAATGAATACAAACAATTTCATAAACGTAACCAACAATTTAGGCACAACGGTATCGACATAAATCTCGATAATACGTTCAGTTGAGTGGACTGGTACTCCCCCGGAGTCCCAGACACAAAAGAGGCCACGAATGCAGTTATGATAAAACCCTAAAATGGAATAAATTTTACACGTACGATGATTTGAGGTACAGAATTATATATTTTAAAATTTCACGGAGTTAAATGTAATAACAGCCTGAATATATGAATATTCAAAATTTTGCAGAGTCACAACCAAGTTGAATATCCGTACATTCAGGCTATTTTTCTTCTGTATTACATTTATTTATCGCAACAACAAGTAAGGTTGTCTTAAATTTATTTGTTGTTATTTTTTGATTCTATAAAAGCTTCTTTGTATTTTCACACATGCACTCTCGACATTTTCTAAAGGAGGATTTATTAGTATGCACAGGTGTACTTCCCTCATTAGAAGAGATGAAGATAGAACGCCGCCCTCCACCCCCCGCCCTTTGGAATCCCACCCGTGAATTATGGTCCTCTTCGCCGTTTTGCGTTGCGTTATGCAAGAGCCTTTCGAGTATTCTCTCTTGGGATGATTCATTAGCACTCTTCATGTGTGCTCTAGCTGGTGATTCATGGAGAATGATGGTGTCCATGGGAAATTTACATAATTTAATTCAATTCTTGCGCGTACAAACATTCGTTCCACGAATAGGCATGCAATTTCATACGCTACGAAAAAAATTATTACTCCTAACATCATCAATCAATTTGTTTCATAATTGTTGCCTTGCAGTTATGCGTGTGTGTGTCATTTTGTATTGGGTGTAATTTGAGATTTTTAAACTAATCTGTTTTACAATTGTTTAAAATTCTAGGCGTTAGGAGCTTACAAAGCGAATATTCTTCTATTCGTGTAAAGCATATTTCCTTTTCTAGTTCAAATTTGGATTGTTATAGTTTTGTTTCTAACTAGGATATGGCAATTGTTTTCATATAAATTCAATTGTTTTTTCATTATCTTGAGCTTTTAATAACAATTCCTCAGTTGGTTAATTTTTTACAATTTTTCAAATCATTTAATGCATTTTTCATTTTCCTCGTTCGAACTTGGATTGTTGCAATTTTGTTTCTAGTCAGAATATAGCAATTCTTTTTAAAGAATTTAAGAAATAAATTATTTTTTCATGTATCTTGAGCTTTTAATGACAATTCCTCGCTTGGTTAATTTTTTACAATTTTTCAAATCATTTAATGCATTTTTCATTTTCCTCCTCGTTCGAATTTGGTTGATTGTCGTTTTGTTTCCACCCAGGATATAACAATTGTTTTTAAAGAAATTAAGAAAACAATTGTTTTTTCTTGTATCTTGAGCTTTTAATGGCAATTCCTCGCTTGGTTAATTTTTTACAATTTTTCAAATCATTTAATACATTTTTCATTTTCCTCCTCGTTCACATTTGGTTGATTGCCATTTTGTTTCCAGACAGGATATAGCAATTGTTTTTAAAGAAATTAAGAAATCAATTGTTTTTTCATGTATCTTGAGCTTTTGATGACAATTCCTCGCTTGGTTAATTTTTTACAATTTTTCAAATCATTTAAAGCATTTTTCATTTTCCTCCTCGTTCGAATTTGGTTGATTGTCGTTTTGTTTCTACCCAGGATATAGCAATTGTTTTTAAAGAAATTAAGAAATCAATTGTTTTTTCATGTATCTTGAGCTTTTGATGACAATTCCTCGCTTGGTTAATTTTTTACAAGTTTTCAAATTATTTAAAGCATTTTTCATTTTCCTCCTCGTTCGCATTTGTTTGATTGTCGTTTTGTTTCTAGCCAGGATATAGCAATTGTTTTTAAAGAAATTAAGAAATCAATTGTTTTTTCATGTATCTTGAGCTTTTGATGACAATTCCTCGCTTGGTTAATTTTTTACAATTTTTCAAACCATTTAATGCATTTTTCATTTTCCTCCTCGTTCGAATTTGGATTGTTGCAATTTTGTTTCTAGCCAGGATATAGCAATTGTTTTTAAAGAAATTAAGAAAACAATTGTTTTTTCATGGATCTAGAGCTTTTGATGATCATTTCTCGGTTGGTTAGTTTTTTACAATTTTTTTCGTTTTTTCGGTTAAAATTTGAATTTTTGTTTGCGGGCCAAAATGCAGCCATTTTTTTGCAGGAATAAGCAAATTAAGGTTTTCTGTTACGGATTTTGAGCTTTAGAATCTACTTGCTCAGTTGATTATATTTTGTACACTTTCTGAAATCGTTGGATGCATTTTTCATTTTTCCAGTCCTAGTCATTCTGTTTTTATGAGAATTTAGGAATCAGTTGTTTTCGAATAAACGACTCCACACTGTATATAACCTTGTGAAATTAAAACTCAGATTGTTTATATATTTATGTTGCTTGAGTAAGTAGTGCACATTTGTCCATCAATTATAATTACATTGCAATAAAAGAATGATCGTATCGCATTGCAATGCAACGTAACATGTTTGATATAATGCAATGTGCGGCAGTGTCTCTCTCTCTTTACTGTCGAATGTTTCAATTGAATAGATTGGACGTGTACTTGAACCAATTTTAAAATCACCCAACCATCTGCACATTATTTCACCGCCCACGTTTGTAAAAAAAAACTCCAAACGGCGCTTTTAAATTTAAATTTCGTCCTGTTTATGGGTAAATAATTGCGCCACTGACTCACCTGTCCATTATATTTCTGGTGTAAAAGTTATTCATCATAAAACGGAATTCATTAAAAATCGATGGAACGAATGGAAATTGAGGGCTTTAAATGATGCAATTGCAATTATGGGCATTACATTTTTTTTTATGATCGCGTCCTGTTTTGTGTCCTTCTTTTAATTATTCTGTGTGTTGTATAGAATTGTCGAGAATGTGGTTATTGCGATGATATTTTTACATTCATTACTTTGATATATTTTATATGTAATAGGTACACATTTATTAACAGAAACAATACTAGATGTATCAACAGGCATATGATAAAATTATGTTAGTTTGTTAATCTGCCAAATGGCTATCGACTATTTCTGCCAGAAATATTTGATTATTTTGTAATCAAACTTTTGCATATTGCAATTTTTGCAAATTATTGTTTTTTCTTTGCCAAAAACCCATAACTTTGTACCAAATCCAAGGAACTTCGTTCTTTGAGTCCTGCATAGGGAATTGATCAAATTTTAATGCCTTTATGGTGGATCGAGTCGACAAAATTTTTCCAACTGCCTACACATCGTCAAAGTTGGACATGGTTTCCTAAAAAAACATTTTTTTTCACAGGGGTGCTGGAGGGGGGCGGAAGGGGTTACGCTTAAGTTCGCATGCACGACTTTAAAGAAGACACTTCAAAGTTTTTCATCTTCAAAGATTCATCAAAATCGATTGAAAATACGCCGAGTTATGGGAGTTTGAAAATTAACGAATTAATTTTTTTCCAAGACTAAAAGTTTGTCGCTTTTAAAATCTAAAATTAAAACCTTGAGTGAGATTTATTTATTATTTATGTTAAGCAACACGAAATACAATTCAAACCACCAACAATTTCATCATTAAACCAATCAAGCCATCATTACATAATGACTCCTTAATTACACGCTTTGCTATTAATATTATGAGCGTTCTTTTAAAATACCACGCATTAATTGACACAGAAAGTGTTTTAAAAAGACCAACGCACTTAACATAAACAACCATATTTTCTCTCTCCCTCCTCCCCCTCCCCGTTCCGTCCTCGGCTTGTATTATAATCCAGCTGTGCGCCCTTTTCCTACTTACACACGCACATAACACATACATACACGCACGAGAAACACAGGCGGTTTTAATTAACGCCCTCTGCTTCTTTTTTCTTCTTCATTTTTATTTCGTTTCGTGCCTTTCCGGAGCGGAATGTTCCCTTTTAATGGATTACAGAATCTCCGTGGTGGATACAGGGTTTAATTAGTAATCGTGCTCACGTTGAATGATACTTTCCTTTTGTCATCAAATAAAACTAAAACATCATGTAGAGAATTGTAAATAATGTTCCACCTTTATTTCACCATTTATTTTGATGCGAATACATAAGAAACATTGACATTAAAACCTAAGTAATATGAAATATATATTTTTTAGTGCTAAAAATAACTCTCGAATAGTTTCACGTTTCATGTTAATTTTCAATTGGTGAAAAATGATGGAACAAATTTTTTTATCGGGAAAATAATTACTCTACACGCTTTTTCTCATCATTAAGAACCGTCATGAATTTTTTCAGATTTTTCTAAGACCCAACATTTTCCCCCTTTTTTTCCTGAAAAATGGGCGAAAATCATGAAATGGCCAAATAACTTGTAAAGTACATCAAAATGTTCATAAAAGAACGGACAATACGTGGACAAATTTTAAGCCAAATCGCACTTGCAGTTTTCTCGTTTCGCGCTCTCAGATTTGACACTTGTAAATTGGCCAGAAATTTCTGTCGATTTTGGGATTTTTTTGGCGCGGCCTCACAAAACAGAAACGGATGATACTACACAAGTTTATAGCTACATTCTTCTACAATTTAATGTTTCCATTCATAACTATCTGCCGTATTCACGAACCGAGTTTTTTTCGTTCGAATTAGTCGGTGTCCGAAAGCGTCAATCTGCAGGGTCTCGGTTTTCGCTTCCCGTAAGGCCTCATGTTAATTTTCAATTGGCGAAAAATGATGGAACAAATTTTTTTTCGGGAAAATAATTACTCTACACGCTTCTTCTCATCGTTAAGAACCGTCATGAATTTTTTCAGATTTTTCCAAGACCCAACATTTTTACCCATTTTTTCCTGACTAATTGTATGGAAAAATGGGCGAAAATCGTAAAATGCCCAAATGGCTTGTAAAGTATATCAAAATGTTCACAAAAGAACGGGGAATGCGTGGTTAAATTTTCAGCAAAATCGTACTTGTAGTTTTCTCGTTTCGCGCTCTCAGATTTGGCACTCGAAAGTTGGCCAGAAATTTCGGTCGATTTTGGGATTTTTTTAGCGCGGTCTCACAAAACAGAAACGGATGTTATTACACAGGTTTGTAGCTACATTCTTCTAGAATTCAATGTTTCCATTCATAACTATCTGCCGTATTCACGAATCGAGTTTTTTTTCGTTCGAATTAGTCGGTGACCGAAAGCGTCAATCTGCAGGGTCTCCGTATTCGTTTCCCGTAAGGCCTCATGTTAATTTTCAATTGGTGAAAAATGATGGAACAAATTTTTTTTCGGGAAAATAATTACTCTACACGCTTTTTCTCATCATTAAGAATCGTCATGAATTTTTTCAGATTTTTCCAAGACCCAACATTTTTACCCATTTTTCCTGACTAATTGTATGGAAAAATAGGCGAAAATCGTGAAATGCCCAAATGGCTTGTAAAGTACATCAAAATGTTCACAAAAGAACGGGGAATACGTGGTTAAATTTTCAGCAGAATCGTATTTGCAGTTTTCTCGTTTCGCGCTCTCAAATTTGGCACTTGTAAATTGGCCAGAAATTTCGGTCGATTTTGGGATTTTTTTGGCGCGGTCTCACCAAACAGAAATGGATGATATTACATAAGTTTGTAGCTACATTCTTCTAGAATTCAATGTTTCCATTCATAACTATCTACCGTATTCACGAACCGAGTTTTTTTCGTTCGAATTAGTCGGTGACCGATAGCATCAATCTGCAGGGTCTCAGTATTCGCTTCTCGTAAGGCCTCATGTTAATTTTCAATTGGCGAAAAATGATGGAACAAATTTTTTTTCGGGAAAATAATTACTCTACACGCTTCTTCTCATCGTTAAGAACCGTCATGAATTTTTTCAGATTTTTCCAAGACCCAACATTTTTACCCATTTTTCCTGACTAATTGTATGGAAAAATAGGCGAAAATCGTGAAATGCCCAAATGGCTTGTAAAGTACATCAAAATGTTCACAAAAGAACGGGGAATACGTGGTTAAATTTTCAGCAGAATCGTACTTGCAGTTTTCTCGTTTCGCGCTCTCAAATGTGGCACTTGTAAATTGGCCAGAAATTTCGGTCGATTTTGGGATTTTTTTGGCGCGGTCTCACCAAACAGAAATGGATGATATTACATAAGTTTGTAGCTACATTCTTCTAGAATTCAATGTTTCCATTCATAACTATCTACCGTATTCACGAACCGAGTTTTTTTCGTTCGAATTAGTCGGTGTCCGAAAGCGTCAATCTGCAGGGTCTCGGTATTCGCTTCCCGTAAGATCTCATGTTAATTTTCAATTGGTGAAAAATGATGGAACAAATTTTTTTTTCGGGAAAATAATTACTCTACACGCTTTTTCTCATCATTAAGAACCGTCATGAATTTTTTCAGATTTTTCCAAGACCCAACATTTTTACCCATTTTTCCTGACTAATTGTATGGAAAAATAGAAGAAAATCGTGAAATGCCCAAATGGCTTGTAAAGTACATCAAAATGTTCACAAAAGAACGGGGAATACGTGGTTAAATTTTCAGCAGAATCGCACTTGCAGTTTTCTCGTTTCGCGCTCTCAGATTTGGCACTTGTAAATTGGCCAGAAATTTCGGTCGATTTTGGGATTTTTTTGGCGCGGTCTCACCAAACAGAAATGGATGATATTACATAAGTTTGTAGCTACATTCTTCTAGAATTCAATGTTTCCATTCATAACTATCTACCGTATTCACGAACCGAGTTTTTTTCGTTCGAATTAGTCGGCGTCCGATAGCGTCAATCTGCAGGGTCTCAGTATTCGCTTCTCGTAAGGCCTCATGTTAATTTTCAATTGGCGAAAAATGATGGAACAAATTTTTTTTCGGGAAAATAATTACTCTACACGCTTCTTCTCATCGTTAAGAACCGTCATGAATTTTTTCAGATTTTTCCAAGACCCAACATTTTTACCCATTTTTTCCTGACTAATTGTATGGAAAAATGGGCGAAAATCGTAAAATGCCCAAATGGCTTGTAAAGTATATCAAAATGTTCACAAAAGAACGGGGAATACGTGGTTAAATTTTCAGCAGAATCGTACTTGCAGTTTTCTCGTTTCGCGCTCTCAAATGTGGCACTTGTAAATTGGCCAGAAATTTCGGTCGATTTTGGGATTTTTTTGGCGCGGTCTCACCAAACAGAAATGGATGATATTACATAAGTTTGTAGCTACATTCTTCTAGAATTCAATGTTTCCATTCATAACTATCTACCGTATTCACGAACCGAGTTTTTTTCGTTCGAATTAGTCGGTGTCCGATAGCGTCAATCTGCAGGGTCTCAGTATTCGCTTCTCGTAAGGCCTCATGTTAATTTTCAATTGGCAAAAAATGATGGAACAAATTTTTTTTCGGGAAAATAATTACTCTACACGCTTCTTCTCATCGTTAAGAACCGTCATGAATTTTTTCAGATTTTTCCAAGACCCAACATTTTTACCCATTTTTTCCTGACTAATTGTATGGAAAAATGGGCGAAAATCGTGAAATGCCCAAATGGCTTGTAAAGTATATCAAAATGTTCACAAAAGAACGGGGAATACGTGGTTAAATTTTCAGCAGAATCGCACTTGCAGTTTTCTCGTTTCGCGTTCTCAGATTTGGCACTTGTAAATTGGCCAGAAATTTCGGTCGATTTTGGGATTTTTTTGGCGCGGTCTCACCAAACAGAAATGGATGATATTACATAAGTTTGTAGCTACATTCTTCTAGAATTCAATGTTTCCATTCATAACTATCTGCCGTATTCACGAACCGAGTTTTTTTCGTTCGAATTAGTCGGTGTCCGAAAGCGTCAATCTGCAGGGTCTCGGTATTCGCTTCCCGTAAGATCTCATGTTAATTTTCAATTGGTGAAAAATGATGGAACAAATTTTTTTTTCGGGAAAATAATTACTCTACACGCTTTTTCTCATCATTAAGAACCGTCATGAATTTTTTCAGATTTTTCCAAGACCCAACATTTTTACCCATTTTTCCTGACTAATTGTATGGAAAAATAGAAGAAAATCGTGAAATGCCCAAATGGCTTGTAAAGTACATCAAAATGTTCACAAAAGAACGGGGAATACGTGGTTAAATTTTCAGCAGAATCGCACTTGCAGTTTTCTCGTTTCGCGCTCTCAGATTTGGCACTTGTAAATTGGCCAGAAATTTCGGTCGATTTTGGGATTTTTTTGGCGCGGTCTCACCAAACAGAAATGGATGATATTACATAAGTTTGTAGCTACATTCTTCTAGAATTCAATGTTTCCATTCATAACTATCTACCGTATTCACGAACCGAGTTTTTTTCGTTCGAATTAGTCGGCGTCCGATAGCGTCAATCTGCAGGGTCTCAGTATTCGCTTCTCGTAAGGCCTCATGTTAATTTTCAATTGGCGAAAAATGATGGAACAAATTTTTTTTCGGGAAAATAATTACTCTACACGCTTCTTCTCATCGTTAAGAACCGTTATGATTTTTTTCAGATTTTTCCAAGACCCAACATTTTTACCCATTTTTTCCTGATTAATTGTATGGAAAAATGGGCGAAAATCATGAAATGGCCAAATGACTTGTAATGTACATCACAATGTTCACAAAAGAACGGGGAATGCGTGGTTAAATTTTCAGCAAAATCGTACTTGTAGTTTTCTCGTTTCGCGCTCTCAGATTTGGCACTCGAAAGTTGGCCAGAAATTTCGGTCGATTTTGGGATTTTTTTAGCGCGGTCTCACAAAACAGAAACGGATGATATTACACAAGTTTGTAGCTACATTCTTCTAGAATTCAATGTTTCCATTAATAACTATCTGACGTATTCACGAACCGAGTTTTTTTCGTTCGAATTAGTCGGTGTCCGAAAGCGTCAATCTGCAGGGTCTCGGTATTCGCTTCTCGTAAGGCCTCATGTTAATTTTCAATTGGCGAAAAATGATGGAACAAATTTTTTTTCGGGAAAATAATTACTCTACACGCTTCTTCTCATCATTAAGAACCGTCATGAATTTTTTCAGATTTTTCCAAGACCCAAAATTTTTATCCATTTTTATAATAAAATGCGACCTTCCAATATTGCTGCATTCTTCATGTATCTGTTGATGCTGAAACAATTATAGCAGTCTCTCTACAAATATAAGTAATATTCGTGTTGCATTACCACCAAGTAAATAAACCTTCACTGGAACGATTACGATCGTCATAACATTCGATGTAATTATCCTGCGGCATCGGATAACTCTGAAAATCCTCACCGTACACCGTTTTAGATAATTACCATTTTCCGCGATTACGAGATTGATGGACGAATGAAGGGTGAGGGTAACGCGAACATGTCGTTGCATCACCTTCATTAAACATTCAGTACGTACAGGAACGAAACGAAACGGAAAGGCGCATAGACGTAGCAGACATAGACACAGGCCGCTAATTAAACGTGATAAGACAACAATAAAACACGCCGACCAAGGATTCCGCTTAATTAATGTGTGCGCCCGTGTGTAATTCATTAATTATTCGATTATTATTTGTAATTAATTTCCTGTGTGGAGCAGTCCACGGTTTTTCAATTCGAAACATATTTACGATTACCAAATATGTATGGAACTGTTATTCACGATGTACAGAGCGAACAAAAAAGAAACCGTTTCAGGACATAATTTTTATTAGTTTTCTTTAACTATTTCTCGAAGCCAGTTTTTGTATCTTGCAATAGTAACGAATTTTGAACACTCTGTATATATGTGTCTGTATACGGAGTGTTCAAAATTGATTCTGGTAAACGTTTTTGATAAAATTTAAGAATATCAGCACACTAGTTTTCGAAATAACCGCCAAAAACTATACTTGTTGAAATTGAAAATTTTCGGAGCTGTAAAAAAAATATAAAAACAAATGCTACAATCTGAAAAATTTCCAAATTTAATCAAAATTGATTGTAGTTTAGGCCTTTGGCAAGATTTCAAACATCCCCTTACCAGTTTTTAAAATAATCGAGGGAGAACCATCCTGAAATTGCGCCTTACCTTAAACGCAAAAAAATATATAAAAATAATTGACACAAATTGCAAAATCTCAAAATATGCTCAAAATTGATACTAATTTATGTCCTTGGTATAATTTTAAACATCCCCTGACTATGTTCTGAGAAAATCGCATGAAAAGTGTACTTATTGCATTGTAAAGTAGCAATTTTCCCAAACGACTAAAAAAATATAAAAACAATTGCTACAAACTGATAAATTCAAAAAATGCAATCAAAATTGATTCTTATGTATGTCTTTAACAATATTTTAAAGATCCACTCATTAGTTTTTAAAAAAACTCGAACGATAACTGTTTAAAGTCATTGTAAGTCGCATATTTTTCCGAGCGAATAAAAAAATGTAAAAACAATTGCTACAAAATGACAAATTCAAAAACTGCAATCAAAATTGATTCTTATGTATGTCTTTAACAATATTTTAAAGATCCACTCATTAGTTTTTAAAAAAACTCGAACGATAACTGTTTAAAGTCATTGTAAGTCGCATATTTTTCCGAGCGAATAAAAAAATATAAAAACAATTGCTACAAAATGATAAATTCAAAAAAAAGCAATCAAAAGTGATTCTTTTGTATGTCTTTAACAATATTTTAAAGATCCACTCATTAGTTTTTAAAAAAACTCGAACGATAACTGTTTAAAGTCATTGTAAGTCGCATATTTTTCCGAGCGAATAAAAAAATATAAAAACAATTGCTACAAACTGATAAATTCAAAAAATGCAATCAAAATTGATTCTTATATATGTCTTTAACAATATTTTAAAGATCCACTCATTAGTTTTTAAAAAACTCGAACGATAACTGTTTAAAGTCATTGTAAGTCGCATATTTTTCCGAGCGAATAAAACAATATAAAAACAATTGCTACAAAATGATAAATTCAAAAAAAAGCAATCAAAAGTGATTCTTTTGTATGTCTTTAACAATATTTTAAAGATCCACTCATTAGTTTTTAAAAAACTCGAACGATAACTGTTTAAAGTCATTGTAAGTCGCATATTTTTCCGAGCGAATAAAAAAATATAAAAACAATTGCTACAAAATGATAAATTCAAAAAAAAGCAATCAAAAGTGATTCTTTTGTATGTCTTTAACAATATTTTAAAGATCCACTCATTAGTTTTTAAAAAAACTCGAACGATAACTGTTTAAAGTCATTGTAAGTCGCATATTTTTCCGAGCGAATAAAAAAATATAAAAACAATTGCTACAAAATGATAAATTCAAAAAAAAGCAATCAAAAGTGATTCTTTTGTATGTCTTTAACAATATTTTAAAGATCCACTCATTAGTTTTTAAAAAACTCGAACGATAACTGTTTAAAGTCATTGTAAGTCGCATATTTTTCCGAGCGAATAAAAAAATATAAAAACAATTGCTACAAAATGATAAATTCAAAAAAAAGCAATCAAAAGTGATTCTTTTGTATGTCTTTAACAATATTTTAAAGATCCACTCATTAGTTTTTAAAAAACTCGAACGATAACTGTTTAAAGTCATTGTAAGTCGCATATTTTTCCGAGCGAATAAAAAAATATAAAAACAATTGCTACAAAATGATAAATTCAAAAAAAAGCAATCAAAAGTGATTCTTTTGTATGTCTTTAACAATATTTTAAAGATCCACTCATTAGTTTTTAAAAAACTCGAACGATAACTGTTTAAAGTCATTGTAAGTCGCATATTTTTCCGAGCGAATAAAACAATATAAAAACAATTGCTACAAAATGATAAATTCAAAAAAAAGCAATCAAAAGTGATTCTTTTGTATGTCTTTAACAATATTTTAAAGATCCACTCATTAGTTTTTAAAAAACTCGAACGATAACTGTTTAAAGTCATTGTAAGTCGCATATTTTTCCGAGCGAATAAAAAAATATAAAAACAATTGCTACAAAATGATAAATTCAAAAAAAAGCAATCAAAAGTGATTCTTTTGTATGTCTTTAACAATATTTTAAAGATCCACTCATTAGTTTTTAAAAAACTCGAACGATAACTGTTTAAAGTCATTGTAAGACGCATATTTTTCCGAGCGAATAAAACAATATAAAAACAATTGCTACAAAATGATAAATTCAAAAAAAAGCAATCAAAAGTGATTCTTTTGTATGTCTTTAACAATATTTTAAAGATCCACTCATTAGTTTTTAAAAAACTCGAACGATAACTGTTTAAAGTCATTGTAAGACGCATATTTTTCCGAGCGAATAAAAAAATTATTATTCCAGTCATGCATTTCGCCAAAGGACTAAAAAAATATCAAAACAATTCCTGCAAATTGTAAATTTTCTGGATTTACTCAAAATTGATTCTAGTTTACGTTTTTAACGAAATTTTGAAACATTCCTTCGCCAATTTTTGAAGTAACCGCTCAAAAAATGCGCTCATTATGTCATTTTAAAGTCGTGTATTTCGCAACTAAAAAAAAATGAAAATTTTCCAATTTTTAACCAAAATTAATTTTAGTTTACGTCCAAAATTTGTAAACGGATGGTTTTTAATTGAATTTAAAAATAATACCTTTTCTCAATGAACAAGTGAACTTGAATAGTTTGATGTGTGTGTGTGTGTATGTCGTAGACGTGACATGAGGAGTTATTTTCGAATGTGGCTCAGCGTCTTTAAAAATAGTTCCCGGTTCGCTTCTCTCTTCTGTACGTACTCACGGTTAAAAGTAAATAATCGACGAAAAGAAACGAAATTTGTAGTAATTGCGGCGATTTAAAAATACCAACAACTGGAAATTACACCGAAGACGACGGAGGGATAATGCAAGTGCTGAGAATTTTTGAATTGTTACATAATCAGATTTTTGGTTTAATAATGGAGCAAAATTTTAATTAAGATTCTTAATAAATCAGGATTGCCATGCCTTAACCTTTGAGCCCCAAAAACCGCGATCGTGCTGTTGAGATTTTTTGTTGGACCTCTGAAGCTTTCTTCGTGTTTCCAACGACTGCTGGGACCCAAAGGGTTAACATATCAGTTCTTTAATTTTTTTAATAATTCAAGTGAATCTGTAAAATTCGAACGACAATTCAAAAGAAACGTTTATTTTTAATTTGTCATTTTTATACATTAAATTGCAACTTTTATGTGCACCATTTAATTTAATGGTGGAAGAATAAATCATGAAAATAAATTGCGCACGGAAGGAGCGGCCGTAGTTCTCCGTTGTTCCAGACAAAGAGACATCGAGTTTAGGGAAATGCTAGCGGGTCGGGCATTCCCGCTGCGAAAGGTCTCTTTTTGACATTTCATCGAAGCCCGCGATAATCAGCAGACAGTTTTGCGGTTTCACGGGTTGCCGACCGCCGTAATTCAAAACTCCGCTCGTTTGCTAATCACGCGAGAAAACTTACCGACTGCGCGTAACGCGATATCAACATTGCACAGAATTTATAATTATCATAAAGTAAATTTATTAACGAAAACTCTCTCGAGAGAGAATTTTAAAATGAATTTCTTATCAATTCGCGCTCTTCCTTGTAACATTTTCAGAAACTTAGTAGCTCGAGTTACACTCTCAACAAGATGGCGCATGGTGTCACATTACAAGATCTTTGCTCTGCAGACAATTATTTATTATAATTTATCTGTCTGACAAAAACTGCTGAATGTATTCATAAATTGGCCAATATTTTTGTGGTGTAAGTTGGGTGATTCACGCGAAAGTACGACATAGGGTTCCAACAAGATGGCGCATGGTATAACACTACACGATCTTTGCTCTGCAGGCAATTATTTATTATAATATACTGTTTATCAGTAAGACAAATATTCCATTCTAGAAAATAGTTGCGCGGGATGAACTTAGAAGTACTCGGGTTTCAACAAGATGGCGCATTGTGTCACATTACACGATATTTGTTCTGTAGGCAATTATTTATTATAATGATTTATCCGTATGACAAATATTCCATTCCGCAAAATAGTTTTTCGTTGGAACCGCTGAATGTATTCATAATCGGCCAACATTTTTGTGGTAACAGTTGGATGATTCACGCGAAAGTACACGGTTGCGAATGATCAATAAAGAAATGGTTGCGGTTTGCTGCACGTGGGAGTGTTTAAGCAAGTTGATGCACGCGGATATTACAATCCGCAAGAATTATTGCAGCATTGTCCTCCGGCGGTTTATCCTTATTATCCATTCACTTCGGTCATACACGTTGCAAATAAAACCTTCTCGGAAACAATACAAACTTTTCTCTATAAATCATTTTGCAAAATGTGGCCATCGTGGAAATAAGAAAAAATTACAATTTCGAATTTCGTTTTTCCGGTATAACTCGAAAAATATTGTCGCTGGAAGGAAACGGAAAGCTTGGGCGTAATCAGCATGACAAAATCCATACGATAGGCATGTGAAAATTGATATTGTAGACAGTTGATCAAAAATGCAGAAAATTTTTTTAACCGTTAGACCCCCAAAAAAAGTATATAATCATGTTTTACGCAAACACTAGCATAACGATTTGCACGTTTTATGTGTCAAAATGAAGATCTTGTTGAAATGCATCAGCCTTAGCAATTTTTGATGTTGAAACGTCGAAATTGGATCGGTGACAGCCCGCCAAATTCAAAATCGGAACGTCAAAACTTGAAAAAGTTAACTTTTTTATTGTCAATCGGAGAATAACGAGCCATGCGTGAAAAATCATTAAAAAATTATATAAAGTCATTTACGTTTATAGATTCGATCAAACGCGAAAATAAAAAAAAAATGATCGAAAATTTTGATTTTCGTTTTTTCTTTATAACTCGAAAAATATCGTCGCTGGAAGGAAACGGAAAGCTTGGGCGTAATCAGCGCAACAAAAACCACGCGATAAGCATGTAAAAATTGCAATTTTAGACGGTTGATCGAAAACGGTTAAAAAAATCCTAACCGTTAGACCCCAAAATAACGTATATAATTATGTTTTAAGCAAACAATAGCGTAACGATTTGCACGTTTTGCGTGTCAAAATGTAGATCTTGTTGAAATGCATCATTCTTAGCTATTTTTGATGTTGAAACATCGAAATTGGATCAGGGACAGCCCGCGAAATTCAAAACCGGAACGACAAAAATTGAAAAAGTTAACTTTTTTTATTGTCAGGTGGAGAATAACGAGCCATGCATAAAAATTCATTAGAAAACTTAGATAAGATCATTTTTGTTGATAAATTCGATCAAACGCGAAAATAAAAAAAAAATGATCGAAAATTTTGAATTTCGTTTTTTCTTTATAACTCGAAAAATATCGTCGCTGGAAGGAAACGGAAAGCTTTGGCGTAATCAGCACAACAAAAACCACGCGATACGCATGTAAAAATTGCAATTTTAAACGGTTGATCAAAAACGGTTAAAAAAATCTTAACCGTTAGACCCCAAAAAAAAACGTATATAATCATGTTTTACGCAAACACTAGCGTAACGATTTGCACGTTTTACGTATCAAAATGAAGATCTTGTTGGAATGCATCAGCTTTAGCAATTTTTGATGTTGAAACATCGCAATTGGATTAGAGACAGCCCGCGAAATTCAAAATCGGAACGTCAAAAATTGATAAAGTTAATTTTTTTTTATTGTCAGTCGGAGAATAACGAGCCATGCATAAAAATTCATTAGAAAGATTAGATAAAATCATCTACGTTTATAAATTCGATCAATTGCGAAAATAAAAAAAAAATATCGAAAATTTTGATTTTCGTTTTTTCTTTATAACTCGAAAAATATCGTCGCTGGAAGGAAACGGAAAGCTTGGGCGTAATCAGCGCAATAAAAACCACGCGATAAGCATGTAAAAATTACAATTTTAAACGGTTGATCAAAAACGGTTAAAAAATTTTAATCGTTGGACCCAAAAAAAAACGTATATAATCATGTTTTACGCAAACACTAGCGTGCCGATTTGCACGTTTTACGTGTTAAAATGAAGATCTTGTTGAAATGCATCAGCCTTAGCTATTTTTGATGTTGAAACGTCGCAATTAGATCGGTGACAGCCCGCGAAATTCAAAACCGGGACGCCAAAAATTGAAAAAGTTAACTTTTTTATTGTCAGTCGGAGAATAACGAGCCATGCATAAAAATTCATTAGAAAAATTAGATAAGATCATCTATGTTTATAAATTCGATCAAACGCGAAAATAAAAAAAATGATCGAAAATTTTGATTTTCGTTTTTTCTTTATAACTCGAAAAATATCGTCGCTGGAAGGAAACGGAAAGCTTGGGCGTTATCAACACAACAAAAACCATGCGATTAGCGAAAAATATTGTCGCTAGAAGGAAATGAAAAGCTTGGGCGTAATCAGCACTGCAAAAAAATTAACGTTTTAGACAATTGACCCAAAACGGTTAATTTTTTTTTTCATATTTTAGTTTAATTGTTTGTTTTATTACTAAACTATCTACAATCTTATTTTATTTACACCATATCACGTCACAATCATTCACTTTCCTCTTCCGTTATTCGCGTATCTTCAATCCCCCGAGACGCGGAGGATTCCTTCTTTCCGTTTCAATGAGAGACCTTTATGTGTGCGAATGAAAACAAATCGATGTCCCGTTCCCTCCTCCCTGAACCCCAAGTTTCGCATCCGGAATAGGGAATAGAATCGCTATGGCGACGCCGCCGGACCAGGGAATAGATTTTCATTTATCATTCCATCATCATCATCATCATTCCCTCTCGGTCCTCATCGAGAGGGTCCGATTTAATGGGTCCAGCCAATTTACATTTCTGGTTCAGTGTGTCTCTGACCGATATCCACCGCAATCACTTGATCGAGTGCCTCGGCCCTACCCTAATTAGTTAATCACACTCAATCTTACCCTCGCAGTATAAATTAGAGCGTCTACAAAGAGCTTTGGAATTCGTTGGGAATCGAAACACGCGCCGGGAAAATATGGATGGAAGTGAATTGGAAATAAATTAACGTAGTATATCTTATTATAAGATTTGTATCAATCCAAATACCGGCTTTGTTTGATATAGTTTTAATTATCGTTACGTTTGCATCATGAATTGTTGTCATGAAAAAAATGTTGGCTACTTATAATAACCAGAAATTTTAATAAATGATACGTATTATTTCGATTAGACTAACTGTTTAAGAACTTATCAGTCGCGAATTTACAAAAATCGTATATTTGGCGCCCAACGCGGGACTTGCCGCCCCGCGTTGGGCGCCAAATAATCAATATCGCGTAGTTCGGACGGTGGAAACATTTCCAATTACGCGATCGGATCCTGAAACTGAGCAGAAACGAACACACACACACACTTTGAAAAATTAAAAGCCATAAATCGGGCAACGTGCGCTTAATCACGGCTCGGAGGGGGCGGCGGCTAATGCGAAAATAAACCGCGTGCAAGAACCGCCGCGGTCCTCCGGCTTATCGCGATCGCGTTTGTGATTAAATTAGGCGTAATCGAAAACACGGGGAATAAATTCGTTCGAGACCCACCTGACCCAGTTACGTCGGGGCTGCCGTGTCCGGCGTTCATTTGTTTTCGCACGTTATTAATGGGCCAGAGATCGCCGTACGTTTGTTTATTAATGGGCGCGATGGTATTTATGAGTGAAGTGGAATGTGTGTGTGGATCCGCTGTTTACGTGCGGTTTTATTGATGTTTACGCGAATGCAAGGTGGGGTTTACTTTACCGACGAGATTTATCTGTTGTGGTACACGTGCACGGGCACGTATTTACAGGTTGCGGTCTTGCGTCACGAAGCTGAGGATGTGGACGTAACTGACATTTTTCATAAACATGACTGTAGATTCCATATCCAATTCGACAATTGAATGAAATTGTGACAGGATAATCCTAAAAAGTGTGTCTTTAGAAATTACTAATTAAAACTTTGCCAACTTCACTTAATAAAAAATGGTGCTCTTGAAAACTCAAATTTGATGATTGAAAACTGTTTTTTTTCAGAAACATGATTGTAAATTCCATATCCTATAAGACAATTGAATGTAATTGTGACAGGATAATCCTAAAAAGTATGTCTTTAGAAATTACTAATGAAAACTTAGCCAACTTCACTTAATAGAAAATGGCACTCTTGAAAACTCAAATTTGATGCTTGAAAAATGATTTTTTTCAGAAATATGATTGTAAATTTCATATCCTATAAAACAATTGAATGAAATTGTGACAGAATAATCCTAAAAAGTATGTCTTTAGAAATTACTAATGAAAACTTAGCCAACTTCACTTAATAGAAAATGGCACTCTTGAAAACTCAAATTTGATGCTTGAAAAATGATTTTTTTCAGAAATATGATTGTAAATTTCATATCCAATAAGACAATTGAATGAAATTGGGACAGATTAATCCTAAAAAGTGTGTCTTTAGAAATTACTAATTAAAACTTTGCCAACTTCACTTAATAGAAAATGGTACTCTTGAAAACTCAAATTTGATGTTTGAAAATTGATTTTTTTCAGAAACATGATTGTAAATTCCATATCCAATAAGACAATTGAATGAAATTGTGACAGATTAATCCTAAAAAGTGTGTCTTTAGAAATTACTAATTAAAACTTTGCCAACTTCACTTAATAGAAAATGGTACTCTTGAAAACTCAAATTTGATGTTTGAAAACTGATTTTTTTCAGAAACATGATTGTAAATTTCATATCCAATAAGACAATTGGATGAAATTGTGACAGAATAATCCTAAAAAGTGTGTCTTTAGAAATTACTAATTAAAACTTTGCCAACTTTACTTAATGAAAAATGGTGCTCTTGAAAACTCAAATTTGATGATTGAAAACTGATTTTTTTCAGAAACATGATTGTAAATTCCATATCCAATAAGACAATTGAATGAAATTGTGACAGATTAATCCTAAAAAGTGTGTCTTTAAAAATTACTAATTACAACTTTGCCAACTTCACTTAATAAAAAATGGCACTCTTGAAAACTCAAATTTGATGATTGAAAACTGATTTTTTTCAGAAACATGATTGTAAATTCCATATCCAATAAGACAATTGAATGAAATTGTGACAGAATAATCCTTAAAAGTGTGTCTTTAGAAATTACTAATTACAACTTTGCCAACTTCACTTAATAAAAAATGGCACTCTAGAAAACTCAAATTTGATGATTGAAAACTGATTTTTTTCAGAAACATGATTGTAAATTCCATATCCAATAAGACAATTGAATGAAATTGTGACAGAATAATCCTTAAAAGTGTGTCTTTAGAAATTACTAATTACAATTTTGCCAACTTCACTTAATAAAAAATGGCACTCTTGAAAACTCAAATTTGAAGATTGAAAACTGATTTTTTTCAGAAACATGATTGTAAATTTCATATCCAATAAGACAATTGAATGAAATTGTGACAGAATAATCCTTAAAAGTGTGTCTTTAGAAATTACTAATTACAACTTTGCCAACTTCACTTAATAAAAAATGGCACTCTTGAAAACTCAAATTTGATGATTGAAAACTGATTTTTTTCAGAAACATGATTGTAAATTCCATATCCAATAAGACAATTGAATGAAATTGTGACAGAATAATCCTTAAAAGTGTGTCTTTAGAAATTACTAATTACAATTTTGCCAACTTCACTTAATAAAAAATGGCACTCTTGAAAACTCAAATTTGAAGATTGAAAACTGATTTTTTTCAGAAACATGATTGTAAATTTCATATCCAATAAGACAATTGAATGAAATTGTGACAGAATAATCCTTAAAAGTGTGTCTTTAGAAATTACTAATTACAACTTTGCCAACTTCACTTAATAAAAAATGGCACTCTTGAAAACTCAAATTTGATGATTGAAAACTGATTTTTTTCAGAAACATGATTGTAAATTCCATATCCAATAAGACAATTAAATGAAATTGTGACAGATTAATCCTAAAAAGTGTGTCTTTAAAAATTACTAATTAAAACGTTGCCAACTTCACTTAATAAAAAATGGCACTCTTGAAAACTCAAATTTGATGATTGAAAAATGATTTATTTTCAGAAACATGATTGTAAATTCCATATCCAATAAGACAATTGAATGAAATTGTGACAGATTAATCCTTAAAAGTGTGTCTTTAGAAATTACTAATTACAATTTTGCCAACTTCACTTAATAAAAAATGGCACTCTTGAAAACTCAAATTTGAAGATTGAAAACTGATTTTTTTCAGAAACATGATTGTAAATTCCATATCCAATAAGACAATTAAATGAAATTGTGACAGATTAATCCTAAAAAGTGTGTCTTTAAAAATTACTAATTAAAACGTTGCCAACTTCACTTAATAAAAAATGGCACTCTTGAAAACTCAAATTTGATGATTGAAAACTGATTTTTTTCAGAAACATGATTGTAAATTCCATATCCAATAAGACAATTGAATGAAATTGGGACAGAATAATCCTTAAAAGTGTGTCTTTAGAAATTACTAATTACAATTTTGCCAACTTCACTTAATAAAAAATGGCACTCTTGAAAACTCAAATTTGATGATTGAAAAATGATTTATTTTCAGAAACATGATTGTAAATTCCATATCCAATAAGACAATTGAATGAAATTGTGACAGATTAATCCTAAAAAGTGTGTCTTTAGAAATTACTAACTAAAACTTTGCCAACTTCACTTAATGAAAAATGGCACTCTTGAAAACTCAAATTTGATGATTGAAAACTGATTTTTTTCAGAAACATGATTGTAAATTTTATATCCAATAAGACAATTGAATCAAATTGTGACAGAATAATCCTAAAAAGTATGTCTTTAGAAATTACTAATTAAAACTTTGCCAACTTCACTTAATAAAAAATGGCACTCTTGAAAACTCAAATTTGATGATTGAAAACTGTTTTTTTTCAGAAACATGATTGTAAATTCCATATCCAATAAGACAATTGAATGAAATTGTGACAGAATAATCCTTAAAAGTGTGTCTTTAGAAATTACTAATTACAACTCTGCCAACTTCACTTAATAAAAAATGGCACTCTTGAAAACTCAAATTTAATGTTTGAAAACTGTTTTTTTTCCAGAAACATGATTGTAAATTCCATATACAATAAGACAATTGAATGAAATTGTGACAGATTAATCCTAAAAAGTGTGTCTTTACAAATTACTAATTACAACTTTGCCAACTTCACTTAATGAAAAATGGCACTCTTGAAAACTCAAATTTTATGATTGAAAAATGATTTTTTTCAGAAACATGATTGTAAATTCCTTATCCAATAAGACAATTGAATGAAATTGTGACAGAATAATCCTAAAAAGTGTGTCTTTGGAAATTACTAATTACAACTTTGCCAACTTCACTTAATGAAAAATGGCACTCTTGAAAACTCAAATTTTATGATTGAAAAATGATTTTTTTCAGAAACATGATTGTAAATTCCTTATCCAATAAGACAATTGAATGAAATTGTGACGGAATAATCCTAAAAAGTGTGTCTTTGGAAATTACTAATTAAAACTTTGCCAACTTCACTTAATGAAAAATGGTGCAAATTTGATGTTTGAAAAATGATTTATTTTCAGAAACATGATTGTAAATTCCATATCCAATAAGACAATTGAATGAAATTGTAACAGAATAATCCTAAAAAGTGTGTCTTTAGAAATTACTAATTAAAACTTTGCCAACTTCACTTAATGAAAAATGGCACTTTTGAAAACTCAAATTTGATGATTGAAAATATTTGAAACTTTTATTTAAAAAATATTTTTTACTTCTCTTTATTTTTGCAGTAAACTAATTTCCCAGAGAATTAGTCTTGCAAATTAATACATACACTTCTTTCGCATGATTTAACGATCAGTATGCAATAACATCAATTAGCCACGATAAGAGGAAACGTAAACAAACTCGAGCCCGAGAAGTTGAATATTACGCAACGGTCGGACGTGGATGGATTCTTGGTCCAGTTTCGTTGGCAGATAACGATTATTTATTGAAAGAGCGCGCGACAATTTATGTCTTTCGAACAATGGGCCGATTCAAGGCCCGATCGGTCGATGACGAGACCTAATCGCGACGTGACGAGATGCACTCCAATTTCCAATTGGGTGAGACTAATGCTAACACGTGGGTCTTGGCCCAGGAACAACAATATACACACATAAACCTCTGGCTATATAGTAGGGGCGAATCCAGAAGAGATGGAGTTGGTTAAAATTGAAAGTTAAGGATCAAAAACTGACTTTTTGCAGAAATATGATTGTAAATTCCACATCCAATATGACAATCTAATGAAACAGTGACAGACTCATCCTAGAAAGTGAGCCATTACAAGTTATCAAGTAGAACTTTGCCAACGTAACTGCAAGAAAAATGGCGCCGAACGAAGCTGAAATTTCTTGATCAAAATCTGACTTTTTGTAAAATTATGATCGTTGATTCCATATCCAATATGACAATTTATTGAAACAGTGGCAGATTCGTCTTAAAAAGTGAGCCATTACAAATTATCAATTAGAACTTTGCCAACGTAACTGTGAGAAAAATGGCGCCGAACGAAACTGAAATTTCTTGATCAAAATTTGCCTTTTTGTGAAAATATGATTGTAGATTCCACATCCAATACTACAATTGAATGAAAATGCGCCAGAATAACCCTAAAGGATGTGACTTTGCGGATGGCTAATTAAAACTTACCCAACTTCACTGTAATAAAAATGGCGTTGGTCAAAATAGAAATTTTAACATCAAAAACATGACCAGGAGCAATTGTAAAATAATTCAAAGCTCACGGCCACATTTCCCTTGAATGGGCATCCACTATATTAAACTGCAAGCAACACGTGGGCGTAAACTAACAGATTACAAAAGATGCACCGCCGGAGCGGAATTGAATAAAATTTTAACACAGTTTTTACAACCGCAATTACAACGCCACTATTCTGTTAATGAACGCATCAGCATAATAGTGGTGTAATAGTAGTAAACTTCACGATTCAAATTATATCCCATTGTGCCAGTTCTATAATTCACAAAGCATTAACCCCGAACAATAAATGTGTGCTGGCGCGCGTCAAAAAATTCGCGCGTGCCGACGAGCCCACCAATTAAGTAATTTGTACGACCGAAATGGTAAAATAATAAAATACCGAATTTATAATGGAAACTCCTTTCATCGCCGTAAGAAATTGCGCAATTCATTTGAATAAAATATGGGAGGGTCGAATGCGTAATGGTGTCAAGTTCATGCAAGATATATTTCTGCTGGCAATTTCTAACGAGGTAATGAAGATCGATCGATCGACGTTTTAACAGACGCGCCCAGCCCGAAGGGAAAATTGCGCTCTTCCTCCCGGAAACGGAACAATTATCGTTGTCAGACGCAATTAACACGATGACATCATATCAAAAGCTATCCGCATAATAATTATTCAGAAGTTGATTGATTTTCCTGCTGCCGCTTCGACAAATATTGCCAATGTAATCCCAACCTTGACTCCGGTGTTAATTGTTAACAATGAACCCGAATGAGCGAGTGAGTAAGTCTTTTTTCCTGCACTTAAATTATCCACTGACCCATTTTCCCTCTAATTGAATTGTTTCTGAAAACAACGTTTCCACTTTACTACAGCTTTTGCTCGTGATGTAATCGTCGTAGTTGCACAATTGCTTGCTAAAGAGATTTCTCTCAACATTGAAACGTTAAGTTAAACACTTGATTATCTTTTACGAGTTTGTTTTTCCACCACTAGCAGAACTAATTACGCAATATGTTTATCTATTTCTTAGGATTAATCTGTCGTAATTTTATTTGACGTAAAATCTACCATCAAGTTTCTACCAAAATTTCAGCCATTTTATGTTTAATCAAGTTGGCAAAGTTCTGATAAATGATTTACAAGGGTGCAACTTTTAGGATTAATCCGTCACAATTTCATTCAACTGTCGCATTGGATATGAAATTTACAATCATGTTTTTGAAAAAAAAAACAGTTTTCAATCATCAAATTTGAGTTTTCAAGAGTGCCATTTTTTATTAAGTGAAGTTGGCAGAGTTGTAATTAGTAATTTGTAAAGACACACCTTTTAGGATTATTCTGTCACAATTTCATTCAATTGTCTTATTGGATATGGAATTTACAATCATGTTTCTGAAAAAAATCAGTTTTCAATCATCAAATTTGAGTTTTCAAGACTGCCATTTTTTATTAAGTGAAGTTGGCAAAGTTGTAATTAGTAATTTGTAAAGACACACCTTTTAGGATTATTCTGTCACAATTTCATTCAATTGTCTTATTGGATATGGAATTTACAATCATGTTTTTGAAAAAAATCAGTTTTCAATCATCAAATTTGAGTTTTCAAGACTGCCATTTTTTATTAAGTGAAGTTGGCAAAGTTGTAATTAGTAATTTGTAAAGACACACCTTTTAGGATTATTCTGTCACAATTTCATTCAATTGTCTTATTGGATATGGAATTTACAATCATGTTTTTGAAAAAAAAAACAGTTTTCAATCATCAAATTTGAGTTTTCAAGAGTGCCATTTTTTATTAAGTGAAGTTGGCAGAGTTGTAATTAGTAATTTGTAAAGACACACTTTTTAGGATTAATCTGTCACAATTTCATTTAATTGTTTTATTGGATATGGAATTTACAATCATGTTTCTGAAAAAAATCAGTTTTCAATCATCAAATTTGAGTTTTCAAGAGTGCCATTTTTTTATTAAGTGAAGTTGGCAAAGTTGTAATTAGTAATTTGTAAAGACACACTTTTTAGGATTAATCTGTCACAATTTCATTCAATTGTCTTATTGGATATGGAATTTGCAATCATGTTTCTGAAAAAAATCAGTTTTCAAACATCAAATTTGAGTTCTTATGAGTGCCATTTTTTATTAAGAGAAGTTGGCAAAGTTTTAATTAGTAATTTTTAAAGACACACTTTTTAGGATTAATCTGTCACAATTTCATTCAATTGTCTTATTGGATATGGAATTTACAATCATGTTTCTGAAAAAATACAGTTTTCAATCATCAAATTTGAGTTTTCAAGACTGCCATTTTTTATTAAGTGAAGTTGGCAAAGTTGTAATTAGTAATTTCTAAAGACACACTTTTTAGGATTATTTTGCCACAATTTCATTCAATTGTCTTATTGGATATGGAATTTATAATCATGTTTCTGAAAAAAATCAATTTTCAATCATCAAGTTTGAGTTCTCATGAGTGCCATTTTTTATTAAGTGAAAGTTGGCAAAGTTTTAATTAGTAATTTGTAAAGACACACTTTTTAGGATTAATCTGTCATAATTTCATTCAATTGTCTTATTGATATGGAATTTATAATCGTGTTTCTGAAAAAAAAACAGTTTTCAATCATCAAATTTGAGTTTTCAAGACTGCCATTTTTTATTAAGTGAAGTTGGCAAAGTTGTAATTAGTAATTTGTAAAGACACACCTTTTAGGATTATTCTGTCACAATTTCATTCAATTGTCTTATTGGATATGGAATTTACAATCATGTTTTTGAAAAAAATCAGTTTTCAATCATCAAATTTGAGTTTTCAAGACTGCCATTTTTCATTAAGTAAAGTTGGCAAAGTTTTTATTAGTAATTTGCAAAGGCACACTTTTTAGGATTAATTTATTACAATTTTATTTAATTGTCGTATTGGAATGAGTTTTTAATGAAAGTCTACAGCAGACGTAAACCAAATATTTGTATTATTAAAAATTACTTTTAAACACTTCTAAAAAATAGAAAAAATTGACGTTTTGAAAAAATACAATTGGATTCTTATAAAGCAATGTTTACACTATATTTTAACACGTTTTCACAAAATTTCAACGCCTACTATATTTTTTATGATTTTTCTTTCAAAGTCGCACTTTTTTCCACTGTAATATTTTAAATGACACCACGTGTTTAAGCCTGAAGCAACAATAAATTTTCTAGCTGAAAAATATGTCCCATTTTGTTGGTAATTGGAGGAATTTTGAGCATTTCCAGTTTGGAAATGTTTTAAAAAGTTGTGACGTTTTTTAATGAAAGTCTGCTCGAGCGCTCGTGGACGTAAACCAAATATTTGTTCTATTCAAAACTACATTTAAACTCTTCTAAAAAATAGAAAAATTTGGCGTTTTGAAAAAAATTAATTGAATTCTTATAAAGCAATGTCTAAACCGTATTTTAACACTTTTTCGAAAATTTTTAACGCCTACTGTATTTTTTACGATTTTTTTCTTTCAAACTCGCACTTTTTTCCACCGCAATATTTTAAATCACACCACGTATTTACGCCTAAAGCAGGATTAAATTTTCTAGCTGGAAAATATGGCCCATATTGTTGGTAATCGAAAGAATTTTGAGTATTTCCAGTTTGGAATTTTTTTAAAAAGTTGTGATTTTTTAATGAAACTCTGCACTCAAACGCTCGTGGATATAAATCAAATATTTGTATTCATAAAAATTGCATTTAAACACTTATAAAAAATAGAAAAAAATGTTTTTTTTTTTTTTAATTCAATTGTATTTTTGTAAAGCAATGTTTATACTGTATTTTAACACTATTTCAAAAAATTTCAACGCCTACTGTATTTTTTACGTTTTTTTTTTCTTTCAAACTCGCACTTTTTTCTATCGCAATATTTTAAATTACACCACGTATTTACGCCTGAAGCGGGATTAAATTTTGTAGCTGAAAAATTTGTCCCATTTTATTGGTAATCAAAGGAATTTTTAAAATTTTCAGTTCGCAAATTTTTAAAAAAGATGTGACGTTTTTAACGAAAGTCTGCATTCAAGCGCTCGTGAGCGTGAATCGAATATTTGTATTATTCAAAATTACTATTTAAACACTTCTAAAAAAATAGAAAAATTTGGCGTTTTGAAAAAAATTAATTGAATTCTTATAAAGCAATGTCTAAACCGTATTTTAACACTTTTTCGAAAATTTTCAACGCCTACTGTATTTTTTACGATTTTTTTCCTTCAAACTCGTACTTTTTCCACCGCAATATTTTAAATTACACCACGTATTTATGCCTAAAGCAGGATTAAATTTTATAGCTGAAAAATGTGCCCCATTTTATTGTTAATCAAAGGAATTTTTAAAATTTTCAGTTCGCAAATTTTTAAAAAAGTTGTGACGTTTTTAACGAAAGTCTACATTCAAGCGCTCGTGGGCGTGAATCGAATATTTGTATTATTCAAAATTACTATTTAAACACTTCTAAAAAAATTAAAAAAATTGGCGTTTTGATAAAAATAATTGAATTCTTACAAAGCAATGTCTAAACCGTATTTTAACACTTTTTCAAAAATTTTCAACGCCTACTGTATTTTTTACGATTTTTTCCTTCAAACTCGCATTTTTTTCCACCGCAGTATTTTAAATCACACCACGTATTTATGCCTGAAGCAGGATTAAATTTTCCAGCTGAAAAATGTGTCCCATTTTGTTGGTAATCGAAATAATTTTGAGTATTTCCAGTTTGGAAATTTTTAAAAAAGTTGTGACTTTTTTAACCAAACTCTGCACTCAAGCTCTCGTGAACGTAAACCAAATATTTGTATTCATAAAAATTGCATTTAAACACTTATAAAAAATAGAAAAAAATATTATTTTGAAAAAATTCAATTGTATTCTTATAAAGCAATGTTTATACTGTATTTTAACACTTTTTCAAAAATTTTCAACGCCTACTTTATTTTTTACGATTTTTTTCTTTCAAACTCGCACTTTTTTCTACCGCAATATTTTAAATTACACCACGTATTTACGCCTGAAGCATGACTAAATTTTCTAGCTGGAAAATGTATCCCATTTTGTTGGTAATAAAAGGAATTTTGAATATTTTCAGTTTGCACATTTTTTAAAAAAGTTGTGACGTTTTGAATGAAACTCTGCACTTTTCGTAATTTGTATTTTTTTTTGTTATCTTGAGCTTATCATCTTTGCAGTTCAGTCACTTACTTAAGTACAATGATTTTGTTCTTAGTCATTTCTTCGTAGACATAATATTACTATTAGTTTTATCGCGATTACTGCATAATTTTTTTTTGTAGTACACACCAGGGCCATTATTTTTGATAAGACGATTATGACGACCATATGGTGGCGGAGGAGCCGAAACATTTTCCATTTAATTGGACATTAATCATTGTTGCGTCGAGACGTGATCGCGATTACATCTAAAACGGAGGCGAGCTTTAATCGCAATCGTTTCCACCGAGAAAAAAAACACAAAACAAAATGTGCGAACCACATGTCTGACTCTGACTCTGAGTCATGGTTTAAACTGTGTCGGGGTGACGGACATTTGTTTGTATAATTTTTTTCTTCGACATATTAAAACGGAATATGATGATGATGGTCGTCTAGAAAATGCAGACACGTTTGTTTTTCTAACTTCTTTGCGGCACAGGAAAATTGTAATAAAATTCCGGTCGGTGGGCGTTACCGTCTGGGGATGTAGTAATAATATATATGACGTTATTACTTTCTCCATTATGAAGAACGAGAAAAAAATTGTCTGTGTGTACCTTACTCCTCATAAGAGTTGCTAAAAATGTGAAGTTCCTTCGGACTGGATGGAAAGGAATGAAAAATCTCACTAGGGATGGGGTGTTTGCCGATTTTTTGCAGAATCATAATCCTGAATGTGTTTTGAGCAAATTTGGAAAGTTTCAAGTCGATGGCAATTGTTTTTATATTTTTTTTCTCATTTTTTCGGATCATTTCCACCTTTTCGAAACCTCGCGCTCCGTTCCTGTGGGATTATTTCTAAATCTAGGAATGGGGCGTTTGCCGATTTTTGCAGAATCATAATCCTAAATGTGTTTTGAGCAAATTTGGAAAGTTTTAAGTCGGTGGTAATTATTTTTATATTTTTTCTCAATTTTTTAGATTATTTCCAGCTTTCGCTCATTATTACAATCAAGAAAATATTTGACGCACAAGGTACAGACCCAATCAAGGTTTGACAATGATGGGCTGTAGTAATAATTATACCTTCATTTAAAATGATTAATGGCCATCGGATGATTAGAATTTGTTTTCTTATTCGACTGGAGGCGCCGCCGTGTTTATTATTATGGTATCGACTCTTCTCTCGGGCGTGTGAAAAAAAAGGTTCACGGGCGAGATAGAGGTGTTTGTGCATGTTGGCCACGATTACGAGATGAGCGTGTTTTATATAATGAATTCCAACTAATAATCCATTCCTCCATCCCACGAAGAGAAGAAGCTCTTTCTCGCAACGGGCGCGCACACACACACACAAAACGGATAACTTCTCGGTAATAAGTTCTCCCTAAAACCCCGGCCGTGTCATCTTTTATTCATGTGTTTCAAAATGTTGTAATACGTCTGATGTAAATAAAGAAGAAGAACGAATTCAACGGTGTACGGCTACACTTATGAAATCATCTGCTCGGAAGATAAATGGTGGAAGTGTGTGTGTGTTGTATTTTTGGGAGCGTTAATTTAGTTATTTATTTTTATTTTATTGCAACTCTTGTCATCGTATTGTACAGCTCTGAAAATGGCATTTTTAACCCCTTTCTTCAAGTGATTATTCATCGGTATGTCAAAACGTTGTACGGAGAGAATTTGAAGAAGCAAAGAGAAGAGATTTAACACCTGCATTTGAGCCACTGTCACTTGCCGATTTACCACTTGTATTCGAGCCACTGTCTCTGCCATAACTCCTTTCTTCAAGCGATTATTCATCGGCGTGTAAAAACATTGTATGGAGAGAATTTGTTGAAGAAGCAAAGAGAACAGATTTTTCCACCTGCATTCGAGCCACTGTTTCCGCCGTAACCATGATTATTCAAAGCTTTGCAAAATAATAATCTTACGCTGCAACAAGTTTCTCAACCATGAATATCTTCTTCTTCCAGCCCCGATTATTCTAAGCTGTGCAAAATAATGTTACGCTGCAACCAAAAATATCTTCTTCTTCCTACATCTCTTGTCCCTTGTATGCCTTTTACCGTAAAAATAGCTTTCCGTCATTTCTACTCTAAGTTTTAACCTCCACAGTCACGTGACACAGATGTGCCTCTACCCTGGGAGAGGTTGTCTCTGTTTCTACTCTTAAATTAATTTATTTCTCTTTTGCAGCTTTTGGTAAACCGAAACACGAAGACCCACACCTCGCCGAAGACGATCCCGACATGCAGAACGACGAGTACGTGGATTACGAGGACGATTCGAACGACGACGGCGACGACGAGGAAGACGTAATACCGGAAATCCTCTCCAAGGGGCAAACCTTCGTCGTCAATAGACATGACAACGTTTTACTGCCTTGTGATGTGGTTGGATCCAGTAAGTAAAGTAACTCTTTTTAGATTCGGCCAATTATACAAGAAAACAGTTGGTAAATATCTCCTGAACGGTTGAAGATAATAAAAAAATAATTTCAAATTCTTATTCTACGACTTGTGGAGATGCTAATTCAACCAGAAAAAAGTATTTATTTATTCTATTCATTCTAGAGATGGAGTTGTAAAAACGCCTGCAATCGCCGTATGTTCTGCGCAAAAGTCTGATCTACACTATGTAAAAATATTATAATTTCCAGACACCTTAGAAATGTTAACAATCGATTCCTTAGCGCGCACGGAAAAATGCATCGCTCGACGTCGTTTTGGTGGTGATGTTAATTTTTAGTTTTTTGCGCTCGAGAGTTCGACATTGGAAAAAAAATAAATATTCAAAAATTCGTAACTCAACTGAAAATTGCTGCACATTCAAGAACCAAAATTATTTTAAAAGATAGATGTCTTGTGAAGTGATTTGAATTTTTTTAGAATTTTATTTCTGCGTTTTATAATAATTTTTAATTTTTTGCACTCTTTGAAAAAAATACATTTTCAAAAATTCATAACTCAGCTGAAAATTGCTGCATATTCAAAAACCAAAATTATTTTGAAAGATAGACGTCTTGTGAAGTGATTTGAATTTTTTTAGATTTTTTTTCCCGCGTTTTATATTAATTTTTAATTTTTTGCGCGTTATTGAAAAAAATACATTTTCAAAAATTCATAACTCGACTAAAAATTGTTGTACTTTCAAAAACCAAAATTATTTTGAAAGATCGACGTCTTGTGAAGTGATTTGAATTTTTTTAGATTTTTTTTCCCGCGTTTTATATTAATTTTTATTTTTTTGCGCGTTATTGAAAAAAATACATTTTCAAAAATTCATAACTCGACTAAAAATTGTTGTACTTTCAAAAACCAAAATTATTTTGAAAGATCGACGGCTTGTGAAGTGATTTGAATTTTTTTAGATTTTTTTTCCCGCGTTTTATATTAATTTTTAATTTTTGCGCTCGAGAGTTTGACATTAAAAAAAAAGAAATATTCAAAAATTCGCAACTCAACTGAAAATTGTTGTACATTCAAGAACCAAAGTTATTTTGAAAGATCGACGTCTTGTGAAGTGATTTGAATTTTTTTAGTTTTTTTTTCCCGCGTTTTATATTAATTTTTAATTTTTTGCGCTCGAGAGTTCGACATTGAAAAAAAAGAAATATTCAAAAATTCGTAACTCAACTGAAAATTGTTGTACATTCAAAAACTAAAATTATTTTGAAAGATCGACGTCTTGTGAAGTGATTTGAATTTTTCTAGAATTTTTTTTCCCGCGTTTTACATTAATTTTAAATTTTCTGCGCTCGAGAGTTCGACATTACAAAAAAAAAAAATTTAAATTCGTAACTCAACTGAAAATTGTAGTACATTCAAAAACCAAAATTATTTTAAAAGATAGACGTCTTGTGAAGTGATTTGAATTTTTTTAGATTTTTTTTCACGCGTTTTATATTAATTTTTATTTTTTTGCGCGTTATTGAAAAAAATACATTTTCAAAAATTCATAACTCGACTAAAAATTGTTGTACTTTCAAAAACCAAAGTTATTTTGAAAGATAGACGTCTTGTGAAGTGATTTGAATTTTTCCAGAATTTTTTTCCCGCGTTTCATATTAGTTTTTAATTTTTGCGCTCGAGAGTTCGACATTGAAAAAAAAAGAAATATTTAAAAATTCGTAACTCAACTGAAAATTGTTGTACATTCAAGAACCAAAGTTATTTTGAAAGATCGACGTCTTGTGAAGTGATTTGAATTTTTTTAGATTTTTTTTCCCGCGTTTTATATTAATTTTTAATTTTTTGCGCTCGAGAGTTCAATATTGAAAAAAAAAGAAATATTCAAAAATTCGCAACTCAACTGAAAATTGTTGTACATTCAAAAATCAAAATTATTTTGAAAGATAGACGTCTTGTGAAGTGATTTGAATTTTTCTAGATTTTTTTTCCCGCGTTTTATATTAATTTTTAATTTTTTGCACGTCATTGAAAAAAAAACATTTTTAAAAATTCATAACTCAACTGAAAATTGCTGCACATTCAAAAACCAAAATTATTTTAAAAGATAGACGTGTTGTGAAGTAAACTGATTTTTTGTAGGATTTTATCCATGCGTTTTTAATTTTTTATTCGACTGAAAATAATTTGTAATGGCAAAAATTACCATTTATTATTTTTTTTTTTCAAAGAAACGCCGTAATTAAAACGGACGGTATCTAAACCAGCGGATCGGAAATACTAATTCGATTAGCGTTTCGCCAAACAACCGGCAACTCTATGCGCGCAATTTTACGCTCACTTAACCGCGCGCGCAATTTTTTTTGTTTCGTTTTCGTATCTTCATATGAATTGATGCGTTTCAGATGTGGTCGTCATAATGTGGAAGAAGAAGGAGAGCATCATTTTCCAGGACCAGATTCAGCTGGGCCCGTTCAAACAGAACAAGTACAGCCTGATAAACAGCACCTCTTTGTTGGTCAAAGACGTCGACGAGCACGACGTCGGCGAATACTCTTGCAATCTCGTCATGACCGAAAATCCGCCGAAGATCGTGCACACACTCAAACTCACGACGCCGGCGACCATTTTAAATATCAACGCCGATAAAAATATCAACGAGGTAATTATACAATTTGGAAGTACAGACTTAATTTAGTTTTTTTTTTATAAAAAAACTATAATTCAAAATCAAAGAAATTGATGTGTAAAGAACAGTAACGGCTCTCGGCGGGGTGATTCATGGTACGGCTGAGGTAGCAGAGGTGATAATACAGATCTCTACAACCGACCTTACCTATCTGTACCTCTGCTACCTCAGCCGTACTATGAGTCACCCCTTCGCCGAGGTAGCAGAGGCGGTAATACAGATTTCTGCAAGCGACCCTACTTATCGGCATTGCCACCTCTGCTACCTCAACCGCACTATGAGTCGTTAGTGGTAAATACTAAAGAATTTCTTACAAAAAAGTTATTATAAAGTTGTTTCATCGACGTTATAATTTCAGTACAAAACGGGAGACACGTTGGTGTTAACCTGCAACGCAACCGGCGATCCAGAACCGAAAATCACTTGGTCGATCGCTGGTAAACGCATGTCGACAACAGGAAAAACTTTGATCGTAGAAAAATTGGCGAGAGACAACGCCGGCGTCTACCAATGCCTGGCAGAGAACCAAATCGGGGCACCAGCACACCAATCCATCCACATCAAAGTCAACCGTAACTATAGCAACACCACCCCTCTTTCTCGCGATTAAAACGATTGAAAATTTTCAGACAAGCCAATCGTCCACATCGAAAAATCCATCACGTTCAACGACGGCGAAGACTACAACGTGGAGCTGAAGTGTCTCGTCGAGTCCCATCCGAAGGCGATCGTCACGTGGCGGAAAGACGGGGAGGTTCTTCCTGAAGCTTTGTACAAGCTGAGGAACAAGAACACCATCCATTCCGTCACGATTACCCACGCGAAGGAGAGCGACTACGGAAAGTTCACCTGCGGCGCGGAAAATCAGGTGGGAAAGACGGAGAGGCATTACGTGCTGACGGACAAACCCAGCCAACCGGTGTATAAGTCCGGAGAGGAGTTGGACGACAACAGGGCCGTGTATCTGGTGTGGGAGGTGGAATCGCTTTATCCGATTTCTGAACACTTGTTGATGTACAGGAGGAAGGATGTAAGTAAAAATTTTATTGCGGAAACTGAAGAAGAAATAGAGTTAACTTTCCTTTTTCTTTAACTTCTGAAAAGCAAAATTGGCGCTTATCTTGTCTCGTCTTGGAAGCTGGAGGAAATAAGAAATGCAAACACAAAAATCTGTCTTGAAGTTCAAAAATTATTCTGGACAAACATTGAAACTTCGGCACTTTCGGCAAGATTTCTTCGAATTTTCCAAAAATCCCTCGATGGATTTTGATGAAATTTTCAGGAAGCATTCCAGACACATGTAGCTATGAAACAAAAGCAAAAACCAAAAATGGGTTGTTACTGGTTCTTCCGGAATTTCCCATAATAAATCGTAATTTTTGCAAAATGCACACTTTCGACGAAATTTCTTCAAATTTTCTTAAAATCCCTCGATGAATTTTGATGAAATTTTCAGGAAGCATTCCAGACACATGTAGCTATGAAACAAAAGCAAAATCAAAAATGGGTTGTTACTGGTTTTTCCGGAATTTCCCATAATAAATCGTAATTATTGCAAAATGCACACTTTCGACGAAATTTCTTCAAATTTTCCAAAAATCCCTCGATGGATTTTGATGAAATTTTCAGGAAACATTCCAGACACATGTAGCTATGAAACAAAAGCAAAATCCAAAAATGGGTTGTTACTGGTTCTTCCGGAATTTCCCATAATAAATCGTAATTTTTGCAAAATGCACACTTTCGACGAAATTTCTTCCAATTTTCCAAAAATCAATCAATGGATTTTGATGAAATTTTCAGGAAACATTCCAGACACATGTAGCTATGAAACAAAAGCAAAAACCAAAAATGGGTTGTTACTGGTTCTTCCGGAATTTCCCATAATAAATTGTAATTTTTGCAAAATGCACACTTTCGACGAAATTTCTTCCAATTTTCCAAAAATCAATCAATGGATTTTGATGAAATTTTCAGGAAACATTCCAGACACATGTAGCTATGAAACAAAGGCAAAAACCAAAAATGGGTTGTTACTGGTTCTTCCGGAATTTCCCATAATAAATCGTAATTATTGTAAAATGCACACTTTCGACGAAATTTCTTCAAATTTTCTTAAAATCCCTCGATGGATTTTGATGAAATTTTCAGGAAGCATTCCAGACACATGTAGCTATGAAACAAAAGCAAAATCAAAAATGGGTTGTTACTGGTTTTTCCGGAATTTCCCATAATAAATCGTAATTATTGCAAAATGCACACTTTCGACGAAATTTCTTCCAATTTTCCAAAAATCAATCAATGGATTTTGATGAAATTTTCAGGAAACATTCCAGACACATGTAGCTATGAAACAAAGGCAAAAACCAAAAATGGGTTGTTACTGGTTCTTCCGGAATTTCCCATAATAAATCGTAATTATTGTAAAATGCACACTTTCGACGAAATTTCTTCAAATTTTCTTAAAATCCCTCGATGGATTTTGATGAAATTTTCAGGAAGCATTCCAGACACATGTAGCTATGAAACAAAAGCAAAATCAAAAATGGGTTGTTACTGGTTCTTCCGGAATTTCCCATAATAAATCGTAATTTTTGCAAAATGCACACTTTCGACGAAATTTCTTCAAATTTTCCAAAAATCCCTCGATGGATTTTGATGAAATTTTCAGGAAACATTACAGACACATGTAGCTATGAAACAAAAGCAAAATACAAAAATGGGTTGTTACTGGTTCTTCCGGAATTACCCATAATAAATCGTAATTATTGCAAAATGCACACTTTCGACGAAATTTCTTCAAATTTTCCAAAAATCCCTCGATGGATTTTGATGAAATTTTCAGGAAACATTACAGACACATGTAGCTATGAAACAAAAGCAAAATCCAAAAATGGGTTGTTACTGGTTCTTCCGGAATTTCCCATAATAAATCGTAATTATTGCAAAATGCACACTTTCGACGAAATTTCTTTAAATTTTCTTAAAATCCCTCAATGGATTTTGATGAAATTTTCAGGAAGCATTCCAGACACATGTAGCCATGAAACAAAAGCAAAATCCAAAAATAGGTTATAACTGGTTCTTCCAGAATTTCCCATAATAAATAGTAATTATTGCAAAATGCACACTTTCGATGAAATTTCTTCAAATTTTCTTTAAATCCCTCAATGGATTTTGATGAAATTTTCAGGAAACATTCCAGACACATGTAGCTATGAAACAAAAGCAAAATCCAAAATGGGTTGTTATGCGTTCTTCCGGAATTTCCCATAATTAATCGTAATTATTGCAAAATGCACACTTTCGACGAAATTTCTTCCAATTTTCTTAAAATCCCTCAATGGATTTTGATGAAATTTTCAGGAAACATTCCAGACACATGTAGCTATGAAATAAAAGCAAAATCCAAAAATGAGTTATTACTGGTTCTTCCGGAATTTCCCATAATAAATTGTAATTATTGCAAAATGCACACTTTCGATGAAATTTCTTCAAATTTTCCAAAAATCCCTCAATGGATTTTGATGAAATTTTCAGGAAACATTCCAGACACATGTAGCTATGAAACAAAAGCAAAATCCAAAAATGGGTTATTACTGATTCTTCCGGAATTTCCCATAATAAACCGTAATTATTGCAAAATGCGCACTTTCGACGAAATTTCTTCAAATTTTCTTAAAATCCCTCAATGGATTTTGATGAAATTTTCAGGAAGCATTCCAGACACATGTAGCTATGAAACAAAAGCAAAATCCAAAAATGGGTTGTTACTGGTTCTTCCGGAATTTCCCATAATAAATTGTAATTATTGCAAAATGCACACTTTCGACGAAATTTCTTCAAATTTCCAAAAAAAAAAATTTCTTAGTCTACGGAATGGACATCCATATGAATGTTTTTAAAGTCTATAAATATATATTTTTATAAATTGTGATAAAGAACGTTTTTTTTTTAATTTTGATTTTGTATTTGTATTTTTTTTTTCTCAGACCACGGAATGGATGCAAGATCATCCAGAAGTGACCAATGGCGTTCGTTCCATGTACACCATCAACCACACGATCTCCGGTCTGGAACACGGAGAGTACGTCGCCAAAGTGAAGTCAAAGAACAGGTCGGGATGGTCGGAGGAGTCCAAAGAAACCAAATTCTCAGGACGTAAGCAAAACACTTTTACATTTATTTTGCACGCATTTTTTTATTATTATTTTATTGGAACTACTAAAAAGTGAAAAACACACAGCAATGCATTAAATTCTTATTTTTAACGTATACTGTTCTTGCTCTCAACAATAACTACAAGTCCAAAAATAGACTTTTTCAAAAATCCACTGCCACAATCTACTTTTTCAAGAGAAACATTTGTAAAAATTAAATTTTTATTGATAAATCATTGAGATTTTTTAAGTCTTAATAACGTGGCTTAAAGTTTAAAAGTTTTAAGTTTGTTTTTATATATTTTTTCGGATCATTTCCACCTTTTCAAAACCTCGCGCTCCGTTCCTGTGGGATTATTTCGAAATACAGGGATGGGGTGTTTGCCGATTTTTGCAGAATCATAATTCTGAATGTGTTTTGAGCAAATTTGGAAAGTTTTAACTCGATGGCAATTGTTTTAATATTTTTCCCCAATTTTTTGCATTTTTAATGGTTCCAATAAAAATAATTATCATAAATTCAGCTTTATTTAAGTGCTTCACTATTTGTTTTCATTTTCACACAGCCAAACATAAACAGCACCACGGAAATAACAAGAATCATTACGTTTACGACAAAGGTACATATAAATCATATACATTTCGGCCTTTCGTAGTTTTGCACGTTTTTTTTATTTCCCATTTTGTTTTCGTCCACAGCGAATGAACACAATATCCAAGAGGCACCAGAAAAATCACAAACACTCGTAGAAGGTAGACTTTCTCGTAGTTTAATTATATTTTCCCAACTCTGACGTGTTTAATTCTCTTGCAGGAACCGCCGCTCCGAGTTCGACGGTGGTAATCGCGCCATCTTCGCTGATCTGCTTGATAGTCTTAACGTTATTCAACAGGCGTAATGTTTAAATATATACGAGGAAACGAAGATATATATATACTTGGTAGCCTAACAGTGAATTAAACCAAAGTATTCATTTCTATAATGCATTAATCCTACCTTCTTTCGGTTCTTGTGTACATATATATATTTTAGTACCCTCCAAAAAAAAAAATGCGTTGTAGCTAATTAAAACCGTTTTGTTTTTAAGTTAATTATTTTTGTATCGAAGCGAAGAGGACCCGGCCAAAAAAAACGTTTTTTTTTGTTTTTAATTTAATTAAAATCGTTGTTACAAGGTGTATGTGATAATAGATGCTATCGTCCATTCAAGAAATAAAAGAAGTTTCAACGACACAATGATTTTACGCGGCATTAAAGTAATATTCTGTAAATAGAATAATTATATGTATAGAATGTTAAATATTAGTTACCTTTTTTTTATATATATATGTATGTATTTCTCTACGCGTTAAACTAGTCCCGGATAACTGTCATACTAGGCTCCGTTAATTAACTAATTAGTTTATTTATATTTATATATTTAAGTTCATCGCTAAACAGTAATTAAGAGAGAATAAAAAACGTAAGTGTAAATATACTCCCCGGTTTAATTTCGTGTGTGATTTGTGAAGTATTTATAAAATATATTTTTAACGCTCGCTTTTTTCGTTTTGAAAACGCGAAAAAGGGACGATCCATATTTTTTATAAAAAAAATAATAAATAAATAAAACGAATGTCGCTTCCAATTATTTAATAAGTCTTACACTATACACACGATGTTTATCGTAAAACGGCCTTTCATCATGTATCCGACATGGGATTTCTGGTTGCCTTAAAAAAAATGAAATTATTAAAACGAAGAGAAGAGTTGAAACGAGAATTTTTAATATTGATATATTATATATGGAGATAAAAATTATTATTATTAACTGTTGCTTTGTATGCTGGCGCTTTTTGCTGCGATGGAGTAAATAAAAAAATCACTCCTTCGCCGCATTTCCAGTGCCGTAATGTATGTATGTATGTATAGATTAAAACAAATGTATCAAGTTTTTTTTTGTTGTAATTTTTTCTTTATTCCTTTATTCCTTGATCCTTAAAAAAAGGTAAGTTATCTTCTGGACGCCTTGGCGAACGAATGCCGCTATATTCGCGACATTATGAATTAAGTTGCCGGCGCATCCACCAAAAGAACGATTCACATGTTCTTGGTGAAAAATAAAAATTCCCCAAATTTAATGAAATCCGACTAATTGACATACGAGGAACACAGATTTTCAATGATTATTAAGAAAGTTGATTTTTTCTATTTTTTCCATTTTCGAGTTTTTTTGCTGACGCGTCACGGCCTTAAAATTTACATTAGTTCCTGCGAAAGTACATTTTCTGAAGCGTCTTGAAGCGATCTTTCGAGTGACGTCAAGAAACCCCGGATCCAACCAGTGGTTTCTTCAGGAAATCATTTTTCTTGCAATTTTTGTTAAAAAGTAAGAAGGGGGGACCCTTGGATAAAATTTCGAGTTTTCGTCAAAAATAAAAATTCCCCAATTTTAATGAAATCCGACTAATTGACACACGAGGAACACAGATTTTCAATCCGCGTTCAAATTGGATTCTTCGTTCGGCCGCTACAGCCGTTCAAAGTTTGAAAAAATCGACTTTTTTCAAAATTTCTCCATAAAGTTCATGGTGACTGGCTAACTTTTTTGCAATTTTCTCTGGATGAAATTTTTTAACGCCAATCGTTTTATCTCGTTCTTCTGATGAAAAATAAGGTAAAACATAAAGGTCTACGTTGATTTTTAAGAAAGTTGATTTTTTCGATTTTTTCCATTTTCGAGTTTTTTTGCTGACGCGTCACGGCCTTCAAATTGACATTTGTTCCTTCGAAAGTACATTTTCTGAAGCGTCTTGAAGCGATCTTTCGAGTGACGTCAAGAAACCCCGGATCCAACCAGTGGTTTCTTCAGGAAATCATTTTTCTTGCAATTTTTGTTAAAAAGTAAGAAGGGGGGACCCTTGGATAAAATTTCGAGTTTTCGTCAAAAATAAAAATTCCCCAATTTTAATGAAATCCGACTAATTGACACACGAGGAACACAGATTTTCAATCCGCGTTCAAATTGGATTCTTCGTTCGGCCGCTACAGCCGTTCAAAGTTTGAAAAAATCGACTTTTTTCAAAATTTCTCCATAAAGTTCATGGTGACTGGCTAACTTTTTTGCAATTTTCTCTGGATGAAATTTTTTAACGCCAATCGTTTTATCTCGTTCTTCTGATGAAAAATAAGGTAAAACATAAAGGTCTACGTTGATTTTTAAGAAAGTTGATTTTTTCGATTTTTTCCATTTTCGAGTTTTTTTGCTGACGCGTCACGGCCTTCAAATTGACATTTGTTCCTTCGAAAGTACATTTTCTGAAGCGTCTTGAAGCGATCTTTCGAGTGACGTCAAGAAACCCCGGATCCAACGAGTGGTTTCTTCAGGAAATCATTTTTATTGCAATTTTTGTTAAAAAGTAAGAAGGGGGGACCCTTGGATAAAATTTCGAGTTTTCGTCAAAAATAAAAATTCCCCAATTTTAATGAAATCCGACTAATTGACACACGAGGAACACAGATTTTCAATCCGCGTTCAAATTGGATTCTTCGTTCGGCCGCTACAGCCGTTCAAAGTTTGAAAAAATCGACTTTTTTCAAAATTTCTCCATAAAGTTCATGGTGACTGGCTAACTTTTTTGCAATTTTCTCTGGATGAAATTTTTTAACGCCAATCGTTTTATCTCGTTCTTCTGATGAAAAATAAGGTAAAACATAAAGGTCTACGTTGATTTTTAAGAAAGTTGATTTTTTCGATTTTTTCCATTTTCGAGTTTTTTTGCTGACGCGTCACGGCCTTCAAATTGACATTTGTTCCTTCGAAAGTACATTTTCTGAAGCGTCTTGAAGCGATCTTTCGAGTGACGTCAAGAAACCCCGGATCCAACGAGTGGTTTCTTCAGGAAATCATTTTTATTGCAATTTTTGTTAAAAAGTAAGAAGGGGGGACCCTTGGATAAAATTTCGAGTTTTCGTCAAAAATAAAAATTCCCCAATTTTAATGAAATCCGACTAATTGACACACGAGGAACACAGATTTTCAATCCGCGTTCAAATTGGATTCTTCGTTCGGCCGCTACAGCCGTTCAAAGTTTGAAAAAATCGACTTTTTTCAAAATTTCTCCATAAAGTTCATGGTGACTGGCTAACTTTTTTGCAATTTTCTCTGGATGAAATTTTTTAACGCCAATCGTTTTATCTCGTTCTTCTGATGAAAAATAAGGTAAAACATAAAGGTCTACGTTGATTTTTAAGAAAGTTGATTTTTTCGATTTTTTCCATTTTCGAGTTTTTTTGCTGACGCGTCACGGCCTTCAAATTGACATTTGTTCCTTCGAAAGTACATTTTCTGAAGCGTCTTGAAGCGATCTTTCGAGTGACGTCAAGAAACCCCGGATCCAACCAGTGGTTTCTTCAGGAAATCATTTTTATTGCAATTTTTGTTAAAAAGTAAGAAGGGGGGACCCTTGGATAAAATTTCGAGTTTTCGTCAAAAATAAAAATTCCCCAATTTTAATGAAATCCGACTAATTGACACACGAGGAACACAGATTTTCAATCCGCGTTCAAATTGGATTCTTCGTTCGGCCGCTACAGCCGTTCAAAGTTTGAAAAAATCGACTTTTTTCAAAATTTCTCCATAAAGTTCATGGTGACTGGCTAACTTTTTTGCAATTTTCTCTGGATGAAATTTTTTAACGCCAATCGTTTTATCTCGTTCTTCTGATGAAAAATAAGGTAAAACATAAAGGTCTACGTTGATTTTTAAGAAAGTTGATTTTTTCGATTTTTTCCATTTTCGAGTTTTTTTGCTGACGCGTCACGGCCTTCAAATTGACATTTGTTCCTTCGAAAGTACATTTTCTGAAGCGTCTTGAAGCGATCTTTCGAGTGACGTCAAGAAACCCCGGATCCAACGAGTGGTTTCTTCAGGAAATCATTTTTATTGCAATTTTTGTTAAAAAGTAAGAAGGGGGGACCCTTGGATAAAATTTCGAGTTTTCGTCAAAAATAAAAATTCCCCAATTTTAATGAAATCCGACTAATTGACACACGAGGAACACAGATTTTCAATCCGCGTTCAAATTGGATTCTTCGTTCGGCCGCTACAGCCGTTCAAAGTTTGAAAAAATCGACTTTTTTCAAAATTTCTCCATAAAGTTCATGGTGACTGGCTAACTTTTTTGCAATTTTCTCTGGATGAAATTTTTTAACGCCAATCGTTTTATCTCGTTCTTCTGATGAAAAATAAGGTAAAACATAAAGGGCTACGTTGATTTTTAAGAAAGTTGATTTTTTCGATTTTTTCCATTTTCGATTTTTTTTGCTGACGTGTCACGGGCTTCAAATTGACATTTGTTCCTTCGAAAGTACATTTTCTGAAGCATCTTGAAGCGATCTTTCGAGTGACGTCAAGAAACCCCGGATCCAACCAGTGGTTTCTTCAGGAAATCATTTTTATTGCAATTTTTGTTAAAAAGTAAGAAGGGGGGACCCTTGGATAAAATTTCGAGTTTTCGTCAAAAATAAACATTCCCCAATTTTAATGAAATCCGACTAATTGACACACGAGGAACACAGATTTTCAATCCGCGTTCAAATTGGATTCTTCGTTCGGCCGCTACAGCCGTTCAAAGTTTGAAAAAATCGACTTTTTTCAAAATTTCTCCATAAAGTTCATGGTGACTGGCTAACTTTTTTGCAATTTTCTCTGGATGAAATTTTTTAACGCCAATCGTTTTATCTCGTTCTTCTGATGAAAAATAAGGTAAAACATAAAGGTCTACGTTGATTTTTAAGAAAGTTGATTTTTTCGATTTTTTCCATTTTCGATTTTTTTTGCTGACGTGTCACGGGCTTCAAATTGACATTTGTTCCTTCGAAAGTACATTTTCTGAAGCGTCTTGAAGCGATCTTTCGAGTGACGTCAAGAAACCCCGGATCCAACCAGTGGTTTCTTCAGGAAATCATTTTTATTGCAATTTTTGTTAAAAAGTAAGAAGGGGGGACCCTTGGATAAAATTTCGAGTTTTCGTCAAAAATAAAAATTCCCCAATTTTAATGAAATCCGACTAATTGACACACGAGGAACACAGATTTTCAATCCGCGTTCAAATTGGATTCTTCGTTCGGCCGCTACAGCCGTTCAAAGTTTGAAAAAATCGACTTTTTTCAAAATTTCTCCATAAAGTTCATGGTGACTGGCTAACTTTTTTGCAATTTTCTCTGGATGAAATTTTTTAACGCCAATCGTTTTATCTCGTTCTTCTGATGAAAAATAAGGTAAAACATAAAGGTCTACGTTGATTTTTAAGAAAGTTGATTTTTTCGATTTTTTCCATTTTCGATTTTTTTTGCTGACGTGTCACGGGCTTCAAATTGACATTTGTTCCTTCGAAAGTACATTTTCTGAAGCGTCTTGAAGCGATCTTTCGAGTGACGTCAAGAAACCCCGGATCCAACGAGTGCTTTCTTCAGGAAATCATTTTTCTTGCAATTTTTGTTAAAAAGTAAGAAGGGGGGACCCTTGGATAAAATTTCGAGTTTTCGTCAAAAATAAAAAATTCCCCAATTTTAATGAAATCCGACTAATTGACACACGAGGAACACAGATTTTCAATCCGCGTTCAAATTGGATTCTTCGTTCGGCCGCTACAGCCGTTCAAAGTTTGAAAAAATCGACTTTTTTCAAAATTTCTCCATAAAGTTCATGGTGACTGGCTAACTTTTTTGCAATTTTCTCTGGATGAAATTTTTTAACGCCAATCGTTTTATCTTGTTCTTCTGATGAAAAATAAGGTAAAACATAAAGGTCTACGTTGATTTTTAAGAAAGTTGATTTTTTCGATTTTTTCCATTTTCGAGTTTTTTTGCTGACGCGTCACGGCCTTAAAATTGACATTTGTTCCTGCGAAAAAACATTTTCTGAAGCGTCTTGAAGCGATCTTTCGAGTGACGTCAAGAAACCCCGGATCCAACCAGTGGTTTCTTCAGGAAATCATTTTTATTGCAATTTTTGTTAAAAAGTAAGAAGGGGGGACCCTTGGATAAAATTTCGAGTTTTCGTCAAAAATAAAAATTCCCCAATTTTAATGAAATCCGACTAATTGACACACGAGGAACACAGATTTTCAATCCGCGTTCAAATTGGATTCTTCGTTCGGCCGCTACAGCCGTTCAAAGTTTGAAAAAATCGACTTTTTTCAAAATTTCTCCATAAAGTTCATGGTGACTGGCTAACTTTTTTGCAATTTTCTCTGGATGAAATTTTTTAACGCCAATCGTTTTATCTCGTTCTTCTGATGAAAAATAAGGTAAAACATAAAGGTCTACGTTGATTTTTAAGAAAGTTGATTTTTTCGGTTTTTTCCATTTTCGATTTTTTTTGCTGACGTGTCACGGGCTTCAAATTGACATTTGTTCCTTCGAAAGTACATTTTCTGAAGCGTCTTGAAGCGATCTTTCGAGTGACGTCAAGAAACCCCGGATCCAATCAGTGGTTTCTTCAGGAAATCATTTTTATTGCAATTTTTGTTAAAAAGTAAGAAGGGGGGACCCTTGGATAAAATTTCGAGTTTTCGTCAAAAATAAAAATTCCCCAATTTTAATGAAATCCGACTAATTGACACACGAGGAACACAGATTTTCAATCCGTGTTCAAATTGGATTCTTCGTTCGGCCGCTACAGCCGTTCAAAGTTTGAAAAAATCGACTTTTTTCAAAATTTCTCCATAAAGTTCATGGTGACTGGCTAACTTTTTTGCAATTTTCTCTGGATGAAATTTTTTAACGCCAATCGTTTTATCTCGTTCTTCTGATGAAAAATAAGGTAAAACATAAAGGTCTACGTTGATTTTTAAGAAAGTTGATTTTTTCGATTTTTTCCATTTTCGATTTTTTTTGCTGACGTGTCACGGGCTTCAAATGGACATTTGTTCCTTCGAAAGTACATTTTCTGAAGCGTCTTGAAGCGATCTTTCGAGTGACGTCAAGAAACCCCGGATCCAACGAGTGGTTTCTTCAGGAAATCATTTTTATTGCAATTTTTGTTAAAAAGTAAGAAGGGGGGACCCTTGGATAAAATTTCGAGTTTTCGTCAAAAATAAAAATTCCCCAATTTTAATGAAATCCGACTAATTGACACACGAGGAACACAGATTTTCAATCCGCGTTCAAATTGGATTCTTCGTTCGGCCGCTACAGCCGTTCAAAGTTTGAAAAAATCGACTTTTTTCAAAATTTCTCCATAAAGTTCATGGTGACTGGCTAACTTTTTTGCAATTTTCTCTGGATGAAATTTTTTAACGCCAATCGTTTTATCTCGTTCTTCTGATGAAAAATAAGGTAAAACATAAAGGTCTACGTTGATTTTTAAGAAAGTTGATTTTTTCGATTTTTTCCATTTTCGATTTTTTTTGCTGACGTGTCACGGGCTTCAAATTGACATTTGTTCCTTCGAAAGTACATTTTCTGAAGCGTCTTGAAGCGATCTTTCGATTGACGTAGAGAAACCCCACTCCACATTATGGGTAACATCAACTGCATCAAGAACATTGAACAGTGCACAAGATAATCCAAATTAAGCTGCACTCAACATAATAACAACGATAACGAATGAAATCGAGTTTCTTTTTTAAATTTATTGGATAACGTATTGATAAAATAGTAATAAACTTATGTTTATGAATGTTTATGGGTTAATCGCTATAACTATCGCCTTGACATGCTTGCGAAAAAAAAAAGAAACCGACAGTCGGTCGATTATAACAGTACTCCACTGTGCTGTGACTGGAGCAGTTCTGTTTCGACATTCAGTTATTGAACGATAAAAGGGGGTGAGTACTAATTAACGCACCAATTATGGCACCTCGGGGGATACCTAATATTATTTTCTTTTAAATAAGCATGTAATAACAATAGTGTTTATTAATCTTCGAATTACCGATAGGAGCATTTATTATAACAGTGCAGACATAATTGACCTAAATTTATTTTCATGCTATAATGTGTAAACATGATGGTTTTTCTCGTCCAGCATGATTATTGAAAAAAAATGATTTTTTTCGATTTTTTCCATTTTCACATTTTTTTTGCTGACGCGTCACGGCCTTAAAATTGACATTTGTTGTTGCGTAAGTACATTTTATGAAGGGTATTGAAGCGATCTTTCCAGTGATGTATAGAAACCCCGAATCGAACCAGTGGTTTCTTCAGGAAAACATTTCAAAGCCGATTTTTGAGAAAAAGTAAGAAGGGTCCCCCTTGGATAGAATTTCGGATTTTCGTCAAAAATAAAAAAAAAACCCCAATTTTAATGAAATCCGACTAATTGACACACGAGGATCACAGATTAGAAATTCGCGTCCGATTTGAACTCTTCGTTTAGCCGATACGGCCGTTAGAAATTTGAAAAAAGTGCGGTCAGTTTGTGTCACGCTGTACATTTTATTACTTATTTTATATACGCATTACTACTAATTGAAACTTTAATAATAGATACGTGTGTGTGTGTGGGTGTTGTATATCGTGTGTATCGATTAGGAATAAAAGTTCGGACGCGTGTCGTGACATTACAGCATTGATCAATTACGTTTCCAACAGAGTGGACAATGTTTTTCGAACTGTATTACCAATATTTCGTCGCCGGAGCCGCCATTTTCATCGCCGCAAGGATCATCGGGTATCTCGTGAGCAATTTCAATAATTCCAAGCGGAACAGAAATGTCTTCGATCTGGAAATACGAACGAGAGACAAAGGTAAGGATTTATGTATGTGTTTACGTTGATGTAACAATATTTAATAACAGTAATAATAATAATAATATAAATTATTATGTAAGAAAACCTCCACAATTTGTTATTTACTTATACATAAGCAGTTGGACTCAATGGTTCAAATATTATCTCAAAATTGAAACCTCCATAATTAGTTATCAGTTTTATTATTGATTCAAATATTCATTAATATTATAATCACTGTTTTTTTTTACTTTGTCCGTTACGAAGTACGAGAAAGTATTGTGATCGTGATTTTTTTTTCAAAAATTTCTTTTGCGAAAATATCCGTTTTGGGGTCCCTAGACACCATTTCAACAATTTCTGGAAAAAAAAATTGTGTCTTTGCGCGCAGTATCTCAAAAACTAATAGAGCAATTGATGTGAAACTTTGAACATACGTCTTATTTGATAATCTGAAGAACTGAAAAGCTTTTGGTGAATTTTCGTACACCGGAAGTGGGCGTTTACCTTAACTGTTTTTTGTTTTTTGCCAATATTTTCTTAAATATGAAAAATATTACAAAAACATTTAAACAAACTTTGAAGACAATAAAGAAATGAACATCTTTTGCTTGAAAACATTTTTCATAAAATAATTTTTATTAATAATATAATAATTTATTTATTATTTTTTTTTAAATTTTTGGTTTATAATTATAAAACGATAATAGTTACAGCAAATTTGTGTTAATAATAATTGTAGAGAATGCTAAAATGAACAACTTATAAAGAATACGTTTTTTTCGAAATTCCTTTAGTTTTTGAGTAAAACGAGTTTTTGAATTTGAAGTATAATTTTCCCATCTTTCATAATTTTGACGTTTTAAACGTCAGTTTCATCCTCTCGATGTACATTTAAAATATGATTTAAATTGAAAATAAACCATGAAAGCGTAAATATAAATGATACCATCAAGTGGGAGAAAGTAAGATGATGGCCACATCACCATTTTTTTCACTATTTTTCGTTTCGTAATTTTGCAGTTGCTGAAGTAAAGGATGAAGTGAGTGATGATGAAGACAGCACGGGAGAAGATTGGACACCGAGCTTGGAGAACGTCCGACACATTCCTCTGATTTTCGAGAAGTATTCGGAGGAAGAGGCGCTCAAAAGATCGCAAGAGTATTACACGTTGATGCACAGAAGAAGGACGGTGAGAGAGTTCAGTTCGAAGGCCGTGCCCAAAGAAATTTTGCACAACATTATTAAAACCGCTGGTGAGTGCGTTATTGTATTTATTCGGTAAGTTTAAATTTAGATTTAAGACAACCTCAGTTGTTGCAGAAGCGTTCAATAAATTTCAACGTTTCGTCTTCATTAAATTCAAGTTTTAATTTACATTCTTCTGGTAATTTGTTTCCATTCCACCAAAAACTTTGTGATAAATGTTTTGAAATGTTCCCCAAGTTTTTCTTTTGATTGTTTGTTTCCATGGTAACGAAGATCGTGTGAGAAACTCCTGGTAGTTTATTTCCATGGCAACCAAGATTTTGTGATAAACTTCTAGTAGTTTTTTTTTCATTGCTAACCAAAAAACTTTATGATGAATATTCTGAATCGTTCTCCTTTGTGATTTTATAGAAAGTACTAGTGTTTTTTTTGATTTTTGAAAATTATAGGTACTGCACCCAGTGGGGCTCATACCGAACCGTGGACGTACGCGCTAATAGAGTCCATGGAAATGAAGGAAAGAATCAGGGCCATCATAGAAGAGGAGGAGGAGATCAACTACAAGAAACGCATGGGAAAAGTGTGGACCACCGACTTGAAACCGTTCAAGACCACTTGGATCAAGGAATACTTGACCGAGGCGCCGTATCTAATTTTGGTCTTCAAGCAGACGCACAGTTTCAGGAAGGACGGAAAGAAGAAGATGCACTACTACAACGAGCAGAGTATTTGCATCGCCGCTGGATTGCTGATATCGGCAATACACGTGAGTCTTTTACAAGATTTACTAAAATTTGCGATTATTTCAAAAATTACTGAAAGATTTTTTGGAATTTTTTCAGGAACATGGACGAGAATCATTTTTGAGTGTTTCTGGAAATTTTCTAATTTCTGGCCATTGTTTTTATATTTTTCTTAACGCTCGAAAAATTGCGCGATTTTTAATTATCTCAACATTAGTTGTGTTGCGATTATTTCAAAAATACTGAAAGATTGCTTAGGATTTTTTCAGCAACATATTTGAGAATCATTTTTGAGTGTTTCTGGAAATTTTCCAATTTGTGGCAATTGTTTTTATATTTTTTTCAACGCTCGAAAAATCGCGCGATTTCTAATTGTCTCAACATTAGTTGTGGTGCGATTATTTCAAAAATTACTGAAAGATTGTTTAGGATTTTTTCAGCAACATAAACGAGAATCATTTTTGAGTGTTTCTGGAAATTTTCCAATTTGTGACAATTGTTTTTAAATTTTTTTCAACGCTTGAAAAATTGCGCGATTTCTAATTGTCTCATCATTAGTTGCGGTGCGATTATTTCAAAAATTACTGAAAGATTGTTAAGGATTTTTTCAGCAATATAAACGAGAATCATTTTCGAGTGTTTCTGGAAATTTTCCAATTTGTGGCAATTGTTTTTATATTTTTTTCAACGCTCGAAAAATTGTGCGATTTCTAATTGTCTCAACATTAGTTGCGGTGCGAATATTTAAAAAATTACTGAAAGATTGTTGAGGATTTTTTCAGGAACATAAACGAGAATCATTTTTGAGTGTTTCTGGAAATTTTCCAATTTGTGACAATTGTTTTTAAATTTTTTTCAACGCTTGAAAAATTGCGCGATTTCTAATTGTCTCATCATTAGTTGCGGTGCGATTATTTCAAAAATTACTGAAAGATTGTTAAGGATTTTTTCAGCAATATAAACGAGAATCATTTTCGAGTGTTTCTGGAAATTTTCCAATTTGTGGCAATTGTTTTTATATTTTTTTCAACGCTCGAAAAATTGTGCGATTTCTAATTGTCTCAACATTAGTTGCGGTGCGAATATTTAAAAAATTACTGAAAGATTGTTGAGGATTTTTTCAGGAACATAAACGAGAATCATTTTTGAGTGTTTCTGGAAATTTTCCAATTTGTGACAATTGTTTTTAAATTTTTTTCAACGCTTGAAAAATTGCGCGATTTCTAATTGTCTCATCATTAGTTGTGGTGCGATTATTTCAAAAATTACTGAAAGATTGTTTAGGATTTTTTCAGCAACATAAACGAGAATCATTTTCGAGTGTTTCTGGAAATTTTCCAATTTGTGGCAATTGTTTTTATATTTTTTTCAACGCTCGAAAAATCGCGCGATTTCTAATTGTCTCAACATTAGTTGTGGTGCGATTATTTCAAAAATTACTGAAAGATTGTTTAGGATTTTTTCAGCAACATAAACAAGAATCATTTTTGAGTGTTTCTGGAAATTTTCCAATTTGTGACAATTGTTTTTAAATTTTTTTTCAACGCTTGAAAAATTGCGCGATTTCTAATTGTCTCATCATTAGTTGCGGTGCGATTATTTCAAAAATTACTGAAAGATTGTTAAGGATTTTTTCAGGAATATAAACGAGAATCATTTTCGAGTGTTTCTGGAAATTTTCCAATTTGTGGCAATTGTTTTTATATTTTTTTCAACGCTCGAAAAATCGCGCGATTTCTAATTGTCTCAACATTAGTTGCGGTGCGATTTTTTCAAAAATGACTGAAAGATTGTTTAGGATTTTTTCAGCAACATAACCGAGAATCATTTTTGAGTGTTTATGGAAATTTTCCAATTTGTGGCAATTGTTTTTATATTTTTTTCAACGCTCGGAAAATCGCGCGATTTCCAATTGTCTCAACTTTAATTGTGTTGCGATTATTTAAAAAATTACTGAAAGATTGTTTAGGATTTTTTCAGCAACATAAACGAGAATCATTTTCGAGTGTTTCTGGAAATTTTCCAATTTGTGGCAATTGTTTTTATATTTTTTTCAACGCTCGAAAAATCGCGCGATTTCTAATTGTCTCAACATTAGTTGCGGTGCGATTATTTAAAAAATTACTGAAAGATTGTTGAGGATTTTTTCAGGAACATAAACGAGAATCATTTTTGAGTGTTTCTGGAAATTTTCCAATTTTCTAATTTGTTGCAGTACGCCGGTTTAGTTTCGTTGACGTCGACGCCCTTAAACTGTGGACCGGCGTTAAGGGCGATCTTGGGAAGACCGATGAACGAGAAGTTGGTTCTGCTGTTGCCTGTGGGGTACCCCAAGGATGGCTGTTTGGTGCCCGATTTGCAAAGGAAGCCCCTGGAGGAGATCATCGCGGAATATTAATTTGTGTTTGGTGTTGTACGTTTACTTGCACTTGTGTTTGTTTGCTGATGTGTATTTGTGCATTCTTACACAATTTGTCTGAAAATATATACTGCCGATTTTTTTCAATCAATATTGAGTATATCCAAAAAATTGAGTGTCTGTGTGTATATAAAATGTATGTCTTCTAACAAAATACATTGTTTTTTAATGAAATATATCTTTAATACGCCACTATTCGATTGCTAAATTTTTCTTAAGGCTAGATTTGATTTTGATTATTTTAAACGTAAACATTTACAGGAATTAACGGCAGTGACGGTTCGCGGGGATTTTTTCTGGTATGGCCGAGGAACAAGAGGTGGTAATACAGATAGGTAGGGTCTGGCTGCGTGACCGCACCTATCTGTATTACCACCTTTTGTTCCTCGGCCGTACCAAAAAACACCCCGCGAACCGTTACTGATTTACAGGAATTAACGATATAATAATTTAAATTTCAAGTAATTTCTTCTACCCTCGCGCCATCTACCTGACGACAGCTTAACTGTCAAGTGGTGAATTTTATACTTACATTCAAAATGTATACGAGGCGTACACCAAATGATAGCAATTTAAGTTTTTAATCGAAAGATGCATGAAATTATTAAGGAGATTCAAGCAGTTTGCAAATTATAATCTATTAAATGCTACTGTTGTTATTACAGTTTACTGTAAAGCTGAACATTGCAATGCATGCTCTGTATGACAGATGGCGCGGTGATGCGTGGCGTTCCGAAATTATTTGTTTGAATTTTTCTGAATGCTTATAACTTGGAATGATTTGATGATTTTAATCATCGTTGTAACATTTAATTGCGGATAAACTTGCAGTTAATTAAATGTGCTGTAGAAAAAATGTTTTTATTTTATCTAGATACACTTGCAAAATTCGAGAGTAGAGAGTTTCAATTTGAATGTTATCAATAAAAAAAACATGTCTAAATCATTATCCAACTTTTCCTTATCATGCACGTCCCGTCTATTTTTATTTGCGGCAGTTATCGCACCAATTAGATAAGGGCCCTCGCCAATAATACAATTCCGATCCGCGTGCTCCGCCGAAATAACTGCACCAGCAACAAGTTGCTCCAGCAGACGCCGCCATCCGTCCGCACATGCGTGCAACGCAAGAACGTCGATACAAACCGTACGTTTATTTTCGCGCTAACACAACACACGAAAAACCGCGCGTCCCTGCTGTGTGTGTATGCGTGTGTGTGTGTGTGGTTAAGTTGCATCCTGAAATAAAACATCCGACGCACTTGACAATTGTTGTTTCAATGTCAACAATGTCAAATCGCGAACGGTAATAAATGGTGCGAAGATAAAAGTGCCGCGAAAGTGGGGAATGCGGGGCACGTCCAGGCCCAGCCTCTCTCTTTCCTTCTCTCCAGTGTTTGTGTCGCGGCTGTCAAAACCATGTTTAAAGCGGGCATAATCGGCGTCCGGTCCACGTGAGGCGCGAACGCATCCTATCGATCCGTCGGGACGCGTGTGCATTCCCTCCGCGTCCGTCCGTGCCGCGACCTCGCGGATTTTACGCGATCCGCGGAAGGTGCCGTCGTTGGGAAGGCGCGGAACCCGCCCGAAACACCACCATGGATCCGGGACCATCGCCGGCGACCGCTGACAACGGCAACTTCGCCAAGACGCCAGTGCCCATTTCGAAATCCCCCGCACACTCACCGTCTATCCGCAACATGACCCAGACGGTGATCGTCTCCCTGAATGAGACTGTGACGCACAACATCACCTACGGTAAGTGCCCCGAATGCAATCCGAAAAGGCGCGTAGGTGACCAATTTCAGTATAGAAAGTAAAAGTTGGGTACGTGGGCGGGTTGGACCTTGAATAAGTTTTGTTGCTTTTAAAAATAAACAAATCGATATTGAGTTTCCTAAACGGTGCAATTCCGCAATTTCCTTATTTTCGTTTAAAACGCGCGACCGTATGCAACCCCGCCGACACCTCTGTAAGGCAGGTCGGCTACGTTACGTCCTTAAAACTACCATTTACGACTGACCCCATTCATAATCGTACAGTGAAAACTCGATGCAATCGTTGCATTTATTAATAGTCTGGCTCGATTATTACAATTAATCGGACTCGTAGCAATCTTATCGCGAATATAAATAAACAAAAGAATGCCGGCGTCGCAAACAAACGCCAATAAACATGGCGATTTGATTAAGTGAGGAAATAATAATTTTAAAGTAAACAAAATTATAATTTTTAAATATTACATCGGATTGTGAAATATTTTCCACGAAAACAATTACTGTGATGGCGACAATCTGTAAACTTGGAAAGAACGTAAAATGCATTCGAAGGTTTGAAAAATTCTGCAGAATTAATCACCCGAGGAATTTGCTTATAAAGCTCAAGATTTATAAAAAAATAACGGATTTATAAATTCCCGTTAAAACAATTGCCGTATCCTAGGTGGAAACAAAATGGCGACAATCTGTTAACAGGGAAGAACGTAAAATGCATTCGAAGGTTTGAAAAATTCTGCAGAATTAATCACTCGAGGAATTTGCTTGTAAAGCTCAAGATTTATAAAAAAATAACGGATTTATAAATTCCCGTTAAAACAATTGCCGTATCCTAGGTGGAAACAAAATGGCGACAATCTGTTAACAGGGAAGAACGTAAAATGCATTCGAATGTTTGAAAAATTGTGCAGAATTAATCACTCGAGGAATTTGCTTGTAAAGCTCAAGATTTATAAAAAGATAACGGATTTATAAATTCCCGTTAAAACAATTGCCGTATCCTAGGTGGAAACAAAATGGCGACAATCTGTTAACAGGGAAGAACGTAAAATGCATTCGAAGGTTTGAAAAATTCTGCAGAATTAATCACTCGAGGAATTTGCTTGTAAAGCTCAAGATTTATAAAAAAATAACGGATTTATAAATTCCCGTTAAAACAATTGCCGTATCCTAGGTGGAAACAAAATGGCGACAATCTGTTAACAGGGAAGAACGTAAAATGCATTCGAATGTTTGAAAAATTCTGCAGAATTAATCACTCGAGGAATTTGCTTGTAAAGCTCAAGATTTATAAAAAAATAACGGATTTATAAATTCCCGTTAAAACAATTGCCGTATTCTAGGTGGAAACAAAATGGCGACAATCTGTTAACAGGGAAGAACGTAAAATGCATTCGAAGGTTTGAAAAATTCTGCAGAATTAATCACTCGAGGAATTTGCTTGTAAAGCTCAAGATTTATAAAAAAAATAACGGATTTATAAATTCCCGTTAAAACAATTGCTGTATCCTGGGTGGAAACAAAATGGCGGCAATCTGTTAACAGGGAAGAACGTAAAATGCATTCGAAGGTTTGAAAAATTCTGCAGAATTAATCACTCGAGGAATTTGCTTGTAAAGCTCAAGATTTATAAAAATATAACGGATTTATAAATTCCCGTTAAAACAATTGCTGTATCCTAGGTGGAAACAAAATGGCGACAATCTGTTAACAGGGAAGAACGTAAAATGCATTCGAAGGTTTGAAAAATTGTGCAGAATTAATCACTCGAGGAATTTGCTTGTAAAGCTCAAGATTTATAAAAATATAACGGATTTATAAATTCCCGTTAAAACAATTGCTGTATCCTAGGTGGAAACAAAATGGCGACAATCTGTTAACAGGGAAGAACGTAAAATGCATTCGAAGGTTTGAAAAATTCTGCAGAATTAATCACTCGAGGAATTTGCTTGTAAAGCTCAAGATTTATAAAAAAAATAACGGATTTATAAATTCCCGTTAAAACAATTGCTGTATCCTGGGTGGAAACAAAATGGCGGCAATCTGTTAACAGGGAAGAACGTAAAATGCATTCGAAGGTTTGAAAAATTCTGCAGAATTAATCACTCGAGGAATTTGCTTGTAAAGCTCAAGATTTATAAAAATATAACGGATTTATAAATTCCCGTTAAAACAATTGCTGTATCCTAGGTGGAAACAAAATGGCGACAATCTGTTAACAGGGAAGAACGTAAAATGCATTCGAAGGTTTGAAAAATTGTTCAAAATTAATCACTCGAGGAATTTGCTTGTAAAGCTCAAGATTTATAAAAAAATAACGGATTTATAAATTCCCGTTAAAACAATTGCCGTATTCTAGGTGGAAACAAAATGGCGACAATCTGTTAACAGGGAAGAACGCAAAATGCATTCGAAGGTTTGAAAAATTGTGCAGAATTAATCACTCGAGGAATTTGCTTGTAAAGCTCAAGATTTATAAAAAAAATAACGGATTTATAAATTCCCGTTAAAACAATTGCCGTATCCTAGGTGGAAACAAAATGGCGGCAATCTGTTAACAGGGAAGAACGTAAAATGCATTCGAAGGTTTGAAAAATTGTGCAGAATTAATCACTCGAGGAATTTGCTTGTAAAGCTCAAGATTTATAAAAAAAATAACGGATTTATAAATTCCCGTTAAAACAATTGCCGTATCCTAGGTGGAAACAAAATGGCGACAATCTGTTAACAGGGAAGAACGTAAAATGCATTCGAATGTTTGAAAAATTCTGCAGAATTAATCACTCGAGGAATTTGCTTGTAAAGCTCAAGATTTATAAAAAAATAACGGATTTATAAATTCCCGTTAAAACAATTGCCGTATTCTAGGTGGAAACAAAATGGCGACAATCTGTTAACAGGGAAGAACGCAAAATGCATTCGAAGGTTTGAAAAATTGTGCAGAATTAATCACTCGAGGAATTTGCTTGTAAAGCTCAAGATTTATAAAAAAATAACGGATTTATAAATTCCCGTTAAAACAATTGCCGTATTCTAGGTGGAAACAAAATGGCGACAATCTGTTAACAGGGAAGAACGCAAAATGCATTCGAAGGTTTGAAAAATTCTGCAGAATTAATCACTCGAGGAATTTGCTTGTAAAGCTCAAGATTTATAAAAAAATAACGGATTTATAAATTCCCGTTAAAACAATTGCCGTATCCTAGGTGGAAACAAAATGGCGACAATCTGTTAACAGGGAAGAACGTAAAATGCATTCGAATGTTTGAAAAATTCTGCAGAATTAATCACTCGAGGAATTTGCTTGTAAAGCTCAAGATTTATAAAAAAATAACGGATTTATAAATTCCCGTTAAAACAATTGCCGTATTCTAGGTGGAAACAAAATGGCGACAATCTGTTAACAGGGAAGAACGTAAAATGCATTCGAAGGTTTGAAAAATTGTGCAGAATTAATCACTCGAGGAATTTGCTTGTAAAGCTCAAGATTTATAAAAAAAATAACGGATTTATAAATTCCCGTTAAAACAATTGCTGTATCCTAGGTGGAAACAAAATGGCGACAATCTGTTAACAGGGAAGAACGTAAAATACATTCGAAGGTTTGAAAAATTGTGCAGAATTAATCACTCGAGGAATTTGCTTGTAAAGCTCAAGATTTATAAAAATATAACGGATTTATAAATTCCCGTTAAAACAATTGCTGTATCCTGGGTGGAAACAAAATGGCGACAATCTGTTAACAGGGAAGAACGTAAAATGCATTCGAAGGTTTGAAAAATTCTGCAGAATTAATCACTCGAGGAATTTGCTTGTAAAGCTCAAGATTTATAAAAAAATAACGGATTTATAAATTCCCGTTAAAACAATTGCCGTATCCTAGGTGGAAACAAAATGGCGACAATCTGTTAACAGGGAAGAACGTAAAATGCATTCGAAGGTTTGAAAAATTCTGCAGAATTAATCACTCGAGGAATTTGCTTGTAAAGCTCAAGATTTATAAAAATATAACGGATTTATAAATTCCCATTAAAACAATTGCTGTATCCTAGGTGGAAACAAAATGGCGACAATATGTATTTAAAAAACGCATTGGAATTTGTGGGTTTTGTTAGTTGCAAGTTTATGTAAATGTTTTATATGATGAAATTAAAATCTGCAAAGTATGTACTTAATTCGTTTGACATTATATTTTGGGAATACACGACAACGTTACATAAACAATCGCTTTTACTTTCACGGCGTTTCATTTTGTTGTTGTTGTAATTTCCCAACTTTCACCGACAATCAATTAAGAAATGGAAAAAATAATAGAATTATGTTACACATTATATTATAAAGATGACGGTTACGACCGTTACTACATGGTGGGCCATTTTTAAGTAATTTTTAATGAAAGAACTTGCGGCTTCACTATATATTCTTCAGTTGAGAGTTGATGCTGATCTAAGTTTCCAAATCGTAGAATTAGATTCAAACAAAATTAACTAATGCTATGTTTCTCTATCTCTCTCTCAGTCATGGCCAACTCTGAAACAAAATTCTGTGGCTCGCACGTTATGATATTAATATTAAAAACTTGTGATTTTGGACATTTTTAAATACGTCAAGCTTTAATCCATCAAATTATTACTCGAACTAGGCGCGTGTAGAGTTCAGTAGTGTTTCCCTAATTTGCTTTTTTTTATAATTCAATACGAATACAACGTACAATGGGTCGTTCGCTTTCTTTCAAATTTATTGTTGTTTTTTTTTGGGATGTGGTTAACAGTAAACACAGTCGCAAAGGTATGAAGGTGAATAAACAAATTCGGAGAAAGCTGTTGTTGTTATTGTGGGGCCGAGCGCAACGTAAAAAAAAACAATTTAAATAAACATTATTTGGGATGGAAATAGACGACGCGGAATTTATAAATAAATCGGGAGATAATACAAAAATAAAACGCCGCTAAATTATGCATTTTGTTGGCAGTGGATTCGCTCTTAATCTTATTCGAATAAAAACTTAAATTAGATAAAGGCGTTCACTGTTGAAAAGTTTTTAATAATATGTTTAATTGGTTAACTTTTGCGTAAATTAATTTAATGTAAAACAAAAATATTTTACCAGAAAAAAAAATGGTCTTGTGGCCGTAATATAGCTTCCTCAGATTTGATGGTATAAAAGGATTTTGTTTATCTAAGTACAATCATTAATTTTATAATTATAGACCAAAAAAGTGAAAATGTTTCTATTTTAAATGTTTCCCATCAACTTCCAATTTCAATAATCGAAGATAGATAAGTGAATCAGTTGGCCACGAATACAAACAAACAAATATTTTCAATTTCAATTCCTAATAGTCGTAGATAGATGATTTAAATTATAGTGTGCTATGAATAAACAAATAAGTCTCGAGTAATTCAAATCGAGGTGGCGCAACAATTGGTAATCAGCTGTTATTGCAGTTGATTTTTCAGCAGTAAATGGGGTGTTCCATTACCGAGAGGGATGTGGAATTGAATTTGACGATAATTGGGCATAATTATAAAGTGCTTTTGCTCCGTTCCCCAAACTAGATTATAGGGATTTGTGTGCGATCCCTGATGATAAACACAATTTACTACTAATTGACTACCTGAAACACTCGCACCGTGTCAATTAAGATACATCCAGACCCATAAATCATCCATTTAAGTAGATGTCAATTGTTTGAAGAAACGAAAACTTATTCAGTGCCTGCTTTGTTTGGTTTCCTTGGAGATGATATCAAACAGTGAAACTCGAAACAGATATATAATGATAATAATCGTTTAATAACATAAATCGTACAGTAAATATTAATAATACAAAAAGAGCAACATTCAAAACGTAAAATTTAGGAAAAAAACATTGCACTCGAGGATTAGAAAAATTGTAGAAAAGTTACCTCAGCTGGAATTAGCCTAAAAATTACAAAATCCATCCGGGGTGAACCTATTTTTGACATCCTGGAAAAACAATTGACGTACCACAAGTGGAAACAAAATGGCGACATTCACAACTTAAAATTTAGGGGAAAAAATATTGCACTCGAGGATTAGAAACATTGTGGAAAAGTTACCTCAGCTGGAATTAGCCTAAAAATTACAAAATCCATCCAGGGTGAACCTATTTTTGACATCCTTGAAAAACAATTGACGTACCACAAGTGGAAACAAAATGGCGACATTTAAAACTTAAAATTTAGGGAAAAAAATATTGCACTCGAGGATTAGAAAAATTGTAGAAAAGTTACCTCAGCTGGGATTAGCCTAAAAATTACAAAATCCATCCGGGGTGAACCTATTTTTGACATCCTGGAAAAACAATTGACGTACCACAAGTGGAAACAAAATGGCGACATTCACAACTTAAAATTTAGGGGAAAAAATATTGCACTCGAGGATTAGAAACATTGTGGAAAAGTTACCTCAGCTGGAATTAGCCTAAAAATTACAAAATCCATCCGGGGTGAACCTATTTTTGACATCCTGGAAAAACAATTGACGTACCACAAGTGGAAACAAAATGGCGACATTCAAAACTTAAAATTTAAGAAAAAAACATTGCGCTCGAGGATTAGAAAAATTGTGGAAAAGTTACCTTAGCTAGAATTAGCCTAAAAATTACAAAATCCATCCGGGGTGAACCTATTTTTGACATCCTTGAAAAACAATTGACGTACCACAAGCGGAAACAAAATGGCGACATTCAAAACTTAAAATTTAGGGGAAAAAACATTGCACTCGAGGATTAGAAAAATTGTGGAAAAGTTACCTCAGCTGGAATTAGCCTAAAAATTACAAAATCCATCCAGGGTGAACCTATTTTTGACATCCTTGAAAAACAATTGACGTACCACAAGTGGAAACAAAATGGCGACATTTAAAACTTAAAATTTAGGGAAAAAAATATTGCACTCGAGGATTAGAAAAATTGTAGAAAAGTTACCTCAGCTGGGATTAGCCTAAAAATTACAAAATCCATCCGGGGTGAACCTATTTTTGACATCCTGGAAAAACAATTGACGTACCACAAGTGGAAACAAAATGGCGACATTTAAAACTTAAAATTTAGGGGAAAAAACATTGCGCTCGAGGATTAGAAAAATTGTAGAAAAGTTACCTTAGCTGGGATTAGCCTAAAAATTACAAAATCCATCCAGGGTGAACCTATTTTTGACATCCTTGAAAAACAATTGACGTACCACAAGTGGAAACAAAATGGCGACGTTCACAACTTAAAATTTAGGAAAAAAAATATTGCACTCGAGGATTAGAAAAATTGTAGAAAAGTTACCTCAGCTGGGATTAGCCTAAAAATTGCAAAATCCATCCGGGGTGAACCTATTTTTGACATCCTTGAAAAACAATTGACGTACCACAAGTGGAAACAAAATGGCGACATTTAAAACTTAAAATTTAGGAAAAAAAATATTGCACTCGAGGATTAGAAAAATTGTAGAAAAGTTACCTCAGCTGGGATTAGCCTAAAAATTACAAAATCCATCCGGGGTGAACCTATTTTTGACATCCTTGAAAAACAATTGACGTATCACAAGTGGAAACAAAATGGCGACATTTAAAACTTAAATTTAGGATAAAAAACATTGCACTCGAGGATTAGAAAAATTGTGGAAAAGTTACCTCAGCTGGAATTAGCCTAAAAATTACAAAATCCATCCGGGGTGAACCTATTTTTGACATCCTGGAAAAACAATTGACGTACCACAAGTGGAAAGCAAATGGCGACATTCACAACTTAAAATTTAAGGGAAAAAACATATCACTCGAGGATTAGAAAAATTGTGGAAAAGTTACCTCAGCTGGAATTAGCCTAAAAATTACAAAATCCATCCGGGGTGAACCTATTTTTGACATCCTGGAAAAACAATTGACGTACCACAAGAGGAAACAAAATGGCGACATTCAAAACTTAAAATTTAAGGGAAAAAACATTGCACTCGAGGATTAGAAAAATTGTAGAAAAGTTATCTCAGCTGGGATTAGCCTAAAAATTACAAAATCCATCCGGGGTGAACCTATTTTTGACATCCTGGAAAAACAATTGACGTACCACAAGTGGAAAGCAAATGGCGACATTCACAACTTAAAATTTAAGGGAAAAAACATTGCACTCGAGGATTAGAAAAATTGTAGAAAAGTTATCTCAGCTGGGATTAGCCTAAAAATTACAAAATCCATCCGGGGTGAACCTATTTTTGACATCCTGGAAAAACAATTGACGTAACACAAGTGGAAACAAAATGGCGACATTCACAACTTAAAATTTAAGGGAAAAAACATTGCACTCGAGGATTAGAAAAATTGTAGAAAAGTTATCTCAGCTGGGATTAGCCTAAAAATTACAAAATCCATCCGGGGTGAACCTATTTTTGACATCCTGGAAAAACAATTGACGTAACACAAGTGGAAACAAAATGGCGACATTCACAACTTAAAATTTAAGGGAAAAAACATTGCACTCGAGGATTAGAAAAATTGTAGAAAAGTTATCTCAGCTGGGATTAGCCTAAAAATTACAAAATCCATCCGGGGTGAACCTATTTTTGACATCCTTGAAAAACAATTGACATACCACAAGTGGAAACAAAATGGCGACATTCACAACTTAAAATTTAGGGGAAAGAACATTGCACTCAAGGATTAGAAAAATTACCTTAGCTGGAATTAGCCTAAACATCTGGTCAAGTAACCATTTTTATTTATTTATTTTGTTATGAAATTCTATTGTTATTTTAATACTCTAATTCTGTTGTGAAATACTCTTGTAATTATACCCCAATTACATTTAAGTGGCGAATAAAAATTCTCAATGTTTAATTAACAACGACAGTCGACTTGTATTGATTAAAACATTAAAGCACAATCTAGTTTACAGTTGTTGGTGTTTATTTTAATCTAGTGGTAATGAAACAGTTGAAAGTGTTATTTTTACAAATACAGTTATTATTACAGTGTGTTGGTATATGTGTGTGTGTGTGTGTGCGATTGCAGGCAAGTATTCAAAAAATGGTGCCGCGCGTGCCTCGAGCCGTTCGCTGTCCAAGAGACTTGGAATGAAGTGCGCCGTGTGGTAAATTTAAAACGGCACGAAAGTGGTGGGGGAGATCAGCTGCTAGGCGCTCCACTGTACTGTTATACACTTTGTACCCGAGAGAATCCGATCAAATGATATTTTAAATTTAACGAAATTAAAAAAAAAGGCTGCAGTTTTTACGACCTTATGTTGACTTCACGGCTTGCTGCAGTTTTTATCAAGCACAATCGACAATCTTTTTTTTTACAATAATTGAAACACCGTTTGTTGATGTAATTTGAAAACAACGATTTTTAATATAATTTTTTTTGTGAAACAAAAGTTATTGATTATGAAAGTACCTTTATTAGTGATAGAATAATAATTTTTATTTATTTATGGCCGATTGCAAACTTTGGCAAAAATCGAGATTAATATCGCTAGATATGGATTTCTGCGACTCATGGAGAAATTATTATTATAAACATAATTTTCAATTATTTCAGTTTCGTAATGCTAACAACTTATGGATTTAAAACTAAACAACAACATTGTGACATTCACAGTTATTCAGCTCGAGGAAACGATTATCCACATCAATCTAGAATTGATCCATTTAACACTAACAAATAATAGATTTAAGCCTAAACGTCTAATTTAAACTTGTCATGTTTTAACACGATTTAAAATCACCTTTGTGCAACATTGTGCGACAATTTGCAATTCTCAAAACGAACACTTTTTGCCGTATTAAATGATTCAATGATAATTACCGTAAATCGGTTTACCCGTGAAACAAACGCTACATTACTTTGCGATTTTTAGCAAGGCGGCCGATGGCGTCGTGTCATTTACTGCTCAATTGTAGGTTATGTAAGATTTAACACTAACCTGTGCGCTATTCCCGTCGTAGAGGCTCTGCATCCATTCACTACACACTTTAGCACATTTTAAACTAATTTTTGACTAAAATAAACGCAAAAAAAACACTCAAAACTTCGCAGAATACCGAACGCCGATTCCCGCGTACCCGAGATCAACAAGATGCCGTGTGAATAACGTTCGGCCTCGCGTCGGGAGTTTTCGCACCTCGTCGAGCGGCGCAGGTGTTTCGCTACAGGGTGGCGCAATAAATTGTAATTGATATCTCGAAAACTACAAGGCCTACAGCTTCGGGAAAAAATCCTTACTATAAAAACGGCCGCGAAAGAACGCTGGAAGTAATTTTCAACTTCCTAGATTCACCGCCAAAGAGCGTAACACGCACCAACATGGATTTTCTACATAATTTGCTTTCTAAAATATGCACAGTGTAAATTACACGCTTATTTATTCTATATAATTTTCTCTGGGATGATGTCTTAATAAATAACGTATTTTTAATTTCCCGTTAAAATAATTGCGAAATTTTGGAACGAAAGAAAGCGGCAACGCTCCAAACTTAAAATGGAAAAGTTGAAAAATGCATTCAATGATTTGAAAAATTGTAAAAAAATTATCATTCAAGTAATTTATTTCAAAACCTGAAGATGTCTTAGTAAATAATCTATTTTTAATTTCCCGTTAAAACAATTGCTAAATTTTGGAACGAAAGAAAGCGGCAACGCTCCAAACTTAAAATGGAAAAGTTGAAAAATGCATTCAAAGGTTTGAAAAATTGTAAAAAAATTATCATTCAAGGAATTTATTTCAAAACCTGAAGATGCATTAATAAATAATGTATTTTTAATTTCCCGTTAAAACAATTGCTAAATTTTGGAACGAAAGAAAGCGGCAACGCTCCAAACTTAAAATGGAAAAGTTGAAAAATGCATTCAACGGTTTGAAAAATTGTAAAAAAATTATCATTCAAGGAATTTATTTCAAAACCTGAAGATGTCTTAATAAATAACGTATTTTTAATTTCCCGTTAAAACAATTGCCAAATTTTGGAACGAAACAAAGCGGCAACGCTCCAAACTTAAAATGGAAAAGTTGAAAAATGCATTCAATGATTTGAAAAATTGTAAAAAAATTATCATTCAAGTAATTTATTTCAAAACCTGAAGATGTCTTAGTAAATAATCTATTTTTAATTTCCCGTTAAAACAATTGCTAAATTTTGGAACGAAAGAAAGCGGCAACGCTCCAAACTTAAAATGGAAAAGTTGAAAAATGCATTCAAAGGTTTGAAAAATTGTAAAAAAATTATCATTCAAGGAATTTATTTCAAGACCTGAAGATGTCTTAATAAATAACGTATTTTTAATTTCCCGTTAAAACAATTGCCAAATTTTGGAACGAAACAAAGCGGCAACGCTCCAAACTTAAAATGGAAAAGTTGAAAAATGCATTCAATGATTTGAAAAATTGTAAAAAAATTATCATTCAAGTAATTTATTTCAAAACCTGAAGATGTCTTAGTAAATAATCTATTTTTAATTTCCCGTTAAAACAATTGCTAAATTTTGGAACGAAAGAAAGCGGCAACGCTCCAAACTTAAAATGGAAAAGTTGAAAAATGCATTCAAAGGTTTGAAAAATTGTAAAAAAATTATCATTCAAGGAATTTATTTCAAAACCTGAAGATGCATTAATAAATAATGTATTTTTAATTTCCCGTTAAAACAATTGCTAAATTTTGGAACGAAAGAAAGCGGCAACGCTCCAAACTTAAAATGGAAAAGTTGAAAAATGCATTCAACGGTTTGAAAAATTGTAAAAAAATAATCATTCAAGGAAGTTATTTCAAAACCTGAAGATGTCTTAGTAAATAATGTATTTTTAATTTCCCGTTAAAACAATTGCCAAATTTTGGAACGAAAGAAAGCAGCGACGCTCCAAACTTAAAATGGAAAAGTTGAAAAATGCATTCAACGGTTTGAAAAATTGTAAAAAAATAATCACTCAAGGAATTTATTTCAAAACCTGAAGATGTCTTAGTAAATAATGTATTTTTAATTTCCCGTTAAAACAATTGCCAAATTTTGGAACGAAAGAAAGCAGCGACGCTCCAAACTTAAAATGGAAAAGTTGAAAAATGCATTCAACGGTTTGAAAAATTGTAAAAAAATAATCATTCAAGGAAGTTATTTCAAAACCTGAAGATGTCTTAGTAAATAATGTATTTTTAATTTCCCGTTAAAACAATTGCCAAATTTTGGAACGAAAGAAAGCAGCGACGCTCCAAACTTAAAATGGAAAAGTTGAAAAATGCATTCAACGGTTTGAAAAATTGTAAAAAAATAATCATTCAAGGAAGTTATTTCAAAACCTAAAGATGTCTTAGTAAATAATGTATTTTTAATTTCCCGTTAAAACAATTGCCAAATTTTGGAACGAAAGAAAGCAGCGACGCTCCAAACTTAAAATGGAAAAGTTGAAAAATGCATTCAACGGTTTGAAAAATTGTAAAAAAATAATCATTCAAGGAAGTTATTTCAAAACCTGAAGATGTCTTAGTAAATAATGTATTTTTAATTTCCCGTTAAAACAATTGCCAAATTTTGGAACGAAAGAAAGCAGCGACGCTCCAAACTTAAAATGGAAAAGTTGAAAAATGCATTCAACGGTTTGAAAAATTGTAAAAAAATAATCATTCAAGGAAGTTATTTCAAAACCTAAAGATGTCTTAGTAAATAATGTATTTTTAATTTCCCGTTAAAACAATTGCCAAATTTTGGAACGAAAGAAAGCAGCGACGCTCCAAACTTAAAATGGAAAAGTTGAAAAATGCATTCAACGGTTTGAAAAATTGTAAAAAAATAATCATTCAAGGAAGTTATTTCAAAACCTAAAGATGTCTTAATAAATAACGTATTTTTAATTTCCCGTTAAAACAATTGCCAAATTTTGGAACGAAAGAAAGCAGCGACGCTCCAAACTTAAAATGGAAAAGTTGAAAAATGCATTCAACGGTTTGAAAAATTGTAAAAAAATAATCATTCAAGGAAGTTATTTCAAAACCTAAAGATGTCTTAATAAATAATGTATTTTTAATTTCCCGTTAAAACAATTGCCAAATTTTGGAACGAAAGAAAGCAGCGACGCTCCAAACTTAAAATGGAAAAGTTGAAAAATGCATTCAACGGTTTGAAAAATTGTAAAAAAATAATCATTCAAGGAAGTTATTTCAAAACCTAAAGATGTCTTAGTAAATAATGTATTTTTAATTTCCCGTTAAAACAATTGCCAAATTTTGGAACGAAAGAAAGCAGCGACGCTCCAAACTTAAAATGGAAAAGTTGAAAAATGCATTCAACGGTTTGAAAAATTGTAAAAAAATAATCACTCAAGGAATTTATTTCAAAACCTGAAGATGTCTTAATAAATAACGTATTTTTAATTTCCCGTTAAAACAATTGCCAAATTTTGGAACGAAAGAAAGCAGCGACGCTCCAAACTTAAAATGGAAAAGTTGAAAAATGCATTCAACGGTTTGAAAAATTGTAAAAAAATAATCACTCAAGGAATTTATTTCAAAACCTGAAGATGTCTTAATAAATAACGTATTTTTAATTTCCCGTTAAAACAATTGCCAAATTTTGGAACGAAAAAAGCGGCAACGCTCCAAACTTAAAATGGAAAAGTTGAAAAACGCATTCAACGGTTTGAAAAATTGTAAAAAAATAATCATTCAAGGAATTTATTTCAAAACCTGAAGATGTCTTAGTAAATAATGTATTTTTAATTTCCCGTTAAAACAATTGCCAAATTTTGGAACGAAAGAAAGCAGCAACGCTCCAAACTTAAAATGGAAAAGTTGAAAAATGCATTCAACGGTTTGAAAAATTGTAAAAAAATAATCATTCAAGGAATTTATTTGAAAACCTGAAGATGTCTTAGTAAATAATGTATTTTTAATTTCCCGTTAAAACAATTGCCAAATTTTGGAACGAAAGAATGCGGCAACGCTCCAAACTTAAAATGGAAAAGTTGAAAAGTGCATTCAACGGTTTGAAAAATTGTAAAAAAATAATCACTCAAGGAATTTATTTCAAAACCTGAAGATGTGTTAGTAAATGATGTATTTTTAATTTTCCGTTAAAACAATTGCTAAATTTTGGAATTAAAGAAAGCGGCAACGCTCCAAACTTAAAATGGAAAAGTTGAAAAACGCATTCAACGGTTTGAAAAATTGTAAAAAAATAATCATTCAAGGAAGTTATTTCAAAACCTAAAGATGTCTTAGTAAATAATGTATTTTTAATTTCCCGTTAAAACAATTGCCAAATTTTGGAACGAAAGAAAGCAGCGACGCTCCAAACTTAAAATGGAAAAGTTGAAAAATGCATTCAACGGTTTGAAAAATTGTAAAAAAATAATCATTCAAGGAAGTTATTTCAAAACCTAAAGATGTCTTAGTAAATAATGTATTTTTAATTTCCCGTTAAAACAATTGCCAAATTTTGGAACGAAAGAAAGCAGCGACGCTCCAAACTTAAAATGGAAAAGTTGAAAAATGCATTCAACGGTTTGAAAAATTGTAAAAAAATAATCATTCAAGGAAGTTATTTCAAAACCTAAAGATGTCTTAGTAAATAATGTATTTTTAATTTCCCGTTAAAACAATTGCCAAATTTTGGAACGAAAGAAAGCAGCGACGCTCCAAACTTAAAATGGAAAAGTTGAAAAATGCATTCAACGGTTTGAAAAATTGTAAAAAAATAATCACTCAAGGAATTTATTTCAAAACCTGAAGATGTCTTAATAAATAACGTATTTTTAATTTCCCGTTAAAACAATTGCCAAATTTTGGAACGAAAGAAAGCAGCGACGCTCCAAACTTAAAATGGAAAAGTTGAAAAATGCATTCAACGGTTTGAAAAATTGTAAAAAAATAATCACTCAAGGAATTTATTTCAAAACCTGAAGATGTCTTAATAAATAACGTATTTTTAATTTCCCGTTAAAACAATTGCCAAATTTTGGAACGAAAGAAAGCAGCGACGCTCCAAACTTAAAATGGAAAAGTTGAAAAATGCATTCAACGGTTTGAAAAATTGTAAAAAAATAATCACTCAAGGAATTTATTTCAAAACCTGAAGATGTCTTAATAAATAACGTATTTTTAATTTCCCGTTAAAACAATTGCCAAATTTTGGAACGAAAAAAGCGGCAACGCTCCAAACTTAAAATGGAAAAGTTGAAAAATGCATTCAACGGTTTGAAAAATTGTAAAAAAATAATCATCCAAGGAAGTTATTTCAAAACCTGAAGATGCATTAATAAATAATGTATTTTTAATTTCCCGTTAAAACAATTGTTAAATTTTGGAACGAAAGAAAGCGGCAACGCTCCAAACTTAAAATGGAAAACTTGAAAAATGCATTCGACGGTTTGAAAAATTGTAAAAAAATAATCACCCAAGGAATTTATTTCAAAACCTGAAGATGTCTTAATAAATAACGTATTTTTAATTTCCCGTTAAAACAATTGTTAAATTTTGGAACGAAAGAAAGCGGCAACGCTCCAAACTTAAAATGGAAAAGTTTAAAAATGCATTCAACAGTTTGAAAAATTGTAAAAAAATAATCATTCAAGGAATTTATTTCAAAACCTGAAGATGTCTTAATAAATAACGTATTTTTAATTTCCCGTTAAAACAATTGCTAAATTTTGGAACGAAAGAGAGCAGCAACGCTCCAAACTTGTAAAATTGTAAAAAAATAATCACTCAAGGAATTACTTTCAAAATCTTTAAATATACTCGGAATGAATATATGTTTGCAATATTAGAAAATAATGGTCGTAAAACAGCTGGAAACAAAATGGCGACGATTTTTTTTTTCGAAGCTAACCTTATCAGGACATCTGGTGGATTAACGGTCGCCATCATCCTGACATTTGTTTTACAAAGAAAAAAAGAAACGAAAAAGGGGGGCGTAAAATGGATCGATTTTGTTAAAACGTGAGGAACGGTTGGTGTTTGTATACGGTCGGAATGTGAACATGTTTGAGTGTGGCTCGCTGCAGCTTTAGGTTGGATCCGGGTGTATACATTTAATGGAGGGACTAAGGGGGGTTATTAATTGCCCCCTCCCCCTCCTCCCGCTCCTCTCCCCCTATTTAGTTCACGACTGAAACAATCAAGTGTGCTTTGATTTAGCACGTGAGCTTAATCTGTTTCTGTAAACAAAAGCAAGATTGACCTGCTTGATGTTAAAAATTATACAACTTGTAGTTTTCTTAAACATTTGAATTTCATGGGCGACTTTTTTTTTAATGATAATAGTTAGAATCAAGTTAAAAAAATTATTATTTATATTTAATTATTATTAAAGCATAATTTCTTGCGATTGTTTAGTTTATTGCACATCTGAGTACATTAGGTTTTAGAAACTACTAGGTATGTTAAAACCTAGGTATAGTCTTGCTCTAGTTTTCCGGCGCGATACCTCGCACATCAATCTATTACATTAATTCTATTTTATAATTATTTCTGCAACTTTCTCTTCACATATAAATGTTCTTTTTTATCTCTCCGGTTGGTGTAATAAGAAAGTTACGTGGCTCGTTGTAAAATATTACGATTTGCATATATGCAGCAAGCGCGTGTGCCATTTCTGCAAAAAAAAATAATGTCAAAGTCACTTTCAAATTGTATAATCGGCATTTAGCGAAATGTTACGAATTAATTTTAGTGGAATATATTTTCGCCGGATGAAGTATTATACATTTAACAGTAGTACCAAAACAAAGTTATCTAAGAAAGGTTAAATTCTCGGCATCAAATCGTTGAATGCGTTTTTCTAAATTTTCCAGTTCGAGTTTGAAGCGTGGGTGTTTTGTTTACAGCCTGGATAAGGCATTTGTTTTTTCAAGAAATCAAAAATAAGTTCTTCTTTTGTGGATCTTGTGCTTTTGAAACATTTTCTTGCGTTGTTTATTTTTTTACGATTTTCTAAATCGTCCAATGCATTCTTCGTTCTTCCAATTTAAGTTTGAAGTGTTGTTCTTTTGTTTCCAGCTTGAATACATCAATTGTTCTTGTGGGGAATTATAACTGTATTATTTTTGTATGGATCTTGAGCTTTTGAAATAAAATCTTTTGCTTGAAAACATTTTTCATAAAATCATTTTTATTTGAGAAAAAAATTTTTTTTTTTTTTCATTTTTGGTTTATAATTATAAAACGATAATAGTTACAGCAAATTTATGTGAATAATAATTGTAGAGAATGCTAAAATGAACAACTTAGTTTTTTTTTAATTCCTTTAGTTTTTTTTCTTAATTTTTCTTCCTCCAATATACGAAAGTTTGCCGCCGTGAAAATCAAAAATTTCAAAAATCTGTAACTCGCTTGAAAATTATTGGATTTTAAAAAAGCAAAATTATTTGAGTAGAGTGTCATTTTCCCAATAAAGATTGATTTTTGTGTAATTTTTCCGATACGTTTACTATTTTTTTCTTAATTTTTCTTCCTCCAATGTACGTGAAAATCAAAAATTTCAAAAATCTGTAACTCGCTTGAAAATTATTGGATTTTCAAAAACCAAAATTATTTGAGTAGAGTGTCATTTTCCTAATAAAAATTAATTTTTGTGTAATTTTTCCGATACGTTTACTATTTTTTTCTTAATTTTTCTTCCTCCAATGTACAAATTTGACGCCGTGAAAATCATAAATTTCAAAAATCTGTAACTCACTTGAAAATTATTGGATTTTAAAAAACCAAAATTATTTGAGTAGAGTGTCATTTTCCTAATTAAAATTAATTTTTGTGTAATTTTTCCGTTGCGTTCACTATTTTTTTCTTAATTTTTCTTCCTCCAATGTACGTGAAAATAAAAAATTTCAAAAATCTGTAACTCGCTTGAAAATTATTGGATTTTCAAAAACCAAAATTATTAGAGTAGTGTCATTTTCCTATTAAAAATTAATTTTTGTGTAATTTTTCCGTTACGTCCACTATTTTTTTCTTAATTTTTCTTCCTCCAATGTACGTGAAAATCAAAAATTTCAAAAATCTGTAACTCGCTTGAAAATTATTGGATTTTCAAAAACCAAAATTATTTGAGTAGAGTGTCATTTTCCTAATAAAAATTAATTTTTGTGTAATTTTTCAGATACGTTTACTATTTTTTTCTCAATTTTTCTTCCTCCAATGTACGTGAAAATCAAAAATTTCAAAAATATGTAACTCGCTTGAAAATTATTGGATTTTCAAAAACCAAAATTATTAGAGTAGTGTCATTTTCCTATTAAAAATTAATTTTTGTGTAATTTTTCCGTTACGTCCACTATTTTTTTCTTAATTTTTCTTCCTCCAATGTACGTGAAAATCAAAAATTTCAAAAATCTGTAACTCACTTGAAAATTATTGGATTTTAAAAAACCAAAATTATTTGAGTAGAGTGTCATTTTCCCAATAAAAATTAATTTTTGTGTAATTTTTCCGTTACGTCCACTATTTTTTTCTTAATTTTTCTTCCTCCAATGTACGTGAAAATCAAAAATTTCAAAAATCTGTAACTCGCTTGAAAATTATTGGATTTTCAAAAATCAAAATTATTTGAGTAGAGTGTCATTTTCCCAATAAAGATTAATTTTTGTGTAATTTTTCCGATACGTTTACTATTTTTTTTCTTAATTTTTCTTCCTCCAATGTACGTGAAAATCAAAAATTTCAAAAATCTGTAACTCGCTTGAAAATTATTGGATTTTGAAAAATCAAAATTATTTGAGTAGAGTGTCATTTTCCCAATAAAGATTAATTTTTGTGTAATTTTTCCGTTACGTCCACTATTTTTTTCTTAATTTTTCTTCCTCCAATGTACGTGAAAATCAAAAATTTCAAAAATCTGTAACTCGCTTGGAAATTATTGGATTTTCAAAAACCAAAATTATTTGAGTAGAGTGTCATTTTCCTAATAAAAATTAATTTTTGTGTAATTTTTCCGATACGTTTACTATTTTTTTCTTAATTTTTCTTCCTCCAATGTACAAATTTGACGCCGTGAAAATCATAAATTTCAAAAATCTGTAACTCACTTGAAAATTATTGGATTTTAAAAAACCAAAATTATTTGAGTAGAGTGTCATTTTCCTAATTAAAATTAATTTTTGTGTAATTTTTCCGTTGCGTTCACTATTTTTTTCTTAATTTTTCTTCCTCCAATGTACGTGAAAATAAAAAATTTCAAAAATCTGTAACTCGCTTGAAAATTATTGGATTTTCAAAAACCAAAATTATTAGAGTAGTGTCATTTTCCTATTAAAAATTAATTTTTGTGTAATTTTTCCGTTACGTCCACTATTTTTTTCTTAATTTTTCTTCCTCCAATGTACGTGAAAATCAAAAATTTCAAAAATCTGTAACTCGCTTGAAAATTATTGGATTTTAAAAAACCAAAATTATTTGAGTAGAGTGTCATTTTCCTAATAAAAATTAATTTTTGTGTAATTTTTCAGATACGTTTACTATTTTTTTCTCAATTTTTCTTCCTCCAATGTACGTGAAAATCAAAAATTTCAAAAATATGTAACTCGCTTGAAAATTATTGGATTTTCAAAAACCAAAATTATTAGAGTAGTGTCATTTTCCTATTAAAAATTAATTTTTGTGTAATTTTTCCGTTACGTCCACTATTTTTTTCTTAATTTTTCTTCCTCCAATGTACGTGAAAATCAAAAATTTCAAAAATCTGTAACTCGCTTGAAAATTATTGGATTTTAAAAAACCAAAATTATTTGAGTAGAGTGTCATTTTCCCAATAAAAATTAATTTTTGTGTAATTTTTCCGTTACGTCCACTATTTTTTTCTTAATTTTTCTTCCTCCAATGTACGTGAAAATCAAAAATTTCAAAAATCTGTAACTCGCTTGAAAATTATTGGATTTTCAAAAATCAAAATTATTTGAGTAGAGTGTCATTTTCCCAATAAAGATTAATTTTTGTGTAATTTTTCCGATACGTTTACTATTTTTTTTCTTAATTTTTCTTCCTCCAATGTACGTGAAAATCAAAAATTTCAAAAATCTGTAACTCGCTTGAAAATTATTGGATTTTGAAAAATCAAAATTATTTGAGTAGAGTGTCATTTTCCCAATAAAGATTAATTTTTGTGTAATTTTTCCGTTACGTCCACTATTTTTTTCTTAATTTTTCTTCCTCCAATGTACGTGAAAATCAAAAATTTCAAAAATCTGTAACTCGCTTGGAAATTATTGGATTTTCAAAAACCAAAATTATTTGAGTAGAGTGTCATTTTCCTAATAAAAATTAATTTTTGTGTAATTTTTCCGATACGTTTACTATTTTTCTCTTAATTTTTCTTCCTCCAATGTACGTGAAAATCAAAAATTTCAAAAATCTGTAACTCGCTTGAAAATTATTGGATTTTCAAAAACCAAAATTATTTGAGTAGAGTGTCATTTTCCCAATAAAAATTAATTTTTGTGTAATTTTTCCGATACGTTTACTATTTTTTTTCTTAATTTTTCTTCCTCCAATGTACGTGAAAATCAAAAATTTCAAAAATCTGTAACTCGCTTGAAAATTATTGGATTTTCAAAAACCAAAATTATTTGAGTAGAGTGTCATTTTTCTAATAAAGATTATTTTTCATAATTTTGACGTTTTAAAGGTCAGTTTCTTTACAATTTTCTAAATCGTTGAACGCATTTTTCGTTTCCACATGATCGAATACGTCTAGAAGGCCGTGAATTTTGTATATTTTCAAATTGATGTTATTTATATAATGGCATTATCATGCTCTACACAACATGTAAATATCCAAACCTCATACAATTTAGCAAGTGTGTGATGAACGTAATGGCGCAAATGTTACAAACGCGAATAACTGTACACCAGCTTTAAAAGCACGGAACGTTACAATTTTTTTTCTTGTAAATTTTATTTGAATCCGCATTATGGATCCAGACGGCGACGGCGCGGTCGCTCCCCGCACGGCGCAAGAGACTCGGAACGAAGTGGAAAGCACGCGAGGGTGGGAGAAGCGTGCGCGCCGCTTCATCAACATCAGGACACCATAGCGAAAACAGTCGACAGTCGAAGCCAGTCAGTCGACGATCGCGCGCGCGTTCTGTGCTGCGCCACTTTTTTTCAACGGTCAAAACCGTTACACACAACCCGACAGACACTCTCTCAAACCAAAATTCCGATAAAGCGTCGTCTCTTTCCTTTCAACTTATCATTTCTTAAAACGAGTGCGCGTGAATAACGTTTCGCAAAAACAAACAAAACAAAACAAAAAAGAAAAGAATAACCAGTGAACTTGTTCTGCAAGTGTGCCGTGATTTAACCTCAATCCAGACAATTGTGTTCGTGTGAGTGTTTTGTGTGTTCGTCGTGTGTGTGTGTGGTGTGCGGGTCGGTGACATAACCTGTAAAAAAGCACGCCGCACGCAAATGTGTATTGAATATTGTTGCATACGCACGAAGAAGTGCCGTTTGTAGTTGTTGATCAGTGACCGATGTGCGGTGGGTTTTGAGCCCTGTGGTGAAGATGCGCTGCCACAAGAAGACGAAGGAGAGCGGATTTTTCGAAGGGGACTCCGACACGGACATGGGGAAGGCGTTAAAAAGGACCAAAGTTTGTGATAAGATCGAGTACACGCAGGATGAGCTGGAGACGCACATCAGGCCGTTATCCGAAAGAGGTAAATAAATAGTTTGCTTAAGTTTGTCTGCCTGCGTGTGTGTGTGTGTGTGAAGCGCGTTGCGTGGATCAGCTGATCGCGAGTGGCGACCTCGCTTTTCGGCCGTTGAGCCAAGGTCCGCGTGCTAGACGATTAGCGTTAGCTGTGGATTAGGTTAGGCGCCCCCCTCCCATTGCACGATTACTACTACCGATTTTATTGTACTTTATTATCAACGGATTGAATTAACCTTAAAGTAATTTTAAATTGCGTAACCTTAAAATTTAATGTCAAAGAAGACATTTTGGGCGATTACACTCAACTGTTTCGGTGTAATTTCTGGTATACTATGAGCAACTATCGTTAATTTCAAACCCTTGTTTCGCAAACTTTTAACTCCACGATCCCCCGAAATGAAAAATAATCAAATGAACACTTCACGACCCCCAAACTAGTCTTTGTAATATATACTCGAAACTTGACTCACAAAAATAAATATATAAGTTATACAAAACAAAGTTGAAAGTGTTTTATTATAATATACTCAACTGTTTCTGGTGAATAATATCAAGATGCATTTCGGTTCTCGTCTACCGTTACCGGCGTGCATCTACACTATAAATATTACTTCCGAAAAATTTGCAGATGTGCGTTGGGTTGAATATGGCAGACCGATGATTCTTAACAAAGATGAAACGGCTGTCTCTGTCTTTCGCCTCACACATCTGCAAATTTTTATCATCATCTGTCCGAGAATCTCGTTAGCACATTATCTACGGTTAATTTCAAAGCTACTTTAATCCTTGACCCAACGTTTCTTAAACTTGTAGCTCCACGATCCTCCCCAAAATGAAAAATAATTAAATGAACACTCCACGATCCTCCCCAAAATGAAAAATAATCAAACGAACACTCCACGACCCCCGAACATGCCTTTGTAATGAATGCGTTGTAGTTTTGTTATATTCCTTCTTGACAGGTTGAGTTTGTCCATCTTACATGTCCCCCGCTAGTTTGAGAAACTATGCTTTAGCCGATGTTAGTTGTAGTAGTTTATTTCTTTACGGGAACTTTCCTTTATAATACTAAAAAAATATCTCTAAATACAGCGAGATCAGAAAGTCGAAAATAGTTGGCGGCACATTTTCTGAAAATCCCTAGAATAATTCAAGGCCGTCTGGAATTCTCCAGTGCGGTGTTAATTTTGACATCTCGTGATTTTTTAAGGTTACTTGTTTTAAAAATAGTCTCATGTGTTTTTATAATAATAATAATAATAAATTGTCTTAATTACGAGAAAAAAAAAATAAAAGTACAAGAAGTATCATGGCAGAGTAGGCGAAGTTCAGTGAGGTAGTAACCTCTTACTGCTCTTCCACTTATCTGCCGGTTTTACCCGTTTTAAACATTAGCAGCTGTTTGTAGAACCGATCATCAATTTAGGATTCATAATATAGCCGTTTTATTTAAATTTCAGGGTTTTCCATGCCAAAATTCCCGTTCTTTGTGATGCCACTGAACTTGCGTTAGTTATGTTTTAAAGGCTGCCAACTATTTTCGACTTTTTAATCTCACGGTATATTCCAACACCGAGTAAAATTATGCAAAGCGATATAAACAAAACTTAAAATTGACAACAAGTAAATATGAAAATATTAGTTATAGGGCACGATAGGCGATTTGCCCGAAGATTATGAGATCCTTTCAAGTGCATTTATGCAGCTGAGCTTTTTACCCCGTGACCGAAAGGATCGTGCATCTCCACTATATATATATATACAGTACGTTTTTTTTATCGTGGGCCATAGGATTTTACATGTTAAAAATTATACCTTGTGTTAATGTATATTTTATCATATAATTTTAAAGCAGATTTTAGTTAGTAATAAATCAATTACTTCTCCACATGATGCGCTTAATTAGATTAACTTAAACATGTTTTATTCCATTAAAAAATGAAATTAATTCACTAATCAATCTGACATTTCAGAAATTCAAGGTACTTTGATTATGTTTGCTCAGTTATTTATTTTAAATAATTTCATTTTTTAATGGAATAAAACATGTTTAAATTATTCTGACTAAGCGCATCATGTAGAAAAATAATTGATTTATATTACTAACTAAAATTTCCTTCAAAAATTTATGATAAAATATACATTAACACAAAGTATAATATTTAGCATGTAAAATCCTATGGCCCACGATCAAAAAAATACCCTGTATATATAATCAGACTCCCTTCTACCCAATGGGTGTAGGGTGGTGTGGTCATCTAGTGACCCTTGATTAGTCTATTCCGCTTTTTTCTATCCAATGACATTTCTTTGGCGTCCTTCCATGACTTCCCCTTCTTCTCTGGTAGTTTTCCTATTGTGTTGTCCCATGTGTCGTGTGGTCTCCCCCTTTTCTTTTTCCCTTGCGCCTTAGCTTTCCACATTCGTTTTGCTGGTGCTGTTTTGCTCATTCTGTCTTCTTTCCACATATTCTTCTATTGACTCTATGCCAAGCTCCTGTCTTGTCTGGTCGCTCCTTATCTTATATCTCAATGTTATTCCCTTCACTCTCCTTAGGACTTTCATTTCTGCTGCTCTGATCTTGCTTTTTTCTTTTCTTGTTGGTACCCATGTTTCGCATCCATAGGCAATAATTGGTCTGTATACTGCTTTGTATACTTTCATCTTCGTTTGTTTTGTTATTTCTTTCTTGCTTAGTAATATCTTGCTCAGTGCATCACCACTAATTTCTTGTTAATTTTGGTTGTATTACTTGGTCTTACATTGCGTGGATCGTAGTAACTTCTAGGCAATACATTATAGTCGTTTGCGGTTTACTCCTTTCAGGATTGTTATTTTTTTCACAAAGCATCCCCCATCGAAGTGACATATTCCACCCTGTATTTTTGTTGACGATCAATGTTTGAAGTTAGGTTATGGTTAAATCACTATTTTTCCGCTACCGACAAAGTAAATAAGCATTGCGTCCATGATTACAGGTACTGTAACTGGCTGATAACATTTGTGGTGTTTGTAGCCTTTGACGACGGAACTTAATTTTTTATTTATGGACCTAGGAAAATAATAAACATACCTTTTTTCGATTTTGTTGGTAACAGGCTCTAACACGCAATATTCACAGCTTCGTTTGCATCCATGCCCGCAAAAACTGTCACTGGATTGACACAAACAAACAAAATTCAACATCGTTTTCTCGGTTGCTAGGTTGCCATAGGATGCATAGGTGACTATAAAAATTTGAATCCCAAATGTTACAAGCCGTATTTTAAAATATTTTCTGATCTTTTTTAAGTATTATATTTCCGGTAGCGGAAAAAAATTAATAAGCAACACGGAACTTAAGGACGTATTAACATTTTCACTTACCTCAATTGTTAATACGTCCTTTCGTTCTTTGTTGCCTAAATAACTATTAAACCAAAAAGTTCCATCTGATTTTTGACATCTATCCGAAGTTAGGTTATGGTTGAGTTTCAATTTAATATACCGTGAGATCAAAAAGTCAAAAATAGTTGGCAGCCCTTAATAGTATATTACATAACTATAGTTGTAAGTAGCAAATTAATCGCAAGTGAAAGAAATTGCGTAGCAGCGAGTAACGTAATTTCACGAGCGTGTAATTGTGTTACAGCTCGCGTTATGTACTATACTTTACCTTAGACCTTACATTTTTTCGCCTAAACTCAAGACATATTGAAACTGAATTTTTAGTCAGGGTGACGTTTAAATTTGTATTAAATTAGGCGGTAATGGCAATGTAGAAGGACCACTAACTAAACAAACGAATTTCCGTTCGAATAATATATTGCCCAACACATCGATTGAACAACTTTAAGGACACCCATCGTTTTACTTGTTCTGAAGTGTTAACCACTTCGCGCCCATGCTGCTTTGATTAGGTTATTGCATAATCGCATTTTTATTGAAAAATTACTTTTTTGTTGTTGCGTTTTTCTACGAAAAATTCTTCCACTGTCACGAACTTACTCATTTATACAAGAAATATGAAAAAACACTCCATAGATGGCACTAAAGGGGTGAAATACTTTTGTTATATTTTTTTTTGCTTGTCGCCACGTGTGGCAACCTGGGCATGAAGGGGTTAATCTGCTAAGATACCATCGCGAAGCAAGTACCGATAAGGCATGGCGAGGAATTTATTCTGTCGGTTATTGTTTTAACTAATGAGTTGTAATCTGACGTTTAAATGCCACCGTCACTTTTAATATTCAAAGACGAACAGACGAATGCAGGTGGACTCAGCGAACGTTAATTGTAATTGGCTAATAAGTATACAGGATGTTGAATTGCATAGCGGGCCATAGGGATTTACATGTAAAATTGGAAATGTGGTAATATTGGCTCCCCTAATTATTTGATGGTATAAGTCTTCTTACAATATTTTTAAAACTTATTAAGCTGATTTATTAGGTACCTTACTCAAAGGTTTCTGTAGAGTATTTATCGAGATATTTGCAAAAAACTTTACAATCATTTTGAAACAAAAATAAAGGTTTGCCATGAAATCGTAATGGCCGATAAAAAGTGACAGTTGCTGTCGCATTATGATTTATAACCGGCTGTGTATTCTACACCAGAAAAAGTAATTATAATTAAATGGTTTTACACAGGTACCATTTAAACTTTACATGAATTTCCGGACAATATCCGGCAATTGAATGAATAATTACCACTTTGCTTTGTTACAATTGTCTCCTTTAATTATCGGTCTACTTACATTATTTTTAATACTCGTTGAATACTATTTTTGCAAGGTATTTGCCTTCTCCGAAAATTCAACATTTAACAAATCACGTTCACTTCTTAAATAGTACCTTTTCTTGTGTAGGAATATACGGCCGGTTGTAAATCGTAATGTGACATCTACTGTCACTTTTTTGAACAAAATGAAATGTCGGCCATTATGATTCCATGGCAAACCTTTATTTTTGTTTCAAAATGTTTTTTGCAAATATCTCAGTAAATACTCTGCAGAAACCATTGAGTAAGGTACCTAATCATTCAGCTTAAAAAGCTTTGGTGATGGTCCTTATGCATGAAGAAATTAACCCTTTCGGTACGGGTATATCTGGTAATATCACACCCAACGGACGTAAAAAATGCCCATTTTTCAAACATTGATTTCTAGTGTTGGATTTTGCTCCGAAACTAAAAACGTATCTGCCGTGTCAATGATAAGCGTTATTCGGATATAAAAACAGTCAAATTCATCAGAACGCTTATTGATGCTACCCGGCTGTCGCAGAAGTTACGTTAAAACGCTTATTGATGTGACCCGTCCTGAAAGGGTTAAACATGAAAATTTGTTTTTAAACATAATCCTTCGAATAGAAAATATTAAACATACATCGTTTAATTAGTTGCAGTGTATTAAAATATTAATAAAGTAGTAATTGTTCGAGCTTCTGCAGCGAAGTCAAACAGCAAATATCAATCATGTAATGCAATACCCGGGGGTGCATTAGCACGGGGAATGGTTGTTTTAATTGATATTTGCTGCTATATTAAGTAAGACTTCACTGCAGAAGCTCGAACAATTACTACTTTATTAATCTAATAATCCTTTGAGTCGGCATGAGCCAGCCAACCACTCTTTGCCGTAAGCACAAGCTACAAAGTCCACAATTTCTTCAAATTGAATATCACCAAGGTTGATGTTTCAGTGTTACTGAATTATCAGAAGAAGAATAAACTTTGGTTCTTGCCCTATTTTTGTCTAAATAATAATAATAATAATAGGTTTATTTCCCAACAGAACAAAAAAATATTCCAATTACAGGGAAATTTTACAATTAACAAATAAAAAATAAATAACTCTAATGGAATTAAAAAACTAAAAATAATTATAGATAGTTTAGACTTAATTAACTTAATTTAACTAAAATTATCAACAGTTCTAATTGAAATTAAACTGAACAATACAAAATACTATTTTATACATTTAACATTGATTAATTACCCAATTAAATAAATAAAATGAACTAAGGAGCAAATATGGCCAACAGTTTGGTTTTAAACATTTTGTATGTATCACTAAATATGTCACATGAATGATGTACGCTATTATATAACCTGATCATCGTTGTCAATGGAGAGTTTAAATTAATGAAGGCATTAAATTTCTGCGTATCAGAGGCAGCCACTTCTTCGGAGCCTTTTCTTCATTTATATACTCTTCATTAGCTGTGTAAGAAAAGTGATTGTTGGTATAGTGTATTGTGCATCAAGGGCAGAAAATATGTTTTAGCAGCCCGCGGTGTTTGGTGCATGAACGAGCGTAGCCAGCGAGGGCGCCACGAACTAAGGGCTGCTAAAGCATTTCTGCCTGCGGGGTACACACTTTTTTTCCGGTTACCGATAATATGGTAAAATAAATAAATTGTGAATTTATTTATTAATCTGGATTTCGCAGGCAATCAATTATTCGAAGTGGCAGCGGCAATTTCCTTTAGTTCTGGTGGTGTGAGCACATCACTGCTATCATCGTTGCTGCTAACATCCTTAATTGTAGATTTATTTATAAACGATTGCAGAACACAGGTGATTTGACATTAGTTTGACAAGTATGTCGCCATCTATCGGAACATTTCTGTAACGCTAATCATCACTTGGGATTCTAAACGGGATTTTCGTTCCGCAATTTAGACACGATAAATGAACGTCGAGAACAGGCAGGCGGAAAAGTTCTTTTCATCCCACTGAAAGAGCCGGAAAGATTTTGAAGGCTGGCCCTGACAGCAAGCCTTTTTACTCCATTATAAATTCCCTTTCCATGTAATGTAGCGTAAAAGTTCCACTCGTCCTCGGCTGAACCATCTGAGAAATAATACAGCTTCTTCAAATTTGATAGATGATTTCTTAGCCATTGGATTATTTTTTCTGGAAAGCATGTTGTGTGTTAGAGGGTCTGATATAAATACAGAGCTCAAGTTTTCCTGTTTCTCTATTTCTTTTCTTGGAGTATACAACAACAACAACAAGCCTCATCTTGTAGCACAAACGAATAGTCCTCAGCGAAATCAGATGTTGTTGTTTCTGAGAAAAACATTGATTGTTGTTTTGCAACAAAATCGTGTTTCTTTTTTAAGGTTGTTTAGGTGGCCTCAAAATTCTTGGATAAAATCATCAACAGTTTTGTTGGATGTTTCAAAATTACATCCATCTGCTTACAAGTGATTGATTGTCAATGATTTCCTCGAAACAACCAATTCGAGTTTCTTTAAATTCCTCAATTTTGGGGCAGTAGTCACATTCATTTAGGAAGCATGCCTGTAACGGTGGATTGCACATAACCTTAGCCATACATTCCCTGTAACTCATAAAAGGGCCATCAGAGCCAGGCAATGTCAATCTATTTAACCGACCTTCTAGAAACATAAGCTTCATATTCTAGTATACAGTACAATCATAAGTAGACTGAGTGCCACTGGCACCAGCAACGATACAGTTTTTAGGCCTCAGTTCTGCAAACTTCGAAAAGCCAATTTTCAAATTTTGGTATTTAGTTTTGAAAAGTTTGTAAATTTCAGGCAAATCTTATTTGTAGTTTCAGTATCCTTACCCATGGAGACAATCTTGCCTACTCACTTCATCATTATTATAAAATTCCTTTACCAAAGTCGCTCTTTCAGGAGGTAAGGTTTTCAGGGTAGGGGGCTGTGTATAAAATTAAACATTATTGAGACAAAATACAATTGATTTTAAATAGGAAAACAGATTTTCACACATGACTTGCTACGGACAAAAAAATAATTCCAGTGTGACACGATTAGAAGACCGTCATTATACTTTGCACACAACCATTTTCAAAGTAGAAGCCTCCAGCATAAACAATAGAATACAGGATGCGCCGTAGAAAAAATTTATGCAAAAAATTATTTATTAAAGTCAATATACAAAGATATAAAAAAACTACTATTATATTTCATTCAAGGGATCCTTGCTGAGAACTTTTATTCTATTTAGCCGCCCTGCGCGTTTATCACCTGCTCTATCCTCGTCCTAAAGCTTGAGCAAGCTGTCTTCAACTTGTCGCTGTCCATGGCGGTGAATTCTGCCTCGATAGCGTCTCGGAGAGAGTTGATTTTGGGATGTCTGGACTTGTTAGTTTGTCTCTCAACTACGCCCTATATGTGGTAGTCCAGGGGGTTTACGTCGGGACTGTTTGGAGGCCAGAACTCCTTCGACCAAAACATTCGAATGATCTCTGGAGTCTTTGTTGATTTCTCCCTAACCTGTGTTTTCGTTGCTGGAGTGAAAGAGCCCTTCTCGGACTCCCCTGAGACTGCAAATCTCTTTGCAAAGTCGTATACCGTCGATTTTGGATACCCGAAAAAGTTTATAATTTTGGCCTGGCGCGAAGGCTTTCTGTAATCGCCGTTCTTCTATTGTACTCCATTTTTAGCTTGACGAGCTCGGCCATTTTAAGGTTACGCAAGTGTTACTGACAGAGTTCGGACGATATATATCATCGGATATATATCATGGATATTTATGAAACACACAATACTAAAAAATTCCCCCGTTTCTCAAATATTCCCAGTTGTAGCAATATGAATACTAAGGATTTTGCTCTAATATAAACTAGAGATGGGCGAAATGACTCTTTTTTGTCGAAAAAAGTCGATTCTTGAAGTGACTCACGACTCTGTGAAAAATGAAAAAGTAAGTGTGAGGAAAAAAAAAACAAGAAAAAGGCCCTCACTTTGAAAATTCTTCAATTTAACCCTGAAAACATTGAAGAGCAAAAAAGTCCTTATTTCAAAAAAGTTTCAATTTGATGTCAAATATTTTAACAATTTAAATGTTATTTTTTTACTATCTCGTAAGCAACTGTGTTTGTTTGCAATAAATAAATACAATATAAATAAAGTATGTGCATTATATAATTAATAAGTCATATAAACATTAATAATAATGACCAAGAATAAATATCAAGAAGTTGATATATATCCGATATCAAATATTTATATAAATATCGGATATTTTCCAAACCCTGGTTACTGACATATGTAGCTAACTTCAGCACCAACTAGAGCTTACCTCTGAATTCTAATGTAACGTGAACTTTAAATTCAATTTTGTCTGAATTCTAGCGGCGCACCCTGTAGTTTTTGAGCTAAATGTGTTTAAACATTTCTTAACATTCCAAAAAAAACTGCAGGTTTTGGATTTCTCAAAAATGTATAACTTGAAACACAAATAACAGGAGTATTCAATATTTTTGGTTACATTGATGGGAATACTAACTATTTACCAAATATAAAGCAATTTGAAAACCTTGAGGTAAAAAATTATTTTTTTATGCGTTGATGATTTGATATGGAATGACCCAAAGTAACGTAACAGTGGTGTCACTAAAAATGAGAATTTTGGCATGGAAAACCCTGAAATTTAAATAAAACAGGTAGATATAATGAATCTTAAAAATATTATTAAATGGTGATGATCAGTTCTTAAATTGTGGTAATGGCAAGCTGAGTTGCAGTAGCGTAACTTCAAATTGGGGGCCCCGAGGCAAACCTTTATTTTGGGGCCCCTTTCATGTGTATTTTTTACTTTCGCATGTGATATACGGTTTATCTCAAAATACACTACGTATTTTTAAATGGAACTTTAAACTTTAACAATATGAAAAATATAATTAGAAATGGGCGTTTACTTTTGCTATTTTTGTTTTTATTATTGCCATTTTACACAAATGTTTAGGAAAATAAAAAACTGAACACTTTTAACGAATGTTTATCATAAACTTCTAGATTCGCAAAATTTGCTAATTTCCGGTACATAGTTATAAGGTGTGAGCCACAGAATTTTGTTTCTGAGTTGGCCATGCCTCTTCCGTGCTATTCGTTTTGCAAACAAAGTGATGAATATAATAAATTATGAACTTTCGGCCATAAAATATGCGAATTCATGCGCCCGCCCGTTCAATTGTCACCGAGTTCCCACGTTTTCCGCGACGGTGAAAATTGAACAGTATTAAGCGTCGCCTAACAGTAACTGAATAACGTGTAAGTTATACTTAAATATCAATGTAATTCATGAATTTTTTAAGTAATTTTGGGTTTAGGCCGCATCGACAATTGAACCCAATTATTTATACAAGGTGTATTTGAAATAACGAACAGGCTCGTAAACACAAAGAGATTATATTATTTTTAAACAATATTCGCAATTATTTTGTTTATAACTGTAACAAAAAGCCCTCAATTAATTATTAAAGTTAATGAGTGAATATACGCAACAAGCGCGTAGGAAATTTCGGAGGCAAGAAATCGTATCTCGCGTTTTAAATAAACAAACACACATTCCATGCAGACCTAATTAAATGAGAAAAGCATCGGTTCTCAAAATGTTTAAAAAACCTCGAAAAATTAGGAAAACTCAAAAAATGTTTTTCGAATAAATTTTCACGGAAATGGGTTCACAAATATTTTGTGTATGTGCCCTTAAATGCCTGTTCGTTATTTCAAATACACCCTGTATATGAAACATCTTTATTGACAGACATAATTTTTCTACATTAATTTTTTCATATTTAATTTATGATGAACTGTGAAGGGCTATCTTCCCGTCTCTATCAGTCTTGTCTCGTCCGTTATTCCCTAGTCTGTTGTATGAAATGATGAAATGAATTGATGAAGTATTTGGATAACAATTACAATTCACACAATTATTTATTTTTTTTACTTTCTCCGTTACGAAGTACGAGAAAGTATTGTAATCGTGATTTTTTTTTCAAAAATTTTTTTTACGGAAATATCCGTTTCGGGGTCCCTAGATGCCATTTCAACAATTTCTGGAAATTTTTTTTTTGTGTCTGTGTGTGTGTGTCTGTGCGCGCTGTACCTCAAAAACTAATAGAGCAATTGATATGAAACTTTTAACATCCGTCTTATTTGATAATCTGAAGAACTGAAAAGCTTTTGGTAAAATTTCGTACACCGGAAGTGGGCGTTTACCTCAACTGTTTTTTGTTTTTTGCCAATATTATCTTAAATATGAAAAATATCACAAAAATATTTAAACAAACTTTGAAGACAACAAAGAAATGAACATCTTTTTCATAAAATCATTTTTATTCGAGAAAAAAATTTATTATTTTTTTAATTTTTGGTTTATAATTATAAAACCATAATAGTTAGAGCAAATGTATGTTAATAATAATTGTAGAGAATGCTAAAATGAACAACTTACAAAGAATAAGTTTTTTTTGAATTCCCTTTAGTTTTTGAATAAATTGAGTTTTTATATTTGAAGTATAATTTTTCCATCTTTTATAATTTTGACGTTTTAAACGTCAGTGTCATCCTCTCGATGTGCATTTAAAATATGATTTAAATTGAAAATAAACGATGAAAACGTAAATATAAATGATACCATCATGTCGGAGAAAGTAACATGATGGCCACATCACCATTTTTTTCTTTCTGCATCCCAGCATTGATTCGTTTATTTTCCATCACATTCACACGATTCAAAAGGCATTTTCCCCTAATTACGATACATTTTTCGTTCCGTCAGTCACGACCCGACCTTGGCCCCGTATTAATTCAATTTCACATTAATGCCATAAAGCCATAGTGGAGGAACGACGTTCCGTAATACACCACCGCGTGGCGGTTCGAAATCAATAATACCTCTCCCCATTATTATTATTACTACTACGCCAATATGCACAGAATTTAAGTAAACTCCTCGCCTATTATCCTCTCCTATTCCTCGTCGTCCACCTCCTGCTCCTCGCCCGCAGTTAATAATAATAAGGAGGCCATTATTATCTTTTATTACCAGGCTATTTAATAAACCCGTGTTCGGAACACGCTCGTAAACGATCGCAGCCGCGAAAACGGACGAAATCTTGTGAACAGAGATACGAAATGAATGATTTTAAAAAAATGGTGATGTGGCCATCATGTTACTTTCTCCGACTTGATGGTATCATTTATATTTACGCTTTCATGGTTTATTTCCAATTGAAATCATATTTTAAATGTACATTGAGCGTTGTGTAAACTCGGATGAAAATGACGTTTAAAACGTCAAAATTATGAAAGATGGAAGAATTACACTTCAAATGCAAAAACTCAGTTTACTCAAAAACTAAAGGGATTTCGAAAAAAACTTATTCTTTATAAGTTGTTCATTTTAGCATTCTCTACAATTATTATTAACATAAATTTGCTGTAACTATTATCGTTTTAGAATTATGAACCAAAATTAAAAAAAAAGAAAAATTTTCACGAATAAAAATGATTTTTTGAAAGATGTTTTTAAGGAAAAGATGTTCATTTCTTTGTTGTCTTCAATGTTTGTTTAAATGTTTTTGTGATATTTTTAATATTTAAGAAAATATTGGCAAAAAACAAAAAACTGTTGAGGTAAACACCCACTTCCGGTGTACGAAATTTTACCAAAAGCTTTTTAGTTCTTCGGATTATCAAATAAGACGTATGTTCGAAGTTTCATATCAATTGCTCTGTTAGTTTTTGAGATACAGCGCACACAGACAGACACAGATGGATATTTCCGCAAAAAAAAATGGTGATGTGGCCATCATGTTACTTTCTCCGACTTGATGGTATCATTTATATTTACGCTTTCGTGGTTTATTTTCAATTAAAATCATATTTTAAATGTACATCGAATGTTTCGTAGACTCGGATGAAACTGACGTTTAAAACGTCAAAATTATGAAAGATGGGAAAATTATGCTTCAAATTGAAAAACTCGGTTTACTCAAAAACTAACGAGATTTCGAAAAAAACTTATTCTTTAGAAGTTGTTCATTTTGGGATTTTATACAATTATTATTCATATAAATTTGCTGTAACTATTATCGTTTCATAATTATACACCAAAAATTAAAAAAAAATTAATAAATTTTTTTCTTGAATAGCAATGATTTTATGAAAAATATTTTTAAGCAAAAGATGTTCATTTCTTTGTTGTCTTTAATGTTTGTTTAAATGTTTTTGTGATATTTTTTACATTTAAGAAAATATTGGCAAAAAACCAAAAACAGTTGAGGTAAACACCCACTTCCGGTGTACGAAATTTTACCAAAAGCTTTTCAGTTCTTCAGATTATCAAATAACACGTATGTTCAAAGTTTCATATCAATTGATTTTTTAGTTTTTGAGATACAGCGCACACAGACAGACACACACACACACACACACACAATTTTTTTTTTTCCAGAAATTGTTGAAATGGTATCTAGGGACCCCAAAACGGATATTTCCGCAAAAAAAATTTTTGAAAAAAAAATCACGATCACAATACTTTCTCGTACTTCGTAACGGAGAAAGTAAAAAGAAGTAAAAATACGTGTTCAATAAAAGACGTTGTGGGGCCCACTCGTTCCATTGGAGCACTCGTGCTACAATATACCCTCTTATTAAACTTGTATAATAATGTACTATTTGTTAAATTTTGTTCGCGTTTATCACGTGGTGAAACATTTTTAATTGTTAACAATCCTAAATAATAATGTACCATTATAAAATGGTCTATTTGGCTTTAATAAGAGGCATTGCGTCGTGCTTCAATCCTACTCGTGCCATAATATACCCTCTTATTAAACTTGTATAATAGTGCACTATTATAAAATGGTTAATTTGACAGTTCGTAACAATTGCAATAAATGTTTAAATCGAATAACATTTTGTTCGTTATTTTATTCGTTCGTTTCTTCCGTCGTCCGTAGATCTCTTTCTGATTCGGATAAGGCAGGAATTTGCAGGGGAGGGGCGGAGTGTGCGGTCCGTTTCTTTGGTATTTCCGCTGGCGCTCCGCAGGTCGGTCGGTCTCTGCGCGACTCGATTTTTATTTATTATCAAGTGGGGAATTGGATGTAAACACCATCGATCGCCTTGACCAGGTAGACAAAGGATAAGCTAATAACAATTGAGAGCGGGTTTACGTGACTAAAGAATGCTTCGGATAAACAAAGTGAAATAAATTCATTGCCAGTGATGTTGAAATTGGAATGAGACGTTTTATTAGTAATTCGATACGTGTCGCAAAGTAATGGCTCCAACAATCAACCGTAAAATAAATTCTGTCTCATGTGTAATAATCATCTGAAATTACGTTGCTGAAATAAGCATCCATTGAAATCGCTTAGTTCTCGGTCAGGTGTGCAAAAAAAAATAACTAATCAACAAGAACTTACACTGAAATCACCTTATGGGAGCTTATCGCCGCGCTATTATGACGTTGCTAAGCAAAATAAACATTTCAATGCGATAATTTAATATGGTCGGTTCCTAGCCGTGTGTATGGCTCAGGCCTATGTCGAAAAAAAAATATGGTCGGTAATCATTACATCCAAATGTCATGTTCACGGTTCGGCAATGAAGATGCTCAAGAATCAACAATTTCATTTATCCAGAATCAAGTAGGGGAATTTGATTTTAAAAGCATCTGGTGGACTGAAACCTAGAAATTCGCACACGATTTACAGCTAGACGTCGCGCATAAATTGCAAAAGTTTACATCGCAGTAGGCTATGAAAATAATGTCGAGCAGCCTTCGTAGTTTCATTTAATTAAGCGAACTAAACTGGTTAAACAGTTAACGATTGCCGAACACGCCGACGAGAAGGAAGCACAGCTCCGACTCGAGTTTGTGTTTGTGACGATTACATAAATAATTATTTCAACATAAAAAAAAAAATACACATATTAACAGTTCACATCATTATCTACTTATATTACACACTTTTATTTAGTAATAATTTATTAAAAATCTTGATGGCATTGGATGTACGGAGATGTTTACGTTAATTTTGAAACAATTGTAAACTGTGAAGATGTTTACAATGTTTCTAAAACAATTGCAAATTGTGAAGATGTTAACAATGACAATGTTTCTGAAACAATTGTAAACTGTGAAGATGTTTACTGAGTAAACTACGGAGATGTTTACGATAATTTTGAAACAATTGTAAACTGTGAAGATGTTTACAATGTAAACTGAGAAGATATTTATTAATACTAAATTACAGCTAACCTTTTGGGATTTATGATAACATAAATATTTGGCTAATTTAATTCTAACTTTTAAAAATCACGTCTTCTAAATGACCTCCACCAACTTCAACACATTTTTCAATATTAGATAAAAAGTGGTTCATTACACGGCGTAGCAAACCTTTGTCTATTCCTTCAACTTCTTCACGAATTTTGACTTTTGAGTTCCTCGATTGTACCTGGACGACTCGCAAACACTTTGGCTTTTAAATATCCCCACAGGAAAAAATCGGGGTGCCTCGAAGGCCAAGGCAAACTTCCGAATCGAGAAATGAGTCGTCGGCCATTAAACGTTTCTCGCAGAACCCGCATTGAGTTTCTGGCGGTGTGAGCTGTTGCCCCATCTTGTTGGAATGGTAAGGCATTGTATAGTAATCCTCGTCTATTTAATTCTGGAATGAGGAATGTCTCTAGCATGTTCAGCGCTCGGATGTTGCTGTTACAGCGCGGTTATTTTCATCCTCAAAAAAATATGGACCAATAATACCAAAAGATCCTACTCCACACCAACCAACAACTTTTGGATTATGGAGGTTCTGGGTAAAGATTTTCATTTGACCAGTATCTAAAATTCTGTTTATTAACCATGCCGTTCAAATAAAAATTTGCTTCGTCGCTCATTAAGAGACTGTGAATTGCTCCTTGATGTAAATTCAAAAATTCTTGACAAAAGGCTAACCTTGCTTCCTTATCTTGATTTATAAGTTGCTGTGCCATTTGGTATTTATAGGGATGACATTTTAAATCTCTTTGAAGAATTCGATCTAAGCTTCCCTTTGATATTCCTAGGATAAGGGTTTGTCGATTAGCAGACCTTTTAGGACTTCTCGTAAACGTTCTAACTCGTTCAATATTTTCCGGTGTACGAACTGTTCTTCGACGTCCGGGCTTCTTCAAATTTTGTACAGAACCATTTTGACAGTTCAAACCCTGAGACCACACCGCAAAGGGCCCGTGACTTAACAAAAATTAAATTCGTCGCCAATTTGAATTAAAATTAAGATAAATGAATACTGAATTTAAAAATTTAACTTCCAAAGATGACGCACCTTTGACGCGAGTTCTCACTCCATGTAATGGCACCTTTAAGCTACGCGCACACTTATCGGAATTGGACGGACGGCACGCATCGGCAAAAATTTCTTAACACAGTTGTAAACGAGTCAACGCACATTTATCCGTTCCATGCCGTTGACTCGTTTACAACTGTGTTAAGAAATTTTAGCCGGTGCGTGCCGTCCGTCCGATTCCGATAAGTGTGCGCGTAGCTTTACACGCCGTGTAATGGCACCTTTAGGAAGAGAATATAAAGAATACGCGGCGTGCGTCAACAAAATATCCGCGCCACTGAATTAGGTTATGTGACAGGTGACGCGTGTTCCTGGATTCAAGCAGTTGATTGGCGCGCGCATCAGATCACGTGACTTTGGCGTAGTATTGTCGCTGAAATAATAACGCTATTGGTCCGCACAGGTTAAATTGGTGTACACAATACCACGCGAGTGTCAGTATTTTGAAACATTTTCAATTGTAAATCAAAATATCAAAGCCGAGAATTTACGTAAATCGCGTTCGTTAGAAAAAAGTTAAAAAAAGCGGTGCGACCGCGCCGCGCGCTTTTAACTGTTTAAAAGTCGTAATTAGATTCTCGAAGTAAGTTTTCGCACTTTCTTTCTTGGCCATTCACGTTGGCGGCGCGCGTTGGACCGACAAACGGGTTTCTCGTGTCCCTTTCGCACCTCCATTCGTCTCCGCGGTTTTATTTTCTTTTCACCGTTGAATGGTGTGCACCGAGACAATAGAAGAAGAGGTGTGTTGTGCCGCGGAGGAGAATGCGCGCGACCGTTACGCAACGCGTTCATCAGCTGATCGGGAATTTCCCTCCGGGCGAATGTTTTTTTAAATGATCGCTGAGAATATTTTGCACGAAATCATAATCTATTTTAAGTAATTTTGGATGGCAATTGTTTTTCTATTTTTTCCAATCGTCAAATTGACTACAATTTTTGTTAAACTTTGCTCTTTGATTACATGAAATTACCTTAAAATCCAGTGACGTCTGCATGTGGAATTGCACGAAATCATAATCTGCAATACATTTTGAGTAATTTTTGAAAGTTTCAAGCTGATGGCAATTGTTTTTCAATTTTTTTCCAATCGCCAAACTGACTACAGTTTTTTTAGAACTTTGCTCTTTGATTACATGAAATTACCCTAAAATCAAGTGACGTCTGCATGTGGAATTGCACGAAATCATAATCTGGAATACATTTTGAATAATTTTGGAAAGTTTCAAACTGTTGGCAATTGTTTTTCAATTTTTTTCCAATCGCCAAACTGACTACAGTTTTTTTAGAACTTTGCTCTTTGATTACATGAAATTACCCTAAAATCAAGTGACGTCTGCATGTGGAATTGCACGAAATCATAATCTGCAATACATTTTGAGTAATTTTGGAAAGTTTCAAGCTGATGGCAATTGTTTTTCAATTTTTTTCCAATCGCCAAACTGACTACAGTTTTTTTAGAACTTTGCTCTTTGATTACATGAAATTACCCTAAAATCAAGTGACGTCTGCATGTGGAATTGCACGAAATCATAATCTGCAATACATTTTGAGTAATTTTGGAAAGTTTCAAGCTGATGGCAATTGTTTTTCAATTTTTTTCCAATCGCCAAACTGACTACAGTTTTTTTAGAACTTTGCTCTTTGATTACATGAAATTACCCTAAAATCAAGTGACGTCTGCATGTGGAATTGCACGAAATCATAATCTGCAATACATTTTGAGTAATTTTGGAAAGTTTCAAGCTGATGGCAATTGTTTTTCAATTTTTTTCCAATCGCCAAACTGACTACAGTTTTTTTAGAACTTTGCTCTTTGATTACATGAAATTACCCTAAAATCAAGTGACGTCTGCATGTGGAATTGCACGAAATCATAATCTGCAATACATTTTGAGTAATTTTGGAAAGTTTCAAGCTGATGGCAATTGTTTTTCAATTTTTTTCCAATCGCCAAACTGACTACAGTTTTTTTAGAACTTTGCTCTTTGATTACATGAAATTACCCTAAAATCAAGTGACGTCTGCATGTGGAATTGCACGAAATCATAATCTGCAATACATTTTGAGTAATTTTGGAAAGTTTCAAGCTGATGGCAATTGTTTTTCAATTTTTTTCCAATCGCCAAATTGACTACAATTTTTTTAGAACTTTGCTCTTTGATTACATGAAATCACCTTAAAATCCAGTGACGTCTGAATGTGGAATTGCACGAAATCATAATCTGGAATACATTTTGAATAATTTTGGAAAGTTTCAAACTGTTGGCAATTGTTTTTCAATTTTTTTCCAATCGCCAAATTGACTACAATTTTTTTAGAACTTTGCTCTTTGATTACATGAAATCACCTTAAAATCCAGTGACGTCTGAATGTGGAATTGCACGAAATCATAATCTGCAATACATTTTGAATAATTTTGGAAAGTTTCAAGCTGATGGCAATTGTTTTTCAATTTTTTTCCAATCGCCAAATTGACTACATTTTTTTTAGAACTTTGCTCTTTGATTACATGAAATCACCTTAAAATCCAGTGACGTCTGAATGTGGAATTGCACGAAATCATAATCTGGAATACATTTTGAATAATTTTGGAAAGTTTCAAACTGTTGGCAATTGTTTTTCAATTTTTTTCCAATCGCCAAATTGACTACAATTTTTTTAGAACTTTGCTCTTTGATTGCATGAAATTACTTTAAAATTCAGTGACGTCTGCATGTGGAATTGCACGAAATCATAATCTGGAATACATTTTGAATAATTTTTGAAAGTTTCAAGTCGATGGCAATTGTTTTTCAATTTTTTTCCAATCGCCAAATTGACTACAATTTTTTTAGAACTTTGCTCTTTGATTACATGAAATCACCTTAAAATCCAGTGACGTCTGAATGTGGAATTGCACGAAATCATAATCTGGAATACATTTTGAATAATTTTGGAAAGTTTCAAACTGTTGGCAATTGTTTTTCAATTTTTTTCCAATCGCCAAATTGACTACAATTTTTTTAGAACTTTGCTCTTTGATTACATGAAATCACCTTAAAATCCAGTGACGTCTGAATGTGGAATTGCACGAAATCATAATCTGCAATACATTTTGAATAATTTTGGAAAGTTTCAAGCTGATGGCAATTGTTTTTCAATTTTTTTCCAATCGCCAAATTTACTACAATTTTTTCAGAATTTTGCTCTTTGATTACATGAAATTACCCTAAAATCAAGTGACGTCTGCATGTGGAATTGCACGAAATCATAATCTGGAATACATTTTGAATAATTTTGGAAAGTTTCAAGCTGATGGCAATTGTTTTTCAATTTTTTTCCAATCGCCAAATTGACTACAATTTTTTTTAGAACTTTGCTCTTTGATTGCATGAAATTACCATAAAATCCAGTGACGTCTGCATGTGGAATTGCACGAAATCATAATCTGGGATACATTTTGGATAATTTTGGAAAGTTTCAAGCTGATGGCAATTGTTTTTCTATTTTTTTCCAACCGTCAAATTGACTACAATTTTTTTGGAACTTTGCTCTTTGATTGCATGAAATTACTTTAAAATCTAGTGACGTCTGCATGTGGAATTGCACGAAATCATAATCTGTAATACATTTTGAGTAATTTTGGAAAGTTTCAAGCTGATGGCAATTGTTTTTCAATTTTTTTCCAATCGCCAAACTGACTACAGTTTTTTTAGAACTTTGCTCTTTGATTACATGAAATTACCCTAAAATCAAGTGACGTCTGCATGTGGAATTGCACGAAATCATAATCTGGAATACATTTTGAATAATTTTGGAAAGTTTCAAACTGTTGGCAATTGTTTTTCAATTTTTTTCCAATCGCCAAATTTACTACAATTTTTTCAGAATTTTGCTCTTTGATTACATGAAATTACCCTAAAATCAAGTGACGTCTGCATGTGGAATTGCACGAAATCATAATCTGGAATACATTTTGAATAATTTTGGAAAGTTTCAAACTGTTGGCAATTGTTTTTCAATTTTTTTCCAATCGCCAAATTTACTACAATTTTTTCAGAATTTTGCTCTTTGATTACATGAAATTACCCTAAAATCTAGTGACGTCTGCATGTGGAATTGCACGAAATCATAATCTGGAATACATTTTGAATAATTTTGGAAAGTTTCAAACTGTTGGCAATTGTTTTTCAATTTTTTTCCAATCGCCAAATTTACTACAATTTTTTCAGAATTTTGCTCTTTGATTGCATGAAATTACCCTAAAATCAAGTGACGTCTGCATGTGGAATTGCACGAAATCATAATCTGTAATACATTTTGAGTAATTTTGGAAAGTTTCAAGCTGATGGCAATTGTTTTTCAATTTTTTTCCAATCGCCAAATTGACTACAATTTTTTTAGAACTTTGCTCTTTGATTGCATGAAATTACTTTAAAATTCAGTGACGTCTGCATGTGGAATTGCATAAAATCATAATCTGGAATACATTTTGAATAATTTTGGAAAGTTTAAAGCTGATGGCAATTGTTTTTCAATTTTTTTCCAATCGCCAAATTGACTACATTTTTTTTAGAACTTTGCTCTTTGATTGCATGAAATTACTTTAAAATCTAGTGACGTCTGCATGTGGAATTGCACGAAATCATAATCTGTAATACATTTTGAGTAATTTTGGAAAGTTTCAAGCTGATGGCAATTGTTTTTCAATTTTTTTCCAATCGCCAAACTGACTACAGTTTTTTTAGAACTTTGCTCTTTGATTACATGAAATTACCCTAAAATCAAGTGACGTCTGCATGTGGAATTGCACGAAATCATAATCTGGAATACATTTTGAATAATTTTGGAAAGTTTCAAGCTGATGGCAATTGTTTTTCAATTTTTTTCCAATCGCCAAATTGACTACAATTTTTTTAGAACTTTGCTCTTTGATTGCATGAAATTACTTTAAAATCTAGTGACGTCTGCATGTGGAATTGCACGAAATCATAATCTGGAATACATTTTGGATAATTTTGGAAAGTTTCAAGCTGATGGCAATTGTTTTTCAATTTTTTTCCAATCGCCAAATTGACTACAATTTTTTTAGAACTTTTCTCTTTGATTACATGAAATTACCTTAAGATCCAGTGACGTTTGCATGTGGAATTGCACGAAATCATAATCTGGAATGCATTTTGAATAATTTTGGAAAGTTTCAAGCTGATGGCAATTGTTTTTTTCCAATCGTCAAATTGACTACAATTTTTTTAGAACTTTGCACTCTGATTAATTACATGCAATTATTAGTGTAGTATTAACTAGTGAAGCTGAAGGTCGTTCTCTTGTATCCTTGTATACATTTTAGATGATTATAATTTTGTGTCCTTCCAATGACATATTATAATCTCTGATATAATCGTATTTATGAAACACGAGAAATCACTTTGGCAATGCGTGCGTGTGTGTGTGTGTGTATTGTGTATGTGTGAGAGAGAAAGTGTCCGCTTTCACAATTTTAGAATGCGAATATTCGCCGCAAATTTCCGCGTTCCCCGCCGTGTGGGTACCGGTGCCAAAATGTATGCCCAATTAAAAAGAAACAGGCTAAAAACAATGGACACGTTTTGAATGTCCGTTAACATTGTTGAACATGTAAAAAGGATTCTTGTTACATTGTCACTCTCGCAGTGAGTTTATAAAATTGGAGTAACGTAATTCTGTAAACAAATTAAAGAGTGTGACTGGTAATAATAATAATAATAGTACTGTTTATTTATGATGTATGTAAAACATTGTTAAACGTGTAAAAAGAATAATTGTCGTATAAAATTGGAATAACGGGGGAAGTAGCATGTTCCATGCACGAATTCCAGACTGTGACGTTGGTAATAATTATAATAATAATAATAATTTCTGTGTGTATAAAATAACGCACAAACATGTGACGTTGGTAATGATAATAATAATAATAATACTGTTTATTTCTGGTGTATGTAAAATACAGCACAAACATGGAAACATGTTAATTATGTAAAGCGAAATAGCGTATCGAATTAGATATGGAAATAAAAATGTTATTTATGAACAAGTGTTTCAAGTTTTACAACTTTTTTTTTAAACATGGAACTGAACAAGTGTTGTAATTCTAATAACCCTGTGAAGTACCGGTTCTATGAAGAAGTATTGATTTCTTAATAAAAGCACTTTTACTTTGTTCTGTAATTAAGCCGAGTTGCCGAAACGTAAGGTCACCAAAATATGTATGATTGTAATACAATTGACATTGAGGATATAAAGGTTTCAATAGGTAGAGCCATCCCAAAATGTCGTGGCACCTGGGAGTAAAGTTTGCGCGGAGTCAGAGAACGCGATATTAAATTTACGCGTGGTCGCATCACCGAATTGAAGATGAATCATCACTTCTCGGCGACCGATACCGTGTCCACATATTTACATTATGTTCACTCGGCGACGCTCGCTAAATAATTGGGAAATTTGAAATTTAAGACGTTCACTGGGCAATGTGTCACGACGTTTTGGGACGGCTATACAACTGTTTTGTTTGTTTGTATGGTTTGGTAGTTTTGATGTCTTGACAACCCAGTCTGGCTCTTCATTAATCCACATCAGTTCACTCAGGCCCCGTCACCCATGACTTTAGATTTTGATGATTTTTTTTTTCGGCATGGCAAAATTATAAACCCACGGAAAATATTGTTAGCCTTAGTCAAGTATTTTTTTTTAATTTAGGCATGAGCCATTCAGTCACGACCAGGTTATTATTATTTTATGTATTTAATTTGGGATGAGTAAATGAACAAATGAATATATGAATAATGTCAGACGTATACACGACAACCACGGACCCGAGCGAATACTTCTCGATCTCCGAAAAATCTTTCGGCCGGGCTGGGATTCGAACCCACACGGCACGCGGGTCGCCTCCTTAGTCAAGTACTTTTCAAGATATGCAAGTTGAAAGTTTATGGGGAAAAGGTGTTTTTCCGTTCTTTTGACTCCGCGGCAGTCTTGCAGGTAGTAAAAAAAAAAAATAAGCTATGAATATTTTGATGCCAAATTTATACCATTCATTCCGAGAAATATGCAGATACTGTAAAATACAGTTTTAATGTGTTGTAATACTTTGAATCATAATAAAAAAATATAACTAAATATACTTTCAAAATTTTGATGATTTCTTCAAAATTAAATAGAAAGTTGAGGCAGTGGAGTTACCAAGCCAACTTTTTTTAGTGTAGCTAAAAGTATGATCTAACAGAATGTGAAATAAAATCAATTGGATTTGGGTGGGTGACATTTAATTTTTATTGGGTGAATTGATGTGGAATGACTCTTAACTCAATATTAACCTTTGCTATAATTAACTATTTTGCTATTTGTTTAAACCACACGACTTCATAAAACAGTCCTTTCGACACTGGCGCAACAACCATCATCATCATCCTCATCACCATTGCATTTCTAGCGCTTCTGAATTGTTGTTGATGAACTCCGGCGATGTCTGCCTGTCCGAGCTTTTATTTTACGGGCGGCCGTAAATCGTGTGATTTGGTGAAAATGGAAAATGGGAAAAGCCGTGGGGGAAAACATGCAGTGGGTAGAGAGGATGGGGGAGGGTCCGGGGGGTAAAAGGGGATCATCATCATGAAGGGCTTTTATGAAGCCCGTACGTCTGTCCCGTCTTTATGTCTGTTTTTCCCTTTGCCGTTGCTGCACGTGTCTGCTCTGCTCTGCTCTCTGTGTGTATGTATGTATGTGTGTTTCTGTGTGGTGTTTAATGTGCGCGTGCCCGGTTCGATATTTTCCAACTCCTGGCCCGACGAAACTGTGTCAATGTTTAGGTGCTAAGGTCGTTTTTGTGTCGGCAACATGAATTATCCACTTGTTGTAATTTTGTTATGTTTAGAAGGGAATTGGGTAGTTTAAGATTGTTATTAGTGAGGAAGAGTTATAACAGATGTAATCCTTTGTTTGCCTTTCCTAGACTACGATCTTTATTCGTTCTTACATTAATATATAGACATAATATATTTTTAGGCCTTTCCTAGATATATTACAAGAAATGTATTTGTGGTGTGGTGGATCTCTGGATGCAGTCGGTGCGGGTTTGAATCGCTCTTATAACGAAAGATGGCCGTGCGAATGCATGGATGTTGGTGTTCATAATAACAGATGTTTGGATAAATTTGTTCGCCTTTCCTAAATATATTTCTGGTGTGGTGGATCTCTGAAACTAATCGGTGCGGGTCCTTGGATGTTTAGATGTCTGTTCGTATCATATTTATATACTAAAGTTTATAACGGTTGGTCGTGGCTGATTGCCCTGGCTGGGCTAAGCAAGTTTCCTATCTCAACTTGAATTCCTATCAACCTAAGTGGGCCATAGGGATTTACATGTAAAATTTAAAATGTGTTATTATTGGCTCCCCTAATTATTTGACAGCATCGGTCTTCTTACATTATTTTTAAAGCTTTTTTAGCTGAATGATTTGGTACCTTACTCAATAGTTTCTGCAGAGGATTTACCGAGATATTTGCAAAAAACTTTACAATCATGTTGAAACAAAAATAAAGGTTTGCCATGAAATCATAATGGCCGATATTTAATTTTGTTCTAAAAAGTGACGGTAGATGTCACATTACGTTTACAACCGACGGTGTAAGTATTTTAACCCTTTGGGTCCCAGGGGTCGTTGGAAACACATGGTCTAAAAACGCCACACAGCGCAATAGGGCTTGTCTTTATCAAGTGTGAAAAGGCCCGACGACAAAAATCTCAACATCGCGATCGCGCTGCTCGAGACTCGAAGGGTTAATTACATGGTTTTACTCAGGTACTATTTAAAACGTGTACGTGATTTGTTTAGAGTAGAATTTCCGGAGAACAGGAAAAATTAATAATTACTAACTTACTTTCTACATTTGAAATGTGTTGGCTCCCTTAATTGTTTTATAGCATCGGTATACTCACATTATTTTTAATACTTATTGAATAGCATTTTTGTCGGGTATTGCCTTCTCTAGATCTTCTAATCTTCTACACTAAACCAATCACGTACAACATTTAAAACCATTTAATTATAAATACTTTTTCTTGTGTAGAATACAGGCCGGTTGTTAATCAACAAATGCGACAGCAACTGTCACTTTTTAGAACAAAATGAAATATCGGCCATTATGATTTCATGGCAAACCTTTATTTTAAATTCAAAGTGATTGTAAAGTTTTTTGCAAATATCTCGGTAAATACTCTGCAGAAACTGTAAGGTACCAAATTATTTAGTATAAAAAGCTTTAAAAATAATATATGAAGACCGGTGCTGTCAAATAATTAGGGAAGCCAATATTAACACATTTCAAATTTTACATGTAAATCTCTATAGCCCGCTTGTGTCTTGTATAGGGAAACAAATCTGTATTTGATTTCTTCTATCGGATGTTCGATATTATCACAGTTGTAATGAACTTATCGATTCCAGCTCGGAATAATTAAATGTTGGAACCAACCAAACCACTCCCTTGGGTTTTTGTTCCCCGGGACGCTTGATGTCCTCCAATATTCCTTTTTCCGTTCATCTTCACCTGTACAATCAATTGGAGAAGTTCGTATTTGGGACCTATACATTATGTGCCACAGGTTTTTGAAGCTTTCTCCTTTGTATGGTGTAACTGTAGATAATTTAGCATTTTATTTAGGACTTCGACATTAGTACAGTAGCACCACAAAGGCTTGCAATTTGTTCAGTGCTTCTAATTTTTCATTTTATTTAGAACTTCGGTATTAGTGATTGGGGATACGCCACATCCTACGGTAGCACCAAATTTTAAAGGCTTGCAATTTGTTCAGTGTTTCTGCTTGAGAGCCCTTCTTTCAACTCTATAAAATAACGCAGAAAATACCCAACAACGCAACATTCTCAATCTGAGCCTTAGATTAATATCTCGATTATTGAATAGTCTGTCTTATTTTCATAAAAAATCGATCTCGCCACTTCATATTTCTATTTATTTTGTAATTTATAGTTCTTCTGCATTAATACTGTTGATGGCATATAGGTTACAGCTGTACAAATCAACTGACTCCTTATAAATATGAATTATCGACAACTAAGGCCAGATCACCAATAATCTCGACAACTTCGCCATAACTGCCAGTAAAAAACTCGACTCAGTTTTGGGGAAACATGTCTACCGTTTTGGACGATAGATGTCGCCGTGTTGTTATTTTAATTTACAAGTTCACCATAGGTGTACATACGTATCCAGTGTTGCCAAGTCGGCGGAAAATCCGCTAGATCAGGCGGATTTTGAATCCGAATTGCGGAATAATTTTCGTTTTAGCGGCTGGCGGATTTTCTAACGGAATTATGTTGAATCATTGAGAAAACTAGAGTAATTCAATTTAAATTTAAACTTTATCAAAACACCTATTTTACAAGAGAAAGAGCAGAAACTTAAAACATTAACTTAAAAAAAATTCACAACCTACGGAAAAATGAACACATTTTCAATCAAAAATTAAAGCTAGTTTCTGTGAATATGTTGAACTATTTGAAGAACTCTTCTCATATCAAAACTTATTATCTATTCGATTTTTGTTTTGTTTAAGTGTTCAACAACTTACAATATTAATTTTCAAAAATTCATAACTTACGGAAAAAGTGACACATTTAAAAAAATATAGTTAGTTTTAAAGGTAGATGTTTTATGAATGTAATTAAAAAAAAAAGATTTTTTTTGTTCAAGTGTTCAACAACTTTAAATATGAATTTTCAAAAAACGTTTTTATTTAAGTGTTAAAATATTAATCTACAAAAATTCATAACTCACGCAAACAAAAACAAAACTCAAAGTTAATAAACGTATTATAATTGCATTAGAGTTTTCAAGGAATTCAATCATATCAGTATTTTTTTTTCTATTTTTTCTTTGTTCAAATATTCGACAAACTTAAAAAAATCATTTTTTTTTAAATTTATAACCCGCGCAAAAATCAAAGTTGATTCTAAAGGCAGATGTTCTGCGAATATACTTACTAACATTTTTGAGAAATTCTATCATATCAGTATTTTTTTAAGTTCGGCAACTTCAAATCTTAATTTTCACCCAAAAATGAACACATTTTCAAAAATCAAAGATGATTTTAAAGGTAGCCGTTCTGTGGGTGTATTAAATTGTTTGAGGAACTCAATTTTGTTTTCGATTTTTATTTTGTTTAAGTGTTTGACAACTTAAAATATTAATCTACAAAAATTCATAATTCACGCAAAAATAGACGCATTTTCAAAACTAAAAGTTCATTTTAAGGGTAAATGTAAAAAAATTCACAACTCACGGAAAAATGAACATATTTTCAATCAAAAATTAAAGCTAGTTTCTGTGAATATGTTGAACTATTTGAAGAACTCTTCTCATATTAAAACTTATTATCTATTCGATTTTTGTTTTGTTTAACAACTTACAATATTAATTTTCAAAAATTCATAATTCATTCATAAATTGCATTAGAGTTTTGAAGGAATTAAATTATATCAATATTATTTTTTTTTCTATTTCTTCATTGTTCAAATATTCGACAAACTTAAAAAAAAATCATTTTTTTTAATTTGTTACTCACGCAAAAATAGAAACATTTTCAAAAATCGAAGATAATTCCAAAGGCAGATGTTTTGTGAATATGCTAGAATTTTTAATGAATTCTTTCATACCAGATTTTTTTTCGTTCAACTTAAAAGGATAATTTTCAAAAATTCATAACACAAAAACATTTTTTTCTTTGTTCAAGTCTTTAACAATTTAAAATATTAATTTTCAAAAATTCATAACTCACGCGGAAAATGACTCATTAAAAAAAATCAAAGCCATTTTTGCATCAGAGTTTTTAAATAATTCAATCATGTCGATATTTTTTTTTCTATTTTTTCTTTAGATAAAGAATTCATTTAAAAAAAAATTATAACTCGCGTAGATATTGACACATTTTCAAAAATCAAAGTTTAAGTTAAAGGTAGACATATCTTGTGTATATACTAAACATTTTGAGCAATAATAATAATAATAATAATAATGTTTATTTACGGAAAAATCCATTTTATAAAGATTTAAAAAAATTAAAGTAATATAAAAAATATAACCTTAAAACTAATTTTAAACTGTCGGCGCACATACATACAAATATATACATAAACTCATAAATTTATTTACAATGTCTAATATTTTTTAGATGCGACATAAACTGCACATGAGTATTATGAAATAAATTTCCATCATATAAGAATTTATTTCCTTTAGATTTTGTTTGTTCACTTGTTCGAAAACTCAAAACATTGATTTTCAAAAATTGATAATTCGGAGAAATTGGCATACTCCCAAAAATTTACGTTAGTTTTAAAGGCAGTAGAGATTTCAAAAATGTTGTGAGATTCTATTATATCACTATTAATTTTTTTTAGATTTTTTTTTGTTCGTCTTCAACAACTGAAAATATTAATTTTCAAAAGTTCATAACTCACGTAAAAGTTGACTCAGATTCAAAAATCAAAGTTGATTTGAGTTTTTAAGGAATTCAATCATATCGATATGATTTTTTTTTCTAGTTTTTTCTTGTTCAAATATTCGACCACTTAAAAAATTCATTTTTAAAAATTCCCAACTCACGCGGAAATTTGCACATTTTCAAAAATCAAAGTTTACATTAAAGGTAGATATCTTGTGAATATATTAAAAATTCTGAGCAATTCCATCACATAAGTATTTTTTTTAAGTTTGTTCAACTGTTACAGGGTAAATGTATTATGATTGCATTAGAGTTTTTAAGGAATTAAATTATATCAATATTATTTTTTTCTATTTATTTGTTGTTCAAATATTCAACAAACTTAAAAAAAAACATTTTTTTTAAATTTGTAACTCACGCAAAAATTTCAAAAATCGAAGATAATTCCAAAGGCAGATGTTTTGTGAATATACTAGAATTTTTAATGAATTCGATCATACCAGAACTTTTTTCGTTCAACTTAAAAGGATAATTTTCAAAAATTCATAACACAAGTCTTCAACAATTTAAAACATTAATTTTCAAAAATTCATAGCTCATGGAGAAATTGGCAAATTTTCAAAGATTTAAGTTAGTTTTAAGATACGTGTTTCGTAAAAATTTTAAAACATTTGTGGAATTCTATTATATCACTATTTATTTCTTTTAGATTTTTTTGTTTGCCTAAAATATTAACCTGTTTTTTCCCGAATTACTTTTATTCTAATTTACTGGTATTGGTTAAAAACTAATGATTAAAGCATAATGTAATAATACATCTAGTTTTTTTTTAAGGCACCTGTGTGTAGAATAAGTGCACAACGCAAAAAAACTCGTGCGACCACACGTTTTCCTATAATTCGGGAATAAATCTAATGTTCCATTTTTGGAACACCGGGAAAAAACGGGTTAATTCATTAATAAAGATTCATTCAATTTAAAAAAAAAAATCAATCATATCTGTATTTCTTCGGATTATTTCATTGTTCTATCTAATATTCAACCTTAATTCGTACGCAAAACGTTAAATTCAACTGTTTAAATATAAGATAGAGTTATTTCGTACTTTATATTTTCATATTTTCTGGCGGAATTCTAGTGGAATTAGGTTGGCTATCTGGCGAAAATATTATGGGATCAAATGGCAACGCTGTACGTATCACATGATCGAATCAGATCAGGACTGTCCAACGTTTCGGACAATAGATGTCGCCGTGTTGGCGTCTTAATTTGTAAGTCCACCTTCGAAGTATATACATATCACATGATCGAATCAGATCGGAGCTGTTTAAGTAGATTGCCAGAACCGCATTTGATTCGACCACCTGTATCTACAGATGTACAACATTGTGAAATTACAATTTCCTTTTTTTTAATAAAGCCATTACCTTTTAAAAGCATGCCATCGAGTGCATCACGCATACAATTTCAAACCTCCCCCTCTCGCCCCCCTTTTTAAAGAACTTGCCATGTTTGCTTGTACGTGCGTGCGTGTGTGTGTGTGTGTGTGTTATCGCGTTACGACACCATGGAATCGATTTACTACTGCTGCCACACAGCCGTCCCGTTACATCTGGCGTGGCATTATGGGAATTGTAAACGAATTGCGGACCATTAAAATTGAGCGGTGGCACTCTACATATTATAATAAACTTTAGAACGTCATTAGTCTTAATAATGTTATTCCGTTCGTTTCTTCTGGTCGAACGAATGTAAAAAAAAATTGTCTTTGGTTTATCTTTAAAAATTTTGAAACTGTAGTGCTCAATTTCATTAATATTGCCAATTAATAATAATAATAATAATAATATTTATTGACGTAAAATACTTTTTAACACTAATACATTAAATATACAATTTCAGTGAAGGTATTCTATATGACATATATCACATATTTCTAAGTAGACTAAATTAAATTGCTCCCTACGTATCTTTAATATTTTTGTGGCGTCGGCTTCAACGTAAGTTGTTGACGAATGCTGGCATCTCCTCTCGTACACAAGATACATAATAAAGTTTAGAACGTCATTAGCATTAATAAAATCTTGTTGTGTTCTTTTCTTTTGGTCGAATCAATGTAACTTCTAAGTTGTTGACGGATGTTGGCCTCTCCTCTCCGTACACAAGCTTGTTTAGCAATTTGCCGGATTGTAATAATTGGTGCTAATATCTTCTGTTCATTTGATTCGCTATTGTTGAATAGAGTGACGCTAGTTTTGAAAATTAAAAACTTTGAAAATACTATTTGTGATTGTAAAATGTTGCTATAGGTATTAATTTTTGATACTCTCTGTAAACTCCTGTTCCGTCTATGAGTTATCATTGAACGGCAAACGATCAATACTAATCAAAATCATTCGTTCGGTGTACAAAATAGTTATATTGTAGTAATGAAGTTATAAGTAGAGCTTAATACTAAATATTAAATTGAAAGAAAGAGAAGTAAATAGTTAAGTCATTGGCCATCTTTATACGCGTTTCGAGATTTATCCCCCATTGGTACAGCTTAGATTTGAACTTGCTATTAAATGATCTTTATTCTTCGTGACATTTATGTAGAATATAATAATTTTGTTTCCAAAAAGGTTATCAACCAACTGCCATATACAGTGCGAGTCTCTAACTTGGAATACATTCAGTAAATCAAACAAAGTTTATTTTTCGGAAATATGCTCGGACACGTCGATTAGTATTTTAAATTGCGCTCTTTTTGTTGTAATAAAATTTTATACAGCGTGTCCCAAATTTGAGATATGACGTCATCGACTATTTTTTTTAATAGCAACCCTAATTTTTTTATCACTATTTTTAAAGAGTATATCAAGTTACATATGTGTGCCAAATTTCAAATTTTTATTTCCTGTCATTTAGAAGATATTTAACAAACAGTATCAAATTTGAAAAATGAATTCAACTTAATAGTCTTTCTTCAATAAATGCTCAAAATGTTGTCCATTTTCCAACTGACAATACCCTAAACGGAACTGAAACTCGTTTTGAACATTTCTAATTACTTCGGGGGAAATTAGTCTACACTCCTGTCTTATTCGTTCTTTCAACTCCTCAAGATTTGGCGGTTTGGTCTTAAAAACTTTGCTTTTCAAGTACCCCCATAAGAAAAAGTCCATAGGTGTTAAATCCGGAGACCTGGGTGGCCATTCAACTGGTCCTCTTCTGCCAATCCATCTTTGTGGAAATACATTATCCAGGTACTCACGGACACGCCTTGCAAAATGAGGAGGCGCACCGTCCTGTTGAAACCAGGTGTTTCTATTCGGGACGTCAGCTTCTACAGGGCAAGGAAACAAAATAGCCAAACTCGGAATTATCTCTTCCTCCAAGAATTGTAAATACCCCGCTCCATTGAGATTATTTGGAAAGAAAATTGGTCCTAAAATTCGATCACCAACAATCCCTGCCCAAACATTAACTTTTTCTGGATATTGAGTGTGGCCTTCCCTCATCCAGTGTGGGTTCTTGTCTGCCCAATAACGGCAATTTTGACGATTTACCTCACCATTTAACATAAACGTTGATTCTTCGGAAAACAATATATTTTCTATTTTTAGAACATTTCTATCTAGTAGATCCATCATTTTTTCGCAAAACTGAAGTCTTCTATCCGGATCATCTTCAGTGAGTTCCTGGAGGTTTGTCATTTTATAAGGATGAAATGTTTGCTCTCTAAGGATTCTTGACACTGAAGACTGGCTAATTTTGAGTTCCCTAGCCATCTGCCTAGAGACATGATGATTTTCCTGAACAGAGAGAAGTACATCAATTTTGACCTCTTCACTCAGCGCATTCTGACGATGATTATTCGTTTTTCTTAAATGCCCATTTTCCCGAAACTGACTTTCAATCTTGCTTACGGTACTTTGAGATATGGCTGGTAAGTCAGGATACTTCTCTCTAAATAAATAAATAACTTCATTTTGTGTTCTTGTCTTATCTCCATAGCCAATCATCATTAAAATTTCGATTTTGTGGGTTTCAGTTAAGTACGGCATGTTAGTATAATTTTTCGACCAACGGTGAACAACAGTCAACACAACAATGGAACGACTAATACTCTCCTCACTCGAATATGCGTGGAATGCGATGCTACACTTCTTACTTGTTTTTATAACTAAACGTCAAAATGATAAACGTCAGTTTGAAAAAAAAAAAATGACAAACCAGCACGTTTTGGCATTCTACTTTTAAAATGCATAAAAATTCGATTAAGGTGACTTGATTTCTTCATTCTACAAATTTGATAATGTTTGTTAAATATCTTCTAAATGACAGGGAAAAAAATTTGAAATTTGGCACACATGTGTAACTTGATATACTCTTTAAGAATAGTGATAAAAAAATTAGGGTTGCTATTAAAAAAAATAGTCAATGACGTCATATCTCAAATTTGGGACACGCTGTATAAAATTTTATTACATCATAAAGAGCGCAATTTAAAATACTAATCGGTGTGTCTGAGCATATTTCCGAAGAATAAACATTCTTTGATTTACTGAATTTATTCCAAGTTGGAGACTCGCACTGTATAATTGATATAATTTTTCATGAAGTGGTAATTTTTATTCAATGCAATTTAAGGTTACATATTGAAAAAAAAAATGGGGACTGTACCTAAAAATACGTTTCCGGCACGTTCCTCTTTTTGTTTCTTACGCCCGTCTTGAAATCATGATCATTTCCTTTACTCTCTCTCTACTCATCCTCTTCCTGTTTCTGTGCCCTGTAAAAAAAAAAATGTTGGGAAAAAATGTTACACAACTCTGGAAACACCCTTGCCTTTCCGCGAACAAAACATCTACGCGCTGTGGGCGTTCGCGGGGATTATGATCATTACATCCTTCGTTTTACCTGAAGGGAGCCCTTCACGGCCTTCTCTTACTACAAAGCGACCACAACAGTCTGCCCTCGGGCAATGATAATCCTTAAGCGGAAAGTGAGAGTACACACAAAATGTCATTAACATTAAAATGGATAATTATTTGTGGTTAAAATACTGTAAGAATAGAGACAATTAACAAGTGTTTAATGGAGTTAGATAAAGAGTAAAGGTTTTAAAAGAGCCCTTGTACGATTAACCACGTATTTTAAAGAATAAGGAAATGTACTTTGATTACACAGGGACAATTCCATGGCATGCCACTATTTTTTTATAAAATCACATTACTTTTTACTTTCTCCGTTACGAAGTACGAGAAAATATTGTGATTGTGATTTTTTTTCAAAATTTTTTTTGCGGAAATATCCGTTTTGGGGTCCCTAGATACCATTTCAACAATTTCTGAAAAAAAAATGTTTGTGTCTGTGCGTGTGTGTGTGTGTGTGTCTGTCTGTGTACGCTGTATCTCAAAAACTAACAGAACAATTGATATGAAACTTTGAACATACGTCTTATTTGATAATCCGAAGAACTGAAAAGCTTTTGGTAAAATTTCGTACAACGGAACTGTTTTTTGTTTTTTGCCAATATTTTCTTAAATATGAAAAATATCACAAAAACATTTAAACAAACATTGAAGAAAACAAAGAAATGAACATCCTTTGCTTAAAAATAGTTTTCATAAAATCATTGCTATTCGACAAAAAAATTTATTAATTTTTTTTTAAATTTTTGTTTTATAATTATGAAATTATAATAGTTACAGCAAATTGATGTGAATAATAATTGTAGAGAATGCCAAAATGAACAACTTCTAAAGAATAAGTTTTTTCCGAAATCTCGTTAGTTTTTGAGTAAACCGAGTTTTTAAATTTGAAGTATAATTTTTCCATCTTTCATAACTTTGACATTTTAAACGTCAGTTTCATCCGAGTTTACGCAACGCTCGATGTACATTTAAAATATGATTTCAATTGAAAAGAAACCATGAAAGCGTAAATATAAATGATATTATCTTGTCGGAGAAAGTAACATGATGGCCACATCACCATTTTTTTTTTCATTATTTCAACTTAGAGAAACGTGACGCTTTCAAGTGTGAACATTAATAAATTCAAAAATTTTCCCTCTACAAAAAAGTTAAATACATTTTGTCTCTAAAATAAGCCAATATTTGAACACTAAGGCGGGTTAATTTTTTCTCAAAGAGTGAGTCTAATTTTTTTCTGGAGGAAAATTAATTTGAATTGAAGATTTTACTGCAGCTGATGGTAATATTTATTTGAATCCCACTGCATGATTTCTGCAGAGGATTTACCGAGATATTTGCAAAAAGCTTGACAATTATTTTGAATTAAAAACAAGGGTTTGCCATGAAATTATAATGGCGGATATTAAATTTTGTTCTAAAAAGTGACGTTTGCTGTCGCATTACGATTTACAATCGGCCGTGTTTTCTACACAAGAATAAGTATTTATGATTAGAATGTTTTACTCGGGCACTATTTAAAAAGTGCCCGTGCATTTTAGGAGGAGGTGATATCCAGCAAAATTACAATGTAATGAATAATTACTACTTTACTTTCTAAATTTAAAATGTGTTACAATCGGCTCCCTTAATTATTTTATAAAATCGGTCTACTTACATTATTTTTAATACTCATTGAATAGTACTGCCTTCTTCGAAAATTTAACACAAATCACTTACACTTCTTAAATAATACCCGAGTGAAACCATTTACTTATAAATACTTTGTTTTGTGTGGAATACACGGCCGGTTGTTAATCAACAAATGCGACAGCAACTTTTTAGAACAAAATGAAATGTCGGCCATTATGATTTCATGGCAAAGCTTTATTTTTAATACAAAGTTTTTTGCAAATATCTCGGTAAATACTCTTCGGCAGAAACCATTGAGTAAGGCACCAAATGATTCAGCTTAAAAAGCTTTAAAAATAATGTAGGAACCGATGCTGTCAAATAATTAGGGGAGCCAATATTAACACATTTAAAATTTTACATGTAAATCCCTATGGCCTGCTTCTCAATTCAAGTCAATCGAAGAATATCTTGACCACAAGAAGGATAGAAATTTTGATATACTTTGATTGGCTGTATAATCAATTAAAGCACATTTCTTTAATCTTCAAATCAAATCAAATCATATATTTATTCGTGTTAGTAGATAATACATCTTTACACAAGTCAACAAATTCAAATACACATGTATAACATAATAAAGATACTAAAAATTACATACATTATTTATATATACAGTGCGTTTTTTTTTTATAGATGCACCATAGAGATTTACATGTTAAAATTTGTATGCCTGTTAATGGTTTTCCTATAGCGAATTTCAGAATAATTTTTGGTATGCTGGAAGTTTGCATTGTCTTTAACAACTTCTTATAGTTTTTATAATAAAAAAATCGTAAATTTTAAAGAAATTCAAGAAAATATTTGTTTTAAAATATGATTTTATTTTTATCAGTAGGCGTGTTTGTTGTCGATTGAGAACAAACAACTGCCATAGTTAGAATTGCTTAGACATTTCGCACCCCCCCCCCCACGTTATTGGGCCATTTATTATCGAGGGATCGTTAACTAGTATAAAATATTAACATTTACTGAACGAACGCATCCTTCCAGCTGTTCAGCAAATTCCAGTAAACGGCAGAATAATCTAACAACATGACAATTTTTACATCCGCGCCAAAATCCGCGCGGATGTACTTTCCGTTATACTTGTTGCAAAGAAAGGTCAAAAAAATGGATTTACTAGAGTCCCTGGAAATTCTCAAAATGCGCGCTAATCCGGAAATTCCTATACTGAACGACCAGCTTGACCTAATTTACACCCCTATTTTCAAAGCCCTTGTGTAATTAGTTTTTATCTTTATCTTACCTGTATATATACCTTTTCTAAATCGGTTTTTAAAACACTTCTTGTTTGAAAATGGTAATTGTATTACCGAAACTTAAGTCACAAAAATAAATATATAAGTTATACAAAACAAAGTTAAAAGTGTTTTATTATAATATTTATTTAAGTATTCACCAGTAGTGTATGGTTCCATATTTACGAGTAATTTTCGCAGTTCAACTTTAAACTTTCTGTTACTGAAGGTTTTAATACTTCATAATAAGTTGTTCATCCTTTCTGCGGAGGTGACAAGTGCCCTTTTAAAGATGTACATTTTAATCTGGTTTTTAAAACATTTTCATTTATGTACTCTTGCATATAATATATTCTTCGATTGGCTGTATAATTTTTGTATATTTTTCAAGTTCTACGTTGAAATCATCGAATGGAATTAAAAAGAAAATTTCCATCGTAATGCATTGGCCTGTGGCCCATTATAAATTTTTATCTTATCATCGAATTTAATTAATGATTACTTCCAGTCTTTTAATCTCATTTGAATTGTTAATAGTTGACCCCAAAAACGAAAACATTCGTTGTTTTTTTTTTACATACATAAGGGAGGTCCCCGAAAAGGTCCCATCGCATAAATTTGTATGTCATGTGTGTGACTGTGTGCGTTACGGCGCGATTTCCTGTCCCGTTTCTGTTCGAAAACTTTAACGGCCACTTCCGCCATCAGGTTGTTGTCTACTCGTGTGCGCGAAAGAGACGGAACGAAATGGGCAATCGAATTTTCCTTAAATTTTAAAAATTTGTATTTTTACATGAGAAAAAGAATGTCATTAAACCTTCCGATGGTCGTCGTCGACGACGACTTCGGGCACTGTAGATTAAACATTTTATCTTCATCGCGAGTTGAATATTCGTTAAATCGTCGTTCCACACCAGTCACGTATTTCCGATAACAATTCAGTTTGTGATGATAAATACGTACACACGTCGTGAATTTTACATTACTGTACAGTTTCGTTAATGGATTGGACGCACGGCTAAATCACGTTTTGTTTGAGTGTGTGTGTGTGTGTGTAGAGGATGAAGTTGTATTGTTTTAATTTGGATAATTAAAAAAAGAAACAATTAAATAAATAATAATCGAAGTTTCTCCGTATATAGCTGAATCAAAAGTGTGAACATGCCTCCGACAGGGATCGAACCTGCAACCTCCATATACGGAGAAACTTCGATTATTATTTATTATAGTTTCACATTTCATTTTAGAATAATTTTCAAAGTTAGTCTTGTATGTAGAAATAAACGATCTTAAACCAATGTTATTATCTAGTAGTACTAGTAATAACATGCAAATTTCTTTTGTATCATTCAATATCCGTGCCGAGTGGCACTAGCCAGGGAAGTAGTTGTTTCAATAAGTTATTTGTTTATAGTCTTAGTAAGACTTAATTTTGCTTGCAGAGTTACGAACAGGTTGAATATTTATATATTCAGGCTACATTTCGTTTTCTTGTATTTATTGTATTTATTTATTTAATTATATCAATACTCCGTAATTCGGGAAATCATCGAATATATAAAAAAACGTGCCGGAACCTTGATCACTTTGAAAAAAAAATAAACAATCCGACACACTCTCCGAAAATGTATGCGCCGTCACATTAACTGAGGTTTTTTTCAAAGTTCGATGACCGCCATAAAAAAGTTAAAAATTTATAAACAATCTAGACATACAGGCCTAACAAATGGAGAAATAAAAAGAACGTGTCGGCCCCTTGATTACTTTGAAAAAAAAATAAACAATCCGACACACTCTCCGAAAATGTATGCGCCGTCACATTAACTGAGGTTTTTTTCAAAGTTCGATGACCGCCATAAAAAAGTTAAAAATTTATAAACAATCTAGACATACAGGCCTAACAAATGGAGAAATAAAAAAAACGTGCCGGGCCCTTGATCACTTTGAAAAAAAATAAACAATCCGACACACTCTCCGAAAATGTATGCGCCGTTACATTAACTAAGGTTTTTTTCAAAGTTCGATGACCGGCATAAAAAATTAAAAATTTATGAACAATCCAGACATACAGGCCTAACAAATGGAGAAATAAAAAAAACGTGCCGGGCCCTTGATCACTTTGAAAAAAAATAAACAATCCGACACACTCTCCGAAAATGTATGCGCCGTTACATTAACTAAGGTTTTTTTCAAAGTTCGATGACCGGCATAAAAAATTAAAAATTTATGAACAATCCAGACATACAGGCCTAACAAATGGAGAAATAAAAAAAACGTGCCGGGCCCTTGATCACTTTGAAAAAAAATAAACAATCCGACACACTCTCCGAAAATGTATGCGCCGTTACATTAACTAAGGTTTTTTTCAAAGTTTGATGACCGCCATGAAAAAGTTAAAAATTTATAAACAATCTAGACATACAGGCCTAACAAATGGAGAAATAAAAAGAACGTGTCGGCCCCTTGATTACTTTGAAAAAAAAATAAACAATCCGACACACTCTCCGAAAATGTATGCGCCGTCACATTAACTGAGGTTTTTTTCAAAGTTCGATGACCGCCATAAAAAAGTTAAAAATTTATAAACAATCTAGACATACAGGCCTAACAAATGGAGAAATAAAAAAAACGTGCCGGGCCCTTGATCACTTTGAAAAAAAATAAACAATCCGACACACTCTCCGAAAATGTATGCGCCGTTACATTAACTAAGGTTTTTTTCAAAGTTTGATGACCGCCATGAAAAAGTTAAAAATTTATAAACAATCTAGACATACAGGCCTAACAAATGGAGAAATAAAAAGAACGTGTCGGCCCCTTGATTACTTTGAAAAAAAAATAAACAATCCGACACACTCTCCGAAAATGTATGCGCCGTCACATTAACTGAGGTTTTTTTCAAAGTTCGATGACCGCCATAAAAAAGTTAAAAATTTATAAACAATCTAGACATACAGGCCTAACAAATGGAGAAATAAAAAAAACGTGCCGGGCCCTTGATCACTTTGAAAAAAAATAAACAATCCGACACACTCTCCGAAAATGTATGCGCCGTTACATTAACTAAGGTTTTTTTCAAAGTTCGATGACCGGCATAAAAAATTAAAAATTTATGAACAATCCAGACATACAGGCCTAACAAATGGAGAAATAAAAAAAACGTGCCGGGCCCTTGATCACTTTAAAAAAAAATAAACAATCCGACACACTCTCCGAAAATATATGCGCCGTCACATTAACTGAGGTTTTTTTCAAAGTTTGATGACCGCTATAAAAAAGTTAAAAATTTATAAACAATCTAGACATACAGGCCTAACAAATGGAGAAATAAAAATAACGTGTCGGCCCCTTGATCACTTTGAAAAAAAATAAACAATCCGACACTCTCCGAAAATGTATGCGCCGTCACATTAACTGAAGTTTTTTTCAAAGTTCGATGATCGCCATAAAAAAATTAAAAATTTATAAACAATCTAGACATACAGGCCTAACAAATGGAGAAATAAAAAAAAACGTGCCGGCCCCTTGATCACTTTGAAAAAAAAATAAACAATCCGACACACTCTCCGAAAATGTATGCGCCGTCACATTAACTGAAGTTTTTTTCAAAGTTCGATGATCGCCATAAAAAAATTAAAAATTTATAAACAATCTAGACATATAGGTCTAACTCATGGTGAAATAAAAAAAACGTGCCGGGCCCTTGATCACTTTGAAAAAATATAAACAATCCGACACACTCTCCGAAAATGTATGCGCCGTCACATTAACTGAAGTTTTTTTCAAAGTTCGATGAGCGCCATAAAAAAATTAAAAATTTATAAACAATCTGGATATACAGGCCTAATAATAGGAGGAATAAAAAAAACCTACCGGCCCCTCGATTACTTTGAAAAAAAATAAACAATCCGACACACTCTCCGAAAATGTATGCGCCGTCACGTTAACTGAAGTTTTTTTCAAAGTTCGGTGACCGCCATAAAAAAATTAAAAATTTATAAACAATCTAGACATACAGGCCTAACAAATGGAGAAATAAAAAAAACGTGCCGGCCCCTTGATCACTTTGAAAAAAAAATAAACAATCCGACACACTCTCCGAAAATGTATGCGCCGTCACATTAACTGAAGTTTTTTTCAAAGTTCGATGATCGCCATAAAAAAATTAAAAATTTATAAACAATCTAGACATATAGGTCTAACTCATGGTGAAATAAAAAAAACGTGCCGGGCCCTTGATCACTTTGAAAAAATATAAACAATCCGACACACTCTCCGAAAATGTATGCGCCGTCACATTAACTGAAGTTTTTTTCAAAGTTCGATGAGCGCCATAAAAAAATTAAAAATTTATAAACAATCTAGACATACAGGCCTAACAAATGGAGAAATAAAAAAAACGTGCCGGGCCCTTGATCACTTCGAAAAAAAATAAACAATCCGACACACTCTCCGAAAATGTATGCGCCGTCACATTAACTGAGGTTTTCTTCAAAGTTCGGTGATCGCCATAAAAAAGTTAAAAATTTGTAAACAATCTAGACATACAGGCCTAACAAATGGAGAAATAAAAAAAAGGTGCCGGCCCCTTGATCACTTTGAAAAAAAATAAACAATCCGACACACTCTCCGAAAATGTATGCGCCGTCACATTAACTGAAGTTTTTTTCAAAGTTCGGTGACCGCCATAAAAAAGTTAAACATTTACAAACAATCTGGATATACAGGCCTAATAATAGGAGGAATAAAAAAAACCTACCGGCCCCTCGATTACTTTGAAAAAAAATAAACAATCCGACACACTCTCCGAAAATGTATGCGCCGTCACGTTAACTGAAGTTTTTTTCAAAGTTCGACGACCGCCATGAAAAAGTTAAACATTTATAAACAATCTGGATATATAGGCCTAATAACAGGAGGAATAAAATAATCCTGCCGGCCATTTGATCACTTTGAAAAAAAATAAACAATCCGACACATTCTCCGAAAATGTATGCGCCGTCACGTTAACTGAAGTTCGATGACCCTAGCTCTTGTTCCTCGGCCGTACCAGAAAAAGCCCCGCGAACCGTCACTGTACAATACACATAGATTACGATTTCATTGTAGCTGTGGAGTGAGCAAGCGCGCTGCGTCAGACGTGCGCACTTGATGCTTCATAGGAATTGCGGTTGACGCACGTCTCCTGACGCATTAGATTCGATTGCAGCAGTGGAGTGCGCCAGCGCGCTGCGCCACGCGTGCGTATCTGACGCCTCGTGGGAATTGCACCTTTATAAAGGTACAGAAATATGGGCTGTAGAGGGCGCTTCCGCAGCCCTGGTCATTCGTGCCGTGTATTTTCAGCAGATGCAGTGTTTTCGTTCATACGTGTATAGCACCAGGGATTTTTATTTTATCACATTAACACGTTCGCTGCTACTACAATTGGGATTGCACATACGCAAGTATAAAATTGGACGCACTAGCGCGTCGGTGGTCGGTGTTAATAAAACAGGACCGTATTTATAATTTTGAAAATCTTCTGAAGTAACAAGCTCAATTACATTGCCGAGTGACAGGTGGGATCTTCTCAAGTAACAAGCTTAATTGCACACACACAGAGAAGGATTTAGCAAACACTGCCCAGTTAGGAATGTTGCCCAACGCACCATCACTACTTCTGCTGCACATTGCTACAGTTGAATTAATAATTTAAGTTTAAAGAGCCATCGTTAAAATTACCGGCCACATAACACATGTCTTCGTCGTCGGGTGAGGAACTTCCAGGCCTTATAACGGAGTATGATTAATGCAACGAGTATGTAGATTGTTAATGCGGCTTTGTGAGGCGAACAGCCATCATCATCTATGTTTCTTTGTGTTGTGTGTGTGCGCATCTAAAACGCATACGTACAGAATAGAGGAGTAGAGCAGTTCAGCAACAGCTTGTGGAGAGGTAACCGAATCCGGTTCGGAGCCCCCGATACTTCCGGCAGTCATTCACCCCATCATCCCGCCAGCGGACTCGCCCTCCTCTCTGTCTCTCTCTCTCTCTGTGTGTGTGTGCCACTAGTTACTTTACAGTCCTTGGCTCTTACATAAATAAATGGTGTCGCGTTAGGGGCGAAATGCTACTACAATTTACAGAAAGAAAAATACACCAAAAGTGTTGACATCAATAATTTTCCATAGTTGCCAGTTTAATTATGGATTTGCTGACCTTTATAACTAAATAGAAGTTATATGTATATTTAACTGTATGTAAAAGTCTTCAATAAAGACGTTTGTGTATATAAATTGTAATCGAATTATCCTCAATCATTGAAAAATAAATTAGACCGTGTGATAGCTGTTTGAATTTCCCGCTCCTAAAAAAACTTTTAATGTTGGTACTTACCAGTGGCAGGACTATTAGGGAATTTATTTTGAACTAAACTAATAACAGATGTTCAAAGTGTTGCCCATTTTGATCCAAACACAAATTTACCCGGCGTTTCATGTCGTTGAAGACATTTTGTAAAATTTCAGGTGTAACATTGTGCACCGCTTCTGTTATTGTATGTTGTAAGTTGTACTGTTTACTAGGGATGGGCGATATTTCACGTGATATTAAAAAATCACAGTTACTGTTACTAATAGGCGAATTTCACCGTGATTGCAGCTGTTACTTAAACCGTGAATGTTATTTAAAATCTCAAATTTTACTACTAATTAAACAGTGATTGTGATTGCTATTAAATATTACAACTATAACTGTTACTTAAAATGTGACTGTTACCTAAACAGTGATTTCTACTTAAATTGCGAATGTAACTTGAAACATGATTGTAGGAAGACAATAGAGAATAACATTTCTAAATATTATGTAATATTAGGCTCATGTTCAAATTACAATATTCATGCACTGAAAAAAATAAAATATAAAAACAATTGCTACAAACAGTAAACTCAAAATTACTCAAAATCAATTATCTAATATCTAAACATACATTTTGAAATAATACCACGAAACCAATTTTCAAATTGTAAACTTGAATGAACTGAAAAAAAAAACAATTTACCAAACTGCGAAAATCTCCAAATGCAAAAAAATTAAAACAAAAATCCACATTTCTATTGAAAATTGTTGAATTTACAAAAACAAAATTGATTTTGAATAAGTGATACTTCAGCTATTAAGGATATTTTTTTTATGGATTTTTTTGCACGTTCTATACTTTTTCTGCGATGTTTTTGTTCAAGCGCTCAAAAAATTAAAATAGAAATCTTCAAAAATCCATATCTCCATTGAAAATGTTGAATTAGCTTTTAATATTATTTTTAATCATAGTTTTTGTTCCGTCTTATTTTTGCGGCAGATTTTTAAATTTATTTATTAGTTTTATCTCTAGGTTAAGTTTTTACGAGTATTTTAATTGTCAATTTTATAATATATTACTATATGTAGATTCATTTGTAACTGACGAGTGTAAACTTATTACAAGTATGAACACGAATAAACTACATTACATTACATTACATTACAATTTACAAAAACCAAATTGATTTTGAATTAGCGATACTTCGGCCATTGTATATAATGTTTTATGGATTTTTTTCTGCGTGTTTTATGTTTTTATTCAGGTGCTCAAAAAATTATAACAAAAATTTTCAATAATACATATTTCTATTAGAAACTGTTGAATTTACAAAATACAAATTGATTTTGAATAAGCGGCACTTCGGCTGTTGAGGATATTTTTTTATGGAATTTTGTCTGCGCGTTTTATATTTTTTTCTGTGATGTTTTTGTTCAAGTGCTCCAAATATTAATACAAACATTTTCAAAAATCCATATCTCTATTGAAAAATTTTAAATTTACAAAAACCAAATTGATTTTGAATAAGTGATACTACGGCTATTGAGGATAATATTTTATGAAATTTTGTCAACACGTTTTATATTTTTTTCTGCGATGTTTTTGTTCAAGTGCTCAAAAAATTAAAACGAAAATTTTCAAAAATACATATCTCTATTGAAAAGTTTTGAATTTACAAAAACCAAATTGATTTTGAATTAGCAATACTTCGGCCACTGAGGATAATTTTTATGGAATTTTGTTTGCACTTTTTATATTTTTTCTGCGATGTTTTTTTTCAAGTGCTCTACAAATTAAAACGAAAATTTTCAAAAATCCATATCTGTATTAAAATTTGTTGAATTTACAAAAATCGAATTGATTTTAAATTTGCAATATTTCGGTCATTGAGGATAATTTTTTATGGAAATTTTTCTGGGCGTTTTATATTTTCTTCTGCGATGTTTTATTCAGGTTTTCAAAAAATAAAAACAAAATTTTTCAATAATACATATTAAAAATTGTTGAATTTACAAAAACCAAATTAATTTTGAATAAGCGATACTTCCGCCATTGAGGACGATTTTTATGTAATTTTTCCGGCACGTTTTATATTTTTTTCTACGATGTTTTTGTTCTGATGGTCAAAAAAATTGATTTTTTTTTTTTTTTTGTGATGACACAGTTTAAAATCACTAATATTAGAAAGTAGCAATCACAGGTAGCAACGTGATTCAAAAGTAGCATTATTGCCCATCTCTACTGTTTACATTACCTGAACTGGTCGAGTTCCAGACGACTTTTATCCACTACGATATCTTTGTTTATATAATCATCAAATATAGATTTAACGGAACATGAATATAATATACCTCTTATACTTTGTCAATTACTCGTTTAATATATTATTATTATTAAGGGCAGAAAGACCTAAGGTCGATAGCCCAGACAGAGACATACTAACAAACTTGTATATAAATAAAACGTTACTGTGTATACTATATATGTAAGTGTCTGAATAAAGATGTTGATGTATGTATTATTATTAAGTTATGAAAAACAAAATTTACTTAATTTGAGTTTTCGCGCGGACATGTGAAGATATTAACAGGCGGTTAAGGGGATAATGAAGGTCATTAATATGGCTACTTATGCTATTTGGCCCCTTTTTGTAAAAGAAAGCTTTAAAAAAAGAAATTGTTCTTGAAAAACTATTTTTTTTCACGTTTTTCTGCTGTTTACACCAAGTTTTTGGAGTTCCATGACCCGTAAAAAAATCTGGAAAAATGCCTTTCTCTAGTTTTGGGTGAAATAAAATTAAATCAATTAAATGCGATCACACAACTGACCGGAAAAAAATACACACAATTTTACAGTGGAATAATTTGAGAAAAACGCATTTTTTACCACATTTTTGGTAGAAGTCGAAAATGACAGTTATCGAGCATGCAAATCTCATTTTTTTAATATTTAAAACAAGGTTTCTACACTTGCAACTCAAATCGCGCACACCCATCTTTGTCTGAGCAGACAAACATCGGAGCGATTTCTTCGGACTCACATCTCGTCTTTGTTGAATATCTTCAACGACTGCTTCCGTAAGGACAGTAGATTTTCCTTTGGAAACGCTGCCGGTTTCATGGAATCTGGTAACAATACGGCGAACATGTTGCACAAAGTAATTGTGACCAAACTCAACATCAGGAAACTGCTCGTGAAATTGTTCCTCGCAATTTTGATAGGAATAATTCCAACTCCCTTCTGCGTTCCGTGTCCCTGTTCGAAAATATGCTTCAAGGATGAACCTGTTGTGGTGATCTTCGAACGGCATTCTTAACCTAAAATCACATTTCATAATTAAGATTTGCATGTGTTAATGTGGTTATTTTTTAACTTACCAATAAAATATCTGCAGTAAGATGAGATGGTATAAAACGTAAATCTAAAACTAAATATCTATAAAGCACACGCACACACGATCGCACTGACAGTTAATGATCGATTTGACACTCTCGCACGCAAGGTACCAACATTGCAATATGAAAAACAACGCGCCAAATTCAAATGCCTATCAAACAATGTTGAACGCAGGGTTTAGTTTAGTTTAGTTTCTTTATTGGTGCCTCTAACTTTCGTCTTACACAGGTCAGGATTTAATAATTGATAAATATAAAATATAATGTAGTTATTTTGTTTTTAATGTATTCATTTTGCAAGTTTATTAGTGTTAATTATTATCATTAAATATTATTAATGTACCAATTATTATAATTAATACTATTTACGGTTCCACTGTTTTGGAATCTTTAATTGCTAATTTTTGTAAATGTACGTGTAATGAATAAACAAATATAAATATTTTGTGCCTTACTCACGTTGCAGAGATTATTTTGAATACACTCTGCATTAAACATCATCAATATGCTGTAGCGTTGTGTGTTAATAATAATTGCAAATATAATCGCTTAGTACTAACAATTTAATTAATGTAAGCGGATAAATACCTCTTATCGTAATCGGCGCGCGCGAGAAAGAGAAACAGAGAGAGAGAGAGAGAGACGGAAATAGGGAGTATAGAGAGTGCGTGCTCGGCGAGTCGGAATTTACTGTTTTAATTTAGATTCCGTAAACAGGCTGTGGGTCTTTCCAGATGATCACAGACGTTGTTCAACAGATATGAGAGAAAACCTAATCGATAGAATAATTACGAGTAGATTTGACGGTGTTCAACACAAAAGAAAACCTGATCAAGAGAATATTTACGATTTTTTTTTATTCAAACGAAAACTGTAAAGTTTTCAAAGTGCAGACAACATTTTACTACATACTAGGAGGTGAATAAATCTAATTTAAATTAGAAAATTTGTAAATTCTTTATTATTGTGAGTTGAACAAACTCATTTCGCAATTCATTAAGCATTTAAATTTTTTTTCTATATTAATTCATGGGCGTATGGTTGATCAATTACAAATTAAATGGATCCGTCGTTAAGACGTACCGTAAATGAATTGTATGTAAAAAAAGCAAATGCGCAAAATGGCGCAGTCGTTAGGATTTATTAGCGGGTAAAATTTAAGAAACATTTTTTTACTAGAGCTAGCCCTTCAGCCATTCCAGCCTTTCATGGAGGCTCATTCGGATATCAAGCAAAGATAATATCCATCCCCGATATCTTCAAGTTTAGTTACCATTTATAATAGCGATGGACCTTAGATCTAGCCTTTCAACCATTCCAGCCTTTCATGGAGGCTCATTCGGATATCAAGCTAAGATAATATCCATCCCCGACATCTTCAAGTTTACTTACCATTTATAATAGCGATGGACCTCATGATTCTTCCCGACATTTTGTCCTGTTTGTACGGATATGACTGTCGTCTGCTTCGTTACACTTTCCTCATACATACCATCATTATATTTCTGTTTGTGGCTGTCCTCTCCTTAGTTACACATAATTCCATACATGCCATCATTCTGGCTGCCAATTATGATGGGTTTTACTATCCTTTTCGATTTTATAAACTTCCCACCTCTGTTGTTTGTGCATCGAAATATTACCCCACTTTACAAATTTAAACAATCTCTCTTATGTTCACTTGTCGGAGAGGAGGAGGAGAAGGGAAGGGGGGTTTGCGGAGGAGGAGCACATTCTCTCTCGTGTATACGTATGTATGTAGTGTAAACGGGTGAAGAGAACTATAGGAGAGCGGAATCAATAAAGCGAAGAGTGAGCCTTATTGTCGGGCGCCGTAAGGGCCCTACGCGTTCGCCTTTTCGCCCTCTCTCTCTCTCTCGTTCCTGGCTCTCCCACTTTATTACACTTTGTTTTATCAATTTGGAACGTGATATGGGGCGCGCGCCTCCATCGTCGTCGGCCGAAATCCTCGCGCAGCCACTAACCTTAATAACCCGACTGGAAACAAGAAAACCCACAATGAATAATTCTCCCCTTTAAATCCTTGGACGTGTGTAATCAAATTAACTCCCGCATATAAAAATCGCTTTCTTGCGAGCTTAAATGATTTAGATACAATTAACGAAGGTGTAGTGGGAAGATGTTCTTTCAACAGAGTTTTTACAGATAATTAATTTACAGACTTCGCCACTGTTAATCATTCGAAATCGTAGATATAAAATGATTGAATCGACTGTAATCGTATCGGCAAATCACGGCGTCTGACAGTTGGAACGATTGCTCATTACCACATTGAACATATTGTCACGTGGAGGTAGTAACCAACATCAGTGATAATTAATTTACAAATCTTCGCCAATGTTAATGATTCGAAATCGAGGATATAAAGTGATTGAATTGACTGTAGTTGGATCGGTAAATCACGGCGTCTGACAGTTGGAACGATTGCGCACTACCGCATTGAAAATGTTGTCGCGTGAGGGTAGTAACCAACATCGCTGATCATTCATTTACAAATCTTCGCCAATAGTAATCATAATTCGAAATCGAGGATTCGATGAGGTAATTGAATTGACTATCGTTGGATCGGTAAATCGCGGCGTCTGACGGTTGGACAGGTTGCCCATTATCACGTTGAACGTATTGCTGCATGTAGTCTCGTATTTTAATGGTGAAATGTGGTTGTTATTAAAAATGGGTACATACCTACTTAATCTAAAGAACTGGCGAAGTAATAAAAAAAATAACTTTTTGAAACTTAACAGACGTTTTATTCATTATTATTGTTCGTTCCAGTGGCGGCTCGTGGAAAATTTTGATGGCAGAGCCACTTAGCATACACAATATATCTCACCGCCTCCTTTTTGAGGAAAGAAAAATCGACCATTAAAAACGTTTACTTGTTGCAGAAGCACCAAAAGAGTTAAATAAAAACGAAAAATAGCCCGCATTTAATCTCTAACATCGTTCTTCGTCCACGAAAATCAATTAAACGACGAATTGTATTTGGAACATTACCTCCTTTTTAAGTGCCAAACAAGACATTTTCAAGTGCCAAAATTGACAATTCTCAACTGCCAAAAACGACAATTTTCAAGTGCCAAAAGTGACAATTTTTAACTCCCAAAAAATGCCCATTTTCAAGTGTCAAAAAAAACAGTTTTCAATTGTCAAAAATGACCATTTTTAACTGTGCAAAATAACCATTTTCATGTACAAAAAAAGTCCAAATTCACAATTTTCAAGCCCCAAAAATGTCATTTTCTAAGTATCAAAAACGATAGTTCAACTGTCAATTTCCAACTGCCAAAAATTATCATTTTCGAATGGTTCAAAATATTACCATTGTCAACTGCGAAAGACAACAATTTGCAGGTGTCAAAAATGAAAAATTTTAATTGTCAAATTTAAAAAAGGTATTTACCAACAGTCTAAAATGAACATTTTTAAGTGCTAGAAAAAACAACTACAAACTAACCATTTTTTTCACGTACCAAAAAAGACATTTTCAAGTACCAAAATTGACAATTCTCAACTGCCAAAAACAACAATTTTCAAGTGCCAAAAGTGACAATTTTTAACTGCCAAAAATGCCCATTTTTAAGTGTCAAAAAACAGTTTTTAATTGTCAAAAACGACCATTTTTAACTGTGCAAAATAACCATTTTCATGTACAAAAAAGTCCACAAAAGTGTCAAAAACGATAGGTAAATTATCATTTTTGCGTGCTATAAATGACAATTTTCAAGGTTCAAAAATGACTATTTTTTTAGCTGTTAAAAAAGACAATTTTCAAGTGTCAAAAATGACAATTTTCATCCGTGTAAAGTGCCGAAAAAGGTATTTTCAAAAGACCAAACTTGACAATCATTAAGTGCCAAAAAAGAAATTTTGAAGTGCCAAAATTGACGACATTTTCCAACAGCCAAAAATTATCATTTTAGAATGCCATAAATGGTTCAAATATTACCATTGTCGACTGCTAAAAACGACAATTTTCAAGTGCCAAAAATGAAAAATTTTAATTGTCAAATATCGAAATTTTCAACTGTTAAAAAGGTCTAAAATGAACATTTTTAAGTGCTAAAAAAACAACTACAAACTGACCATTTTCAAGTGTCAAAAAAGACATTTTCACGTACCAAAATTGACTATTCTCAACTGCCAAAAAAGACAATTTTCAAGTGCCAACAGTGACAATTTTTAACTGCCAAAAATGCCCATTTTCAAGTGTCAAAAAAAACAGTTTTCAATTGTCAAAAATTACCATTTTTAACTGTGGAAAATAACCATTTGTACAAAAAAGTCCAAATTCACAATTTTCAAGCCCCAAAAGTGTCAAAAACGATAGTTTTCAACTATCAAAAATTCTCAATTTTTAGTGCTATAAATGACAATTTTCAAGGTTCAAAAATGACTATTTTTTAGCTGTTAAAAAAGACAATTTTCAAGTGTCAAAAATGACAATTTTCATCCGTGCAAAGTGCCGAATAAGATATTTTCAAAAGACCAAACTTGATAATCATTAAGTGCCAAAAAAGATATTTTGAAGTGCCAAAATTGACATTTTCCAACAGCCAAAAATTATCATTTTCGAATGCCATAAATGGTTCAAATATTACCATTGTTAACTGCTAAACACCACAATTTTCAGGTGCCAAAAATGAACATTTTTAAATACCAAATGTCACAATTTTTAACTGTTCAAAAGGGCAATTACCAACAGTTTTTAGGTGTCAAAAAGGCAATTTTTAACTGTACAAACCAACCACTTTCAAGTGCCAAAAAATACATTTTCAAGTACCAAAATTGACAATTTTTAAGTGCAAATAATGACATTTTCCAACTGTCAAAAATTGATCATTTTTGAGTGCCATAAATTCAAATTTTTAAGTTTCAAAAACGACCATTTTAACTATGTAAAATAACCATTTTCATGTGCCATAAATTCAAATTTTTAAGTTTCAAAAACGACCATTTTAACTATTAAAATAACCATTTTCATGTGCAAAAAAAAGTCAAAATTCACAATTTGCAAGGGCCAAAAATTACATTTTCCAAGCGTAAAGAACGATAGTTTTAAGCTGTCAAAAATTATCATTTACGAGTACCATAAATGACAATTTTCAAGGTTCAAAAATGACCATTTTCAACTGTCATAGAGGACAACTTTCAAGTGTCAAGAATAACAATTCTCAACTGTACAAAGTGCCAAAAAAGACATTTTCAAGTGCCAAACGTGACAATCATCAAGTGCAAAAAAAACATTTTCAAGTGCCCAAAAATGACATTTTACAACTGTCAAAATTTATCATTTTCGAATGCCATAAATGGTTAAAAAATACCATTGTCAACTGCCAAAAACGACAATTTTCAAGTGCCAAAAATGAAAAATTTAATTGCCAAATGTCGCAATTTTCAACTGTTAAAAAAGGCAATTACCAAAAGAGTAAAATTGACATTTTTAAGTGTCAAAAAGGTAATTTGCAATTGTGCAAGCTGACCATTTTCAAGTGCCCAAAAATGACATTTTACAACTGTCAAAATTTATCATTTTCAAATGCCATAAATGGTAAAAAAATACCACTGTCAGCTGCCAAAAACGACAATTTTCAAGTGCCAAAAATGAAAAATTTAATTGCCAAATGTTGCAATTTTCAACTGTTAAAAAAGGCAATTACCAAAAGTGTAAAATTGACATTTTTAAGTGTCAAAAAGACAATTTGCAATTGTGCAAACTGACCATCTTCAAGTACTAAAATTGACAATTTTTTAAGTGCAAAAAATAACATAAAAAACGATCATTTCAACTTATCATTTTCGAGTGCCATAAATTAAAATTTTCAAGTTTGAAAAATGGCAATTTTCAGCTGCCAACAAATACAATTACCATCTGTCAAAAATGCCCATTTTCAAGTGTCAAAAAAACAGTTTTCAAATGTCAAAAATTACCATTTACAACTGTGCAAAATAACCATATTCATGTGCAGAAAAATATATTTTCCAAGTGTCAAAAACGAGTTTTTAACTATTAAAAATTATCATTTTCGAGTGCCATAAATGACAATTCTCAATGTTCAAAAATAACCATCAACTGTCATAAGAGACAACTTTCTAGTGTCAACTATGCAAAGTGCCGAAAAAGACATTTTCAAGTGCTAAAATTGATAATCTTCAAGTGCCCTCTAAACTACATGAGTAAAAAGGCGTATTCGGTAATGAACTAATTTCATTCATCGTGGATGGCGCGGAAATACGACTGACAAGTGCACGTCGTCGTCGTGCGCATGAGCGGAGCCAGAAATTATTTTTTTCCTTATGCAGAAAAATTTCTTGCCGACCTCGAAATTAGAGGTAGTGCCATGGCTCCTCGGCTCTACATAACGAGCCGTCCCTGGTTCGTCCCAGTGGTCTTCCTGAACTTCATCGATTTCCTCTAACGAGCATGATATCTATCCACCAGTAAAAATCGAGGAAGTTCCCGAAAAGCATTACGACTACTCTAAAATCTAAGGATTGGGGCGTTTGGGGATTTTTTCGGAATTATAATTTAGAATGTATTTTGAGCAAATTTGAAGAGTTTCAAGCCGATGGCAATTGTTAATGGCAACAGTAAATTAATTTAAGTAGACAATTTATTGGTGGTAACCTTAAAGTGTGTAAGTTGTTGGGATCGCGGTCGAATCACAAGGTTTTCGCGTGTGGCTTCTCCTCCACACATTACAAATATAGATGTCAGATGTCGTGTGTTTCTGTCATTGCTACTGTTATCGTAGCCGTGTGATAGTTTTCCAAAATGGCCATCTGACCTTTGATGTTCGTGTGTGCGCGAAATCTTTATTAATCAACGTTTAATTGGAGAAACCTTGCATGGACACAACAATACTATTGTATTGTTTAAATATTCACCTTCAAAACATTGTCGCAACGTACGCGATAATAATGAATTGCCGAACATGAAAAAATACGTTAAAGAGTCATTTTATAAAAGGTCTACGACTGTAAAAAAAAATAATAACTAATCCTGCCTTGTAAGTAACCTCAAAAAACACAAGATGTCAAAATAACCTGGAAAGTTTTCAGGCAGCCAACATAATATTACTATTTTCAGAAAATGTGCTGCCAACTATTTTCGACTTTCTGATCTCACAGTGGAGTCTCAACTTGTTAACATTGTTAACAATAATCAAATATGAGGAATCTGATAATTTGACAGCATTTGTCATTTGACGTTTGAATTTTAGATTTTCAGATCTCACGGTATATAAACCATAACTATTGGGTACCGTTATATTTGCATTATGCAAAATAAAAAAAAAACAGTTTTTATAAATTCTGTTATTTTCTTATTTTCTTACACCCGTAATCAATGCTTGAATATCTGTGGTAATGATTCACACCTTATATATTTAAGATAACGATAAAAAATACCGATAAAATACTTATTTGTGTTGTTGATATTGTCAATTAGTCAGTGGCATTTTGCTTTGGGAGTAAAGGCTTACAATATTACACCGACATTGTCATCGTTTCAATAACATACTTTAAAACCATTTAATTTAATTACCGCACGTCCTCATTAATTTCGATATTCAATTTTTACTCGTTAATTATTGCACTTTCTCTGAGCGGCAACCGAGGATATTAATTAAATCCTTGGATGTGTATGAAAAAAATTACATAATTTGACGCGATGTCTCATTAACAATCGTATCATGGCGGAAACTTCGAAAATTCTCGGATTACATCAGTGGAAAATCCCAGAAGTAAAATTTTAAGAAACTCGTTCTGGAAAATTATTTAAGCGTTCGTGCGTACGTTAGGAATTATTATTAATGAAGTCTAAAGATTACGTACAGTGTTTTTTTTTCTCCATAATATCGACCCACTCGATTTTGGGGTTTTAAAAAAATGGATCACGGTGATGATCCTTTGATAAAATTGAGGTGGTGATGTAATTAACTTTCCACGAGTTTTACCTCGTTTATTCCGTACTTATTTTTGTGATCAGAGATCTTTCGGCCTAGTATAATAACAAATATTGATGATTGATGGTTTGTGGAGGGCGACCAAATGGTCGCAGCGCTTAGACCATACGTTGGTCCTTTGTGCCGCCTCCTGGGCCCTACTCCTCAAGCCAACCTAAACTTCTTGTGAAGTCAAGTAGTTGGCCGTGTGGAGTGTTGCCCAGTTGTGACCAATCTGGCCACTCCTCTCCGAAAACGGACCACCTAAGTTGTTTGAGTGACTCGCATTCACACATGATGTGTCTTAGTGTCTCCTCTTCTTGCTCGCATTTCCGACATAGGGGGTCTTTTACCACCCCTATGTTGTGGAGGTGCTTTTTTAGTTTGCAGTGCCCAGTAAGTGTACCGACTAGCAACCGCAAGCTACTTCTTGGTAATTCAATGTATTTCCTGCTCAGCTTCGGTATTGGTGAGTGGATGAATTTTTTGGCGACCACATATTTGTCAGTCTGTAGCCATTCCTTTTTGTGTTCTTCAAGAGAGTTTCCTTTAAGTATTTGGGAGACAGTGAGTGGTGCCAGTGGCAAAGCCTTAGAGCCTTCCCTTTTCAGGGCAGCCCTTTTGGCAAGCCTATCGGCCCGGTCGTTCCCTTCATTATTTGAATGTCCCTTAATCCAGGAGATTGTGACTCTGTTGGTTGCGGCGAGTTTGTCTAAGGCTTGCTTGCACTCCAATATTATACTGCTGGCCACCCTCGGTCTCGAAAGCGCAGCTATGCTTGATTTGCTGTCAGTGAGGAACAAAATGGATTTGTTCGAGACTGCCAGTTCCGATAGTTTCCGAGCACCTTCAAGTATCCCGAAAAGTTCCGTTTGAGTGATCGTCGCATTCCTACCTAGGGGGATGCTAAGACTGAGGTCAGGTTCCTGGCAATAGATGCCTGCCCCTGCGCCTTCATGGTTCTTGGCCCCGTCGGTATAGACGGTGATTTCTGGTTTGTCATTAATCTGATCTTTTATTTCGTATTGCCGTTTAAACAGGTGTCTCGGTGGGACACTGTCGAGGGATTCTTTGAGTTCAGGCATGGTTAACCCCGCCTCTCTCAATATTTTCCCGTGTCTCACACCGTTTGCTGTCGGGCTCCACGTGCCATTTGCCTTTAGTCTTAAGGCTGTGCTTACTGCCACCTCCTTTACATGTATGTGAAGGGGCGTCAGGTTCAGTAGAGTTTCGATTGCAGCCGTGGGTGTTGTGCGCATTGCGCCCGTCATGGCCAGGCACGCCAATCGTTGTAGATGGTTTAGCTTCTTCCTGGTTACCGATTGGTCTGTTCTCGGCCACCAGGTTATCGCTCCGTATGTCAGAGCTGGTCTGACAATTGCAGTGTAGAGCCACCGGGCCACCTTTGGTTTGAAGCCCCAGGTTGGTCCTAGCGCGCCCCTACACTGCCAGAAGATGACACATGCTTTTTCCAGCTTGTGTTCTAGGTGGTTCTTCCAGTTAAGCTTGGAGTCCAGTATAATACCGAGGTATTTCGCCTCGTCTGCCAAGCATAGCTGGTTGTTGAAAAGTTTGGGAAGTCTACCTGTGTTGATCTTCCTTTTTCTTGTGAATAGTACTAACTCTGTCTTCTTGGGGTTAACCGAGAGAGACGTTTTTTCGCACCAATCCTCTATGATTTTGAGGGCATTCTGCATAAGGCTAGACAGAATGCTCTCGTGTTTTCCGATAAGTAGGATTACCACGTCATCTGCGTAACCCACAGCATGGTATCCTGCGTTGTTCAGTTGCCGTAGTAGGCCGTCCGCAACGACGTTCCACAGAAGCGGGGATAGCACCCCGCCCTGTGGACATCCTTTTGTGGCAGCTACTGTTTGGCTTTCTTTACCTATTGAGGCAGTTACAGTTCTATTCCTTAGCATGGCCCCGACCCATCCAATGATGGTTGTGGGGACCGCGTGTTTGTTTAGACCCTGTTCTATGTTGGCGTAGGAGACTTTGTCAAAAGCCCCCTCGATATCTATGAAGGCTCCTAGGGCTGACTGTTTGTTAGCCAGCGATCCTTCAATCCTGCATACCACATGATGAAGGGCCGACTCAGTCGATTTGCCTGGCCTGTAGGCGTGTTGGCTTGGGTGCAGTTTGCTGTTCAAGCAGCACTGCTCCCTGATGTAGTTGTCGCACAGCCTCTCTAGGGTTTTCAGAAGAAAAGACGTGAGGCTGATTGGTCTGAACGATTTGACTGCCGTGTAGTCAGTTTTGCCTGATTTGGGAATAAAAATCACTCTGGCTTCCCTCCATAGTCTCGGTACGTACTGCATTGCAATACATGCCCGAAACAGTCTGCACAGTAGCGGCAGTAAGTGCTCCAAGCCCCACTGTAGTAGGGCAGGATACACACCGTCCGGTCCTGGCGATTTGAAAGGGGAGAATGATCTTATTGCCCATTCTATTTTGCTTTCTGTGACGATTTCCATGCTCATGTTCCAGTCCTCCGCTGTGGGGAGATATTCTGGGTCATTTTGATGGTTTGCATCAGAACCGCTTTTGGAGTCAGGGAAGTGTGACTTCAGAAGCAGACTTAGGGATTCTCGGAGGTCAGCAGTATAGGTGCCGTCCTCCTTTTTGAAGATGCCTGGCTGTGCACTACGGCACCCAGATAGTATTTTCCTGGTGCGGGCTGTTTCCGATACGGAGTTAATGCCCTCACAGAAGTTATGCCATGAGGCCCTTTGGTTTCTCCTGAGGGTCATTTTAAAGTCCCTCTGGGTTCTCTTGAATGTGGCCCAGTCCTCCTCAAGTCGGGAGTTCTTGGCTTTGTTAAAGGCTTTGCGAGAGTCTGACCTTTTTTGGTCGAGCTCTGGACACCACCAGGGAGGTTTGGCAGATGTGCCTGCCTTCCTGGCGGGGCAGGCCTCGTGGAAAGAGTCTATAAGGCTGGTCTGTAATTTCAGAGACAGTCTCTCAACCGCCTCGCTGTTTACAGGGTCCTGCCTGAAGACGTCCTCTTCTAGATGTTTGGATAGGCAGTTGTTGAACAGTTCCGTATCCGTTCTTCTTGGGTTTCGAACCAGGATTCGTTCCACGGTCGTAACTCCTATACTGAAGCAGATCCATCTATGATCCGAGAATGACACGTCTTGGTGGACGCGCCAGTTCTCTATCTGCTTTGCTGTGTTCGCATTTGCGAGGGTGATGTCTATGACCTCTTGTCTAGTGGGGGTCACGAAGGTGGGTTCGCGACCCCTGTTCACTATCTCTAGGGTCGTAGTTGAGAGGTACTCTAGAAGAGATTCTCCTCTGTGGTTGGTGTCGCTGCTGCCCCACACTATGTGGTGGGCATTGGCGTCGCACCCTATTATCAGATCTAATTTGCCGTCCTCACAGTGTTTAATGAGTGCCGCCATCTCCTTTGTGGGAGGAGGGGCCTCACTGTCGTACGGAAGGTAAGCTGATGCCAGGATCAGGGTCCTGCCCTCAGCACCCTCCACACTGACCACTGCAAGGTCCGGTGAGCTTAGTTGTGGTAGGAACACGCACTGCACATTCTTAGGAGTGTAGATACATGTTCTTGGCTTAGTGGAGTGAAAATAATTCACCTTACCTTTTAGAGTGCCCATACCGGCAACCCTTTCGCTTGTTAGCCAGGGTTCCTGTATGAGGGCTATGTTATCCTCGTGGTTGTGTAGATGTTGGCACAAGTGCGCCACAGCCATCTTGCAATGTCTGAGGTTAATTTGTATGATATTGAGTTTGCCTGTAATGGTTAAGTCAATTTCTTGGTTGTGTGGTTAGTACTTAATTGCTAATAAGCAAAAAGAGACTTACCTTTCTGTATTTCCCGGTCCGTCCTGGTCTGGCCTCGGACTTGGGGTTCTAGTTTTGGGAAGCATCCTGGACTGCTGCGGTCTCCATGGGAGGGTCCTCAACGGTCTGCGGGGTGTCTTCCTTTTCCTCTGGCTGCTTCAGGTGAAGGGTCACTTTCCCCAGGCCATACCATAGTTGGCATTTGCCTTGGGGGTGCTTGCCCTTCAGCAGCTCGATTTCTTGAAGTGGTATCCCGAACACCACCAGGATGCCATCTTCTTTTTTCTCGTGGTGGAAAATGCACCACTTGGCTGTTTGGGCCTCTCTGTTCTGGACGCCCAGACAGGTCAAGGCTTCATCCTTGTCCTGTGCATTGGGCAGCCAGGCTGAAGCTTTTACTAGCCTGGGCAGGCTGTCAACCTGCACCACTGCCAGTTCGGCTCCCACCCAGAGAGGTCCAAGTCCGTTGACCGTTTCCTCGAGCCATCTCAAGGAATCGGTGTCCGCGCAGGTGATACGCAGTATCTCCCCCAAGTAGGACCACCTGGAGAAGTGTGGCGCGACCGTGCTGGCCGGGTCCACTCCCAGGATTGCCCTCATGAGGGAGTCGCGTACCAGCTTCTCCTGTTCCTCCTTTAGTTTACCTAGGAGGTTGCTTTTGTCGACGATGGCCATCTGCAGGTGTCTGTTGATGGCCTCCGTGTATGACTTGGGCTTTGAGGTTGCGTCTCTGGGTTTCTTCCTGGGGTTGAGCCCAGGCGACTTCCCAGAGTCGTCCGACCGGTTTCGCTTCTTTGTGGGGGGGACGGTCTGCTTGACCTTTCCCGGCAAAGGGCCTTGTTTGGTAGAAGGCCCCTTTTTGGGGATCGGTCTGCTGCCGTCGCCCCCTTTGGTATTGGTTTGGGGGGGGAAGCTGCTGTGACTTGTGCCACTCGTCCCTGGCTGCCCTTTTTGGGGGCTTGCCTTGGAGCTCGTGGTGGCCCGTTCCACAGTGGAGGCTTTCTTGCCAGCCCCCTTCAGCTTCTTCCTCCTTTTCTTTTCAGCCCCGCAGAGCTGTTTCCTCACCCTCACGCGAGGCGCCGCCCCAGTGTCCTTGTCAGGGACAGCCAGTTGGCCGGCCCTGAGCAGGGGGGACTGGTGCAGTGCACTCGCGATATGGTGGCTGAGTGTTGGTGGTGGGCCACCCGAAGGCGAGCCCACCAGGGTTGTTGTTTTTGGGCAGTCGATGGATGACGGTCGGTGGGTGCCCGCCCGAGCACACCCGTCTCCGACCGGAACTGGAGTTCCGAGCTCCTGCTCCGTAAGCTTGACATTGGTGGTGTCCATTCATAGAAGTATTTGGTTTGTTCGGGTGTCCTTCCCTAGAAGGGTTGCCTTCACTGCGGCTGGGAGCCCCTTCTGCCCCATGTTGCGTGCTGCTTAGTCAGATCCATCACCTACGTCCTTCCCAGCATGGGTGGCCCTGCCGGGAGCTGACGCTCCCGCTGGTGTAGCACTTAGGATCATCTGGATACGCAAGCCCCCCCACCACGTCAAGGTGAGCACACACGGAGGAGTAACAAATATTAATAATAATACATAAACATTTTGCAAAAAAAAGAAGGCTAGAAAGCATATATGATTGAATTTAAAGTATGGCTTGTCCGTCCGTTCGTCTAGAGAAGAAGTGTTTAGTCCGATCCGTGCTTAGGGTTTTGTCATCGGTTTGTATTTGAAGGATTATTATTTCAAAATGTTTAAATAAACGTATTAGTTTCAATAAATTATTTCGTTATATTTTCTAGTCTTTCAAAAACCTCCCCACATTCCCCCGCATCAGTTTTGACTCGCAACTTGACAGTTATGAAGACATTGGTTTACTGATATGTACAAAAAAATACCGAAGTTTTCCAAAACTTTTGAAAGATTCCATCTTTTCTTGCATTTTAATAATTATATGAAAATGTGATGATGGTATGATTTATTTATTTATTTATTTATTTTTGTTGCAGTTAACCTTTCCGGAGCGGAGAGGGTGAACATGTCCCACTTCGACCTCCTGAAAGTCCTCGGAACCGGAGGTAAGTGTCCTTTCACTCGACGACGCAGAATTTTTACCTGTTAAGCCACAAAAAAAAAAAAAAAACGAAATAGCTATTTTCGGGTCTCTTTCCATTGTGTGTCAGTTCCCCCCACAGTCGGCTCCTCGTCTCACTCTCTCTCTCTCTCTGGCGAACGCGCGAAAAATCTATTCTCGTCGAACAAAGAAAATCGCAAAAGTGAGAGTATTGCGAGCCGACCCAAGAATTATGTGTGTATTTCTACAAATTTAAAATTTAATAATAATAATTCTTTACTAAAGAGGTTGAATTAAAACACTTTGCTGGCGATTTAAACAATCAATCCGCAGTGAAAATTACTCTCTCATCAAGGAATATAAACTTGCTTGCATAGAGATCGGCCCACTAGAAACTTTTAACCTAACCTAACCCTACTCCCACCTCTAAAATGCCATCTATTGCATGTTGCCATGACGCTAAGTGATTCTTTAAATACACCTTGACAAACTGTGACTTTGTGCATTTTAGTCATTGGCTGAAGTTAGCTCCAGATTTTTAAATCGCTAAAATCAATTGAAACTCACAATCAAGTTAGTTGTCACTTATCAACAATCTGTCAAAATAAAAAATAAATAAATGAAAAAGGAATACTTTCAACTTAAATTAAATAAATATTACAAAACATTTAAGAAATTTAGGAGAATCAATGATTTCCTTTAGCAATTGCCATAATGTCTCTACGTAACTGTTAATGTATATTTACGTATATTTACCCAAGTAGGCTAATTTAATAATATTGTACTAGTACCATTTTCATTTAAGATAATTTAAAAATTTTACCAATTTAATCGTAGAAAAAGTATAGTATGTAATTATCTAGATACTCGTTATTAAACACTCGCTCCGCTACGCTTCGCTCGTGCCCAATTAACTCGTGACTAAGGTGACGTTTATAACACCTGTTGCATAATATACTATTTTAGAAACTATTATAAACGACAAGCACTCTTGATAAATTTTAACTCATTAAAGCATATTAAATTGTCTGCTAAAAAAAAACAGAAAAATAGTTCAAATCGAAAGTTTACAGTGGGCCAATTTTTATGTACGTAAGTTTATTATAGTAATGGCAGAAGGCAGGGGCGGCTCGTTATATAGAGCCAAGGAGCCATGGCACTACCTGTAGTTTCAAGCTAAGCAAGAATTTTTAATTCATTCTTAAAAAAACGTTTTAAATGTAACACTGCGCCATTATCTGTGCCTGTTTCCATCTGGCACGGCATTTCGTTGAATATGGTTTATCTGCGGGTGGCGCGCGGTTGGAGGAGTGTATGATGTGTCACGCTCTGAACGTGCATTTGGTGCCCTACAAATTCTGGCGCACACGACGATGACGTGCACTAGTTGGTCATGTTCGCTAAGTAAAAACTAGGACGATTCTCCGTTATGCGCCATACGCAATTGATCAAATTAGATCATTACGGAATAAGCCTTTTTGATCGTTTTTTTTTTACATCTCCGCAAAGAAAGAAAGTAAGTACTGGATGAAATTATTGAGAGACGCTTACCCCGCTCGTCACAAAGGAAATGGGATTTACATACACGGTTTTCGAATATAGAAAAGACTTGATAAATGTTGAAAATGTGGAAAAACTATCAAGTTGGCTTGGACCATTGAACAAGCTGGTTTCTATAAGCTTAGATTAAAGAACAAGAGCTTTGTATTTTGTTTGAGAATTTTTCATAAAATAATGCCCTTTATTGAGATAATTCTCAATCAACTTCAAAAGAAAAATACCGATGCTGTTGAGGTGAAGCACGATTTCAAATATTTTGAAAATGAAATACAGGAAATACGAGACGAAACGGATGAAATGATTACAGAATTATAATTGGAATTGTCAGAAGACGGATCTCCTCAGAAAAGATAAAATACGAAGAGAAAAGCCTTGGAAATTTGTGATTCTATTTTTCAGCAAATAAGAACGAGTTTTAGTTTTACTGGACATCGTTTAGCCGTAAACTTATTCATGTTAGGAAATTTTACTGGCGCATGTATTGTAATAAGTGGCTCCACCATTAAAACATTCTATGATATTTTGTTTGGCATAAAAAAAAGTTTGAAATTCGAAGTCCAAAAAATGGACTAAAAACTAAGTCTGTTTTCCATCACTCTATTTATTAATATTAATTATAGAGACAGACAGTTAATGAACAACTTATAAAAAATACGTTTTTTTAATCTCTTTAGTTTCGGAGTTGAACTGAATGTAAAGATAAAAATTTGAAGTATAATTTGTCCTTTCCATGTTCTACATTTTGACGTTTTAAAATATCATCCGATCCAATTAACAAGAAAATTTTGTGTAATGTTTTTAAATTTAAAACAAATTTGTTGCTGATTTGGGGTAATTTTTGTACTTGAATTTTCAATCTGTTTGTTTCCCATTTGATATTTTGGTCTAAATTTTTGATCCAAATTTTCTTCTAAATTTTCGATCCAAATTTTCTTCTAAATTTTCGATTTTTTGGGCCCGCAATTTTGATTTTCAGGATCGAATTTTTGGTTGAAATTTTAAATTTTTTATCCTATATTTTAGATTTTTTAACCTAAATTATTGATTTTTATTCGCAATTTTTTTTGACAGTTTTTCATTTTTTGCCCTTCATTTTAGATTATTTAACTTCAATTATTATTTTTTATGGGCGATTTTTTTTGCTTTTTGGTTACTCTTTGACTACCGTTTTCGAAATTCTGGTCGGCAATTTATTTTGAGTTATTTTGGGGGCTGAAAAAGGCAAATTATTTTTGTTTTCCTTGATTTTTAAATTTTTTGGTTTGCATTTTTTATTTTTAGACCTGCATTTTTTATTTTTTTTGCCTATATTTTAGATCTTTGTCCTGTATTTTTCATTTTTCGTTCCAAATTTTAGAATTTTTGCCCTAAATATTCTTTGTTTTGGTTAAAATTTTCGATTTTTTTGTTGAAATTATCGGATTTTTGGTCTGCATTTTTTTAACCGCGAGTTTTCGATATTTGTCTATGTTATCGTTCTTTTGTGCTTATATTTTAGTTTTTTACCTTAATTAAGAGCGTATTTTTTATTGGTCTATACTTTAGATTTTTAACGTGATTGTTTTTATGTGCAAATTTTTGATTTTTTTGGCCGGTATTTATATAATTTGTCATTTCCATCTTTCATAATTTTGACGTTTCAAACGACAGTATTATCCGATCCAATAAATTGTAAAAGTTGCTCTATCATCAACCAGTGGCAGCTCGTGGAACATGTTGATGGTAGAGCCACTTATACAATATACCCTCCCCCCTCCTTTTTTGAAGAAAGAAAGATCGATTTATTTCCAGATTGCAGTAACTGACGAAAAAGTGTTTTAAGTAATTATACATTCTGACTAAGCTTGAAACTACAGGTAGTGCCATGGCTCCCTGGCTCTGTACAACGAGCCGCCCCTGCCATCAACATGTTCCACGAGCCGCCACTAGATTTTGGTACTGATTTTTATGCGCAACTTTTTTATTTTCTTGCCGATATTTCCGAGTTTTTTTTAGAAGTTTTTAATATCTTGCCCTTCATTTTAGGTTTCTAAAACCTGAACTATTATTTTGTATGAGCGATTTTTTTAACTTTTTGGTTACTTTTTAGCTTCCGTTTTCGAATTTTTGGTCGACAACTTATTTTGGGAGCTGAAAATTGCAAATTATTTTTCTTATGCTTGAATTTTCAATTTTTTGGTTTGCATTTTTGATTTTTTTGGCCTATATTTTAGATCGTTGGCCTGTGTTCCAAATCTTAGAGTTTTTGCTCTAAATATTCTTTATTTTGGTTAAACTTTTCGATTTTTTTGTTGAAATTTGCGGATTTTTGGTCTGCATTTTTTATTTTTAGCCGCGAATTTTCGATATTTGTCTAAATTTTTGATTAATTAGAATTATATTTTAGTTTTTTTACCTTAATTAAGAGCGAATTTTTGATTGGTCCATACTTTAGATTTTTAACGTGATTGATTTTTATGTGCTATTTTTTTGCCGGTACTTAATTGTATAATTTGTCATTTCCATCTTTCATAATGTTGACGTTTAAAACGTCAGTATCATCCGATTTAATAAATTGTAAAAGTGGATCTACCATCAACATGTTCCACGAGCCGCCACTGATAGAAGGAGTTTGAAACCTGTACACAATTATTTATATTGTGGAAACGATAATTTATAAAATTATTTGTTTTAATCCTTCAAGTCTCGAGCGATCGCGCTGTTGATATTTTCGTTTTGTTATTGCGCTGTTTGGCGTTTTTCGACCATGTGCTTCCAACGACCCCTAGGACCCAAAGGTTTAAATTCTAACTATAAAAAAATAATTAATAAACTGGTTCATTTTTTATTTCCATTTAAACAAATAATTTGAATGATTGTCCTTTGTAAATTTTATGATTTGAAGTTTTTACATTAAGGCTCCATTCTATTTTGATAATGTCGTAGAATACATACAACGCCCTGACCTGTATTTATTTAACACTCGGTAAAAATTGTAGATACAATTTATGAAATCAGGTCAGAGGCGACCACCCACGTGACGTGTAATTCCTGCTTAAATGGCCTTAACGACGCGGACGAGTTTTTTACGACCTCTCCACAGTAATTAATCACTGGCCGAAATTACTTCCAGCTGAGATACACCGTGCCAGTGCATGAATGAGGAGGTCCCTCGCGACCCTCCAAAAAAATACAATTACTGGACACGTATTTTTTTTTTAAATTTAATACAGTTTCCATTAAAACTAGTTTACATTATAAAAATTAACCGACATTCCAATGACGATAGCATCATTTACACCGCTACTTCGTTATACATTTCATTTTAACAAAGTGCAAAGTTCTGTAATTTATTTGTATAACTTTTGCATCAATTAATTAATCGAACAAAAATATAAATATCCAAAATTGCTTTTTCTAACATCTAATCAGTGTTTCGCAGACTATTTTCAGCGGGGAACCCTCAGAATATTTTTCAAAGTTCACGGAACCCTCTACAGTGTTTAATCAATAGACCCCCTTTATAGTTAATAGTTGTTTATTACGGGACATAAGTTGTTCATTAGTACAAATCATCAGAATAGTACAGTGAGCAGAATTTCACTGAAAAAGTAAATTGCAATTAAATCAGGAATCATTCATACAAATTTTTTATCATTTTATCTTTTGTTTAGAATTTGTTGATTTCTTTTCCTTGTTAGCCAACGATGATTCGTTTAATTTGCTAAATATGTCAGCAAAACATGCAAGTCTAGAGAACCACCCGATCTCTCTGATAATTCAAATTTGTGGTCATTGAAACACGCCAATAGTTCAGAAACTTGTACAAGAATTTTATCTCACGACAGCCATCTAACATGTAAAAGTTGAATGGTGCGAAAAGACTACCCATGTTTTCGCACGGGCCTCCGAAAATACGTGATTGTAATGGTTAAACCATCTCGCGGAATCCCTATTTTTTTTTCTGGGTTCCGTGGAACATACTTTGTACATTTTTGGTCTAAAGCATTCCGACCAATCGCCATGGGTGGATGTTTCTATCTTAACGATTACTTGGTTGTTTGCGTTAAAGAACTTACACTGCTGACGAGCCAGAGGAGATCGAAACCGGTCCGTATAATAACAATTAATCCAAGTTTGTGCAATTTGGATGTAAAGGACGTGGATTTACGACGATGATTAAGCAAGTTGCACGATCTTTCTTCTCTCCGTCTCTATCACTCCTATTTGGACCGATTTAAAAGTCCCGGTATGTATTTATAAGTGTCCCAAATACCCCCTTGCATTCTGATGCTGCCTCCACTGGCGGCGACGAGAAAAACAGGCGAATAAATAAAAACCGGCAGATGTATCTGTCTGTACCCTGCCCTGCCTGCAGCTCTCGCCTCGTTTGCCGTCATGTGTGTAATCGAAAATGCGTGTTCGTTCTCTCTCTGACCATAAAATAACGGTTCATCTAGATATAAACAACACACTGAAATTTGGAAAATGGATGAACGCATTAATTGTTTTGTAAAAGAATGTCAAGCATACGGAAGGTCCTGGGTTCCAATCCCGGCATGTATAGTGGTTGTCCATTAATAGATGACCGAATTCATCTCTTATCGCCAAAAGTCTCTTCGCGGTCTGTCGTTCTTCGCTGTGGTCCGGATCCTCCTCCGACGTCCATGAAAACCTTCCTCAGACCATCTTCGCCAGCACCTCATTACTGTTCCATTCTATTGGCAATTTCTCTAAACGAAAGACCACCCTCTCTCATGCCAATAATACGACCTCGCTCGAAATCACTTGGTTGTACAAAATTTCGACGGTTACGAACTCTGGGCATTTTAAATGATGTTCTTCACACTATTATCACGAGAAAACTAATCCAAATTGTTCCATGTTTATAAAAACACCATTTTATATTACTATTTTTCGTATATAAAATCATCCTAAAAAGAGGTTTGACGAAGGAGTTTTTTATTGAAATTTTAATGAGTTACTTTTTACACCGAAAACCATCAATTGTAGAAAAATTAAATAAATTCTGGTTGTTTTTCTTGGTGTTGCATTTTTCATTCAAACCAGTATAGTACCTGAGTAAAACCATTTACTTATAAATACTTTGTTTTGTGTATAATACACGGCCGGTTGTAAATCGACATGTGACATCTACCGTCACTTTTTAGAACAAAATTAAATATCGGCCATTATGATTTCATGGCAAACCTTTGTTTTTCATTCAAAATTATAGTAAAGTTTTTTGTAAATATCTCGGTAAATACTCTGCAGAAACTATTGAGTAAGGTACCAAATCATTCAGCTAAAAAAGCTTTAAAAATAATGTAAGAAGACCTATGCTGTCAAATAATTAGGGGAGCCAATAATAACACATTTAAAATTTTACGTGTAAATCCCTATGGCCCGCTTTGCAATTCCACATCCTGTACATTACTCGTGTTGACTGTATACGACTAAAAACTGTGTTATTATTTACTCTCGTACGATTAGAACAGAAAACAAATCTGAAGGTCGTGGACTTTTGTGGGTGGACTTGAAGGCACGCACGCACGCAATCGATCCGTGCAATTTCGTTCGTTGTCTTTTTCTTATTGACCCTCATATTTAAAGGAGTAATTAACTCTCGCATATCCAGATGATGATGTTGTTTTGAATCGATTAGTCTCGAGAGTACAGGAGAACGACCCAAAGAGAGCAAGGAGAAAGAGAGTGAGAGCGAGAGCGAAGAGGAGGAGGGAAAACGAGCAGGTGATCCCCACGAAACGGATCCCTATATCGCGGCCAACGATCCGCGACCTTCTTCGGGTCGTTCACTCCGTATTTTTGGTTAACCATTTCATTCTTGCGAGGGTCAATCACTCTTTCGCTTACATTATATTAACAATAAAGTCCCAATTACGTTCGGCTTTTAATCGAAAATAAAAAAAAATCCGTACGGTATTATTTGGTTATGGAATATTTTATGAGTGATCCGATGATGACGGGCTTTATTGTGAAATATGATTCAATTTCCCAAGGAAAGGTGGAAAGATTTAAGGCCGTAAACAAGTTGAGATATTGAAGAACTTCAAGTGCTTGTTGTGGAAAAATGCTACCAGACAGCAGCGTAACTATCCTCTGTTCACATTTTATTTTTTCCGTGTGCTCGTTATTGTTTGATAGCCGTTTGAATTTCCCGCTCCTAAAAAAACCCCGAACGGGATTATTATTATTGCGAGCGCACGTGCATTCGCTTATTGTTAAACAATAAATTCCTGGCTATGGTATGATTTTTTTTTCACGAAATATGTGAATGTTTGAATTATCTTAAAACTGTTGGAGTTCAGTATAGACTTAACTTCAACATGATCCTTCGTTGGGCGCCAAATTTCATCCAACAAAGAATCTACAAATACCGTGTGTTCGTTATTATTTGATAGCCGTTTGAATTTCCCGCTCCTAAAAAAACTTTTAATGTCGGTACTTACCAGTGGCGGGACCATTAGGGAATTTATTTTGAACTAAACTATAACAGATGTTCAAAGTGTTGCCCATTTTGATCCAAACACAAATTTACCCGGCGTTTCATGTTGTTGAAGACATTTTGTAGAATTTCAGGTGTAACATTGTGCACCGCTTCTGTTATTGTATTGCGCAGTTCTTGTAAAGTGTGGAGTCGATCGGTATACACTTTATTTTTTAAATATCCGAACATAAAATAGTCCAGCGGTGTCAAATCTGGTGAGCGAGGTGGCTATAGATTAACCAATCTCCAAAGAACTGCCGCAGGTGATTTAACGTTGTATTTGCAGTACGCGCAGTAGCTCCGTCCTGCTGAAATGCAATTCATCATCATGAAGTTGTTCGATAAAAGGATTCAAGAGTAATTCCCGATAGCGAGCTGCGTTAATATTGTCATTGAAAAAAAAATAGGGCCTTAGATTCTCCTTCGGGACATTGCCAACCATACACCAACCTTCTGAGGATGTAACGGAACCTCAACAAATATTTGGAGGTTTTCCTGCAGCCCACACTCTATGGTTTTGCCGCTAAGGTGAAACCAAGCGTTAAATCTAACAAATCGTCATCATTCCGGAACTCGTTTTATCCAATATACTGTCGAATTTTTGAAACTACAGACAAAATTAATTACAGAAGTTTTCACAATATTCAGATTACTCCACTAATTGAATCTAAGCAGATGCACATTATTCTTCATGAAGACGTTCGGACCGGTGTTAATTGAATCTCCATCTACGGCGGCAGGTGTATCCGTCGGCCGGAGATCTTCTTCGTCTTCGGAGGTGAAATTTATTTACAAGAGAGGGCGACGATTCTGGGCCAAGCATCTGCCTGTGCCCCCATGGAAAATGCAAAACGGTGGTCTTATTAATACGAATCGATGCAATTAACTGTATAACTCGCGCTGGATCGGGGCAAAAACTACCGATTTTTAATTTAATTTAATTTTTGTTTTTGGGGCAACGGACTCTCGCCGCGTACGGTTTTAAACTCCCGAAAAACAGGAGCAGCGGCACCGAGTCATTGTACTCCGTTACAAAACGCTACACTTCACTTAATTAGTCGTTTTTTTTAAATTTTTTCTTTAATTAATGGAAAAAGTTTTAATTGGCGAAGGTAAATCTTACGCGGGAGATTTATCGAGTGAAAGAATATCATTCTGTATAAATAATATTGAAATTCTGTGTTTCTCACTAAACCACCAAAACCGTTCGGTTGAAATTTTTCATAATTATTCAACGAATCCAGGGATACCAGCCGATTTATAGATAAAAAAATAAGTGTTTGTCATTACCCCTGACTATACAGGGTGTCCTAAATAGAATAGGATTGCATGGGTATCTTTCTTATTCTTAAAGCTAGAGATCTGGTTAAATGGGCAATGTTGTGCAGTTTTCTATGCTGATTCAGATTATGTTGAGAAATTTTCAAAATTCCGAGCAGTTTAGAAAATATTTAAAAAAAACTGAAAATCGCGATTTTCAAAAAAATCAAATATCTCAATAATTATTAAAGATGCGAAAAAAAGTTTTAAATAAAAGTTACTTGGTTTAATTAGGCAAACATAGAAATCAAGTCAAAATAAAATTCAAGATGGCGGTTTCCGAGATATTAATACCAACTTTCTTATTTCGAATGGCCGCCATATTTGATTTTTACAGGCATAAATAGACTTTTTTTTTCTCTTTTCAACGATGTACAACAACCTATGTCAAAATAAAAAATAATGGAAATATTAATTGTTATAAGTTTAAAACAAGTAGGCATAAATGAAAATAAAACAAAATTTGTTATAACGACTAACTGTCATCTTACATTAGTTTATCAGTTGTATTAATCATTCATACATGTGTATTGTCTTATCGATAAATATTAATTACTTGAAATGGCGAATTATTCAATATCTGAACAATACGATATGTTTTGTAATTACATCAAGTGTCACAAAAACCCCAATCTTGCGGCACAAACATACCAAGCAAACTTTCCTGAAAGAAGGCAGCCGGACATTAAGGTATTTAAAAGATTGGATGAAAATATGCAATTGTATGGAAGTTTAAAAAAAAACCTAAGGGAAATAGAAATATGATCGTTGATGATGAAGAATTAACATTGGCTTGTGTGGCAGCTAATCTGAACATTTCATGTCGGCAGATAGAAAATGAAGTTAACGTATCTAAGTCTAGAGCATCAACAATAAAAAAAAAAAACACAAGTTTCACCCTTATAAATTGCACCTATCTCAGACTTTACAACCAAATGATAACATCCGTAGATTAACATTTTGCAGGTGGTTAATCAACAAAATTATGGAAAATGGTGATTTTATAAACACAATTTTATGGACTGACGAACCTTACTTTTCTAATTGTGGATTATTTAATCGTCATAACGAGCACTATTGGGCTCAAGAAAATCCACACATAGTTATTCCACGGCGAAACCAATTACGGTTTGACTTTAGTGTTTTATATGGCATAATGGGAAATCGTTTACTTGGTCATATAATTTTTGACTTAACTCTAACTGCACAACGTTATTTGGAAATTCTTCAAACAACCTTAGAAGATTTATTGGATGATTTACCTTTGGCACGAAATATGCAAATATGGTACCAGCAAGATGGCGCTCTAGCACACAATGCCAGAGATGTTATTACTTATCTAAATGGACGTTTTAATAATAAAGTAATAGCGACTAATACACCTGTACAGTGGCCAGCCATAACTGCAGACTTGACGCCTCTTGACTTTTATTTGTGGGGCACTTTAAAAAACAAAGTTTATGGAAGTAACTTCAATTATAACAATGTGGATGAACTTCCCGAAGCAGTGACAGAGGCAATAAACGGCATTAATCGCAACACATTGCGAAAAGTAACTGGCAGTGTTGTAAAACGCTGTTAATTGTGTTTGGCCAATAACGGTCAACATTTTGAGCATTTTTTATAATTTACTGTTATTTTACTACTTGGTTGTATTACCTCTTTTTGTTTTGTTACATTTGCTTTAAAAATAACTAAACAATTATAATTTAAACAATTAATATTTCCATTATTTGTTATTTTGACATAGGTTGTTGTACATCGTTGAAAAGAGAAAAAAAAAGTCTATTTATGCGTGTAAAAATCAAATATGGCGGCCATTTGAAATAAGAAAGTTGGTATTAATATCTCGGAAACCGCCATCTTGAATTTGATTTTGACTTGATTTCCATGTTTGCCTAATTAAACCAAGTAACTTTTATTTAAAACTTTTTTTCGCATCTTTAATAATTATTGAGATATTTTATTTTTTTGAAAATCTCGATTTTCAGTTTTTTTTAAATATTTTCTAAACTGCTCGGAATTTTGAAAATTTCTCAACATAATCTGAATCAGCATAGAAAACTGCACAACATTGCCCATTTAACCAGATCTCTAGCTTTAAGAATAAGAAAGATACCCATGCAATCCTACTCTATTTAGGACACCCTGTATAGTCAAAGGTCATTACTAACACTTCATTGGTAGATTATATCTATATGCAACCATATGCACGTATCTGTATGCAACCATATGCACGTGTTTGAATGTCTATATGCAACCGTATGCACTATCTGTATGCAACCATATAATAATAATAATAATAATAATAATAAACTGTCTTTATTAAAGAAAAAAAAGTTAATAGTACAAAATAATATTTTTGTGAGAACAGGCGAAGTTCAGTTGGTTGTAAACAACCATTACTGCTCTTCCATATGCAAGTATTTGCATGCAACCGTATGCACGGATATGTATGCAACCATATGTACGTATCTGTATGCAACCGAATGCACGTATCTGCACGCCGGTTAACAGTAGTTGGGCGTTTCAGCTTTAATTTCACGCATGAAGCCGTAAATACACCCTCTAGCGTCCTTTACAGAACAGCCTTTATCATTGTCATACGCCATCGTCGCCTAGTTTAACGATTAAAAATTTACTTTGAAACGGCATTATAATAATTTTGCTTCCCATGTCGTAGTCAATGCCGATAACCATTTTTCGTTCGTTAGTAAGCAATTTGTGCATAAATCCTCCTCCATCCCTCCTCCCCCCATACTCTAAGTAACCGTCGTTGGAAGGTGATAATTTATGAATTTAATATCGGACCTTCCCAGTTAGTTACCAGGTAGTTTCTGGCCTGAATAATTCACCGCTTCGCCCCCAATTTGACGTGTTTATGCCCAAAGTAAATAAGTGTGTGTGTGTATTATGTAAGGAGGAGGCGTTAATTCGGGCGTATTTTTCCCTCAACGAAACTAAATCAGGTCGCGACCTCAAAGGCAACAACATTACTGCAGCAGTGGCAGCAAACGTTATTAAATTAAACACACATACACACACACACATACAAACACAGATGTAAAGGACGGAGAAGATGCGGAGATACTACAGATGGCTTTCCTCGCATTACAGGACTAATTGTGTTGGCTAATTGAAACGGCACTTGCACACTCACATGCACACACACACAGAAACCGAATAGAGGCGCAAGAAAGTAGCGAAAATAGTTCGCCTTCCGTTATTTATAGTTTGAAGCGCGTGGCTTTGAATTCCGTTAGATTCGTTGTTGTGTTTATACCAGCGGGAATAACAATGGCCATACGTGCGCATGATGGAATATCGGATAATTCACAATGTTGATTTTCGAAAAAAATCTCTTCTTCATTAAACTTTCAAGATTCTGTGACCGTCGGTTGTAGATCGTAATGTGACAGCAACTGTCACTTTTTATCGGCCATTACGATTTCATGGCAAACCTTTTTTTAATTCAAAATAATACTAAAGTTTTTTGCAAATATCTCGGTAAATATCAGTGACGGTTCGCGGGGTTTTTTTCTGGTACGGCCGAGGAACAAGAGGTGATAATACAGATAGGTGCGGTCTTTGCAACCGACCCTACCTATCTGTATTACCACCTCTTGTTCCTTGGCGGTACCAGAAAAAAACCCGCGAACCGTCACTGCTATATACTATCAAGGAATACATAACCGGTAGTGGCTGAATGGTTAACGTCAAAGCAAAAAAAAAATGTCTTAAATGCCAAATGCTCAGGATGTTCATCTTGACTTGAAAAAGAAGCAGTAAACGTGAACTGCTTGATAGATTTTTTTTAAACATACATTACCATGTAAGGTTTCTAGAAACATGACCAAATCGGGTTTTGGGGTTGTAAATACCGGGTGACCCAGGGATCTGTAAAAGTCTCATAACTTATTTGTTATTTGAGATATCGACTTCTGCAACTTTTTCAATGTGTCCTTGTTTTTGTCACAAATTTGCCCATAACTAACCAACCGTCCATAATAGACCCATGGTATCTTATACTATTTTTATCAGCTTCTCAAGAGGGTTGAAAATAAAGTATAAAACATTTACAATTTAAGCGGTTATAAAAGATTTTACAAGAGTTTATAGGTTTAACAACGGTGAATTATATATAACCGCATAAATTGTAAATGTTTCCCAACCCGTGATACACCCTCTAACTTCCCCATCCCCTAACAATATAGTATTTAAGTCGCAATTGTAGTATTGTCTTACCATTGATCATCTGCCTGATGAAGCCACTGTGTGGCGAAACATTTGTCGCAGTGTTCGACATTAAAAATTTGTGAAAATTCTCAAACACACGTGTTTTACTTACCACATACATTATGGAATTTCACCAAGTAACAGCCTCATCAATCCAATTTTTAATTTCTATTTTGATATTCTTAATATACACCAAATTCTTAATCACATGTGCCATGGACGTCCAAATATTTGACAGTTTAATTAAAAAAAAAAATGGTGATGTGGCCATCATGTTACTTTCTCCGATTATTTGATGGTATAATAGTTATTTATATTTATAGATTAAATCGAGAGTTTCACATGAACGAATGGTAATGACGTTTGAAACGTCAAAATTATGAAAGGTAAAAATGACAAATTATTTTTCAAATTCTAATAATCTTTATCGTAAATTTATTGAAAAACTAAAAAAAAATGCGAAAAAAAAGTCCTGAAAAAGATTTCTAAAAATCGTGCTAATTAAAAAGCCCTAAAAAAAAGTCCCGAAAGAAAGTGCTAAAATAAGTCTTAAAAAAACTCCTGAACAAAGTCTTAAAAAAGGCCCAAAAGACAGTCCTGATAAAATATCCTGAAAAAATGTCCTGTAATAACAGTCTTAAAAAAAAGTTATTAAAATAACATCGTAAAAAAATCCTAAAAAACATTTCTGGAAAAAACCCTGTGAAAATATCATTAAAAAAGACCTGAAAGAGTTCTGAAGAAATTGTCTTGGAAAAAATTAATACATTCAAAAATGTCCTGAAATATGGTACTGAAAAAGTCTCGTAATGAAGGAAAAAAATCCCGAAAAAAGCAATGAAGAAAATTCTGAAAAGAATCCTGAAAAGAAGTCCTGGACAAGACGAACAGTCCTGGAAATAAAGTCGTGAGAAAGAGTATTGACAAAATCCGTGAAAAAAAGTCGTGAAAAATAGTCTTTATACAAAAACCAGAAATAAAGTCCTGAAGAAAGTTCAGACAAAGAGTCCTATGAAATATCACAAAAAATTCCCTGTAAAGAGAGTCTTCAAAAATTGCCTTGAAAATAACAAAATAAACAAAACAAATTTTGAAACGAAAGCATTGTGAAAAGTCCTTAAAATGGTCCTTAAAAAGATCTGAAAAAATTGTCCTAAAAAAGAAATCCAAGGTCCAAAAAAGGTAATGAGAAGAAAAATTCTAAAAAATGTTATGAAGAAAATTTTGAAAATTTTTCTCTGAAAAAAAAAATCCAAAAATTAATCCTGAACAAAGAGTTCTTAAGAAAGTCCCGAAAACGTCTAGAGAAAAAAATCCTGTCAATAAAATTTTGAAAAGAAATCCTGAAAATAAAGGTGCTGAAAAAAAGTTCTAAAAATAAGTCTTAAAAAAAAATTCTTAAAAAGTCCTGAAAAAGAATCCGCAAAGACAATAAAAGTCCTTAAAAAAGACCTGAAAAAAGTTCTGAAAACAGTCCTGAAGTCCCAAAAAGGCTAAAAGAACAAAAAACTGTAAAGGTAAATGTTCGGAAATACGAAATTTTACCAAAAACTTTTCAGTTCTTCAGATTATCAAATAGGACATGTGTTCAAAGTTTCATGGTCATTTCTGAATTAGTTTTTTGAGATACAGCGCGCACAGACAGACTGTTATGTAGAGAAAAAATGGTGATGTGGCCATCATGTTACTTTCTCTGACTTGATGGTATCATAGCTATTTATATTTACGTTTTCATGCTTTATTTTCAATTGAAATCATATTTTAGATGTACATCGAGCGTTGTGTAAACTCGTATGAAACTGACGTTTAAAACGTCAAAATTATGAAAGATGGAAAAATTATACTTCAAATTCCAAAACTCAGTTTACTCAAAAACTAACGCGATTTCGAAAAAAAATTATTCTTTAGAAGTTGTTTATTTTGGCATTCTCTACAATTATTATTCACAAAAATTTGCTGTAACTATTATCGTTTCGTAATTATAAACCAAAAATTTAAAAAAATATAATAATTTTTTTCTCGAATAGCAACGATTTAATGAAAAATATTTTCAAGCAAAAGATGTTAATTTCTTTGTTGTCTTCAATATTTGTTTAAATGTTTTTGTGATATTTTTCATATTTAAGAAAATATTGGCAAAAAACAAAAAACAGTTAAGGTAAACGCCCACTTCCGGTGTACGAAATTTTACCAAAAGCTTTTCAGTTCTTCAGATTATCAAATAAGACGGATGTATAAAGTTTCATATCAATTACTCTATTAGTTTTTGAGATACAGCGCACACAGACAGACACACACACACACACACACACACACACACACACACACACACACACACACACACACACACACACACACACACACACACAGACACACACACACACACAGACACAAAAAAAAATTTTCCAGAAATTGTTGAAAGGGCATCTAGGGACCTCAAAACGGATATTTCCGTAAAAAAAAATTTTCAAAAAAAAATCACGATCACAATACTTTCTCGTACTTCGTAACGGAGAAAGTAAAAACCACAATTAACATTCGATTTTTTAAGCAAAAGTCTTCAAACGCCGGAAGTTTCAAACGATGAGAAGACCAAATTTAATCAACCAAAAACGAATGGCTATTATTCAGTTTTTACTAAAACTCGTCAAACTCATGGCAAGGGTTTTTATTAAATGGTACATTGTTCAAGTTATTTTTATTATTTCTGAGGTGTACTCTCTGGTACAAACGTAAATTAAAAGAATGATCTATTTACAATTTTTAATTCTCTAAAAAATATTCCTTCACGATTTTTCTCTAAATGGAACAGTGGAACTAATAATTACACATTTTTTTTTAAATTTTACATGTTAAATTCCTACCTATGAAAACGGCTCACTTATTTTGTAAAAAAATAAACATCGGCAATGGCTCAATCATTACGGAAAAAATATAAAACGGTAATGGCTCACATATTATCGAAAAAATAATGGCTCACTTATTATGGAACAGAGGTGGTAGTATATTTAAATAATAGGTTTAACAATAATGTAATTGGCAATTGATATTTAATCAATGATTTCCTTCTGTGAGGACATTTAAAAACTAATATTTAGTTGGTAATACTGAGCCAGTCGTTTCCAATTTATGAACTAACCTTTGGATCGTTGCAATGGAGGGAGGAGTTGGTCGTTCGGGATAGTTGATTGCAAAGATATCGCACACTTCACGAAAACTGCTACCAGCATACCACCACTTCACAATTTTCACTATTTCTTGAATAGAATACATTTTTCATGAAAAAAACTTGTAAACAGTTATGAGGTGTTTAATACATCTGACAGAAGCCAACAAATCAACAAATCAACAAATCAACAGCGCACCGTTTTTGTCTAATTTCATGGCAACCATTATTTTCGTGAAAATTTTTATTTTATCATTAACTTTTTAGGGTTTTTATGAATGCTAAAAAATTAATAATAGCATGACTGCATGCAAGAATTTTTACTCTATAAAACATTTATTTACATGTTTCCTCTAAAATGATCAGGGAAGATAATATTCCAGTATAAAAAAATTAACATTGAAAATCCTATGTTCTGTTTTGTTCCACCTCACCCTGTATGAGTTTTTACGCCATAAAATAACGATTTTTTTTAAATTTCAACATTTCAATTAACATGCGTGCAGAGTTTTTAAAGTCAATGCCATCTGTATATCAGTTTTTACACCATATAATCACGTTTTTTTTTTCGAATCTTAATATTTCAACCATAAATGAAGAGACAGCCCATGATTCTCCTCCAGAATTGGTTCTGTATATGAGTTTATACACCATAAAATTTCTTTTTACTTTCTCCGTTACGAAGTACGGGAAAGTATTGTGATCTTGATTTTTTTTTTCAAATTTTTTTTTTACGGAAATATCCGTTTTGGAGTCCCTAGATGCCATTTCAACAATTTCTGGAAAACAATTTTTTGTGTCTGTGTGTGTGTGTCTGGCTGTGTGCGCTGTATCTCAAAAACTAATGGAGCAATTGATATGAAACTTTGAACATACGTCTCATTTGATAATTTGAAGAACTGAACTTTTGGTAAAATTTCGTACACCGGAAGTGGGTGTTTACCTTAACTGTTTTTTGTTTTTTGCCAATATTTTCTTAAATATGAAAGATATCACAAAAACATTTAAACAAACATTGAAGACAACAAAGAAATGAACATCTTTTGCTTGAAAACATTTTTCATAAAATCATTTTTATTCGAGAAAAGAAATTATTTTTTTTTTTAAATTTTTGGTTTATAATTATAAAACGATAATAGTTACAGCAAATTTATGTTAATAATAATTGTAGAGAATGCTAAAATGAACAACTTATAAAGAATAAGTTTTTTTCGAAATCCGTTTAGTTTTTGAGTAAACTGAGTTTTTGAATTTGAAATATAATTTTTCCATGTTTCATAATTTTGACGTTTTAAACGTCAGTTTCATCCGCTCGATGTACATTTAAAATATGATTTCAATTAAAAATAAACCATGAAAACGTAAATATAAATGGCTATGATACCATCAAATCGGAGAAAGTAACGTGATGGCCACATCACCATTTTTTTTAAAGACCGTTGGCCTCCCTAGGAAGGCTCAAGTGGCTCTCCTGAATAATCTGATCGCGTGTGCCTCGTTCAGATCTTAAACAACAGTTCAAGATCTGGTATTGGAGACTTCCGTTCGTTTTATATTCCTTTTTTTAATCCCAACATTTCAACTGTAAATGAAGAGACGGCCCCCAATGATTCTCCTCCAGAATTGGTCAACAGCGCTGTTATTATTGAGTCCAGTTCGCAATAATTCGGTCTCAAGGTCCCCGTGTTTGCGTCCTGCAAACAAACGTCATTTTCGCGATTTGTTATTTTTCACGTGTGCGTGTGCTCGTTTGTTTTGGCGCGATGCGACTGTTTTTCGTATCGAGGCGTGCACGAAAAAAAATACGTTTTGAGGAGGATAACATGCGCGCACGTGCTTCAATATTTTTTTGGAACATGATAATGCACCGTGCAGCATCCAAATATGAATAAAGAAAGGTTTCTTGTAAATAAATAGTTTTTTTTTACTTTCTCCGTTACGAAGTACGAGAAAGTATTGTGATCGTGATTTTTTTTCAACAAATTTTTTTTACGGAAATACCCGTTTTGGGGTCGCTAGATGCGATTTCAACAATTTCTGGAAAAAAATTTTTTGTGTCTGTGCGCGCTGTATCTCAAAAACTAATACAGCAATTGATATGAAACTTTGAACATAAGTCTTATTTGATAATCCGAAGAACTGAAAAGCTTTTGGTAAAATTCCGTACACCGGAAGCGGGCGTTTACCTTAACTGTTTTTTGTTTTTTGCCAATATTTTCTTAAATATGAGAAATATCACAAAAACATTTAAACAAACTTTGAAGACAACAAAGAAATTAACATATTTTGCTTGAAAACATTTTTCATAATGTTTGGGCATTCGGCACATTGTCCCGGACCCTTCTGTTATAGTCATTAATTTACCACAAATACTAAATTTCTAAGGAAGTTAAACACTTTGCAACTGATACTTTGCCGTCACGTGTTTCTGTTAATTATTAATTAACCATAAATGCTAAATAACCAAAGTTAAGTTAAACACTTTGCTGGCACTTCAACTGAAAATATTCTTTGTATTGTTTTGTTTGTTAAATCTGAAGCCATTGAATTTTTTTTTTATCTTTCAGCTTATGGTAAGGTGTTCCTAGTCCGAAAACGCGGGGGCTCCGACGACGGGCGCCTCTACGCGATGAAAGTCCTCAAGAAGGCGACCATAGTCCAAAAGAAGAAAACCACAGAGCACACCAAGACTGAGCGACAGGTGTTAGAAGCCGTTCGCGACAATCCTTTCCTAGTTACCTTGCACTATGCCTTCCAGACTGATGCCAAACTTCACCTTATTTTAGGTAAGTCGATACTTTTTTTAAGTATAAAAAACTTAAGCTAACAATGCTTTAAACATTTACATCACTAAAGTCAAAATAGTCTCTTGTCACTTTGTTAAATTTTAAAGTCAATAAAATGTTTTTCAAAGCCACCTTCGATTTTTATTCAGTAAAATGGTTGATTAAACGAGTTTTCTGCAAATAACTTTTAATGCGTTAGGAATTGGGGCAGAGTTGTTATAAGGAAAAATGTTCGTTTTTTAATCCCGCATGGAATGACATAAAAATATACAGGGGCTCCAATTTAAAATAAGAAAAATAAAGTGCTTTAAAGTTTGAAATGTTAGACACTAAATTTTGGACACCCTGTATAATTCATATCGATCAAACTTGGTTAACGGGACCATCAGACCTTATTTAATAAGTACCTTGTGATGATTTTATTAACACGGCACTATTTTTATTTTTTATTCATTTTTTAAAACAACAGTGCAAAACTGATTTTTTTTAGTTTTAATTTTTTTTGCCGATATCCCTGAATCGATTCCAATAAAATTATAAGAGTATGTAGGCAACCATAAAAGGCACCCAAGTAAGCAATAAAATACATGGCATGTAATTAAAAAAAATATATCATCATGACGTCACGCTTTTCTGGGACACCCTGTACAATCAAAAATATTTTCCTGAAACGCACCATAGGATACAGATATATTCTACAAAATATCGAAATCCTAACTTAATCAGTAACTGAGGTGTAGAAGACGGGAGGTGAGATGCAGGACCCTGTATATCATATATTTATCAAAAATCAATCAAAACTTAATTTATTCTCAAGAAAATAGGTATATACAAAAATTATTAACAGTTTAATCAATTTACAATATATGTACCAACATTAATGCTATTGTTAAAAGACTAAAGAGGTATATTTATTGAGAAATATTATTTAGATAACATTTTTCCACGTGCCGGGTAATTAATAGCGGCATTAAAAAGAGTCTGGTATCCCATGAGGCACCGAATAGGATCGGTTTTTAAATGAGGCGCAAACAAACGGTCGTTAATTTCCAGTTTGTGTGAGATTTGGAAACGCATTAGTGAGAGCAGTTAAATGCTAATTAGGCGGTTTTTTTTTTCAGACGTAACATTATGATGATAGTGCAGTAAAGTGGAAAACTGGACGAGGAAGTAGGCGATGATTGCATTAACATCAGTACAGCTATTAATTTTTAATAATGATCAAATTAAGGATTTCCAAATTGCTTGTTTAAAACAAAGGCTACCACTAATATTTTTGAATTATTTGAAATGATTTAAAGTGTATTAAAATAAGTCGATGAATTATAGGGATAAATGAAATCTCTAATCTTTAAAAAAAATCGTTACAAGCAGATTGTAGCAATATATTCGTTTTTACTTTCTCCGTTACGAAGTACGAGAAAGTATTGTGATCGTGATTTTTTTTTTCAAAAATTTTCTTTCCGGAAATTTTCGTTTTGGGGTCCCTAGATACCATTCCAACAATTTCTGGAAATTTTTACTTTCTCCGTTACGAAGTACGAGAAAGTATTGTGATCGCGATTTTTTTTTCAAATATTTTTTTTACGGAAATATCCGTTTTGGGGTCCCTAGATGCTATTTCAACAATTTCTGGAATTTTTTTTTTGTGTCTGTGTGCGCTGTATCTCAAAAACTAATAGAGCAATTGATATGAAACTTTGAACATCCGTCTTATTTGATAATCTGAAGAACTGAAAAGCTTTTGGTAAAATTTCGTACACCGGAAGTGGGCGTTTACCTTAACTGTTTTTTGTTATTTGCCAATATTTTCTTGAATATGAAAAATATCACAAAAACATTTAAACAAACATTAAAGACAACAAAGAAATGAACATCTTTTGCTTGAAAATATTTTTCATAAAATAATTTTTATTAGAGAAAAAAATTTATTATTATTTTTCTAATTTTTCGTTTATAATTATAAAACGATAATAGTTACAGCAAATTTATGTCAACAATAATTACAGAGAATGCTAAAATGAACAACTTATAAAGAATAAGTTTTTTTTCGAAATCCCTTTAGTTTTTGAGTAAACTGAGTTTTTGAATTTGAAGTATAATTTTTCCATCTTTCATAATTTTGACGTTTTAAACGTCAGTTTCATGCTAGTCTACGATGTACATTTAAAATATGATTTAAATTGAAAATAAACCATGAAAGCGTAAATATAAATGATACCATCAAGTCGGAGAAAGTAACATGATGGCCACATCACCATTTTTTTACTTTCTCCGTTACGAAGTACGAGAAAGTATTGTGATCGTGATTTTTTTTTCAAATTTTTTTTTTACGGAAATATCCGTTTTGGGGTCCCTAGATGCCATTTCAACAATTTCTGGAAAAAAAAAAATTGTGTCTGTGTGTGTGTCTGTGTGTGTGTGTGTGTGTCTGTCTGTGTGCGCTGTACCTCAAAAACTAACAGAGCAATTGATATGAAACTTTGAACATACGTCTTATTTGATAATCCGAAGAACTGAAAAGCTTTTGGTAAAATTTCGTACACCGGAAGTGGGCGTTTACCTTAACTGTTTTTTGTTTGTTGCCAATATTTTATTAAATATGAAAAATATCACAAAAACATTTAAACAAACATCGAAGACAACAAAGAAATGAACATCTTTTGCTTGAAAATATTTTTCATACAATCATTGCTATTCGAGAAAAAAATTTATTAATTTTTTTTAATTTTTGGTTTATAATCATGAAACGATAATAGTTACAGCAAATTTATGTGAATAATAATTATAGAGAATACAACTTCTAAAGAATAAGTTTTTTTCGAAATCTCGTTAGTTTTTGAGTAAACCGAGTTTTTGAATTTGAAGTATAATTTTTCCATATTTCATGATTTTGACGTTTTAAACGTCAGTTACATCTGAGTTTACGCAACGCTCGATGTACATTTAAAATATGATTTCAATTGAAAATAAACCTATGAAAACGTAAATATAAAGTCGGAGAAAGTAACATGATGGCCACATCACCATTTTTTTCAATTTAATCAAAAATAAAGTCGCTAGAGCTTCTGCCTTTTTTCTTGAGACAGACAGTGTATGGTTTGTTATACTTTACTTTCAAAATAAAAAAAAGTTAAAAGGGGTTGGAATACCAGACTGAATCACTCTGTGTAATAATAATCACAATTTCGACTCTTTCAAGTCAATATCATAATAACTCGAAGGCGTCAACACTATGACTAAAAATAATTAATGTTAACATAGAAAATTGTGTTTCATTTATCCATAAAAATAAAATATCACGAAGTAACGGTCGCTTTGTTTTACTCACTTCATCGAGTTTTAAAAAAACATCGAAACATGTGAAATCAAACCAGTGTTTAATTTTAAATTGGAAGCATCACACCATGACTTATTTGATTAATTTATTTACGGGCTATTTCTTCATCCTCTCGCAGACGATTAATTCGTGATTCTTTTCTTCTTTCCGAGCTTTGTCAATTCACGGAATCGTCGGTGTATCCGTTTAAATTGGAATTTATTTGTCCATTTCGCTCGAAAGGATCTTCTGCTGCGCTTAAACACTTCGGCGAAGGACCGATCGCGAATGGGTGTTTCGCTGTGAAGGCAGGCGATGACTCACGCCATATTAGGAAACCTTGTTGCTGTGATGATGATGACGATGATTCACAAAGCTGCTGTTATTACCATCATCATTATCGGCGTTAAGGTATTAAAGTTTACAGGTCCAATTACGGATAATGTGGGATACCGTACGTTCGAGAAAAGAATATACATACCTCTCTTATTATTGCCGAAATAAATAAAATACACATTTAACTTGCACTTTTATGACCACCAAAGCCTCTCCACAGCTACTTATTTGGAAACGCAATTTGTTATCTTGTGTAACTCCTGTGTAGAAAACGTTAATTTTATTTTACGAGGTTTCTTCATTTTATCTGCGTTCGGTTTTGGAGGACCGTCTCTCGTTACCGATTCACGTCGGGTTTATTGCACACACACACGTCCAAAAACGTAACTTAATTCACGTCTCGATGTGCACTCATAAAACCGAAAGATGGAGAAAGATGAAGAGAGAGCGAGAACGAAAAAGAGGCCATAAAACTTGGACGGGTGTAACTGTTTTCCGAAGACTGCAACAATGCGGTCGTCGGCGTGTACAGATGGAAAACGGCGAAGATTTAATGTCTACCTGGTGGTGCACGTTGTCGACCTTGTCTTTCCACGAAAAATAAATTTCAAATGGGCGTAATAAATCAAGTACAGTACCCCGCAAATGTGTTTTTGGTATTTCTAAAGCTTAATTCTGCAATAAAATAGTCTTTTAGAGACTCTTAAATTGTAGAAGACGACAAGTATTTTATTAATTCTGCAGGTTGAATCACAGAAAAAAATATAAAACGTGCCGGCAAAATTCCATAAAAATCGTCCTGAATAGCCGAAGTATCGCTTATTCAAAATCAACTTGGTTTTTATAAATTCAACAAGTTTCAATGGAGATATGAATTTTTGAAAATTTTTGTTTTAATTTTTTTGAGCATCAGAACAAAAACATCGTAGAAAAAAATACTTAACGTGCAGACAAAATTCCATAAAAATCGTCCTCGATCGCCGAAGTATCGCTTATTCAAAATCAACTTTGTTTTTATAAATTCAACAATTTTCAATGGAGATATGAATTTTTGAAAATTTTTGGGTTAAATTTTTTTGAGCACCAGAACAAAAAATATAAAACGTGCCGGCAAAATTCCATAAAAATGGTCTTCAATGGCCGAAGTATCGCTTATTCAAAATCAATTTGGTTTTTATAAATTCAACAATTTTCAATGGAGATATGAATTTTTGAAAAATTTTGTTTTAATTTTTTTGAGCATCGGAACAAAAACATCGTAGAAAAAAATATAAAACGTGCCGGCAGAATTCCATAAAAATCATCCTCGATGATGGCCGAAGTATCGCTTATTCAAAATCAACTTGGTTTTTATAAATTCAACAATTTTCAATGGAGATACGAATTTTTGAAAATTTTTGTTTTAATTTTTTTGAGCATCAGAACAAAAACATCGTAGAAAAAAAATATAAAACGTGCCGGAAAAATTCTATAAAAATCGTCCTCAATGGCCGAAGTATCGCTTATTCAAAATCAACTTGGTTTTTATAAATTCATCAATTTTCAATGGAGATATGAATTTTTGAAAATTTTTGTTTTAATTTTTTTGAGCATCAGAACAAAAACATCGTAGAAAAAAGTATGAAACGTGCCGGAAAAATTCCATAAAAATCGTCTTCGATGGCCGAAGTATCGCTTATTAAAAATCAACTTGGTTTTTATAAATTCAACAATTTTCAATGGAGATACGAATTTTTGAAAATTTTTGTTTTAATTTTTTTGAGCATCAGAACAAAAACATCGTAGAAAAAAATATAAAACGTGCCGGAAAAATTCTATAAAAATCGTCCTCAATGGCCGAAGTATCGCTTATTCAAAATCAACTTGGTTTTTATAAATTCATCAATTTTCAATGGAGATATGAATTTTTGAAAATTTTTGTTTTAATTTTTTTGAGCATCAGAACAAAAACATCGTAGAAAAAAATATAAAACGTGCCGGAAAAATTCCATAAAAATCGTCCTCAATGATCGAAGTATCGCTTATTCAAAATCAACTTGGTTTTTATAAATTCAACAATTTTCAATGGAGATATGAATTTTTGAAAATTTTTGTGTTAAATTTTTTTGAGCACCAGAACAAAAAATATAAAACGTGCCGGCAAAATTCCATAAAAATCGTCCTCAATGGCCGAAGTATCGCTTATTCAAAATCAACTTGTTTTTATAAATTCAACAATTTTCAATGGAGATATGAATTTTTGAAAATTTTTGTGTTAAATTTTTTTGAGCACCAGAACAAAAAATATAAAACGTGCCGGCAAAATTCCATAAAAATCGTCCTCAATGATCGAAGTATCGCTTATTCAAAATCAACTTGGTTTTTATAAATTCAACAATTTTCAATGGAGATATGAATTTTTGAAAATTTTTGTGTTAAATTTTTTTGAGCACCAGAACAAAAAATATAAAACGTGCCGGCAAAATTCCATAAAAATCGTCCTCAATGGCCGAAGTATCGCTTATTCAAAATCAACTTGGTTTTTATAAATTCAACAATTTTCAATGGAGATATGAATTTTTGAAAATTTTTGTGTTAAATTTTATTGCGCACCAGAACAAAAAATATAAAACGTGTCGGAAAAATTCCATAAAAATCGTCCTCAATGGCCGAAGTATCGCTTATTTAAAATCAACTTGGTTTTTATAAATTCAACAATTTTCAATGGAGATATGAATTTTTGAAAATTTTTGTGTTAAATTTTTTTGAGCACCAGAACAAAAAATATAAAACGTGCCGGCAAAATTCCATAAAAATCGTCCTCGATGGCCGAAGTATCGCTTATTCAAAATCAATTTGGTTTTTATAAATTCAACAATTTTCAATGGAGATATGAATTTTTGAAAATTTTTGGGTTAAATTTTTTTGAGTACCAGAACAAAAACTATAAAACGTGCCGGCAAAATTCCATAAAAATCGTCCTCAATGCCCGAAGTATCGCTTATTCAAAATCAACTTGGTTTTTGTAAATTCAACAATTTTCAATGGAGATATGAATTTTTGAAAATTTTTGGGTTAAATTTTTTTGAGCACCAGAACAAAAAATATAAAACGTGCCGGCAAAATTCCATAAAAATCGTCCTCAATGGCCGAAGTATCGCTTATTCAAAATCAACTTGGTTTTTATAAATTCAACAATTTTCAATGGAGATATGAATTTTTGAAAATTTTTGTGTTAAATTTTATTGCGCACCAGAACAAAAAATATAAAACGTGTCGGAAAAATTCCATAAAAATCGTCCTCAATGGCCGAAGTATCGCTTATTTAAAATCAACTTGGTTTTTATAAATTCAACAATTTTCAATGGAGATATGAATTTTTGAAAATTTTTGTGTTAAATTTTTTTGAGCACCAGAACAAAAAATATAAAACGTGCCGGCAAAATTCCATAAAAATCGTCCTCGATGGCCGAAGTATCGCTTATTCAAAATCAATTTGGTTTTTATAAATTCAACAATTTTCAATGGAGATATGAATTTTTGAAAATTTTTGGGTTAAATTTTTTTGAGTACCAGAACAAAAACTATAAAACGTGCCGGCAAAATTCCATAAAAATCGTCCTCAATGCCCGAAGTATCGCTTATTCAAAATCAACTTGGTTTTTGTAAATTCAACAATTTTCAATGGAGATATGAATTTTTGAAAATTTTTGGGTTAAATTTTTTTGAGCATCAGAACAAAAAATATAAAACGTGCCATCAAAATTCCATAAAAATCATCCTCGATGGTCGAAGTATCGCTTATTCAAAATCAACTTGGTTTTTATAAATTCAACAATTTTCAAGGGAGATATGAATTTTTGAAAATTTTTGTGGTAAATTTTTTTGAGCACCAGAACAAAAAATATAAAACGTGCCGGCAAAATTCCATAAAAATCATCTTCGATGGTCGAAGTATCGCTTATTCAAAATCAACTTGGTTTTTATAAATTCAACAATTTTCAATGAAGATATGAATTTTTGAAAATTTTTGTGTTAAATTTTTTTGAGCACCAGAACAAAAAATATAAAACGTGCCGGCAAAATTCCATAAAAATCATCCTCAATGGCCGAAGTATCGCTTATTCAAAATCAACTTGGTTTTTATAAATTCAACAATTTTCAATGAAGATATGAATTTTTGAAAATTTTTGTGGTAAATTTTTTTGAGCACCAGAACAAAAAATATAAAACGTGCCATCAAAATTCCATAAAAATCATCCTCGATGGTCGAAGTATCGCTTATTCAAAATCAACTTGGTTTTTATAAATTCAACAATTTTCAAGGGAGATATGAATTTTTGAAAATTTTTGTGTTTAATTTTTTTGAGCACCAAAACAAAAAATATAAAACGTGCCGGCAAAATTCCATGAAAATGGTCTTCAATGGCCGAAGTATCGCTTATTCAAAATCAATTTGGTTTTTATAAATTCAACAATTTTCAATGGAGATATGAATTTTTGAAAAATTTTGTTTTAATTTTTTTGAGCATCGGAACAAAAACATCGTAGAAAAAAATATAAAACGTGCCGGCAGAATTCCATAAAAATCATCCTCGATGGCCGAAGTATCGCTTATTCAAAATCAACTTGGTTTTTATAAATGCAACAATTTTCAATGGAGATTTGAATTTTTGAAAAATGTTGTGTTAAATTTTTTTGAGTACCAGAACAAAAAATATAAAACGTGCCGGCAAAATTCCATAAAAATCATCCTCAATGGTCGAAGTATCGCTTATTCAAAATCAACTTGGTTTTTATAAATTCAACAATTTTTAATGGAGATATGAATTTTTGAAAATTTTTGTGTTAAATTTTTTTGAGCACCAGAACAAAAAATATAAAACGTGCCGGCAAAATTCCATAAAAATCGTCCTCAATGATCGAAGTATCGCTTATTCAAAATCAACTTGGTTTTTATACATTCAACAATTTTCAATGGAGATATGAATTTTTGAAAATTTTTGTGGTAAATTTTATTGAGCACCAGAACAAAAAATATAAAACGTGTCGGAAAAATTCCATAAAAATCGTCCTCAATGGCCGAAGTATTACTTATTTAAAATCAACTTGGTTTTTATAAATTCAACAATTTTCAATGGAGATATGAATTTTTGAAAATTTTTGTTTCAATTTTTTTGAGCATCAGAACAAAAACATCGTAGAAAAAAATATAAAACGTGCCGGCAAAATTCCATAAAAATCATCCTCGATGGCCGAAGTATCGCTTATTCAAAATCAACTTGGTCTTTATGAATTCAACAATTTTCAATGGAGATATGAATTTTTGAAAATTTTTGTTTCAATTTTTTTGAGCATCAGAACAAAAACATCGTAGAAAAAAATATAAAACGTGCCGGCAAAATTCCATAAAAATCATCCTCGATGGCCGAAGTATCGCTTATTCAAAATCAACTTGGTTTTTATAAATTCAACAATTTTCAATGGAGATATGAATTTTTGAAAATTTTTGTTTCAATTTTTTTGGGCATCCGAACAAAAACATCGTAGAAAAAAATATAAAACGTGCCGGAAAAATTCCATAAAAATCGTCCTCGATGGCCGAAGTATCGCTTATTCAAAATCAACTTGGTTTTTATAAATGCAACAATTTTCAATGGAGATATGAATTTTTGAAAATTTTTGTTTTAATTTTTTTGGGCATCCGAACAAAAACATCGTAGAAAAAAATATAAAACGTGCCGGAAAAATTCCATAAAAATCGTCCTCGATGGCCGAAGTATCGCTTATTCAAAATCAACTTGGTTTTTATAAATGCAACAATTTTCAATGGAGATATGAATTTTTGAAAATTTTTGTTTTAATTTTTTTGAGCATCAGAATGAAAACATCGTAGAAAAAAATATAAAACGTGCCGGCAAAATTCCATAAAAATCGTCCTCAATGGCCGAAGTATCGCTTATTCAAAATCAACTTGGTTTTTATATATTCAACAATTTTCAATGGAGATATGATTTTTTGAAAATTTTTGTTTTAATTTTTCTGAGCATCAGAGCAGAAACATCGTAGAAAAAAATATAAAACGTGCCGGCAAAATTCCATAAAAATCGTCCTCGATGGCCGAAGTATCGCTTATTCAAAATCAATTTGGTTTTTATAAATTCAACAATTTTTAATGGAGATATGAATTTTTGAAAATTTTTGTAGTAATTTTTTTGAGCATCAGAACAAAAACATCGTAGAAAAAAATATAAAACGTGCCGGAAAAATTCCATAAAAATCGTCCAGAATAGCCGAAGTATCGCTTACTCAAAATCAATTCGGTTTAATAATTTTGAGTAGAGGTATGCATTTTTTTGCTTTAATTTTTTGAGCACGTGAATAAGGGGTTTTCCAGTTTGCATTTTGAAAATTGGTTTCATGGTATTATTTCAAAATGTACGTTTAGACATTCGCACCGAATCTTTAATTAAAATTAATTTTGAGTAAAACTAATTATAATTTCTTGAGGGTGAGAAAAAAAGGTATTTTTTTTCATAATTATTGATTTAACTCTTTGAAGCGGATGTAAGTGTATTCGCGGATTATGTCAGATAACTGTACCCAGAGACACCTCGATCGAGTGAAAGTGAATAAGACATATACTTTCATATCGTACACTTTCTCTTTTCTAAACGAAATTATGGCCGCCTCGTTTCGTTTCGTGATGGTCGCACTTGAAGCGTTCAACGTGACTCGAAATTGTTTGGAATCGTTCCGTATTGCAATTTAACGCTTAAAACCTATTCAGAGTCAGCACAAGTAGCAAGAACTTAATTTTTGTTACTCGGAGTCTGCACGGTATTGAAGATAGTGCAAGAATTTCATCGAGGAGATCAATTCAGTTTGCGTAGAATGGTCGAGTTGAGTTTTATTTCAGTCATGGTATTGTAAAATATTACAAAATTTTGGCTTACTTGTTTTTTTTTGTACAATCAGACTCTTGATGATAATGAGAAGATTTTTTTACGCATTACAGCTGTTCGCAGTGTGAAACGTCTTGATAATCTCTGACGGCATATTTTTCTTTTATTGTCTTTTGATTCTTTTCCACTTGAAATTGAAATAATTGAAAATTCAGTTTATAAATAAAATGTTACCAACTTGTTTCTTTTTTTACAATCAGTCTCTTGATGATGGGAAGAATTTCTTAGACACTAGAACTGTTGAAACATCCTCATGAACTAAAAAAAGAGACTAACGAAAATTCAACAATTACGATACGTTTCTTAATTATCAGCACACACTCGATTAATTCTCGAAATACGCTTTCTCCCCTCGTTTATTCTTCGCGGGGGAGGATGGGAAATGTGCGACACGGGGTGGTAAGTGATGATTTAATTATAGCACGCTGCTGCTGCTTCTGCTGTTACCAGAGGGATGGAACAGTTTTGTTGCATATGGGGGATGGTTAACTGCGATAGACACATTCCAGTTGAAATCACCCTCTGACCAAACACCCACCCACCCACGACATGAAACTAAATCTGAAATAAAACCCCATGCTGCAGTTTGTTCTTTTGGAAAACTATTCAGTTCTAATTGAAGGATGTTTGAGGCAATATTTTTGACAAGATTACAATCGAATGATTCATTCTGCGCAAACTTTACACCCATACGTCTCGAATACTGGGTAATACTGTATATGGGGTTAGTACTTTCTTTATTGTCTTTTGATTTTTTCCACTACGAAATTGAAATAATTGAAAATTTAGTTTAAATAAAAATGTTCCTGCTTTAAAAATCCCAGGTGACCTTCGGAACATACTGTGGCTGTTGACCGGGCATTCAATTATTTTCGTACTTACTGGTGTAAACAACTTGTAAACAATATTTATCGAGCATTAGCTTCAGCATTTTTTGCAAATTCATTAAAAAAAAATCTTCAAAACATGTTTTTTAAAACAGTTATTTTAATACATTTTTCCGGCGCGTAGGATGTTGAAATATAATAGAATAGTATTATTTTCATATATATCTAAATTTTATTTTTTCCCAGTAACTGGATATTTTTCTGTTGGGAAATGTACAAATAAATAAATAACATTTATCTTCTGTTGATTTTTTTTTCTCGTTATGCAGAAATAATCGTCTATTATTCCATTCTCAAATATGTTTTCTAGAGAAAATCTAACAAACGCTAAAATATGCTGAATATATAAACGAATCGTGCTGCTCAAGGTAATCTGTAAAACAGATATGAAAGTAACATTTGAACTTAAACTCTTGTTGTGTTTCTTATTGTTTATCTATTTAATTATTTATTAACAACTTGAAGTGTGGAACTGATGTTTTTAACTTGTTTTTTTTTTCTGAAAAAATTGTTCTGGTTAACACAAATACTTTCCGATACCTTCTGTGCTGTTTTTTTTTGTCCATATTAATGTGAAGTGAACTCTGGTTGTGTTTCTTATTGTTTATTTATTTAATTATTTATTAACGTGAAGTGTTGAACTGATGTTTTTAACTTGTTAACAGAAATATTTTCTGATACCTTCAGTTCTGTTTTTTTTTATCCATGTTATTGTGAAGTGTACAACTTTGAGATAATGAGATTTAAAAAACTTTTTTTTTTCTGAAAAAATCGTCCGGGTTAAAAGAAATATTTTCTGATGCCTTCTGTGCCGTTTTTTTTTGTCCATGTTATTGTGAAGTGTACAACTTTGAGATAATAAGATTTAAAAAAAAATCTAGTCGATTGGGTTTGTAAATAAAAAAAAAACTGTTGTTTGCACATTGCACGATATAATCCTATTACATTTGGACTTTAAACCAAATCGCGCTCGTGTATTTATAGAAGCGTTTGGGAAAAAAATAAAAAGAGGCACACACTTTTCTTTAAATATATACAAATGAAAAAATGGTGATGTGGCCATCATGTTACTTTCTCCGACTTGATGGTATCATTTATATTTACGCTTTCAATTGAAATCATATTTTAAATGTACGCCGAGAGGATGACACTGACGTTTAAAACGTCAAAATTATGAAAGACGGAAAAATTATACTTCAAATTCAAAAACTCGGTTTACTCAAAAACTAAAGGGATTTCGAAAAAAACTTATTCTTTATAAATTGTTCATTTTGGCGTTATCTACAATTATTATTAACATAAATTTGCTGCAACTATTATCGTTTTATAATTATAAATCAAAAATTAAAAAAAAATAATAAATTCTTTTCTCAAATAAAAATGATTTTATGAAAAATGTTTTCAAGCAAAAGATATTCATTTCTTTGTTGTCTTCAAAGTTTGTTTAAATGTTTTTGTGATGTTTTTTATATTTAAGCAAATATTGGAAAAAAAACAAAAAACAGTTAAGGTAAACGCCCACTTCCGGTGTACGAAATTTTACCAAAAGCTTTTCAGTTCTTCGGATTATTAAATAAGACGTATGTTCAAAGTTTCATGTCAATTGTTGTATCAGTTTTTGAGATACAGGGCGCACAGACAGACAGACACACGCACAGACACCATCTACACACGGATATTTCCGTAAAAAAAAAATGATTGAAATTTTTTTCACGATCGCAATACTTTCTCGTACTTCGCAACGGAGAAAGTAAAAATACACTCTTCGATATTCATTCACATCAGCATCCGAACACAATAGTATATTGTACAACGAGCATATGTATAATAAACTCGAACGACTTACGGCTCGTTCTGCAAACATCGTTCGAGTGATTAATAGCCATTGTACAGGGTGTAGATGAACAAAACGGAACGTAGGGTTTTCAATGTTAATTTTTTTATATTTGAATATTATCTTACCTGATCATTTTAGAGGAATTTTTTTTTATATTTGAATATTATCTTACCTGATCATTTTAGAGGAAACATGTAAATAAATGTTTAATAGAGTAAAAATTTACTATAATTTATTTTCTAGCATTCATAGAAGCTCTAAAAAATGATCGTTTTCACGAAAGTAATGGTTGCCATGAAATTAAACAAAAACGGCGCGCTGTTGATTTGTTGACTTCTGTCAAATTTCATAACTGTTTACAAGTTTTTTCATTAAAAATGTATTCTATTCAAGAAAAAGTGCAAATTGTGAAGTGGTGCTGTGCTGGTAGCAGTTTTCGTAAAGTGAACTCTCCTACAATGTAAATTATTTTGATGTTTCAATTTAATTATTAATGACACTTTGCGGACTACTCGATGAAATTTTGAAAATGATAGTTAACAGTGAGTAATGATTAATCATGGGCAGTAGAATAATGTATATAGTTATAATGTTTCAAAAATCACTTGATCGCTTATTATAAATATTTTTCATATGTCGTTAGTCGTAAGTCACTACCCTTATTATTATGTACCTGTACGCCAAATAACGTTGTCAAATCTTGATTATATATTTTATTTATTTATGTATTTTACACTAATTTTGTATTACAAGTTGTAAATTTTCCCTGTAATAAGATTATTTTTAATCTGCTGGGCAATTAAAGCTTATTATTATTATTATTATAATTGAAGAAACACAAATATTGTTTATGCCGGAGGCTTCTACTTCGTTATACATTTTAAATATTATAATAAAACACTTTGAACTTTGTTTTGTATAACTTATATATTTTATTTTTGTGACTCGAGTTTCGGTAATACAATTACCATTTTCAAACAAGAAGTATTTTAAAAACCGATTTACATGTAAAAACCGATTTACATGTAAATCGGTTTTTAAAATACATCTTGTTTGAAAATGGTAATTGTATTACCGAAACTCGAGTCACAAAAATAAAATATATAAGTTATACAAAACAAAGTTAAAAGTGTTTTATTATAAAACACAAATATAATGAGTAGTGGACAAATGTATTTATCCATGGCGTGATTGTAGAAGATCTTCCTAGTTTCAAGAATAAGTTTCTGATTACGTTAAGTATACAGAATACCACTCGCACAAATACATTGAATTACAAGTAAAGCCCGCAAGTTTTTTTTAACAAGTAATACATTTTCCAGACTTACTTTTTAATCTTTCAAAAGAGTCAATAGTCTCTTCAAGTCGACAAAAAAAAGAGGCATTTCGTCTATCTCTGGTTCAAATAATTTCACCAATTTCTGGCCAACACATGTCTTTTTATTTGCAAGTATTTAGTATCAAACTGTTTTTAATCATCTTCTTAATTATAATGGCATAAATCAGTGCTGAATTAAGAAACATTTAAAAAAAATCAAGGGAAACACGTGTGTGTGTGTGTGTGTGTGTGTGTGTGTGTGTGTGTGTGTCTTAAAAAAATTGGTTGCCCTAGCAACAAAACGGAAGAATAATTAGTAACGTCAGAATATGCATCTTCTGTACTTTCTAACTCCTTGAATAATAAAAAATACTGTACAGCATTTATTTATGTGCCTTAAAATACAGATTGGTTGCTATAGCAACAAAACGAAAGAAGAATTAATAACGCCAGAACATGCACTTTTTGCACTTTCTAACTCCTTACAGCGTGTATTAAGACTTGAGAAACTGAAACTATTTTCCTGACTGTCACCAGTGATGAATATTTAATTATTTGAAAAGAATACATTGTGGTTTATTTATTTTTATTTCTTGTTTTTGTTTGATTTCAGATTACGTGGCCGGTGGAGAACTATTCACGCACCTTTACCAAAGAGAACACTTCAAAGAAAACGAGGTTCGGATATACATAGGAGAAATCATTTTAGCACTGGAGCGTCTTCACAGTGTAAGTAGTAACATTTTATTAAACATTCTCATAATGGCCAATAAAAAGCGCGAACGGGGTTAAAATTACATATATAGAAGTGGAAAATATAAGTTGCTTAACATAGTTGAGGCACATTTGTCAACAATAAAAAAAAATCTAATGACATCAATAGAAAATTGAAAAGGGAAATCATTGCAAGTAAATTTAATGCAATCCAACAAAAAGGCTTCCGAAGTAGTACAGACCTTAAACTACTGTACGCATCGCAAACTTCTTGAACATTTATTGAAAAAATAATTTCCTGTTTCTAAATGTTTTTTTCTATTGCAATATATTAAGGCCACATTGTTTAGACAACCTAAATCGTATTTGGAAACTGTCTTCGTCATACATTGGTTCTATCACGGAAGATAGTTGATAAGCAGATTGTTATTGCTATCGGTACCACATTTTCTCCATTGCTTTATTGTATACTACATTTTGCTATTGGTTAAATTTCACTTGTAAAAATTATTTGTAGCATCAAAGGAAATTTAGGATTGCTAAACATGTTTCACCATCTGTTAAACGAGAATATTAACAAATATAAAAAGAAATTGTATAAAAATCGAATTGCAATTCCAATGGAAACAAGGACACGTCGTTATTGTCGATCTCATCGACGGAACACGGGATATAAAATCGATACAATTCGATTCGGTATTGGCCGTTCGCTTTCCTTTAAAAAATGTGAAAGTATATTATTATTATTATTATTGGTTGCCGACACTGGAGCACACTAACGATCAATTATTTCCGTTCGCTCAATTGTATCCTCGTTTGTGCAAAGTTGAGGAGAAAAAAACAGAAACATTGGTTTATAACATTTCGACCAAAATTTCATTCATAATGGAAAATAAAAAATAAAAAAAAACACAATTGACATTAATTCGCAATTTTCTGTGCGGGAAATTTATTCATTTAATCATTTTTTAATTTAAAATATATATCTAAAATGATGAGAAATCTTAAAATTTAGTTTGTTTTTGTATTGACTTGGGCATTTGCCATTCAGGCACGATCTTTAATTAATTGAATGACATAATAGATTTTTCCTTTCTTTAATAGTATACTTAATCGAATTTATTTTAAATGTAGAGTTCATTAATTACCATTTTCATCCACGATTCTCTTAATATTCTTGGCGACATTTTCACTTTTCGGAAACGCTACGATTATTTACGGTCGCACACACACGCACACACACACACGTGCGGTCGTATGTTTTAATTAGATGATTAATTACGTGTGCTTGTAAAACGCATTCATTACCGACACGATTAGTCGCGAATTTCTCGCACTCTCGCGCACATGCACATTCTCAAAATCAATTTTCTTTCTCTTTGCGTTTTTCCATTCCCCCCACACACCAACTGGGCGGTGGATGAGGGACGAGGTGAAGAGTGAAGAGATCGAAACAGCGCGCGCTTTCTCTTCACTTTTCCTCCGATCCAATTAAATTTCGCAAAAATATTCGCTAATCTCCTCTCATTGCGAAACAGCCAATCGATCAAATCGCAAAGGAATTATAGACATTTTGAAATTTTTTTCCATGACAAAATATTATTCTTGAGTAAAAAGAGTTTAAGCCAACAATGCTTTAAACGTTCAAATTACTAAAGTCAAAATAGTCTCTTGTCGCTTTGTTAAATTTTAATGTCAATAAATTGTTTTTCAAAGCCACCTTCGATTTTTATTTAGTAAAATGATTGATAAAACGAGTTTTCTGCAAATAACTTTTAATGCGTTAAAAATTGGGACAGGGCTGTTATTAGGAAAAATGTTTGTTTTTTAATTCCGCATGGAATGACATTAAAAATATACAGGGGCTCCAATTTAAAATAAGAAAAATAAAATGCTTTAAAGTTTGAAATGTTTGACACTAAATTTTGGACACCCTGTATAATTCATATCGATCAAACTTGGTTAACGGGACTGTCAGACCTTATTTAATAAGTACATTGTATGGTTTTATTAACAAGGCACCATTTTTATTTTTTATCCATTTTTTAAAACAATAGTGCAAAACTGTTTTTTTTTTAGTTTTAATTCTTTTTTGCTGATATCCCTGAATCGATTCCAATAAAATTATAGGAGTATGTAGGCAACCATAAAAGGTACCCAAATAAACAATAAAATACATAGCGTGTAATTTAAAAATATATATCATCATGACGTCGCGCTTTTTTGGGACACCCTGTATAATTGAAAATATTTTCCTGAAATGCACCATAGGATACAAATATATTCTATAAAATATCAAAATCCTAACTTAATCAGTAACTGAGCTATAGAAGACGGGAGGTGAGATGCAGGATGCAAATATATTCTAAAAAATATCAAAATCCTAACTTAATTGGTAACGGACCTATAGAAAACGGGAGGTGAGATGCAGGATGCAAATGTGTATTTAAAACGGCGGACAAAAAAAATTTGCAAGTGAATAAAAATTTATTTACCTTCACCATGACGACGATCTTTATATTAAAAGCTCACTTCAATTAAACAGTAACAGTTTTCTACCTCAATTCATTCTCAAAATTTGTGTCTATTCGATGGGTCATGCAGCAAAAAAAAAAAATTATCCGGTAAAATTCTAACCTCCGACTAAAATATATGTATTTCGCGGTGTTCCAATTAGAGACACCTGCGGTACATCCAGGTGGGAAATGCGGGCGTAATGTAATGTTAATGTGCAATCGATTAATTATCTAATTGCCTAATTAACGACTTCGCGTCGTCGTCGTCGTCGTCGCCGTCCTCGTCGGCGAAATCGGCCCCCGAGGCCGTAAATCGTGCCCAACACCGATGCCCGAAGTACCCCCTCGCGTGCGGTAGCGCAACCTCATTCCGGTCGCATCGCGTTACGAAACCGGCGGTTTTTTTTCTCGGCTTCTTTTCACTCCGGTGAAAGTGAGAGGTATGTCTCTCTCTCTCTCTCTCTCTCTCTCTCTCTCTCTCTTCAAACTATCTATGTTTTAGCGTGTGTGCAAATGTTAATGGTTTTAATTTTCAACTGATTAAATGTCACCAATCTGTTAAATAAAACAAAGTTTAAAAAAAAACGCCTTCAACGTCTATTTCGATATTTAAAGTATGTTTATTAAAAAAAAAACCTCAAGTGTGCCATGATTTTTTTAATTTTAAAAATTTAAGTTGGTAACACATATTGAGGTTATGTTACTTGTGGCACGTTCCTACCGATAAATTCATTTGCTATGACAAATGACGCAGCGAAGTCGTAGGAAATAAAAAAAAAATAACGTTTTTTGCACCATTGTGAGCACGGATATTTGTGACTTTTAGAAAGATCTGACGTTTTGTATGTCAATTTCTAACATGCGTGCCAACTAAAATTTTTAAAAATAAAAGGTCATGGCACTCTTGAGGTTTTTTTTTAAAGAACATACGATATTAATTGATTGCTAAGATGAAGTTTTAAAAGATGTACCACGCCTCCAACGTCTATTTCAATGACAGTTACTTCTTCAAATATAATATCACTGATTACTATACTTTATTCAATGCGTTGTTAAAAACTACTCAAACTAAGTCTAGTAAATGTGAAATTAGTTTAAAAAAAATCAAACTGCATACGGTAAGGGTTAGAAGGTTCCTCCATTCGTGACACGTATTTTTCTTCCAACGAATTAGTTGTTCTTAAATTTATTGTATTAGTCTGGGTATATACATTTGTGTTTAGCCTATACTCGGCGCACCGAATAGGTGGTATGGTCACGTTGCGTTCACCCTAGAAAAAATAAAAGTTTCCGACAACCGGTAAAGTTATTATTGTTACGTATTGTCGAGCTCATCTTAATTATAATGTCTGAAGTTTTCGCAAAATAATCCAACGAATCTCGAGCGACTTCGAAAAATAATCCTTTCAATCCAATCCTGAACCACGAACCATGAGGAACACCATCAAGGCTATATATTTCTAATGACACGTCGTAACATAAAATTATGCGCTTTGATATTTACGTATTGGTATGAAATACTACCAAATAAAATGACAATTCAAAATTCTCTACTAGTTTCGCCTAAAAAAAACTAGTCGTGAAGTCCTTTTTTAGTTTTTACTTTCTCCGTTACGAAGTACGAGAAAGTATTGTGATCGTGATTTTTTTTTCAAATTTTTTTTTTACGGAAATATCCGTTTTGGGGTCCCTAGATGCCATTTCAACAATTTCTGGAAAACATTTTTTTGTGTCTCTCTCTGTGTGTGTGCTTGAGTGTGTGCGCTGTATCTCAAAAACCAATAAAGCAATTGATATGAAACTTTAAACATACGTCTTATTTGATAACCCGAAGAACTGAAAAGCTTTTGGTAAAATTTCGTACACCGGAAGTGGGTGTTTACCTTAACTGTTTTTTGTTTTTTGCCAATATTTTCTTAAATATAAAAAATATCACAAAAACATCGAAGACAACAAAGAAATGAATAGCTTTTGCTTGAAAATATTTTTCATAAAATCATTGCTATTCGAGAAAAAAAATTATCAATTTTTTTAAATTTTTGGTTTATAATTATGAAACGATAATAGTTACAGCAATTTGATGTGAATAATAATTGTAAAGAATGCCAAAATGAACAACTTCTAAAGAATAAGTTTTTTTCGAAATCTCGTTAGTTTTCGAGTAAACCTAGTTTTTGAATTTGAAGTACAATTTTTCCAGCTTTCATGATTTTGACGTTTTAAACGTCAGTTTCATCCGAGTTTACGCAACGCTCGATGTACATTTAAAATATGATTTCAATTGAAAATAAACCCATGAAAACGTAAATATAAAGTCGGAGAAAGTAATATGATGGCCACATCACCATTTTTTTTTCATATTTAAAATTATGCGTTTCTCGTCTAGCTAATTGTAAAGTAGATTTTAATGGCATTACAACTCAACTTTCTGTCAAATCAGTAAATTATTAACAGCATCGAATTATACGTTTTGCACAGGCGTAAAATTTCTCCTTCGTCATTTCTCCTCTCCTTCACCCACCCACCTCTATCTTGCTCTATCTCTCTCTCTCTCTCTATTCACTCTAATGTCTAGAGATCGGCCTTGTCCCAGTAATATCGGTCGCTCGATTGCGATTCGGCGGTCATGCACTGTCTATAACGTAATTAGACGCAGAAACTGCGAGAAGGGAGAAAGAGAGAGAGAGAGAGGACACGAGGCTTATGTAATTGAATCCCGTGGGCCGAGACTCCTCTATTCATCCATTGTTTTATCTGGCCAGTGTCGCGCGCGCGGGCCGGTGCGGCGTGACCGCAAAATAGGAACGAATCGATTGGTTTCTACGTAGAAACCGAAATTTTCGACCAGAATTTCACCATCAATTAACACAAACGGTGGTGGCAGATGACCTCGCAGTCGACGCCAAAAAAAAAACAATACAAAAATTTCACCATCATCAATATAAACAAAACAAAAAATTTGGCAAGCGAAATGTGTAAATGTAATAACGGTGGGAATATTCCATGAATTTTAAAGAAAAAAAATCAAAATAAGTTCGTATGGTGGTTGGATCTTCTTAAGGTTCTCGAGGTTGGAAACCATCTTGACAAATTCTCCTCAGTTCTTCGTAGCTCGGAATAGGGAATGGGCGTCTAAGCCGGTTCAATCTTTTGTAATTTTTTTTTTTAGCCAGGAGTACTTTTTCTTCCCTTTCATAATAAGTTTTAGGAGAACTTACCGACACGCATCGTACCCAACTGGTAGAAAACAAATAATAATAATAATAATAATATTTGTTATGTAGGAAGCGTCTACTTCGTTATACATGCTTTTTATATAGAATAAAACACTTTTTTACTTTGATTGTATAACACTTATTTGTTTATTTTGTTTGACTGCAGTTGAGTTGCCGAAACTGCAGTCAAACAAAATAAACAAATAAGTGTTATACAAACAAAGTAAAAAAGTATTTTATTCTAAATAATAATAATGTTTATTGGTGTTATGGATACATAGATCTTACACAAGTCAATTTACAACTGTTAAGTGTTAAACTTATACCCTAAAAAATCCGCACAACTATAGAAGGCTTCTTTTAAGAGAATGGCTTTCACAGCATGTTTCAGCTTCACGGGTGGCAATTCCTTTAGGCACACAAATAGTAGAATTACAAAAAAAATGGTGAATGTATATGCAGTCGGGAGGATTGGAGGTTGTAAACGGGGTACCTCAAGGGAGCATTTTGGGACCCCTAATTTTTAATGTATTCATAGATGATTTATTAGCATTTAATTAATTTTTAATTCGATAAACTATACTGATGACACAAATATAGTCATTATGTCAAATTATGTCACTGATGCTCTTAACTTGGTATTTAAATGGTCTGATAATAATGCCCTAATTGTAAACCAGAGTAAAACAAAAAAAATATTTTTTTTTTACTTAGGCATGTGCCATTCAGTCACATCGAATATGTAATTTTGTATTTTTAATTTTCGGGATGAATAAATGAATAATGTCAGACGTATACACTTTAATCGTTTTTCGGCGTTTCCAGCAGTTGTACGAACGAATTACGTCAAAAGAAAATTTGCTTGTCTCAGTTTCTGTAAGTCTCACAAATAATTTTTATAACCAAATAGTGTTCAGAATGGGATTTTAGACTTGAAAAAATACAAAAATAATTTTTTTAAGAAAAATTAAATTTAATCGTTTTTCGGCGAAATTTTGCTTTTCTCAGTTCCTGTGAATCTCACAAATAATTTTCATAACCAAATAGTGTTCAGAATGGGATTTTAGACTTGAAAAAATACAAAAATAAATTTTTTAAGAAAAATTAAATTTAATCGTTTTTCGGCGAAATTTTGCTTTTCTCAGTTCCTGTAAGTCTCACAAATAATTTTCATAACCAAATAGTGTTCAGAATGGGATTTTAGACTTGAAAAAATACAAAAATAATTTTTTTAAGAAAAATTAAATTTAATCGTTTTTCGGCGAAATTTTGCTTTTCTCAGTTCCTGCAAGTCTCACAAATAATTTTTATAACCAAATAGTGTTCAGAATGGGATTTTAGACTTGAAAAAATACAAAAATAAATTTTTTAAGAAAAATTAAATTTAATCGTTTTTCGGCGAAATTTTGCTTTTCTCAGTTCCTGTAAGTCTCACAAATAATTTTTATAACCAAATAGTGTTCAGAATGGGATTTTAGACTTGAAAAAATACAAAAATAATTTTTTTAAGAAAAATTAAATTTAATCGTTTTTCGGCGTTTCCAGCAGTTGTACGAAATATTTACATCAGAAGAAATTTTGCTTGTCTCAGTTTCTGTAAGTCTCACAAATAATTTTCATAACCAAATAGTGTTCAGAATGGGATTTTAGACTTGAAAAAATACAAAAATAATTTTTTTAAGAAAAATTAAATTTAATCGTTTTTCGGCGTTTCCAGCAGTTGTACGAACGAATTACGTCAAAACCTGTAAGTCTTACAAATAATTTTTATAACCAAATAGTGTTCAGAATGGACCCGAGCGAATACTTCTCGATCCCCGAAAAATCTTCCGGCCGGGCTGGGATTCGAACCCACACGGCACGCGGTGCAACCGGCATAAGCGCTCGCCTGTACCCACTACACCAACGGGCCGCCCCTTTAGCAAAAATGAAATTATAAATTTTGGTGATCATAAATTAACATTCTGTAAAAAATGTTAGGTGTACTTGTAGTTGACAAATTAACGTGGGATTGTCACATAATTCATGAAAAAGACTAAGTAAATTTTGTTTCATGATCTGTTCACTAAAAGAATGTGTTGACTTTGAAATTCTTAAGTTGGCCCACTACGCTAACTTTGAAAGCATTTTATTCACTGGGGCAGTTCTTCTGAAATTAATAAATTATGTATTACCCAAAAACGAACCGCGTAAAAATTTGAAAATTAAATGTTTGCTTATAACTAGTTACCCGATTGGCTGTCGACAAGAAATGGCCAAATAAAAAAAAAAAATTAAATTAAACTTTTGTAAATATTATTTTTATGTTCTACACAAAGCATCATATATTATCGTTTAATATTCTATTTCGTTTTTTTTTTATGCGTGTATCAGATGTGACCGTAAGAGAGAAAAAAAATGCGTCTGGCGCGCCGCGTGTTCGCTTACGAAATGTGTTTTCTATGTCGTCTGTCTTCTGTTTCTTCAACCCCCCCAACGGCGTAGGGTAATACTCCCCGGATCCACGCAAGGGCAAAGTTCCATAACCCTACAAATTCCATGGAAACACACGCCACGCCACGCCACTCTCTCACCCCCCCCGAATTATACTCCCCGAGTGCGACGACACCACCCCGTGTAACAGTTCATGGCCATAAAAATAAAATCATTTCACCGCCGGTTTACAAGCCCTTCAGATTCAAGGATAATGATCAATTGTGTGAAAAAGGATTACAAATTAATAAGGGACATGTAAGAATTCTCGTAAATAAATGATTATATAGGCAAACGTGACTTTAAATGGCATGAAAGAGAAATTTAGGTTTTTTGGAATTTTTGAACAAATTTTGTTATTTCTGTATATATAAAAAATGGTGATGTGGCCATCATGTTACTTTCTCCGACTTTATATTTACGTTTTCATGGGTTTATTTTCAAGTGAAATCATATTTTAAATGTACATCGAGCGGATGAAACTGACGTTTAAAACGTCAAAATTATGAAAGATGTGAAAATTATACTTCAAATTCAAAAACTCGGTTTACTCAAAAACTAAAGAGATTTCGAAAAAAACTTATTCTTTATAAGTTGTTTATTTTGGCATTTTCTACAATTATTATTAACATAAATTTGCTGTAACTATTATCGTTTCATTATTATAAACCAAAAATGAAAAAAAAAATAAATAAATAAATTTTTTTCTCGAATAACAATGATTTTATGAAAAATGTTTTCAAACAAAATAATCTCATTTCTTTATTGTCTTCAATATTTGTTTAAATATTTTTATGATATTTTTCATATTTAAGAAAATATTGGCAAAAAACAAAAAAACAGTTAAGGTAAACATCCACTTCCGGTGTACGAAATTTTACCAAAAGCTTTTGAACGGATGTTCAAAGTTTCAAATCAATTGCTCTATTAGTTTTTGAGATACAGCGCACACAGGCAGACACACACACACAGACACAAAAAAAATTCCAGAAATTGTTGAAATGGCATCTAGGGACCCCAAAACGGATATTTCCGTAAAAAAAAATTTGAAAAAAAAATCACGATCACAATACTTTCTCGTACTTCGTAACGGAGAAAGTAAAAACGCCTGACGCCATAACTCTGTTATTTATTGAGCGATTTGAATGAACTAAAAAATAAAGTCAAATGGCTGTTTAAATACTATAAAATAAAGGTAACTATATTTTTTTCAAAATCAACTTCAATGCCAAATGATAGTCAACTTTTAATTTTTAAATGGCTGCATATACTTTTCTAATTTTATAATATTAGACATTGTTTTTCTGAATCCAATTATGCCCGTTATGGTGGTTTTAAGTTATTATTTATGCCAGAAAAAGATAATAATAAATCTTGTTCGCATGATTTTTTTTGGTAATAAATGTAGTGTGCCTTGAAAAAAATTCGAATCGACAAATGTCATTTATTGTATAAGTAATGTCAGCCATTTGTTATTAGTGTGTGTTTCGGACATAATCATGAACAATACCGAATTAACAGACGTGTTACAAATTTATTTTCTATGTAATAGAAATCGAAGAGCTGCCGCACGAATTTATCATCTACGGTTTCCAAAGCAGCGAATACCAGAACCTAAATTTAGAAGGTTAGAAGGAAATTTGAGAAATTTTAAAAAGTCGCAGAGAGTGGATCGACAATTTCGTGGACTTGCCGAGTTAGACGTTCTACAATAATCACAGAACATCTAAATCGCAAGTGAATTAATACTTGCACTACTTATTTATTCTGTTGTAACGTAGGTACTTATTTATTAGGTCCTTATTATTCATGTTTGAATTAATACCTGCACCACTTATTTATTCTATTCTACGTTGAGTTGTTACTTATTGGGTCCTTATTATTCATGTTTGACATAACCTTACAATAAATGATATTTGTCACTTTTTTCCAAGGCACGCTAATTATAATTTTTGCAAAATATAATTTTAAATGGAAGATTTATTTTAATTTTTTTCGACCAAAATATTGAACGAAAAACAACATATTGGGCATTATTGGTGACACTATCAATGGCCCTAAGTATTTCTTCTGTTATTAATGATTGGCAAGCAATTCGAATTCGCCGAATCTTTCTCTCATATTCAATTTTGACTATTTTATACAGGAATATGCAACGTGTAAAGAAAACCAAAATAATTTGTACCGTGTATAAAAAAAAATGCACGTGTATATTTTTTCATACACATTTCCACCCATTATTTATCGGTAAGGTAATAACAGTCTATTACCCATCGTGACTGGCATTATTATTATTGAAGGCGGAATGACGGCGCAAACACATTCCCGTATTCCCATCTATGCAAATTTTTCCAACAAACACAAGAATTCAACAAATCAAACGTTTTTTTTTCTTTTCGCCATTTAATTGCCTGAATTGTACTTTGCACCTGTGCCACCAAATAGCAATCAAATATTAACATTTCCGTTTCATATATTACCATTGCATTAATGATATTAATTATTATTAAAATTGACTGTTGATTTAATCACTCAAAATATTTGAGTTACCGCGTATTTTGACAGTGACAGCGCACTAATTCGTTTAAGGGTGCGTTCACAATAAGAAAACAAAAATGTCAAGTTATAAAACCCTTTATATATTCATATGAAATACAAGAGTTTTGAAAATATTACCTTTAAAAAGTACTATTTTTTGTAGATCTCGCTACTCCCAATGTCCATGGTTCAATGATATTCAGGCTCTCTCTCTCTTTCTTTCTCTCAACCCAATCAATCGTTTGCGTTTATCTCGCAGTACCTATTTATACACATTTTGTAGAACGGTGGTTCTCAATTACACGCCGTGGTAGAAACGTGGTGTTAATTTTACAGTTAGAGGAACTCCTTAATGCGCGATATCGGCGCGGCAGAGAAATGTTATTAAATCGGTCATGTACTGTTTCCTGCGACGCCGTCGTACTTTGTTGCGTACTCCACGTGTTTTTACTTTTTTCCCGTCTACGGGGCGAAAATTTTATTGGCTTCGACTTCCTCCTGCGCTCGATCACGAAATGCAAGCTAATCAGTGCACACATACCAACTGACCAACACGTTTATCATTTGCTTACTTACAAATTTTGACCGATGCTACGTCTGAATTTTTGCTTGTGCGCGCTGTATCTCAAAAACCAATAGAGCAATCGATATGAAGCTTTGAACATCCGTCTTATTTGATAATCTGAAGAACTGAAAAGATTTTGGTAAAATTTCGTACACCGGAAGTGAGTGTTTACCTTAACTGTTTTATGTTTTTTTGCCAATATTTTCTTAAAAATGAAAAATATCAGAAAAAACATTTAAACAAACATTGAAGACAACAAAGAAATGAACATCTTTTGCTTTGCTTTGAATCGTTATTCGGGAAAAAAATTATTATTTTTTTAATTTTTGGTTTATAATCATGAAACGATAATAGTTACAGCAAATGTATGTTAATAATAATTGTAGAGAATACCAAAATAAACAATTTACGAAGAATAAGTTTTTTTCGAAATCCCTTTAGTTTTTGAGTAAACTGAGTTCTTGGATTTGAAGTATAATTTTTCCATCTTTCATAATTTTGACGTTTTAAACGTCAGTTTCATCCGCTCGATGTACATTTAAAATGATTTTAATTGAAAGCGTAAATATAAATGATACCATCAAATCGGAGAAAGTAACATGATGGCCACATCACATTTTTTTCTAATTTGACTGGACCGACAGATTTGTTGCTTTCTTAAAATTCCTTTTATATTGAATACACAAAAATCCCGTAGACACACACTCTCGGTCGGTGTTTTCATTCGAATGTGCGTGCCAGGGGCACCAGGTGTTGCACAGAATGGTTCAGGTTAACACGAGACGGAAGGTATCGGTGATGGACCGAAGTTGGAGGACGAAGAAAGATGGAAGAAAAGACACGGGCGACAGCTGCTGCTTCTGCTGCTGCTGGTGTGCTCTGCCCGAGACGACTCGCCCCCCTGCCGGAGGCTGCTGCTGGAACACATTGTGTTCTGTCCTTTATCTTCCAAACGTGGACACCGATTTTCGTGCGAGAGATCAAAAGAAAGGCGATGTGCGTGAAACAGCACCGAAAAATTACTGTAATTTTCCAAAAACACTTTTCACAGAACGTTGATTTTCATAAAATAATTCAACAATTTGAACGTGTACGAAGCCATTTTTATAAATGTCATACATCACACTTCTTAAACGTCAAAATAAACAGACGAATTCAGTGCGCCATCTACATTTTATTTATTCTTTAAAAAAAAACCGCGCTATTTGAAACACCCTTTAGAAGCCGATAATGCATCTCAACTCAAACTAAACATCCAATCACTGTCATATACTTGTTTCTCGTTGATCACTTGGTGAAACATTATGTTAATATAGGTTTTTAATCGTGAAACAAACCAAGTGAATTTTAATTTTTAAACCTATATCCAATCACTTCTGATGTAGGCACCCTTCCTACCGCAGATATCATCGTAGCGTGGACAGATTATAAGGTGTGAGCCACAGAATTTTGTTTCCGAGTCGGCCATGCCCGAGAGAGAGAAACATAGCATTAATTCATTTTTTTAAATCTAATTCTAGTCTTATGATTTTTTTTTTTTTGAAACTAGTCGGAGAGAAAAATAAAATCAGTGAAATAAAACCAAGTGTTTTAATTAATCAAATATATAATTATGTTTCACCACGGGTTAAGTGAGAAATTAATTAATCATCTAGTCTCATGACGTAATAATATGCGTTATACCTCATTTATCTCACAGCCAACTCTGAAACAAAAATTTGTGGCTCACACGATATATTAGAAAAACTGAGCTAAACTATTGGTTGTTCCCGAAATCCAAACGTAAAGCATAAATATATATTATTATCATCTGAATTGAGTATTCTCCCCGTTTAGAATTTTATGATGAATTTCTCGACTGGGTCACGGAGGTGAAGGTCTGTCTGTCTGCCTGACGCTGGCGGGGGTGGTTTGGGGCGATGGAGCGGGAGGTGGTGGGGGGGATTATCAGCGTCATCCTTGTCGCAAATGATAATACGATTTTGTACGCGTCGCACACAAAGTTGGCTAGACTGTCGGTGCGGGGGCGGCGGCGGCGGCGGTCCCCGAAAAGGGACGACGCACTCCAAACGTTCTGCCGCCGTCGACCGAACAAAATAAAAGTTTTTTTTTTGTGTATATTAAGGTCGTTCGTCGAGGACGTTGGCCCTCTCCCGCCGCCACTCGAACTTTAACGATCCTTCCCCGTATTTTGATATCAATAATTACATGTAATGCGATGTATAAGGAAAACCGATTTAATTATTATATTATACAGCTTAGTTACTAATTAAGTTAGGATTTCGATATTTTGTATCCTATGATGCATTTCAGGAAAATATTTTTGATTATACAGGATGTCCCAAAAAAGCGTGACGTCATGATGATATATTTTTTTAAATTACATGCTATGCCTTTTATTGCTTATTTAGGTACCTTTTATGGTTGCCTACGCACTCCTATAATTTTATTGAAATCGATTCAGGGAAATCAGCAAAAAAAAAATTAAAACTAAAAAAAATCAGTTTTGCACTATTGTTTTAAAAAATGAATAAAAAATAAAAATAGTGCCGTGTTAATAAAATTATACAAGGTACTTATTAAGCAAGGTCTGATAGTCCCGTTAACCAAGTTTGATCGATATGAATTATACAGGGTGTCCATAATTTAGTGTCAAACATTTCAAACTTTAAAGCACTTTATTTTTCTTATTTTAAATTGGAGCCCCTGTATATTTTTATGTCGTTCCGTGCGGAATTAAAAAACAAACATTTTTCCTAACAACAACCCTGTCCCAATTCCTAACGCATTAAAAGTTATTTGCAGAAAACTCGTTTTATCAACCATTTTACTAAATAAAAATCGAAGGTGGCTTTGAAAAACAATGTATTGACATTAAAATTTAACAAAATGACAAGATATAATAAAGTAGTAATTAAAATATAATAAAGTAGTAATTAATTACTTGAGCTTCTGCAGCGAAGTCTTAAAGTGACAAGAGACTGTTTTGATTTTAGTAATGTAAAAGTTTAAAGCATTGTTAGCTTAAGTTCTTTATACTCAAGAATCATTTTTGGCTGTTATAAACAGTGAATTCGCTAACTTTTTTGGATATAAATGACCAACGCTTGAAATACGGATCGTTTTGAAATGCGCGAATTGCTTATTCAAGGTAATCAAGAGGCTATCGGGATTTCAACACCAGAGAGAGAGAGAGAGAGACAACTCCTCGCGATAACTCGAAAGTCCAATTCACTCGTCCAATCTCGAGAGTACAAACAAAAATAAAACCGTGCTTGCTTTTTAACCAGAAGTACACGTCCACGAAAATAATCGGTGGATTTGAAACACCCAACCCATCCGAAATATTACTTTATGCCTAGTTAGTTAATAAAGGCATAGGACAAAAAAAAATTGCAAGTGGATAAAAATTTATTTACCTTCACCATTTTTCCATTGCAAATTTGAGTCGATTCAACTACTCGTGCAAAAAAAATATCCGGCCAAATTCTACCCTCTTGTGGTATTGCCCCCGACAAAATAATTATTGAAATGATAAAATGTTTTTCCAAGTGTGCAAATTAATATTTTATTAATAGACTCGTGTTGCAAATGATTAAATTATTATCAGTTCTTATTTTGTTTACATTGATCGAATACACGTTTTTTTTTCTTTCTTTTCCTGCTATTCTTTTGGGCATCGCACGTGGGCAGCTCCATTCAAAAAGTAATTCTCGTGTCTCGGCAGGATGTCCGAGTGGGTGGCAAACTGGATTCCCCGGTAAACTCACTAATCAGCCAAAGAACATCTAAAACGTGTAAACTTTAAAATATATTCCCGCGAACTATTTATAGACCCTCTCTCCTTCCCCCCCCGTATATTGAGACGCGATAACATTATCATCGCGCCGACAAAAATTAAACATTCAACAGGTATTCAATCGCGCGGGCATGCTTTTTGCTTTATTAAATATACTGCACGTCGACCTCGTGATGTATTTCACCATTATATTTTAGGTTATGTGTATATTATTTTGGTGCAATTGATGCGACAATTGCCCTCACTTACTTTTTAACAAATGAAATCGATGACTTGATTTATTTATTTACGGCTAACGCCATTTGTACAATAAGCTACAAAAAGAGATTGGTGACATTCGGTCAATTTACAAATGCAAATATACAATAAGATACAAATATTATTTGAAAATCACTGAATAAAACACTTACTATGTTTTTTACCACAATTTATTTGCTGTATGTACAAATATTTCATATACATACATATCACGACTTAAGTTTCGACGTTTTACTGTCATTATCAAGTGAAACAATTAATGGAAGACGTTACATTTATATCGGTACGAAAAATAGGGTGAGGGTAACAAAATGGTTTACAGTGAACAGGTGCAAAAACATAATTAAGAGATTAAAGAATTTTGAAAAGCGGTGAGTACATTAGATCGGTCTGCTCGTTCAACAGATTAACGAGGGGATTATTGCTAAGTCTGAAAATTTCGGCGGATTCAAGGAAGTTAAGCTTTGTACCTTTTGTACAGTTGTGTAAAATTTTCATGTTTTGGATTTCGGGGAATGAATGTTTACATTCTAAAGAATGGTTAGAGAATGAACTAGAATTTTGATTTAATCTAAAGGCGCGGAAATGTTCAGAATATCTTTTTTCAAAACTACGACCGGTTTGTCCTACATATACACTATTGCATTCGGAACAAGAAATTTCGTAAAGAAATCAGGTCGGCAACACACCCTGGGTGGGTGTTATTCATGGGAATACATCATGTTGATATTGCCTAGCAACGCGTTAGATTTTCTATAATACGTATAAAACGTCAGTTATCGTTCGACTTTTAAAATTGTTTGCTCAATCTTGCGTTTTATTCTTCAAGGAATGTTAAAAAAAAGTATTTTCGCACTTCACTTACAAATGTGTTAGGTAACTGCTGTAAGAACAATGGAATCCGCAACTGTTTCATTTCTTGCAAATCCGTTGGATCTTTCCAAGGTCGTCGTTTTAATGGAACTCATTATTAACTCTTTCGCAATCCGAAGATAAAAATTGATCCCCGGCGAAGTAATTTCGTCTTTAATGCGGATTTAATTATCGCTCCTCGGTTCTAGGTGGAGGCCCGCGCGACCTTTGTCCAAACAAACACTATCCTTTAACAATTCCGCAGTCTCCTTGAAGTCGACTTTCACGTTGAATTTTTCGGCACTTCCTAACGGATTATGGCGGAACATAAAACTACGATTTTCGTTACGTAAATCGTCGTCGACGTCGCGGCAGCAGTCGATAAGGTCAACCGAAAAATTAAACAAAAACGTGTTTCGATCGCGTATGTGTCTGGACACCGAGCTCAAGGTCCGCCCAGAATACTAACCTGCTCAACGTTTTCCGCAATCTTTCCTCGAGTACGACAGAAACGTCGAATTCTTTTGGAAAGTACTGTGTAATCGGTTGTTACGCGGATACGGGAAAATTGGGGTTGTATCGATTTGGGGAAGTTGCCGAAATGTCGAATTCTTCTGAAAGTACATATTGGTTGTTGGTGAGCGGAAACGGGAAAGTTTTCCTGATTCATGGTGTGTATCGATTTGGGGAAAATATTTTACGAAGGAAATTCCAATGATCAGTACATTTATACCTAAAAATTAATTTTCTGAATAGCTTTACAATTATGGATGTATACAAGGTCAAGTTGCTTGTTAATTATTTGAACGAATGATTTTTTTTTTTAATTAGATAAAGACGAAAGTAGCCTGGATATATGACTATTCAACCTGTTCGTTTTGGCTAAAACTAAATTTGACGAACCTTGTGACTAAAATTTAACGAAAAACCAGAATGACCAAAATGTCGAATTCTTCTGGAAGTACTATGCAATCGGTAGGTACGTGGATACGGGAAAATTCCTCACCCCAGGGTGTGCATCGATTTGGGAAAAATGTTTTACGAAGGAAATTCCAATGATCGGTACATTTATACCTAAAAATCAATTTATTGAATGGCTTTACAAATATGGATGTATACGAGGTCAAGTTGCTTGTTATTTATTTAATAATAATAATAATAATAATAAATCATTTATTGACACATTGAAAGTACAAAAGGAAAATAAACTAATATTTATTTGAATTAATGATCTTTTTTTTTGGTTAAAACTAAATTCAATACATCGTTTGACACCTTGTGACTAAAATTTAACGAAAAACCTCTGACGTCACTTATGAAAGCCGTCTTAATAATTTTGTTGAGGTAATCCGTTTTGTCGAAAAGTCCGAAATTGATTTACTCGAGTTCTTAACCCAGATCTGCCTACAGTTCAGTAGGACGACGATTTTAAAGTTCCTCTTAAAATTTTATATAGAATATCGTCAGCGCCATGTATCATTTTTTTATTCCAATAAGTACGTTCGGTGATTATTTATTGACATTTGACAGAAAGCGAAAAATAACCTTAAAATAATAATACATTATTATACAGGGTGTCCCATTTTAAATTACCACCCCAAATATCTCGAAACCTGAGCGAAATGGCAAAAAAATGTTTCAGATAAAAGTTGTAGGATTCGGAAGAGGGCATATTCCGGTGAGCTTGAAAATGACCTTCGGGTCAATTTTCAAGGTCAAACGAAGATCAACTTTGATTTTTTAAATGGAACCCCCTATTTTTTATTCTACGGGAAAAAATACAAACTTTTTGTAGAAACATTCCCTTCAAAAAGTTTGTATTTTTTCCCGTGGAATACGATCCCGCAATAAAAAATAGGGGTTTCTATTTGAAAAATCAAAGTTGACCTTCGTTTGACCTTTAAAGTTACCGCCAAGGTCACCAGCATATGTCCCCCTCCGAACCCAACAATTTTCATCTGCAATTTTTTTTTGCCATGTTGCTCAAGTTTCGAGATTTTTGGGGTGGCAATTTAAAATGGGACACCCTGTATATACAAACATCTTTATTCAAGAATTGTTACAATTATATAAAACATACATATAAAAATTTATATTTTTCCGCAATTCTTAATTGGCTATACAATGTCTTTCAGTCTGTACGTCGTTGTTTTTCTTCTTTCTTAATTTTTTTTTTAAATTATAATTTAAGAGCGAAGTAAAGATGTTTTTTTTTCAGGACAATCTTTTCCTGAATTTTTTCTGGTCTTTTTTATGGTATTTCTTGCAAGATTTTTTTAGAATTTCTTTAATTACTTTTTTTGAGGATTTTTTTTTAAATTACATCTTTTCAAGACTTATTTTAAGACTTTTTCTTTGAAGACTTCTTTCCTCGGGACTTTTCTTAAAGTCTATTTGGGACATTGTTTTCGGGAATTTTTGAAGGACTTCTTTTTCAAGATTTTTTAAAACTTTATTTCATGACCATTTTTTACGTTCTATTTCAAGACTTTTTCAGGAATGTTTCATATTTTTTTTTTAGAACTTTTTCAAGATTTTTCAGGACAATTTCTTTCAGATTTGTTTCAGTAGTTTTTCAGGTATTTTTTAAGGTTCTTTTTTAAAGAATTTTTTTCAAGGCTTATTTTGAGGACTTTTTCCAAATTTTTTTTCCGGACTTTTTGTCTGAATTTCTTTCAGGAATTTTCTTTCAGGACTTTCTTTCGGGACATTTTTTCCTTTTTATATTAGAACGTTCTTTCAAGGCCCTTTATGGAGTTTTTTTTTTTAACCTTTTGGAATTTTTTGAATACTTTTTATCAGGAATTATTTTGGACTATTTTTGTCGGGAGTTTTTCCAGGACATTTTTTCGGACATTTTTTCTGGACTTTTTAAAGGAATGTTTTTTTCTTGTAACTATTGTTTTCAGGACTTTTCTTCAGAATTTTTTATCAGGACTTTATTTTCAAAACTTTTTTTTATTAATCTTTTTCAGCACTTTTCAATATTCTTTTTCGTTGACTCTTCTTTCTTATAGGACTTTTTGTTCAGAAGCATTTATTTGGCACTTTTTTACACGATTTCCATGATTTCTTTATATTATACTTTTTTTAGGACTTAATGCCTTTTTTCAAGGGCCTTTTTTCAGGTCTTGTCAAACGCCTTTTTTTTGAGGACTTTTCTTTTTTTCTTTTTGGGTTTCAGAATAATTTTTTCTAGAACTCATTTTAGGACTTTATCAGGTTTATTTTAAAGGATTCCTTTTCTCGACTTTTTTTTAGGACATGTTTTGTCAGGACTAGAGATGATAACTCATGAGCGAGTCGACTCATAGAAATGAGCTGAGGAGTCAAGTGACTCATTGTCATGAAGTTTTGTGATGACCTTTTTTTATCATTATACAGGGTGTATTTGAAATAACGAACAGGCTCGTAACCATAAAGAGATTATATTATTTTTAAACAATATTCGCAATTATTTTGTTTATAACTGTAACAAAAAGCCCGCAATTAATTATTAAAGTTAATGAGTGAAAATACGCAAGTGGTAATGTGACCTAATTTTTAAACGGCATCGGCTTTAGATATCGAATTACAACACGCGCGTAGGAAATATCGGAGTGCCCTTTAAGCGTCAATGAACTTGAGGACTGTTTATCTTTTACAAAAAAAAACGTTGCGATAACACTTCAAATTTCGGAGGCAAGAAATCGTATCTCGCGTTTTAAATAAACAAACACACATTCCATGCAGACCTAATTAAATAAGAAAAGCATCGGTTCTCAAAATGTTTAAAAAACCTCGAAAAATTAGGAAAATTAAAAAAAAAATTGCGAATAAATTTTGACGGAAATGGGTTCACAAATATTTTGTGTATGTACCCTTAAATGCCTGTTCGTTATTTCAAATACACCCTGTATACTGAAAGAAAAAAAATTAAACACTTGAAATTCGTGAACTTTTGACCATTTTCAAACCGACATAACTCGGCGTATTTTCAATCGATTTTGATGAATCTTTGAGGGCGAAAAACTTTGAAGTGTCTTCTTTAAAGTCATGCATGCAAACTTACGCATAACCCCTTCCGCCCCCTCTAGCACCCCTGTGAAAAAAAAATGTTTTTTTTTTCAGGAAACCATGAGAATATTATTTTTTTCGCAATTTTTGAATGTACGTATCATCATTTTTTTCAAAAGCCTTATCTGTATCTTTATCATCTAATCATGAATATTTCTCTAAAATTCTATTTCTCTTTCGATTCTAGTTAAAATCATTATTTTCGAATTCGTCTTCACTCTCCGAGTTGAACAGTCTTATACTTTTATTCATCCCCAAAGATAAATTTAATATTTTATCTTAAAATTCAATTGTAAGTGTGTATTAAGTGATTATTTTCACTGCATTAATTAAACGTAATTAATACTGATTAAAATAAAATTACATTCATCACTGCCTTCGTAAATTTTAAGGCCCGGACTTTCGGACACTCTTACTGATGACGTAGACTGGGGTCACTTTCAAAATATTGTTTTTTTTTTAAATAAATAATTATCTGTGAATATGTATGTGTTAATAATTATCATATATTTGATTGTTTTTTTTTTATGACAGATAACCTCAAATAATAAACGTCTACTGTCATCAGACAAAAAATTGACAAACCAAACTAAACGGCTCATATAATCATCGAAGCTATGAAATAAATAACAAAACAGTGTTCTTTTCAAACCTAATCTCTTTTATCTTATTTTATTTAACATTCCTTAAAGAAAATACTTTATAATAATTTTTCCGTTTGACAATACATAATCCTCTTGCAACACAAGCATTTGTCAGTGATGGATGCTGGTAATCACAAGACGCGTGCATATCGGTATTTGGGTCGCACCTATATCTCGTAACCAGATTAAATCTATCTCTCCTTCTCTCTCTCTCTCTCTGTGTCACACTACTCATACATACACATATACTCGTATGCCACGTATGCAATTCTATAATTGAAATATTCTGGTGTAATCGCCGTCAGATGATTGTCTCAATTAAAATACCAACGGCGATATATCCACAAGCAAGTGTGTACGTACGTGTGTGGTATGCGCAATACACATAACGATTCTTTATCTCGCGCTTGAATTTAACGCTCGAATTTATCAGGACGCCCACGGATCGGCCATTCTTGCCATTCTAGTTCCAGAGGCTCGCCCATGCTAAATCCCATGCGGAGTTTAATTTATTGCGATGGTAAATTCGATTCTACAGAAATGTAGCGTAATTACAGCAAATAATAATAAATGCAAAAGAGTTATTATTGTTGTGATCGTATGCAACCGCATGTGCACGGATGCGTACCTGCGGTTGTATACGATGCAAACAGAATAAAAATGCAAATAGTAAAAAAAATATCACTAAATACATTGATCTATTATCGAATTACATTGAAGCCATACAAACACACACACACCGAAATGTAAATAAATAACTTCAATATCTCTTCTCTCTCCTCTGCGTGTAATCGATACAATTTATTATTGAACCACATGTTTTGGATGGGGTCAGCCCGGCGGGTCAACGGATCCATTACTTATTAAGTCGATGTGGAGGAGAAGGAGGAGGAGGAGAACAAGGAGCAGAATAGATATTGAATGTCGTCGTCGTGCTCCGCGGGTCCAGAAATTGTAGAAACTTTTCAGACGGGGCCTAACACACACACGGCATTATCTTATCTCGTTTTGAATATTCCAGTCGAGGCCGAAAACCGCACATAACACATAACACATACACAATTAACGATAATGTGCTCGGCGCGTGCTCTAATGACATGGAAATTATTTAAAATTGTGTGTGGAACATTTAAAAAGAAAAAAGAAAAAAAAAATGGGACAGCGATAATCGATGTGATTAAACGCGTTTAATTTTTTATATCGAGCCATTTTTGACACGTGGCGGTTTGCGCATTACGATTTCAACTTTGTCTCGATAAGTTATCAAAATTGTCCGAATGACGTGAGCTGAAGTTCGATGTTAAGTCCAAAAACCTAGACATCATATTTGATTCATTAATTTCGTGTTGAAACATCAATATATAATTTTGATTAATTAAAACACTTGGTTAGTGAAATAAAACCAAGTCTTTTAATTAACCAAAATTAGACCCATATTTATCAGAATCATGAGCACCCAAGCAAATTGATTCTCTCCTCTTCTCTCTTTTTTTTTGTTCGCAAATCTTTTGCTTTTTTGTTCGCAAATCTTTTGCTTTTTTGTTCGCAAATCTTTTGCTTTTTTGTTCGCAAATCTTTTGCACTTATCCACTGTTCTAGCATTTCCAAAGGCTTTCGGTCTTGATTGGTTTACGTCGAATGTTCGCAGATCATCGTTCTTTCATCTTATAATGTTCACCGTGTACGTTGTGGGCGTAACGAAATATTACATGTTGCATGTGGGAAGTGTGCTATAGGTAATTGGAGTTACATAAAGGCCAATTATCGGGGAGTGATTAATTTACAGGACAAACCGAACCGAACCGACCGGTCTTGTCAACAGACATTTCGGCGTGCCGAACGCGACCTTAATGTGGCAACGATGACATTTATCGGAGACGGTGCAGATGCATACGATGCAGATGCGGATTCTTAAAAAAATAAAGCTTAAAATCAAATTTGCAAATCTTCCATTTAAAATCATATTTTACAAAAATTATAATTAGCGTGCCTTGGAAAAAAGTAACAAATGTCAGTTGTTGTAAGGTTACGTTAAACATTAATAATACGGACCCAATAAATAAGTACCTACGTTACAACAGAATAAATAAGTAGTGCAAGTATTAATTCACTTACGATTTAGATGTTCTGTGATTATTGTAAACACCAAGTAGAACGTCGAACTCTGCAAGTCCACGAAATTGTCGATCCACTCTCTGCGACTTTTTAAAATTTCTCAAATTTCCTTCTAACCTTCTAAATTTAGGTTCTGGTATTCGCCGCTCTGGAAACCGTAGATGATGAATTCGTGCCGCAGCTCTTCGATTTCTATTACACAGAAAATAAATTTGCAACACGTCTGTTAATTCGCTATTGTTCATGATTATGCCCGAAACACACACTAATAACAAATGGTTGACATTACTTATACAATAAATGACATTTGTCGATTCGAATTTTTTTCAAGGCACACCACATTTATTACCGAAAAAATCATGCGAACAAGATTTATTATTATATTTTTCTGGCGTAAATATTAACTTAAAACCAACATAGCGGGCGTAATTGGATTCAGAAAAACAATGTCTAATAATATAAAATTAGAAAAGTATATGCAGCCTTTTAAAAATTTAAAGTTGACCATCATTTGGCAATGAAGTTGATTTTGAAAAAATATACAATTGCCGTCATTTTATAGTATTTAAACAGCCATTGATTTTATTTTTTAGTATATTCAAATCGGTCAATAAATAACAGAGTTATGGCGATGGGCGTTTTTTATCGAACACACGGTATACATCCAATGATTTGTTCAGAAAATGCATCCCTTTTCCCGATTTAACGATTTTAAAATAGTTTGTCTTGTTCAGGAACTTTTCAATAAAAAAAGTTCCTGAATCAAAATGTACCACAAAGTAATGGCTTCCACCATCAACCATATCATCGAAGGTGGTATAGTTTTGTGTTAATAATAATAATGATTAGTTATTTATTAGATATACTTTGCATTAAATATCGCTGAAGGTTGTGGCGTTGGGCGTTTTTTTTTATCGAACACACGGTATACATTTTGTAGCCGACGCCAATTTCCCTAATATCCTTAACTTGCAATTCCATCTACGTCCTTCCTTTGAAAAAAGAAAAAAGAAACGAAACGCGTAATAATAATGTAAGCAGAATTTTGCGTCGATTTACTTAACGTATTTGAAAAAATATCAATGTTTTTGCTTGAATGTCGCAATAATGGTATTTACAATGTATTTACTTATTTTAACGCACTTACGTAGGCTATGGCATTGAACACTTGTTTTGTTTCATTACTTGATTTTATTTTCAGTTTCCTCGCACGTGTTTCGGCAATTGCTTGTCATCCTCGAAGGAGTAGAGATAAATACTTCCTTGAGATGACGCGCAATTGTCGAAACACGTGACGGGAAACCGAAAACCAAAACAAGCGTTCAATTTCACAACCCGATCAAGTGAACTACGGAACAAGAATGACTGTCCAAAGTTGGACTGATTTCCCGTTGAATCTGCTTCTTCGTGATCAGTCGAGAAATGTCCATTTCATCTCAGAAATTGTTTTGTCGAAGCACGCGACAGTAAATTAAAAATCAAAACAGTGTTTATTTTGCTACAGCATTTGTTTTTTATTGTTGTTGCAGTTGGGTATCATCTACAGGGACATAAAACTGGAGAACATCCTCGTGGACGAAAGCGGGCACATCGTCCTCACCGACTTCGGCCTCAGCAAAGAACTGCCGAGGAGCGGGGACGCCGACCGAAGGGCCTACTCCTTCTGCGGAACGATAGAGTACATGGCTCCGGAGGTGGTCAAGGGCGGGACGCAAGGACACGATATTGTAAGTGCTAGACGATAGTTCAAACAAACTCATTAGAATACGTTCCTGGGCATTGTTATAGTCACTTGCCCTTAGTTGGGCGCCGCTTTTATTTCTCGTACAACATTTACAGAAACTCAAATTAAGGTCAAAAATTCTGTGTTTCGGAGTGCCAAATGATAGTTCAATAAACTGGAAAAATCATTAGAATTAGAAATTCTTCAAATGATGATTTTTTATAATTTTTTAAATCGTTGAATGCATTTTTTTCATCTGAGTTAAAGTTTGGATGGTTGTGGTATTGTTCACAGCTAGATTATGGCAATTGTTTTTATGGGAAACAACAAACATAATATTTCATTTAAAGATTTTAAGCGTTCGATACAAATTCTTCAAGTGATGATTTTTTTACAATTTTTCAAATCGTTGAATGCATTTTTTTCATCTGAGTTAAAGTTTGGATGGTTGTGGTATTGTTCACAGCTAGAACATGGCAATTGTTTTTATGGGAAACAACAAACATAATATTTCATTTAAAGATTTTACGCGTTCGATACAAATTCTTCAAGTGATGATTTTTTTACAATTTTTCAAATCGTTGAATGCATTTTTTTCATCTCAGTTAAAGTTTGGATGGTTGTGGTATTGTTCACAGCTAGAACATGGCAATTGTTTTTATGGGAAACAACAAACATATTATTTAATTTAAAGATTTTAAGCGTTCGATACAAATTCTTCAAGTGATGATTTTTTTACAATTTTTCAAATCGTTGAATGCAATTTTTTCATCTCAGTTAAAGTTTGGATGGTTGTGGTATTGTTCACAGCTAGAACATGGCAATTGTTTTTATGGGAAACAACAAACATATTATTTAATTTAAAGATTTTAAGCGTTCGATACAAATTCTTCAAGTGATGATTTTTTTACAATTTTTCAAATCGTTGAATGCAATTTTTTCATCTCAGTTAAAGTTTGGATGGTTGTGGTATTGTTCACAGCTAGAACATGGCAATTGTTTTTATGGGAAACAACAAACATATTATTTAATTTAAAAATTTTAAGCCTTCGATACAAATTCTTCAAGTGATGATTTTTTTTACAATTTTTCAAATCGTTGAATGCAATTTTTTTCGTCTCAGTTAAAGTTTGGATGGTTGTGGTATTGTTCACAGCTAGAACATGGCAATTGTTTTTATGGGAAACAACAAACATAATATTTCATTTAAAGATTTTAAGCCTTCGATGCAAATTCTTCAAGTGATGAATTTTTTACAATTTTTCAAATCGTTGAATGCAATTTTTTTCATCTCAGTTAAAGTTTGGATGGTTGTGGTATTGTTCACAGCTAGAACATGGCAATTGTTTTTATGGGAAACAACAAACATATTATTTAATTTAAAAATTTTAAGCCTTCGATACAAATTCTTCAAGTGATGATTTTTTTTACAATTTTTCAAATCGTTGAATGCAATTTTTTTCGTCTCAGTTAAAGTTTGGATGGTTGTGGTATTGTTCACAGCTAGAACATGGCAATTGTTTTTATGGGAAACAACAAACATAATATTTCATTTAAAGATTTTAAGCCTTCGATACAAATTCTTCAAGTGATGAATTTTTTACAATTTTTCAAATCGTTGAATGTAATTTTTTTCATCTCAGTTAAAGTTTGGATGGTTGTGGTATTGTTCACAGCTAGAACATGGCAATTGTTTTTATGGGAAACAACAAACATATTATTTAATTTAAAAATTTTAAGCCTTCGATACAAATTCTTCAAGTGATGATTTTTTTTACAATTTTTCAAATCGTTGAATGCAATTTTTTTCGTCTCAGTTAAAGTTTGGATGGTTGTGGTATTGTTCACAGCTAGAACATGGCAATTGTTTTTATGGGAAACAACAAACATAATATTTCATTTAAAGATTTTAAGCGTTCGATACAAATTCTTCAAGTGATGATTTTTTATAATTTTTTAAATCTTTGAATGCATATTTTTCATCTGAGTTAAAGTTTGGATGGTTGTGGTATTGTTCACAGCTAGAACATGGCAATTGTTTTTATGGGAAACAACAAACATAATATTTCATTTAAAGATTTTAAGCGTTCGATGCAAATTCTTCAAGTGATGATTTTTTTACAATTTTTCAAATCGTTGAATGCAATTTTTTTCGTCTCAGTTAAAGTTTGGATGGTTGTGGTATTGTTCACAGCTAGAACATGGCAATTGTTTTTTATGGGAAACAACAAACATAATATTTCATTTAAAGATTTAAGCCTTCGATGCAGATTCTTCAAGTGATGATTTTTTTACAATTTTTCAAATCGTTGAATGCAATTTTTTTTTCATCTTTTCTCAGAGCAAAAATGATTCCTCTCGTTCTTCTCCTTTATTTTGACGCTTAGTCTACCTATCAAGAAATCGCTCGACTTGTAGAGAACCATTTTCAGAGGAAATTGATTCCACTGGTTCTTTTCCTTCATTTTGACACTAAACCGTTGTTCCTGCAAAGATTTCGATATTTTTTTTCTGGAAGAATATTATGGAAAATCGTGTCTGCCTTCAATTTAGCAGAACGGCAAGAGAGATCGGCATTGGTGTCGTCAGATTTGCAGAGACATTGACAGAACAATGTGAGCGATTGAGAAGATGGCAGTGGTATCAACATGTGAAAAGGATTACTACATATTACGCTAGAGAGAGGCAGATTCTCGCCTATCAGGAAGACCAACTGTGTCATTCTACCTACCAAGAAATTACTCGACTCCTGGAGAAGCGATTTTCTACGATTTTTTTACAGATGAAGAAAAATATCGAAGTCGTTGTAGGAACGAGAATTCAGTGTCAAAATGAAGCTGGGGAACGAGAGGAATCATTTATGTCCTGATTATGGCGCTCTCTCAGAGTAAAAGTGTTTCTTTCGCTCCCCTGCTTCATTTTGACACTAAATTGCCGTTCCTACGAAGACGTCGATATTTTTCTTCATCTGTGAAATCACTTCTCTAGGAGTCGAGTAATTTCTTGGTAGGTAGAATGACTCCGTTAGTTGGTCTTCCTGGTAGGCGAGAATCTGCCACCCTCTAGCATAATATGTAGTAATCTGTTGTTTGTCACACAAGTTGCTGTTTCTACAACGATTTCGATTTTTTCTTCTGTAACAAAACCATGGAAAATTGTGTTGGCCTTCAATTTAGCAGAAGGACAACAGGATACGCAATCGATTGGTATGGTTTCATCAGAAACCCAACAGTGGAGATTTATTCCTATACATTGTTATAGTCACTTGCCCTTGGTTGGGCGCCAATTTTATTTCACGTACAACATTTACTAAAACCAATTATAAACCCAAATAAAAACTCTGTTGAAAAAATCTTTTGAATACGTTCCCCTTATACATTGTTATTCACTTCTTTTACTGAAATCAATTTTTCAGATTGTTGCGTAATTATTGCAATATTTTACTTCTTCCGAGTTCTAACCGAATATTATCTTTACATGTCTGAATGAAATAATTAGATATTTGTTATGTAGGAAGCTTCTACTTCGTTATACATGCTTTTTATATAGAATAAAACACTTTTTTACTTTGTTTGTATAACACTTATTTATTTATTTTGTTTTACTGCAGTTTCGGCAACTCGACTTTAGTTTTGATAATGGCAAGCTGAGTTGCCGAAACTGCAGTAAAACAAAATAAATAAATAAGTGTTATACAAACAAAGTAAAAAAGTGTTTTATTCTAAATAATTAGATTCTTATTAAATCCACTATTGCTCCACTAACATAAATAAACTCGTGACGCCCACCGGGGGTGCAATAATAGTTAAGAATCTTTACCGACCGCCTTGTTTTTTTTTTTTTTTGTTATAATCCTCCCACATTTCACAATCGTTCCCATTGTCTTCGTTTCGTAGTTGTTCCGTTCGCATTTTATCTAAGTGGGTCTCGGCGATTAAAATGGCTCACGGCGCCTCCGTTCGAATCGATACAAGATTGAGGCCTCCTCCCCCACCGAGACTGGCTTACATTCAAAACTATTTAAAAAGCGAACCGTGAATGATTGTATGTATATAAATCACGACGGCTGCGCAACCTTCTGAAGGCCGAACGGGATTATTGTTATTGCGAGCGCACGTGCATTCGCTTATTGTTAAACAATAAATAAGCAATCTGTTGACATTCCTGGTGGTATGATTTTTTTTTTCACGAGCAATATGTTATTATCTTAAAACTGTTGGAGTTCAGTATAGACGTATCTTCAACATGGTCCCGCGTTGGGCGCCAAATTTCATCCAACAAAGAATCTACAAATACAAGGGATAACTTTTAAAATCCCATCGCTAATCAAGAGGAGATATAATAATACCCGCACCCGACTGCACATCGATTAGTAAAAATAATCGACAGTCAATAATCAAAGCATAACTGTTGGAGTCCAGTTTAGACTTAACTCCTACGTGGTCCTTCGAACCGCGTTTGTACCAACGACGTAGCAAAGCGTAACTGTCGGAGTTCGGTATAGAGTAAACTCCGTTAGATACGCCTTGATGTCCTAATAATTACAACTTTGCCCATATAAATATTTTGAATCAATATTTTGCCTTTCCCACGGGTAGTCGAACGGCGAAAGTTTCCTAATGTATGCTCCAACAACTAATTAATTAAATTCCAACGATAACAACTTAAAATCCAAGTCGCATCTCGTATTCCGTCCGCGCTCCCGTCATCATTCTCCAGAAATTAATTTCGGAAAGAAAGCGCGCAATAAACGCGCGGAAAATATCCCGACGCGCAATTACCCTCACCTTTCCCGCCAGAATTACGCAATTCGCAGTAATGAACTTTATTTACTCTCTTTTATTAATTCGATTTTCCCCGGTTCTCCCTTCCGGCTGCCGGTGTACAACAGTAAATAAAATTGTAAACAATGGGGGTGTACGCCCGCGCGCGCGCCTCTTAATGAGTTTTGAAATGCCGGGATGAATTTTAAAAGCAGCGGCGGCGTCGGCTGGCGGGACTTAACCGTTGTTTCATTAACGCGCCGAGACGAATATAAAAGAAGATTGTAATTGCGTTTTCCATTTCCTCCTACCATATTTCCAGCGGGGTCTTGCGCCAAGTGGAGATCATTATCCCGGAGCCCGCGCGCGCTCTCTCCCCCTCTCTCTCTCTCTCCCCGTCTCTCCCTTGGTGTTATTTTTACTAATCGATGTGCAGTCGAGTGCGGGTTTTATTATGTCTGCCCTTTGGTTATCTCTGATTGAGGTGAAATTTGGCGCCCAACGCGGGACCCACAACATTTAATGTTCTGAATAGAAGGTACGGGTCATATGTATTTATTGTTTATTCCTCGTATTTACGTAACACTTCAAATCATTATTGTACAAAAAAAAATCAACTAAAATTCTGATCAGACGTGGAAAAGGCAGAGTTCATTCCATTGATGATCTTCCACTCGTACCTGTAGTTACCTTTATGGTGTACGTTACATTTAATATAATATTTGCAATATTTTGCTTCTTCTTGCCTTATTTGAAGGCATTTTTGTCCCGAGGGGAATTTATTTGACTTTATTTTTTTTTATTTTACATTGTTAAAGTCATTTGCTCCTAGTTGGGCTCCAATTTTATTTTACTTACATCATTGACTAAAACCGATTATAAACTCAAATTAAATTCAAAAATTATCTTTGTTTCAGAGTTCGATAAACTTGAAAAATCATTAAAATACGATCCTGTACCTTGTTATAGTCCAGTGATGGCGAACCTTTTGAGCTCGGTGTGTCAAAATTTTGAAAAATTGAAACATAAGTTTCGTGGCTTGTCACACATCACAAAAGTAAAGACTAAAAAAATAGAAATATTTATAATTTATGTAATAATTAATTATGGTTTTGTTAATTATTAATTGTTATTAACGTAATTAATAACATTATTATTATTAATAACTAACTCTGGCCGTTATGAAAGATAAATATTTGAATACTGAGAATTTTTTTATCTTTGAAGATCCGTGTCACCAAAAATGAGCTCGCGTGTCATAGATTCTCCATCACTGTTATAGTCACTTGCCCTTGGTTGGGCGCCAATTTTATTTCACTTACATCATTGACTGAAACCGATTATAAACTCAAATTAAATTCAAAAATTATCTTTGTTTCAGAGTTCGATAAACTTGAAAAATCATTAAAATACGGTCCTGTACATTGTTACAGTTCAGTGATGGCGAACCTTTCGAGCTCGGTGTGTCAAAATTTTGAAAAATCGAAACATAATTTTCGTGGCGTGTCACACATCACAAAAATAAAGATTAAAAAATAGAAATATTTATAATTTCTGTATTAATTAATTTTAATTTTGTTAATTAATAATTATTATTAACGTAAGTAATAATATTATTATTAATAACCAACTCTGGCCGTTATGAAAGACAAATATTTGAATACTGAATTTTTTATCTTTAAGATGCGTGTTAAAAATGAGCTCGCGTATCAGCACTGACACGCGTGTCATAGGTTCTCCATCACTGTTATAGTCACTTGACCTTGGTTGGGCGCCAATTTTATTTTACTTACATCATTTGCTGAAACCAATTATAAACTCAAATTAAGTTAAACAATTCTTCGTTTCCAAGTGCCAAATGATACTTCAGTAAACCTCCAAAAAAAACGTTTCTATACAGTGTTATAGTCATAGCCCCTAGTTGGGCGCCAATTCTATTCACTCACACCATATACTGAAACTCAAATTAGGGTCGGAAATTCTATGTTTCAGAGTTCAATAAATTTGAAAAATCATTAAAATACGTTCCTGTAGATAGTTATAGTCACTTGCCCTTGGTTGGGCGCCAATTTCATTTTACTTACATCATTTACTGAAACCAATAATAAACTCAAATTAAGTTAAAAAAATCTCCGTTTCCGAGTGCCAAATGATACTTCAGTAAACCTTCAAAAAACGTTTCTATGCAGTGTTATAGTCATAGCCCCCAGTTGGGCGCCAATTTTATTCACTCACATCATTTACTGAAACTCAAATTTGGGTCAAAAATTCTATGTGTCAGCGTTCAATAAATTTGAAAAATCATTAAAATACGTTCCTGTAGATAGTAATAGTCCCTTACCCTTGGTTAGGCGCCAATTTCATTTTACTTACATCATTTACTGAAACCAATAATAAACTCAAGTTAAGTTAAAAAAATTCTCCGTTTCCGTGTGCCAAATGATACTTCAGTAAACCTTCAAAAAAACGTTTTTATACATTGTTATAGTCATAGCCTCTAGTTGGGCGCCGATTCTATTCACTCACATCATTTACTGTCAAAAATTCTATGTTTCAGAGTTATATAAACTTGAAAAGTCATTACAATACGTTCCTATACATTGTTATAGTCACTTGCCCTTGGTTGGGCGCCAATTTCATTTTACTTACATCATTTACTGAAACCAATAATAAACTCAAATTAAGTTAAAAAATTCTCCGTTTCCGAGTGCCAAATGATACTTCAAAAGAACCTAAAAAAATGTTTCTGTACACTGTTATAGTCAATTGCCTCTAGTTGGGCGCCAATTGTATGCATTCACATCATTTACTGAAACTCAAATTAGACTCAAAAATTCTATGTTTCAGAGTTATATAAACTTGAAAAATCATTACAATACGTTCCTATGCATTGGTATAGTCATGGCCCCTAGTTGGGCGCCAATTCTATTCATATCATTTACTGAAATTCAAATTAGGGTCGAAAATTCTATGTTTCAGCGTTCAATAAATTTGAAAAATCATTAAAATACGTTCCTATATATCGTTATAGTCACTTGCCCTTGGTTGGGCGCCAATTTCATTTCACTTATATCTTTGACTGAAATCAATTATAAACTCAACTTGAATTACAAATTCACTTCAGTCACATTTTAAATTCCCAAAATTGTCTCTAAAAATAGCAAAGAACGATTAAAATTTTCAACAAGTCACACAATAATACGGTCAACATACATTAAAATACAAAAAATGTATAACATACAGATATAACCTACAAATTAACATGCGTTACTCATCACACCACAAATTTTCTTAACCCGCCATTGATGACGCAAATTTTTTAATGGGGTTTTCAACTGAAGATTTTTCGAAACGTGTTACTAATAGTTCATGTTTTTTTTTTAATTTATACTCTTTGACAATAAAACAAAGATATTTAATAAATTTAAGCTCTGCAATGCGGCAGCTACTCGAAATTGCAACAAAAAACAATAACGGAAAATAAAGTTATTCGACACACCCGGTCTCACAGACCACTAGGGTCACCTTTGGCGGGTTAAACACGACGTTTATCTGCTGAAGATGGTTAACAAAATCGAAACTAGTTCAGATAATAAATATAAATAATTATCAGGAAGTACTAGTTCATTACACCAAATCCCAATTTATAATTCTTGCGATTTAAATTTAATTTAATTTGTATGTTAGTTTTTGTTTCTAATTTTGTATTATTGGGATTACCCGTTTAATAATAAATAAATAAATACTCCAAAATAACAAAAGTTATTGCCAGTTTTCTATTAATTTTCTTTCGACACCAAACATTACCAGCTGTTTTATTATTATTATTACACAACGGTTTCCTATTGTCAATCAATTCCGCTAACAACAACACCCGCCGACCGATGTGTTTTGTTTTTGTCCGTTGTTTTTTTTTTTTTTTTTTTTTTTCGTGAAAGTGTCCCACTATGGAAGTCCCCCATTATATCAATTGAGGACACGGAATAATGAGACAGCGACTACCGAAATAGAAGGAAAAAAACACAAAACAATGCCGTGCCGATACACATCACGTAACCCGCCGCCGAAATTCAATTTTTTTTTATTGTTTTTGATAAGCCACGCGATTGTGTATAGCTTTGATAACGCAACAGTTTCGGCAGGATTCGCGGATTATAGATAATAAATGTTTGGTGTAATGCAATATATGAGTTGATTGCAATTTCGCGGAATGGGTGCAATCGCTAGGTATTGTTGTTTTTTTTTTTGATAATGATTAGAATTATGCAGATACAATTCAAATATGAAATATTTGTCGAAACTATTACAAATCAATTAATAGAATGCACAATTGTATTGTATGTCACAGTATTCATGGAGTTATTTTTTTGAGTTTATAAAAGTAAAGAAAATAAATATGTTTGGATGTTGGAGGCGTTTGCTTTATGGTACATCTTAAAGATTTTGAAGTAAAATATTTTTTTTTTAACTTTTGTTTTTCATTAACATGTATGACGTTTGCAAACCTTAAGGTCTTTGCGAGAATAAGCTACTCTACTCTACTATCTTAGTAGTACTTACTCTATTATCTTAGTACTACTCTACTTCACTTTCTTAGTACTACTGCACTCTGTTAGTAGTACTCTATTCTACTTTCTTAGTTGTACTCTATTCTACTCTCTTAGTTGTACTCTACTCTCTTAGTAGTACAGTATTCTACTCTCTTAGCTGTACTCTTAGTACTACTATACTCTCTAAGTAGTACTCTACTTTACTCTACTCTCTTAGTAGTACTCCACTCTACTCTCTTAGTACTACTATACTCTGTTAGTAGTCTTATACTCTACTATCTTGGTAGTACTCCACTATAATGTACTCTCCTAGTACTTACTACTCTACTTTACTTTCTTAGTACTTGTTGTGTTGTCCGTGGTCCACATATTGGAAACACTTTTTCCTCCACACAATAACGGTAAAAATAAAACACGACTTGCTTTCACCAGTCTATTCTAACAATTGCTATTTTCTTACCCTGCGCATGCAGCCTTTAAAACATACATATCAAAACCGGCATTGTAGCATATGCAACCCACTATGCATCTGTGATCACATACTTTACAGTACTACTCCACTCTACTGTCTTAGTAGTACTCTACTCTACTCTTTTAGTTGTACTCTACTCTTAGTACTACTATACTCTCTTAGTAGCATTCTACTATACTCTACTCTCTTAGTAGTATTCTACTATACTCTCTCTTAGAAGTACTCTACTATACTCTCTCTTAGTAGTACTCTACTCTTAATAATACTCTAGTCTACTCTTACAACTATCGTGTGAGCAGCAATGTTTGCAGATGATTTAAATTTCCCGCCGAAAAATCTGGGGAATTTGATCGCTCCGAGTTAATGCCAAGGCATAATTAATAAAGAGTAACTGGATTCGAGCAGCGTCGTGCGTCGTATTGTGCCATTGTGTTCATTAATTCTTGGAATTTAGTTATTTTACCTTCTGTTGAATAGACTGCAGTTCTTATCAGGACTACTTTGGCGTGAATCTTTGTTTTGTGGTAGTAGGGATTTGCTATTTTTCAGGTTAGAAAAATATAAAATTTAAGTTTCGTTCGGGAAAAAATGTTTGCTACGCCAATGGAAAATCAATCTAAGGGATTTTCTTTTATATGATCAGTTCTACCAACATGCGTATTTGGTTGCCTGCCTATCAATCTGCACCTATTGTTGCCCACTCTGTACTCTACTCTATTCTCTTAGTATTACTTTAATGTACTCTCTTAGTATTACTTTATTGTACTCTTTTAGTACTAGTTTAATGTACGCTCTTGGTACTACTTCAGTCTTTGCTCCACTCTTTACTCCACTATCTACTCCACCATTTACTGTACTCTCTACTCGTCTCTCTACTTCGCTTTCCACTCCTCTCTCTACTCCACTCTCTACTTCGCTCTCTACTCGACTCTTTACTCTCTCTACTCCGCTCTCTACTCTACACTCTACTGTCTCTAACTCAACTCTCCACTCTACTCTCCACTCTACTCTCTACTCTACTCTACACTCTACCCTCTATTCTACTTCCTACTCTAATCTATACTCTCTACCCTAATATCTACTCTATACTCTCTAATCTACTCTATACTTTACTCTACTCTATACTCTACTCTACTCTATACTCTCTACTCTACTCTACTCTATACTCTCTACTCTACTCTACTCTATACTCTCTACTCTACTCTACTCTACTCTATACTCTCTACTCTACTCTATACTCTCTACTCTACTCTATACTCTCTACTCTACTCTATACTCTACTCTATACTCTCTACTCTATACTCTTTACTCTATGCTCTTTACTCTCTACTCTCTACACTACTACCTACTCTCTCTACTCTACTCTATATTCTTCACTCTCTACTCCACTACCTACTCTACTCTATACTGTTTACTCTCTACTCTACTATCTACTCTACTCTATACTTTACTCTATAATCTCTTCTCTACACTCTACTCTACACTCTACTCTATACTCTCCACTCAACTCTACTCTCTACTCTATACTCTATTCTATACTCTACTCTATACTCTACTCTATACTCTATTCTATGCTCTACTCTATACTCTACTCTATACTTTGCTCTATACTCTACTCTCTACTATACACTCTATTTTACTCTCTACTCTACTATCTACTCTCCACTCTACTCTACTCTATACTTCACTCTATAATCTCTTCTCTACACTCTACTCTACTCTGCTTTATATTTTACCCTATAATCTCTTCTCTACACTCTACTCTATACTCTCCACTCTACTCTACTATATATTCTCTACTCTACTTTATACTTCACTCTATAATCTCTTCTCTACACTCTACTCTAAACTCTCCACTCTACTCTACTGTATATTCTCTACTCTACTTTATACTTCACTCTATAATCTCTTCTCTACACTCTACTCTATACACTCTACTCTACTCTGCTCTATATTTTACTCTCTACTCTACTATCTACTCTCCACTTTACTCTACTCTACTCTATATTTTACTCTATAATCTCTTCTCTACACTCTACTCTATACTTTCCACTCTACTCTACTATATATTTTCTACTCTACTCTATACTCTACTCTATACTCTACTCTATACTCTACTCTATACTCTACTCTATACTCTGCTCTATACTCTACTTTATACTCTACTCTATACTCTACTCCAGTGATTTCCAAAGTGGGCGCCACCGCCCCCTAGTGGGTGCTGCAGCGATTCAGGGGGGCGCTGATGGCCACTGGTGCATTTGGGGGCGATGAATAACTGTAAAGGGGCAGTGATAATATAAAAGAAAGAAAATAAGATTTAGTGAAACGTGGGTTCAGTGCGGTAACCAATTTATTAACAAAAAAAAATAAACCAATTGCAAATAGTCAATCTTGGTGATCCTATTAATTGCTTTTAAAATAAAAAAAATAAAAATTCCAGGGGGCGCTACGTAATATTTTTTCTGGAAAGGGGGCGGTAGGACAAAAAAGTTTGGGAACCACTGCTCTACTCTATACTCTACTCTATACTCTACTCTATACTCTACTCTATACTCTACTCTATACTCTACTCTCTACTCTCTACTCTACTCTACTCTATACTCTACTCTACTCTATACTCTACTCTATACTCTACTCTACTCTATACTCTACTCTATACTCTACTCTATACTCTACTTTATACTCCGCTCTATACTCTACTCTCTACTCTATACTCTACTTTATACTCCGCTCTATACTCTACTCTCTACTCTACACTCTATTCTACACTATACTCTACTGTCTATTCTACTCTACTTTCTACTTTACTCTCTACTCTACTCTTTACTTCTCTCTCTACTCCACTCTACTCTACTCTCTATTTCTCTCTCTACTTCACTCTACTGTCTACTCTACTCTCTACTTCACTCTACTCTACTTTCTACTTCACTCTACTCTCTACTCTACTTTCTACTTCACTCTACTCTCTACTTCACTCTACTCTCTACTCTACTTTCTACTTCACTCTACTCTCTACTTCACTCTACTCTACTCTCTACTTCACTCTACTCTACTCTACTCTCTACTCCTCTCTTTACTCTACTCTCTATTTCTCTCTCTACTCCACTCTACTCTACTCTACTCTCTACTTCACTCTACTCTCTATTTCTCTCTCTACTCCACTCTACTCTACTCTACTCTCTACTTCACTCTACTCTCTACTCTACTTTCTACTTCACTCTACTCTCTACTTCACTCTACCCTACTCTACTCTCTATTCCTCTCTCTACTCTACTCTCTACTCCTCTCTCTACTCCACTCTACTTTACTCTCTACTTCTCTCTACTCTACTTCACTCTACTCCTCTCTCTACTTCACTCTACTCTACTCTACTCTCTACTCCTCTCTCTACTCCACTCTTTTAGGAACAGTAAAGTTGCATATTACCAATCACTAATATGCCTTAAACTTCGGTATTCAAATCGGATCGTTTCCTCATTTGAACGACTTCCAAAATATGTACACCCATTTTGCGTATGGCGCAAAATTAAAAGTTCATCAATCCCGTATTATATTTAAATTAGGTCCCCGTTTTTCGAGAGGGGTCATCAACTATCAAGTACATTGCACCGCCGGCGTATTGTTTTAAAATTGATTGCCATTTGTCCAGAATTCAATTAATTTAAATAGACTGTAGAATTGAACTATTAGTCATGACTGTATCTTCACCATCGACAAATTACATCACTAATTGTACGATTAGCATCAACAACAATCTGCAAATTAGTGAAAAACTAGTTGTTCCAAGTTGAAACAACTGAATGGTGATTTTACGGGTACATTGGAATAAATATACCATGCTTTCAATAATTCACCGAACATAGCGAAGGCGGGAGACAATATACCGTGCTTTCAATAATTCACCGATCATAGGAAACGTAGGAAATAATATACGTGATCTCAATAATTCAACGAAAATAGGTAACGCAGGAGACAATATACAGTACTTTCAACAATTCACCAAACATAGGGAACGCTGGAGACGCAATCGGAGTGACTAGGAATAAGAGCCCCGCGAAATCCGAAGCAGCCGAGCCCCAGAGGAATCGCTACTGTTATTCCGAGTCGCTCCGACTGCGTCTCCCGCGTTCGCTATGTTCGGTAAATTGTTGAAAGCACGGTATATTGTCTCCTGCGTTTCCTATGTTCCGTGAATTATTGAAAGCACGGTATATTGTTGCCTGCATTTTTTATGTTTCGTGAATTATTGAAAGCACTGTATATTGTCTCCTGCATTTTTTGTGTTTGGTAAATTTTTGAAAGCACAATATTTTATCTCCTGCGTTTCCTATATTCGGTGAATTATTGAAAGCACGGTATATTGTCTCCTGCATTTTTTGTGTTTGGTAAATTATTGAAAGTACTATATTTTATCTCCTACGTTTCCTATATTCGGTGAATTATTGAAAGCACGGTATAGTGTTTCCCGCGTTTCTTATATTCGTTAAATTATTGAAAGCACGGTATATTATCTCCTGCGTTTCTTATGATCGGTGAATTATTGGAAACACGGTAATATTGTCTCCTGCGTTTCCTATGTTCCGTGAATAATTGAAAGCACGGTAAACACCCTACACGCATCTGAAGTAAAGTTGATGAGCTTATTACACGTATTATTCTTTCCAACTCGAGGATTCCATTTACCCTCAACCCTTTGTTCTTTCATCAGTCATATTTTTGTTTTTGCTCGCGAACGCCACCAATATTTTAATCTCGCGAGGGGGGTGTACTCGCACGAGTTATCCGACGTGGAAAGTAGGTTTTCGTGTCTGGCCGCCCTTCCACCGCCACCACCGCCCTTGTGCTCGTTCCACTTTCCCTTGGCGGCGGCGGCGGCGGCGGCCTCGCAGACGGCCCCGAAATATATTAAATCATTCCCCGCCCCCCGCTCGCGCGCGCGCGTGCCCTTCTCCCCCTACACCTCTCAGCCGGCCCTTTAGAAACCGTTTTTGATGGATAATCAGCGTTATTACAACATTCGTCCTGAATGCCGGGAGTTTCGTTCGCCCTTAAATAACGATGTTCGTGTGAATTAATCATTTAGATTAATGGCGGAGTTAGTTGATGACTAAATAATTCCTGTAATAGTTGTTTTCGATGATATTCAGCAGGACGTTCGGAAATTTAATTGATTACCCGTACAAACGCTTTAATTAAGTATGGTTCAAAAACAAAGATCAAAGGGAGAGACGTGCGTTGTTGATTAGTCTGAAAAAGGAACGTTTATTAGGGGTTTTTCTGTGTAAATTGTTTCCCGGATTGTCTTTACAAGGACACATTATTTAATCAAACGGTTTTTGGGCTTTAGTTTGTTTAAAGGTAAAAAAAATATACATCTCTACACATATTTACATGGAATGACAAAGGAACTAATGAGGTCCATTATTTCTATTTTGGCGCTCAACACGGGGCGCCCGGTTTTTTACAGATGTGCTGGAAATTATACCCCTAACACATTAAATCGGTAATTATCAAAATAGGAATTGGAAATAATTAATGGGAAACGAATTAACAAAGGGATCCATTATTTCTGTTTTTGGTGCCCAACACGGGGCGCCCGGTGTTTTACAAATATACGGAAAATTATACTTGTCGGCGTCTTTATTTATAATATAAGGGAGGATCAGTGAAAATGGAATATTGGTAGCCGTCGAGTGTCCTGATCAACATTCAGATGCACCACAAAAATAAGAAGACTTACCAATCTCCAAATATTTTATTTAAATGCATTTTCTATCATTGAATACCTTTCTCCATCTCCGCACTTCCTGTAACGCACGTTGATGGCTGTTCTTTGATTTTCAAAGCACCGTAAAGTCAAATATGGCTCATCTATGCTACTGTGTGGTTAAACAATTATTATAATTGAACATAATATTTCTCACTACTTGCAGACAGTGACGGATTAACCACCAACCAGGCCCTAGACGCAAATATTAGAGCGGGCCCTAATATTATTTGAAAATTATGCGGATAGGGTCTCCGCTTGGCCTTTTGGCTGTTGCGGGCCCTAGACAAATATATTGTTTGTCTATTCGATAATCCGTCTCTGCCGACAGACGAAGGTAAGAACGTGTAGACTCAAGAATATGACGCAATGATGATGAAGATTAAGATCATTATTTATTTCTAGAACTGTACAGTCCTGAACAAGTTGAAATATTGTTAATAAATCGATATGAAATAATCTTTACAAGAAAACTGAAGATTTTTCGATTTTTTGTTAAATGTTGATTTAATTTTTCACTCCGTTTTAAATGCTTTCTGTTACATTTTTAAAATTCAACAAGAATTTGAAAATCAATCAATCGTGGCTGAAATCGAGCTGAAGAATGGAAAGTTGTCGTTTATAAACCTTTTAGTTTAGTCTACTTCTAATATCTTGTATCATGTGAGCAACAATGTTTGCGGACAATTTAAATTTCCCGCCGAAAAATCTGGGGAATTTTATCGCTCCAAATTCATGCCAAGGCATAATTAATAAGGAGTAACTAGATTAAAGCGTTATTACATTTTTTTACCTTCATTTATTGAAGATTTTCGTGTGAAAGCGTTATTATATTTTTTTTCTTGTTGTCTTCGTACGAAGGTATGGTTCAATTATATTATTATTCATGTTGAAGTATCGCATTTTTTTTTTCCTATCGTTTAACACTCTTTTGTGAGAACGATGATGGATCGGCGGCGGCGGTGCGTTCGCCTCGATGCGACCTCGCTTGTCCCGTCAAATGAAATTTCGGGACTCTCTCCCCCTCCCCCTCCACTTGCGTTATCAGGTTTTAGGTGTGGGGTGGGGGGCAGCCGTCTGCAATTTTTTCGGCGCTGCCGCCCCCAACCTCCCGCTCCCAGGCGTGCACGCTCGTTCAGACGGGTTCCCCAATCACGCAGATGCCATCCAGACGCTCCAATTATCCCAGACAATGATCCCCACGTAACGACGAACTCCCAACAACGCAGACGAATTTATAATGGTGTATTTGAACAGGTCGGCAAAGAATTTTCGTACCAGATTACACGAGCATGAAGTTAAAAATAAAATAATAAAAAATAAATATTCACCGCTTCACACTTGGTTGTTTTACAGATCTGTAAATGATTGATGTTATTTACGATTTCACCTTTTATAGATTAATAACTATTTTATTGATTATTGAAGTAGGATTTTTAGTACATCACCTGGGTCCCTTAGTTGGGCGCCAAATTATTTTTAACGAATATTTTAAGAAATGTATATATTCTAAACATTTTATTTCTCGGCGAATTATAGAAAGCATTTAAAAATGATTTTTTTCGTTCTACTGCCTTATCTCATTTTTCAATTGTTCCCATTATCAGAGTTACTATAGGAACAAGTCTACAATAACAGTTGCATTGTTATCATTCATTCGTTAAAAAAGAACAAAACAGGCTGCAAAAGTGACAACCATACATATAAATACACAAATTTATACACCGCCTTATTAGGTACAACCTAACGAAAAGTTAGCCATGACTTTCCAACCAACAATTTCGGTACAAAAAAACCTACAATGATGGCGCAGTGATTACTAATTAAGTACTAATTAAGTTTGACATGTGTAAACAATTTTAATGTTGTAATCACGAATAAATATTACTAGTTACTACTACTACAACTACTACTAAGCGAAAAATATAGCATCTAATTTGTATCCTTGGTCAACAACGTGACATTATTAAAGTATAATTCCAATACGAATTTATTATCAAACAAGCTCGTGACCTTTTCTATCGCAATTTATGTTTCTTGTGCACTCACATAATACTCATTATTGCACGATTACACAACATTCACAATTTATATTATTTATATTTTTCTCTTTGTCTCTGTGTGTGTGTGTGTGTGTGTGTATGTGTGTGGAAATTGCAAATCCAGACGACGAAGGATTACGTGAACGCATTCCCCTTGCACTTCTTCCGTTCGTCGTCCAGGAAAAGCGAAGGTCGTACCGGAATCGATTATCAAACTGACAAGTTTTACACACACGTGTGCACTTTCTACAATAACAATCAACAATGTTGTGCGATGGCGTGATTGTCATTGAAAGTAATGATGATTGGTAATGGCGTTGATTATTGTGTACAAATATAATTAATTTATTATTTAAAAGGCTACACTCGTTAATGAATTATAATTAATAATAATCAATGAAAATATTTTTTTTAAAGATTGATAGAAATTTGAGTTGGGAAAACGCTGCTTGGGCATTCAGTAACGACCATATTTTATTTTTTTCTCTTAAGAAAGTATGATTGATAAAAATTCGGGTTAGGAAAACGCGGATGATTGGAAATTTACTTAGGCGGCTTGGACATTCGGTAACGACTAATTTTTATTATATAATCATTCATACTTGCAAGAAAAAACATGCAACGGGCCAGCGGGGCCATTCTTCATTAGTAAAATGAACGCGCCAACAGGACTCGAACCCGCACCGACTGGCTCCAGAGAACCGACCTCTACCTCACCAGAGCAAAGCGGCGCCATGGATTTATTTGAAAAAGAAATGCAACTTTCGTCATTCCCTAGCTTTTGCCTTTTAATAACAATATTAAATTATCTTTTCGTTGCTGTTCAACTTCGTAACGTAACTGTTGAGAATGCAACTACCAGGAGTTTCTTTTACTCCAAATCTCGAAGAGTCCGAGCATGTCTATTAGCTACAGATATACAGACACGAGAAGTGACTCATACAAAAATCAATGATGGCTTACGGAGTGACTCATGGTACGGCTGAGGTAGTAGAAATGGTGATACAGATCTCTGCAATCGATCCTTCCTATCTGTATTGCCACTTCTCCTACCTCGGCCTAGGGGAGACTCGTAGTACGGCTGAGGTAGCAGATAGGTAGGGTCGGTTGCAGAGATCTGTATTACCACCTCTGTTACCTCGGCCGCACCATGAGTCACCCCGCCGAGAGCCGTAACTGATAAATATTAAAAGTCGCTTATCAGTTTTTTTTTAATTTTTGAAATTTGCATCTCACTACATTTAAGTAAGTTAAGTGCTCACATATTTTGTTTTATCTGACGGATTGATGTCTTTTTGATTGTATTTAATTTATTTCAACACCAAGATGATCATTCAAAACGGTGTATTATGAAAATTAGACTTTGTAACGGATGAAATGAACGGCATTTAAATTGCGTCTTGACCGTTCGATCAAGTCTGCGCGCAATCGATTCCCAACAGTAAATCGCGGATCGTTTCCAAAGATCTACAGATTCATCTGGTGATAAAGTGTGTCCACTTGCGCGTAAAATCGTTTGGTCGTGGTAAATATCGGAGAGTAATCCAACGTCGTCACGAGATTGGTTAATTTCATTATTTTACTCTGACCACATTAGAATAAGATAATTAAAGAGCTTAGAAGTGAAATTTTCAAAAATACTAATTAATTTTGAAGGTATATGTATTGCGAATGTATTAAACATTTTGAGCAATTTTATTTTATTTGTATTTATTTTTTTTTCGATTTTTTTTTTATTGGAGTGTTCGAAAAATTAAAATATTAATTTTCAAAAATTCATAACTCACTGAAAAATTGACACATTTTCAAAAATATTAATTAATTTTAAAGGTGGATGTCTTGTGAATATATTAAACATTTTGAGCAATTTTTTCATACACGAATTTATTTTTTTATTGTTTTTTTTTATTGAAATGTTCGAAAAATTAATACGTTAATTTTCAAAAATTTATAACTCACGGAAAAATTGACACATTTTCAAAAATATTAATTAATTTCAAAGGTGGATGTCTTGTGAATATATTAAACATTTTGAACAATTTTATTTTATTTGTATTTATTTTTTTTCGATTTTTTTTTATTGGAGTGTTCGAAAAATTAAAATATTAATTTTCAAAAATTCATAACTCACGGAAAAATTGACACATTTTCAAAAATATTAAATAATTTTAAAGGTAGATGTCTTGTGAATATATTAAACATTTTGAGCAATTTTTTCATACACGTATTTATTTTTTTATTGATTTTTTTTTATTGAAGTGTTCGACAAATTAAAACGTTAATTTTCAAAAATTCATAATTTACGGAAAAATTGACACATTTTCAAAAATATTAATTAATTTCAAAGGTGGATGTCTTGTGAATATATTAAACATTTTGAGCAATTTTTTCATACACGTATTTATTTTTTTATTGAAGTGTTCGACAAATTAACACGTTAATTTTCAAAAATTCATAACTCACGGAAAAATTGACACATTTTCAAAAATATTAATTAATTTTAAAGGTAAATGTCTTGTGAATATATTAAACATTTTAAATAATTTTTTCATATGAGTATTAATTTTTTTTTAGATTTTTTTTATTGAAGTGTTCGAAAAATTAAAACGTTAATTTTCAAAAATTCATAACTCACGAAAAAATTGACACATTTTCAAAAATATTAATTAATTTTAAAGGTGGATGTCTTGTGAATAGTTAAACATTTTGAGCAATTTTTTCATACACGTATTTATTTTTTTATTGAAGTGTTCGACAAATTAACACGTTAATTTTCAAAAATTCATAACTCACGGAAAAATTGACACATTTTCAAAAATATTAAATAATTTTAAAGGTAGATGTCTTGTGAATATATTAAACATTTTGAGCAATTTTTTCATACACGTATTTATTTTTTTATTGAAGTGTTCGACAAATTAACACGTTAATTTTCAAAAATTCATAACTCACGGAAAAATTGACACATTTTCAAAAATATTAATTAATTTTAAAGGTAAATGTCTTGTGAATATATTAAACATTTTAAATAATTTTTTCATATGAGTATTAATTTTTTTTTAGATTTTTTTTATTGAAGTGTTCGAAAAATTAAAACGTTAATTTTCAAAAATTCATAACTCACGAAAAAATTGACACATTTTCAAAAATATTAATTAATTTTAAAGGTGGATGTCTTGTGAATAGTTAAACATTTTGAGCAATTTTTTCATACACGTATTTATTTTTTTATTGAAGTGTTCGACAAATTAACACGTTAATTTTCAAAAATTCATAACTCACGGAAAAATTGACACATTTTCAAAAATATTAATTAATTTCAAAGGTGGATGTCTTGTGAATATATTAAACATTTTAAATAATTTTTTCATATGAGTATTTTTTTTTTTTTATTGAAGTGTTCGACAAATTAACACGTTAATTTTCAAAAATTCATAACTCACGGAAAAATTGACACATTTTCAAAAATATTAATTAATTTTAAAGGTAAATGTCTTGTGAATATATTAAACATTTTAAATCATTTTTTCATATGAGTATTTTTTTTTTTTATTGAAGTGTTCGAAAAATTAAAACGTTAATTTTCAAAAATTCATAACTCACGGAAAAATTGACACATTTTCAAAAATACTAATTAATTTTAAAGGTAGATGTCTTGTAAATATATCAAACATTTTGAGCAATTTTTTCATACACGTATTTATTTTTTTATTGATTTTTTTGTATTGAAGTGTTCGACAAATTAAAACGTTAATTTTCAAAAATTCATAATTTACGGAAAAATTGACACATTTTCAAAAATATTAATTAATTTTAAAGGTGGATGTCTTGTGAATAGTTAAACATTTTGAGCAATTTTTTCATACACGTATTTATTTTTTTTTCGATTTTTTTTTTTATTGAAGTGTTCGAAAAATTAAAACGTTAATTTTCAAAAATTTATAACTCACGGAGAAGTTGACACATTTTCAAAAATATTAATTAATTTTAAAGGTAGATGTCTTGTGAATATATTAAACATTTTGAGCAATTTTTTCATACACGTATTTATTTTTTTATTGATTTTTTTTTATTGAAGTGTTCGACAAATTAAAAAGTTAATTTTCAAAAATTCATAACTCACGGAAAAATTGACACATTTTCCAAAATATTAATGAATTTTAAAGGTGGATGTCTTGTGAATAGTTAAACATTTTGAGCAATTTTTTCATACACGTATTTATTTTTTTTTCGATTTTTTTTTTTATTGAAGTGTTCGAAAAATTAAAACGTTAATTTTCAAAAATTTATAACTCACGGAGAAGTTGACACATTTTCAAAAATATTAATTAATTTTAAAGGTAGATGTCTTGTGAATATATTAAACATTTTGAGCAATTATTTCATACACGTATTTATTTTATTATTGATTTTTTTATTGAAGAATTCGACAAATTAAAACGTTAATTTTCAAAAATTCATAACTCACGGAAAAATTGACACATTTTCAAAAATATTAATTAATTTTAAAGGTGGATGTCTTGTGAATATATTAAACATTTTGAGCAATTTTTTCATACACGTATTTATTTTATTATTGATTTTTTTATTAAAGTGTTCAAAAAATTAAAACGTTAATTTTCAAAAATTCATAACTCACGGAAAAATTGACTAATTTTCAAAAATATGAATTAATTTTAAAGGTAGATGTCTTGTGAATATATCAAACATTTTGAGCAATTATTTCATACACGTATTTATTTTTTTTTCGATTTTTTTTTATTGAAGTGTTCGAAAAATTAAAACGTTAATTAAATATAAGTAGTTTAAAATTTAAAGTTTTTATCACTCATTTAAATTATTCGAAATCTACGATAAATTTGTTTTTTTTTTTTACAATTCGGGGAAATTACCAGAGAGAATTAGTGCAAAGTTTGGATAATAGATGTCGCCCGTATGTTGTATTTATTACGAACGGTAATGAGATTAAATATAAAGAGTTTTAAATTTCAAGTTTTCGTGAACAGAAAAATCCTAAAATTAGGATGGCAAGCATATTTTGTAATTCTTTTCTGTCGCAGCATTCTATTCAAACGAAAATGCAAAGGGCGAATGATCGGATCTTTAGGCACGTTACTTTTCGGAACTGTGTTGCTATTAATATATAATATCTTTATTGGCGCAATAACGTAAATATAGTTTTATAGTTTAGTTTAATGGATAATATGATACGATTATATTTTTATTAGTGAAGTTTTTGTTTCGTTTAGTTCAATTTTCTAATCTGTGATTGAGTTGGAGATATCAATCAACACGGGCCCTCTTGAGTTTGGTTGTTGTTAATTGGCAATCAGAGCGCCTATTGCTAAAAAAATAGCTGTGTGATCGGAATATCTAACTATGGTAACGTTGTCTGGTACAGGCAGGCCAGTTTTATTGAGTAGACAGCAGCGGCCCTAGGATGCTTCCTTGGGGTACACCAGTTTTATTTCTTGAAGTACTCTTTTTGTACTTTTATTCTAGTGTGTTGATTGATGGAATTTTCAGGATAAGGCCTTTTGTTCCTTCTTTTCTGTGTTAAATTCTTAATATTCAAATATTGGCTCCACAAAATATTTTAGAGAAAAAGTGTAAATATGTTTCTTGTAGAGAAGAAAGTACTCAATACACAAACATATCTATTTTTTTTTTTTTACTTTCCATACAAAGGGAAAATTGAGGAGGAAATAAAAATTGCTATTTTAGCAAAAATAGTCGATGCCTTATTATTATAATTATTACCATCAAAATGAATCATGAATCGAATGTCTCTAATATTGAATTAACAGTTGAATTCCAGTTTGCAATTGTTTCTACTATGTACGCATCATTTGCATATATTACATATGAGAATTAGCTGGTCGTCTGATTTGGAGCCGCGATTAGAGTTTTGTCCGTCGTCGTCGGGGGCCACAAAGTGTGTCGGCGCGGCGCGGCGCGCTGCTTAACTGGGTCACAAAAGTGTGCCAACGGAGCCGCCGCAATTGATCAAAACCGTTTGTCCGTACTTGCGCTACTACAACACCATTATACGCAATGTTTACCATTGTTGCGAGACACCGGCAGGGACCGTGAAATGTGCACTTTTACACAATACAATTAGTGCACTTTTATTTTTCAACGCTCGATTAGGCACACGTGTTAACGATTTCAGCGATTATTTGGTATTCCACTGGGTTCTATAATTGCGCCACTGTTGGATATTAATCGTGTCTGCGCAAGTATCTATTATCGATTGTGATTTTTTTTTTCAGAATTTGTGTTGCTCTTTACAAAAAGAAAAGAGGGGAACAAGAAATAGTTATTTGTTTAACAAGGCAATAAAGTGGCAGATTTACGGACGCTTTTAATAAATATTTGTTTGTAAATTAATTACAATGTTTTAAATTTGCATCCTTAATTCTAACAAATGACACTTTTTATGAATTGCATTTCTGAAACGGGAGCTCTTTTGTTATAATTCTATTTATTCTCAAGGCCAAAATCTCCAGCGATTTTTCATTTCAACCGTCAACAGCCAGAGCAGCGGGAAAAAAAAACGTCTAAGGTCAAGTTTTTGGCAGGCGTGCACAATTAAAATAAAAAAAAAAGTCACGAGAGAAAAACCTATAGCAACAGATCGAGTGCATTCGCTTTTTTTTTATTCCGAAAATTTCTAAATCCGAGTCGGCGTAGGCATGCGAATTTGCTTGTTCTCTAAATAACCTTCACCGTTCTGCCAGCAGCAAAAAAAAAAATACAAATCATTCGATCGTACAAACAAAAGAATTGAAAAACTTATTCTTGATTAATTAATTTCTCACTTAACCCGTGGTGAAACATAATTATATAATTTGATTAATTAAAACACTGATTTTATTTGTCTCTCCTATTCTTGATAAAATGTATTAAAAACAAAGGGAATGTTAAACGGTTAGGAATACTGTGTGATGGTGGTAAAGAAAGTGATAGATTTCTTTGCTTTGTTTTTCTGAATTAAAAAAAAATCGCCTAAATAACCTCCACCATTCTGCCAGCAGCAAAAAAAAAATACAAATCATTGGATCGTACGAAGAAAAGAATTGATTCGAGTGCTTGGAGAAGAAAAAAAGGTGCACACTTATTCTTGGTAAAATATATTTAAAAAAGGGAATGTTAAACAGTGGTCGTGGTAGAAAAAATAATAGATTTCTTCGCTTTGTTTTTCTGAATAAAAAATTATGCTTGGTAAAATGTATTAAACGGTTAGTATACAGAAAAAGTAATAAATTTCTTAGTTTTGTTTTTCTGAATAATTTTTTTTTAATACTCGTCCATTTTAACCACGGCCTTTGTTTTGAAATTCATATATTATGATAAATCACACAATGAATCACAACATCCATTTCCTTGCGATAGATCAGGTTAGTCAGGTTGGCACAATTAACTTCATAAAGTGTACTAGTGTGGTAGAATTCTTACGATAGGTCAGTGTTTTCATAAAGCGCACTTCTTGTAAAATATCCTTCAAAACATCCCGTATTTTACTGTTGAATCGATAAATCCATATTTTCCAGTATCGTGGGAATTACGTTAAAATGATTTGATGATGTAATAAAATGATCAACAATCAAACTAATATTTCGTGCCGAACGGAATATTATTCGACTTATTATACATCCGAGAGAACAATGTTTATTCTCGTTTATTTGAATCGTGAGTCGTTTCAATTTATTGGAAAACCTTGACACAGTGTTCCACTTGATTCTCTCTCCTTCTGCCGAGGAGACGACGACGACGGCCGGCCGTCGAATTTTCGTGCAACCTTTTTCACCTTCATCGATCAACAATTAACACGGTTTACCGGAGGGATTAGACCCACGGCTGGATACTAAATTAATTCACAACGGAAAATGTAAACATTGATTAATTGATGGGGTTCTCGTATTTGTTGATGATGCATAATCATACGAGGGGCAAAATATTATTCAAAAATGTTTTTCAAAGAATTGCCTTTGAGATTCATTGAAATTTTTGAAAACTTCAATAAAAAAATAAATACGTGTATGAAAAAATTGCTCAAAATGTTTAATATATTCACAAGACATCTGCCTTTAAAATTAATTAATATTTTTGAAAATGTGTCAATTTTTCCGTGAGTTATGAATTTTTGAAAATTAACGTTTTAATTTCTCGAACACTTCAATAAAAAAAATCAATAAAAAAATAAATACGTGTATGAAATAATTGCTCAAAATGTTTGATATATTCACAAGACATCAACCTTTAAAATTAATTAATATTTTTGAAAATGTGTCAATTTTTCCGTGAGTTATGAATTTTTGAAAATTAACTTTTTAATTTCTCGAACACTTCAATAAAAAAAATAAATACGTGTATGAAATAATTGCTCAAAATGTTTAATATATTCACAAGACATCTACCTTTAAAATTAATTAAAATTTTTGAAAATGTGTCAACTTTTCCGTGAGTTATGAATTTTTGAAAATTAACTTTTTAATTTCTCGAACACTTCAATAAAAAAAAATCAATAAAAAAATAAATACGTGTATGAAAAAATTGCTGAAAATGTTTAATATATTCGCAAGACATCTACCTTTAAAATTAATTAATATTTTTGAAAATGCGTCAATTTTTCCGTGAGTTATGAATTTTTGAAAATTAACGTTTTAATTTGTCGAACACTTCAATAAAAAAAATCAATAAAAAAATAAATACTTCTATGAAATAATTGCTGAAAATGTTTAATATATTCACAAGACATCTACGTTTAAAATTAATTAATATTTTTGAAAATGCGTCAATTTTTCCGCGAGTTATGAATTTTTGAAAATTAACGTTTTAATTTGTCGAACACTTCAATAAAAAAAATCAATAAAAAAATAAATACTTCTATGAAATAATTGCTGAAAATGTTTAATATATTCACAAGACATCTACGTTTAAAATTAATTAATATTTTTGAAAATGCGTCAATTTTTCCGTGAGTTATGAATTTTTGAAAATTAACGTTTTAATTTCTCGAACACTTCAATAAAAAAAATCAATAAAAAAATAAATACTTTTATGAAATAATTGCTGAAAATGTTTAATATATTCACAAGACATCTGCCTTTAAAATTAATTAACATTTTTGAAAATGTGTCAATTTTTCCGTGAGTTACGAATTTTTGAAAATTAACGTTTTAATTTCTCGAACACTTCAATAAAAAAAATCAATAAAAAAATAAATACTTGTATGAAAAAATTGCTCAAAATGTTTAATATATTCACAAGACATCTACCTTTAAAATTAATTCATATTTTTGAAAATGTGTCAATTTTTCCGTGAGTTATGAATTTTTGAAAATTAACTTTTTAATTTGTCGAACACTTCAATAAAAAAAATCAATAAAAAAATAAATACTTGTATGAAAAAATTGCTCAAAATGTTTAATATATTCACAAGACATCTACCTTTAAAATTAATTAACATTTTTGAAAATGTGTCAATTTTTCCGTGAGATACGAATTTTTGAAAATTAACGTTTTAATTTCTCGAACACTTCAATAAAAAAAATCAATAAAAAAATAAATACTTGTATGAAAAAATTGCTCAAAATGTTTAATATATTCACAAGACATCTACCTTTAAAATTAATTAATATTTTTGAAAATGTGTCAATTTTTCCGTGAGTTATGAATTTTTGAAAATTAACTTTTTAATTTGTCGAACACTTCAATAAAAAAAATCAATAAAAAAATAAATACGTGTATGAAAAAATTGCTGAAAATGTTTAATATTTTCACAAGACATCCACCTTTAAAATTCATTAATATTTTGGAAAATGTGTCAATTTTTCCGTGAGTTATGAATTTTTGAAAATTAACGTTTTTATTTGTCGAACACTTCAATAAAAAAATAAATACGTGTATAAAAAAATTGCTGAAAATGTTTAATATATTCACAAGACATCTACCTTTAAAATTAATTAATATTTTTGAAAATGCGTCAATTTTTCCGTGAGTTATGAATTTTTGAAAATTAACGTTTTAATTTCTCGAACACTTCAATTATTCAGTATATTCACAAGACATCCACCTTTAAAATTAATTAATATTTTGGAAAATGTGTCAATTTTTCCGTGAGTTATGAATTTTTGAAAATTAACGTTTTAATTTGTCGAACACTTCAATAAAAAAAATCAATAAAAAAATAAATACGTGTATGAAAAAATTGCTCAAAATGTTTAATATATTCACGAGACATCTACCTTTGAAATTAATTAATATTTGTGAAAATGTGTCAATTTTTCCGTGACTTATGAATTTTTGAAAATTAACATTTTAATTTGTGGAACACTTCAATAAAATTGCTCAAAATGTTTAATCCAATTGCCATTCGTAATAAATACAACATACGGGTGACGTCTATCAGCAAAATTTTGCACTAATTCCCTCTGGTAGTTTCTCCAAATCGCAAAAAAAAAACATTTATCGCGGATTTCGAATTATGTAAACAATTGTCGAACATTTGAAACTATTTATATTTAATCTAATTACCATTCGCAATAAATACATCATACGGGCGACATCTATTGTCCAAATTTTGCACTAATGTTGTGTCAGTTTCTCTAAATTGCAAAGAAACACATTTATCGCGGATTCCGAATTATGTAAACGATTCACGCGTGGCGCGTGGCCATTTGTTAACGCGCCGCCGTCCGTTTTGTATAGACAGGAGTGTACTCAAGGTCCGAGCACACTAAAAATAATAGTTTAATAATGCAAAAACAAAATATTTAAAGGCGCGAAAATAATCATCGGCCGGTTATTTCTATCTTCTCCCACGAAACTTAACCACCAACTAATTGAATGATGCCAATAAAAACAAGCCTATTACTTTATTATTCTAGTCAATAGTATAAAACAGCCTATCGATTGTGATGGTGAAGGTCGATGGATTTATACAGTGCATAATTTAGTGTTATAAGAAGGATAGATGTGTTGCTAGTTAAGACCTTCACAGAATGCATAATAGATTTTGCGTTTTTGGGAAGAAATTTGGTTTAAAAATATAATAAGTTTGTATTAATTCAGATTTTTCCATACAAATTCTCGTAGTGTATTATTTTTTTTTTCTTTTGACTTTGGCTTAAGTCATTTTTTTACTGTAATAAATAGATATGTAATAAACACTAAAGTCTGTTCATATTAAAGAAGCAGTCGGTGTGAACATCTAGTCTTTGTTGAATATCTTCAACAACTGCTTCCGTAAGGACAGTAGATTTTCCTTTGGAAACGCTGCTGGTTTCATGGAATTTGGCAACAATACGGCACAAAGTAATTGTGATCAAAGTCAACATCAGGAAACTGCTCATGAAATTGTTCCTCGCAATTTTGATAGGAATAATTCCAACTCCCTTCTGCGTTGCGTGTCCCTGTTCGAAAATATGCTTCAAGGATGAACCTGTTGTGGTGATCTTCGAACGGCATTCTTAACCTAAAATCACATTTCATAATTCAGATTTGCATGCGTTAATGTGGTTATTTTTTAACTCACCAATAAAATATCTGCAGTAAGATGAGATGGTATAAAACGTAAATGTAAAACTAAATATCTATAAAGCACACGCACACACGATCGAACTGACAGTTAATGATCGATTTGACACTCTCGCACGAAGGTACCAACATTGCAATATGAAAAACAACGCGCCAAATTCAAATGCCTATCAAACAATGTCGAACGCAGGGTATCTCTATTTATTACAGTAAAAGGATGGCTTAAGCTAAAGCCAAAATAAAGGAAACAAAAATAATACACTACGAGAATTTGTATGGAAAAATCTGAATTAATTACAAATCTGGCACAACGTTGCTTAACCCTCAGAAACGCTGCAATTGAATACGTCAAGTGCTAAACAAGATGAATAGAATTAATCCACCCACTAACCGTTTCGTATTGTTATTACAATTCAATTGTTTTCTTTTGTGGAGGTCATTTCCCAATACACGCGTCCATAAATATTTATCCTTGCTAAATCATCATCTCATCGGGATTAAACCGACACCTTCTATACTCTCATATTTTGGGAGGTCCGGTTTCCCAACTAACTTGCGTTCCTTAAAAGCGTTACCATTTCGGCACCGGCTGCGTGCCGGTCGTCACGTTCCTCTTCGACGGCTGCAGCGACGTGTTGCAATCGTCCTCAAAAGAGGAAAGAAATGATTCACGGTGTAAAATTGCGCAAGTTTTTGTAAATGAAAACATGCAAGATGATGAATTATTGGAGCATCGCAATCGCGAAGATGGTTCGCGACCGCCGCCACCACGTGGTAATCTGTAATTACCATGTTATCATCACGAAAATTTTATTGATTATTATTTATATTTTTGTGGTTGAAAATTGCAACGATGAAAAAATCCAATGTGTTTACTACGTGACATTAGCCAGAGATGTATTAATTTGTTTATGGATCAAGTGTGCCATGATTTTTTAATTTTAAAAATTTAAGTTGGTAACGCATATTGAGGTTATGTTACTTCTCAAAATTAAACATTAAACTTTAGTCAATTTTAAAATTATATTAAATGTTGTATGTGCCTTCCTTCTTCTTGAACACAAGCCTGAACTCTTCGTCGCACACCCTCCATTTCGCTCCGCAACAATACAGGATTATTATTGTTAATTTCTATAAATTTATCTCGAATTCGTTGCCGCATGTCTTCTAGATTGTGTACTGGTTGTGGATAAATACAATTTTTCAGGTGTGGCCACAAGAAAAAATCACATGAATGGGCGGCCAGGGAATCCGTGCATTTCGACTTATTATTCGGTCCTCAAAAAATTCCTCCAAAATGGCCAAATTATCCACTGTGCAATGAGGAGTTGCTCCGTCTTGTTGAAAATATCCACTTTGCAGTTCGTCATCATTTAATTCATTTATAAAAGGCAATAAAATTTCTGTAGGATAACGGTTTGCAGTTATCGCACCTAAAATGAATGCACGGTTATTGAATTTTTATTATTAATAATAAAAATACGATTTTACCTTCAAAGAATATGGATCCAACTAATCTTCTCCCACTAATCGCTGCCCAAACGCCAACTTTCTCTGGATGTAGTGGTTTCTCTCGATATACACGAGGATTTTCATCCGACCAAATTCTCATAGTTTTTGTAAAACATCCTCGTTTACATTTTGTAAAACCCACTGACAAAATTCCAGTCATCTGGGGTAATCAACAGGTAATAACTCTTGCACCGATGTTATGCTATTATAAGGGTATACTTGCAAATCTTTTCGTAGAAGCTTCTGGCATGTTCCTACCGATAAATTCATTTGCTGTAACAAATGACGCAGAGGAATCGTAGATTCATCTTCCAAAATTTCTTGGGCTGTGTTAATAGCATCTTGAGTTCGTTTAACTGGTCCACCACTTCCTGGTTTACGGAGAATACTGCCCGTTTCACGAAATAATACAATAGATCGTGATAAGGTATTTTTAAATTCATCATAAATAATGGGTACATTAGGAAATTCTTCCTAAAACTCTGCCATAGGTGCGTCGAATGAATACACCCAATTTCCGTCCACTTTAATCCCATTTCGAAAATAACTTTCAACTAGAAACGTTTTTTGTTGGTTGCTGTAAACCATTGTGAGCACGGAATAATTGTGACTTCTAGAAAGATCTGACGTTTATATGTCAATTCCCAACAAGTGTCAAGTGTGCCAACTGAAATTTTTAAAACGAAAAAGTCATGGCACATGGTTTTTTTTTTTAATAAACATACGATACATTCTCGATATAAAGATACATTCATTTATCATTATCACTTAATAAAAAACTCGCAGAACACTTTCAGAATGTTTTGATGAAACCATGTACTGCGTCAGTGTTTTATTAAGTGATGGAGTTTCAACACGTGACAGCCTCACCAATCCAACATTAATTTATGTTCAAAATCCCATTCGGACGATCCTGATTTTTGTTGGAAATTGTGTAGATATCCGGTTCGAAGAACCAATAACTTTCTAATATTGGGAGACTGAAGACGTTACTCGGTGGAACACCGACATTCGGACATTTGCGTGAAATTCTAACATTCGTGTTTAATTATAAAGTTTACTTCGAACTGCTTCCCTACAATTTCTGGAAATAATCATTACGTCTGGTCTTAAACGTTTTAATAAATAACAAGAAATGTAAAATTTTTAATAATAATAATAATATTTATTAGTGCTGAATAGACATAGTCCTTACACAGGTCAGAATAAGTAGGTACATGAAAACATAAAATATAATTAAAATTAGCCATAAACAAATTATTTGGTATTATAATCATATCAAATTAAATAAATTAAATGTAAGCAGACACCATTAAACATGTTAAAATATAAATTCATTGGACGAAAATAATATTAAAATTGTATGTAAAGATCGTAAAGTTATCATCAGTTTGGCGTTGTTGAATTTTATCAAATACTATTGCAATTATTGGTCTTTCGACACGCACGTACAAATTTTCAAATTCGTTAAACCACGAAGATTTTTGACATTGCGTTATAACGTTTGATCAACCAATTTAACATTTCAATAGTTACTGAATAAATTGCAATAATGAATTAAGCATTAAAAATATTACATGATCCAATGAAATGTGTTTATATATATTTAAAATATTATTTTATTATATTCTTATAATATAATATTATTGTAAATATATTTTTATTTGTTGTTGCAATTAATTTTAAAATAATATAATTGAATGGGTCACCTGGAAAACGTTGTAACCAATAAATTGGGACAAGCTATCTCTTCGATGGAATCACGTTTGCTATGTAAAACATTGCTCCGTATTTTTTGCTGCGGCAATGACTAGTAATTTTCAACAATAAATTATTAAGTTTAAAAATGTGATTTTCCAAAAATCCTTATTTTCCAGGTGATCCATCCAATTTTCCAAATGATTCACATCGTTTTCCGTGAGAAAAATCTAGAAAGTGAGCGTTTCTGTATGTGTGTGTAAGGTCTGCCACACTAAACAGCAATTAGAGCTTTTGCATAAATCGCAACCTAGAAACCTGATTATTGGAGGAGGCCGAGCAGCGGCGGCGCGTGTTTGCTCACTCGTTACATGTTCCTGGACTAGTTGTGCAAATATTTCCACACGACTCGCACTCTTTTTCGACATCGCCTCCATCGCACCATCGATTAAAGAGACAACGAAAAACAAGCGCTTTTCCAGAGAAAAAAAATCTCTAATCGCCAATTTCGCCGCAATCTAGATAGATAATGTTTAATGCATTTACTTTATAAATACAATAGTTACTGATATACCGAGGGCGTAAAATAATAGGTTATGATTGCTGACCGACATGAGCAATCATCCAGAACTGATAGTAGAAAATTGTACATGATGTTACAATGTATTCAATAAGAAAATAACTTTTGTTTGATTCCTACAAAAATCAGTGCTTTAGCATTCTTCTTCCTCAGATGGGAGGATCAACTTTACTCTATAGTACACTATATGGCCCACAATCTATATCTGTATTTCCTTTTAGATGTTTGTGCACGCATCACGAGCAAACTACTAAAAAAATGGTGATGTGGCCATCATGTTACTTTCTCCGACTTGATGGTATCATTAATATTTACGCTTTAGTGGTTTATTTTCAGTTGAAATCATATTTTAAATGTACATCGGGCGTTGTGTAAACTCTGATGAAACTGACGTTTAAAACGTCAAAATTATAAAATTATACTTCAAATTTAAAAACTCAGTTTACTCAAAAACTAAAGGGATTTCGAAAAAAACGTATTCTCTTGAGTTGTTCATTTTAGCATTCTCTACAATTATTATTAACATACATTTGCTGTAACTATTATCGTTTTATAATTATAAACCAAAATTTAAAAAAAAAGCTGCGTGCAGTAATACTGATCACTTAATTACATCATCTAATTCAACTCTTAATTATCAACAACAAGCATTACCAATTTTCCCCCCTTTTGCAAACAAAACGGTTACACGTTGGCATTTAATATGTAAAAGCCCGTGCAACAACGTAATGGACGTTTCGCAATGCAGATCAAGAACGAGTTCTCGCGATCGTTTATTTGCGCTTTGATTCGCGACGGTTGTTGATGATGCAGGAACCTGCCACGCTCTCTGTTGTAGTATTTTTCAAGTTTTCTCCGTTAGGCCATAGTTTATGCATTCATGTGTATGCATGGTGCCAATCGTCTATTTATTTATTTATTTATTTATTATCGTGCGGCGGCGGTGGCCAGATAAGATAAAGCCACGGCCGCATTTCGACCTCAAAAATGTGTACTCTATACATGGTTTTCTTTACTTGGTATAGTAGTTACATGAAAACAAATAATAAAATTACATTTCATTGTATTCGAAGAAATGCAGGGTATTGTTTTCTTTTTATCTAATAATAATGTTGCTAGAATTAATGTAACTTCAAATCTATTCAGAAATAAAGTATTTTTAACATATTACAAAACAAATGACATACCTCAGCTGTAAACAAAATGGCACCGCTAAAAACTTGAACTGAAGAAAACAAAATCTGCAACTATCGATTAAAAAAATTCTAAAAATAATATCACCCAAGGAAACATCTTCAAACTTTCCAAATCTATCCAGAAAGAAGGTATTTTTAACATATTACAAAACAAATGACACACCTCAGATGTAAACAAAATGGCACCGCTAGAAACTTGAATTCGAGAAAAGAAAATCCGCAACTATCGATTAAAAAAATTCTAAAAATAATATCACCCAAGGAATCAGCTTCAAACTTTTCAAATCCATCCAGAAAGAATGTATTTTTAACATATCACAAAACAAATGACACACCTCAGATGTAAACAAAATGGCACCGCTAGAAACTTGAATTCGAGAAAAGAAAATCCGCAACTATCGATTAAAAAAATTCTAAAAATAATATCACCCAAGGAATCAGCTTCAAACTTTTCAAATCCATCCAGAAAGAATGTATTTTTAACATATCACAAAACAAATGACACACCTCAGATGTAAACAAAATGGCACCGCTAGAAACTTGAATTCGAGAAAAGAAAATCCGCAACTATCGATTAAAAAAATTCTAAAAATAATATCACCCAAGGAATCAGCTTCAAACTTTTCAAATCCATCCAGAAAGAATGTATTTTTAACATATCACAAAACAAATGACACACCTCAGATGTAAACAAAATGGCACCGCTAGAAACTTGAATTCGAGAAAATAAAATCCTCAACTATCGATTAAAAAAATTCTAAAAATAATATCACCCAAGGAATCAGCTTCAAACTTTTCAAATCCATCCAGAAAGAATGTATTTTTAACATATCACAAAACAAATGACACACCTCAGATGTAAACAAAATGGCACCGCTAGAAACTTGAATTCGAGAAAATAAAATCCGCAACTATCGATTAAAAAAATTCTAAAAATAATACCACCCAAGGAAACAGTTTCAAACTTTTAAAATCTATCCAGAAAGAATGTATTTTTAACATATTACAAAACAAATGACATACCTCAGCTGTCAACAAAATGGCACCGCTAGAAACTTGAATTCGAGAAAATAAAATCCTCAACTATCGATTAAAAAAATTCTAAAAATAATATCACCCAAGGAATCAGCTTCAAACTTTTCAAATCCATCCAGAAAGAATGTATTTTTAACATATCACAAAACAAATGACACACCTCAGATGTAAACAAAATGGCACCGCTAGAAACTTGAATTCGAGAAAAGAAAATCCGCAACTATCGATTAAAAAAATTCTAACAATAATATCACCCAAGGAATCAGCTTCAAACTTTTCAAATCCATCCAGAAAGAATGTATTTTTAACATATCACAAAACAAATGACACACCTCAGATGTAAACAAAATGGCACCGCTAGAAACTTGAATTCGAGAAAAGAAAATCCGCAACTATCGATTAAAAAAATTCTAAAAATAATATCACCCAAGGAATCAGCTTCAAACTTTTCAAATCCATCCAGAAAGAATGTATTTTTAACATATCACAAAACAAATGACACACCTCAGATGTAAACAAAATGGCACCGCTAGAAACTTGAATTCGAGAAAAGAAAATCCGCAACTATCGATTAAAAAAATTCTAAAAATAATATCACCCAAGGAATCAGCTTCAAACTTTTCAAATCCATCCAGAAAGAATGTATTTTTAACATATCACAAAACAAATGACACACCTCAGATGTAAACAAAATGGCACCACTAGAAACTTGAATTCGAGAAAATAAAATCCGCAACTATCGATTAAAAAAATTCTAAAAATAATATCACCCAAGGAATCAGCTTCAAACTTTTCAAATCTATCCAAAAAGAATGTATTTTTAACATATTACAAAACAAATGACATACCTCAGCTGTCAACAAAATGGCACCGCTAGAAACTTGAATTCGAGAAAATAAAATCCTCAACTATCGATTAAAAAAATTCTAAAAATAATATCACCCAAAGAATCAGCTTCAAACTTTTCAAATCCATCCAGAAAGAATGTATTTTTAACATATCACAAAACAAATGACACACCTCAGATGTAAACAAAATGGCACCGCTAGAAACTTGAATTCGAGAAAAGAAAATCCGCAACTATCGATTAAAAAAATTCTAAAAATAATATCACCCAAGGAATCAGCTTCAAACTTTTCAAATCCATCCAGAAAGAATGTATTTTTAACATATCACAAAACAAATGACACACCTCAGATGTAAACAAAATGGCACCGCTAGAAACTTGAATTCGAGAAAAGAAAATCCGCAACTATCGATTAAAAAAATTCTAAAAATAATATCACCCAAGGAATCAGCTTCAAACTTTTCAAATCCATCCAGAAAGAATGTATTTTTAACATATCACAAAACAAATGACACACCTCAGATGTAAACAAAATGGCACCGCTAGAAACTTGAATTCGAGAAAAGAAAATCCGCAACTATCGATTAAAAAAATTCTAAAAATAATATCACCCAAGGAATCAGCTTCAAACTTTTCAAATCCATCCAGAAAGAATGTATTTTTAACATATCACAAAACAAATGACACACCTCAGATGTAAACAAAATGGCACCGCTAGAAACTTGAATTCGAGAAAATAAAATCCTCAACTATCGATTAAAAAAATTCTAAAAATAATATCACCCAAGGAATCAGCTTCAAACTTTTAAAATCCATCCAGAAAGAATGTATTTTTAACATATCACAAAACAAATGACACACCTCAGATGTAAACAAAATGGCACCGCTAGAAACTTGAATTCGAGAAAATAAAATCCGCAACTATCGATTAAAAAAATTCTAAAAATAATACCACCCAAGGAAACAGTTTCAAACTTTTAAAATCTATCCAGAAAGAATGTATTTTTAACATATTACAAAACAAATGACATACCTCAGCTGTCAACAAAATGGCACCGCTAGAAACTTGAATTCGAGAAAATAAAATCCTCAACTATCGATTAAAAAAATTCTAAAAATAATATCACCCAAGGAATCAGCTTCAAACTTTTCAAATCCATCCAGAAAGAATGTATTTTTAACATATCACAAAACAAATGACACACCTCAGATGTAAACAAAATGGCACCGCTAGAAACTTGAATTCGAGAAAAGAAAATCCGCAACTATCGATTAAAAAAATTCTAAAAATAATATCACCCAAGGAATCAGCTTCAAACTTTTCAAATCCATCCAGAAAGAATGTATTTTTAACATATCACAAAACAAATGACACACCTCAGATGTAAACAAAATGGCACCGCTAGAAACTTGAATTCGAGAAAAGAAAATCCGCAACTATCGATTAAAAAAATTCTAAAAATAATATCACCCAAGGAATCAGCTTCAAACTTTTCAAATCCATCCAGAAAGAATGTATTTTTAACATATCACAAAACAAATGACACACCTCAGATGTAAACAAAATGGCACCGCTAGAAACTTGAATTCGAGAAAAGAAAATCCGCAACTATCGATTAAAAAAATTCTAAAAATAATATCACCCAAGGAATCAGCTTCAAACTTTTCAAATCCATCCAGAAAGAATGTATTTTTAACATATCACAAAACAAATGACACACCTCAGATGTAAACAAAATGGCACCACTAGAAACTTGAATTCGAGAAAATAAAATCCGCAACTATCGATTAAAAAAATTCTAAAAATAATATCACCCAAGGAATCAGCTTCAAACTTTTCAAATCTATCCAAAAAGAATGTATTTTTAACATATTACAAAACAAATGACATACCTCAGCTGTCAACAAAATGGCACCGCTAGAAACTTGAATTCGAGAAAATAAAATCCTCAACTATCGATTAAAAAAATTCTAAAAATAATATCACCCAAAGAATCAGCTTCAAACTTTTCAAATCCATCCAGAAAGAATGTATTTTTAACATATCACAAAACAAATGACACACCTCAGATGTAAACAAAATGGCACCGCTAGAAACTTGAATTCGAGAAAAGAAAATCCGCAACTATCGATTAAAAAAATTCTAAAAATAATATCACCCAAGGAATCAGCTTCAAACTTTTCAAATCCATCCAGAAAGAATGTATTTTTAACATATCACAAAACAAATGACACACCTCAGATGTAAACAAAATGGCACCGCTAGAAACTTGAATTCGAGAAAAGAAAATCCGCAACTATCGATTAAAAAAATTCTAAAAATAATATCACCCAAGGAATCAGCTTCAAACTTTTCAAATCCATCCAGAAAGAATGTATTTTTAACATATCACAAAACAAATGACACACCTCAGATGTAAACAAAATGGCACCGCTAGAAACTTGAATTCGAGAAAAGAAAATCCGCAACTATCGATTAAAAAAATTCTAAAAATAATATCACCCAAGGAATCAGCTTCAAACTTTTCAAATCCATCCAGAAAGAATGTATTTTTAACATATCACAAAACAAATGACACACCTCAGATGTAAACAAAATGGCACCGCTAGAAACTTGAATTCGAGAAAATAAAATCCTCAACTATCGATTAAAAAAATTCTAAAAATAATATCACCCAAGGAATCAGCTTCAAACTTTTCAAATCCATCCAGAAAGAATGTATTTTTAACATATCACAAAACAAATGACACACCTCAGATGTAAACAAAATGGCACCGCTAGAAACTTGAATTCGAGAAAATAAAATCCGCAACTATCGATTAAAAAAATTCTAAAAATAATACCACCCAAGGAAACAGTTTCAAACTTTTAAAATCTATCCAGAAAGAATGTATTTTTAACATATTACAAAACAAATGACATACCTCAGCTGTCAACAAAATGGCACCGCTAGAAACTTGAATTCGAGAAAATAAAATCCTCAACTATCGATTAAAAAAATTCTAAAAATAATATCACCCAAGGAATCAGCTTCAAACTTTTCAAATCCATCCAGAAAGAATGTATTTTTAACATATCACAAAACAAATGACACACCTCAGATGTAAACAAAATGGCACCGCTAGAAACTTGAATTCGAGAAAAGAAAATCCGCAACTATCGATTAAAAAAATTCTAAAAATAATATCACCCAAGGAATCAGCTTCAAACTTTTCAAATCCATCCAGAAAGAATGTATTTTTAACATATCACAAAACAAATGACACACCTCAGATGTAAACAAAATGGCACCGCTAGAAACTTGAATTCGAGAAAAGAAAATCCGCAACTATCGATTAAAAAAATTCTAAAAATAATATCACCCAAGGAATCAGCTTCAAACTTTTCAAATCCATCCAGAAAGAATGTATTTTTAACATATCACAAAACAAATGACACACCTCAGATGTAAACAAAATGGCACCGCTAGAAACTTGAATTCGAGAAAATAAAATCCTCAACTATCGATTAAAAAAATTCTAAAAATAATATCACCCAAGGAATCAGCTTCAAACTTTTCAAATCCATCCAGAAAGAATGTATTTTTAACATATCACAAAACAAATGACACACCTCAGATGTAAACAAAATGGCACCGCTAGAAACTTGAATTCGAGAAAAGAAAATCCGCAACTATCGATTAAAAAAATTCTAAAAATAATATCACCCAAGGAATCAGCTTCAAACTTTTCAAATCCATCCAGAAAGAATGTATTTTTAACATATCACAAAACAAATGACACACCTCAGATGTAAACAAAATGGCACCGCTAGAAACTTGAATTCGAGAAAATAAAATCCTCAACTATCGATTAAAAAAATTCTAAAAATAATATCACCCAAGGAATCAGCTTCAAACTTTTCAAATCCATCCAGAAAGAATGTATTTTTAACATATCACAAAACAAATGACACACCTCAGATGTAAACAAAATGGCACCGCTAGAAACTTGAATTCGAGAAAAGAAAATCCGCAACTATCGATTAAAAAAATTCTAAAAATAATATCACCCAAGGAATCAGCTTCAAACTTTTCAAATCCATCCAGAAAGAATGTATTTTTAACATATCACAAAACAAATGACACACCTCAGATGTAAACAAAATGGCACCGCTAGAAACTTGAATTCGAGAAAAGAAAATCCGCAACTATCGATTAAAAAAATTCTAAAAATAATATCACCCAAGGAATCAGCTTCAAACTTTTCAAATCCATCCAGAAAGAATGTATTTTTAACATATCACAAAACAAATGACACACCTCAGATGTAAACAAAATGGCACCGCTAGAAACTTGAATTCGAGAAAATAAAATCCGCAACTATCGATTAAAAAAATTCTAAAAATAATACCACCCAAGGAAACAGTTTCAAACTTTTAAAATCTATCCAGAAAGAATGTATTTTTAACATATTACAAAACAAATGACATACCTCAGCTGTAAACAAAATGGCACCACTAGAAACTTGAATTCGAGAAAAGAAAATCCGCAACTATCGATTAAAAAAATTCTAAAAATTATATCACCCAAGGAATCAGCTTCAAACTTTTCAAATCCATCCAAAAAGAATGTATTTTTAACATATTACAAAACAAATGACATTCCTCAGCTGTAAACAAAATGGCACCGCTAGAAACTTGAATTCGAGAAAATAAAATCCGCAACTATCGATTAAAAAAATTCTAAAAATAATATCACCCAAGGAATCAGCTTCAAACTTTTCAAATCTATTTAGAAATAATGTATTTTTAACATATTACAAAACAAATGACACACCTCAGATGTAAACAAAATGGCACCGCTAGAAACTTGAATTTGAGAAAAGAAAATCCACAACTATCGATTAAAAAAAATCTAAAAATAATACCACCCAAGGAATCAGCTTAAAACTTTTCAAATCTATTTAGAAATAATGTATTTTTAACATATTACAAAATCTGCAACTATCTATTTAAAGAAATTCTAAAAAATAAGAATTTATGTGTGTATAAAGTTTAGGTGTATTATTTTTATTTTTGTATTACTTATATTTTGACCTGTGTAAACCTATGGTAATAACGCCAATAAATGATCTCTTCAAAACTTTGGTGCTTCGTATGGACAGGTCATCGACTGTTAAATAAGCTCACTATCTATACTACTCGTCTTTTTTTAAATCATGTTTGCTGTTGCTCTCAACATCTAACGATACTGACCAGGGGCGGCTCGTTATATAAAACCACGGAGCCATGGCACTACCTGCAGTGTCAAACTCAAAAATGTTTTGCAATGAAAAAAATTGGAGTAGTATAGTGATTTTTGAGAATAATTTACTAAAATATTATGCATTTTTCATTATTAAGCCTGTATTTTCGATTTTTTTGATGTAAATTTCTGATCATTTGGCCTAAAATTCTTTATTTTGACCTAAATTTTTAAAATTTTCGGTCCGCATTTTTAATTTTTCCCGCCGATTTTTTAATTTTTAGATTTTTGACCGGTATTTTCAATTTTTTGATCTTTTGCACCAACTATTCTTTATTTTGACCTAAATTTTCGAATTGATTCTTAAAATTTTTGATTTTTTGGTCCGCATTTTTTATTTTGCCGGCCGAATTTTTCATTCTAGTTCCAAATTTTTGAATTGATTTTGGTTAAAATATCTATAACCTGAATATTAGATTTATGTGCCAGTTTTTTTTTTATTTTTTCCGGTATTTTCGAGTTTTGTTTATTGAAATTTTCGATTTTTCAGTCTGCATTTATTATCTTTAGGCTCGAGTTTTTTCATGTGCTGTCTAAATTTTCAACTTTCTGACCAACATAACCGGTTTTTATTATTATTCTTTTTAATCTTTTCAGTTAAAGTTTTCTTTATTTTGAGATAACTTTTCGATTTCATTGTTAAAATTTTCGATTTTTGGTCGGCATTTTGGATTTTTCGTTTAGTCTACATTTATTATCTTTAGACCCGAGTTTCGATGTTTTCAAATTTTTGGCCAACATTGTAGATTTTATTTTTTTGTATTTTTTGTTCTAAATTTTTATTATTTTTTGTTTTATTTGTCTGTTAAAATTTTTCTTTTCTTGCTCCACCGTTTTTATTTTTAGGCCTGAATTTAAGATTTTTGGTCTAATTTTTTTTATCGTATATTTTAGATTTTTGGTCTACTTTAGATTTTTTAACTTGTATTATTGATTTTTTTTTTTATTTTTTGGCTATTATTTTCGAACTTCTGGTTAGAAACTTATTTTTGGCGGCTGAAAGTGGCAAATTACTTTTCTTTTGCTTGTATTTTCAATTTTTTGGTCTGCATTTGATTTTTTGACCAATATTTTAGATTATTAGTTCCAAATTTTTGATTTTTTGGCCCACATATTCGATTTGTTTGTTGATTGAATTTTTTATTTCTGGGTTTGCATTTTCTATTTATAAAAAAAAATCTGTTCCAAAATTGAAACTGAAAAATTAATACATGTTCTCACATTTTTAAGGTTTGATCAATAATTTATAATTATTGAAACTCGAAAATGTTGGAACGTGATTTTTTTAGGTTTAGTTTTGTCTAAAATCATACAAATGCAAATTTTATTTTGCAACGTGACCAAAAAGATATGCATTTAAAAAAATCTAACTGTTCCAAAACTGAAACTGGAAATAAATACATGTTCTTACATTTTCAAGGTTTGATGAATAGTTTATAATCTAAGTACTCTTATACATCTTAAAAATACAAGGTTAAAATTTCAAAGCCGTTTAGAAGTTATAAAAAACAGCTTTCATTCTTCAAACTGCTTGTTTTTTACTTTGCGTCTTCTAAAGTCTGACTCTGAAAATGGTGTATACTCTCAATCAGGGGCGGCTCGTTATATAAGGAGCCATGGTACTATCCTTAGTTTCAAGCTTAGCAAGAATTTTTAATTAATTCTTAAAACACTTTTTGCCAGTTACTTTGTTCTAGGAAGATAAATCGTTATATCTCTCGCAGTAGGGGGGGGGGGGGGGTATTGTTTAAGTGGCTCTACCATCAACATATTACACGAGCCGCCACTGATACTGACTATACAAACTGATTTGTTTTTCAGTAGTTATTTTCCAAAAAACTATTCATTGTAAACTTGTGATAAGATTTTCGAATAAAACACTTATTTGGAACACCTACATATATTACTTTTAGTTTAAAAAGCAAAACGCAAGATCCATAGCCAATCAGATAAAACGCTTAACAACACCATCTCAAAAAATGTTGACATCCCGATTCTATAGGTAGATTGGTCCCCGCGCCCATCGTTATTATTTCATCATGCATTTACTTTTTTTTTTTTTGGTAATTACAGGAAGATCCATAACGATTGCACCACACTCCGCCACAATTACACATTGCCCATGTGTCGTGTGTGTGTATTCTATGAGTTGCTGTACATGCATATCCTACTTTCACTGTTTGGCCGTCGTCGTCGTCGTCGCCGCCGAACAGTTTCTCTCTTTCTGGCCGCCGCCGGTGCGCCTTCTATCGATCTCAGTCACTCTCTTTGGCCTACATAGGGCAGGTATATTGCATAGGCCCCCTGACCCACTTGCGCGCCTCACTCGCAATAATACACCGTGCCCGTACCGCAATCTCGCGAAACCGTACCGGAATCGTCGCATATTTTTGCGCCCTCTCTGCTGCCCAAGACGTCTCTCGGTCGACGTTGGCTAACTGTACAACAGTGTACAGTTATGCCGCCGTTTGCCCACCGGCTGCTTTCGCCATTCCTTCGTCTTCGAATGCCCGCTGTTTCATGGTACACCGTGCACCGAAATCCGATCCATTGTCCAATTTTATAATCGGTTTCAATCATGATTGCTAACTGTGGGTTTAATATAAGTTTAGACAACTTGTTAAAAAAGTTGAGCATCTAGTTGTATCTTCTTCTTTATCTCATCCGTTCTCAATCTTTTCAATGTACTCCTTAATTGGTTTAAAACTCCTTTTTGTGGTCTGATTTTCTTCAAAAACCACAGTGCAAGATTTGTGTCTTATGTAACGCTCGGTATGGTGTCGGTAGAATTCTGCCGGTTAGGAAGTTACATTGGAATTAAAGTAGAATGCAGAACAAGGAAACTGATTATACTGTTGGTTTAATACGACTTGGTAACACGTACAATAGAGTGGTTCTTATTTTAGAAGTATATGAAAATTACCGGGACAACCCGGAAACTTGTCCGTATAGATGAAAAACTAATAACCATAAATTTTGAGCCATATCGAACATTGCGCAACCGAGCCCTAGCCCTCTAAAATTTGAAAAAGTGGGTTAATTCCCTTTTCTTTCATTTTGGTCCACCTTAATATTAAACAGCCCACCCTAATGGCCAAATTATATATTATGTCGATAGAGGACGTTAATGTGAATCCAAAACGTGTTTATTTGTTGAAATTGGACTAAAATTGACGAAGTTATTAATGTTTTACGAAACTACAAGCCAAAGATCCAAAATATCGGCCGGAAAATCAAAAACCCTGGACTAAAAGTAAAAAATGCAGACCGAAAACTTGAGAATTCAAGTAAAGGAAAATTAATTTGCCATTTTCTCCCCCAAAATAATAAGCTCAAAGTAAATTTCTGGCCAGAAACTCGGAAATAATAGGCAGAAAATAAAAAAATAAAATCACCCAACAAAATCAATCATTCAAGTTAAAAAAATCTAAAAAATGTGAAGAAAATCATAAATTTAGACCAGTGGTTCCCAAACTCCTTTGCCCTACCGCCCCATTTCCAGAAAAAATATTACTTAGCGCCCCCTGGAAATTATTTTTTTTTTTAATTTTGATAGCAAATAATAGGAAAAAATATAGTAGTATGTATTAATGTTTCTACCTTTTTTCGCAAAATATAGTAAAGAATTGTGTAAAATAGAAACATTGAACTTTGAAATTATGAAACTATTTATTGAATCATTTGCAGTTACTTTCATCAGTTCTTCTTGTAACTGCGGACATTTTTCTGTGTTTACACGCCATTAGCGCCCCCCTGAATTGCTGCAGCACCTACCAGGGGGCGGTGGCGCCCACTTTGGTAACCACTGATTTACACCGAAGTCGAAAATTCGGGACTAAAAATTAAAAACGCAGATTAAAAAAATTGAACAAAATTTTGGTCAAAATAAGGAAAAATGTATACCACAAAGTCGAAAATGCAAGTAAAAAATCTAAAATAGAGGGCAAAAAATAAAAAATCAACAATCGTGGCCAAAAATCAAGCATAAAAAAAGCAGACCAAACAAATCGAAATTTTCTGCCAAAATAAGGGAAATGTAGGATAGAAGATTCTGAATTTAGACTACAAAATCGAAAATGCAGGTCAAAAAACAGAAATCCACAATCGGGACCAAAAAATCAAAAATTTTGGGCCAAAACTCTGGTTTAAAAATAAAAAATGTAGAGACAGCAATCAATCATCAAGGTTACAAATTCAAACTGTAGGACCAAAAATAAGAAATTCGAGCCTAAAAATAAAAAATACGGACCAGAAAATTGAAAATTTAGGCCAAAATAAAGAATATTTCGACTGAATGATCACAAAAGACCAACATATTAGTCAAAAATCGAAAAACAGGCTAAAGATCTTAAATGTGAGCCAAAAAATCAAAAATCCCGGTCTGGAAATAAAAAATGGTAACCAAAAAATTCAAGTAAAAGAAAAACAATTGTTCTTATATATTTTTATATTAATATAATTAATATAATTTTTCATAATTTCGCGCTCTGTTCAAAAAAATGTATCAGACAATTTGATCAAGGTGTATCCAGCTTTTTCCAAAATCTTCATGTCGAATGAATTTTGAGTTTTTTAGGAAAGTTTCAAATCGATTTTTATATTTATTTGAAGCCACCAAAATTATAACAATGTTTTGCGATTTTTCGCAGTGAAGCTATGACAAAATCTGGTGATGGGTGCATAAGCAGTTTTCCGCATAATAATAATCTCAAATGATTTTAGAGTAATTTCGGAAAATTTTAAGTTTTTGTTTGACAATTGTTTTTGTATATTCTTGAGAGCATTAAAATGATTCAAATTTTTCATAAGTTCGCGTGCTGTTCAAGTAAAAAATTGGTTTTGATATTTATCCAGATTTCCCCAAAATCATAATTTCGAATAAATTTTGAGTTATTTTGGAAGGTTTTAAATCGTTGGCAGTTGTTTTTATATTTATTTCAAGCCACCAAAATGATAACAATCCTTTTCCGATTATTCGCACTGATTACAAGAAATTATCACAAAATCTGGTGATGGTGTGTAAGTATCTGGTTACGTAATAGTAATCTCTAATGATTTTTAAGTAATTTTAGAAAATTTTGAGTTTTTGTATTTTTTTGAGAGCATTAAAATTATTACAATTTTCATAATTTCACGCGCTGTTCGAATAGAAGTATCATAAAATTTGGTTCAGGTGTGTATCCAGATTTTCCCAAAATCGTAATTTCGAATGATTTTTGAGTTATTTTGGAAAGTTTCGAATTGATGGCAATTGTCTTTATATTTATTTAAAGCCACCAAAATTATAACAATTTTTCATGATTTTTCGTGATAACTGATTACATGAAATCTGCTGATTTTTCACATAATAATAATAATTTCGAATGATTTCTAAGTAATTTTAGAAAATTTTAAGTCGACAACAATTGTTTTTATATTTGTTTGGGAGCATTAAAATAATTACAATTTTCCATAATTTCGTGCGCTGTTCAAATAAAAGTACACAAAATTTGGTTTTGGTGTGTATCCAGATTATTTCGAATGTATTTTGAGTTATTTTGGAGAGTTTCAAATCGATGGCAATTATTTTTGTATTTATTTGAAACCATTAAAATTATTACAATTTTTCATAGTTTCGCGCGCTATTGAAATAAACTGTATGTATCATTTGATGTTGGTATGGATCTACCTTTTTAGGAAAACATAATCTCGATTGAATTTTGAGTAATTTTGGAAATAGAACCATAACCACAAGCATTGCATTTATCAGTGAAGGGATCTCATATGCTTTAGACAAGTGTAAAATAAGTGACAGAAATGCCGCGCATCTTCTAATTACCGTCGATGAAGGATTCGGTCACAAAACATCGAAATATACAAGTGTGATATAACTGAAACATTCACAACTCTGTCAATTTTAGTCCGATTTTAACAAATAAATTCGTTTTGAATTCGTATTAACATCCTCTGTCGGCACAGTATATCATTTGACTATTAGGGCGGACCGTTTAATATAAGGGGGGCTAAAATTAAAAAAAGGGAAAAAGCGTTTTTTTTTTCAAATTTTAGACGTCCAGGGCTCGGTTAGGCCATGGTCAAAATTTAGAGTTATTAGTTTTTTATCTATACGAATAAGTTTCCGGGTTGTCCCGTTGATTTTCACATACTTTGAAACTCCCCCATATATGCTATAACCACTCTAACGTACAAGGCTATTTGGTAAATGTATGTCTCGGAAATTTTTTTATATCTCTTGGTATGTTTTATGTTTCCCCTGCTTACCGTCTACCGCTGCCTCGGATCTCCGTTGCCAATGTATAAGGTGTCCCCCCGAGATTTCACGTCCGTTCGAAGAGCCACAATTATTTTGGTCCTTCGAACCTGACGACTTGATCAATTATGGTTCCTTAACTCCCTTTTATGGTCTGATTTTCTGCAATAATTGTGTCTCTTACATCCAAGAGTTCGCATCTGTTCGAAGAGCCAACCATTACTTTGGCCCTCTGAACCTGACGACCCGATCGATTATGGTTCCAAACTCCTTCGTTTGTTGACGCATTTTGTGGTCATTTTCATTTCACCTACACCCTCCCAAATCATCAAGTAAAGCTGAACAATTACATCTTACGAAACTTTAACGCTTGTTTTCCCAATTAAAATTCCAACCGTTTACCCATCATCATCTCGAAGAAACAGAATAATAAAAACTTAAGTTTCACTTTAGTTGAATACACAGGCAAAGTTTTAATTAACATTTACTGGATCAAAACCAACGTCGATAATTTGTATAATTAATCCGCGAAATAATTCAATTTAAACATGAGGTCAAAAGTCGCGTGCCGATAAATTTAGCCCAGCAATTCCCCGCACGCGGGTTAATTACATAATGCAATCCCTTCTTCTACTTCTTCTTCGATCCGTCTACAGAACGGAATCGATGTAATTACACTCTCTCTCGTTTACACGTGTGCACATAAGCGGACAACATAATTTCCCTTCGCGTCCGCTATGTAGTGTATAGTGTCATTTGATTGTCTATCAAGGCCGTTCTAAAAATACGGCCCAGCTTCGTAAAAATACCATCCTGCAGTCGGCCCGTGGCTATTTATACGGGCTCTGCCTCTGCACCGCATTGAATAATCGGATATTTGTGCCGAACCATAAACTAATTGGCCGTCACTGTGTGTGTGTGTGTGGGAACTGGGTCTCTGAGCGCAACATTATGTGCTCGTAGAGGTAACTGTACATACAAAATGGGCGATAATGCGTTCTTCATTGTGGTCGTAATTTTTACGAGGATGATGAGTTCATTGTTAATTTGGTTTTATCCAAAAAAAAAACTAGCTTTTTAACTTGGGCAGAAATTTTCTTTCTTATCCAAATCTTCATCGAACTTTCTAGTCTTCTCATTATGATTCGCATCTTTGGGTGGGCGAAATATGCATTTTTAAATGAATTCAATTTTACTTCTGCACTCATAATCATTTCTTTTTTCTTAGCCAAATCTTCAACAAACTAGAATTTTTCAGAATTTCCTACTGAGCTGAAACTGCCTTCTATAATTTTTTAAGAAATTCCTACTGTGCCAAATCTTCAACAAACTTTCTAGTCTTGTCATCATGACATTCTTCGCCATAGTAACATCTTTGACTAGAGGAAATATTCATCTTTAAATTAACTTAACTTTACCTCTGCATTCATAATCATTTGGAGAAGGATTACGACCGTTACTAGGTTATTATAATGAATTGAAAATAAAGATTACGTTTCTTCTCCAACCACTTTGAGCAGTCGCTTGCTTTAGTACTTCAATCATTGTGAAAGGTAGTACTCTTTTTTCACCAATATAAAAATGTATCTGTTGCTAAGCAACTCTTTAAATCCTAACCCAAAAAATATTAGCTACACAATCTACTGTTTTCGTGTCTACTGTTCAGCCAATGATCTGTTGCTAAGCAACTCTTATTTATAACCAAAAAAATAATAGCAATACAGTCTACTGTGTTCGTGTCTACTGTTCATCCAGTGATCTTGTATCTGTTGCTAAGCAACTCGTTAAATTCTAACCCGAACAAGTGCCACCTCAAATCCTAATCTACCATTTTCGTGTTTAACTGTTCGGCCGGTGATCGTTACATTTTGTTTGTTTGTGTCCATTTCGTTTTCGTTCCACGCGACTCTCGCGGCCGGTGTATTATTCGTAACACGCGAACGTCGTCGTCGTCGCCGCGGCCTACTTCGTTTAAATGCCCAGGAATTTCCACGGCGGCGCGCATTACGGTAAATCCCCAAACGGGCTCGAAATGTCCACCTCGTTTCGGCAATAACGACGTAATTAGCGTGACATGTGTGACACGGACCGGTTTTCTCTGAATTCGTGCGAAAAGCGAGATGTGCTCATCGGGTGTTCTCGTTGCGTAATTTTTGACCGAACGGAAATATTTACGACGTGGCGAAACGTACTTTTGCGCACGAAGTACTTCAATTCAAGCACCTGCATCTTCTGCATCTAATTGCTTTCGAAATACGTAGAGTTTTTTATGTGCAGGAACTGCCTCCTAGAACTTTTCAGAAATTCCTACTGCGCTGTAACTGCCTTTTAGAATTCTTCAGAAATTCTTAGTTTCTGCGCTGTAACTGCCTTCTAGAATTTTTCAGAAATTCCTACTGCGTTGAAATTGCCTTCCAGAATTTTTTAGAAATTCCTACTGCGTTGAAATTGCCTTCTAGAATTTTTCAGAAATTCCTAGTGCGCTGAAATTGCCTTCTGGAATTTTTTAGAAATTCCTACTGAGCTGAAACTGCCTTCTAGAATTTTTCAGAAATTCCTAGTGCGCTGAAATTGCCTTTTAGAATTTTTTTAGAAATTTCTACTGTGCTGAAACTGCCTTCTAGAATTTTTCAGAAATTCATAGTTCGCTGTAACTGCCTTCTAGAATTTTTCAGAAATTCCTAGTGCGCTGAAATTGCCTTCTGGAATTTTTTAGAAATTCCTACTGAGCTGAAACTGCCTTCTAGAATTTTTCAGAAATTCATAGTTCGCTGTAACTGCCTTCTAAAATTTTTCAGAAATTCCTAGTGCGCTGAAATTGCCTTCTAGAATTTTTCAGAAATTCCTAGTGCGCTGAAATTGCCTTCTGGAATTTTTTAGAAATTCCTACTGAGCTGAAACTGCCTTCTAGAATTTTTCAGAAATTCATAGTTCGCTGTAACTGCCTTCTAAAATTTTTCAGAAATTCCTAGTGCGCTGAAATTGCCTTCTAGAATTTTTCAGAAATTCCTAGTGCGCTGAAATTGCCTTCTAGAATTTTTCAGAAATTCCTAGTGCGCTGAAATTGCCTTCTGGAATTTTTTAGAAATTCCTACTGAGCTGAAACTGCCTTCTAGAATTTTTCAGAAATTCCTAGTGCGCTGAAATTGCCTTCTGGAATTTTTCAGAAATTCCTACTGAGCTGAAACTGCCTTCTAGAATTTTTCAGAAATTCCTAGTGCGCTTAAATTGCCTTCTAGAATTTTTCAGAAATTCCTAGTGCGCTGAAATTGCCTTCTGGAATTTTTTAGAAATTCCTACTGAGCTGAAACTGCCTTCTAGAATTTTTCAGAAATTCCTAGTGCGCTGAAATTGCCTTCTAGAATTTTTCAGAAATTCCTAGTGCGCTGAAATTGCCTTCTGGAATTTTTTAGAAATTCCTACTGAGCTGAAACTGCCTTCTAGAATTTTTCAGAAATTCCTAGTGCGCTGAAATTGCCTTCTGGAATTTTTCAGAAATTCCTACTGAGCTGAAACTGTCCTCTAAAATTTTTCAGAAATTCCTAGTGCGCTGAAATTGCCTTCTAGAATTTTTCAGAAATTCCTAGTGCGCTGAAATTGCCTTCTGGAATTTTTTAGAAATTCCTACTGAGCTGAAACTGTCCTCTAAAATTTTTCAGAAATTCCTAGTGCGCTAAAATTGCCTTCTAGAATTTTTCAGAAATTCCTAGTGCGCTGAAATTGCCTTCTGGAATTTTTTAGAAATTCCTACTGAGCTGAAACTGCCTTCTAGAATTTTTCAGAAATTCCTAGTGCGCTGAAATTGCCTTCTGGAATTTTTCAGAAATTCCTACTGAGCTGAAACTGCCTTCTAGAATTTTTCAGAAATTCCTAGTGCGCTGAAACTGCCTTCTAGAATTTTTCAGAAATTCCTAGTGCGCTGAAATTGCCTTCTGGAATTTTTCAGAAATTCCTACTGAGCTGAAACTGTCCTCTAAAATTTTTCAGAAATTCCTAGTGCGCTGAAATTGCCTTCTAGAATTTTTCAGAAATTCCTACTGAGCTGAAACTGGCTTCTAGAATTTTTCAGAAATTCCTAGTGCGCTGAAATTGCCTTCTAGAATTTTTCAGAAATTCCTAGTGCGCTGAAATTGCCTTCTGGAATTTTTTAGAAATTCCTACTGAGCTGAAACTGCCTTCTAGAATTTTTCAGAAATTCATAGTTCGCTGTAACTGCCTTCTAAAATTTTTCAGAAATTCCTAGTGCGCTGAAATTGCCTTCTAGAATTTTTCAGAAATTCCTAGTGCGCTGAAATTGCCTTCTGGAATTTTTTAGAAATTCCTACTGAGCTGAAACTGCCTTCTAGAATTTTTCAGAAATTCCTAGTGCGCTGAAATTGCCTTTTAGAATTTTTTTAGAAATTTCTACTGTGCTGAAACTGCCTTCTAGAATTTTTCAGAAATTCATAGTTCGCTGTAACTGCCTTCTAGAATTTTTCAGAAATTCCTAGTGCGCTGAAATTGCCTTCTGGAATTTTTTAGAAATTCCTACTGAGCTGAAACTGCCTTCTAGAATTTTTCAGAAATTCATAGTTCGCTGTAACTGCCTTCTAAAATTTTTCAGAAATTCCTAGTGCGCTGAAATTGCCTTCTAGAATTTTTCAGAAATTCCTAGTGCGCTGAAATTGCCTTCTGGAATTTTTTAGAAATTCCTACTGAGCTGAAACTGCCTTCTAGAATTTTTCAGAAATTCATAGTTCGCTGTAACTGCCTTCTAAAATTTTTCAGAAATTCCTAGTGCGCTGAAATTGCCTTCTAGAATTTTTCAGAAATTCCTAGTGCGCTGAAATTGCCTTCTAGAATTTTTCAGAAATTCCTAGTGCGCTGAAATTGCCTTCTGGAATTTTTTAGAAATTCCTACTGAGCTGAAACTGCCTTCTAGAATTTTTCAGAAATTCCTAGTGCGCTGAAATTGCCTTCTGGAATTTTTCAGAAATTCCTACTGAGCTGAAACTGCCTTCTAGAATTTTTCAGAAATTCCTAGTGCGCTTAAATTGCCTTCTAGAATTTTTCAGAAATTCCTAGTGCGCTGAAATTGCCTTCTGGAATTTTTTAGAAATTCCTACTGAGCTGAAACTGCCTTCTAGAATTTTTCAGAAATTCCTAGTGCGCTGAAATTGCCTTCTAGAATTTTTCAGAAATTCCTAGTGCGCTGAAATTGCCTTCTGGAATTTTTTAGAAATTCCTACTGAGCTGAAACTGCCTTCTAGAATTTTTCAGAAATTCCTAGTGCGCTGAAATTGCCTTCTGGAATTTTTCAGAAATTCCTACTGAGCTGAAACTGTCCTCTAAAATTTTTCAGAAATTCCTAGTGCGCTGAAATTGCCTTCTAGAATTTTTCAGAAATTCCTAGTGCGCTGAAATTGCCTTCTGGAATTTTTTAGAAATTCCTACTGAGCTGAAACTGTCCTCTAAAATTTTTCAGAAATTCCTAGTGCGCTAAAATTGCCTTCTAGAATTTTTCAGAAATTCCTAGTGCGCTGAAATTGCCTTCTGGAATTTTTTAGAAATTCCTACTGAGCTGAAACTGCCTTCTAGAATTTTTCAGAAATTCCTAGTGCGCTGAAATTGCCTTCTGGAATTTTTCAGAAATTCCTACTGAGCTGAAACTGCCTTCTAGAATTTTTCAGAAATTCCTAGTGCGCTGAAACTGCCTTCTAGAATTTTTCAGAAATTCCTAGTGCGCTGAAATTGCCTTCTGGAATTTTTCAGAAATTCCTACTGAGCTGAAACTGTCCTCTAAAATTTTTCAGAAATTCCTAGTGCGCTGAAATTGCCTTCTAGAATTTTTCAGAAATTCCTACTGAGCTGAAACTGGCTTCTAGAATTTTTCAGAAATTCCTAGTGCGCTGAAATTGCCTTCTAGAATTTTTCAGAAATTCCTAGTGCGCTGAAATTGCCTTCTGGAATTTTTTAGAAATTCCTACTGAGCTGAAACTGCCTTCTAGAATTTTTCAGAAATTCCTAGTGCGCTGAAATTGCCTTCTGGAATTTTTCAGAAATTCCTACTGAGCTGAAACTGCCTTCTAGAATTTTTCAGAAATTCCTAGTGCGCTGAAATTGCCTTCTGGAATTTTTCAGAAATTCCTACTGAGCTGAAACTGCCTTCTAGAATTTTTCAGAAATTCCTAGTGCGCTGAAATTGCCTTCTGGAATTTTTCAGAAATTCCTACTGAGCTGAAACTGCCTTCTAGAATTTTTCAGAAATTCCTAGTGCGCTGAAATTGCCTTCTGGAATTTTTCAGAAATTCCTACTGAGCTGAAACTGCCTTCTAGAATTTTTCAGAAATTCCTAGTGCGCTGAAATTGCCTTCTAGAATTTTTCAGAAATTCCTAGTGCGCTGAAATTGCCTTCTGGAATTTTTTAGAAATTCCTACTGAGCTGAAACTGCCTTCTAGAATTTTTCAGAAATTCCTAGTGCGCTGAAATTGCCTTCTGGAATTTTTCAGAAATTCCTACTGAGCTGAAACTGTCCTCTAAAATTTTTCAGAAATTCCTAGTGCGCTGAAATTGCCTTCTAGAATTTTTCAGAAATTCCTACTGAGCTGAAACTGGCTTCTAGAATTTTTCAGAAATTCCTAGTTCGTTGTAACTGCCTTTTAGAATTTTTCAGAGATTCCTAGTTCGTTGTAACTGCCTTCTAGAATTTTTCAGAAATTCCTAGTGCGCTGAAATTGCCTTCTAGAATTTTTCAGAAATTCCTACTGAGCTGAAACTGCCTTCTAGAATTTTTCAGAAATTCCTACTGCGCTGTAATTGCTTTCTAGGATTTTTTAGAAATTCCTACTGCGCTGTAACTGCCTTTTAGAATTCTTCAGAAATTCTTAGTTCGCTGTAACTGCTTTTTAGAATTCTTCAGAAATTCCTAGTTCGCTGAAACTGCCTTCTAGAATTTTTCAGAAATTCCTAGTGCGCCGAAATTGCCTTCTAGAATTTTTTAGAAATTCCTACTGTGCTGGAAGCGCTTTCTAACGTTTTTTTAGAAATTCCTGCGAAATGTAGAATTCGTCGTATGTTGGAACTGCCTTTTCGAATTTTTCAGAAATTCCTACTGCGCTGAAATTGCCTTTCAGATTTTTTTAAGAAATTCCTACTGAGCTGGAACTGCCTCTCCTAGATTTCTTTAGAAATTCACACGAAATGTGAAGTTACCTATTTCAAGATGAGCGCAGAAATATCTATCTCGAAGTGCTAATAATTGTCCTGGTCCTTCGAACCGGATTTTTTTAAATTATCTATTCCACGATGAACATAGAAATATGCAAGTTAAAGTGTCAATAATTGGCCCAGTCCTTCAAATCGGATTCTTTGAAATTATCTATTCCATGATGAGTACACAAATATCCAACTCGAAGTTCAAATAATTGGTCCTTCGAACCGGATTCATTGGATGATGTTGTTTGGTAACTATTCCCTTCACGCTTAGACGCCTTTGATGGGCATTTTATGCACTTCACGATACTCGAATTAAGTTTTGCCATTAAAAATTTATAATTAAGGAATAATAAAGCGAAAGCATTTATTTATTTTAAAAAGGAAATCAAAAATTAAGTTTTGCCATTAAAAATTTATAATTAAGGAATAATAAAGCGAAAGCATTTATTTATTTTAAAAAGGAAATCAAAAATTAAGTTTTGCCATTAAAAATTTATAATTAGTGAAAAATAAAGCGAAAGTATTTATTTATTTTAAAAAAGGAAATCAAACTTCAAAATTATTGCGCAACTCCTCTCTCGACCCTTTACCAATGCTAATCGAATCATTGCGAATTGCCTCCGCGGTCGCGCGTTCTTGTGGAAACCGAGTAAACAACTTTTTGCATTTATTGGCCTTGCGGAGTCGAGAGCGCTATTTTAAAAAAGGCTCTAACTACCAACTACGATAATAATCGAAGAAATCTTGCGAGACCGCGCTCTCGCGTATTCTTACCTAATAAGTAAGCGAACCGGCGCGCCGCCAACAGCCAACAATAAGAGGAACAAACAAAAACGACGAGATGTAATTGTTACAAGTTCTTGCCCATTTTAAGTTCGAATGCATTGCGGATTAGATAAATTGGATAATCATGAAAAATATAGTAAAAGTAATTAATAAAACACTGTACGTTTAATAATGTCACGTTGAAGTTGCCGAAACTATAGTCACGGAAATAATAAATTTTCAAAAGTTATACAATCAAAGCAGCAGTGTTTTATTTATTATATAAATTGTATAACGAAGTAGAACCAACATTTGTAAAAGTGTCTCAATAAATATATTGTCTCTCTCTACCATATTCAGACCTGAATATACCTATCGTGTTTCTAAAAAAAAATAGTAAGGGTTTCATTTTCATTCATTTTCATGGACCAGAGCAGGTGGTTGCGAGTGCGGACAAATATATTCCAGATGGTGCACCGGATAAATTCCCGGAATTTGTTCATCCCTGACCCCTTTTCCCTTTTAGTTTTAAGAAATCGGTATTTTCAATCAAATACATTGTAAATGAATAATCATTCTACATTTTTGGTACTTAAATTGTTAATTAAGTATTGCATCACATTTACGACTAACTTAAAACAGCAAAAGGTTTACATTATGAGAGAGAGAGAGATAAACATCTCCGTTCCATGCCGTACCGATAAATGTGCGTCGACTTAACACAACTGTGTTAAGCAATTTTTGCCGATGCGTGCCGTCCGTCCGATTCCGACAAGTGTCGGTCGTTTTCTGTGTTGAATTGACATGGAATAACCCATTTGGATTTCTAGGGATACATAATTTTGAAAGACTGTGGATGGATATAGATTTATCTGCTAGATTTACATTATTCATTCGATATTTATAATCAGTATTACATCTTTAATTCTACGTATAGAAAAATCGTTATTTGAAATTATCATTCGATCGAACATTTATGACGCCCGGTCATACAAATACTTTGCGTTACAAGCAAACGCATTATCTATCATTTTAAATTTAAAAAGCTGCTGAAATCATGCAAACAACGACGCGTGCGTTATTTCCAAGTGTTCCATTTACCTAGAAATTCCATTTGTGGTAAATCCCCAGGCGCCACATGGAAGAGAAGCCCCACATGCACCGACCTGGGGTGTAATCCTCTCTTTTCTAACTTTTAAATACCAGAAGGAGATTATCGAGAGGGGGGGGGGGTAGGAAAGCGGGGAATAATAACTAGTTTCGGAATTTTGCCAATTTATTTTCTGGTATTCTCGTCGTCTAAATGTCGGGACGAGGAGGAGCCTAGAGGAATGGCCAGTAGTCGGTCGCTTTTCCGCTGAATAAGTTCACGTGATTATTACCTTGCGTAATGGCCTCGCTCAAAGGTTCGCTAATTCCGTTAGGTGTATATACATGTAGACTTCCCCGTGCGCGCTGGAAAACCGTTTGGGTTCATCACCTCCACCTTCCAGCGAAGAGTCACACGTGTGTGACATGATACGCTTTATAACAACAGCTACATATTACAAACAATAAAGAAATTAGTTATTATTATTATAGTCTGGCAAAGGCCATGAAAGTACTTTTAATTTTTCTATTTTGAAAAAAGGAATGAAATTTAAATGTTCGCTTATTCTCATCACAGTATTTATGCTGAAATTTTAACACAAGAAAGTCCAAGAATGTTGCTAGTCTTATTAATATTTATTTTTCGATTTTTAAATACCAAAATTATTTCCAAAGAATAATGATGTTTCCTAAACCAAATAAATTTTTTGTAGAATTTTACCCGAACGATTTATATTTATTTCGATTTTTTTCGACAATTCAAAATTTTAAAATTTAGAAAAATCGCAACTCGCAAGAAAATTGTTGGATTCTTAAAAATCAAAATTATTTCCTAAGAATAATGTTTTCTCAACTAAATAAAATTTTTGTAGAATTTTACCCGAACGATTTATATTTATTTCGATTTTTTTCGACAATTCAGAATTTTAAAATTTAAAAAGAAAATTGTTGGATTTTCAAAAACCAAAATTATTTTGAAAACATGATGTTTCCTAAACTAAATAAAATTTTTGTAGAATTTTACCCGCACGATTTATATTTATTTCAATTTTTTTCGAAAATTCAAAATTTTAAAATTTTAAAAAATTCGCAACTCGCAAAAACATTGTTGGATTTTTAAAAACCAAAATTATTTCGAAAGAATGATGCTTCTTAAACTAAATAAAAATTTTCTAGAATTTTACCCGAACGATTTATATTTATTTCAATTTTTTTCGAAAATTCAAAATTTTAAAATTTTAAAAAATCGCAACTCGCAGAAAAATTGTTGGATTTTCAAAAACCAAAATTATTTCGAAAGAATGATGCTTCTTAAACTAAATAAAATTTTTGTAAAATTTTACCCGAACGATTTATATTTATTTCAATTTTTTTCGAAAATTCAAAATTTTAAAATTTTAAAAAATTCGCAACTCGCAAAAACATTGTTGGATTTTTAAAAACCAAAATTATTTCGAAAGAATGATGCTTCTTAAACTAAATAAAATTTTTGTAAAATTTTACCCGAACGATTTATATTTATTTCAATTTTTTTCGAAAATTCAAAATTTTAAAATTTTAAAAAATTCGCAACTCGCAAACACATTGTTGGATTTTTAAAAACCAAAATTATTTCGAAAGAATGATGCTTCTTAAACTAAATAAAAATTTTCTAGAATTTTACCCGAACGATTTATATTTATTTCAATTTTTTTCGAAAATTCAAAATTTAAAAATTTTAAAAAATCGCAACTCGCAGAAAAATTGTTGGATTTTCAAAAACCAAAATTATTTCGAAAGAATGATGCTTCTTAAACTAAATAAAATTTTTGTAAAATTTTACCCGAACGATTTATATTTATTTCAATTTTTTTCGAAAATTCAAAATTTTAAAATTTTAAAAAATTCGCAACTCGCAAAAACATTGTTGGATTTTTAAAAACCAAAATTATTTCGAAAGAATGATGCTTCTTAAACTAAATAAAATTTTTGTAAAATTTTACCCGAACGATTTATATTTATTTCAATTTTTTTCGAAAATTCAAAATTTTAAAATTTTAAAAAATTCGCAACTCGCAAACACATTGTTGGATTTTTAAAAACCAAAATTATTTCGAAAGAATGATGCTTCTTAAACTAAATAAAAATTTTCTAGAATTTTACCCGAACGATTTACATTTATTTCAATTTTTTTCGACAATTCAAAATTTTAAAATTTTAAAAAATCGCAACTCGCAGGAAAATTGTTGGATTTTCAAAAACCAAAATTATTTTGAAAACATGATGTTTCCTTAACTAAATAAAATTTTTGTAGAATTTTACCCGCACAATTTATATTTATTTCAATTTTTTTCGACAATTCAAAATTTTAAAAAATTCGCAACTCGCAAGAAAATTGTTGGATTTTCAAAAACCAAAATTATTTCGAAAGAATGATGTTTCCTCAACTAAATAAATTTGTTGTAGAATTTTACCCGAACGATTTATATTTATTTTAATTTTTTCGACAATTCTCAAAATTTTTAAAAATTCGCAACTTGCTAGAAAATTGTCGGATTTTTAAAAACCAAAATTATTTCGAAAGAATGGTGTTTCCTCAACTAAATAAAATTTTTGTAGAATTTTACCTGAACGATTTATATTTATTTCAATTTTTTTCGACAATTCAAAATTTTAAAATTTAAAAAAAATCGCAATTCACAAGAAAATTGGATTTTTAAAAACCAAAATTATTTTGAAAGAATGATGTTTGCTCAACTAAATAAAATTTTTGTAGAATTTTACCTGAACGATTTATATTTATTTCAATTTTTTTCGACAATTCAAAATTTTAAAATTTAAAAAAAATCGCAATTCACAAGAAAATTGGATTTTTAAAAACCAAAATTATTTTGAAAGAATGATGTTTGCTCAACTAAATAAAATTTTTGTAGAATTTTACCTGAACGATTTATATTTATTTCAATTTTTTTCGACAATTCAAAATTTTAAAATTTAAAAAAAATCGCAATTCACAAGAAAATTGGATTTTTAAAAACCAAAATTATTTTGAAAGAATGATGTTTGCTCAACTAAATAAAATTTTTGTAGAATTTTACCTGAACGATTTATATTTATTTCAATTTTTTTCGATAATTCAAAATTTTAAAATTTAGAAAAATCGCAACTCGCAAGAAAATTGTTGGAATTTTAAAAACCAAAATTATTTCGAAAGAATGATGTTTCCTAAACTAAATAAAATTTTTGTAGAATTTTACCCGAACGATTTATATTTATTTCAATTTTTTCGACAATTCAAAATTTAGAATTTAAAATAATCGCAACTCGCAAGAAAATTGTTGGATTTTTAAAAACCAAAATTATTTCGAAAGAATGATGTTTCCTAAACTAAATAAAATTTTTGTAGAATTTTACCCGAACGATTTATATTTATTTCAATTTTTTTCGACAATTCAAAATTTAGAATTTAAAATAATCGCAACTCGCAAGAAAATTGTTGGGTTTTTAAAAACCAAAATTATTTCGAAAGAATGATGTTTCCTAAACTAAATAAAATTTTTGTAGAATTTTACCCGAACGATTTATATTTATTTCAATTTTTTTAGACAATTCAAAATTTTAAAATTTAAAAAGAAAATTGTTGGATTTTTAAAAACCAAAATTATTTCGAAAGAATGGTGTTTCCTCAACTAAATAAAATGTTTGTAGAATTTTACCCGAACGATTTATATTTATTTCAATTTTTTTCGACAATTCAAAATTTTAAAATTTAAAAAGAAAATTGTTGGATTTTTAAAAACCAAAATTATTTCGAAAGAATGGTGTTTCCTCAACTAAATAAAATGTTTGTAGAATTTTACCCGAACGATTTATATTTATTTCATTTTTTTTCGACAAATCAAAATTTTAAAATTTTAAAAAATTCGCTACTCGCAAGAAAATTGTTGGATTTTAAAAAAACAAAATTATTTCGAAAGAATGGTGTTTCCTCAACTAAATCAAATTTTTGTAGAATTTTACCCGAACGATTTATATTTATTTCAATTTTTTTCGACAATTCAAAATTTTAAAATTTAAAAAGAAAATTGTTGGATTTTTAAAAACCAAAATTATTTCGAAAGAGTGATGCTTCCTAGACTGAATAAATTTTTTTTAGAATTTTACCCGAACGATTTATATTTATTTCAATTTTTTTCGAAAATTCAAAATTTTCAAATTTAAAAAGAAAATTGTTGGATTTTTAAAAACCAAAATTATTTCCAAAGAATAATGTTTCCTCAACTAAATAACATTTTTGTAGAATTTTACCTGTACAATTTATATTTATTTCGATTTTTTTCAACAATTCAAAATTTTAAAATTTTAAAAAATCGCAACTCGCAAGAAAATTGTTGGATTTTAAAAAATCAAAATTATTTTGAAAGAATGATGTTTCCTAAACCAAATAAAATAACTAGACAAAGATATTTGTGGCTGCAATAATTTTTACCACACGTATGATGATGTGTAGAGAATTTTATCCTGAAAATTATGATTGTGCTCCGACGAAATATTTAATAAGTTAATTCAACGATATAATAATTCATTTAAATCACAGTATTCCATCAGTGTACGAGCAGAAGATAAATTATGAACGAAACAATGATAATTTCGTAAACGGTAATGGCCCAATTTAATAATCAAAACATATTGAAGGCTGCTTAATTATCGCAGTAAAATAAAACGTACAGTTCTTGTAATAACCGCCAAGGCTGCTTAATTAATTTCACCGTGGTGATATTTATAACGTGAAAGAAATAATGGAAGACTCGTAAATTAATAATTTATTGTGACAAGGGCGACCTCGCTATAATCAAATAAATTATTTTTGAAAAGAAAATGAAAAACTTGGCAATTGCAATTAAATTAAACAATTATCTTTAGTATACCTGTATACAGGGTGTCTCGTTTCGAGTGTGCCAAACGAAAACGTGTTATTATATATAATTAAAAATTACGAATCCTAAAGACATGATTATAACAAATAAAAAAAATCATGCCGTAATACCAAGTTCATCGAAATAAACATAATTGGCGCAGTCGGCAGGATTTCCGAAGAAGAATATCAAAATGATCTTTCTTAGTATTTATCGAATTTGGTTCTCGGTTAACACGTGGGGAAACATTTTTAATATAAAGGATTACCTGAATGTACAATTTTAGTTATTTTTCTTCTGTACCATTCCTGAATAATGATGTAAAAATCGAAACTAGTCGGAATAAAAAATACTAAGGTGTCTCATTTTAACAATCCCAACGTACAAAATGTAATGAAATATAAAGCATGAATGAAACTAAAAGTTTCAGTTATTGCAGATAAATAGTTTCGTAACTAAAGCACTGTAGCAATTCATTGTTTGATATAATTTTTTGTTGTTGTTAATTTACAGGCTGTCGACTGGTGGTCCGTGGGCGTCCTCACCTACGAACTCTTGACGGGCGCGTCTCCCTTTACCGTCGAGGGCGAGAAGAACACGCAGCAGGAGATTTCCCGGAGGATACTCAAGACGACGCCGCCCATTCCAGACTGTAAGTTTGCCTTAAATTATAAAAAAAAACATGTGCCATTGCGGATTTTTCCCTTTCGAACAGCTCTCGGTAAAGAAGCCGCCGACTTCATCAGCAAGCTACTGGTGAAGGATCCGAGACACAGGCTGGGCGGCGGCCAGGAGGATGCCAAAGAACTCAAAAGACACGCGTTCTTCAAAGACATCGATTGGAACAAGCTGGCCAGGAAGGAGATAGCCGCACCTTTTGTACCCGTCATTAGGTAAATTGAATTTAAATTATTTTTAAGGGACTTTCTCGTAAAAAAAAAGAAAAAAAAATGCATCCTAAAGCCGGGCCCACACGATGCTACGAACGTTTGATTCCAAGTGATGAGTCAAACGTTGGACGAACGTCGCTCCCACACGATAGACCAGTGGTGGGGAAACTTTTTTTAAGATGGGCCATTTGTAATAACTAGACAATCATAGCGGGCCAAAGAATAATGCTTAATCGTTAACTAATTTATGTGTTCTATAAACATATACATATATTATTACATACACTTATTATTTTCATAGTAAAAAAGCAAAAGGTAACAAAATTATAAGCACAAAATATAAAATGAATTTAGTGTAGTTCTTGATGTGAAGTATTATCACTTTATTTTCTGGTGTCATTACTGGTTGATGGTGCATGAGAAAAATTAAATTGAGACTGTTTCATCAAAATTTCATCATAGTCCGGTTCCATTTGCGAAGCAGAAATTCTTAAAACTGATAAAAGGTGCTCATCTCTAATTCTGTTTCTTAAAGAAGTTTTCCTAAGCTTCATTGTTGAAAAGATTAATTCGCATATATAAGATGAGCGGAACATTGTCATTATCTTCATTGCATGAGTAATTAGATTTGGGAAATTATCTGGACTTAAATTTTTATAAAATTCTAGTAATGGTACTGTATGAAAAGTTTGTTTCAGGAGAGTATTACAGTTCAGTGCTATTAACTCAAGTTGAAATTTTGCATCAACTTCTTCGTAATTAACATTGAATGGGGTCGCAAAAATACTAAACTCTGGTTCCATTTTTCTAAAGTCCTGAAATCTCCTTTCAAATTCTGTAGATAGTTTTCTCAAATTAATTTCGTATTTTTTAATCTTATTGTTTGATATTGTGAATTTTAAAGATTGTATTCTTGGAAAATGAGAAAAATCATATTTAGAGATCTGATTAGCAAATAATAATCACTGCAATTTGAAACTTTTCAGGTATTGCCAAATATCGTGAAGAAACTGATTTTTTCCTTGCAATTTGAGATTAAGTTTATTCATGTGTGCGAGGAGGTCTGTGAAAAAAGCGAAATCAGAAAGCCACGTTTCGTTTTCTAAGACGTCAAATTGATTATAAATGTCTTTATCAAGAAGAAAATTCACAATATCGTCTTTTAAATCCCAAATTCTTTCAAATACTTTTCCAGCACTTAACCAACGAACTTTTGAATAATACAGGATATCGGAATGCTCAGCATGTACGGACTCCAAAAACTGTTGAAACTGGCGATGTAATAATCCTCTGGAACGAATCATATTTACTAGTTTTACAACAATATTAAGTATATGGTCAATATCTAAAGCCGATGTACAGAGAGCATCCTGATGTATAAGGCAATGCAAAAAAACAACATCATTTTCCGGATACTTAGAATTAAATTTCCCAACAAATCCTTGATTGATTCCAACCATATTAGGAGCACCATCTGTAGTTACATTACATAGCTTGTCAATAGGTAAACGAAGTTTATCGATGCAATTTTCAAATTCACAAAATATATCGGCACCAGTCGTTGTTCCTTTCATTGACTGCAGCCCTGCAAGTTCTTCTGTAATTTCAAAGTGGGCGTTGATTCCTCTTACAGATATGAGTAACTGCGCAGTATCGCTGATATCTCTACTTTCATCCATGGTAATTGAATAAAAAATAAATTTTTGAGTTTTTGTAGTCAGTTGTGAAATTAGATTTTTATCAATATTTTCAATTCTCTCGGTGATTGTTCTTCTTGAGAGAGACAGTGACGGAAAATCCTTTTTCTTGTCAGGGCACATAATATCGCACACATCTATCATGCACTGCTTTATAAATTCACCATCTGAAAATGCTTTATTAGATTTAGCAATATTATAAGCCAACACATAACTGGCTTTCGTAGCGCATCTTTGAGAATGATTAGCTCTCTGAAATAATTGTTGTTGACTTGATAAATTTTTTATTAAATCTTTCGATTTAATTTTTTTCACCTCTTCACTTAACGATGAGTAGGAGTGGTTTTCATGTTTGCTCTTGAAAAGGCGTTGAATGTTATATTCTTTTAAAACTGCAACAGTTTTATTGCAAAGTAAGCACACAGGTTTTTCTTTAAATAAAGTTAAGAAATATTTCCACGTCCATTCTTCTTTAAAAACTCGACATTCTGAATCCACTTTTCTTTTTTTAACATCCATTTTAGACGTTACCTACTACGGAGAACAACACACAGAAACGCAATTGACGAAAGCTTACTGCTAACTAATGCTCTTACGCGGGAGTTTGTTGAGGCACTGGGAGTTTGGGGGATTACACAAACAATTACTCGAGTCACAGCGGGTCGTTGCAGATGACTGACTAAGTCGCTAACTAACTGATCTTCGGGCGGCCTCGCTTGTATTTATACCTACCTGCGAGAGTGTCTGGAAGTTTCGAGCGAAGATGAGTCATCTGTTTAGGTCGGATGGATTTGCCCAGAATACTATTGTGTTTTGAATATCGCCGCAGGTAGTTTTTATGCGGGTCGTCACATTACGAAGTAAGAACGCGTTCAAACATTCTCACGACGGCACTCTTAAACGGGCCGGATTAAACCTTTCCGCGGGCCGTAGTTTACCCATCACTGCGATAGACAAACGTTGGATCCAAATGCAGTTGGTTCCAACGTTTGTCTGAAGGAGGTTCACCCCCTTATTAGTTCTCAGAGTCACCGCTAGGGTGACAGTATATATAGTAGAGGTTATTATTCGTTTATATTATGATAGTTACTTAATTGTTTTTACTTTTTTTAATCATTTAATTAAGTATTAAACCCTTAATTTTATATTATATTTTATAGCACGTAAAATAAATATTAAAAAGACCGTTACTTATGATACACGGTTGTCATTCGTACAAATGTTTGAGCATGTCGTGTGGGAATGTATCCAATGCCACCAAGTATGCCAACCAATGACAGAGAAAACCCTTTGAAGCAGACTAAAAGACCTACAGCCGGCCGAACACCTTCCAACGCGAACGTTTGACGCTGGAAGCTGGCCACTCGTAGTTCGTGGATCTCCCACATGATGCGCCCAACCATCCAGCGTCCAACGTTGGAAGGTGTTCGTAGTAGGGCTCGGCGTTTACTCCGTTTTTCGTTTAAACGTTTAAACGTGTAAACGTTTACCGTTTATTTGTAACGAATAAAATACGTTTAGCTTAATAAACGTTTACAACATGTTTAATCCGAATAAACGTTTACACGTTTAGCTTAATAAAAGTTTACAACACGTTTAGCCTAATAAACGTTTAGAACATGTTTAGCTTAATAAACGTTTACAACCCGTAAACTAGAAACGTTTTTTTATATTTTTATACTCCATTTGGGGGTCCAAAAGTCATATCTCGGCGTTTCGTAAGATTCCTAATATTTTTACACATTCGATTCAAACAGGAACCACCTGGTCTATAGGGGGTTGAACCCTTAAAACTTCGGATGCCGACGTTTCGGACGGTTTTCGAGAAACTATTTTTATTTAGGTGTCCCAAATAATAATAATTTATTCATTGTTTTTCCGCTACCGGAAATATTGTAAAACACGGCGAATGAACTTCGAAACAGATATTTGCAGGATGGGTTATACCAGGGGCGGCTCGTTATGTAGAGCCGTGGCACTACCTCTAATTTCAAACGAAACAAGATTTTTTGTATTCAACCTAAAAACACTGATTTGTCATTTTAAATGTTAAAACGATGCCTGCGAAAGTTTCATGAGACGAGAAAAATGGCAATGCATTTATTTGAGAATATATCTCTTGAACAAATTAGCAGATTTGAAAAATTCTTCCAGAATTGTGTTTTGTGTTGTTATCTTGAAAACCAGTGATGGGGTATTTCGAGTTTTTTCGAGGTTTATTAAGATTAATGTATTTTCAGTAAATTTGAAAAGTTTCAAGTGTGTTGCAGTGGTTTTTGTATTTTTTTTTTCACAAGGAAGAAGTGGAACTTAAAATCTTGAAAACCAGTGATAGGTTTTTTTACGTTTTTTTGGGGATTGTTAATATTAGTGTATTTTGAGTAAATTTGGAAAATTCCAAGTGTGTTGCAGTTGTTTTTATATTTTTTTTTCTCCGAAGAGGTGAAACTTAAAAAAATGTTAAGGGCTGTTCTCGGTCGGTTATTTTGAAAACCAGTGATGGAGTTTTTTTGAGTTTTTGAAGACTTATTAAGATTACTGTATTTTAAGTAAATTTAGAAGGTTTCAAGTATTTTACAGCTGCTTTATATTTTTTTCGCGTCAAAAAAAAAAAAGATTAATATTTTTCATAAATTTACATGAAAAATCGCCAAAGCAATCGACGGAATGTATTAGAATTTTCTACCAAATCACTCTTGAATTAATATTGAGTGATTTTGGGAAGTTTCAAGTGGATGGCAATTGTTTTTTATATTTTTTTCGCGTCAACAAAAAAATGAATAAAATTTTTCATAAATTTACATAAAAAATCGCCAAAGCAATCGACGGAATGTATTGGTATTTTTTACCAAAACACTCTTGAATTAATATTGAGTGATTTTGCGAAGTTTCAAGTGGATGGCAATTGTTTTTTATATTTTTTTCGCGTCAACAAAAAAATGAATAAAATTTTTCATAAATTTACATAAAAAATTGCCAAAGCAATCGACGGAATGTATTGGTATTTTTTACCAAAACACTCTTGAATTAATATTGAGTGATTTTGCGAAGTTTCAAGTGGATGGCAATTGTTTTTTATATTTTTTTCGCGTCAACAAAAAAATGATTAAAATTTTTCATAAATTTACATAAAAAATCGCCAAAGCAATCGACGGAATGTATTGGAATTTTTTAGCAAATCGCTCTTGAATTAATATTGAGTGATTTTGCGAAGTTTCAAGTGGATGGCAATTGTTTTTATATTTTTTCGAGTCAATAAAGTACTCATCGGATAAATGTAAATAGGACCAAAAAATTAATTCGTTTTTAATTGGTTTTTTGTTGTTTAAGGATAACTCTTGAACGGATGACCTAATTTGGCAAATTATTCCATCAAATAGACGCAGATGAAACCCAAAACATGTAATTTATAGTTCAATTCATGAACGCGAGGAGAGATTTTGAAAATTCTTATTGTGCTCATTGGACAGATAAGATAAAAAAATATTTTATATTATTGAGGATAACTCTTAAACGAAAAGTGTTATTGTACGTAGGTTAAAAAAATTAAATTGTTAATTTTTTTTAAACTTTTGCACTTTTGATCAGATTTCTAAGACTCTTCCAGCAAAGTTTTTCATTCATCCGAAAGATATATAGAGGATCAAAGAATTGAATTAGTTGTTGTTTTTGTTTACAGAACGGGAATTTACAGGTGACCAATGTCAAATTCTTCCAGAAAAGTCCATCGAATAGATACAATAAGTTATTTGTTTGTTAGAGTTTGTAAGACTTAATTTTATAGAATTACGAACTGCTTAAATATTTATATACAGTGCGAGTCTCTAACTTGGAATAAATTCAGTAAATCAAACAAAGTTTATTTTTCGGAAATATGCTCGGACACGTCGATTAGTATTTTAAATTGCGCTCTTTTTGTTGTAATAAAATTTTATACAGCGTGTCCCAAATTTGAGATATGACGTCATCGACTATTTTTTTTAATAGCAACCCTAATTTTTTTATCACTATTCTTAAAGAGTATATCAAGTTACACATGTGTGCCAAATTTCAAATTTTTATTTCCTGTCATTTAGAAGATATTTAACAAACAGTATCAAATTTGAAAAATGAATTCAACTTAATAGTCTTTCTTCAATAAATGCTCAAAATGTTGTCCATTTTCTAACTGACAATACCCTAAACGGAACTGAAACTCGTTTTGAACATTTCTAATTACTTCGGGGGAAATTAGTCTACACTCCTGTCTTATTCGTTCTTTCAACTCCTCAAGATTTGGCGGTTTGGTCTTAAAAACGTTGCTTTTCAAGTACCCCCATAAGAAAAAGTCCATAGGTGTTAAATCCGGAGACCTGGGTGGCCATTCAACTGGTCCTCTTCTGCCAATCCATCTTCGTGGAAATACATTATCCAGGTACTCACGGACACGCCTTGCAAAATGAGGAGGCGCACCGTCCTGTTGAAACCAGATGTTTCTATTCGGGACGTCAGCTTCTACAGGGCAAGGAAACAAAATAGCCAAACTCGGAATTAGCTCTTCCTCCAAGAATTGTAAATATCCCGCTCCATTGAGATTATTTGGAAAGAAAATTGGTCCTAAAATTCGATCACCAACAATCCCTGCCCAAACATTAACTTTTTCTGGATATTGAGTGTGGCCTTCCCTCATCCAGTGTGGGTTCTTGTCTGCCCAATAACGGCAATTTTGACGATTTACCTCACCATTTAACATAAACGTTGATTCATCGGAAAACAATATATTTTCTATTTTTAGAACATTTCTATCTAGTAGATCCATCATTTTTTCGCAAAATTGAAGTCTTCTATCCGGATCATCTTCGGTGAGTTCCTGGAGGATTGTCATTTTATAAGGATGAAATGTTTGCTCTCTAAGGATTCTTGACACTGAAGACTGGCTAATTTTGAGTTCCCTAGCCATCTGCCTAGAGGAGACATGATGATTTTCCTGAACAGAGAGAAGTACATCAATTTTGACCTCTTCACTCAGCGCATTCTGACGATGATTATTCGTTTTTCTTAAATGCCTATTTTCCCGAAACTGACTTTCAATCTTGCTTACGGTACTTTGAGATATGGCTGGTAAGTCAGGATACTTCTCTCTAAATAAATAAATAACTTCATTTTGTGTTCTTGTCCTATCTCCATAGCCAATCATCATTAAAATTTCGATTTTGTGGGTTTCAGTTAAGTACGGCATGTTAGTATAATTTTTCGACCAACGGTGAACAACAGTCAACACAACAATGGAACGACTAATACTCTCCTCACTCGAATATGCATGGAATGCGATGCTACACTTCTTACTTGTTTTTATAACTAAACGTCAAAATGATAAACGTCAGTTTGAAAAAAAAAATGACAAACCAGCACGTTTTGGCATTCCACTTTTAAAATGCATAAAAATTCGATTAAGGTGACTTGATTTCTTCATTCTACAAATTTGATAATGTTTGTTAAATATCTTCTAAATGACAGGGAAAAAAAATTTGAAATTTGGCACACCTGTGTAACTTGATATACTCTTTAAGAATAGTGATAAAAAAATTAGGGTTGCTATTAAAAAAAATAGTCAATGACGTCATATCTCAAATTTGGGACACGCTGTATAAAATTTTATTACATCATAAAGAGCGCAATTTAAAATACTAATCGATGTGTCTGAGCATATTTCCGAAGAATAAACATTCTTTGATTTACTGAATTTATTCCAAGTTGGAGACTCGCACTGTATGAAGGCTACTTTGCTCTTTATTTAATTTACTGAATAATTTTGCAACAATAATATTTTTTTTTCTTAAAAGATTATTATATGCCAAGTGGCTCTACCATAAAAATGTTCCACGAGCCGCCACTGGGTTATACGTTTCTATATTAAACGATTTTCGTCAACACGTTTAAACGCAAAAATCCGTTTAAGCGTATACACGTGTAAACGTGAATATCCGTTTAAACGTTTAAAACCCGCTTGCTAACTAAGAACACGTTTATCCGTGTATTAACGAGCCCTAGTTCGTAGCATCGTGTGGGCCCGGCTTAACGCTAATGCTGCCCATAAAATGTACAAAATAAATAGTCGTTCCTACGCTTCAAATGAAAAATGTCAACCGTCAATTATGTAACAATTTGTCAAGGTTGTAATGTGATAATATTATGATTGTGTGCGAATTTCTAGAAGAGGGCTAACACCACTTTATTTAGTTCTGTCCGTAAAATATGCAAATAACGCGATAAGAACGCTTTTATGTAATATTTCCGCTTACATTCGGGTGAATGAAAGTGACATAAGTTCTTTGACTCACTTGTGCGCAGATCACACATGATTGTCCTTACCACTGTCTAATTGCAGAACCGAATTGGACGTATCAAACTTCAGCGAAGAATTCACGCAACTCCCCGCCACCGATTCCCCCGCCGTCATCCCGCCCAACTACGACAAAATATTCAAGGGATACTCCTACGTCGCGCCCTCCGTCCTCTTCTCCAAGAACGCCATCTCCGACGAGCTCCTCAAGCCCAGCACCCTGCCCGGCGAGGACAGGTCGAAACTGGTCCAGTGCCAGATGAACAACTCCCCGTTCTTCCAGGCCTACGACATCGATCTGAACGAGCAGATCTTGGGCGACGGATCGTTCTCGGTGTGCAGGCGGTGCGTCCAGAAGAGCAGCGGGAAGGAGTACGCGGTGAAGATCGTGAGCAGGCGGACGGACTGCACCCAGGAGATCAATCTGTTGCGCGCGTGCCAGGGACACAGGAACATCGTCAATCTGCACGAGGTGATCATCGACGAGGGGCACACGTATCTGGTGTGCGAATTTCTGAAGGGTGGAGAATTGCTGGATCGGATCAGGAAGAAGACGCAGTTTACGGAATTGGAGGCCGCGGGGATCTTGCGCAAGCTGGTCTCGGCGGTGGGTTTCATGCACGGGAGGGGCGTGGTGCATCGGGACCTCAAGCCGGAGAATTTGCTCTTCCAGTCCGAGGACGAGGAGGCGGAGATCAAGGTGGTGGATTTCGGTTTCGCGAGGCTGAAGCAGGAGAAGGAGCCGCTGCACACGCCGTGCTACACGCTGCACTACGCCGCGCCGGAGGTGCTGAACGGGGATCCGAATGGGTACGACGAAAACTGTGATATGTGGAGCTTGGGTGTGATTTTGTATACGATGCTGTGCGGGCGCGCTCCGTTCCACGCGCGCTCCAGGGACGACAGCGCCGCTGCTGTCATGGCCCGGATCAAAGGGGGCGAGTTCAGCTTCGATTCCTCCGCTTGGGAGAATGTTTCCGATGAGGCTAAAGCTGTGGTGTGCGGGCTGCTGACGGTCAATCCGGGAAAGCGGCTGCAGATGGTGGATTTGAGGAATAACGCGTGGGTGCAAGGCACGCAGGTAATTCCGCAAACCCCGCTGATGACGCCGGGGGTGTTGTGCTCCAGCGATTCCGCCGAGAAGGGCTTGCAGACGACGTTCAACGCGTTCCACAAGGCGCAGCGCGAAGGCTTCCGATTGCAGGACGTCCTGAGCGCGAAGCTGGCGCAGCGAAGGCGGAACAAGAAGAGCTCCTCGGATAACAACAGCTCCTCCAGCAGCTTCACCAGCGAGGGCTCGTCGAAATCTGCGCCGAGCACCCCCGTCACCAGCCGGCCGCAAACCCTCGAAGTCAAACAGCCCGAACAAACGACGAAGATCAGCTCCGGCTCCTCGGAGCAGAAGGACAACGTCTTCTGCTTCGGCGACACCCGCGTCAACGAGTACCTCCGCAACATGAGCTCCAGCCCCCTCGACCCCTCCGACAGCGACAGAAACTCGAATCAGACGACGCGCGAGTCCACCTCCAGCGGCGTGGTCGTCAGTGATAAGAACTCGGTGGACACGAACGAGAACGTCAAGAGGCGGCGGCTGAAGTACGAGCGGACGAGGCAGAGCGAGCGGATCCGGCGGCAGCACCGCCAGGAGATCGACCTGGACCCGATCGTGTTCCTCTGCCTGCCCAACAGAACGACGCGGAAGCGGAAGATCGACGGGGGCTCGACGAGCACGGACTCGCGCCCTCCACCGGAATCCAAGATCCGCAAGAAGACGGCGGTCGCGCCCCCCTCCAGCAAGGTGCGCAGGAAAAACCGATAGGTAATCTAGTGTAATTATTTTTTTTTAGGCTAATTTCATTGATTAATTGTAAATGTATAAAGAAAAAAAAAACGATACCTTATAACAAAGAAAAAAAAAACGTAACCTGGTCTTGATTTTACTAAACTGTTGCGCAGACAAAATATATATCTTATATTATATAATGTACATGGAAGAAAATCTAGGTCAATTCGTATGTATGTCTTCGATTAAGCACGGAGTAGGCAGTGAAAACAATGTTTGTTGATTTTCGCGATTTGCATTGAAATTATTTCTGAAGTGAAGTTGTAACACCTCAGCAGAGACAATTCTTATTTCTAAAGTAAAATTATAACAAAGACATTTCTTTATTCTAAAGTGAATTTATAACGCAGCAAAGACGTTTGTGTGTCTATATTTATTACGGGGTCAGATTGTGGTGTGCAATTTTGAATTGATCGAGATAAGTAGGGTTACCTGCAGTTAATCCTTAAACATCGCGGGATGGGCTGTGCTCGGCTTGCAGTTGGAAATACACGTAAGTTTAACGAAATTACAATTTTCCACTTCACCGATACGATTGAATAACTTATACGGAAACGCTGGACGAAATGCGGGAGCAATTAATGTTTGCAATAATGGCGACGTCGAATTATTTACAATTGCCGCACTCTTTTATCTTTTCTCCGAGCACGCTAAATTTTTGCAAGCCGGTTTTTTAACGATTATAGGATATCGTGTATCAAGGGCCGAAAATAGTATTTAGCAACACGAGCGAGGGTTGCTAAAAGTGAAGGGTTGCTAAAGCATTTCGGCATGAGTTACACTCAAACAGTGTTTCGGGAAATTTTTCATGGCGCACCATTGAAATGTCACTGTCAGATTTTTGCACAGCCTACTCACATTCCGCGGAAAGTTGTCTAGATTATACATATTATTTTTTCGGCCTGATTTTTATGGCCGAAATACAGTGTGTCCGCGGATGGAGTTGGCGAAAGGAAAAAAAACTTTATTATTAATTTTACGGCAAAAAGTCATTCTTTATAAAAAAATTCTGCTTGTCGAAAAAAATTGTTTGTCGTCAAAAAAATTGAGATCAGATGTACAGGGTGTTAATAAATTTAAAAAAAACAACAAAATGCTTCAAGAGATAAGAACCATTATTTTTTATTTTATACAAAATATTTATTAAATAATTGATAATTTTTATTCGACATAACTACCTCCCACTTCGACACACTTTTCCGCTCTTCTAATGAATTCATTGTACACTTTATGAATGATTTGTGGCGCATTTAGTTCATTTATAACTTCCTGAATGCGCTCTTTTAATACTTCCGTGTCATGTGGCAGATTATTTGAATAGACCCTTTGTTTTACGGCACCCCACAAGAAAAAGTCTAAAGGAGTAATGTCAGGTTCAGGTGACCTAGCAGGATAATGGATTGGGCCAAACCTTCCTACCCACCTTTCACCAAAATGCTGATCTAACCATTGTCTGATCAAAACCGTTGAATGAGCTGGACAACCATCGTGCTGCCAAAACATGTTATTGCGAATTTCTGGCTCTAACATATTTAGAAGTGGTAAGATAAATGTTTCCAAAATGTCCAAGTTTAAATTGTTCTCTATAAAATATGGTCCAATGATTCTATCAAAGATAATTCCACACCATACGTTAACTTTTTTGTAACGTTGACTTCTTCTATTGATGACGTAATTAGGATTCTCGAAAGCCCTGTGTCGACTATTTTGGGTAGATACGTGCCCGTTGGTGCAATATGTAGATTCGTCGGTGAAACAAATTAATCTGGGAAACCTTCTGTTTTCGATGTAATTTGCACCAACCCATAAACAAAACTCCAAACATCTTGCTTCATCTCCAAGTTCAAGCGTATGCAGCAGCTTTGGCTTAAAAGGTCGAATTTTGATTTCCTTAAAAATAACTTGTAATGTACTTTTGCTTACATCCAGCATTCTTGCACGCTTTCTTAAAGACAATTTAGGGTTATCTACAACTGACCCTAATGCTAATAATGTAGATGTGTCATCTTCATCGTATTTTTTCTTCGTTTTCTTCACATTCATTACTGAGCCAGTTTCAGTGAATTTTTTTATTAGTTTTCGTAGTGCTTCCTTAGACACAGCCGTATTTGGAAATTTTTCGTGGAAAAGATCAATTGCGTATTGATAAGATACATTTCCAATTCCATAGCACTGTACTAAATAAACACGCTCTTCTTTAGCTAACATTTTTGAATACTGTCAGACGTAACATTGACGTTTACGGAATCGGGTATCTTGATTTTTTGTTAAATTCTCCAAATCGCATAAAATCACGAATAGTAAAAATTATAATTTTTATTTAAAAATTTGTATTTATACTACATTTTAGCTTATAAACAACTTTGTTTAATAAACATTTTGTATAAAATAAAAAATAATGGTTCTTATCACTTAAAGCATTTTCTTGTTTTCTTAATTATTAACACCCTGTACATCTGATCTCATTTTTTTTGATGGCAAACAATTTTTTTCGACAAGCAGAATTTTTTATAAAGAATGACTTTTTGCCGTAAAATTAATAATAAAGTTTTTTTTTCCTTTCGTCAACTCCATCCGTGGACACACTGTATATGGTTTCGGTAGAGGCAAAATTTCTTTTACGTTAAATCGTGAATTGTACAAGTTAAATTCTTGGTAATTAATGAATTTATAGACTTTAATGCTGTGATAAATTTTTGAGGTTGTTTTTGTAAGCAAAAGAGTGCCCATCCAGAGGCGGCTCATGAAAATTTGTAGAGGAAGCTACGAACGCGAGCAGTGATCCAATATTGGATGTATTTATAAAAGTAAGTAGGTAATGCATCCTGGAGATCCGTTTCTTAGTTTCCTCTACGAAACCACCATTACTGTCATCTGGTTAATCTAAGTGTGCGGTGGAGAACAACCTCAAACATTGAAAGTCTGTAAGTAATTTCTAGATATAATCATGATAATGGCTGCGACCGTTACTTACTGCGGTGGTTACTACTATTCAGTGATTATAATTTCTAGATAATTAAAATAATAACACGTTAAATCATTTCTTCACACAGGCCCTATCCGATTAAGATACTAAAATCTGATTTTTGATTTTTTTTTCCAAATCATATCAAAATAGTTCTCCTAGTAAGACAAAATTCTATATTTTTAAAACCCTGCTCGCTCCAGGGGCGGAGATATTAGGTCGCTTAAAGCGTACCAAATAAAATTATTTTTTTTCGATTGTAACGAATTTTTAAATATTTTTTTATTGATAGGTGATATGATGCTGCATCTTTGGTATTTAAAAAAATCTGATCATTATTTTCAGAGTAATGACGTTTAAAAATTTTCTAAGTAATGTTACTATATTTTCCTCAAGAAATACATCTTGTAGAGTTGTATAACATAATTTCCTTAAATTTTAGAATGGGGCGAAACAATGTTAAAAAAAAATAAAAACCATTATAACGGATGACCCATTTTAATATGTCTTGAATAACTTTCTCACTTATCACTTGGTGAAACATTTTGAAAATAATAAAAGATAGTCCGCTTTAAACTATAACATATTTTCCTTGCTTAATAACTTAATTTTATTATTTTAAATATATCAAATCAACCATAGATAATTTTGGCCAATAATTTTATGGTCATGTACCGTGTATGTAAATAAATCATGAGGATGGTTACGATCACACTAACGTGGTTGTGCATAATTAGAATACGCTACACATAACTACATAATAAAAAAAAAACTGTAAAATTCGTTCAAAAATAATTTCAATGCGAAAAAAGTCTTCATTTGAATCTTTACCGTCTAAAAAAATTTGGGATGGTGTAAATTTCACTCCAAGGAAGGCGCACGCACTATTGTGATACAGCCAATAATTGTAAGTTTTCACTGCCAGAAACTGTTAATTGTCACGAACCATAAATACTTTTCTACTGGTGCTTAACGTTTTAAACAAACACAAGGTATCAAATCCATTCGACCAAGTACTTACAGGGTGCTCCACTTAACGTGCTAACCATTGTTTAATTAAAATTGCTATTTAACCCTTTAACTACGGGAATCGTCAATAAGCGACTTGACAATTCTGCTTTTGTATTCAGCAGTCTTCAACAGAAGATTTAGTGTTTTAATTCAAAGAGAAAATATTACAAATTTTACAAATTTGCAAAATTTAAACCACATGAGGACGAAATGGCGGTTAAAAAAATATTTCAGTAATTTAAATTTTGAAAAAAAGTTAGCGTTGCAATCGTGTATAATTTTATAATAAAACACTTTTAACTCTGTTTTGTATAACTTATATATTTATTTTTGTGACTTAAGTTTCGGTAATACAGTTACCATTTTCAAACAAGAAGTGTTTTAAAAACCGATTTACAAAGGTATATTTTTTAAAACACTTCTTGTTTGAAAATGGTAATTGTATTACCGAAACTTAAGTCACAAAAATAAATATATAAGTTATACAAAACAAAGTTAAAAGTGTTTTATTATAATATTTAAAATGTATAACGAAGTCCTCCAGCATAAACAATAGTGTATAATTTTGCGCGTAGTTAAAGGGTTAAAGAATAAATCAAAATTTTACCAATTTGAAAAGATATACAATAATTATTTGGTTTATGTTTTACTGGGCCTTTAAACGCGTTTATAGTTTTTATAACAAATTACTGTTTCCCGAACCGATTTCAATAAAAATAATAAATCAATGATGGGACGTTAACTGGTTCACCGTGTATCCAATTGTATACACAGGGTGTGTATAAACCTACTAAAACCTTGTTTGTATGTATGAGTTCCTAAATGAGTACACACGTTGGATGTTGTTTAGAGATTTACATATATAGAGTAATCGATTATTTTTTTTAAATTAAAATTTAAAAAAAAATACATTTTAATTTCCAATTGTTAGGTTTTAAAAATGAAAACCGTGGAGGAGGAGGAGGAGGAGAAATTGCTTACGATACGATACAATTAAGCTATTTTTTTTTAGACTATAACTTTTTTTCTTTCAACAAAATAAAAAAAATAAACGCGTTTCTTAATCGTAAATAAAAAGCAAAAAACGAAAAAGGGGGAAGTCTCAGAATGTGATAAGTATTAAGAAACAAGTGATTTATTATTATTGTAATTATATTAAAAAAAAAAATGAAATGACCGTGGTTACCGAGTTCCAATTAGACAAAATGCACTGTCGCGAAAGCGGCAGGCTCATTAAGTGCACTTCATATAGTCTGATTAAAAAAAAAATAAAATTTCATTGAAATACCAAAAATGTACATAGTATATTGAAGGTTAAGAAAAAAAATGGCTTAGGTCGACTTTTTTCATTTTGTATATTGTATATTACATGTTTACCCATTATAGTTTTATACAAATAATTACAAAAAAATATAAAAATATATATTGTATAAATAAAAAAAAAACAAACACGTAAATACAATTAGTTAATTAGATTTTATCATCCCGTAACGAGTAAATGATTGTTGTTTATTATTAATCATAATTATTGTTAATTTATTATTATCTTCGCTAGGAATCTTTTTGTATTTAATATTTAAACGCGTCATGTACTTTTATTTTAAACTTAAGTTTAATGGTTTATAGATTTGTATTAGTCCATTCATCACTGGTCCTCTTTATATAGTCAATTAGGTTATTTTATTATTTTTTTTCAATCCGCACTCAGGTACTTTTTATATGTATACATACAAATGATTCATTTCGGAATTTGCTCACACACACACACGCAACACACACAGAACACTCACATTATGTATAGACGTTTGTTACTGTTGTTGTTGGATGACGGTGGTGTGGTGGAAAAAGCGCCCCCCTCTTACATTTTATTGTCCAAAGTATTTTCGTTTATTATTATTTACACTAATTTGTACGGAAATAATTATTTTGTTAGATATTGTGTATAATTATGGGTATACTTGCTTGCGCGTCTCCTCTGACCAAGTGGACAGTGCCTTTCTTTTACGGACAGAAGAGATATACTGTCGTGCTTGAAGGCAGCATACTTCATATTGTCATGATTGCCTTATGTTAGTATTAAAAATTGCGATTCTTTAATAAAAACAAAATCAATAGTCTTTTATTAAATTGTGTGTTTTTTTTTATTGGTACACCCCTAGGAGAAATAGTGGAGGGAGATAAATGCGAGATTGCAAATGTGAAAACCCTGAGAAATCGACTTTCTCTTCCGTTTGTGATGAAAAATAGGAGATTATACAACAGGGGAGAGAAATGCGTGATTTTTCCTGAGGCGCAAATTTGTATTCAAATTTTTTACTTTTTTATTTTTCACAAAAGGGAGAGAAATTCGATTTCTCAGCTGTTGAAATAATCGCGAGAGAATAGTAGATTATATATCCAGGGAGAGAAATGCGTGATTTTTCCAGAGGTGCAAAGGGATTTCGCACAGAGGGAAATAACATTTCTCTCCCTAGGTATAAATACTATTTTTTTTACAAACGGGATATTTTAAGAGTAAAACGTTCGTTCCTAAAACTCAACCTAGAAAAAAAAATTCTGTCAGACGTGACAGTTGAAATAAATAACGGAACCGCGCAGGGAGAGACGAAATCGTTTTTCATCTCAGGAAGAGAAATTATCGTTTCTCTCACGATTTCTGCGGTCTGAGAAATCGACTTTCTCTCGCGTTTGTGAAAAAAAAATAGCATTTCTCACCCTAGCGAGAGAAGTAATCATTTCTCTCCCTGCGATGTTCCATTAAATATCTTAAGTGTCAAGGTAATTTTTCTCCCCAGGGAGAGAAATGATAATTTCCTCGACGATTTCTGCGGTCTGAGAAATCGACTTTCTCTCCCGTTTGTGAAAAAATAGCATTTCTCGCCCCAGCGAGAGAAGTAATCATTTCTCTCCCTGCGATGTTCCATTAAATATCTTATGTGTCTAGGTAATTTTTCTCCCCAGGGAGAGAAATGATAATTTCTCTCACGATTTCGACATCTGAGAAATCGACTTTCTCTCCCGTTTGTGAAAAAATAGCATTTCTCGCCCCAGCGAGAGAAGTAATCATTTCTCTCCCTGCGATGTTCCATTAAATATCTTAAGTGTCAAGGTAATTTTTCTCCCCAGGGAGAGAAATGATAATTTCTCTCACGATTTCGAGGTCTGAAAAATCGACTTTCTCTCCCGTTTGTGAAAAAAAATAGCATTTCTCGCCCTAGTGAGAGAAGTAATTTCTCTCCCTGCGGTGTTCCGTTATATATATTGTAAGTGTCAAGGCTGACAGCATTTTTTTTTCTAGGTTAACTTTTAGGAACGAACGTTTTCCTCTTAAAATATCCCGTTAAAAAAACAGTTTACATATATCTCGGGAGAGAATGCTATTTTTCCTCGGTGCATTGTATCGCTCAGGCTTTCAAATTTTCACCTCGGGAAAAATAACGCATTTCTCACCAGTGACGGTTCGCGTGTTTTTTTCTGGTACGGCCGAGGAACAAGAGGTGGTCATACAGATAGGTGCGGTCTCTGCAACTGACCCTACCTATCTGTATTGCCACCTCTTGTTCCTCGGCCGTACCAGAAAAAAACCCGCGAACCGTCACTGTTTTTCACCCTTGATATACAGGGTATTTCAGAGCTCCGGGAACGGTCAATCACGTGCTAATTTTTCAAAATTTCGAAAAATGTTTTATACAAAAGTTGTGTATATCAGTGAGCTGCACCCGCTAAAAATATTTCAATTTATACAGGGTGTCTCATAATAAAGTTACAGACCAAACTTATGTTTTTTTAAATGGAACACCCTGTATTTTTTATCATTTTTGAATTATATGGAGCAAATAAAGGTGAGTTACTTTAATACTCCCTATACCTATTGTTTGCCGTTTTCGAAATATTTGAAGATTTGTTGAAATGCATGGTTTGGGTGAAATTTTATTTTTGCCCCAGTGATTGACGTCGAACGATTAAAATCATTTCATTTAATTGCTTGAAGGTTCGAACTATAGAGCCAACCATGATTTCATTAAAAAAATTATACAGGGTGATAAAAAAATGCGGTAGAAAAGCCCAACTTATAAAGTTAAATAACTTCGTTTTTTCAAATGGCACACCCTGTATTTAGTAACGTATTTTTAAGTGGAATCCAATTATCTTTCAGATTGTATAAGGGTTCCCTGTTCCTAATCTCAATAGTTTTCTTGTATTCGGCGATTATCATTTCAGGAACAATTATTATAATCAATCACGCATTTTTCTCCCTTGACATAACGTGCTATTATAAAACGTATATCGGTGCACAATGGATGGATACCTGCAAATTGGTAGGCGAATTTACTTAAGTATCTTACCGGTAGGTATTCCATAGCAGGTATCTGTAATGTGGGTTAGCCTAGTCGCAAACGATATCTGTAATCCATTTTCGTAGTTTAGAAATCTGTATTATCGATGCACGGTAGGTACCTGTAATGGAGGAGAGCGAAATGGTCGTCATCCTGCTATGGTCTAGTAGATGGCGCGGAGGCTGCAAATGTAACTTTAATTAAAAGAATGACCGTTAAAACACTCGCGCAATGATTAAACATACATCTTAGAAAAGATATATAAATTGCACACTACTTAAAACATTAACGCCTATTTTTTTGCAACGTTACACGCCGTTATAGAAATCTGTATTATCGACGCGAGGTAGAAATCTGTAATTTCGCTAATTTAGATAACTTTATTAACGATATTTTGTAACATGTATCTGTAATGTAGACTATTTTTGTTGCAAAAGTAGTTTAGAAATCTGTATTATCGACGTATGGTAGGTATCTACAATAGAGGTGGGTGAAATGGCTATTAGCCTAGCTATTGTCTGATAGATGGCGCAGAAACTGCAAATGTAAGAATGGCTATTAAAACACTCACGCACTTTCAGATTAAAATAAATGAATTTGTAATTATTTAAATTACACTATAATTATAAAACTAATTCCTATTTTTTGCAATCAAATATGCAGTTACAGAAGTCTGTATTATCGACGCAAGGTAAGTATATGTGATTTTGCTAATTTAGATAACTGTATTGATATTTTGTAACAGGTATCTGTAATGTAGGTTATTTTAGTCGCGAACGTAATTTAGAAATCTTTATTATCGACGCAGGGTAGGTAGCTGTGGACGAAATGACTTCACCCAGCTATGGTCCGGTAAATGGCGCGGAGGCAGTAAATGTATTCGAACTCTAAGGCTCACTTGCACCGCAGTAAGTACCTGGTTAAAAAGTTAATCACGATTAAACGTCTGATTAAGTCAAAATTCGGGAATATAAAAGTCTTATAAATTTGTGAGATATCCCAGATATCTTTCTTTGATCAATATGTTATTGTGTAAACAATTTGCGAATAAAATTGTCGTATTTTAAAGAAGTACAAACCGGTACTAACCACTGATTAAAGTTAATCGGCTGTGGTGCAAGTGGGCATAAATAAAATAATGACTGTTAAAACACTCACGCAATGAATAAATGCACATCTTAGAAAAAAATGGTGATGTGGCCATCATGTTACTTTCTCCGACTTGATGCTATCATGGCCATTTATATTTATGTTTTCATGGTTTATTTTCAGTTGAAATCATATTTTAAATGTACATCGAGCGGATGAAACTGACGTTTAAAACGTCAAAATTATGAAAGATGGAAAAATTATACTTCAAATTCAAAAACTCAGTTTACTCAAAAACTAAAGGGATTTCGAAAAAAACGTATTCTTTAGAAGCTGTTCATTTTAGCATTCTCTATAATTATTATTAACATAAATTTGCTGTAACTATTATCGTTTCGTAATTATAAACCAAAAATTAAAAAAATAATAATACATTTTTTTCTCGAATAAAAATGATTTTATGAAAAATGTTTTCTAGCAAAAGATGTTCATTTTTTTATTGTCTTTAAAGTTTGTATAAATATTTTCGTGATATTTTTCATATTTAAGAAAATATTGGCAAAAAACAAAAAACAGTTAAGGTAAACATCCACTTCCGGTGTACGAAATTTTACCAAAAGCTTTTCAGTTCTTCAGATTGTCAAATAAGACAGATGTTCAAAGTTTCATATCAATTGCTCTATCAGTTTTTGAGATACTGCGCCCACAGACAGACACACACACACACTTCGTAACGGAGAAAGTATAAATAATTATTATTACGAAAATAATGGTTGCCATGAAATTAATAAAATAGTGCGCTGTCGATCTGTTGTTAAGTTTTTATTATGGCAAAATTCTGCTCCATTTTTTTATTTAAGTCACGTTATAAAAGTTCTTGGTGGCACTGGTACGAGTAAAACTGTACCGAGAAAATCGCAAAAAACGTCATAGATACATTTAATAAAAAATTAAAGGTGTGCCATGATACGTCACATTGAGAAGGTAAAGTAGTAATTATTCATTGAACAGTACCTTTGCTGACTATTTCTCCGGAAATTCAACACTAAACAAATCACGTATTCTTCTCGAATAGTACTCGACAGTGACGGTTCGCGGGTTTTTTTTCTGGTACGGCCGAGGAACAAGAGGTGGTAATACAGATAGGTAGGGTCAGTTGCAGAGACGGCTGGCTACGTGATCGCACCTACCTGTATTATCACCTTACCAGAAAAAACACCGCGAACCGTCACTGATACCCGAATAAAACCATTTAATTATAAACACTGTTTCTTGTGCAGAATACACGGCCGATTGTAAATCGTAACGCCACAGCAAACGTTACTATTTAGAACAAAATTCAATATCCGCCATTATGATTTCATGGCAAGCCTTTGATTTTACTCTAAAATAATTGCAAATACTTTACAAAAGCGAAAACTTCAAATCGAATCTTTACTCCTAGCATGCACATTAATCGTAAATTTCTAAACCATTTCATTCTGCTCTTCGAGCTCTTTTGATTACAATGAATGTAACGAATTCTGGTCCCAATTAGCAAAAGTAAAAAGTAAACTTATTACATTCAGAATTAATTATAATAATCACTATTTACACATTGGACTAAAACATAATCATGGTAGTCTTGTTAAAGTGTATCGCTTTCAGGGTGGCATCCGTGCTCGGGTCGATGGTTTCCAATACCGTACCATTTCAGGCTCTTAATTGAGTGCCCGTCTCTCATCTCTCATTTTAAATAGAAACGTTAAAACGGCGGACGTTACAGAACATATTTCTATTAATACACGCCCGGTCATCGTTTTTTTTTTATGCTTTAATTAAGGCCCCGTTTATACGGAAACATATTAAAATCCACTGCGTAATCCTCTCAAATATTTTGATTAACATTTCAATAAATATGGTATTACTGTAAAATGCACATCTACATCCCCTTATGGCTTAGTATTACATAGTTGGAATAAAGTACTTAAAATACATATTCATCCCCTTATGACGACAGTATTACACAGTTTGAATAAAGTGCTTATTGCGACTCTATCAAATTCAAATCGATTTCCGAATTAAATTTTAATCATTTAATCATGCGTTGACAATTAGCAACGATAACGGCCGTCTACTTTATTTGAAATTTTCCATTTTCAAATTTTCTTTGCGAGCGCCTCACGCGGTCAATTTTGACATTTGTTCGTGTGAGAGTACTTTTTCTGAAGCGTCTTAATGAGATTTTTCGAATGACGTATAAATCCCGAATCGGACCGGTGGTTTTTTCAAGAAATAATTTTGAATGCAATTTTCTTTTCCCTTTGGTAGTTTTTCAAAATGTCAACTTTTTTATTTTAATAGTTAGGTGAAATTTGATTACTCCAATCGATTTGTCTCGTTGTACTGATGAAGAAAAAGTGCTCTTTGATGATCAGGGATGGTTATTAAAAAAGTTCATTCGATTTTTTCCATTTTCAAATTTTCTTTGCGAGCGCCTCACGCGGTTAATTTTGACATCTGTTCGTGTGCGAGTACTTTTTCTGAAGCGTCTTAATGAGATCTTTCGAATGACGTATAGAAATTCCGAATCGGACTGGAGTTCTTTTCAATAAATCAATTCGAATGCAATTTTTAATAATAATTTCCATCTTTCATAATTTTGACGTTTTAAACGTCAGTTTTATCCGCTCGATGTAAATTGAAAATAGCAATCGTATGTTTCGTGTATTAATATTTTCATTTTCCTCAAACTCAATTTGTCCAACACATCGCATGGGTGGCGTGTGTGCGCAATTTTCTTCGGCGTTGAAAATTAAAGGCGAGCCGGGTTTCCTTTCACGTCCATTTTTCGGTGCAGCGGGAGATGAATTGGCCGCACCGACGTCGTGGTCTATTCTCTGCCCCCCTGCCCTTTCAAAATTCTGAAAAAGGTAAAACTTCAATTATAAGCGCTCGCGTGACGCCGCCCACGCGCACGCAGAGAAAAAGAAAAATGCGACAGTCCACGACGGCGTAATTTTTAATTTCAAAAAGGAAAATTACCAAAACATGCGAGCCGGTGATAAATTCGTCAGGGGAGGAACTTTAATATTTTTTTTCAAACAGGGTATAACCATAGTTATATATCGATAGATTACATTTTTTTGGCATCTTTAATGACAAACAGTAGAAAGTTGAAAGTACCAATACGGCTGTAAAAAAAAATGTAATTTTGCAGCCAGTTTCGTTAGTATTATTTTTTTGTGGTGACCTAGATTTCTGTCACTCAAGATGTCAGAGAAGTTTAATCCATGGGTTGATGCAGTATACAGCCTATTTATTTATTTCATGTAAATTTACCCAATTAAAAGAAATAAATTGAAATTAAAAAATTGTTTGTAACAATGAATGAAAAACGCAAATGTGAAAGTTGTTTCGACCTAAATACCTTAAATTTATCGTAAAAATCCCATCGGTGCCGGTAATCTTAATCGCAAAAAAATGTACGTACAATACGTTACAATTACGATTGTGGTCGAAAGATTATTGTATGATAATTCACAATTAGACCAGAAACGACAAAGACAAATCAATCGGACAACTCGCGGCGGTGAAGGCGACGACGAGACGCCGCCGCCCTGGATCGGATCGAGACAGGTCTTTGAATTGTGCAAGGTGCAAATATCAAGGACTCCGAGTCTGATTTATGCACGGTGTGATCTCATTACCGGCGGTAATATCTGGTCTATGATCGTTTTAATTGGAGTGCACTGGAGTTGGATTCTTGAATGAGTCAATAAAATGTGTAATTTTCTCAAAAAGCTCAATCGAGAATTGTTTAGATAATCCGCATCCGGTGTTGCTAAGCAACAGGACAAAATAGTTACTTGTTCTGCCGAAAGTTGCATTGAAATATCAATTTTATTAATCGTAAAATAAGCAAAACTTCTTTAAAGATATTGTATTTGGAATATTTATAAAGTGCGCGCCTAAAGTATGGAATAAATTCGGTAAAACCGAAATAAAATATTTTTCAATTACAAACACATCATTGATTGGCAATTAATAGCAAAACTGTACATACTTTACGAGGTGCCCAAAAGCCAAAAAAAAAACGTCCGCCCCTTGAAGCACTTTTAATCGCCATAAATAATAACCGTCCGCGGCAAAACCCCACAAATCGCATACAATTAAGTTATTAAGCCCCGCCACATACCCCCCATTACCATCACTAATGGCAAATTAAGAAGCGATAAATCCGGCGGCGGCGGCGGAAATTTTTTATTGCCATTGTGCGGCGCGCATCCCCGCGCTCTATAATTTCCTAATTATCCGAGGGTACGTTCGGTAATTAATAAAATTATCAGGTGTCCCTATGTGTGTGTGTGTGTGTGCACAATCAGGCGAGCAAATTTATATGTCGGCATCACCCGATGGACGCGCTTAATTACACATTATTACGAGTACACGCATTCTGTGATCAACGCACAACGCAACAAAGTGGACACCTCCCGATCATGACCGTAATTAACTAATTATTTCTATCGGGGATGATACACGAGGCCAGTAATTTGCAATTACGCAATTTAGAAAAAAAAACGACAACTATTCGTCTATTATTTACAAACAGCACGTCAACACTTTTGCTAGTTTTTCAAAATTGCAACTTTTTTATTTTAATAGTTAGGTGAAATTTGATTACTCCAATCGATTTGTCTCGTTGTTCTGATTAAGAAAAAGTGGTTTTTGATGATCAGGGATGGTTATTAAAAAAGTTCATTCGATTTTTTCAAAATTGCAACTTTTTTATTTTAATAGTTAGGTGAATTTTGATTACTCCAATCGATTTGTCTCGTTGTTCTGATTCAGAAAAAGTGCTTTTTGATGAGCAGGCATGGTTATTAAAAAAGTTCATTCGATTTTTTCCATTTTCAATTTTTCTTTGCGAGCGCCTCACGCGGTTAATTTTGACATCTCTTCGTGTGCGAGTACTTTTTCTGAAGCGTCTTAATGAGATCTTTCGAATAACGTATAGAAATCCCGAATCGGACCAGTGGTTTCTTCAAAAAATCATTTTGAATGCAATTTTTGAGCAAAAGAGAGAAGGGTCCCCCCTTTGGTAGTTTTTCAAAATTTCAACTTTTTTATTTTAATAGTTAGGTGAATTTTGATTACTCCAATCGATTTGTCTCGTTGTTCTGATTCAGAAAAAGTGCTTTTTGATGATCAGGGATGGTTATTAAAAAAGTTCATTCGATTTTCTCAAAATTTCAACTTTTTTATTTTAATAGTTAGGTGAATTTTGATTACTCCAATCGATTTGTCTCGTTGTTCTGATTCAGAAAAAGTGCTTTTTGATGATCAGGGATGGTTATTAAAAAAGTTCATTCGATTTTTTCCATTTTCAATTTTTCTTTGCGAGCGCCTCACGCGGTTAATTTTGACATCTGTTCGTGTGCGAGTACTTTTTCTGAAGCGTCTTAATGAGATCTTTCGAATGATGTATAGAAATCCCGAATCGGACCAGTGGTTTCTTCAAAAAATCATTTTGAATGCAATTTTTGAGCAAAAGAGAGAAGGGTCCCCCCTTTGGTAGTTTTTCAAAATTTCAACTTTTTTATTTTAATAGTTAGGTGAATTTTGATTACTCCAATCGATTTGTCTCGTTCTTCTGATTCAGAAAAAGTGCTTTTTGATGATCAGGGATGGTTATTAAAAAAGTTCATTCGATTTTTTCCATTTTCAATTTTTCTTTGCGAGCGCCTCACGCGGTTAATTTTGACATCTGTTCGTGTGCGAGTACTTTTTCTAAAGCGTCTTAATGAGATCTTTCGAATGACGTATAGAAATCTCGAATCGGACCAGTGGTTTCTTCAAAAAATCATTTTGAATGCAATTTTTGAGCAAAAGAGAGAAGGGTCCCCCCTTTGGTAGTTTTTCAAAATTTCAACTTTTTTATTTTAATAGTTAGGTGAATTTTGATTACTCCAATCGATTTGTCTCGTTGTTCTGATTCAGAAAAAGTGCTTTTTGATGATCAGGGATGGTTATTAAAAAAGTTCATTCGATTTTCTCAAAATTGCAACTTTTTTATTTTAATAGTTAGGTGAATTTTGATTACTCCAATCGATTTGTCTCGTTGTTCTGATTCAGAAAAAGTGCTTTTTGATGATCAGGGATGGTTATTAAAAAAGTTCATTCGATTTTCTCAAAATTGCAACTTTTTTATTTTAATAGTTAGGTGAAATTTGATTACTCCAATCGATTTGTCTCGTTGTTCTGATTCAGAAAAAGTGCTTTTTGATGATCAGGGATGGTTATTAAAAAAGTTCATTCGATTTTTTCCATTTTCAATTTTTCTTTGCGAGCGCCTCACGCGGTTAATTTTGACATCTGTTCGTGTGCGAGTACTTTTTCTGAAGCGTCTTAATGAGATCTTTCGAATGACGTATAGAAATCTCGAATCGGACCAGTGGTTTCTTCAAAAAATCATTTTGAATGCAATTTTTGAGCAAAAGAGAGAAGGGTCCCCCCTTTGGTAGTTTTTCAAAATTTCAACTTTTTTATTTTAATAGTTAGGTGAATTTTGATTACTCCAATCGATTTGTCTCGTTGTTCTGATTCAGAAAAAGTGCTTTTTGATGATCAGGGATGGTTATTAAAAAAGTTCATTCGATTTTCTCAAAATTTCAACTTTTTTATTTTAATAGTTAGGTGAATTTTGATTACTCCAATCGATTTGTCTCGTTGTTCTGATTCAGAAAAAGTGCTTTTTGATGATCAGGGATGGTTATTAAAAAAGTTCATTCGATTTTTTCCATTTTCAATTTTTCTTTGCGAGCGCCTCACGCGGTTAATTTTGACATCTGTTCGTGTGCGAGTACTTTTTCTGAAGCGTCTTAATGAGATCTTTCGAATGATGTATAGAAATCCCGAATCGGACCAGTGGTTTCTTCAAAAAATCATTTTGAATGCAATTTTTGAGCAAAAGAGAGAAGGGTCCCCCCTTTGGTAGTTTTTCAAAATTTCAACTTTTTTATTTTAATAGTTAGGTGAATTTTGATTACTCCAATCGATTTGTCTCGTTCTTCTGATTCAGAAAAAGTGCTTTTTGATGATCAGGGATGGTTATTAAAAAAGTTCATTCGATTTTTTCCATTTTCAATTTTTCTTTGCGAGCGCCTCACGCGGTTAATTTTGACATCTGTTCGTGTGCGAGTACTTTTTCTAAAGCGTCTTAATGAGATCTTTCGAATGACGTATAGAAATCTCGAATCGGACCAGTGGTTTCTTCAAAAAATCATTTTGAATGCAATTTTTGAGCAAAAGAGAGAAGGGTCCCCCCTTTGGTAGTTTTTCAAAATTTCAACTTTTTTATTTTAATAGTTAGGTGAATTTTGATTACTCCAATCGATTTGTCTCGTTGTTCTGATTCAGAAAAAGTGCTTTTTGATGATCAGGGATGGTTATTAAAAAAGTTCATTCGATTTTCTCAAAATTGCAACTTTTTTATTTTAATAGTTAGGTGAATTTTGATTACTCCAATCGATTTGTCTCGTTGTTCTGATTCAGAAAAAGTGCTTTTTGATGATCAGGGATGGTTATTAAAAAAGTTCATTCGATTTTCTCAAAATTGCAACTTTTTTATTTTAATAGTTAGGTGAAATTTGATTACTCCAATCGATTTGTCTCGTTGTTCTGATTCAGAAAAAGTGCTTTTTGATGATCAGGGATGGTTATTAAAAAAGTTCATTCGATTTTTTCCATTTTCAATTTTTCTTTGCGAGCGCCTCACGCGGTTAATTTTGACATCTCTTCGTGTGCGAGTACTTTTTCTGAAGCGTCTTAATGAGATCTTTCGAATGACGTATAGAAATCTCGAATCGGACCAGTGGTTTCTTCAAAAAATCATTTTGAATGCAATTTTTGAGCAAAAGAGAGAAGGGTCCCCCCTTTGGTAGTTTTTGATTACTCCAATCGATTTGTCTCGTTGTTCTGATTCAGAAAAAGTGCTTTTTGATGATCAGGGATGGTTATTAAAAAAGTTCATTCGATTTTCTCAAAATTTCAACTTTTTTATTTTAATAGTTAGGTGAATTTTGATTACTCCAATCGATTTGTCTCGTTGTTCTGATTCAGAAAAAGTGCTTTTTGATGATCAGGGATGGTTATTAAAAAAGTTCATTCGATTTTCTCAAAATTTCAACTTTTTTATTTTAATAGTTAGGTGAATTTTGATTACTCCAATCGATTTGTCTCGTTGTTCTGATTCAGAAAAAGTGCTTTTTGATGATCAGGGATGGTTATTAAAAAAGTTCATTCGATTTTCTCAAAATTTCAACTTTTTTATTTTAATAGTTAGGTGAATTTTGATTACTCCAATCGATTTGTCTCGTTCTTCTGATTCAGAAAAAGTGCTTTTTGATGATCAGGGATGGTTATTAAAAAAGTTCATTCGATTTTTTCCATTTTCAATTTTTCTTTGCGAGCGCCTCACGCGGTTAATTTTGACATCTGTTCGTGTGCGAGTACTTTTTCTAAAGCGTCTTAATGAGATCTTTCGAATGACGTATAGAAATCTCGAATCGGACCAGTGGTTTCTTCAAAAAATCATTTTGAATGCAATTTTTGAGCAAAAGAGAGAAGGGTCCCCCCTTTGGTAGTTTTTCAAAATTTCAACTTTTTTATTTTAATAGTTAGGTGAATTTTGATTACTCCAATCGATTTGTCTCGTTGTTCTGATTCAGAAAAAGTGCTTTTTGATGATCAGGGATGGTTATTAAAAAAGTTCATTCGATTTTCTCAAAATTGCAACTTTTTTATTTTAATAGTTAGGTGAATTTTGATTACTCCAATCGATTTGTCTCGTTGTTCTGATTCAGAAATAGTGCTTTTTGATGATCAGGGATGGTTATTAAAAAAGTTCATTCGATTTTTTCCATTTTCAATTTTTCTTTGCGAGCGCCTCACGCGGTTAATTTTGACATCTGTTCGTGTGCGAGTACTTTTTCTAAAGCGTCTTAATGAGATCTTTCGAATGACGTATAGAAATCTCGAATCGGACCAGTGGTTTCTTCAAAAAATCATTTTGAATGCAATTTTTGAGCAAAAGAGAGAAGGGTCCCCCCTTTGGTAGTTTTTCAAAATTTCAACTTTTTTATTTTAATAGTTAGGTGAATTTTGATTACTCCAATCGATTTGTCTCGTTGTTCTGATTCAGAAAAAGTGCTTTTTGATGATCAGGGATGGTTATTAAAAAAGTTCATTCGATTTTTTCCATTTTCAATTTTTCTTTGCGAGCGCCTCACGCGGTTAATTTTGACATCTGTTCGTGTGCGAGTACTTTTTCTAAAGCGTCTTAATGAGATCTTTCGAATGACGTATAGAAATCTCGAATCGGACCAGTGGTTTCTTCAAAAAATCATTTTGAATGCAATTTTTGAGCAAAAGAGAGAAGGGTCCCCCCTTTGGTAGTTTTTCAAAATTTCAACTTTTTTATTTTAATAGTTAGGTGAATTTTGATTACTCCAATCGATTTGTCTCGTTGTTCTGATTCAGAAAAAGTGCTTTTTGATGATCAGGGATGGTTATTAAAAAAGTTCATTCGATTTTCTCAAAATTGCAACTTTTTTATTTTAATAGTTAGGTGAAATTTGATTACTCCAATCGATTTGTCTCGTTGTTCTGATTCAGAAAAAGTGCTTTTTGATGATCAGGGATGGTTATTAAAAAAGTTCATTCGATTTTTTCCATTTTCAATTTTTCTTTGCGAGCGCCTCACGCGGTTAATTTTGACATCTCTTCGTGTGCGAGTACTTTTTCTGAAGCGTCTTAATGAGATCTTTCGAATGACGTATAGAAATCTCGAATCGGACCAGTGGTTTCTTCAAAAAATCATTTTGAATGCAATTTTTGAGCAAAAGAGAGAAGGGTCCCCCCTTTGGTAGTTTTTGATTACTCCAATCGATTTGTCTCGTTGTTCTGATTCAGAAAAAGTGCTTTTTGATGATCAGGGATGGTTATTAAAAAAGTTCATTCGATTTTCTCAAAATTTCAACTTTTTTATTTTAATAGTTAGGTGAATTTTGATTACTCCAATCGATTTGTCTCGTTGTTCTGATTCAGAAAAAGTGCTTTTTGATGATCAGGGATGGTTATTAAAAAAGTTCATTCGATTTTCTCAAAATTTCAACTTTTTTATTTTAATAGTTAGGTGAATTTTGATTACTCCAATCGATTTGTCTCGTTCTTCTGATTCAGAAAAAGTGCTTTTTGATGATCAGGGATGGTTATTAAAAAAGTTCATTCGATTTTTTCCATTTTCAATTTTTCTTTGCGAGCGCCTCACGCGGTTAATTTTGACATCTGTTCGTGTGCGAGTACTTTTTCTAAAGCGTCTTAATGAGATCTTTCGAATGACGTATAGAAATCTCGAATCGGACCAGTGGTTTCTTCAAAAAATCATTTTGAATGCAATTTTTGAGCAAAAGAGAGAAGGGTCCCCCCTTTGGTAGTTTTTCAAAATTTCAACTTTTTTATTTTAATAGTTAGGTGAATTTTGATTACTCCAATCGATTTGTCTCGTTGTTCTGATTCAGAAAAAGTGCTTTTTGATGATCAGGGATGGTTATTAAAAAAGTTCATTCGATTTTCTCAAAATTGCAACTTTTTTATTTTAATAGTTAGGTGAATTTTGATTACTCCAATCGATTTGTCTCGTTGTTCTGATTCAGAAATAGTGCTTTTTGATGATCAGGGATGGTTATTAAAAAAGTTCATTCGATTTTTTCCATTTTCAATTTTTCTTTGCGAGCGCCTCACGCGGTTAATTTTGACATCTGTTCGTGTGCGAGTACTTTTTCTAAAGCGTCTTAATGAGATCTTTCGAATGACGTATAGAAATCTCGAATCGGACCAGTGGTTTCTTCAAAAAATCATTTTGAATGCAATTTTTGAGCAAAAGAGAGAAGGGTCCCCCCTTTGGTAGTTTTTCAAAATTTCAACTTTTTTATTTTAATAGTTAGGTGAATTTTGATTACTCCAATCGATTTGTCTCGTTGTTCTGATTCAGAAAAAGTGCTTTTTGATGATCAGGGATGGTTATTAAAAAAGTTCATTCGATTTTTTCCATTTTCAATTTTTCTTTGCGAGCGCCTCACGCGGTTAATTTTGACATCTGTTCGTGTGCGAGTACTTTTTCTAAAGCGTCTTAATGAGATCTTTCGAATGACGTATAGAAATCTCGAATCGGACCAGTGGTTTCTTCAAAAAATCATTTTGAATGCAATTTTTGAGCAAAAGAGAGAAGGGTCCCCCCTTTGGTAGTTTTTCAAAATTTCAACTTTTTTATTTTAATAGTTAGGTGAATTTTGATTACTCCAATCGATTTGTCTCGTTGTTCTGATTCAGAAAAAGTGCTTTTTGATGATCAGGGATGGTTATTAAAAAAGTTCATTCGATTTTCTCAAAATTGCAACTTTTTTATTTTAATAGTTAGGTGAATTTTGATTACTCCAATCGATTTGTCTCGTTGTTCTGATTCAGAAAAAGTGCTTTTTGATGATCAGGGATGGTTATTAAAAAAGTTCATTCGATTTTCTCAAAATTTCAACTTTTTTATTTTAATAGTTAGGTGAATTTTGATTACTCCAATCGATTTGTCTCGTTGTTCTGATTCAGAAATAGTGCTTTTTGATGATCAGGGATGGTTATTAAAAAAGTTCATTCGATTTTTTCCATTTTCAATTTTTCTTTGCGAGCGCCTCACGCGGTTAATTTTGACATCTGTTCGTGTGCGAGTACTTTTTCTAAAGCGTCTTAATGAGATCTTTCGAATGACGTATAGAAATCTCGAATCGGACCAGTGGTTTCTTCAAAAAATCATTTTGAATGCAATTTTTGAGCAAAAGAGAGAAGGGTCCCCCCTTTGGTAGTTTTTCAAAATTTCAACTTTTTTATTTTAATAGTTAGGTGAATTTTGATTACTCCAATCGATTTGTCTCGTTCTTCTGATTCAGAAAAAGTGCTTTTTGATGATCAGGGATGGTTATTAAAAAAGTTCATTCGATTTTTTCCATTTTCAATTTTTCTTTGCGAGCGCCTCACGCGGTTAATTTTGACATCTGTTCGTGTGCGAGTACTTTTTCTAAAGCGTCTTAATGAGATCTTTCGAATGACGTATAGAAATCTCGAATCGGACCAGTGGTTTCTTCAAAAAATCATTTTGAATGCAATTTTTGAGCAAAAGAGAGAAGGGTCCCCCCTTTGGTAGTTTTTCAAAATTTCACCTTTTTTATTTTAATAGTTAGGTGAATTTTGATTACTCCAATCGATTTGTCTCGTTGTTCTGATTCAGAAAAAGTGCTTTTTGATGATCAGGGATGGTTATTAAAAAAGTTCATTCGATTTTCTCAAAATTGCAACTTTTTTATTTTAATAGTTAGGTGAATTTTGATTACTCCAATCGATTTGTCTCGTTGTTCTGATTCAGAAAAAGTGCTTTTTGATGATCAGGGATGGTTATTAAAAAAGTTCATTCGATTTTCTCAAAATTTCAACTTTTTTATTTTAATAGTTAGGTGAATTTTGATTACTCCAATCGATTTGTCTCGTTGTTCTGATTCAGAAAAAGTGCTTTTTGATGATCAGGGATGGTTATTAAAAAAGTTCATTCGATTTTTTCCATTTTCAATTTTTCTTTGCGAGCGCCTCACGCGGTTAATTTTGACATCTGTTCGTGTGCGAGTACTTTTTCTAAAGCGTCTTAATGAGATCTTTCGAATGACGTATAGAAATCTCGAATCGGACCAGTGGTTTCTTCAAAAAATCATTTTGAATGCAATTTTTGAGCAAAAGAGAGAAGGGTCCCCCCTTTGGTAGATTTTCAAAATTTCAACTTTTTTATTTTAATAGTTAGGTGAATTTTGATTACTTCAATCGATTTGTCTCGTTGTTCTGATTCAGAAAAAGTGCTTTTTGATGATCAGGGATGGTTATTAAAAAAGTTCATTCGATTTTTTCCATTTTCAATTTTTCTTTGCGAGCGCCTCACGCGGTTAATTTTGACATCTCTTCGTGTGCGAGTACTTTTTCTGAAGCGTCCTAATGAGATCTTTCGAATAACGTATAGAAATCTCGAATCGGACCAGTGGTTTCTTCAAAAAATCATTTTGAATGCAATTTTTGAGCAAAAGAGAGAAGGGTCCCCCCTTTGGTAGTTTTTCAAAATTTCAACTTTTTTATTTTAATAGTTAGGTGAATTTTGATTACTCCAATCGATTTGTCTCGTTGTTCTGATTCAGAAAAAGTGCTTTTTGATGATCAGGGATGGTTATTAAAAAAGTTCATTCGATTTTCTCAAAATTGCAACTTTTTTATTTTAATAGTTAGGTGAAATTTGATTACTCCAATCGATTTGTCTCGTTGTTCTGATTCAGAAAAAGTGCTTTTTGATGATCAGGGATGGTTATTAAAAAAGTTCATTCGATTTTTTCCATTTTCAATTTTTCTTTGCGAGCGCCTCACGCGGTTAATTTTGACATCTCTTCGTGTGCGAGTACTTTTTCTGAAGCGTCTTAATGAGATCTTTCGAATGACGTATAGAAATCTCGAATCGGACCAGTGGTTTCTTCAAAAAATCATTTTGAATGCAATTTTTGAGCAAAAGAGAGAAGGGTCCCCCCTTTGGTAGTTTTTGATTACTCCAATCGATTTGTCTCGTTGTTCTGATTCAGAAAAAGTGCTTTTTGATGATCAGGGATGGTTATTAAAAAAGTTCATTCGATTTTTTCCATTTTCAATTTTTCTTTGCGAGCGCCTCACGCGGTTAATTTTGACATCTGTTCGTGTGCGAGTACTTTTTCTAAAGCGTCTTAATGAGATCTTTCGAATGATGTATAGAAATCCCGAATCGGACCAGTGGTTTCTTCAAAAAATCATTTTGAATGCAATTTTTGAGCAAAAGAGAGAAGGGTCCCCCCTTTGGTAGTTTTTCAAAATTTCAACTTTTTTATTTTAATAGTTAGGTGAATTTTGATTACTCCAATCGATTTGTCTCGTTCTTCTGATTCAGAAAAAGTGCTTTTTGATGATCAGGGATGGTTATTAAAAAAGTTCATTCGATTTTTTCCATTTTCAATTTTTCTTTGCGAGCGCCTCACGCGGTTAATTTTGACATCTGTTCGTGTGCGAGTACTTTTTCTGAAGCGTCTTAATGAGATCTTTCGAATTACGTATAGAAATCTCGAATCGGACCAGTGGTTTCTTCAAAAAATCATTTTGAATGCAATTTTTGAGCAAAAGAGAGAAGGGTCCCCCCTTTGGTAGTTTTTCAAAATTTCAACTTTTTTATTTTAATAGTTAGGTGAATTTTGATTACTCCAATCGATTTGTCTCGTTGTTCTGATTCAGAAAAAGTGCTTTTTGATGATCAGGGATGGTTATTAAAAAAGTTCATTCGATTTTTTCCATTTTCAATTTTTCTTTGCGAGCGCCTCACGCGGTTAATTTTGACATCTCTTCGTGTGCGAGTACTTTTTCTGAAGCGTCTTAATGAGATCTTTCGAATAACGTATAGAAATCCCGAATCGGACCAGTGGTTTCTTCAAAAAATCATTTTGAATGCAATTTTTGAGCAAAAGAGAGAAGGGTCCCCCCTTTGGTAGTTTTTCAAAATTTCAACTTTTTTATTTTAATAGTTAGGTGAATTTTGATTACTCCAATCGATTTGTCTCGTTGTTCTGATTCAGAAAAAGTGCTTTTTGATGATCAGGGATGGTTATTAAAAAAGTTCATTCGATTTTCTCAAAATTGCAACTTTTTTATTTTAATAGTTAGGTGAAATTTGATTACTCCAATCGATTTGTCTCGTTGTTCTGATTCAGAAAAAGTGCTTTTTGATGATCAGGGATGGTTATTAAAAAAGTTCATTCGATTTTTTCCATTTTCAATTTTTCTTTGCGAGCGCCTCACGCGGTTAATTTTGACATCTCTTCGTGTGCGAGTACTTTTTCTGAAGCGTCTTAATGAGATCTTTCGAATGACGTATAGAAATCTCGAATCGGACCAGTGGTTTCTTCAAAAAATCATTTTGAATGCAATTTTTGAGCAAAAGAGAGAAGGGTCCCCCCTTTGGTAGTTTTTCAAAATTTCAACTTTTTTATTTTAATAGTTAGGTGAATTTTGATTACTCCAATCGATTTGTCTCGTTGTTCTGATTCAGAAAAAGTGCTTTTTGATGATCAGGGATGGTTATTAAAAAAGTTCATTCGATTTTCTCAAAATTTCAACTTTTTTATTTTAATAGTTAGGTGAATTTTGATTACTCCAATCGATTTGTCTCGTTGTTCTGATTCAGAAAAAGTGCTTTTTGATGATCAGGGATGGTTATTAAAAAAGTTCATTCGATTTTCTCAAAATTTCAACTTTTTTATTTTAATAGTTAGGTGAATTTTGATTACTCCAATCGATTTGTCTCGTTGTTCTGATTCAGAAAAAGTGCTTTTTGATGATCAGGGATGGTTATTAAAAAAGTTCATTCGATTTTCTCAAAATTTCAACTTTTTTATTTTAATAGTTAGGTGAATTTTGATTACTCCAATCGATTTGTCTCGTTCTTCTGATTCAGAAAAAGTGCTTTTTGATGATCAGGGATGGTTATTAAAAAAGTTCATTCGATTTTTTCCATTTTCAATTTTTCTTTGCGAGCGCCTCACGCGGTTAATTTTGACATCTCTTCGTGTGCGAGTACTTTTTCTGAAGCGTCTTAATGAGATCTTTCGAATGACGTATAGAAATCTCGAATCGGACCAGTGGTTTCTTCAAAAAATCATTTTGAATGCAATTTTTGAGCAAAAGAGAGAAGGGTCCCCCCTTTGGTAGTTTTTCAAAATTTCAACTTTTTTATTTTAATAGTTAGGTGAATTTTGATTACTCCAATCGATTTGTCTCGTTGTTCTGATTCAGAAAAAGTGCTTTTTGATGATCAGGGATGGTTATTAAAAAAGTTCATTCGATTTTTTCCATTTTCAATTTTTCTTTGCGAGCGCCTCACGCGGTTAATTTTGACATCTGTTCGTGTGCGAGTACTTTTTCTAAAGCGTCTTAATGAGATCTTTCGAATGACGTATAGAAATCTCGAATCGGACCAGTGGTTTCTTCAAAAAATCATTTTGAATGCAATTTTTGAGCAAAAGAGAGAAGGGTCCCCCCTTTGGTAGTTTTTCAAAATTTCAACTTTTTTATTTTAATAGTTAGGTGAATTTTGATTACTCCAATCGATTTGTCTCGTTGTTCTGATTCAGAAAAAGTGCTTTTTGATGATCAGGGATGGTTATTAAAAAAGTTCATTCGATTTTCTCAAAATTGCAACTTTTTTATTTTAATAGTTAGGTGAAATTTGATTACTCCAATCGATTTGTCTCGTTGTTCTGATTCAGAAAAAGTGCTTTTTGATGATCAGGGATGGTTATTAAAAAAGTTCATTCGATTTTTTCCATTTTCAATTTTTCTTTGCGAGCGCCTCACGCGGTTAATTTTGACATCTCTTCGTGTGCGAGTACTTTTTCTGAAGCGTCTTAATGAGATCTTTCGAATGACGTATAGAAATCTCGAATCGGACCAGTGGTTTCTTCAAAAAATCATTTTGAATGCAATTTTTGAGCAAAAGAGAGAAGGGTCCCCCCTTTGGTAGTTTTTGATTACTCCAATCGATTTGTCTCGTTGTTCTGATTCAGAAAAAGTGCTTTTTGATGATCAGGGATGGTTATTAAAAAAGTTCATTCGATTTTCTCAAAATTTCAACTTTTTTATTTTAATAGTTAGGTGAATTTTGATTACTCCAATCGATTTGTCTCGTTGTTCTGATTCAGAAAAAGTGCTTTTTGATGATCAGGGATGGTTATTAAAAAAGTTCATTCGATTTTCTCAAAATTTCAACTTTTTTATTTTAATAGTTAGGTGAATTTTGATTACTCCAATCGATTTGTCTCGTTGTTCTGATTCAGAAAAAGTGCTTTTTGATGATCAGGGATGGTTATTAAAAAAGTTCATTCGATTTTCTCAAAATTTCAACTTTTTTATTTTAATAGTTAGGTGAATTTTGATTACTCCAATCGATTTGTCTCGTTCTTCTGATTCAGAAAAAGTGCTTTTTGATGATCAGGGATGGTTATTAAAAAAGTTCATTCGATTTTTTCCATTTTCAATTTTTCTTTGCGAGCGCCTCACGCGGTTAATTTTGACATCTGTTCGTGTGCGAGTACTTTTTCTAAAGCGTCTTAATGAGATCTTTCGAATGACGTATAGAAATCTCGAATCGGACCAGTGGTTTCTTCAAAAAATCATTTTGAATGCAATTTTTGAGCAAAAGAGAGAAGGGTCCCCCCTTTGGTAGTTTTTCAAAATTTCAACTTTTTTATTTTAATAGTTAGGTGAATTTTGATTACTCCAATCGATTTGTCTCGTTGTTCTGATTCAGAAAAAGTGCTTTTTGATGATCAGGGATGGTTATTAAAAAAGTTCATTCGATTTTCTCAAAATTGCAACTTTTTTATTTTAATAGTTAGGTGAATTTTGATTACTCCAATCGATTTGTCTCGTTGTTCTGATTCAGAAATAGTGCTTTTTGATGATCAGGGATGGTTATTAAAAAAGTTCATTCGATTTTTTCCATTTTCAATTTTTCTTTGCGAGCGCCTCACGCGGTTAATTTTGACATCTGTTCGTGTGCGAGTACTTTTTCTAAAGCGTCTTAATGAGATCTTTCGAATGACGTATAGAAATCTCGAATCGGACCAGTGGTTTCTTCAAAAAATCATTTTGAATGCAATTTTTGAGCAAAAGAGAGAAGGGTCCCCCCTTTGGTAGTTTTTCAAAATTTCAACTTTTTTATTTTAATAGTTAGGTGAATTTTGATTACTCCAATCGATTTGTCTCGTTGTTCTGATTCAGAAAAAGTGCTTTTTGATGATCAGGGATGGTTATTAAAAAAGTTCATTCGATTTTTTCCATTTTCAATTTTTCTTTGCGAGCGCCTCACGCGGTTAATTTTGACATCTGTTCGTGTGCGAGTACTTTTTCTAAAGCGTCTTAATGAGATCTTTCGAATGACGTATAGAAATCTCGAATCGGACCAGTGGTTTCTTCAAAAAATCATTTTGAATGCAATTTTTGAGCAAAAGAGAGAAGGGTCCCCCCTTTGGTAGTTTTTCAAAATTTCAACTTTTTTATTTTAATAGTTAGGTGAATTTTGATTACTCCAATCGATTTGTCTCGTTGTTCTGATTCAGAAAAAGTGCTTTTTGATGATCAGGGATGGTTATTAAAAAAGTTCATTCGATTTTCTCAAAATTGCAACTTTTTTATTTTAATAGTTAGGTGAATTTTGATTACTCCAATCGATTTGTCTCGTTGTTCTGATTCAGAAAAAGTGCTTTTTGATGATCAGGGATGGTTATTAAAAAAGTTCATTCGATTTTCTCAAAATTTCAACTTTTTTATTTTAATAGTTAGGTGAATTTTGATTACTCCAATCGATTTGTCTCGTTGTTCTGATTCAGAAATAGTGCTTTTTGATGATCAGGGATGGTTATTAAAAAAGTTCATTCGATTTTTTCCATTTTCAATTTTTCTTTGCGAGCGCCTCACGCGGTTAATTTTGACATCTGTTCGTGTGCGAGTACTTTTTCTAAAGCGTCTTAATGAGATCTTTCGAATGACGTATAGAAATCTCGAATCGGACCAGTGGTTTCTTCAAAAAATCATTTTGAATGCAATTTTTGAGCAAAAGAGAGAAGGGTCCCCCCTTTGGTAGTTTTTCAAAATTTCAACTTTTTTATTTTAATAGTTAGGTGAATTTTGATTACTCCAATCGATTTGTCTCGTTCTTCTGATTCAGAAAAAGTGCTTTTTGATGATCAGGGATGGTTATTAAAAAAGTTCATTCGATTTTTTCCATTTTCAATTTTTCTTTGCGAGCGCCTCACGCGGTTAATTTTGACATCTGTTCGTGTGCGAGTACTTTTTCTAAAGCGTCTTAATGAGATCTTTCGAATGACGTATAGAAATCTCGAATCGGACCAGTGGTTTCTTCAAAAAATCATTTTGAATGCAATTTTTGAGCAAAAGAGAGAAGGGTCCCCCCTTTGGTAGATTTTCAAAATTTCAACTTTTTTATTTTAATAGTTAGGTGAATTTTGATTACTTCAATCGATTTGTCTCGTTGTTCTGATTCAGAAAAAGTGCTTTTTGATGATCAGGGATGGTTATTAAAAAAGTTCATTCGATTTTTTCCATTTTCAATTTTTCTTTGCGAGCGCCTCACGCGGTTAATTTTGACATCTCTTCGTGTGCGAGTACTTTTTCTGAAGCGTCCTAATGAGATCTTTCGAATAACGTATAGAAATCTCGAATCGGACCAGTGGTTTCTTCAAAAAATCATTTTGAATGCAATTTTTGAGCAAAAGAGAGAAGGGTCCCCCCTTTGGTAGTTTTTCAAAATTTCAACTTTTTTATTTTAATAGTTAGGTGAATTTTGATTACTCCAATCGATTTGTCTCGTTGTTCTGATTCAGAAAAAGTGCTTTTTGATGATCAGGGATGGTTATTAAAAAAGTTCATTCGATTTTCTCAAAATTGCAACTTTTTTATTTTAATAGTTAGGTGAAATTTGATTACTCCAATCGATTTGTCTCGTTGTTCTGATTCAGAAAAAGTGCTTTTTGATGATCAGGGATGGTTATTAAAAAAGTTCATTCGATTTTTTCCATTTTCAATTTTTCTTTGCGAGCGCCTCACGCGGTTAATTTTGACATCTCTTCGTGTGCGAGTACTTTTTCTGAAGCGTCTTAATGAGATCTTTCGAATGACGTATAGAAATCTCGAATCGGACCAGTGGTTTCTTCAAAAAATCATTTTGAATGCAATTTTTGAGCAAAAGAGAGAAGGGTCCCCCCTTTGGTAGTTTTTGATTACTCCAATCGATTTGTCTCGTTGTTCTGATTCAGAAAAAGTGCTTTTTGATGATCAGGGATGGTTATTAAAAAAGTTCATTCGATTTTTTCCATTTTCAATTTTTCTTTGCGAGCGCCTCACGCGGTTAATTTTGACATCTGTTCGTGTGCGAGTACTTTTTCTAAAGCGTCTTAATGAGATCTTTCGAATGATGTATAGAAATCCCGAATCGGACCAGTGGTTTCTTCAAAAAATCATTTTGAATGCAATTTTTGAGCAAAAGAGAGAAGGGTCCCCCCTTTGGTAGTTTTTCAAAATTTCAACTTTTTTATTTTAATAGTTAGGTGAATTTTGATTACTCCAATCGATTTGTCTCGTTCTTCTGATTCAGAAAAAGTGCTTTTTGATGATCAGGGATGGTTATTAAAAAAGTTCATTCGATTTTTTCCATTTTCAATTTTTCTTTGCGAGCGCCTCACGCGGTTAATTTTGACATCTGTTCGTGTGCGAGTACTTTTTCTGAAGCGTCTTAATGAGATCTTTCGAATGACGTATAGAAATCTCGAATCGGACCAGTGGTTTCTTCAAAAAATCATTTTGAATGCAATTTTTGAGCAAAAGAGAGAAGGGTCCCCCCTTTGGTAGTTTTTCAAAATTTCAACTTTTTTATTTTAATAGTTAGGTGAATTTTGATTACTCCAATCGATTTGTCTCGTTGTTCTGATTCAGAAAAAGTGCTTTTTGATGATCAGGGATGGTTATTAAAAAAGTTCATTCGATTTTTTCCATTTTCAATTTTTCTTTGCGAGCGCCTCACGCGGTTAATTTTGACATCTCTTCGTGTGCGAGTACTTTTTCTGAAGCGTCTTAATGAGATCTTTCGAATAACGTATAGAAATCCCGAATCGGACCAGTGGTTTCTTCAAAAAATCATTTTGAATGCAATTTTTGAGCAAAAGAGAGAAGGGTCCCCCCTTTGGTAGTTTTTCAAAATTTCAACTTTTTTATTTTAATAGTTAGGTGAATTTTGATTACTCCAATCGATTTGTCTCGTTGTTCTGATTCAGAAAAAGTGCTTTTTGATGATCAGGGATGGTTATTAAAAAAGTTCATTCGATTTTCTCAAAATTGCAACTTTTTTATTTTAATAGTTAGGTGAAATTTGATTACTCCAATCGATTTGTCTCGTTGTTCTGATTCAGAAAAAGTGCTTTTTGATGATCAGGGATGGTTATTAAAAAAGTTCATTCGATTTTTTCCATTTTCAATTTTTCTTTGCGAGCGCCTCACGCGGTTAATTTTGACATCTCTTCGTGTGCGAGTACTTTTTCTGAAGCGTCTTAATGAGATCTTTCGAATGACGTATAGAAATCTCGAATCGGACCAGTGGTTTCTTCAAAAAATCATTTTGAATGCAATTTTTGAGCAAAAGAGAGAAGGGTCCCCCCTTTGGTAGTTTTTCAAAATTTCAACTTTTTTATTTTAATAGTTAGGTGAATTTTGATTACTCCAATCGATTTGTCTCGTTGTTCTGATTCAGAAAAAGTGCTTTTTGATGATCAGGGATGGTTATTAAAAAAGTTCATTCGATTTTCTCAAAATTTCAACTTTTTTATTTTAATAGTTAGGTGAATTTTGATTACTCCAATCGATTTGTCTCGTTGTTCTGATTCAGAAAAAGTGCTTTTTGATGATCAGGGATGGTTATTAAAAAAGTTCATTCGATTTTCTCAAAATTTCAACTTTTTTATTTTAATAGTTAGGTGAATTTTGATTACTCCAATCGATTTGTCTCGTTGTTCTGATTCAGAAAAAGTGCTTTTTGATGATCAGGGATGGTTATTAAAAAAGTTCATTCGATTTTCTCAAAATTTCAACTTTTTTATTTTAATAGTTAGGTGAATTTTGATTACTCCAATCGATTTGTCTCGTTCTTCTGATTCAGAAAAAGTGCTTTTTGATGATCAGGGATGGTTATTAAAAAAGTTCATTCGATTTTTTCCATTTTCAATTTTTCTTTGCGAGCGCCTCACGCGGTTAATTTTGACATCTCTTCGTGTGCGAGTACTTTTTCTGAAGCGTCTTAATGAGATCTTTCGAATGACGTATAGAAATCTCGAATCGGACCAGTGGTTTCTTCAAAAAATCATTTTGAATGCAATTTTTGAGCAAAAGAGAGAAGGGTCCCCCCTTTGGTAGTTTTTCAAAATTTCAACTTTTTTATTTTAATAGTTAGGTGAATTTTGATTACTCCAATCGATTTGTCTCGTTGTTCTGATTCAGAAAAAGTGCTTTTTGATGATCAGGGATGGTTATTAAAAAAGTTCATTCGATTTTCTCAAAATTGCAACTTTTTTATTTTAATAGTTAGGTGAATTTTGATTACTCCAATCGATTTGTCTCGTTCTTCTGATTCAGAAAAAGTGCTTTTTGATGATTAGGGATGGTTATTAAAAAAGTTCATTCGATTTTTTCCATTTTCAATTTTTCTTTGCGAGCGCCTCACGCGGTTAATTTTGACATCTCTTCGTGTGCGAGTACTTTTTCTAAAGCGTCTTAATGAGATCTTTCGAATGATGTATAGAAATCCCGAATCGGACCAGTGGTTTCTTCAAAAAATCATTTTGAATGCAATTTTTGAGCAAAAGAGAGAAGGGTCCCCCCTTTGGTAGTTTTTCAAAATTTCAACTTTTTAATTTTAATAGTTAGGTGAATTTTGATTACTCCAATCGATTTGTCTCGTTGTTCTGATTCAGAAAAAGTGCTTTTTGATGATCAGGGATGGTTATTAAAAAAGTTCATTCGATTTTTTCCATTTTCAATTTTTCTTTGCGAGCGCCTCACGCGGTTAATTTTGACATCTGTTCGTGTGCGAGTACTTTTTCTGAAGCGTCTTAATGAGATCTTTCGAATGATGTATAGAAATCCCGAATCGGACCAGTGGTTTCTTCAAAAAATCATTTTGAATGCAATTTTTGAGCAAAAGAGAGAAGGGTCCCCCCTTTGGTAGTTTTTCAAAATTTCAACTTTTTTATTTTAATAGTTAGGTGAATTTTGATTACTCCAATCGATTTGTCTCGTTCTTCTGATTCAGAAAAAGTGCTTTTTGATGATCAGGGATGGTTATTAAAAAAGTTCATTCGATTTTTTCCATTTTCAATTTTTCTTTGCGAGCGCCTCACGCGGTTAATTTTGACATCTGTTCGTGTGCGAGTACTTTTTCTAAAGCGTCTTAATGAGATCTTTCGAATGACGTATAGAAATCTCGAATCGGACCAGTGGTTTCTTCAAAAAATCATTTTGAATGCAATTTTTGAGCAAAAGAGAGAAGGGTCCCCCCTTTGGTAGTTTTTCAAAATTTCAACTTTTTTATTTTAATAGTTAGGTGAATTTTGATTACTCCAATCGATTTGTCTCGTTGTTCTGATTCAGAAAAAGTGCTTTTTGATGATCAGGGATGGTTATTAAAAAAGTTCATTCGATTTTCTCAAAATTGCAACTTTTTTATTTTAATAGTTAGGTGAATTTTGATTACTCCAATCGATTTGTCTCGTTGTTCTGATTCAGAAAAAGTGCTTTTTGATGATCAGGGATGGTTATTAAAAAAGTTCATTCGATTTTCTCAAAATTTCAACTTTTTTATTTTAATAGTTAGGTGAATTTTGATTACTCCAATCGATTTGTCTCGTTGTTCTGATTCAGAAAAAGTGCTTTTTGATGATCAGGGATGGTTATTAAAAAAGTTCATTCGATTTTTTCCATTTTCAATTTTTCTTTGCGAGCGCCTCACGCGGTTAATTTTGACATCTGTTCGTGTGCGAGTACTTTTTCTAAAGCGTCTTAATGAGATCTTTCGAATGACGTATAGAAATCTCGAATCGGACCAGTGGTTTCTTCAAAAAATCATTTTGAATGCAATTTTTGAGCAAAAGAGAGAAGGGTCCCCCCTTTGGTAGTTTTTCAAAATTTCAACTTTTTTATTTTAATAGTTAGGTGAATTTTGATTACTCCAATCGATTTGTCTCGTTGTTCTGATTCAGAAAAAGTGCTTTTTGATGATCAGGGATGGTTATTAAAAAAGTTCATTCGATTTTCTCAAAATTGCAACTTTTTTATTTTAATAGTTAGGTGAATTTTGATTACTCCAATCGATTTGTCTCGTTGTTCTGATTCAGAAAAAGTGCTTTTTGATGATCAGGGATGGTTATTAAAAAAGTTCATTCGATTTTCTCAAAATTTCAACTTTTTTATTTTAATAGTTAGGTGAATTTTGATTACTCCAATCGATTTGTCTCGTTGTTCTGATTCAGAAAAAGTGCTTTTTGATGATCAGGGATGGTTATTAAAAAAGTTCATTCGATTTTTTCCATTTTCAATTTTTCTTTGCGAGCGCCTCACGCGGTTAATTTTGACATCTCTTCGTGTGCGAGTACTTTTTCTGAAGCGTCCTAATGAGATCTTTCGAATAACGTATAGAAATCCCGAATCGGACCAGTGGTTTATTCAAAAAATCATTTTGAATGCAATTTTTGAGCAAAAGAGAGAAGGGTCCCCCCTTTGGTAGTTTTTCAAAATTTCAACTTTTTTATTTTAATAGTTAGGTGAATTTTGATTACTCCAATCGATTTGTCTCGTTGTTCTGATTCAGAAAAAGTGCTTTTTGATGATCAGGGATGGTTATTAAAAAAGTTCATTCGATTTTCTCAAAATTGCAACTTTTTTATTTTAATAGTTAGGTGAAATTTGATTACTCCAATCGATTTGTCTCGTTGTTCTGATTCAGAAAAAGTGCTTTTTGATGATCAGGGATGGTTATTAAAAAAGTTCATTCGATTTTTTCCATTTTCAATTTTTCTTTGCGAGCGCCTCACGCGGTTAATTTTGACATCTCTTCGTGTGCGAGTACTTTTTCTGAAGCGTCTTAATGAGATCTTTCGAATGACGTATAGAAATCTCGAATCGGACCAGTGGTTTCTTCAAAAAATCATTTTGAATGCAATTTTTGAGCAAAAGAGAGAAGGGTCCCCCCTTTGGTAGTTTTTCAAAATTTCAACTTTTTTATTTTAATAGTTAGGTGAATTTTGATTACTCCAATCGATTTGTCTCGTTGTTCTGATTCAGAAAAAGTGCTTTTTGATGATCAGGGATGGTTATTAAAAAAGTTCATTCGATTTTTTCCATTTTCAATTTTTCTTTGCGAGCGCCTCACGCGGTTAATTTTGACATCTCTTCGTGTGCGAGTACTTTTTCTGAAGCGTCCTAATGAGATCTTTCGAATAACGTATAGAAATCCCGAATCGGACCAGTGGTTTATTCAAAAAATCATTTTGAATGCAATTTTTGAGCAAAAGAGAGAAGGGTCCCCCCTTTGGTAGTTTTTCAAAATTTCAACTTTTTACTTTCTCCGTTACGAAGTACGAGAAAGTATTGTGATCGTGATTTTTTTTTCAAAAATTTTTTTTACGGAAATATCCGTTTTGGGGTCCCTAGGTGCCATTTCAACAATTTCTGGAAAAAAAATTTTTGTGTCTGTGTGTGTGTGTGTGTGTCTGTGTGTGTGTGTGTGTGTGTGTCTGTCTGTGTGCGCTGTATCTCAAAAACTAATAGAGCAATTGATTTGAAACTTTGAACATACGTCTTATTTGATAATCCGAAGAACTGAAAAGCTTTTGGTAAAATTTCATCCACCGGAAGTGGGTGTTTACCTTAACTGTTTTTTGTTTTTTGCCAATATTTTCTTAAATATGAAAAATATCACAAAAATATTTAAACAAACATCGAAGACAATCAAGAAGTGAACATCTTTTGCTTAAAAATATTTTTCATAAAATCATTGCTATTCGAGAAAAAAATTTATTATTATTTTTGTAATTTTTGATTTATAATTATGAAGCGATAATAGTTACAGCAAATTTATGTGAATAATAATTGTAGAGAATGCCAAAATGAACAACTTCTAAAGAATAAGTTTTTTTCGAAATCTCGTTAGTTTTTGAGTAAACCGAGTTTTTGAATTTGAGGTATAATTTTTCCATCTTTCATGATTTTGACGTTTTAAACGTCAGTTTTATCCGAGTTTACGCAACGCTCGATGTACATTTAAAATATGATTTCAATTGAAAATAAACCCATGAAAACGTAAATATAAACTCGGAGAAAGTAACATGATGGCCACATCACCATTTTTTATTTTAATAGTTAGGTGAATTTTGATTACTCCAATCGATTTGTCTCGTTGTTCTGATTCAGAAAAAGTGCTTTTTGATGATCAGGGATGGTTATTAAAAAAGTTCATTCGATTTTCTCAAAATTGCAACTTTTTTATTTTAATAGTTAGGTGAAATTTGATTACTCCAATCGATTTGTCTCGTTGTTCTGATTCAGAAAAAGTGCTTTTTGATGATCAGGGATGGTTATTAAAAAAGTTCATTCGATTTTTTCCATTTTCAATTTTTCTTTGCGAGCGCCTCACGCGGTTAATTTTGACATCTCTTCGTGTGCGAGTACTTTTTCTGAAGCGTCTTAATGAGATCTTTCGAATGACGTATAGAAATCTCGAATCGGACCAGTGGTTTCTTCAAAAAATCATTTTGAATGCAATTTTTGAGCAAAAGAGAGAAGGGTCCCCCCTTTGGTAGTTTTTGATTACTCCAATCGATTTGTCTCGTTGTTCTGATTCAGAAAAAGTGCTTTTTGATGATCAGGGATGGTTATTAAAAAAGTTCATTCGATTTTCTCAAAATTTCAACTTTTTTATTTTAATAGTTAGGTGAATTTTGATTACTCCAATCGATTTGTCTCGTTGTTCTGATTCAGAAAAAGTGCTTTTTGATGATCAGGGATGGTTATTAAAAAAGTTCATTCGATTTTCTCAAAATTTCAACTTTTTTATTTTAATAGTTAGGTGAATTTTGATTACTCCAATCGATTTGTCTCGTTCTTCTGATTCAGAAAAAGTGCTTTTTGATGATCAGGGATGGTTATTAAAAAAGTTCATTCGATTTTCTCAAAATTGCAACTTTTTTATTTTAATAGTTAGGTGAATTTTGATTACTCCAATCGATTTGTCTCGTTGTTCTGATTCAGAAAAAGTGCTTTTTGATGATCAGGGATGGTTATTAAAAAAGTTCATTCGATTTTCTCAAAATTGCAACTTTTTTATTTTAATAGTTAGGTGAATTTTGATTACTCCAATCGATTTGTCTCGTTCTTCTGATTCAGAAAAAGTGCTTTTTGATGATCAGGGATGGTTATTAAAAAAGTTCATTCGATTTTTTCCATTTTCAATTTTTCTTTGCGAGCGCCTCACGCGGTTAATTTTGACATCTCTTCGTGTGCGAGTACTTTTTCTAAAGCGTCTTAATGAGATCTTTCGAATGACGTATAGAAATCTCGAATCGGACCAGTGGTTTCTTCAAAAAATCATTTTGAATGCAATTTTTGAGCAAAAGAGAGAAGGGTCCCCCCTTTGGTAGTTTTTCAAAATTTCAACTTTTTAATTTTAATAGTTAGGTGAATTTTGATTACTCCAATCGATTTGTCTCGTTGTTCTGATTCAGAAAAAGTGCTTTTTGATGATCAGGGATGGTTATTAAAAAAGTTCATTCGATTTTTTCCATTTTCAATTTTTCTTTGCGAGCGCCTCACGCGGTTAATTTTGACATCTGTTCGTGTGCGAGTACTTTTTCTGAAGCGTCTTAATGAGATCTTTCGAATGATGTATAGAAATCCCGAATCGGACCAGTGGTTTCTTCAAAAAATCATTTTGAATGCAATTTTTGAGCAAAAGAGAGAAGGGTCCCCCCTTTGGTAGTTTTTCAAAATTTCAACTTTTTTATTTTAATAGTTAGGTGAATTTTGATTACTCCAATCGATTTGTCTCGTTCTTCTGATTCAGAAAAAGTGCTTTTTGATGATCAGGGATGGTTATTAAAAAAGTTCATTCGATTTTTTCCATTTTCAATTTTTCTTTGCGAGCGCCTCACGCGGTTAATTTTGACATCTGTTCGTGTGCGAGTACTTTTTCTGAAGCGCCTTAATGAGATCTTTCGAATGATGTATAGAAATCCCGAATCGGACCAGTGGTTTCTTCAAAAAATCATTTTGAATGCAATTTTTGAGCAAAAGAGAGAAGGGTCCCCCCTTTGGTAGTTTTTCAAAATTTCAACTTTTTTATTTTAATAGTTAGGTGAATTTTGATTACTCCAATCGATTTGTCTCGTTGTTCTGATTCAGAAAAAGTGCTTTTTGATGATCAGGGATGGTTATTAAAAAAGTTCATTCGATTTTCTCAAAATTGCAACTTTTTTATTTTAATAGTTAGGTGAAATTTGATTACTCCAATCGATTTGTCTCGTTGTTCTGATTCAGAAAAAGTGCTTTTTGATGATCAGGGATGGTTATTAAAAAAGTTCATTCGATTTTTTCCATTTTCAATTTTTCTTTGCGAGCGCCTCACGCGGTTAATTTTGACATCTGTTCGTGTGCGAGTACTTTTTCTGAAGCGCCTTAATGAGATCTTTCGAATGATGTATAGAAATCCCGAATCGGACCAGTGGTTTCTTCAAAAAATCATTTTGAATGCAATTTTTGAGCAAAAGAGAGAAGGGTCCCCCCTTTGGTAGTTTTTCAAAATTTCAACTTTTTTATTTTAATAGTTAGGTGAATTTTGATTACTCCAATCGATTCGTCTCGTTGTTCTGATTCAGAAAAAGTGCTTTTTGATGATCAGGGATGGTTATTAAAAAAGTTCATTCGATTTTCTCAAAATTGCAACTTTTTTATTTTAATAGTTAGGTGAAATTTGATTACTCCAATCGATTTGTCTCGTTGTTCTGATTCAGAAAAAGTGCTTTTTGATGATCAGGGATGGTTATTAAAAAAGTTCATTCGATTTTTTCCATTTTCAATTTTTCTTTGCGAGCGCCTCACGCGGTTAATTTTGACATCTGTTCGTGTGCGAGTACTTTTTCTGAAGCGTCTTAATGAGATCTTTCGAATGACGTATAGAAATCTCGAATCGGACCAGTGGTTTCTTCAAAAAATCATTTTGAATGCAATTTTTGAGCAAAAGAGAGAAGGGTCCCCCCTTTGGTAGTTTTTCAAAATTTCAACTTTGATTACTCCAATCGATTTGTCTCGTTGTTCTGATTCAGAAAAAGTGCTTTTTGATGATCAGGGATGGTTATTAAAAAAGTTCATTCGATTTTCTCAAAATTGCAACTTTTTTATTTTAATAGTTAGGTGAAATTTGATTACTCCAATCGATTTGTCTCGTTGTTCTGATTCAGAAAAAGTGCTTTTTGATGATCAGGGATGGTTATTAAAAAAGTTCATTCGATTTTTTCCATTTTCAATTTTTCTTTGCGAGCGCCTCACGCGGTTAATTTTGACATCTGTTCGTGTGCGAGTACTTTTTCTGAAGCGTCTTAATGAGATCTTTCGAATGACGTATAGAAATCTCGAATCGGACCAGTGGTTTCTTCAAAAAATCATTTTGAATGCAATTTTTGAGCAAAAGAGAGAAGGGTCCCCCCTTTGGTAGTTTTTCAAAATTTCAACTTTGATTACTCCAATCGATTTGTCTCGTTGTTCTGATTCAGAAAAAGTGCTTTTTGATGATCAGGGATGGTTATTAAAAAAGTTCATTCGATTTTCTCAAAATTGCAACTTTTTTATTTTAATAGTTAGGTGAAATTTGATTACTCCAATCGATTTGTCTCGTTGTTCTGATTCAGAAAAAGTGCTTTTTGATGATCAGGGATGGTTATTAAAAAAGTTCATTCGATTTTTTCCATTTTCAATTTTTCTTTGCGAGCGCCTCACGCGGTTAATTTTGACATCTGTTCGTGTGCGAGTACTTTTTCTGAAGCGTCTTAATGAGATCTTTCGAATGACGTATAGAAATCTCGAATCGGACCAGTGGTTTCTTCAAAAAATCATTTTGAATGCAATTTTTGAGCAAAAGAGAGAAGGGTCCCCCCTTTGGTAGTTTTTCAAAATTTCAACTTTGATTACTCCAATCGATTTGTCTCGTTGTTCTGATTCAGAAAAAGTGCTTTTTGATGATCAGGGATGGTTATTAAAAAAGTTCATTCGATTTTCTCAAAATTGCAACTTTTTTATTTTAATAGTTAGGTGAAATTTGATTACTCCAATCGATTTGTCTCGTTGTTCTGATTCAGAAAAAGTGCTTTTTGATGATCAGGGATGGTTATTAAAAAAGTTCATTCGATTTTTTCCATTTTCAATTTTTCTTTGCGAGCGCCTCACGCGGTTAATTTTGACATCTGTTCGTGTGCGAGTACTTTTTCTGAAGCGTCTTAATGAGATCTTTCGAATGACGTATAGAAATCTCGAATCGGACCAGTGGTTTCTTCAAAAAATCATTTTGAATGCAATTTTTGAGCAAAAGAGAGAAGGGTCCCCCCTTTGGTAGTTTTTCAAAATTTCAACTTTTTTATTTTAATAGTTAGGTGAATTTTGATTACTCCAATCGATTTGTCTCGTTGTTCTGATTCAGAAAAAGTGCTTTTTGATGATCAGGGATGGTTATTAAAAAGTTCATTCGATTTTCTCAAAATTGCAACTTTTTTATTTTAATAGTTAGGTGAAATTTGATTACTCCAATCGATTTGTCTCGTTGTTCTGATTCAGAAAAAGTGCTTTTTGATGATCAGGGATGGTTATTAAAAAAGTTCATTCGATTTTTTCCATTTTCAATTTTTCTTTGCGAGAGCCTCACGCGGTTAATTTTGACATCTGTTCGTGTGCGAGTACTTTTTCTGAAGCGTCTTAATGAGATCTTTCGAATGACGTATAGAAATCTCGAATCGGACCAGTGGTTTCTTCAAAAAATCATTTTGAATGCAATTTTTGAGCAAAAGAGAGAAGGGTCCCCCCTTTGGTAGTTTTTCAAAATTTCAACTTTTTTATTTTAATAGTTAGGTGAATTTTGATTACTCCAATCGATTTCTCTCGTTGTTCTGATTCAGAAAAAGTGCTTTTTGATGATCAGGGATGGTTATTAAAAAAGTTCATTCGATTTTTTCCATTTTCAATTTTTCTTTGCGAGCGCCTCACGCGGTTAATTTTGACATCTGTTCGTGTGCGAGTACTTTTTCTGAAGCGTCTTTTTTATTTTAATAGTTAGGTGAATTTTGATTACTCCAATCGATTTCTCTCGTTGTTCTGATTCAGAAAAAGTGCTTTTTGATGATCAGGGATGGTTATTAAAAAAGTTCATTCGATTTTTTCCATTTTCAATTTTTCTTTGCGAGCGCCTCACGCGGTTAATTTTGACATCTGTTCGTGTGCGAGTACTTTTTCTGAAGCGTCTTTTTTATTTTAATAGTTAGGTGAATTTTGATTACTCCAATCGATTTCTCTCGTTGTTCTGATTCAGAAAAAGTGCTTTTTGATGATCAGGGATGGTTATTAAAAAAGTTCATTCGATTTTCTCAAAATTGCAACTTTTTTATTTTAATAGTTAGGTGAATTTTGATTACTCCAATCGATTTGTCTCGTTCTTCTGATTCAGAAAAAGTGCTTTTTGATGATCAGGGATGGTTATTAAAAAAGTTCATTCGATTTTTTCCATTTTCAATTTTTCTTTGCGAGCGCCTCACGCGGTTAATTTTGACATCTGTTCGTGTGCGAGTACTTTTTCTGAAGCGTCATAACGAGATCTTTCGAATGACGTATAGAAATCCCGAATCGGACCAGTGGTTTCTTCAAAAAATAATTTTGAATGCAATTTTTGAGCAAAAGAGAGAAGGGTCCCCCCTTTGGTAGTTTTTCAAAATTTCAACTTTTTTATTTTAATAGTTAGGTGAATTTTGATTACTCCAATCGATTTCTCTCGTTGTTCTGATTCAGAAAAAGTGCTTTTTGATGATCAGGGATGGTTATTAAAAAAGTTCATTCGATTTTTTCCATTTTCAATTTTTCTTTGCGAGCGCCTCACGCGGTTAATTTTGACATCTGTTCGTGTGCGAGTACTTTTTCTGAAGCGTCTTTTTTATTTTAATAGTTAGGTGAATTTTGATTACTCCAATCGATTTCTCTCGTTGTTCTGATTCAGAAAAAGTGCTTTTTGATGATCAGGGATGGTTATTAAAAAAGTTCATTCGATTTTTTCCATTTTCAATTTTTCTTTGCGAGCGCCTCACGCGGTTAATTTTGACATCTGTTCGTGTGCGAGTACTTTTTCTGAAGCGTCTTTTTTATTTTAATAGTTAGGTGAATTTTGATTACTCCAATCGATTTCTCTCGTTGTTCTGATTCAGAAAAAGTGCTTTTTGATGATCAGGGATGGTTATTAAAAAAGTTCATTCGATTTTCTCAAAATTGCAACTTTTTTATTTTAATAGTTAGGTGAATTTTGATTACTCCAATCGATTTGTCTCGTTCTTCTGATTCAGAAAAAGTGCTTTTTGATGATCAGGGATGGTTATTAAAAAAGTTCATTCGATTTTTTCCATTTTCAATTTTTCTTTGCGAGCGCCTCACGCGGTTAATTTTGACATCTGTTCGTGTGCGAGTACTTTTTCTGAAGCGTCATAACGAGATCTTTCGAATGACGTATAGAAATCCCGAATCGGACCAGTGGTTTCTTCAAAAAATAATTTTGAATGCAATTTTTGAGCAAAAGAGAGAAGGGTCCCCCCTTTGGTAGTTTTTCAAAATTTCAACTTTTTTATTTTAATAGTTAGGTGAATTTTGATTACTCCAATCGATTTGTCTCGTTCTTCTGATTCAGAAAAAGTGCTTTTTGATGATCAGGGATGGTTATTAAAAAAGTTCATTCGATTTTTTCCATTTTCAATTTTTCTTTGCGAGCGCCTCACGCGGTTAATTTTGACATCTGTTCGTGTGCGAGTACTTTTTCTGAAGCGTCTTAATGAGATCTTTCGAATGACGTTTAGAAATCCCGAATCGGACCAGTGGTTTCTTCAAAAAATCATTCTGAATGCAATTTTTGAGCAAAAGAGAGAAGGGTCCCCCCTTTGGTAGTTTTTCAAAATTTCAACTTTTTTATTTTAATAGTTAGGTGAAATTTGATTACTCCAATCGATTTGTCTCGTTCTTCTGATTCAGAAAAAGTGCTTTTTGATGATCAGGGATGGTTATTAAAAAAGTTCATTCGATTTTTTCCATTTTCAATTTTTCTTTGCGAGCGCCTCACGCGGTTAATTTTGACATCTGTTCGTGTGCGAGTACTTTTTCTAAAGCGTCTTAATGAGATCTTTCGAATGTCGTTTAGAAATCCCGAATCGGACCAGTGGTTTCTTCAAAAAATCATTTTGAATGCAATTTTTGAGCAAAAGAGAGAAGGGTCCCCCCTTTGGTAGTTTTTCAAAATTTCAACTTTTTTATTTTAATAGTTAGGTGAATTTTGATTACTCCAATCGATTTGTCTCGTTCTTCTGATTCAGAAAAAGTGCTTTTTGATGATCAGGGATGGTTATTAAAAAAGTTCATTCGATTTTTTCCATTTTCAATTTTTCTTTGCGAGCGCCTCACGCGGTTAATTTTGACATCTGTTCGTGTGCGAGTACTTTTTCTGAAGCGTCTTAATGAGATCTTTCGAATGACGTTTAGAAATCCCGAATCGGACCAGTGGTTTCTTCAAAAAACCATTCTGAATGCAATTTTTGAGCAAAAGAGAGAAGGGTCCCCCCTTTGGTAGTTTTTCAAAATTTCAACTTTTTTATTTTAATAGTTAGGTGAAATTTGATTACTCCAATCGATTTGTCTCGTTGTTCTGATTCAGAAAAAGTGCTTTTTGATGATCAGGGATGGTTATTAAAAAAGTTCATTCGATTTTTTCCATTTTCAATTTTTCTTTGCGAGCGCCTCACGCGGTTAATTTTGACATCTGTTCGTGTGCGAGTACTTTTTCTGAAGCGTCTTAATGAGATCTTTCGAATGACGTATAGAAATCTCGAATCGGACCAGTGGTTTCTTCAAAAAATCATTTTGAATGCAATTTTTGAGCAAAAGAGAGAAGGGTCCCCCCTTTGGTAGTTTTTCAAAATTTCAACTTTTTTATTTTAATAGTTAGGTCAATTTTGATTACTCCAATCGATTTGTCTCGTTCTTCTGATTCAGAAAAAGTGCTTTTTGATGATCAGGGATGGTTATTAAAAAAGTTCATTCGATTTTTTCCATTTTCAATTTTTCTTTGCGAGCGCCTCACGCGGTTAATTTTGACATCTGTTCGTGTGCGAGTACTTTTTCTGAAGCGTCATAACGAGATCTTTCGAATGACGTATAGAAATCCCGAATCGGACCAGTGGTTTCTTCAAAAAATAATTTTGAATGCAATTTTTGAGCAAAAGAGAGAAGGGTCCCCCCTTTGGTAGTTTTTCAAAATTTCAACTTTTTTATTTTAATAGTTAGGTGAATTTTGATTACTCCAATCGATTTCTCTCGTTGTTCTGATTCAGAAAAAGTGCTTTTTGATGATCAGGGATGGTTATTAAAAAAGTTCATTCGATTTTCTCAAAATTGCAACTTTTTTATTTTAATAGTTAGGTGAATTTTGATTACTCCAATCGATTTGTCTCGTTCTTCTGATTCAGAAAAAGTGCTTTTTGATGATCAGGGATGGTTATTAAAAAAGTTCATTCGATTTTTTCCATTTTCAATTTTTCTTTGCGAGCGCCTCACGCGGTTAATTTTGACATCTGTTCGTGTGCGAGTACTTTTTCTGAAGCGTCATAACGAGATCTTTCGAATGACGTATAGAAATCCCGAATCGGACCAGTGGTTTCTTCAAAAAATAATTTTGAATGCAATTTTTGAGCAAAAGAGAGAAGGGTCCCCCCTTTGGTAGTTTTTCAAAATTTCAACTTTTTTATTTTAATAGTTAGGTGAATTTTGATTACTCCAATCGATTTGTCTCGTTGTTCTGATTAAGAAAAAGTGCTTTTTGATGCTCAGGGATGGTTATTAAAAAAGTTCATTCGATTTTTTCCATTTTCAATTTTTCTTTGCGAGCGCCTCACGCGGTTAATTTTGACATCTGTTCGTGTGCGAGTACTTTTTCTGAAGCGTCATAACGAGATCTTTCGAATGACGTATAGAAATCCCGAATCGGACCAGTGGTTTCTTCAAAAAATAATTTTGAATGCAATTTTTGAGCAAAAGAGAGAAGGGTCCCCCCTTTGGTAGTTTTTCAAAATTTCAACTTTTTTATTTTAATAGTTAGGTGAATTTTGATTACTCCAATCGATTTGTCTCGTTCTTCTGATTCAGAAAAAGTGCTTTTTGATGATCAGGGATGGTTATTAAAAAAGTTCATTCGATTTTTTCCATTTTCAATTTTTCTTTGCGAGCGCCTCACGCGGTTAATTTTGACATCTGTTCGTGTGCGAGTACTTTTTCTGAAGCGTCTTAATGAGATCTTTCGAATGACGTATAGAAATCTCGAATCGGACCAGTGGTTTCTTCAAAAAATCATTTTGAATGCAATTTTTGAGCAAAAGAGAGAAGGGTCCCCCCTTTGGTAGTTTTTCAAAATTTCAACTTTTTTATTTTAATAGTTAGGTGAATTTTGATTACTCCAATCGATTTCTCTCGTTGTTCTGATTCAGAAAAAGTGCTTTTTGATGATCAGGGATGGTTATTAAAAAAGTTCATTCGATTTTTTCCATTTTCAATTTTTCTTTGCGAGCGCCTCACGCGGTTAATTTTGACATCTGTTCGTGTGCGAGTACTTTTTCTGAAGCGTCATAACGAGATCTTTCGAATGACGTATAGAAATCCCGAATCGGACCAGTGGTTTCTTCAAAAAATAATTTTGAATGCAATTTTTGAGCAAAAGAGAGAAGGGTCCCCCCTTTGGTAGTTTTTCAAAATTTCAACTTTTTTATTTTAATAGTTAGGTGAATTTTGATTACTCCAATCGATTTGTCTCGTTCTTCTGATTCAGAAAAAGTGCTTTTTGATGATCAGGGATGGTTATTAAAAAAGTTCATTCGATTTTTTCCATTTTCAATTTTTCTTTGCGAGCGCCTCACGCGGTTAATTTTGACATCTGTTCGTGTGCGAGTACTTTTTCTGAAGCGTCTTAATGAGATCTTTCGAATGACGTTTAGAAATCCCGAATCGGACCAGTGGTTTCTTCAAAAAATCATTCTGAATGCAATTTTTGAGCAAAAGAGAGAAGGGTCCCCCCTTTGGTAGTTTTTCAAAATTTCAACTTTTTTATTTTAATAGTTAGGTGAAATTTGATTACTCCAATCGATTTGTCTCGTTCTTCTGATTCAGAAAAAGTGCTTTTTGATGATCAGGGATGGTTATTAAAAAAGTTCATTCGATTTTTTCCATTTTCAATTTTTCTTTGCGAGCGCCTCACGCGGTTAATTTTGACATCTGTTCGTGTGCGAGTACTTTTTCTAAAGCGTCTTAATGAGATCTTTCGAATGTCGTTTAGAAATCCCGAATCGGACCAGTGGTTTCTTCAAAAAATCATTTTGAATGCAATTTTTGAGCAAAAGAGAGAAGGGTCCCCCCTTTGGTAGTTTTTCAAAATTTCAACTTTTTTATTTTAATAGTTAGGTGAAATTTGATTACTCCAATCGATTTGTCTCGTTGTTCTGATTCAGAAAAAGTGCTTTTTGATGATCAGGGATGGTTATTAAAAAAGTTCATTCGATTTTTTCCATTTTCAATTTTTCTTTGCGAGCGCCTCACGCGGTTAATTTTGACATCTGTTCGTGTGCGAGTACTTTTTCTGAAGCGTCTTAATGAGATCTTTCGAATGACGTATAGAAATCTCGAATCGGACCAGTGGTTTCTTCAAAAAATCATTTTGAATGCAATTTTTGAGCAAAAGAGAGAAGGGTCCCCCCCTTTGGTAGTTTTTCAAAATTTCAACTTTTTTATTTTAATAGTTAGGTGAATTTTGATTACTCCAATCGATTTGTCTCGTTCTTCTGATTCAGAAAAAGTGCTTTTTGATGATCAGGGATGGTTATTAAAAAAGTTCATTCGATTTTTTCCATTTTCAATTTTTCTTTGCGAGCGCCTCACGCGGTTAATTTTGACATCTGTTCGTGTGCGAGTACTTTTTCTGAAGCGTCATAACGAGATCTTTCGAATGACGTATAGAAATCCCGAATCGGACCAGTGGTTTCTTCAAAAAATAATTTTGAATGCAATTTTTGAGCAAAAGAGAGAAGGGTCCCCCCTTTGGTAGTTTTTCAAAATTTCAACTTTTTTATTTTAATAGTTAGGTGAATTTTGATTACTCCAATCGATTTCTCTCGTTGTTCTGATTCAGAAAAAGTGCTTTTTGATGATCAGGGATGGTTATTAAAAAAGTTCATTCGATTTTCTCAAAATTGCAACTTTTTTATTTTAATAGTTAGGTGAATTTTGATTACTCCAATCGATTTGTCTCGTTCTTCTGATTCAGAAAAAGTGCTTTTTGATGATCAGGGATGGTTATTAAAAAAGTTCATTCGATTTTTTCCATTTTCAATTTTTCTTTGCGAGCGCCTCACGCGGTTAATTTTGACATCTGTTCGTGTGCGAGTACTTTTTCTGAAGCGTCATAACGAGATCTTTCGAATGACGTATAGAAATCCCGAATCGGACCAGTGGTTTCTTCAAAAAATAATTTTGAATGCAATTTTTGAGCAAAAGAGAGAAGGGTCCCCCCTTTGGTAGTTTTTCAAAATTTCAACTTTTTTATTTTAATAGTTAGGTGAATTTTGATTACTCCAATCGATTTGTCTCGTTGTTCTGATTAAGAAAAAGTGCTTTTTGATGCTCAGGGATGGTTATTAAAAAAGTTCATTCGATTTTTTCCATTTTCAATTTTTCTTTGCGAGCGCCTCACGCGGTTAATTTTGACATCTGTTCGTGTGCGAGTACTTTTTCTGAAGCGTCATAACGAGATCTTTCGAATGACGTATAGAAATCCCGAATCGGACCAGTGGTTTCTTCAAAAAATAATTTTGAATGCAATTTTTGAGCAAAAGAGAGAAGGGTCCCCCCTTTGGTAGTTTTTCAAAATTTCAACTTTTTTATTTTAATAGTTAGGTGAATTTTGATTACTCCAATCGATTTGTCTCGTTCTTCTGATTCAGAAAAAGTGCTTTTTGATGATCAGGGATGGTTATTAAAAAAGTTCATTCGATTTTTTCCATTTTCAATTTTTCTTTGCGAGCGCCTCACGCGGTTAATTTTGACATCTGTTCGTGTGCGAGTACTTTTTCTGAAGCGTCATAACGAGATCTTTCGAATGACGTATAGAAATCCCGAATCGGACCAGTGGTTTCTTCAAAAAATAATTTTGAATGCAATTTTTGAGCAAAAGAGAGAAGGGTCCCCCCTTTGGTAGTTTTTCAAAATTTCAACTTTTTTATTTTAATAGTTAGGTGAATTTTGATTACTCCAATCGATTTGTCTCGTTGTTCTGATTAAGAAAAAGTGCTTTTTGATGCTCAGGGATGGTTATTAAAAAAGTTCATTCGATTTTTTCCATTTTCAATTTTTCTTTGCGAGCGCCTCACGCGGTTAATTTTGACATCTGTTCGTGTGCGAGTACTTTTTCTAAAGCGTCTTAATGAGATCTTTCGAATGTCGTTTAGAAATCCCGAATCGGACCAGTGGTTTCTTCAAAAAATCATTTTGAATGCAATTTTTGAGCAAAAGAGAGAAGGGTCCCCCCTTTGGTAGTTTTTCAAAATTTCAACTTTTTTATTTTAATAGTTAGGTGAATTTTGATTACTCCAATCGATTTGTCTCGTTCTTCTGATTCAGAAAAAGTGCTTTTTGATGATCAGGGATGGTTATTAAAAAAGTTCATTCGATTTTTTCCATTTTCAATTTTTCTTTGCGAGCGCCTCACGCGGTTAATTTTGACATCTGTTCGTGTGCGAGTACTTTTTCTGAAGCGTCTTAATGAGATCTTTCGAATGACGTTTAGAAATCCCGAATCGGACCAGTGGTTTCTTCAAAAAATCATTCTGAATGCAATTTTTGAGCAAAAGAGAGAAGGGTCCCCCCTTTGGTAGTTTTTCAAAATTTCAACTTTTTTATTTTAATAGTTAGGTGAAATTTGATTACTCCAATCGATTTGTCTCGTTCTTCTGATCCAGAAAAAGTTTCTTTTGTATAGAAATCCCAAAGCGGACCATAGGTTTTTTCAAGAAATCATTTTGAACGCAATTTTTTAGCAAAAGTGAGAAGAAATTTTAACAGTATCTGAGTTATGGAAGACAAGAGGTGAATAGGCAAGGTAATAATGGTGAATGCGCTGGGTAACACATGTTTATTTTAATAACTATTCAGAAGTATAATAATAAATAACAATAACAATTGTAATCACAAAATATGTTACGTCAACAAATGTTTTCTGTCAATCGTATCAAATAAAAATCAATGCTCCAGCATATTCGCCTTCTTCTCCATCGTTAACAGCAACGTGTACATCGATAATGAATTATTTAGCACCTGCAAAGTTAACAAACACAATAAGAATGAAGATAATCACGAAGGTAATATTTACCTTGACAAAGCATAAGAAATTTAAATCCATCATTCTTCCAACACTGACTCTCTCCGCTCGTTGAGAACGCGCGATGATCAGGACCAAAGATTTTCGGAGCTCGGGCCGAGTTCGACTCCACCAGTCCACGTTGAACGCTTCTTCAGCTACAGATTTACTCTAGAATTAGAGAAAAAAATTATATTTAGAAGATTTAATTATTACATTTATTAGATTCAATAATAACAGAAAGGTAGTGCTACCGATAATCGATAATTATCCCTCATTTTTCCTCTTATTAAATTTGCGAATGTAATGTGCAATTGTGTAGGAAATCAAAATTAAAAATTGCGGAATTAACGCAAACGTATATATTTTAAAATGAAAAAATCTCAAACCTGCTCGATAATCACGGTTCCGCCTAAGCAGTAGACGAAGAACTGCGTGGCAAAAAACAAGTACAGCGTTCCGAATTTTATCAAAATCATCATTGGTGGTGGAATTCTGCAAAATGTTTAAAGAGGTACAAAATAGACATCACTAAATTGCCGCGATGTTTTGATCATCGAAAGCTGTTATATTCATTTTGGTTTTGAGTTTTGACAAATATCCAACTCACCCCGCCGACGTGATCATGTATAAACAGAGAATTAGGGCGCCCATCGAAAACCAACATTGGGCCAACATCAGCATACTGTAGATACTGTCAAGTTGTTTAACGTAACTAGAAAAAAGTTGTTCGTAAAAAAAAATGTGGAGCACAGATTTGCAAACCGCGTTCGATTTGACTTGCTAACTTTTTTGCAATTTTTTCTGGATAAAATTTTTTAACGCCAATTGATTTATCTTGTTCTTCTGATGAAGAAAAAGGTATTACATAAAGGTCAACGATGATTTTTAAGAAAGTTGATTTTTTCGATTTTTTCCATTTTCGAGTTTTTTTGCTGACGCGTCACGGCCTTAAAATTGACATTTGTTTCTGCGAAAAGACATTTTCTGAAGCGTCTTGAAGCGATCTTTCGAGTGACGTCAAGAAACCCCGGATCCAACCAGTGGTTTCTTCAGGAAATCATTGTTATTGCAATTTTTGTTAAAAAGTAAGAAGGGGGGACCCTTGGATAAAATTTCGGGTTTTCGTCAAAAATAAAAATTCCCCAATTTTAATGAAATCCGACTAATTGACACACGAGGAATACAGATTTGCAATCCGCGTTCAAATTGGATTCATCGTTCGGCCGCTACAGCCGTTCAAACTTTGAAAAAATCGACCTTTTTCAAAATTTCTCCATAAAGTTCATGGTGACTGACTAACTTTTTTGCAATTTTCTCTGGATGAAATTTTTTAACGACAATCGTTTTATCTCGTTCTTCTGATGAAAAAAAAGGTATAACACAAGCGTCTACGATGATTTTTAAGAAAGTTGATTTTTTCAATTTTTTTCATTTTCGAGTTTTCTTTGCTGACGTGTCACGGGCTTCAAATTAATATTTGTTGTTGCGCAAGTACATTTTCTGAAGCGTCTTGAAGGAATCTTTCCAGTGATGTATAGAAACCCCGAATCGAACCAGTGGTTTCTTCAGGAAATGATTTCAAATGCAATTTTTGGGAAAAAGTACCGGTTTTAGACACATGAAAGTAAAAACTTACCTTATAACTTCATCGTGTTGCCTCACAAACTCGCCCAGCTGTCTCCTATCAATTTCCTCCACGCGAATATTCTTCAGCATGTGCTTGGTGACCTCGAACGCGCAGTACGCTTCGGTGACAAAGTAAAAGAACAAACAATCGAAACCGACAACGTTTGAATAGCAAAAATATATGATGAACACATTCTGCCAAACGAGATTCGCGTAGAAACACGAATCGTCTTTTAAATTGCACAATTCGTACGCGTCAAAAGTTATCAATCTATCATCGCTGACAAATCCGGAAACCGACATAATCAACACAAGAAGAGTGCTTCCTCCGTAGTAAATCTTTACGAAAGTTTCCAGGTTTGCATACGTCGAGTTTATTTTTTTTTCAACGTCGCCACCGAAAGTCCGATACGAGATGAACGCCTCGATCCTGTCGATTGCGTTTAATAAGTTTTTATTTTTCAATTGGAGAGTTATTGATTTTAATACCATCTGTGAAAAGAAATTGGTATTTGGTTAATTTACACTCGCAAAAACAATATCTTATCGCTTGTGTTAAATAATCTTGAATTTATTATAAATTACCATGCAAACACCTGGAAACATGTTGAGTTTTCCTATGGTCTTCACGCCCTCGAAGTTGAGGAAAATTTCCAATAAATAAAACACGAGAATAAAGGCAGCTGCGAGCAGAGTGAAAAACCTCAAAATTTTCGAAAAAATTCCTTGGAATGTCGGATCGGTGCCGTTCACTCTGAAATTGCAGAGTATGAACTTTAAGAGTCTGTTCATGTTTAAAGTCGAGATCAGAATCTGAAAATAGAGAATAGTAATACTTTTCCATCAAATTAAGAATCGTCGTAATTATTTCGCATTCAGTTTTAATTGTCGTGGTGAATTATTTCTTTCTCCGTTACGAAATAAAACTGTATTTATTTCAAATCGGAGCCGTGATAATTCGTCTTCTTTACAATATTTTCTGATGTTTTTATTATTATTACCTACTATATCTTCAGTAGCGGAAGAAAATTAATAAATATAGTCTGGCCGCGCTACGATGGCATCTGAGGTGATTAACGTGGGCCACCCTCATTTTCGTATTATGCGGAGAGTCGAATGCTTGAAGTTATCAATAAGCTTATATGTTGAGCTGCATGCATATTTTTATTTCCAAAGTTATCTGTAACCTTTCAAGAACCACCGATTTATGAATAAAAGCCGATACTGTACCTTCACTCACTTCAGATGCCATCGTAGCGCGGCCAGACTATAACTATTATTTGGTATACCTTCATAAATAAATGGCTTCTCAGAAATTGTCCGAAACATCGGAATCCGAAGTTTGGAGGTACCAACCCCCTATAGACCAGGTGGTCTCTGTTTGAACAGTAAGTGTAAAACTGTTGGGAATTTTTTGAAACGCCGAGATATGACTTTCGGAGGCCCGAATGGCGTATAAAAATATCGAAAATATTGTTTGTTTTACGTGTTGTGAACGTTTATTGAGCTATACGTGTTTTATTCGTTACGAATAAACGGTAAACGTTTAAACTAAAAATGGAGTAATGGAGTAATAATAATTTAACTATAAATTAAAATAATTGACTTTTTTAATTAGCCAAAGATTTAGATAACACGGAGTGGATTTAATAATTAAAACACCAAATTTTATGTTTATTTATATTTATTTTTTTTGAATTAATCATCAAATTCATTAATATCGTTTGTACGGTTTAATTTATTTTATGTATTGCCCGAATTTTATGTTGGAATTCTCATTATTTCGTGATATTTATTTTAATTAATTTCGGGAAAAATATATTTGTTGTAATTACTGCTGTTAAAATTGTATTTCAGTAAATTTCGTTATTATAACTCGTCAAAATCGCACCATACCCTGTGCGAGTGAACAGATTATGCCCCACGCGTTTTCTGTTTTGTATTTGTGTGAAGTAAAGAAATATTATTGTTATTATTAAAAGTGCCGTCTCAAGATGACAAAAATTAAAATCAAAAAAATTGAAAAAAAATTATTCAATTAAAGGATTTAACCGTACAATTTAGATAAAATTTGGAAGTTTTAAAATTTTAATTAAAGGATTTAAATTTGTCAATTTAGATCCTAAAATCCCCAATTTAGAATATTGAGGGCGAATACTTCAAATGTTAGGTCTAGTTCTTCAAGTTTTGGGCTTAAACATTAAATTAAAGGATTCAAATTTGTCAATTTCGATAAAGTTTTGAAGTTTTAAAATTTTAATTAAAGGATTCAAATTTGTAAATTTAGGTCTTAAAACTCCCTATTTAGACATTATTTTCCAGAAATTAGACCATAGGTAAGGGTTTTCGTTTCTAATCATAATTTAAGCTCTAAAATCCGAATACTCGATCTTAAACTCAAAATTTTTGACTGCAAATTCCAATTTCGAACTCTCGTATATCAAATTTGGTCGATGCAATCTAAAATTTACGAAACACTGAATAAAACACTTACTATGTTTTTTACCACAATTTATATAAATTGTGTTTTGGACGTAAATATTTAATTAAAGGATTCAAATTCGTCAATTTAGATAAAATTTTGAAGTTTTAAAATTGCAATTAAAGGATTCAAATTTGTAAATTTAGGTCTTAAAATTCCCTATTTAGAGATTATATTTCAGAAATTGGATCATAGGTAAGGGTTTTCGTTTCTAATCATAATTTAAGCTCTAAAATCCGAATATTCGATCTTAAACTCAAAATTTTGGACTGCAAATTCTAATTTCGGACTCTCATATATCAAATTTGGTCGATGCAATCTAAAATTTACGAAACACTGAATAAAACACTTACTATGTTTTTTACCACAATTTATATAAATTGTGGTAAAAAAATTATATAAATTGTGGTAAAAAACATAGTAAGTGTTTTATTCAGTATTTCTATAATGAATTACCACGTAGTAACGGTCGCAACCATCACCATGACTAAAATTTACGCTTTAAATTCCAAAATTTACGCTTTAAATTCCAAAATGTTGTCCCTAAACTCCAAAATTTGACTACTAAACTACAAAATGTAACACTTAGATTTGAAAATCCGACATTTGTCTGTTCAGATTAAAGTTTTTTGGGCCTTAAAACGCAAAATCTAAAATTTGGGCGCTATAAAAAAATTCAAAAACAAAATATTCGTAAATTTGGACCTGAAATTCTGCAATGTAAAGCAAATGTTGGGCATAAATGTTCTATTTAATGTCAAAATTTCCAATTATACGGCCTATACATATAGTTAAAGGTCTCATTTTTTAAGTTAAGGTCTTGGATTTTTAATTTTAGGATTCAAATTTCTTAATTTATGTCTTCAAATCTGAAACTTTTTTTATCTCAATTTAGATTCAAATTTTTGAAAATTTCATCTATAAAATTCAAAATGAGTTTCCGAAATACAATCTCAAATGGGCAATGAATCCGAAATTTAAGCATCAATATCCAAGATTTAGATATTGAATCCTAAAATTTGGTTTTTAAAATCCGAAATTTTGTGATTAAAATCTAAATTGAATCACGAAATTTCCAGCTTTAATTCCAAAAATTAGGGAGCGAACATACGAAATTTAAAATCTAAATTAAGGATTTTAAAATTTGTTTTTTTTACATCCGAAATTTGATGACTAAAATCTGAGTAAAGTTTTAGGCTTAAATTCCAAACTTATAAAGAATATTTCTTTTGACGTAAATCGTTCGCACAACTGCTGGAAATGCCGAAAAACGATTAAATTTAATTTTTCTTCAAAAATTTATTTTTGTATTTTTTCAAGTCTAGAATCCCATTCTGAACACTATTTGTTCATAAAAATTATTTGTAGGACCGAGATAAGCAATAAGTTTTTTCGAAATCTCTTTGGTTTTTGAGTAAACTAAATATTATAATTTGTTATTTTCATTTTTCATAATTTTGACTTTTCAAACGTCGGTATCATCTGATCCAAGTACATTTAAAATATGATTTAACTTGAAAATAAATTATAAAATTATACCATGAAATCGGAGAAAGTAATATGATGGCCACATCACTATTTTTTAAATAAATTTGAGACAACTCATTTGTTGCAGATTTATACACTGAGTCACGTAAATGTTTATTCACGTGAAGTAATTTTAAAAACAAAAAAAAATACACTTTTTTCGAGTGAATACACATGTTTAACTCGCGTATTTTTTACAATATTTTATCCAATCTTGACGGAATGATATTAATAAATTAAATATAGTTAATATTTAAATGCCACCGTCACGCCTGACAAATAAGTACAGTGACATAAAAAGTTTTTAGCTCACTAGTGACTTAAAAGAAATATTTCACTCTTCAATATAAACAACTAGAATTAGGTAATCAGTTCAAAACTAGATAAAATAAATTAAAAACATATTTTTGTAATTGACAGCGATAGAAGAAAGTATTTATGTTTTTTTTTTTAATATTTTTGACGACTACATCCGCTTAAATGTTATATGTAACTCAACATGTATATATAATATTGTAAATGGTGGCATACGTAATAAAGTTTATTATTATTATTGTATTATTACTTACTTTTTGAAGAAGTTTTTTTGACTTATTTTTTCCAAAACCGTGTTACGTGCACAAAAAAAACCATTAGTAATTATTTGTGTGATTATACGGGCACAATTTTCTGTGGAAACTCAGAGTGCTTTGGACCCCCTCACTTAGTCCTTCCGGCAAAGTTTTGCCTCGGAACACATAAAATAGTACCTTAATCGTTGATTAACTTCCTAAAGTAGATAAGTTAAAGTTCATCCCATTAAGCATTCATTATAATTGGATGTATTATTTCGAAATCAATTTTCAAAGAACGTCAGACATTCATGTAAATGCTTAATTATCGAACCGGGAATGAAAGCAATTATAGGGAAAAAATCATTCGCAGAAGTAAACGTGAATAATTAAATAAATGTTTTATTATAAAAATAATTGCGGATAATAATAAGATTGGTGAAATTGTTGAAATTATGATAGCGCGAATAACTGTTTCATAATTGTATATAATTATACAAGTTTAACAACATCGCGACAACTAAAATTTTACCAAAAATAGTTAATAATGAGCAGAAATTGTAAAATAAAAAATCCGATTGTTTTACTGTTTCTGTCGATTATTCATTCAAAGTAGAAAAAAGTAATTGTGGTTAATAATAAGATTGGTGAGGTTGTTGAAATTATGACGGAAAATTGGGGGAGGCCGTGGATAATGTGTCCCGAAGATTCTCGCGGTTTTCTGGAAATACCTACGCGAATGTGCGGGGAGCTTATGCCGTCGATAAATCTCGCGGTTTAAGAGGGAAATAAAAATCATTCGATAACACTCGACAAACTAAATCACCGCAATGCACGAACGAAATGGCTTTCGCCAAAGTAACAAACTGTTTAAAAACGAAAATAAAAAGTTACATTACTTTAAAATATTGAATACGGGAGGGAAATATTATGTACAATGGTAAAAGGTATAAATAGAAACGTACAAATTTATTAGTCCGACCGACACAAGCTCTTGAGTTCGAAACGTTTTCTGTGTGCTCCCAAAGTCCTCGCATTTTCTGGAATAGACACAAATTTTGGCGGCATCGGTAAATGTCCGAAATTTATAAACTAGACCAGTTATTCTTTTAAAAAATAAAGTTGATTTGACCTTTGACCTTGATAATTTTTTTTTGAAATTTTTGTCGAAAATCAAAAATATTTATGGCAAAAAAATCAAAAATTTAGAAAAATACAGGTAAAGATCTAAAGTAAAGTAAAGTATTCGTGCCAAAATCATACGGTTTAAACATGTTATGTACATAGTTAAAATATAGGCAAAAAAATGCATAAAAAAATTGAAAATCCTAGTAAAACCAAAATAATTTGCCATTTTAAACCGTGAAAATAACTCCTTAGCTCAAAATAAATTTCAAATTAGAAAAAATAACGTCCAAAATCTAAAACAAAATGCAAATAAAAACAATTCAGGTTAAAAAATATAAAATTAAAGGACAAAAACAAAAAAAAACCTTAAAATACCGACAAAAAATAAAAAATTCAGGCATAAAAATCAATAAATCACGTTGAAAAATCTAAAATTGCCGTAAAACCAAAAATTTAGACCAATAATTCGAAAATTTAGGCCAGCATAAAAAATATTTAGCCCAAAAATTTTAACTTTTAAACAAAACACAGAATTACAGGCCAAATATCGGCCAGAAAATAAAAAATCAATCAATCTAATAATACTTGAATCTTGGAGGCGTTCACTTCGTGGTATATTTTCAATTTCGATATAAAGAAAACACTTAACTTTTTTATACCACTTTTATTTTACTTTAGGTGACTAGTTTCAATTACACGGTAATCATTATCAAACTCAGTAAAGTAAAATAAAAGTGGTATAAAAAAGTTAAGTGTTTTCTTTATATCGAAATTTATAAATCTAATAATAAGAAATGCAGACCGAAAATTTAGAAATTCAAGGAAAAATGATTTACCATTTTCACTCTTTAACTCCGACCAGAAACTCGAAAATAGCCGAAAAAACCAACGAAATAGAATTAATAATTCAAGTTAAAAATGTAGAATCTAAAATCAAGCATTTAGATCAAAAATCGAAAATTTAGGGCTAAAAATCAAAATTCAGATAAAAAATATCGAAAATTTTAACAAACAAATTTAAAATTTCGGCTTTAAAAATTCAAATTAGACAAAAAAATGAAAATATTTAGGTCAAAAATCTGAAATGTAAGCCAGGAATAAAAACTGCAGATTAAGAAACCGAAAATTTGAACAAACAAATTGAAAATTTCGGCTTCAAAAATTCAAATTGGATCAAAAAATGAAAAAATTTAGGTCGAAAATCTGAAATGTAGACCAGAAATAAAAAATGCAGATTAAAAAAAATCGAAAATTTTAACAAACAAATTGAAAACTTCGGCTCTAAAAATTCAAATTAGACAAAAAATTAAAAAATTTAGGTCAAAAATCTAAAATGTAGGGCAGAAATAAAAAATGCAGATTAAAAAAATCGAAAATTTTTACAAACAAATTGAAAATTTTGGCTAAAAATACAAATTTGACAATAAAAAATGAAAAAAATAAGGTCAAAAATCTGAAATGTAAGCCAGAAATAAAAAATGCAGATTAAGAAACCGAAAATTTTAACAAACAAATTGAAAATTTCGACTTCAAAAATTCAAATTAGATCAAAAAATGAAAAAAATTAGGTCGAAAATCTAAAATGTAGGCCAGAAATAAAAAATGCAGATTAAAAAAGTCGAAAATTTTAACGAACAAATTGAAAATTTCGGCTCTAAAAATTCAAATTAGACAAAAAAATAAAAAAATAGGTCAAAAATCTAAAATGTAGGCCAGAAATAAAAAATGCAGATTAAAAAATCGAAAATTTTTACAAACAAATTGAAAATTTTGGCTAAAAATTCAAATTTGACAATAAAAATGAAAAAAATTAGGTCGAAAATCCGAAATGTAGGCCAGAAATAAAAAATGCAGATTAAAAAATCGAAAATTTTAAGCTTCAAAAATTGAAGTTAGACTAAAAATGAAAAAATTAGGTCTAAAATATGAAATGTAGGCCAGAAATAAAAAATGCCGTACCGATAAATGTGCGTTGACTCGTTTACAACTGTGTTAAGCAATCTTACCCGATGCGTGTCGTCCGTCCGATTCCGACAAGTGTGCGCGTAGCTATAGGCCTAATCTGATTAGACGTTGCACCGTGTCCCTTCTTTGGATTACTGTTTATTAAAAAGTAACGGAGTATAATTTGTAATAAAGAAAAATTGCATTCAAATATTAAAGTTTCATTTATTTCATTAAACATAAGTGATTAACACATAAAATGCTAAATTCACGTCTTCATTCTCGTAAGATGTTGGATTTCTTCTCCATTGTGAGCAGCAGAGTGTAAACGGACATGGAATTTCTAACAACCTGCAACATTCACTTTTAGTTTCAATCTGAATTGCAATGACATGCGTAGTGGAATAATCTATTATTTTGTACATTTATGTCTGCTAGCTATGTTTAACTTATTTGCAGAATATATTGATAATAATAATAACAATAGTTTTTATTCCTAACAGATTGATAAACCTAATTACAGGGAATGCAAAAATTTTAAATAAATCGAAACATAAATTTTGAAAAATAAAGTTAAATTAATAGCGTACTTAAAGTTATACTTGATGATGATGGTTTGTGGAGGGCGACCAAATGGTCGCAGCACTTAGACCATTCGTCGGTCCTTTGTGCCACCTCCTGAGCCCTACTCCTTAAGACAACCCAAACATCTTGTGAAGTCAAGTGGAGTGTTGCCCAGTTGTGACCAATCTCCGAAAGTTATACTTAATATTGAGTTAAATAGAAATAAAAAAGTTCTCCAAAAAGTATAGAAAATTTACAACAGTTCTTCTAGAGACAGAGAACGCGTACAAGCTGTCATCATTGAAAAATAATTTATCTGCTATAATATGAAAGGGAAAATTTAGGGAAGATAACGAATGTCTTAGATGTCCAAAATCCAACCCTATACATCTTTATAATAATAATAATAATAATAATTCTTTATTGGTGGAGCAGATCAAAATTACATGATGTTCACAGGTCAGATCATCATCTTAAAAAAAAAACATATTGATAACCTTACCCAGACGAAACACTCCAAATTTAGATCCATAACTCCCCCAACGCTAATCTTCTCTACTCTCTGCGACCTCGCGATTATCAGCACTAAATTCCTTCTCAATTCGGCCTTCGTACCGCTCCACCAATCCACAGAAAACGCCGCGTTCGCTACGGTTTTACTCTACAACTTGCTATTGTCAAGTATTGCGTGTTAAAGTTAAATTTATTACCTGCTCCGAAATGATGTTTCCCCCGAAGCAGTAGATGAAGAATTGAAAGGCAAAGGTCGTGTACATCACTCCGTACTTCAGCAGCAATTCCAACGGTGGTGGAATCCTTCGCATAAAAAAATAACTCGATGAACTTATAGAGAAACCTACGTACGACTCACCCTTCTGATGTTAGCATGTAAAGGCAAAGAATCATGGCACCCAGCGAAAACCAGGATTGGGCGAGCATCAATTTGCTGTAGAAATTATTCAACACTTTAATGTAACTGAAAAAAGAATACATTAATTTAATCAGAGTTATTTACGGATTAAGGGCTGTTAAGAAGGCCATAACGAGCAAGGAAGCTGTTTGAAGGGCTTAACGCTCCCGCGGTTGTTATGGCCCTTAACAGCATAGTGGTTGTTAGGTGGTGCCTCCTAACACTGTTTTGCGGGTACGTTCGGTATGGTCAAGAAACACTTAAAAATTGTATTGACACGTTTATTCTCTACAATTACTCCACAACAACTTACTCCAAAACATCATTGTGCTCTTCAACGAAATCCCGCAACGCTCCTCCATCCAAATTCCCATCGGCGAGCTTCTGAAGACCGCGCTTCGTGACCTCGATGGAACAATACGCAACCGCCACGAAGTAAATGAAAAGGCAGTCGAAGATGGGAACGCTCGAAAGGCACAGCAATAGAATAAAATGCTGCCAGGAATAATATATGGCGAAGCAGGGGTTCTCGGTCTTGTCGCAGTACCAATAAGCGTCGAAATACAGACCCGGGTCATCACTGACGAAGGGCATCGATGAGAATATAAATACGCAAACGAAGCACATGATCAGGAAAAGTTGAATTAAATTCTTCGCCAGCTTGTGGATTTTCTTTAAACTCTCGTCGCTGTCGTAAAGATCAGACTGCGTTAGGATTTCGGTCTTCCTGATGATTTCGTGCAGGTCTCTGTTCTTCAATTGTAACGTTAGGAATTTCAATAAGAACTGAAACATTTTTTTTTTTTATCGAAGCGTTTAAACGTGTAATTATGCCTTACATCTCACCAACTCTTACAGTCAGTTGCTGAGGAAGTGAAACTGACTGCAGCCGTTTAAAATAATAACGGAGGATTTCACAAACATTTATTTAAGCCAGGTTTTATATTTTCAGCTGTGTAAACGTTCTTCATGCGCCATTGTCTGTAACTGTCAGTTACCGAATACATTTTTGAATTGTTTTTGAAATGAAGTCTCGAGAAGAGGATTTAAAGTAAAAATACATCGAAATAGAAAATTATTTGTTAATAAACATTGTGAAAGAGTATATATCAATTGAAATACATGTAATACAATCACAGCACTTAACCTCAAATTATGTTCCATTTACCATTTGAAAGATAGTTTACACCGCCAAAAATATAATATCATAAGCCAGAGATAATTTAACTTTCTCCGTTACATAAAGTACGATAAAATATTGTAATAATGGTTTTAATTTTTTTTTACGGAAATATCCTTTTTGAGGTCCCTAGAGGCGATTTCTAGTGAAGGGGTGTTATCGGATTTTAAGTGGATTACGAAGCTGAGTTTTTTTTTTTGAGTATATTAGGAAAGTTTCACGTCGGTCGCAATTATTTTTATATTTTTTCAAAGCCTCGGAAAGTGCGCGATTCCAGCACGTCCACAAACTGTGTTTTCGTGTTATTATCTCCAATTCCAGTGAAGGGGTGTCATCGGGTTTTTAGTGAATTACTAAGCTGATTGTGTTTTGAGTAAATTTTGAAAAGTTTCAAGTTGGTGGCAATTGTTTTTATATTTTTTCAAAGCATCGGAAGTGCGCGATTCCAGCACGTCCACAAATTGTGTTTTCGTGTTATTATCTCCAAATCTAGTGAAGGGGTGTTATCGGGTTTTCATTGGATTACGAAGCTAAATGTGTTTTGAGTAAATTTTGAAAAGTTTTAAGTCGGTGGCAATTGTTTTTATATTTTTTTAAAGCATCGGAAAGTGCGCGATTCCAGCACGTCCACAAACTGTGTTTTCGTGTTATTATCTCCAAATCCAGTGAAGGGGTGTTATCGGGTTTTCATTGGATTACGAAGTTAAATGTGTTTTGAGTAAATTTTGAAAAGTTTCAAGTCGGTGGCAATTGTTTTTATATTTTTTCAAAGCATCGGAAGTGCGCGATTCCAGCACGTCCACAAATTGTGTTTTCGTGTTATTATCTCCAAATCCAGTGAAGGGGTGTTTTCGGATTTTCATTGGATTACGAAGCTAAATGTGTTTTGAGTAAATTTTGAAAAGTTTCAAGTCGGTGGCAATTGTTTTTATATTTTTTTAAAGCATCGGAAAGTGCGCGATTCCAGCACGTCCACGAATTGTGTTTTCGTGTTATTATCTCCAAATCCAGTGAAGGGGTGTTTTCGGATTTTAATTGGATTACGAAGCTGAATGTGTTTTGAGTAAATTTTGAAAAGTTTCAAGTCGGTGGCAATTGTTTTTATATTTTTTCAAAGCATCGGAAGTGCGCGATTCCAGCACGTCCACAAATTGTGTTTTCGTGTGATTATCTCCAAGAAGTTCGTTTAACTGAACAGGATTTGTAGGTTAAAATAAAGTTGATATGGTGGGTGGTGAGTGGTGAGTGGTGGGCGGGCCCTATAGTACAATCCAACTTGTTGTCCACGTTTCAATATTTCCACCAATAACTAAGTAAATCACAAAAACATAGAGTTTTAAATGTCTATCTTACTTTTGTGTTATTAATTAATTTCGGCATATAAACTCTTCTTTATCATCCATCAATTGGATGGTGGGACAGGGCCCACCCACCCGCCCCTAGTTCCACTTACATTTAAACTACAAAATCGCGTTTTGTAAATTTTCAACTTTTACTATTATTTGCCAAAGAAATTCCTTTAACCCAACGGGGTTTGTTAGTTAAAATAAAGTTGATTCAGTGGGTGGTGGGTGGGCCCTATCCTACAATCCAACCTGTAGCCCACGCGCCGATATTTCCACCAATAAATAAGTGAATCACAAAAACATAAAGCCTGAAATGTCTTTTTTTACTTTTGTGTTATTAATTAATTTCGGCATGTAAACTATTGTTCATCATCCGTAAATTGGAGGGTGGGACCCGCCCACCTTCTTGAGTTAACTGATTATTAGAATTTGAAGTATAATTTGTCATTTTCATCTTCGTCAGTTTTATCCAATTTTACAAAACGCTCAATGTACATTTCAAATATGATTTTTCTCACATTGTGTAAAATTGTCGATCGAGTCGATCCCGACCACTCCCGCCCCTCTAAAACCAGTATGGGCTTCTCTGCGAATTTTTGAAAATCGAAAAAAAAAACATCCAAACGCGCCGGAGGAGAAATCGGTTAGCAGCGGAGGGGGAGGGTGGCGGCCGCGTTTTTTTTAAATTAAAATCCATCTCAAAGAAACTCTCGGTGCCCGATTTTTGAATTTTTGCTCCCTTTTCTATTTTTCGGCGTACTTTCGGGGACGTATTTTTTTCTGTGGGAATCGAAGAGATGAAACTTGCAGGGTAGCCGGGGGGTGAGACGGGCCGTGATCATATTATACCATCAAGTCAGAAAAGGTAACATGATGGCCATATCATAATTTTTTTTTTGGTTTTGGCGTTAAACATTCAGCTACTAACGGTTATGTACTCGGTGATATTACAAGGTGCTACAGAATTTTAAGGTTTAATGTGGGAAGATTTATATTTGTGTGAAATCCACTGTTAGCGTTTTAAATATTCAAACTGTAACATTGCAATAATTTCACACAGAAAGGTTTAAATTTTAGTAATAAAATGTAAGTTTAATTAATTACCATCCAAACTGCTGGATACATATTGAACCTTGCCAAACTCTCAACGCCTTCAAAGTTCCACAACATCTCCAAGAAATACGTCACGTGCACCACTAGTATCGACATCGTCGATATCACCTGCAAAACTTTTGAAAACCAATTTTGGCAAAGGGGATCGACACCCGTCACCCTAAACATGTACAGCAAGAACCTCAAAAGTCCGTGCATGTTCTTTAAATTCTGTTTCACCACCGGACAGAAACTGCTTTCGATCTAATCAATTATTGACGAGCAATCCCCAACTTAACTTTCGATCATCTAATCGCTTGCTGAATATTTTACGAACTAATTTTTCCATAATTGCGGCGAAGGAATATTCGTTCAGTTATAAAATGCGGGAGCTGCTGAATATGCTGTTGTTCAATTTGCGCTTCGTAGGAGTCGATCCGAGGTACCAGAATTGTTTTTCGAGGTGCGTACAGATCGTCTGCAGAATATGCGGAGCGATGGTGATGCTCAGTTTTTTTATGGAGATAGCGTTAAATTGGAGAGGTCTTAAGAGTTTGGCTAAGTTGAATATGTTTCCTTCTATGTGTATGGTAAGCACGAAAAATTTTGCGTCTGTAGTAATTTATTGTAAAAATATTGGAATTGTGAATTTTCATTCTATATTCTGTTCAGATTTTATTCTCGCTGCAGTTGGGGTGTTTTTTTGTCCTTATATTGGTATGTTGTATTTTTAATAGTGGTGATTGAAGTGTCTTGTTAACTTATAATTTTAATATGTTTACATGTGAATGAGGGATATTATAAAATGTAACATTGCACTACACATAACCACGATGGCCGAAGTATCGCTTGTTCAAAATCAACTTGTTTTTTTTATTAATTTAACAATTTTCAATGGAGGTATGAATTTTAGAAAATTTTTGTTTCCATTTTTTTGAGCATCGTAGAAAGAAATATAAAACGTGCCGGTAAAATTCCATAAAAATCATCCTCGATGGCTGAAGTATCGCTTATTCAAAATCAACTTGGTTTTTATAAATTCAACAATTTTCAATGGAGATATGAATTTTTTTAAATTTTTGTTTTAATTTTTTTGGGCATCGGAACAAAAACATCGTAGAAAAAAATATAAAACGTGCCGGCAAAATTCCATAAAAATCATCCTCGATGGCTGAAGTATCGCTTATTCAAAATCAACTTGGTTTTTATAAATTCAACAATTTTCAATGGAGATATGAATTTTTTAAAATTTTTGTTCTATTTTTTTGAGCATCAGAACAAAAACATCGTAGAAAAAAATATAAAACGTGGCGGTAAAATTCCATAAAAATTGTCCTCCATGTCAATCAACTTAGTTTTTATAAATTCAACAATTTTCAATGGAGATATGAATTTTTGAAAATTTTTGTTTCAATTTTTTTGGGCATCGGAACAAAAACATAGTAGAAAAAAATACAAAACGTGCCGGCAAAATTCCATAAAAATCGTCCGCGATGGCCGGAGTATCGCTTATTCAAAATCAACTTGGTTTTTATAAATTCAACAATTTTCAATGGAGATATGAATTTTTTTAAAATTTTGTTCTATTTTTTTGAGCATCAGAACAAAAACATCGTAGAAAAAAATATAAAACGTGGCGGTAAAATTCCATAAAAATTGTCTTCCATGTCAATCAACTTAGTTTTTATAAATTCAACAATTTTCAATGGAGATATGAATTTTTGAAAATTTTTGTTTCAATTTTTTTGAGCATCAGAACAAAAACATCGTAGAAAAAAATATAAAACGTGGCGGTAAAATTCCATAAAAATTGTCTTCCATGTCAATCAACTTAGTTTTTATAAATTCAACAATTTTCAATGGAGATATGAATTTTTGAAAATTTTTGTTTTAATTTTTTTGAGCATCAGAACAAAAACATCGTAGAAAAAAATATAAAACGTGGCGGTAAAATTCCATAAAAATTGTCCTCCATGTCAATCAACTTAGTTTTTATAAATTCAACAATTTTCAATGGAGATATGAATTTTTGAAAATTTTTGTTTCAATTTTTTTGGGCATCGGTACAAAAACATCGTAGAAAAAAATATAAAACGTGCCGGCAAAATTCCATAAAAATCATCCTCGATGGTTGAAGTATCGCTTATTCAAAATCAACTTGGTTTTTATAAATTCAACAATTTTCAATGGAGATATGATTTTTTTAAAATTTTTGTTTTAATTTTTTTGAGCATCGGAACAAAAACATAGTAGAAAAAAATACAAAACGTGCCGGCAAAATTCCATAAAAATCGTCCGCGATGGCCGGAGTATCGCTTATTCAAAATCAACTTGGTTTTTATAAATTCAACAATTTTCAATGAAGATATGAATTTTTTAAAATTTTTGTTTTAATTTTTTTGAGCATCAGAGCAAAAACATCGTAGAAAAAAATATAAAACGTGGCGGTAAAATTCCATAAAAATTGTCTTCCATGTCAATCAACTTAGTTTTTATAAATTCAACAATTTTCAATGGAGATATGAATTTTTGAAAATTTTTGTTTCAATTTTTTTGAGCATCAGAACAAAAACATCGTAGAAAAAAATATAAAACGTGGCGGTAAAATTCCATAAAAATTGTCCTCCATGTCAATCAACTTAGTTTTTATAAATTCAACAATTTTCAATGGAGATATGAATTTTTGAAAATTTTTGTTTTAATTTTTTTGAGCATCGGAACAAAAACATCGTAGAAAAAAATACAAAACGTGCCGGCAAAATTCCATAAAAATCGTCCGCGATGGCCGGAGTATCGCTTATTCAAAATCAACTTGGTTTTTATAAATTCAACAATTTTCAATGAAGATATGAATTTTTTAAAATTTTTGTTTTAATTTTTTTGAGCATCAGAGCAAAAACATCGTAGAAAAAAATATAAAACGTGGCGGTAAAATTCCATAAAAATTGTCTTCCATGTCAATCAACTTAGTTTTTATAAATTCAACAATTTTCAATGGAGATATGAATTTTTGAAAATTTTTGTTTCAATTTTTTTGAGCATCAGAACAAAAACATCGTAGAAAAAAATACAAAACGTGCCGGTAAAATTCCATAAAAATCGTCCGCGATGGCCGGAGTGTCGCTTATTCAAAATCAACTTGGGTTTTATAAATTCAACAATTTTCAATGGAGATATGAATTTTTTAAAAATTTTGTTTTAATTTTTTTGAGCATCAGAACAAAAACATCGTAGAAAAAAATATAAAACGTGGCGGTAAAATTCCATAAAAATTGTCCTCCATGTCAATCAACTTAGTTTTTATAAATTCAACAATTTTCAATGGAGATATGAATTTTTGAAAATTTTTGTTTCAATTTTTTTGGGCATCGGTACAAAAACATCGTAGAAAAAAATATAAAACGTGCCGGCAAAATTCCATAAAAATCATCCTCGATGGTTGAAGTATCGCTTATTCAAAATCAACTTGGTTTTTATAAATTCAACAATTTTCAATGGAGATATGATTTTTTTAAAATTTTTGTTTTAATTTTTTTGAGCATCGGAACAAAAACATAGTAGAAAAAAATACAAAACGTGCCGGCAAAATTCCATAAAAATCGTCCGCGATGGCCGGAGTATCGCTTATTCAAAATTAACTTGGTTTTTATAAATTCAACAATTTTCAATGGAGATATGAATTTTTTAAAATTTTTGTTCTATTTTTTTGAGCATCAGAACAAAAACATCGTAGAAAAAAATATAAAACGTGGCGGTAAAATTCCATAAAAATTGTCCTCCATGTCAATCAACTTAGTTTTTATAAATTCAACAATTTTCAATCGAGATATGAATTTTTGAAAATTTTTGTTTCAATTTTTTTGGGCATCGGTACAAAAACATCGTAGAAAAAAATACAAAACGTGCCGGCAAAATTCCATAAAAATCGTCCGCGATGGCCGGAGTATCGCTTATTCAAAATCAACTTGGTTTTTATAAATTCAACAATTTTCAATGAAGATATGAATTTTTTAAAAATTTTGTTTTAATTTTTTTGAGCATCAGAACAAAAACATCGTAGAAAAAAATATAAAACGTGGCGGTAAAATTCCATAAAAATTGTCCTCCATGTCAATCAACTTAGTTTTTATAAATTCAACAATTTTCAATGGAGATATGAATTTTTGAAAATTTTTGTTTCAATTTTTTTGGGCATCGGTACAAAAACATCGTAGAAAAAAATATAAAACGTGCCGGCAAAATTCCATAAAAATCATCCTCGATGGTTGAAGTATCGCTTATTCAAAATCAACTTGGTTTTTATAAATTCAACAATTTTCAATGGAGATATGATTTTTTTAAAATTTTTGTTTTAATTTTTTTGAGCATCAGAACAAAAACATCGTAGAAAAAAATATAAAACGTGGCGGTAAAATTCCATAAAAATTGTCTTCCATGTCAATCAACTTAGTTTTTATAAATTCAACAATTTTCAATGGAGATATGAATTTTTGAAAATTTTTGTTCTATTTTTTTGAGCATCAGAACAAAAACATCGTAAAAAAAATATAAAACGTGCCGGCAAAATTCCATAAAAATCGTCCCCAATGGCCGAAGTATCGTTTATTCAAAATCAACAAAAGGTAATGACATAACCAAATTGTTAGTAACTCTTTTACTACCAACAAAATGCAATAACATAAACAAATTGTTGGTAACTTTTTTACTACTAACAAAAATGTCACCCTAACAAAGCCCACTGCGGCAAGAATAAAATGTGAACAGAGTATACATAATTTTTTGTTGGTGGTAATAATAGAATCGCAAGGCTAAAAATGATTTTTTTTTGTAATAAAAATTTTGTTCCTGATAAGCTAACAAATTTACTAACGTCCCAATAACATGAAATAATTTGTGATACTAGTAAATCAATTCAACTTCCTTCAAAGTTATGAAAATAGATATTCTTGTTGAAAATTCTGAACTTCTCTAAATTATTTAGAAAGAAAGAATTTGTTACAAAAAAAGTATTTTAGTTGGATTGAGTTATTTTACGAGCACCGATTTTAAATAAATTGTTTGCAAATAGTAAAAACCAACAATAAGATTTGGTGGGCGTCAAGCTAAGAGGGCATCGATGCTTCGAGCTAATGACCGCGCCTCTTAAGGCCTGCCGCCCGGGTCCTGGACACCTCTAACACCCCCGCTTGGCGCGGCCCTGTCAATATGTATCACAAAGTAATGGCTTCAACAATCAATCAATCGTATATGTTTCTGTAATTTTAGGTTCAGATCAAAATGTTAATCTTTCAAACACGAAACGAGAAGATCTGTAAAATTATCGAAATGATTGAGAATCTTTACGTGAACCATGAACATCCAGAAGATGTGGAAGTGAGAGTGAAGGACGCCCTGAAGCTGGCCTCGAATTTCGTGAAGAGCTTTTACGCCATTGGAATGTTTACCACGGCCGCATTCTTACTTACGCCCTTTTTATCTTCGGATAAGGCTTTGCATTTCACTCCTTACGATTTTTGCGATCTTCACACGAGCCCGTGTTTCGAGATTAATTACGCGTGGAACGTCTTGAATCAGTACTTTCTGTATTTCAACATTATCAACTACGATTGTCTGTTTATATATTTCGTCGCTGAAGCTTATTGCGCCATCGAGGTGACGAAAGGAATGCTGAAGCGTCTGGGAGGAGGTTGTAGGAATGCGGAGGTTGAGGAGTTTGTGTTGCAACATAACGCAGCTCTGAAGTAAGAATTTGGTGTTTTTTTTTCTTTTGGTAATTTGCAACAACTCAAATATTCAAGATGCCGGCGACCGTTAGAATATTTTTATAGGGATAAATGAAACGCTATTTTCTGTATACAGGTTGTTTAGTGTTTGGATCTCGGAAACAGTAAGAGATAGAGAAACGGTTAGATGGGCAAAGAAGTAGTGCAGTTTTACGAGTCGAATAACATTTTCAAAAATGTCTTTCCAATGGTCGCGTTCGTCAGACTAAACAGTTGGGTGTTTACTGTCAACCGTTGGGGTATTTTCTGATGAACAAGTTCATCCATCGGTCGCCATTTTACCAATCGTAGAAACTAGACTGATTGCTGTTGGAATCAAGTGTTGAAGTTGCCGCCGAAATGGAGGTTACAAAAGTAGCGTTCATCAAATACCAACATTCAGCGTAAATCAAAATAAACATTGTTGACAGTTGAAAATTCTGACGAAAGCGCCCATTGGTTTCCATTAAAAATAGTATATTATTAAACGAGTGAGAAAAGTTGAATTCCTCACGAGTTAAATCATATACTTTTTCGAATCATATTAAATAATTACCTAAAGATTTTTCTGTTTATATTAAATTATAACGAATAATTTTTTTATTTGGAAATTGCGCCAGTTCGCTGACAAAAAACAAATCGTAACCATACTAACAACTAAACTGTTGGGCAATGAAACAACTATCATTTGATTGGACGTCACCTGTTGGGTAATGAGCTTGCTATCATTTGATTGGACGTCACCTGTGGAGAAAATGATTCGGCCGAATAATGGACAACTTTCTCAATCAAAAACGATTTAATAACATTTATATTATTTAATAAGATGCGAAAAAAGAAGTTTGTCTAAATCGATAGGAACATTCTAATAAAATTTTATTATTTATCTTAATTTCGTAGCTTTAGTCCTTCATATTTTATAATTATTACTTTAAGTGTTTAATTGTAAATTGGGGTTGCCTTTTATCACCAAATGAAAAAAATAAAATAATAAAAATAAAACTTTGCGCTGTACAGGGTGGGCAAAATTCGATGTTTGTATAAGGGATCTCGGTAACTATAAGAGACAGAGAAAAACGGTACAGTGTACACTGTCATTTTATTCGGCTCGTAAAACTTCAATTCTTTCGCCATTTAAGGGGGTAGTACACTCTGGAAATTTCAAAAAATCGTTTTTTTTTTGGCTTAAAAAATATTTTGGAATATCTACTTTAGGGCCCTACCTCAAGTCACAGCGGGGATATGCCGATCATTTTACAGTGTGTCAAAAATACAATATTTCTGGATGGATTTCCTGGCAGTCACTATTTTTACTTTCTCCGTTACGAAGTACGAGAAAGTATTGTGATCGTGATTTTTTTTTCAAAATTTTTTTTTACGGAAATATCCGTTTTGGGGTCCCTAGATGCTATTTCGACAATTTCTGGAAAAAAAAAAATTGTGTCTGTGTGTGTGTCTGTGTGTGTGTCTGTGTGTGTGTCTGTGTGTGTGTGTGTGTGTGTGTGTGTGTATGTCTGTGCGCGCTGTATCTCAAAAACTAATAGAGCAATTGATATGAAATTTTGAACATCCGCCTTATTTGATAATATGAAGAACTGAAAAGCTTTTGGTAAAATTTCGTACACCGGAAGTGGGCGTTTACCTTAACTGTTTTTTGTTTTTTGCCAATATTTTCTTAAATATGAAAAATATCACAAAATCATTTATACAAACTTTAAAGACAACAAAGAAGTGAACCTCTTTTGCTTGAAAACATTTTTCATAAAATCATTATTATTCGAGAAAAAAATGTATTATTATTTTTTTAATTGTTGGTTTATAATTATAAAACGATAATAGTTACAGCAAATTTATGTCAATAATAATTGTGGAGAATGCTAAAATGAACAACTTATAAAGAATAAGTTTTTTTCGAAATCCCTTCAGTTTTTGAGTAAACTGAATTTTTGAATTTGAAGTATAATATTTCCATCTTTTATATTTTTGACGTTTTAAACGTCAGTTTTATGCGAGTCTACAAACCGCTCGATGTACATTTAAAATATGATTTCAATAGAAAATAAACCATGAAAGTGTAAATATAAATGATGATACCATCGGAGAAAGTAACATGATGGCCACATCACCATTTTGTCTGTCTGTCTGTGCGCGCTGTATCTCTAAAACTACAACATTAATTAACATGCAACTTTGAACGTAAGCCTTATTTGATAATCCGAAGAACTGAAAAGCTTTTGGTAAAATTTCATATACCGCAAGTGGGCGTTAACCTAAACCGTTTTTTTTGTTTTTCTCCGATATTTTTTTTAATATTACAAACACTTTTAAACAAACATTGAAGACAACAAAGAAATGAAACTTTCGTTTGAAAATAATTTTCATCCTATTCTGCAAAACACTCAAAGTACTTTTAAAATAACACTTAAACTAAAAATAAACCATGAAAGTATAAATTTACATAACTGTTGTGTCATCAAATTTGAAGAAAGTAACATGATGACTACATGTCTATTAGTATAAATCGCAGTTTTACGTTTCAAAATTCGAAGATATGTGTTTTAATTTTCGAAGTTGCACTAAAATTTAAAATGAAATTTGAAATTTGGGTCAAAATTTAAACAAATCAAAAGTTGAGACATTTATCATTGGAATTTTTCGTCCCTAAAATCCGGAATGAAAAATTTGAGATTTCATTATTAACTAACATGTGGACAATAAATTTCAAAATTTCGTCGCCAATACTCGATGTTTGGGCTATCCAAGTTTTGTATATTAAAACCTAAAAGTTATGAATCATAAATCAGAAATTTGGCGTCCACGATGAAAATATCTAAGTGGTGAAAGTGATCGTAAACTTGAATTTAAAATCCACAATGTATGTCTGACAATTCAAATAATGGAATTTTGAATTTTGGGCCTGAATTTCCGATTATACAGCCAAAAAATCGCATTGTAGATCTAAGGCCCTAAAATCCGAAATTTAGTCATTAAATTTCATGATTAAAACCCTAATCTAAAATCCAAAAACTACGCCCGAACACTCAAAATTTTTACTCTAAAACCCGCAATCCAAAATTCCGACATCAAATTTTAAAATTCGGTCCCTAAATTGGGCTGTGAAATCTTAAAATCAAAAATTAGAACAAGAAAATTCAAAATTAATTGATATTTGAACCTTAAGACGTACAATGTGGTTTTTTGAATGAAAATATTCGTAACTTGGCAATGCGTGTTCTATAATGCAAACATTGGACATAAATTTTGATATTGAGGGAAAACATTTCAAATCTTAGGTCTAAGTTTTTAAGTTTAGGGTTTAAATGTTTAATCAAATGATTTAAATGAGTCAATTTAGGTCTTAAAATTCATAATTTAGTCATTAAATTGTAGAAATTAGACCGTAGGTGAGGTAAATCCAAATATTCGATCCGAACATTTTGGTGTGCAACTTCCAATTGCAAACTATCAAATATCAAATTTGGTCGGTGAAATTTAACATTTAAAAAGCCTAAAATTTACACATTAATATTATTTCTTCACATCTGTACTTTCACTAATCACCTAAATTCAGGTATAAAATCAGTCCAACCCTTCTATAATCTCCTCATTTGTTTACGACTCCTTCACGGTCACGGTCACCTTCACGTAAGTGTATTTTATTCTTTAACATTCAATTTAAATGCGAAGCTGCACTGATGAGAGATAAATCTCGAAACGCGTCTGCAGATGGCTATTTACTTAATTTTTACATAGTTTTGGGTTCAGTTTTATAATTTAAAGTTTTCAAATTCAATTTAGTTTCATTTTTCAAGTTAGTCCTGTGGGTAGAAATAAGGGATCTTAAACCAATGTTATTTAACTAGTAGTACTAGTAATAACATGCAAATTTCTTTTGTATCATTCAATATCCGGCGTGGCATCAGCCAGGGAAGTAGTTGTTTCAATAAGTTATTTGTTTATAGTCTTAGTAAGACTTAATTTGGTTGCAGAGTTACGAACAGGTTGAATATTTATATATTCAGGCTATATTTCGTTTTTTTGAATTTATTTAATACTCTCTGCAATAAGTAAGGTTGTTTCTATTTTATTTATAATTTATATATTGCAAAAATAAATTATTTATATAAATGAAGAAAATAAGGTTACTGGATATCGATTGTTGATCAATTTATTTATTTTTGTTTTTTTTTTCAATATTTTTTTAAATATGAAAAATATCACAAAAATATTTATATAAATTGAAGACATCAAAGAAATAAACATCTTTTGCTTGAAAATATTTTTCATGAAATCATTGTTATTCCAAAAAATAATTTTTATTAATTTTTATTATTTTTGGTTTATAATTATGAAATGATAATAGTTACAGCAAATTTATGCCAATAATAATTGTAGAAAATGCCAAAATGAACAACTTATAAAGAACAGGTTTTTTCGAAATCTCTTTAGTTTTTGAGTAAACTGAGTTTTTGAATTTGAAGTATAATTTCTCCATCTTTCATAATTTTGACGTTTTAAACGTCAGTTTCATCCGAGTTTACACAACGCTCGATGTACATTTAAAATATGATTTAGATAGAAAATAAACCATGAAAGCGTAAATATAAATGATACCATCAAGTCGGAGAAAGTAACATGATGGCCACATCACTATTTTTTTTTTAATTTTTTAAATCACAACATGCAAATTTCGTTTTTAAAAAAAAATAAAGTTTGAAGTGCTGACATTTTGTTTCCATCCAGTGGAGGTACGTTGATAATTTTCCAGTACATAAAAAATATAATATTTCTGGATGCATTTGGGAAATTTGAAGCTAATTCTGGCAGTCACTATTTTTTTGTAATTTTTTAAATCACAAGATGCAAATTTCGTTTTTCCAAAAATCAAGTTTCGAGTGCTGACATTTTGTTTCCAGTGGGAGTATACTGATCATTTTCCAGTATGTTAAAAAGACTATATTTCTGGATGGATTTGAGAAGTTTGAAGCTAATTCTGGTAGTAACTATTTTTTTAGAATTTTTTAAATTACAAGATGCAAATTCTGTTTTTTCTAAAAATTAAGTTTCGAGTGTTGACATTTTGTTTCCAGTGGATGTACGTCGATCATTTTCCAGTATGTAAAAAATACAATTATTCTGGATGCATTTGGAAAATTTAAAGCTAATTCTGGCAGTCTGGCAATTTTTTTAAATCACAACATGCATTTAGTTTTTCTAAAAATCAAGTTTCAAAATATATTGTATGCTAAGTGCCTCTACCATTAAAATGTTTCACGAGCCGCCACTGATGACAAGACCACGACGAAATGATAATATGACTTTAGAATAGCGCCATCTTTTGATAAATATTTAAATTTTAAAACTTCGTTAAAAACAAAGGTTCCCATTTGATGTGAACTTTTTTGCCACAACTTTGGTGATTTAAAAAATAAATACAAAAACAATTGCCGGCGACTTGAAATTTTCCAAATTTACTCAAAAAGCATTACCGATTGTGATTTATTAATAAACCACAAACGTCCTACCCTTAAATTGCGGTAATTTCATGTCGAAACGGCGTAATGCTTGGTGCAAATTTTAATCACTTTGGTGATGTAAAAAATAAATACAAAAACAATTGCCAGTGACTTAGAATTTTCCAAATTTGCACAAAATATATTGCAGATTGTGATTCCGTGAAAAAATTGCAAATGTTCAGCGCTTAAATTGCGGAAAATTCAAGTTAAAATGGACGTAATGTGAGGCGCAAATTTTAATCACTTTGGAGATTTGAAAAAAAAAATATAAAATTGACGGGAGCTGTATCTTAAAAACGGCTCATCCGATTTAAACAGTGCTTGGATTTTCGAATTTAGAACTTTTTTTTCTAGCCGAGTACGTAGCCGTTTTTCAAAAGAATCAAAAATGGATTTTTAGTGTAAGCTTTTTATCTCCATTTTTAGTAGTGATGGACAAGATCGAGTATCTCAAAGATCGATAAATCGGTGATCGATCAGTAGATGTATCGAGCAGCTCGATCTGCTCGAGCGGCTTGTGAAGATCGAGCGGCGTAAGAAGATCGAGCCGCGTTGATCGATCAAAAGATCGAGCGAAGTTGATCGATCAAAAGATTGAGCGGCATTGATCGATAAAAAATCGAGCGGCGTCGATCGATCAAAAGATCGAGCGGCGTAGATCGATCAAAAAATCGAGCGGCGTTGATCGATCAAATGATCGAGTGGCATTGATCGATTTATTTATTTATTTATTCATTTAACGGATAACACCTTTTTTACAAATTACAAAATAAGATTATTAAAATGCTTAAAAATTAAATTAAATTAAAACTAAAATGAACACAAAATCAAAACGAAATTCAAATATGTGACCCCAACCAATTACACACAACCAATTATAACTAATATACAAAAATATATACACAAAATCGATCAAAAAAATCGAGCGGCGTTGATCGATCAAATGATCGAGCGGCATTGATCGATCAAAAAATCGAGCGGCGTTGATCGATCAAAAGATCGAGCGGCTCGATAATTTGCTAAGATCGAGTACTCGATCTTTTTTGATCGATCTTACCCATTACTCATTTCTAGGGTCAAAAATCGGATTTTTTTTTCAAAACGTCGCCAAATTTTTATTTTTCAACCGAATCAAAAAAGACTACGTACTTGGGTGGGTCATCTATCAGAGAATAACCACAAAAAATTTCGTTATTCTTGCTCCAATGGTGTGACCGCAATATTTCCCGCCCCGCGACAACTCGGACGGGAGGTTTCCTGAAGAACCTGGTGCAGCAGCTACAGGAGTCATCAGATCTCGACGAAAAAAATCTCTCTTAAAGAGGACATTTCAAAGAATAAAACCATGCATTTCATTTTTTCAATTGATCGTTATTTACCCTTTAAAAAATTCGCGAAAATGACCTATTTTTCATACCGCCAGAGTGTAGTATCCCCTTAATATTCGATACTAAACACCCTGTATACTGTTAGGTAATAGCATGCATTTTGAAATAAAACGCTTTTTACGTTCTCCGTTACGAAGTACGAAAAAACATCTTCAACATTTGTTTTTGTTGTAAATTTTAGTTACATCAAGGAGTTGAATCGTTTCTATAGCAACGTCCTGCTGTTGCAATCGTGGTTTTCATTGGGAGCACTCATTTTAAGCTTGTACATCTTAACCTCCGAAGGGTTAGTTTAGTTTGTTTTAGTTGTTTAAGGTAGTTTAGTGATTATTAATTTTTTTTTAGGATTCCTCCGCCATCATCGCTTGTTGCTAAATATGGGGTGTTAATAATAACATTGACAGTTCAACTTTTTATCTACTGCTTTGGTGGAGCTATCATCATGGAACAGGTGTGTATCTATGTGTGTGTATTGTAGAGTTTGAAAAAGTGTAAACGTCTAATGCTTTTTAACTACAACAAATAATCAATCATTAACAGTAGATTTTAATTATATAACTCAGGCTTAAATTGACATAATACTGGTATTATATTTTCGGCAGTGTAAACGATCTTTCAAATGGTAAACGGAATGCATAATTTGGGGTTAGATTATGCGATTACAATACACATATTTTGATTCACAATGTTTATTAACAAATTATCTTTTATTTCGATTTCACCTTAAATCGTCTTCTGTGGTTCCATTTCCAATGTAAACAATAACGATTCAAAAATGTATTCAGAGACTGACAATAACGTATAATAGTATATTATTAAACGAGTGGCAACGGCCAACTTGTTCACGAGTACTTTTTCGCATCATATTAATTAATTACACAAAGATTTTTCTGTTTATATTAAATTATAACGAATAATTCTATTCTATTTGGAAATTGCGGCAGTTCGCTGACAAAAAACAAATCGTAACCATAGTAACAACTAAACTGTTGAGAAAGTAAAATCGTCGTCATGCCATTGGCTGAAATCTGTTGGGCAATGAAACCGCTATCATTTGATTGGACGTCACCTGTTGGGCGATGAAATTGTTATCATTTGATTGGACGTCACCTGCGGAGAAAATGATTCGGCCGAATAATGGACAACTTCCTCAATCAAAAACGATTTAACAACGTTTTTATTATTTAATAAGATGCGAAAAAGAACGTTTACACAACTGAAAATATTATAATACCAGTGTTATGTCAATTTAATTCAGAGTTATATTTATTACCGGCTTACCAAAAACCCGACTTAAATAAATTTTAGCGAAAATTCACAGTGACTGTGATAAAGTTTTTAATTCAGTTTAATTTGAGATAAGATTTGAATTATGCTAACAACAAATTTTTGTCTAAATTGATCGAAATTTCTTGATCTTGATTATTTTTTTTTTGTTTTACACAAAAACTGTAGAAAATTAATGATCGAATTTTAATTTTGAACATTCTCGACCACGAATTAAACATCTTCTGATTTTTTTTTATTTCAGACGAAAACTGTTGGAAACGCAGTGTTTTATGAAGTAGACTGGTGGAGTAAAACGCAGCCGAGGCTGAGGAAGGATCTCAGCTTTATTATTTTTAGGTCGCAGAAGGTCGGAAGGCTCTCGGTTGGAAAAATTGTGGACTTGAATTTGGAATTTTTCGTCGCGGTAAAAAAAAATCCATTTATTATTTTGTAACGTGATTTTTTAACAATTTCTTTTAGATACTGAAGAACACTTTATCCGTTTACACCTTACTGCTCACCGTGGAAAAGAAAGCGCAATTGCTGCATCAATGAATGAACAGTCATATAACACAATTAATTTTAAAAAAAATTACAATTTTTGTAACGTAATAATAAATAAGTGAAAACAAATAATTAGATAAATTGTAGGAGTATTAATTTTAGCAACTCGAAAAAAAAATCAAAACAGTTGCCAATACAATCATCTAACACCAAAGTATTTGAAAAAAAGTATAAAGTTATGAAAATTGAGTTAATTTTGGCAATTTGAAAAAAATATAAAAACAATTACCATATAGATTTTTTTTGATTCAGCTATACGGAGCAACTTCGATTATTATTTATTTAATTTAATTATATAAATATATATTTACGGCTAATCACCGTTTTAACAAAAAATAAAATATAAAGTTATACATGAATATTACATAACTTAATACTAAAAACATTACACTTATAGTGTGGTAGTGTACAAAAAAAAGTTGAAAAAATACACTGTTACCATTTGAAAGAAATAATCAGAAATAACAGATAATTAATTTCACATGTATTTACAAAATTATTGGAAATTTTAAAGCGATCATTTGTATTATTAAAATAATAATAAAGAATAATAAGTTGGTTTGTTTCGCTTTAATCAAAAAAATTAAACAAACCAAGTGATTATTCTTTATTATTTTTTAATAATACAAATATTTAATCATGTTTTATAATAATAATAATAATACATTTATTTCCCAACAGAGTATTCCAATTACAGGGATTTTTTTTATAAAATAGAGTAAATACAGATTGTGAACTAATTTAAAAACAAAAACAACTTATATATATATAACAAAACAAAATTAAAATTAAATTTCATTAAATTAAAGTACAATTAAAGCAATAGTAGAAGACACATCGTAAATAATAATAAACTAAATTTATAGCAATTCTAATATATCCGCTGAAAATTGTCTCCAGCTACAATTAAAGACATCAACTGAATTTTGGATGCCGTTGTATCAAGTGATCAATGAGAAACAAACCAAAAATATATTACAGCGATCAAGTTACAAACATTCATGACTGGTTTAGTTACTCATTTCAACGCGAGTCACTTCTCCAGTCGACTCATTTCCACGAGTCAACTCTTTGAATCGATTCACTCATGAATTATCTTTAGTATAAACGCAAGAAAAAGAAAAATGTTTAGTTTTTACGTGATAATTCACCTCCCGTATTAAAATGCGCATTTAAAACAGCCGAGAAAGAGGTTTTGCAATCGGATAAAAAAGTGGATAAAATTTGCAAGTGGATAAAAAGTAGGTAGAAGTTTGCAAGCGGATAAGAAGATAGATACAAGTTCGCAAGTGGATACATTTTCTGTACCTCCACTATAACAACGATCTGAACGACTTGAAATTATATAAATACTTTTGCATTATTGGATAAATTATCTACAAGTGGTACTTAATTAATAATAATTTCGGCAGAATACATTTTATTTTAGGCACTCGTCATTTCAATATGATATTGGGCAACAAATTTTTCCATCGCAATTAATTCTCAAAATTTATGTCGATTCAATGGTTCGTGTAAAAAAATAAAATTTATCCGGCCAAATTCCAACCTCTTGTGGTATTACCCCCGATAAATTATAACAATATATTTTTTTCTTTTTTGGCTTTGGCGTGTAGCCGTTTAGCCACTAACGATGATCAATTAGTAGACGGTATAATTCATAATAATAATACAATTTATTAGAGATATTAACATAGTTTAACGCTGGCTTGGTTCAATAATAATAAAATATCTTTATCATCTACTGATAAAGATGGTGATGTGGCCATAACTGTTGAAGAAGGAACAGAACAGTAACTTTATTGGAAGATAATGAATTACAGACGTAAAGAAAAATGTGTAGTTTTGCTGTGTCCATTTTTATGACTTTCTATTTATTTTATATCTCCCTGGTTACTCCTCATTTTTCCTTAGCTAACCGCCTTGATCCCAAAATCCCCGTGCTTCCCTGTTCCAGGTGACCCTACAATAGCTTTACACACGTCAGAAATAAATATATTTGATAGCTTAACTAAAAAAAAAAATGGTGATGTGGCCATCATGTTACTTTCTCCGACTTGATGGTATAATAGTTATATTTATTTTCAATTTAAATCATATTTTAAATGTACTTCAAGCGCTGTGTAAACTGACGTTTAAAACGTCAAAATTATAAAAGATGGAAAAATTATACTTCAAATTCAAAAACTCAGTTTACTCAAAAACTAAAGGGATTTCGAAAAAAACTTATTCTTTATAAGTTGTTCATTTTAGCATTCTCTACAATTATTATTAACATAAATTTGCTGTAGCTATTATCGTTTTATAATTATAAACTAAAAATTAGAAAAAAATAATAAATTTTTTTCTCGAATAAAAATGATTTTATGAAAAATGTTTTCAACAACAGATGTTCATTTTTTTGTTGTCTTCAATGTTTGTTTAAATGTTTTTGCGATATTTTCACATTAATTGCTCTATTAGTTTTTGAGATACAGCGCGCACAGCCAGACACACACACACACACAGACACAATTTTTTTTTTCAGAAATTGTTAAAATGGGATCTAGGGACACCAAAACGGATATTTCCGTAAAAAAAATTTTTGAAAAAAAAATCACGATCACAATACTTTCTCGTACTTCGTAACGGAGAAAGTAAAAAAGGAAATTAAGATAATTAAAATAAAGATAACAAGAGTTACTCTTTACACCAAAGTATACCAATATTTCTAAACCACTCGAAAATATAATAATAATACTTTATTGACAGAGACTATTTCATATTATAAATATATCAATAACTAATACAAAATGAATACATTAAAACATATCAGAGAATATAAAAACACAAATTAAAATAATATCTGTCGCAAATTACATTTAAATCTAGTTTTTTGACGAGTCAAAAAAATCAATGTGAATATCTGGATATTATTGTCTTTTCAGAGTGAAGCTTAACAATAATAAGTTTTTGGAAAGTGTACAAATCCATAAACTTATCTGAATATATGAATATTCAACCTGTTTGTTACTCTGCAAGCAAAAAAAAATAAGTCTTACTAAGACTATAAACAAATAACTTATTGAAACAACTACTTCCCTGTTAAGTGCCACTCGGCACGGATATTGAATGATACAAAAGAAATTTGCAAGTTATTACTAGTACTACTAGATAATAACATTGGTTTAAGATCGTTTATTTCTACATACAAGACTAACTTTGAAAATTATTCTAAAATAAAATTTAATTTAAATGCGAAGCTGCACTGATGAGAGATAAATCTCGAAACGCGTCTGCAGATGGCCAATTACTTAATTTTCATATATTTTTTAATTCAGTGGAATTTTTAGTTATTATCAAATTTGTTTCATCTAGTAACACTAGATAAATTTAGCACTGTGTGTCCTTGTCAAAATGTTTTCTGGTTCTTTCATTTTAATAATAACATTTACAGTTTAAAGTTTCACATTTCATTTTAGAATAATTTTCAAAGTTAGTCTTGTATGTAGAATCTTCATTAAACCAATGTTATTATCTAGTAGTACTAGTAATAACTTGCAAATTTCTTTTGTATCATTCAATATCCGTGCCGAGTGGCACTAGCCAGGGAAGTAGTTGTTTCAATAAGTTATTTGTTTATAGTCTTAGTAAGACTTAATTTTTTTTGCTTGCAGAGTAACGAACAGGTTGAATATTCATATATTCAGGCTACATTTCGTTTTCTTGTATTTATCTAATGCTTTCTGCAACAAGTAAAGTTGTTTCTAATTTGTTCATAACTTATCCTTACCTACACCTAGAATGGTCGAAAAATCGATGTGTCATTTTTACATTTTCTTGAAGTTTGACATGTTTGGTGAAAATTTCAAGTCAATATCTCAATAAAAGACGAAGTTATACCTGTTATATTTATTCTATGTAAGTTGAAAAATTATTCAAGATTTACTCGTTGACAAATTTTCAAAAGCGTTTTTCTCGAAACGTTTTCGGTACCTAAAATTTCTCGAAAACCAGTGAACCGATCACCTTGATTTTTTTTGTGGTTATTCTGTACATAATTATCTACTTTTTGTCGTAGGATTTTTTTTCTTTGTTACTTAGTTTTTTTTTATAGGCAAAATTAGAACTAATTGTTGTATCGAAAATCGCTATTTTATGTTCAAACGCCCGCCATTTTGTCGAAAATCGATATTTTCAAAATTGGCTACGACAAAGACTACATTATAGTATCTAGTTAAATAATCTTTTTGGTTTTTTGTTGCAAATGATTTTTAAAGAAAGTTTTTATGGTTTATTTTTATGGCGGCGCTCCGAAAAAATACAGTAATACCGACAATTTGGGATTTTTTGTTAATAAAAAAAATTGCAAGTATTCCTGAATGTGTATACTTATAGATAGAAAAACTCCAGATCCGATATTTGATATAGTTTCCATTAGAAAAAATTAGAAAAATAATAAATAAATTAGAAACAACCTTACTTGTTGCAGAAAGCATTAAATAAATTCAATATAGCCTGAATTTATATATTCAGGCTATATTTCGTTTTATTGAATTTAGAAAAATAACCTTTTTTCCGGCTCATAGGAATCTATTATTGCAATTTTTTTAAAATTTTCAATTTACCATCTCTCCATTCAATTACACGACCCGGTGTGTGAATTCTTTTTGATATCACGTGAACACGCTCTCAGGTGAAAGAGTGGGCGATTCGCACGCGAAATTTTCAAACGGCTTGCGCTTACTGCCTCCCTCTCTCTTTCTCTCTCTCTCTGCTAATGAAATCCTCCAGAGTGGAGTGTCGGATTAGTCATCTTTGCAGACTTTAATATAAGAATCGAAGTGGATGTGCCTTCTCTCCCCCCCCCCCCCCCCCCCTCTTCCACCTTCGCGTGGAACGCGATTTTCCGTTTTACATTACACGATTGCATGCTTATAACACAATTTCGTTGAAGTTTGAGTTGGAGGAGCGGAACGGTCCTTTGTCTGCGTTTTCACCAGGTGAAGTATTAACGAATTCCCTCAGTCGAGATATTCCAATGTGTGGACATAATGATTTTATCGTTTATTATAAATTTAATTACTATATATTTTTTCGTAATGAAATAGATTTTTTTTTTTTTTTTTATTAAAGGAAGGATGGTTGATGGGATTTCGGGTTAAGGAGAGTGAATGATATTAGGGAAATTGGCGTAAGCTACTTGGCTATTCTGCCACAACCGATTCTTTGTAATAAATTCATATATTGATATGAAAGGACAACCACTAGACAACCATGGACCCGTACGGCCATTTTTCATTCAGAAAAAGTGACCGTCCGGATGGGATTCGAACCCACGACCACGAGGCCCAGAAGCAGGAGCGCTACACACTAGGCCACCGCGGCCCCCATGAAATAGATTAGCATCTTTTTTTTTGTTAAATTTGGTTCTTGTTTATCACGTGGTAAAACATTTTTAACTTGGTTGGTTTCACAATTGTTTACTATTTCATTTCAACAACCTTTAATAAATTAGTATCTGTTATGTAGGAAGCTACTACTTCGTTATAATACGAATCGTTTGCATAACACACTGATTTCGGCAACTCAGCTTGTGGTATACAAATAAAGTAAAAAGAGTTTTATTTCAGAGTAGTATCTGTTGAAATGTAATTCCCTCAAAACAAATTATGACATAATTTCAGAATACCTGAGAGGTATAAAATTCAGAGCTTAAATTGATTAAATATCTTTGTTTTATTGTCAAAGAGCATAAATTAAAAAAAAAAACATGAACTATTTTCGAAAAATCTTCAGTTGAAAACCCCGATGCGTGAGACTAGCGTCACCATTAAATTTGCGTCACCAATGGCGGGTTAACTTTAGTTGTTAATATTTTCTATTTCTACTGGAAAATGGAATATAATTCGAACAATTAATAAATCTGCACATCCCTACATTACGTGTTATTAGCGGAATTATCTGGATTTTTATCAAAGCAAAACACATAACACGTACGCGCGCCGATGTTTCAGATCAGATACACACACACACGACCAGTTTACGTGCTTTCAAACCAAAATTTACAATCGGAAAATCTGAAACAACCTCCCCCCGACTATCCAGAAATTTATTATCGAAGCCCCACACTTTCCATATAATTAAATCAATCGGCATGATCAAAACACACACACATCGCATCGCATCGCACAGTCCGATCACATTTTTCCCTGCAACCCCCCCCTTGTGCGTCTGGCAGGGCGGCAGGCTGCCAAAACCCCACGAGCGAAATTTAATCTGCGCCCATTATCTTCCCCTCATAATTTAATGGCGATGTGAAATGAACGGGAAAATAAGAAGTGAAATGGAAAATTTCTGATCTCCAGGCCGCCGCGCGATATGTCCGTGATCGGGGGATTACTTCTGCACCGGAAAACGGAAACCGGAAACGGCCGTTGCGCCGCCGGAATACCAAGTTTATTAAATTCGTCGTGACGTTTTGTAATTATGTTATTTTCGTTATTGATAAGTTGAACGCGTTACACGATTACCGGGAATACTATTTCTGTTGTTGTAATCGGTCTTAATTGTATCATCAATATTTCCAATTTATTTACGGGATTACTCCCTTTAGAATACAAAAAAAAGAATTAATAATTAATAAAATTATTAAGTATGGCATTATAAATAAATTACATAATAACGCGAAGATTAAACTGAATCGAAAATTTAAGGAGAAAGAGTATATTAAAACACAAGTTCAATAAGCGCGATTTTTTCGCACGCGTCCAAGTTTAGAAAACGACGAGCGTAGCGACAAACGAGTTTTTTACAGTATTTTCTCTATTTTGCCCCTTTTATTTCATTTCTAAATTAAAATATCGCCCATACATATTTAGAAAATTGTATGGTGGTTGGTAACACTAATAATTGACATTTCAATTTGAAATTAGTTTGCGATTTCCATACATCACATAACCTCAAAACTATCTTGCCGAAAATTTAGCACAGGTTGACGGCTCTGAATTTCAACGGCGCCACCTTGAAAAATTAAATTATTAAAGCACTCGGCGAGCCATTAACGAACCCAGATGAGTGCGTTAATGACTCCGTTTTAAACGCAAAATAGAAAAACTAGTTGATAACACTCGTAAATATTCATAACATAAAACTAAAATGAATTCTGATAGATTGAATATTATTTGCTAACAAATAAATTTCTAAATTCAAAAAACGAAATATAGCCTGAATATATAAATATTCAACCTGTTCGTAACTCTGCAAGCAAAATTAAGTCTTACTAAGACTATAAACAAGTAAGGTTGTTTCTATTTTATTTATTAAATAAATTTCTTATAATAAAACACTTTTAACTTTGTTTTGTATAACTTGAATATTTATTTTTGTGACTTAAGTTTCGGTAATACAATTACCATTTTCAAACAAGAAGTGTTTTAAAAACCGTTTAAAAATGGTTATTGTATTAGCGAAACTTAAGTCACAAAAATAAATATACAGGGTGTCCTAAATAGAGAAGGATTGCATGGGTATCTTTCTTATTCTTAAAGCTAGAGATCTGATTAAATGGGCAATGTTGTGCAGTTTTCTATGCTGATTCAGATTATGTTGAGAAATTTTCAAAATTCTGAGCAGTTTAGAAAATATTTAAAAAAAACTGAAAATCGCGATTTTCAAAAAAATCAAATATCTCAATAATTATTAAAGATGCGAAAAAAAGGTTTAAATAAAAGTTACTTGGTTTAATTAGGCAAACATAGAAATCAAGTCAAAATAAAATTCAAGATGGCGGTTTCCGAGATATTAATACCAACTTTGTTATTTCAAATGGCCGCCATATTTGATTTTTACACGCATAAATAGACTTTTTTTTTCTTTTCAACGATGTACAACAACCTATGTCAAAATAAAAAATAATGGAAATATTAATTGTTTAAATTTTTAATTTTAATTTTTTAAATTATTTTTAAAGCAAATGTAACAAAACAAAAGAGGTAATAGAACCAAGTAGTAAAATAATAATAGATTATAAAAAATGCTTAAAATGTTGACAGTTATTGGACAAACACAATTGACAGCGTTTTACAACACTGCCAGTTACTTTTCGCAATGTGTTGCGATTAATGCCGTTTATTGCCTCTGTCACTGCTTCGCGAAGTTCATCCACATTGTTATAATTGAAGTTACTTCGATAAACTTTGTTTTTAAAAGTGCCCCACAAATAAAAGTCAAGAGGCGTCAAGTCTGCAGATCTGGCTGGCCACTGTACAGGTGTATTAGTCGCTAATACTTTATTATTAAAACGTCCATTTAGATAAGTAATAACATCTCTGGCATTGTGTGCTGGAGCGCCATCTTGCTGGTACCATATTTGCATATTTTGTGCCAAAGGTCAATCATCCAATAAATCTTCTAAGGTTGTTTGAAGAATTTCCAAATAACGTTGTGCAGTTAGAGTTCCATCAAAAATTATAGGACCAAGTAAACGATTTCCCATTATGCCACAAAAAACACTAAAGCCGAACCGTAATTGGTTTCGCCGTGGAATAACTATGTGTGGATTTTCTTGAGCCCAATACTGCTCGTTATGACGATTAAATAATCCACAATTAGAAAAGTAAGATTCGTCAGTCCATAAAATTGTGTTTATAAAATCACCATTTTCCGTAATTTTGTTGATTAACCACATGCAAAATGTTAATCTACGGATGTTATCATTTGGTTGTAAAGTCTGAGATAGGTGCAATTTATAAGGGTAAAACTTGTGCTTTTTTTAAATTGTTGATGCTCTAGACTTAGATACGTTAACTTCATTTTCTATCTGCCGACATGAAATGTTTGGATTAGCTGCCACACAAGCCAATGTTAATTCTTCATCATTAACGATCATATTTCTATTTCTCTTAGGTTTTTTTTAAACTTCCATACAATTGTATATTTTCATCCAATCTTTTAAATACCTCAATGTCCGGCTGCCTTCTTTCAGGAAAGTTTGCTTGGTATGTTTGTGCTGCAAGATGGGGGTTTTTGTAACACTTGATGTAATTACAAAACATATCGTATTGTTCGGATATTGAATAATTCGCCATTTCAAGTAATTAATATTTATCGATATTACAACAACTTAAGACAATACACATGTATGAATGATTAATACAACTGATAAACTAATGTAAGATGACAGTTAGTCGTTATAACAGATTTTGTTTTATTTTTATTTATGCCCACTTGTTTTAAACTTACAACAATTAATATTTCCATTATTTTTTATTTTGACATAGGTTGTTTTACATCGTTGAAAAGAGAAAAAAAAGTCTATTTATGCGTGTAAAAATCAAATATGGCGGCCATTTGAAATAAGAAAGTTGGTATTAATATCTCGGAAACCGCCATCTTGAATTTTATTTTGACTTGATTTCTATGTTTGCCTAATTGAACCAAGTAACTTTTATTTAAAACTTTTTTTCGCATCTTTAATAATTATTGAGATATTTAATTTTTTTGAAAATCGCGATTTTCAGTTTTTTTTAAATATTTTCTAAACTGCTCAGAATTTTGAAAATTACTCAACATAATCTGAATCAGCATAAAAAACTACACAACATTGTCCATTTGACCAGATCTCTAGCTTTAAGAATAAGAAAGATACCCATGCAATCCTACTCTATTTAGGACACCCTGTATAAGTTATACAAAACAAAGTTAAAAGTGTTTTATTATAATATTTAAAATGTATAACGAAGTAGAAGCCTCCAGCATAAACAAATAAATTTCTTACAGAATAAATTGATTTATGAATTATGGTGAATGCGCCGGGCACAACATTCGATCTTACGAACATATTGTTATTATCGCGAATACGGCGCCGTTCGATCTTAGTATTATTTGTTGTCGCGTACATAGCGGCATTCGTCAGCAGTGACGGCTCGCGGGATGACTTACGGTACGGCTGAGGTAGCAGAGGTGGTAATACAGATCTCTGCAACCTATCTGCTACCTCGGCCGTACCATGAGTCACCGTTCCTTAGGTAAGGGTTAATACTCGAAACACCAAGAAATCACTCGCTCTTCTCAACTCGCTGTTCGAAATCTTGTAACCATCACGGATACACCGTAATTCCGCTGTCGGAATTAGTGGCCGGGATGCATTTTACAACTGGCGAAAACATAAAACTTAATTAATTCCTTAATTAGGGGCCGCGGGCGGATCGAAAACTCCGCCGTCCCGGAAAAGTTGTAAAACTAAACAATTAGTAGGCGGGGTAGGGGGCGAAATTCGCGGAAAAATGTTAACAAACCGGGCAGTTGACGTAAATTGCTGGGAGATATATAGAGCGGATTCAAAATGGGGGGAATATTGTATGGGTGTGTGTGTGTCGGTAAGTGATGAGGAATTGATAACATAGAGACGACTGATCGTGGCGAAAAAAAGTGGTGTGTGTGTGTGATCGATGGACGTTTGTGCAGAGGGGTGGGAAAAAGTGGAAACGTATCGAGATTTAATTTACAGAAGAAAAATGCTTGTAATAGTGGGGATTTCTTTCGGTGCCCATTAAACGTATGTTAGCACATCAGATGTTTAAAAAAAATAATTATATTATCATTTGGTTTTTATATATTTTAAGCTATCCATTATAAAGTTATTGACTTATTGGAAATTATTATTATATCCGAAAATGAATAAATTCTACAAATAGTGTTGAGAAGTGAATATTTCAAAATTTAGATTAAAAAAAAATTGATTAAATTGCAAAGCAAAATACATTTTGGGTAAGTTTAAAAAGTTTCAAGTATGTAGCAATTGTTAATTTTTTTTTAAACTATCAAAGATTGAGTAAATTCAAAATGATTTTAAACTGTGTTCTCGTGTGATTATTTCAAAATTTAGGCAATAAGTGTTTGAGATTTTGATTGAATTGTAAAGCAAAATCTATTTTGAGTAAGTTTGGAAAGTTTCAAGTTTGTGGCGATTTTTTTTAATCCATCGAAGATTAAGCAAATTCCGATTAACTAATATTCTCGAATGATTATTTCAAAATTTATTTTCCATAAACCATCTTCAGCTATTACATGGTAACCACCTGTACTTAAAGTGCATTATTTAATTCGAAACACATTTTGCACTATCCATATATGTATTTTTCTCCTTAAATAATTAATATTTTCAAGTGGAATCGATCGAGTGAAAATATGTTTGCAACTCTTCTCAAGTATCGATTGCGCAATATCCCCGAGATATTAATCACGTTCCGGCTTTTTGTTCATTGTTGGCTCATTCACGTCGAGGATATTATTGCACGTGTGCACGTATATGCATTTTGTCTCGCTGCACAATTCATATGCAAATTAAGCGACCGCCTTCCAATACCACATATATATATGTATACCTGCTGCCTGCCTGCCCATCATCAAATTAAAGGCCTGCGCCAACATTCTGCAATTTACATTAATCATATAATTCGCGCGAATTTTCATTCCGTTTATTCACACCTATAGAAAATCTATAAAATTGTAACACCGAAACAAATGGATTCAAGCTACTAATTATTTCCGCTCGTTAAGTATAATAACAGAATGCCAAAATGAAGAATAAGTTTATTTCGAAATCTCTTTAGTTTTTGAGTAAACTGAGTTTTTGAATTTGAAGTATAATTTTTCCATCTTTCATAATTTTGACGTTTTAAACGTCAGTTTTATCCGCTCGATGTACATTTAAAATATGATTTCAATTGAAAATAAACCATGAACGCGTAAATACAGGGTTCCCCATAATAGACTACCCATTTTATTTTAATAATTAATTCCCTACGAGATAACTAAATAAGTTTATCCCTGTGGGATTATGTTCTGTAGTCTTTGGGATTTAAGTTAATTATTGATCAAGTAGGCACCTGTCACAAATAAGTTTTATATTAATAATTTTGTGGAACGTTATTTTTCTACGAGAAGTTTGTTAGTTTTCATCATAATTATTTAACTTTCATGGATTACTCAGTCCAACAACGTGTGTTTTGTGTAGAAACTTACATAAGAAGCAATTCGATGGAAGAAGTTAGGCGTGCATTCCGGCGTCAGTTTAATAACAACAATAGAGGTCACAAGCCAAATCATAAAATTGTTAAGTTATGGGTTCGTCATTGGCGTGAAAATGGTTCTGTGCAAAATTTGAAGAAGAACAGTTCGTACACCAGAAAATATTGAACGAGTTAGAATTGCGTTTACGAGAAGTCCTAAAAGGTCTGCTAATCGACAAACCCTTATCCTAGGAATATCAAAGGGAAGCTTAGATCGAATTCTTCAAAGAGATTTAAAATTTCATCCCCATAAATACCAAATGGCACAGCAACTTATAAATCAAAATAAAGAAGCAAGGTTAGCATTTTGTCAAGAATTTTTGAATTTACATCAAGAAGCAATTCACAGTCTCTTAATGAGCGACGAAGCAAATTTTTATTTGAATAAACAGAATTTTAGATACTGGTCAAATGAAAATCCTCGTGAAATATTTACACAGAAACTCCATAATCCAAAAGTTGTTGTGTGGTGTGAAGTAGGATCTTTTGGTATTATTGGTCCATATTTTTCTGAGGATGAAAATAACCGCGCTGTAATAGTAACATCTGAGCGCTACGTAAACATGCTAGAGACATTCCTCATTCCAGAATTAAATAGACGAGGATTACTAAACAATGCCTTACCATTCCAACAAGATGGGGAACAGCTCATACCGCCAGGAACTCAATACGGGTTCTGCGAGAAAAGTTTAATGGCCGACGACTCATTTCTCGATTCGGAAATTTGCCTTGGCCTTCGAGGTCCCCCGATTTTTTCCTGTGGGGATATTTAAAAGCCAAAGTGTTTGCGAGTCGTCCAGGTACAATCGAGGAACTTAAAGTCAAAATTCGTGAAGAAGTTGAAGGAATAGACAAAGGTTTGCTACGCCGTGTAATGAACCACTTTTTATCTAATATTGAAAAATGTGTTGAAGTTGGTGGAGGTCATTTAGAAGACGTGATTTTTAAAAGTTAGAATTAAATTAGCCAAATATTTATGTTATCATAAATCCCAAAGAGTTAGCTGTAATTTAGTATAATCGTCGTCGTATATAAGTCGGAGAAAGTACCATGATGGCCACATCACCATTTTTTTTTGTATATTTTGGTAAAATGGTGATTAACCTTAAATATATAAATATAAATAAAACACTTTCTTTGTTAATATCACTCGATTTATTAGTAGCGACTATAGTTTCTACTAATAAATCGAGTGATATTAACAAAGAAAGTGTTTTATTTATAATTCAAAATGTATCACGAAGTAAACGCCTCCAGTGTCAATCAATTAAATATATATTTAATCTAATCTAATTTATTTTAGAATTCGTTTGGTGCTATTCCACAATAAGTTTTTTATTAAGCGTTAATCTATAATTAAACTGAATTAAAAAAAATGCATTACGTTGTAACCACAATTAATTATTAGTTTTGTTAACGAGAATTTTTCAATTGAGTCAAGTTTGTGATTTTCTTGATTATTTAATAATTGATTAACAAATGTTACTATTAGCATATTTCACATTATTAGCGATAGTGCATCTTAATCCTAAGTTAGTGAGCTAAGTTTATAATAAAATAAAATATTCGTCGTGGTACTAGCCGGGAAAGTAGTTGTTTCGGTAGATGATTTGTTAATTGTAATCTCTTAGAGACGAAAAGTATATGGTATTTTTCATTTTAAGTTTATAACGGTCGCAACCACCGGTTTACAGGCAACTAAAGTGAACTCATTTATGAATTGGACTTCTGGTGGAGGAGCCGGGTACTTACAATTCACGAATATTGTCTTGTCGAGTGGTAATTTATTTGTATCCGTAAATTCGCAAGAAGTACAGTCCCCATTTAATTCATTCATTCAGAGATCGGGTTTTATTTATGCATGTGTAGAGATGGAGAGCTTTTACGTGAGGGTTTTGCGCACTGAAACAATACACGAAACGGTCTTTGGCGATAGTGCAGCAGCGGCAGCGACGGCATCAAAGGAAGAAGAACATTTATTTATATGGTGGAAAAAGTAAATAGTGAGCATCTATGAGAAGCGGATTTCCGTGTCTCCGGCCGGGGATTTATGTGAACATCAGCATAGGCGCAAACACCCGGTATCACTAAACATTTATCACTGGACCTCATTTATTTCCTCGGAATTACTTTGCTTTGTGCACGGACACTCACTTCAACGTCCACCGTCTCCAGCCCGAGGGCGTGCTTTTTGTCGCTTATTTTCTTTACGGACACCCTCATGCCCTTTACGCATGCAAGGGCCGAATAAATAAACACGGCCGCGAGTCAAATTTAAATATAGCCGCGAACGATTAATTTAGTGGACTACATCGTAATATTTTTCAAAATAGTCCAAAACAATTTTAATAAATTTTTGGCGCAAGTAGTTGTTTCAATAAATTATTTATTTATAGTCTTAGTAAGATTTAATTTTGCTTTGCAGAGTTACGAACAGGTTGAATATTTATATATTCTGGCTATTGTTAGTCTTTATTCAATTTATTTAAACGCTACTTTCTAAAGAGAAAAATTAGATGAATATTAATATAAATAAGTAATTGTGGAAGCTTTCACTTCGTGAAGTTACTTATTTTTTTTGCATATGCATTTCACCAAAATTCCTATAAAACATTTTGATAATTGTTTATTTTCAATTATCAAAATTTTTCTTTTATGAACGATGACCACGTAGTCGGTCGAAAAACCACGCAACCATTTTAGTTACAACCTCTCCTTAATTATCTTGAAATCCATTAGATAATAAATATTACAGGAAATATTCCAAACAAGAAAATGATTGAACGAAATAAGAATTAAAAAAAATGGTGATGTGGCCATCATGTTACTTTCTCTGATGGTATCATCATTTATATTTACACTTTCATGGTTTATTTTCTATTTAAATCATATTTTAAATGTACATCGAGCGGATGAAACTGACGTTTAAAACGTCAAAATTATGAAAGATGGAAAAATTATACTTCAAATTCAAAAACTCAGTTTACTCAAAAACTAAATGGATTAAAAAAAAACTTATTCTTTATAAGTTGTTCATTTTGGCATTCTCTACAATTATTATTAACATAAATTTAATGTAACTATTATCGTTTCATAATTATAAACCAAAAATGAAAAAAAATAATAAATTCTTTTCTCAAATAACAATGACTTTATGAAAAATATTTTTAAGCAAAAGATGTTCATTTATTTGTTGTCTTCAATATTTGCTTAAATATTTTTGTGATATTTTTCTTATTTAAGAAAATATTGGAAAAAAAACAAAAAAACAGTTAAGGTAAACACCCACTTCCGGTGTACAAAATTTTACCAAAAGCATTTCAGTTCGTCGGATTATCAAATAAGACGTATGTTCAAAGTTTCATATCAATTGCTTTATTAGTTTTTGAGATACAGCGCGCACAGACACACACACAGACACAATTTTTTTTTTCCAGAAATTGTTGAAATGACATCTAGGGACCCCAAAACGGATATTTCCGTAAAAAAAAATTTGGAAAAAAATCGCGATCACAATACTTTCTCGTACTTCGTAACGGAGAAAGTAAAAATAGATGAATATGAATATAAATAAGTTATTGTGGAAGCTTTCACTTCGTGATACATTTTAAATAATTCATATAAAACAAGTAACCAACAAAGTTACTTGTTTTATTGGAATATGCATATCATCAAAATTCCTATAAACATTAAAATAATTGTCAACATTTTCTTTTGTGGAAGATGCCCACGTAGTCGGCAAAAAAAGTCGAAAAACCACGCAACCATTACTTTAGTTACAACCCCTCCTTAATTTCCTTGAAATCCATTAGATAATAAATATTACAGGAAATATTCCAAACAAGAAAATTATTGAATAAAATGAGAATTAAAAAAAATTGGTTATCACGAGTTTCTTCCAAAGTTCTCAATGAACAATCGTTGGTTTGCAAAATATCAAAATTCACACTTAAACAGGTTCTTTTGTTACATTGACAAGCCGTGCAATATTTCCAACACAATCATAGAACTGATGGCACAAACGTGTTGCGCAGTAACAACTGGATATCGGTTAATAGCATTGACCACGTGGCCCTTCAACCGTAGAATATTTCACTCATAGAACACGATTGTAACGGCTCCCGACAATTTGACCTGTCGCGCGTAAATCTGATTAATAGTAAAGGCGAGGTGCGAAAAATGTGAAATATTATCCAATTTTAAAAGTAATTCGAGGCGCGCCGGCGAAAAAAATAAATACGGACCGCGGTGTTTCTCCCTCTCGGTCCTTGCAGCCCGCGTGCGCGCCCCCTCTCGGTGCACTTCCAACCTGGAGGAGGAAATTTAATGCCGCAGCAGTAATGGCCATTGTTCCGTGTGCGGATTTAAAAAATTCATGCGAAACCGCGCGCTTTCTCGCCCTCCCACCGTTCCTGCGGGCGATAATTTTATTCCGGATGAAAAGTTCATTCGCGTTTCTACAAATGACCAGACTTGCGAATTTATATGCGGACGAGGATTGTTTTGCTACTTTGGGTTAAAAGTAATATCGATTCATTTATTGACGACGAACTGCAACTTACATTTTGGCCACTAATATGCATACGTGGCGCAATTGGCTAAAATACTTTTTTGTATCAAATTTTCCTCCCAATCGTTTTATGTAATAAAAAATGGGTCATTCGATTTAAAAATATTGAATTACGGGTTATTTTAAAGGGCACTTAGATATTGACATTTTAAGAACACTTATTGTCAAAGTTGACAGTTTACAATTATACAGGGTATTTCAAAATTCATGCACCAAAAATTTTCAGCGTACTCCTCGTAGATAGAAAGAAAAAAAATCCTTATGACAAATTTCGATATTCTACAAAATAAAATGGATTTAACCCCTTCACAGAAATATTAAAGAGACGCCACTGTTCCCTATCAATGAATACTTTCGTTCGCTTGTATAAAAACAAACGGTGTCGATTTTAAGTGATGACACATGAAGGGTGGCCTAATTTCGAGCGAGCAGTTGAAATAATTTTATCTAAACATAAATAGTCACCTTATTTATTATGCTTTTTTTTATTGTTCCTAGCGGCTTTCTACACTTGTGCATTTTTATTGTTGTGCAATTGTATCCCCTGCAGTCCTTAAAATCACGGGGCGTAGGTGCTGTAAAATGATATCTCTTTGTTACCCAAGGCCAAGACCTAATTTGGAATAACACTTTTTTAGAAAGTCCGTTTCCAGGAAGACACAAATCGGTTTTAAAAATCCCAATTCCATACTCGATGGTACATTGACCTAATTTGTGTGCTGCGTCAATGAAATCGACATCGTTTGTTTATCTAATGCTGACAGTACAAGCTGGAGAGACGAAGACCTTTTTTTTTGTTTTGACATAGGCCTGAGCCATACCATCACACAAGCGCGAACATGTACGTGGTGTTCTCGCCTCTTTTTACACGCAAACGAAAGTATTCATTGATAGGGAACAGTGGCGTCTCTTTAATATTTCTGCGAAGGTGTTCAATCCATGTTATTTTGTGGAAAATCAACATTTTTCATAAGGGTTTTTTTTTAATTTTTATCTATAAGGAGTACGCAGTAAAGTTTTGGTGCATGCATTTTGAAACACCCTGTATTACTCGTAGAGGCATCCTCTAGATACAATTAGAGATATCAATCATATTTCTATTTTATTCTTACGAGAAGTTACAGGCAGATTTCAAGATGCTATTTTGAGATCAAAATTTTAGAAATAATTAATTCTCTTGAAAACTGAAAGAGATAAGTGCACAAACGTTCCTACAAAAGATGTTGCAATTTAAACGAGAAATCCAAAAATATCATAATATATAGGGTGTTCCATTTAAAATAACAAATTCGGTGCTAACCGGATAGATAGTTGAAAATATTTCTCATGAGAACTGATTCGATCGTGTGATGAGTTTTTTTTCAATTTTTTATGGCAACCTCTTAAACTTTTAACGAACGGTTTAGCGTACACCCTGTATACGTACTAACTACAATGGCCATCGACCGAAATCCTTCAGCTATTTTATATTTAAAATATAATATGCATAATTTTTGATCCTCTTTGGCTGCCAAATAATTAACTGCATAGCAACTGCTTTAACAAATCTTATTTGACTTGTGTAAAGTGTAAACTGAAGCACCACTGAAGTATAATAATAATAATAATAACAATAATAATAATAATAGTAATAAAATCACAAATGGAGTATACATTAAATTGCATATTAAAAATGCAGATTATTGATTAATAAATTATAACTCACCCAAATAATTAACACCCACTATTTCCCTATTATTCGCTACTACTCATTGATCACTGAATACCTGGCAGAAAGACCTTCGGTCGATAGCCAATTGACATGAAAACTCCATGTATTTAATTGTTTATGTAATTATAATAATTTGTAACCTTTGTCAATAAAGATTTTGTATATATAAATTATAACATCACTCTTGCGTATGCAACCCAATTTACGCTCAATTTTCCTGTTTAGGTAGTAAAATACTTTTCCGGTTGTTTCAAAAGAAATTGGTCTTTCATACAACACTTGATAATGAGTTGCAAAGGTCTACAAACTATGGTTGTCCGATTATTGTTTATAACACAGAGTTAAAATTGTGTTTGTTGTTTCTATTATTCAATAAATATCGATTGTTAATCATTGCAAATAAGCTAAAAATGGACTACCACATAGTAACGGTCGCAACCATAATCTAATATTCTTATTTAAAAAAAAGGTAAGTTGTTAAACAATCTTGAAATAATTTGTGTGTATAATATCAATATCACAATAACGATTTACCCTGATCAGTGGTATACTCAGGATTTAAATTTGGAAGGAAGCGATGAGACATCAAATATTTTGTGCAAATTCACCTATCGTAACTTGGCAGTAACAAAAATGGTTAGGCTGGAAATCAAATTTTGTTGATCAAAAATGGACTTACTCCAGAAATGACTCTGAAAATTATATATTTATTTCGACAGATGCGTCAAATTTTGTCAGAACAATCGTGAATAACTTGTCTTTACAATTGCCTAAAGAAAAAAAAAATGAAAATATAGACATGGAAGATGCAATAAGTATACAAATTCATAATTGGTATTAGCCAGGCAATAAATATAAGTAATATTTTTCTTTTGATATTTCTCCCTAAATATTTTTCCTAGCCTAATAAGATTATGAAATTTCTTGGAAAAGGTTCTCATTTGGCACTTGGTGAAACATATTGCAACATATAATAATGATAATAAAAGCAATTGTTTTGTTTCTCAGTCGTAATAAACTTATTAGTTATTTAATCTGCAACAAGTGATGTTGCTTCAAATTTATTTATAATTTGTGAAACTAAGGCCCACTTGCACCATTGTAATTAAGCTATGCTTAAAGCATTCTTAAAATTTAAGCAAGGTTTAAGTGTGTATTTTGCTTGCACCATACTTTAAGCACAGCGTAAGCAAGACTTTAAATAAGTCGTCGTCATGGACCGCTTAAAATTTAAGTCTGCATATATAACCTTCAATTCGTTCCGTCAGTGACAGATATTTATGCACAATAAATTATTTTCAATAAGAAAACTCCTAGTATATTTAAAATGGCACTTGAAGAATTAAACTTTGGAGTGGACTATACTTTTGAAGACGATTTAGACCTTATAGATATTATTAATTTCATTTATAGATTAGTTTGGAAGAGAGCTGATCATTCTCATGATTTGGACGAATTGTCGTTCTTTCGGTGTTTTCGTGTCAGCAAATAAACTTTGTTAAAATTACTTGGCCTGACTCAATATACTGGCTAATAATGGCATAACCTCTCTTTTTTACGCACCGAGATTTCTTTACGCGTGCATTTGCCTTCAAAAATATTTAATTGAGCATTGAATTCTTAATAATTGTGGCGAGTTTCACTATTTCCCTGTTCGTACAGCAACGCTGTTCACGTAAAAAGACTCGCACGCACTTTATGTCAAAATCAGCTGAGAAAAGAACACCAATGTCGCCAACGTTAAAAAGTGAAAATCGCAAGATTTTACGATGTTGCAACACTTTGAGCTTGCTTACTAAAGCAATTGTATTAATACCAATGGTGCATGACGCTTCCATTTAAGCATGACTTACAATATAAGTCCTACTTTACAAAGTTAGACTTAACGAAAAAATGGTGCAAATGGGCTTTTTATACCCATTGTTTTGTAAAATTGTGGAACTCTGTATATATTTATTTTCATTTTTACTAATGTAATTTGTGCACATTCTATGCAATAGAATTTAAAATTAGATTATTTCACACACGTGCACGCATAAAATTATTTAATGTAACCGTAATTAAAATTCCACTTCAGCGGTGAAACGTTGCCCGATCGAAACGATCCAAAAAATAAACGAACCGATCGCGATTATTGCTGCAGGTGCGTGTTTCGGGACAACAAGAAACACAATTTTTGTTTTTATTTTAACCACCAAACTTTTCTGGTGTCTGCTCTTCATCGAATTAAATCTAGACACAGATTTATTCTAATTAAGACCTGCCCGTTCGTCGACTGATTATCTTCGGTCGTCCCGTACACTCCACAAGATTCATTCATTCGCTCAACTCGAATTAAGTCCGGGTGGATGATGGAGAAAAAAAAAGTAGGGCCGGAATGAATTTAATAACTTCCCGTCTATTATGACGATGGTTATTGTTACGAAATTGTGTTTTGTGTGTATTTTTTTGCTGCTGCTTGCTTTATTATTGTGAAGATGATGATGCTTTCAACAGGTGGTCAGATGAGATGTCAGGTGGGTCGGGTGGGTGGATCTTAATTTCATGGTAGGGTGTATAATAAAAACACGAAATTACTTGGTGTATTTCACAAAATTTAACTCATTTCAATTACATTGTACAGGGTTCCCCATAATAGACTACCCATTTTATTTTATTAATTAATTCCCTACGGAATAACTAAATAAGTTTATCTCTGTGGAATTATGTTCTGTAGTCTTTGGGATTTAAGTTAATTATTGATCAAGTAGGCACCTGTCACAAATAAGTTTTATATTAATAATTTTGTGGAACGTTATTTTTTCAATGAGAAGTTTGTTAGTTTTCATCATAATTATTTAACTTTCATGGATTACTCAGTCCAACAACGTGTGTTTTGTGTAGAAACTTACATAAGAAGCAATTCGATAGAAGAAGGCGTGCATTCCGGCGTCAGTTTAATAACAAAAATAGAGGTCACGCGCCAAATCGTAAAACTGTTAAGTTATGGGTTCGTCATTGGCGTGAAAATGGTTCTGTACAAAATTTGAAGAAGAACAGGTCGTACACCAGAAAATATTGAACGAGTTAGAATTGCGTTTACCAGAAGTCCTAAAAGGTCTGCTAATCGACAAACCCTTATCCTAGGAATATCAAAGGGAAGCTTAGATCGAATTCTTCAAAGAGATTTAAAATTTTATCCCTATAAATACCAAATGGCACAGCAACTTATAAATCAAGATAAAGAAGCAAGGTTAGCATTCTGTCAAGAATTTTTGAATTTACATCAAGGTGCAATTCACAGTCTCTTAATGAGCGACGAAGCAAATTTTGATTTGAACGGTATGGTTAATAAACAGAATTTTAGATACTGGTCAAATGAAAATCTTTACACAGAACCTCCATAATCCAAAAGTTGTTGTGTTGTGTAGGATCTTTTGGTATTATTGGTCCATATTTTTTTGAGGATGAAAATAACCGCGCTGTAACAGTAACATCCGAGCGCTACGTAAACATGCTAGAGACATTCCTCATTCCAGAATTAAATAGACGAGGATTACTAAACAATGCCTTACTATTCCAACAAGATGGGGCAACAGCTCATACCGCCAGAAACTTAATGCAGGTTCTGCGAGAAACGTTTAATGGCCGACTCATTTCTCGATTCAGAAGTTTGCCTTGGCCTTCGAGGTCCCCCGATTTTTTCCTGTGGGGATATTCAAAAGCCAAAGTGTTTGCGAGTCGTCCAGGTACAATCGAGGAACTCAAAAGTCAAAATTCGTGAAGAAGTTGAAGGTTTGCTACGCCGTGTAATGAACCACTTTTTATCTAATATTGAAAAATGTGTTGAAGTTGGTGGAGGTCATTTAGAAGACGTGATTTTTAAAAGTTAGAATTAAATTAGCCAAATATTTATGTTATCATAAATCCCAAAGAGTTAGCTGTAATTTAGTATAATCGTCGTCGTATATAAGTCGGAGAAAGTACCATAATGGTCACATCACCATTTTTTTTTGTATATTTTGGTAAAATGGTGATTAACCTTAAATATATATTTAATCTAATCTAATTTATTTTAAAATTCGTTTGGTGCTATTCCACAATAAGTTTTTTATTAAGCGTTAATCTATAATTAAACTGAATTAAAAAAAAATGCATTACGTTGTAACCACAATTAATTATTTGTTTTGTTAACGAGAATTTTTCAATTGAGTCAAGTTTGTGATTTTCTTGATTATTTAATAATTGATTAACAAATGTTACTATTAGCATATTTCACATTATTAGCGATAGTACATCTTAATCCTAAATAAATATTTATGTTATCATAAATCCCAAAGAATTAGCTGTAATTTAGTATAATAAAAAGTTTATTTTGTTAACTGAAAAAAACTTTAATTCAAATATTATAATATTATGGGGAACCCAGTAGTATATTACGACACAAGTTCGGTAAGTGCTCTTAATAATCGTAATGCACTTAACGAACCGAGTGTTGTATAGTATTTTTTGCGCTAGCGATTTAAAATAGTTATAAAAATAGTAAAAAAAATAGTTCAAAACGACTTTTATAATTAAAAATTACTGCTCTTTTAACTAGCCTATAACGGTACTGGGACTATCATGATTCAGAACAGGCTTGTTATTTTGTGGGTTTCCTAGCAACCGAAATTAGTCCGGGAAAGCCATTCGAACGTGACTAAATACACACACAGTAAGCAGCAATATAGAACGGTAGCGCAAAAAATGATTTTCAATACGTGAAATCGAAACTAAATTTTGTCCTTCTTGAATCTTGGAGGCGTTTTCAATTTCGATATAAAGAAAACAATTAACTTTTTTATACCACTTTTATTTTACTTTATGTGACTAAATTTTGTCAAATGGTAGCAACTCATATAAATTATAATTCAATCTAGTAGATTGTTTGACAAGTTTTGAAAGCTTCGTTTTGCATGCGAACAGTGGCGGCTCGTGGATGTTCAGCGGCGAGGTAACGGAAGAAAATTTGACCAAAATATTTGCTTCCTCTATAAGAGTAAGTAGTGCGGCACGAGCGACATCTTTATCTCTGCCCTCCCTACGGAAATCCACGAGCTGCCGCTGCATGCGAGTACGAATTTGCGATTACGAGCTTGTGGGAAAAAATAATAACTATACTCTTCTTACAGAGAAGATGCAGTCGGTGTAAACAACGCCAGCTGTGTGAGAGTCGCGTGATCATAAACGCATATAATTGGTTCGTTCAGTGATGCAAGTTCTCGAATCATCGCGCCGGATTCAGTTTGTATTTTGCGCGTTAATTGCAGAGCGCACCGTGCATTTTCTACATGACTATTATAAGAGGGAGCGCACCGTGCATTTTGTACAAGCCGATCGTAAGTGGGTTCGCGAAGCGACCCGGTGCAATAATAATAATAATAATAATAAATCTATTTATTTGTAACTCAATCTCAATTGTATTTACATACAATAGTAAATATTAATAATTAAAAATGCAATATTACAGAAAATGAGTGACAAAAACGAATCTAGATCAGTATATTATATCAGAACAAATCTGGTATCGCTGTTACTTCCTCTAGATCGTAAAAACAAGACAAAACAAAAATATATATTAAACAGACTTAAATAACTAAACTAAATAACTAAAAATATATGACTAAGAATAGGGATAAGTAAGAGAAAAAAAAAGTATATATTTTAAATGTTTAAGATCAAAAGGTTAGTAGATACTATGCTCGCAAAAAAAAGAAGAGAAAACAAAAAATGTCTTGATTTAGTTCCATTAACAATTTTTTTAAATATCGTTTAAAAGTGACCAAAATTATATCTGTTATAGTAGAAAGCCATGTTTAATTTTAATTTTCTCCATCATCCACTCGGACTTAATTTTAGTTGAGCGAATGAATGAACGGGACAGGTAATCATGTATCGACATTCGATATTATTAAATTCAATTTTTTTTAAATCTTTTTATTTAATTTTAATAACTGTTACATCCATACAAGCTCGAGCTCTAACTAATTACTCGCAGAATGAATCGTTTACTTCGGCAACGTTAAAATAATGGCTGTGCAATATATGCTTCCGCAGTTGCCTCATTGTCGCCGTTGGGAGGAACCGCATCCCCTCAAACAACGGCCGGGAGAGAACAACAACAATAACAATTTCTTGCAGCGAGCTCTCGCGTTCGCGCGCCTCGCCGTTCCAATAGCTCTCCTTCCCTTTGTGCACATCGCATTTCTTTAAGTGCACACGTCTACGCGAAACTTCCTCACAATGCCGGGTAAAGGGGTGTGTGTATTCATATCCTCGAAATGTGTAATGTACATTCAACGAACCACTTCAATAACGTTGGTGAAGAGAGGGGAGGGGGATACTTTTCAGTGGATTTGATATGATGGCCAATTCCGGCAATAAAAAATATTTAAAGTCATCCGCGTCTTAAAAATGACTTACAAATCATGAAATGAAAATTTTGTAAAAGTGTCTCAATAAATGTATTCTCTACAGGGTGTATTTGAAATAACGAACAGGCATTTAAGGGCACATACACAAAATATTTGTGAACCCATTTCCGTCAAAATTTTGAATTTTCCTAATTTTTCGAGGTTTCCTAATCCTAAATATTTTGAGAACCGATGCTTTTCTCATTTAATTAGGTCCGCATGGAATGTGTGTTTGTTTATTTAAAACGCGAGATACGATTTCTTGCCTCCGAAATTTGAAGTGTTATCCCAACGTTTTTTTTTTTTTTGTAAAAGACAAACAGTCCTCAAGTTCATTGGCGCTTAAAGGGTACTCAGATATTTCCTACGCGCTTGTTGTAATTCGATATCTAAAGCCGATGCCGTTTAAAAAATAGGTCACATTACCACTGCCCCCAAACATGTTGCGTATTTTCACTCATTAACTTTAATAATTAATTGCGGGCTTTTTGTTACCGTTATAAACAAAATAATTGCGAATATTGTTTAAAAATAATATAATCTCTTTGTGGTTACGAGCCTGTTCGTTATTTCAAATACACCCTGTATATTTTTAGTAATTGCTAAAGGCTTTTATAATAAAATCGTATCCATCGATAAGGAGGTTAACGTGTTGAATGTGTTTGCAAGAGTGTACTGAGAGAGAGAATACATTTACTGAGACACTACAAATGACCTCAACAGGTAATTGACCAGAGGTCTTTCAGCCTTGGGTGTATTGATTTTCAACACTGGAATTGATATACAAAATAATCATATATTCAGGTCATTTTTCATCTTTATTGAATTTATTAATGAGAGATTCTCAAGTTTGATTATGTTAATAAGAAAAATGAGAAACCGATAAATACAAAAAATATCTAAAAAATGGTGATGTGGCCATCATGTTACTTTCTCCGACTTTATATTTAAGTTTTCATGGGTTTATTTTCAATTGAAATCATATTTTAAATGTACATCGAGCGTTGCGTAAACTTGATGAAACTGACGTTTAAAACGTCAAAATCATGAAAGATGGAAAAATTATACTTCAAATTCAAAAACTCGGTTTACTCAAAATCTAATGAGATTTCGAAAAAAACTTATTCTTCAGAAGTTGTTCATTTTGGCATTCTCTATAATTATTATTCACATAAATTTGCTGTAACTATTATCGTTTCATAATTATAAACTAAAAATTTAAAAAAATTAATACATTTTTTTCTCGAATAGCAACGATTTTATGAAAAATATTTTCAAGCAAAAGATGTTCATTTCTTTGTTGTCTTCGATGTTTGTTTAAATGTTTTTGTGATATTTTTCATATTTAAGAAAATATTGGCAAAAAACAAAAAACAGTTAAGGTAAACACCCATTTCCGGTGTATGAAATTTTACCAAAAGCTTTTCAGTTCTTCAGATTATCAAATAAGACGGATGTTCAAAGTTTCAAATCAATTGCTCTATTAGTTTTTTAGATACAGCGCGCACAGACAGACACACACACACACACACAGACACAAAAAAAAATCCAGAAATTGTTGAAATGGCATCTAGGGACTCCAAAACGGATATTTCCGTAAAAAAAATTTTTGAAAAAAAAATCACGATCACAATACTTTCTCGTACTTCGTAACGGAGAAAGTAAAAATCCTTTATATACCGTTTTACAGGATAAATCTATATGATGGCCACATAAACATTTTTTTTTAATATAAATAAACAGATTTTAAAAGTAGAAAAACTAAAGTGGCGGAATCTATCGCCTGCATGCTGTACTGAACCAAATCCGAATGGCTTAATCACTGGCATTTGGCATTTCCATATATTTTCGGTGTTAAAACCACCCGGATTTGGTTCAGTACAGCATTCAGGCGATAGATTCCGCCACTTTGGTTTTTCTACCTTTAACGGTGTTTGGAATATTTATATTCCAATAGTAATTTACGCAAGTAACTACACTGATGAGACATGAAAGGTCGAAAACGGTCTGTAGGTGTTCTGATGGGGAAATAATATTGAATGAAAAGATTTTATATTAATTGGACAGTCTACGGCCACTCCGTCTCTTTGCTGCACACACAACGACCCTGAGGACTTGGTCATACTGTTTTATTTGGCAATTTCATTTGCTCTTTTTACTCTTACTTTTGCTTCTTAAATATAACATACATGTATAAAAAAAATTGACTCGACATATTAATTTTTTAACACGCTTAATATACACATAATCACGATGACAAACAAACCGTAAAACGTCATTTACGGCAGGTGCACGATTCGTTCGGCTCTCACGGTTCGGTAATTAGTTTAAGAGGAGAGGAACAGGTGTCGAATCATAATAAAATCCAAAATCCCAAAACCGAAAGGTCACCCCACGGAACCGTTTCGGCGGCATCTCGTCGCGGTCGGACTCGAAGGCCCCGCGGATGGCAATTACATGGGCGTTTCATATTTAGGCGCTTTCGGCTTTATTACATCCGACATAATTAACAACAAAACGGTCCTTGAATCAACATCGTCCGTTCCATACAACGCGTTCGATCTGTATTACTCGTTTAAAAATAAAATAGATGAAATGGGTTCACCTAGTATTTTTACCTTTTGTCTACTATCATTTTTACTTGTGCGTGTAATACGTAGTTACACGTGTATGAACATGGAAATTAGATATGAACAAGAGTGAATCAAAAAGAAGTAAAAATATAGGTTTATTGAATAGTAGACAGATTCGATCAATCGTAATTAATTAGAGCTATAAATGATATAAAACTTTAAATAATTTATTTAATTGTTTTAATATTAACGTATTGGTAAGGGTAGTAAAATGAAATAAATAATTCTACCAGAAAAATCTTAGGGGAAATTATCGGAATTCGTTCGGAGCATGTTTCAATAATTCCAAATGTTGCATCATCTTTAAAAAGTGAACAAAAGTCCATTGCGAATTCCACCAGATAAATCTCAGGTGGAATTTTTGGAATTCGTTCGGAGTATGCTGCAATAATTGCAAATATTGCAACATCCTTAAAAACGTAAATAAACGTCCAGTGTGCATGCGTCGATAAAAGAGAACAACGGCAGCTATCGCTTCGAGTCGGTGAGCACTCTCCATCCTCAGGCCAAAACCATAACCATAACTTATACTATACAGGATGTGTACAAACTATTGTCATCGTAAAAAATTTTCAAACATTTTTTTTTGAGGAAATATCCATTTCGTCGATTCCGATAATTTTCGCAAAAAACTGTGTGTTTGACTTTGTGTCTGTCTGTCTGTCTGTCATTGATTTTTTACTTTCTTCGTATAAACTTGTGATTGTAAAAACTTTCCAAATATTTTTATTCGCAGAAATATCAATTTCTTCGATTCTGAGAATTTTTTTAAAAACTATATGTGTCTGCCGTTGTGTCTTTCATATTTTGTTTCTACTTTCTCTGTACAAACTACGGGGAAATATTGTGTTCTTAAAAAAAATCTAACAGCCGTTTCGTTGATTCCGACAATTTTTGAGAAAAAAAGTATCTGTGTGTCCGCCTTTGTGTCTGTCTGTCATATTATTTTTTTATTTTCTCCTCGCATACTAAGGGAACATATTGTGATCGTAACAAATTTCCAAATATTTTTTTTTTGCGGAAATATCTATTTCGTCGATTCAGACAATTTTTGTAGAAAATATGTGTGTCTGCCTTTATGTATGTCTGTCTGTCATATTGATTTTTTACTTTCTCCATACAAACTACGGGAAAGTATTGTAATCGTAAAAACTTTCCAATTATGTTTTTTGCGTAAAAGGCCATTTCGTCGATTCCGACAATTTTTGTGAAAATGTGTCTGTGTGTCTGCCTTTGTGTCTGTCTCTTTGAGGCAGGTGACTTTCCTCTTGCAAAACAATAATTGCGACTTTGAGTCCGTTTAAGTCACCACCAAGTTTGACACAATTCTTCCAAGACCAGGACAGACCACTTCTTTAGTTAATTTTCCGTGCCTCTGATTTAGTAATATCAATCCATGTCATTCTGTATATCCTCTTGCAAATACAGCAATGTATATAGCCCGTTCTCTGGAATCTGGCGGCTGTGGTCATAAAATAGGGTCGGAGCTCGGTAAGTAGTTTTATCTCAAACCAATCTTTGTTGAGAATTACTGGTGTAGAAGTGCGTATACCAATAGGAGCGAAGGACAGTAATAAATGTATGGGATGCAATTAGACGAACCACCAATACCTTTTCTTCCAGGGTGCGTCCGACCGTTTTACGACCTCAGCCGCCAGATTCCAGCGAACAGACTATAACCGTGTGGGCCTCAGTTGAAGTGTTACAGCAATTACACGTTAAATTAATTCGTCGATCAGATATTAGTCATACACGATAGAAATAAGAAGAGACAATCGAGTGTCATCATCATTTCATTACTCAAAATATTTTTTTAAGTGTTCAACGAGAAATCAATCAAACGTATGTTTTCTTAGACAGTTGCTGGTTAATATATAATTGCCGTTTGGTTCGTTTAATTATTTCACCTCGTGTTTATTTTCGATTTCAACCGTCCAAGAAGGAGTACGCTACCTGTGTGGCCTACCAATTACCTGTTAATGGAAAGCACTGTTTGTAATTAACACTTAATATAATTATACGGTTTACAATGTTGTTTTTAGATGAATGGGATCGTTTTCTCAAAATGACGGTTCATTTACTTAAAGGGGCAAATTTGTTGTTTTTCATCTAGATCGGGAATTATGCTGATAAATCAAAAAAAAAACAGTCACGGTGTAGAAGTTTTGTTACTATAACTTTTTATAAATGGTATATCCGTTAATAAATTTATTATTATTATTATAGCTTGTATAAGCTAAGATTAGGTATTATGTCGATAAATTTAAAAAGCAGTAACTTTAGCGGAGTAATTCGGATCATTCGGAGCTCTTTTCTTATTCTCGGCGTAGTTTATAAGACAGTTTAAAATTAAACAAAACCTCTCGTCCCCCTCTGGGGCGCCGTAAAACAAATAAAGCGATTTTCCCGATGTAATCTTAAATAAGTTTCACTTTCCGGGGCTTCTTCCGACTTCGATAAGAAGTTGGCAAGTGCATTAAGCGGCCCTTATCTTATCCCGAAAGAAAATATAAATTCAACAATTTTACTATTCTCCCTTTAGAGGAGAGAAAAAGAGATTTGTTAGGTTTTTCGTCACTGAAAATATCATATTTTTTTTACATATAATTATACAAACGCAAGAGGATAGAAACACTAAGGCGACATTTACGTTCTAAAACGTTACACTTGTTAGATAGTAGATATTGCCGCCGCAATGGGGTCACTCTCTTAACGGTTAGCGCCATACCAAAATGTCGTGACACCTGGGGGTATAGTTTGCGCGTGAGTGAGAGGACGCGACAACAAATATACGCGTGGTCGCGTCATCGAATTGAAAATGAATCATCATTTCGTGACCGATTCTGTGTCTATATTTACATTATGTTCACTCGCTGAATAATTATGAGTTTCCGGCGTCCCCTCTCTTGAAATTTAATATGTTCACTCCGCAATGTGACACCAAATTTTGGGAAGGCTCTAGCTGTATACTTCTGCTGTACTGCGCAATGTGACACTAGATTTTTGAAAGGTTCTACTTGGTCGGTTAGTCCTACGATCAAGTGATTAAAAAGTAGATCCTCTACTGATTGATCAATGTTGTATCGCTCTAGTTCGATGTTAGATGTCGCTGATACCATATTATTGTACACGCAATAACATATCTGCATGTAGAATAAATAAATCGTGTTTTCTTTGCAGTTAAGCTAAATCTATTCCTTGCACATCTTGTTTATTTTCGTAAATTCACCGACGCACGTCATAACATAACGTTCTGATTATTCTTCCTCGGAATCCCTTTGAACTTTTATTTTCGGGGCAGTCGAATGAGAGAGAGATAGAGAGCGAGAAAGAGAGGATTCTTTGGTTTTATATAAAGTGAAAAATTAATTTGTTTCTCCGCTCGGCGCAAAGTGTTGGTGAGGAGAGAGCGGGTCCTAAATGGGGCGAGACAGGAAGCTCTCATCGTCGCGGTAGATTAATATTTATCTCTGTAATTTGTCGCGCATTCTCTAGATGTCGCCCCGTCGCCGCTTACATATCTTACAAGGGCTTCCCCGGATATACACGTCGCACCAGGACTTAAATAATTCACGCCGAAATTTGCATGGGCCTACTTTATTTCAATCTAACGACTACATTTACATCATAACTATATCCGCAAACTCTGGAAGCCGCAGAACTACACTGCGACCCCCTTATTAATGACGTCATATTCCCAAAACACGGGACAATAATCGTAAATGGTAAAGTTTCAAAAGTTACATTTTGAGAGTGAGAGAGAGTGGGAGAGCTCTACGTTATTTGCAAAATTCAGATTGCGGTTTGTAATGTTTGATTACATTCATATTTATAATTTCATTTCTGTAAACCAGGAGGTGCTAGTGAATGGTCGGGACCGCTCGTGAATGTTCGGAGCTGGTCGTGAATGTTCAGAGTTGTTCGCGAATATTCGGAGCTACTCGTGAATATTTTCCTAGCAAGATCTTTAACCTTAAACTTAAAAGGCGCCATTTTCAAAAATATTATTTAAATCTTAAGTTGTACTCGTGCATCATCATCCATTAAACCTTATGAGTACACGTTTAGACCATTTAATATTAATTCGTTTCGCTTCTTCATAATATCGAATCTCAATAGGTGGGCGTGACGTAATTAGGGCAGCGTCCCGGACAATTTTCGGTGTAAAAAAGGGAGTCGAAAAAGCGGAAGCCGATGTGAAAGGCGACGGCAAAAGTGAAAACTTGCCAAATTGTGTAGTTGACAGCTCGTCTTTGATGTAAATAATCCATTCCGCCGATGTAACCTTTGACAAAGGGCTCTTTATTGATATGCGCGTCCCTCCCTCCCTCTCTCCGCCTCTCGTCCCATATCACTCGCACCGCCACCACCGAGGGCTTTATTCAAAAAGCCAAAACGTTCTTTTACACACACGTATGCCCAGACCCTTGAAAAAACAACAGGGGAGGCAAATGAACTTCATTTAAATGTATTACATCGTTATTATTCTTCCTTTGGAATATTTTGCTCTCGAAGGTAAACGTTTTATCTCCTGACAATGTAAACATGACTTCTCCAGTATTGATTAATTTAACCATGCGCGCCATCTATCGTAAATTTATTCTCTTCAGGGACAGTAACGCATTTTTTCAAATCGTTGAATACATTTTTCAACTTTTACATTTTGAGTTTGGAGCGTTGCTGCTTTGTTTCGTTCTAAAATTTGGCGGCAAATTAAAAACCCATTATTTATTGAGACACCTTCAGGTTTTGAAATCAAAAGTAAGAAGGGAGGACCCTTGGATAGAATTTAGGGTTATCGTCAAAAATAAATTTTTTTTAATGAAATCCGACTAACTGACACACGAGGAACACAGATTTGCAATCCGCGTTCAAATTGGATTCTTCGTTCGGCCGCTACAGCCGTTCAAAGTTTGAAAAAATCGACTTTTTTCAAAATTTCTCCATAAAGTTCATGGTGACTGACTAACTTTTTTGGAAATTTCTCTAGATGAAATTTTTTAACGCCAATTGTTTCATCTCGTTCTTCTGATGAAAAAAAAGGTATTACATAAAGGTCTAGGATGATTTTTAAGAAAGTTGATTTTTTCGATTTTTTTCATTTTCGAGTTTTTTTGCTGACGTGTCACGGGCTTCAAATTGACATTTGTTTCTGCGAAAGTACATTTTCTGAAGCGCCTTGAAGCGATCTTTCGAGTGACGTAAAGAAACCCCGGATCCAACCAGTGGTTTCTTCAGGAAATCATTTTTATTGTAATTTTTGTTAAAAAGTAAGAAGGGGGGACCCTTGGATAGAATTTCGGGTTTTCGTCAAAAATAAAAAATTCCCAATTTTAATCAAATCCGACTAATTGACACACGAGGAACACAGATTTGCAATCCGCGTTCAAATTGGATTCTTCGTTCGGCCGCTACAGCCGTTCAAAGTTTGAAAAAATCGACTTTTTTCAAAATTTCTCCATAAAGTTCATGGTGACTGACTAACTTTTTTGGAAATTTCTCTGGATGAAATTTTTTAACGCCAATCGTTTTATCTCGTTCTTCTGATGAAAAAAAAGGTATTACATAAAGGTCTAGGATGATTTTTAAGAAAGTTGATTTTTTCGATTTTTTTCATTTACGAGTTTTTTTGCTGACGTGTCACAGGCTTCAAATTGACATTTGTTTCTGCGAAAGTACATTTTCTGAAGCGTCTTGAAGCGATCTTTCTAGTGACGTCAAGAAACCCCGGATCCAACCAGTGGTTTCTTCAGGAAATCATTTTTATTGCAATTTTTGTTAAAAAGTAAGAAGGGGGGACCCTTGGATAGAATTTCGGGTTTTCGTCAAAAATAAAAATTCCCCAATTTTAATCAAATCCGACTAATTAACACACGAGGAACACAGATTTGCAATCCGCGTTCAAATTGGATTCTTCGTTCGGCCGCTACAGCCGTTCAAAGTTTGAAAAAGTCGATTTTTTTCAAAATTTCTCCATAAAGTTCATGGTGACTTGCTATCTTTTTTGGAATTTTCTCTGGATGAAATTTTTTAACGCCAATCGTTTTATCTCGTTCTTGTGATGAAAAATAAGGTAAAACATAAAAGTCTACGTTGATTTTTAAGAAAGTTGATTTTTTCGATTTTTTCCATTTTCCATTTTTTTTGCTGACGTGTCACGGGCTGCATATTGACATTTGTTCCTTCGAAAGTACATTTTCTGAAGCGTCTTGAAGCGATCTTTCGAGTGACGTCAAGAAACCCCGGATCCAACCAGTGGTTTCTTCAGGAAATCATTTTTAATGCAATTTTTGTTAAAAAGTAAGAAGGGGCGACCCTTGGATAGAATTTCGGGTTTTCGTCAAAAATAAAAAATTCCCAATTTTAATCAAATCCGACTAATTGACACACGACGAACACAGATTTGCAATCCGCGTTCAAATTGGATTCTTTGTTCGGCCGCTACAGCCGTTCAAAGTTTGAAAAAATCGACTTTTTTCAAAATTTCTCCATAAAGTTCATGGTGACTAGCTAAGTTTTTTGCAATTTTCTCTGGATGAAATTTTTTAACGCCAATCGTTTTATCTCGTTCTTTTGTTAAAGAAGATAGTATTACATAAAGATGTACGATGATTATTAATATTTATTTTACAAAATGATTGAATGTTTAAACACATTTTTGACGTTTTTACTTTTTTATTTGTTTATAGTTTCATGACAATTTTATCATTTAAGATGACTTATTGACGATATTATTTTTGTAACTATTACAATTACAACAAAGCATCGTTTATGATCAACATGGTAAATGCAGCAGCAGCGGCATAACGTCTGCTCTTAATCGCCCAGAAAACAATCAACGGTTAATGAACGAGCAAACATTTATTATCTCCCCGTTTAAGTGAGGAGGAACGGACCAGATAATAATAATTAGAAAGGGCGCCGATCGCAATAGAATAATTCCCATTATCCGAGATCCGAATGTGTAATTATACGTCGTTATATCGCGCTTTTTCCACTTATAAATTGACAACCTAATAGCAACACCACACCAGAGATGATTTGTTTCAATTCCGGAGTTAGTTATCCACAGGAAACTATTATGTTATAAGCAGTAATTAAATTCCAACGAAACGGGTTCGACTGGAAAATTGAAGATTCGTTTCTGTATTAACAAAAATAATTTTTTTAAATTAATTAAACTCATATATTGAACGTTACCTTCATAACTATTGATTTTCTTAAGTGTATTCAGGCTGTATTCTGTCTTTATTAAATGTATTTATTGCTTCTGCAACAAGTGAGGTTGCCTCAAATTTATTAATGAATCATCTTTTAACTATCAACGAAATAATCTTAAATTAATTTAATATTTATTATTTAACAGCTAGTCAATATTTTTTATTATAATAGTTGCTCATTTTAAGCATATTATTTTGTATGATTGAGCCGACGCATACATTAAATTGCATACGATATGAGTTGATGCGTAATCAATATAGTTGCATACAAGCTGCCGCGTATATTGAGTTGCCTACCGTACGAGCAGATACGTACATTTGGTTGCCTACATTGAGCCGACGCGTAAATTAAATTGCATACGATAGATAGATAGATAATTTATTGGCGCTATACAATAAATTTACACAGATGAATAGCAATAATATAATAATAATAATAACATTGTCCTAGGATATACCCTTCTGGCTTACATTACATAATAAATTAAAATTTTAATAATTACCCCAAAGTCGATGCATGACTTAAACACTTTCGATTTTACGATTGAATATTTTTTGGCTTGGAGGGAAATACCATCAATTTTTAAGCGATGAACTACACATCAGCAAATGGAATTCGAGTAAGAGTGGTGAATAATTGCACAATACAAAGGACTCGCGTCTCTTTCGCCGCGAGTGCACTGTATAGAGCAAGAGACGACCCGAATGCGCCAATTTCCTGCCGCAGAAGCATCGCAATTATAATAAATTATTCTAATGCAGCTGCACGACTTTTTCCACCGCAAAACACAACGGGAACAATTCACACACACACACACACACATACATACAAAAGGAATAGACCATTGTAGAATAATTTGCACCGATGGAATTATGCACCTGCTGCTAAATATCTTATTATTCACTACAAGTTATAGTCAATTTAAGATTTATTAATGTATCTGTTTATATTATTTAATTAATGATTGTTGGCACTCGTGAAGAAACTGCCTTTGATAGAAAGAAGAATTTAAGAATTATTCTGAATTACCGGTTAATACAACTTAATAAATCTGTTTATTTTTTTTATCTACGATCGCATTAAAAGTAAGCACTTTTTGTATCAATTTTCGTTGCAAAAGTGACTTTTTAGAACACTGGTGCTTTTTTATGTTTTTATGGCACGGAACTGTTAAATTGTTTTAAAGGCACAGAAATGTCAAATGACCCGCAGTTTTTGATAGGGAAATGGCTTTCAGTCAATCTCCTTGAAACCAACTGAAAAACATTCACCAAGTCATGCCGATCAAAAGTCGCAACAGCCGAAGATATCAGGATCTCGCCCAAAAAGCAGTTCTGTGCGTGATACTAATAATTGAAAAAATAAAGATAACATTTTGTGAGGCACTCGTGTAAAAAGTTTATTTATTGCACTCCTGGTTTTAAAAACACTGGCTCGTGTTTTCAAACGCCAGTTCGTGCAATAAAGAATCATTTTTTACACTTGTACCTTAAATAACTATTAAATATATCTTAAAATGTATAAATTACTATAAGCAAAGATATTTGTTTTGTAGATTGGAATAAAACACTTTAACTTTTTTATACCACTATATTTTATTTATGTGACTAGTTTCGACCATTCACTGGTCATTTTCAAACATAAGTAGATTAAATTACGGCTTTACATTTCTTATATATTACAGGGCTTCAAACAGGGGCGAATACATTCACATAAATAAAATATAGTGGTATAAAAAAGTTAAAGTGTTTTATTCCAATCTACAATCAAGATGTACCACGAAGTAAACGCCGCCAACATTAAACATATTTGTTTTGGTTGTTAGATCTTTACAAAACTTTGTAAATATAAAATGTCAGTGCATGGAATTTTATAATTCCAAGTTTTCGGTGAATACAGCTGTATAAATATATAACTTTTGACTCTCCGCACTTTATAATGATAAAGTATAACTTTGCTCATGCATACAACTTCTTAACCTTAAAGTACTCGTGGTAACTTTAAGTACATAAGTGCTCGTATGGTGCCTTTGAGATACCGCAATTTGTATTTCGTTTAAAATAAGTTTTAGGTCTCTACATACGTATTTCTTTGAGTAATGGATTATTAGACAACAAAGTGCGACAAAACACGGAATCTAATACCTTTAACTTAGGCACTGTATCACTTAAACCTTAAACTAACAAATTAGTTTATAATAATCACACCCATCGCGTAACGGACAGCTAAAATGAGCTGAATTATGAATTTTGGTTGCCAAATCTTCAAAAATGTATTGAGTTTTATTTGAATAAAACATTAAAAATTAAACATGATCGTGCAAAAACCGACGATGCCTCCCCTAATTATTTGATAGTGTCGGTCTAATTACATTATTTTTAAAGCTTTTTAAGCTGAATTATTTGGTACTTTACTTAATAGTTTCTACAAAGTATTTACCGAGATATTTGCAAAAAAACTTTACAATTATTTTGAATTAAAAACAAAGGTTTGCCATGAAATCATAATGGCCGATATTTAATTTTGTTCTAAAAAGTGACGGTAGATGTCACATTACGATTTACAACCGGCCGTGTATTCTACACAAGAAAAAGTATTTAAAATTAAATGGTTTTACTCAGTATTTAAGAACTTGACGTGAATTTCCGGAGTAGACAATATCCAGCAAAATTACAATATAAATAAATTCAAAAAAACGAAATATAGCCTGAATAAATGAATATTCAACCTGTTCGTAACTCTGCAAGCAAATTAAGTCTTTACTAAGACTCGTTTTTTTGAATTTATTTAATGCTTTCTGCAACATAATAATAATGAATAATTACTACTTTACTTTCTAAATTTGAAATTGGCTCGCTTAATTATCGGTTTACTTACATTATTTTTAAAATTCGTTTAATACTACTTCTTCGAAAATTCAACACTAAACAATTCACTTTCACTTCTTAAATAGTACAATTTAATCATAAATAACTTTTCTTGTGTAGAATACACGGTCGATTGTAAATCATAATGCGACAGCAAACGTCACTTTTTAGAACAAAATTAAATATCCGCCATTGCGATTTCATGGCATACCTTTGTTTTCAATTTGAAATAATTGTAAAGTTTTTTGTAAATATCTCGGTAAATACTCTTCAGAAACTATTGAGTAAGGTACCAAATAATTCAGCCTAAAAAATAATGTAAGAATAATAATAATGTCAAATAATTAAATTTTACATGGTAATTCCTATGGCCCGCTTTGCAATTCAACAAATACAAACTTGTAACCTGACCTCGTGTTACCTTTACATTATACGAATGTGGAATATACGTAATTAGTCTCGCAAGGAAAAGTTTAAGGTAATTTTCTTAAGGCACTAATGAGTGTAATATAAAATTTTATCCAAAATCGTCTGTAATTGCATTAAATATTGAAATAATGTTTATAAAATTTTGACAAGACATTTTGACGTTCGTGGTGTCAATTTAAAATATTTCAAAAATCCTATGAAGGATCTATGCATTCCGTGAGAGAAACTTATTCTCTCACTAGTGGGTAATGACCAACATTACATAGCTCAAATGACCACTGTAATTCGATTATTACACCCGATTTTGGATAAAATATTTTATTGCACATTTGTATGGGTTACATGTAAATTTCCAGCATTTTACAAATTCTATTTCGTAGTGTACACTTTTGTCTTTCAAATGGCACCAAAATGAACAAAATTGGTTCATAAATAACAAAGTTATAGTTATTACAAACAAACTTAGACACCTTACCCGTTGTTAAATTGCATCAAATTTTAAAATGACCTACTGACCCCAGTTTTGACATAGAAATTTAGCAAATTTTTTTTACCATTTTTCATTATGTACTTGCTGATAATTTTTTTTTTACCATAATCTGTGCCATAAGGTCAACGAGATTTTGTAATTTTGGGTGATTTGAAATTAAATAAGACATACACATATTTATTCAGACCAATTTCTACATACGGTAATTTGTTTGCGTGTTTAATAAATTTGGTTTATTTAAATTTAAAAAAAAAACGAAAAATAGACTTTTTACTTTCTCCGTTACGAAGTACGAGAAAGTATTGTGATCGTGATTTTTTTTTCAAAATTTTTTTTTACGGAAATATCCGTTTTGGGGTCCCTAGATGCGATTTCAACAATTTCTGGAAAAAATTTTTTTGTGTCTGTGTGTGTGTGTGTGTGTGTGTCTGTCTGTGATGGTGTGTGTGTGTGTGTGTGTGTGTCTGTGTGCGCTGTATCTCAAAAACTAACAAAGCAATTGATATGAAACTTTGAACATACGTCTTATTTGATAATCCGAAGAACTGAAAAGCTTTTGGTAAAATTTCGTGCACCGGAAGTGGGTGTTTACCTTAACTGTTTTTTGTTTTTTGCCAATATTTTCTTAAGTATGAAAAATATTACAAAAATATTTAAACAAACATCAAACACAACAAAGAAATGAACATCTTTTGCTTGAAAATATTTTTCATAAAATCATTGCTATTCGAGAAAAAAATTTATTATTTTTTTTTAATTTTTGGTTTATAATTATGAAACGATAATTGTTACAGCAAATTTATGTGAATACTAATTGTAGAGAATGCCAAAATGAACAATTTCTAAAGAATAAGTTTTTTTCGAAATCTCGTTAGTTTTTGAGTTACCCGAGTTTTTGAATTTGAAGTGTAATTTTTCCATATTTCATGATTTTGACGTTTTAAACGTCAGTTTCATCCGAGTTTACGCAACGCTCGATGTACATTTAAAATATTATTTCAATTGAAAATAAACCCATGAAATCGTAAATATAAAGTCGGAGAAAGTAACATGATGGCCACATCACCATTTTTTTATATTTATTTAATGCTTTCTGCAACATGTAAGGTTGTTTCTAATTTATTTGGTTTATTTGTCTGTCTGGGCTATCTGCCCTTGTAATATTATTATTATACTTAAATTATCTCAATCAGTAAAATATGTACTCTCTGTACTATTGTAGTTCACACTGATTAGAGTACGAGAAACGCGTTTTAATCCGGCACCAGCGGGCTTGTAATTAAATCATCAATCCAAAACTCTAGACGCATCTTTTCTTTTTTCTGCGAGCAGAGGAGTTTGGGATTATTATGTAGTTTAGTCATAATTCATTAGAGGCAGAAGGGCGTGCTGCGGCGTACGTAGAGAACAGTGTTTTGCGGCCATCCATCAGTTTTGCCGATCGTCTGCGTTCCTTTTTGATCCTGTTAATGGTCGCCGGGTTAAGTGAAATATGGAAATTAAATGCTCTGTATGTGAGGTCCACTTTATAATCACGCCCCGAGTCCCCACCCATCACATCGCAAAACCAGAGTGGATATTTGCGGAGATCGTCATTGCAATATTCAATTTGTTTTTATTTCAAAAAAAGATTAATAAAAAATATTTTTGTTTTATAATGATGGACGGAAATTTGGGAGTAATGCATCTATTAGAGTGATTAATTTTTATTTATTTATTTATTTATTTTTTAAAGGAAGGATGATTGACGGAAATTTGGGTTGGGGAATTATGGATGATATGGGGACAGCGTAGGACATTCAGCCACAATCATTTATAATATATTAATCATATTAAATGAAAATAGACATCCACAAATGCCCTCGCCGGGATTTGAACCCAGGACCCTCCGCATTAGTTCTGGAGGGCCGGCTAATTTTTATTTGCATGCAAAAATTCTATCTTTATGAATCTGCACTAAATTACGATAAAATTCTGATCTTAATCATAAACTGGGGCAATAGATAATCAATATTATATTATGTATATATTTGTAATTGTTTGTAATTTTGTTTATGCAAAACTAAGGAGGTTTTAGTTATGTAAAATGTAAATTTTCCATCTCTTTACACAATTAACTATTAAAGGACTCGGTACACACAACGAAAATATTAAATAAATTATAACCTCCGCGGAATGCATTATTTCCACCGTGTGTAAGAACAACGAACGAGTACACACGGTGTACGTATGCATACAAATAAAGAAGCAACAGTTTCCGGACTTCTAAAAGGATAAACACGGTAAATGAAATCGGGGTTTAAAATTGCATGAGGCATTTCCATGTAAGGAAGCGCTAAACTTAAACCAAACATCCATTACTTTAATAAACAAAGCTCGGCGGCATCGGCGTTACTTTCAAAACCTGGAAATTAACCGAATCGTGAGGGGGATGGGGGGTGGGGGAGTTATGTTTACGTTTTCCTGGAGGGGTTTATATACGTATGGACGTGTAAACAGCGAGCACAATTATATTTGTTGTGATTATGTTCGGCAATTGGCCCGGGGGATAATTTGCACGTGATGCAGCGAGTTTTTGGAATGGGAGAATGTGGGGAAAATTGGAAATTAGGATGGAGGATTGTATTATCGTTGCATGTGCTGAGGGATTTTATGTATGTTCGCGGTCGAACTTAGATAAGTTGCGCTTTTGATTGCTTATAATTAATTGTTTTCACCATAAAAAAATCAGGAGGGTGTTTTTTGTGGTTGAACAATTAGAAAAAAAAAACAAGGAAAATGCAAAAAATATTATTTTCATCCCCACAACCTTAATATCCTCCCTAAACGTAAGTTCCCTACCCAAACATTACATCAATACATTTCTTCATTTCATCCTTCATCATCTAGCGATTAACCCACTTTATATATACTGTGAAAGACGGGCCGAAAGACATTATATGTCGATAGCCCATGAGACAGAATAATTCTAAATTGTAAATATAGATGATGTATAAATGTAATACTCTGTCAATAAAGATAATGTATATATATATATATTATTTTCATAATAAAATGATCTTCACTAGTTTGCAAAAAAATCAAGATTCAAACAATTAATTTTTAGATTGGAATAAAACAATCAAGATGTACCACGAAGTAAACGCCGCCAATATTAAACATTTAATTAATTTTTACTTTCTCCGTCACCTTAATCATTTATTTTTCTTCGATAATTTTTTAATCATGAAAAATATTCCAAAAACACTTGAACAAATCTTGAAGGCAACAAAGAAATGAACATCTTTGTTTCAAAGTATTTTTCTTAAAATGTTTGTTTTTTTATTTATTTTTTGTCATTTTTGGTTTTAATAAGTAAACGGTGATAATTATATCAGATTTATATTAATAATAATTGTAGAGAATGCCAAAATGAAGAACTTATAAAAAATAAGTTTTTTTCGAAATCTCTTTGTTTTTTAAGTAAACTGACTATTAAACAAATTAGAAACAACTTTACTTGTTGCAGAAAGCATTAGATAAATACAAGAAAACGAAATGTAGCCTGAATATATGAATATTCATATATTCAGGCTACATTTCGTTTTCTTGTATTTAAACTGACTATTGTTCGATTATTAATTGTTTGAGAATATTTCTAATTACTCAGCTCTGTGCACTCACCTTCATCAAATAACATCTATAAGACGACAACTGTCCCTCATCCATCCTTCAAAAATTTGACACAAAACTGATAATCCAAAAACAACACTCCACCACATTATTAAACTCTTTTAACACCGAACTCTCGCACGGAACTGGAAAATTTCGTCAGGTGCCAACAGTCTTATCATCCGAATGTTGCCCCGAGGGCAATTCGTGTCCGGCGGAGATATCGCGAGACCGCATTCTTTCTTCACCTGTTATCAGTGCTTATCTACGCAAATTCATTTCAATCTGCACACAAGATAGACAAAGATGCAAACACCTACACCTATTTTTAATCATTGAAAGTCGGGCAGTTTATCTTCCGGCGATTTCTTTATTTTTAAACATTAATTTTCTGGTTCACGTTCGTGAACTACTTCGAACAGCCTCAAAAAATTTGGATGAAGATGAATTCGTACATAACTTGGGATTTTGCATAGGAAACGCGAGTGAGTGTTAAGGTGTTTTAATGTGCAGATTGTGGACAATTGGATTAACAATTTTAATTATCGGATGAACTGTTGGTAAGTGATTAAATGAAATTGGTTTAATTTTATTGAACGTATTTTTCAATTCAGTTAATATCTCTCAACGCAAATAAGGAATGAGTGGAATGACCATTAGTTCGATAGCCCTTTTACAGATGGTACAATAGTATATACAAATAATTCTATGTGTGAGCCAAAAAATTTTGTTTCAGAGTTGGCTGTGAGATAAATGAGGTATATCGCATATTATTACGTCATAAGACTATTGAATTGGATTTAAAAAAATTAATGATTCTCAGACATGACTGCTATGTTTCTCTCTCTCAGGCATGGCCAACTCTGAAACAAAATTCTGTGACTCACACCTTATAAAGATCGGAATAAATTCATTAAACAATTAACAATTGCTCACTTAAAATATTCCTCGGACAGATCAATTTTTATTTATCTAAATACAGAAATTGGGGATGGTGTATTTACAGATTTTAATAGAAGTGTAATCCCGAATGAGACTGGGAACACCCACCGCCCAGTAATCCCGAATGGGACAGGGCCCACCCACCGCCCACCGGTTCTGTTTTCTTTAAGCTACAAAATCACGTTTTGTATTATTTCTAAATTTTTAATTTCTATAATTATTATTACAGAAATTTTTTCAACCTAACAAGATTTTGTGTGCTAAAATAAAGAAGAAACAGAAGGTGGAGGGTGGTCACTATCCTACAATCCAATCAGTAAAACAAAAATAAAAATTTATGTGAATGTATTAATTTATATTCTAAACAAAGTCTAGAAATATTTATTTTAAATTCGCACCTTCACACTAATGAAACCCTTTGTTCGGTTCAACTGGTTGGATTGTAGGATAGGGCCCACCCACCGCTCACCGGTTCTGTTTTACTTACGCTACAAAATCACGTTTTGTATTATTTCTAAACTTTTTATTTCTATAATTATTACAACAGATATTTGTTCAACCTAACAAGGTTTTGTGTGCGAAAATAAAGAAGAAACAGAGGGTGGTGGGTGGGCACTATCCTACAATCCAATCAGCTAAACAAAAACAAAAATTTATGCTAATGTATTAATTTTTTATATTCTAAACAAAGTCTAGAAATATTTATTTTAAATTCGCATCTTCACACCAATGAAACCCTTAGTTCGGTTCAACTGATTGGATTGTAGGATAGGACCCACCCACCGCCCACCGGTTCTGTTTTACTTAAACAACAAAATCACGTTTTGTATTATTTCAAAACTTTTAATTCCTATAATTATTACAACAGATATTTCTTCAACCTAACAAAGTTTCGTGTATTAGAATTAAGATGATACGAAGGATGGTGGGTGGGCACTATCCTATAATCCAATCAGTTAAACAAAAGCAAACATTTATACGAATAAATAAATTAATATTCTAATCAAAGTCTACAAATATTTATTTTGTATTTGCATCCTCACACCAATGAAAAAATAATAATTTTAAAGGTAAACATGTACGTTGACAGTGGCGGCTCGTCAGGGGAGGCAGGTGAGACATTGCCTCACCATGAATTTTCTATATAAAAAAATAAATTAATTCAATAAATTTCTCCGGTGTTGGCTTTAACCCTTTGCACTCGTATTTATTAGTAAAAGAACGTATTTTGGCGACAATAAGTCAACATGCGAGTGCAAAGGGTTAATATCAATAATTAATAATTATACACTAATTATAAATTGTTGTGTTAACGGAATGTTCCCGATTTTTAACGATTAAAATTGGGGCGCCCTTCCAGGCCGGACTTGAGGCAAATGTAAACCAGCGCAATCGGAATTTATGCAACTTAATATGCCTCCGTACAGTTTACATACATCGCATTCGTTGTAATGTGCAGATTTATTTCGATATTGGAGGCGAGCCTCAGAGGCTTCTCATTGGTCGGAAATCATCCGCGTGATAGAGAGAGAACAGTCGAAGCGCTCGCCATTGTCAGCTGTGTTAAGGGCAGTGTTGCCAAGTCATCGGAAAATCCGCTAGATCTGGTGGATTTTGAATACGAATTGCGGAATAATTTTCGTTTTAGCGGCTGGCGAATTTTCTAACGGAATTATGTTGAATCATTGAGAAAACTTGCGTAATTCAATTTAAATTTAAACTTTATTTTCAAAACATCTATTTTACAAGGAAAAAAGCTTAAAACTTAAAAAATTAATATTTTCAAAAATTAAAGCTTGTTTCAAAGGTAGATGTCGTGTGAATATGCTAAAATATTTGAAGAACTCTTCTCATATTAAAACTAATTTTCTTTTCGATTTTTGTTTTGTTTAAGTGTTCAACAACTTAAAACATTAATTTTCAAAAATTTATAACTTACGAAAAAAGTGGCACATTTAAAAAAATTAAAGATAGTTTTAAAGGTAGATGTTTTGTGCATATACATATTTAAATAAATAGATAGATAGATAGATTTTTTATTCAAGTGTTCAACAACTTTAAATATTAATTTTTAAAAATTCATACGTTTTGTTCAAGTGTTTGACAACTTAAATTAATCTACAAAAAATCAAAATTCACGCAAAAACAAACAAAACTCAAAGTTAATTTTAAAGGTAAAGGTATTCTGATTGCATTCGAGTTTTTAATGAATTCAATCATAACAGTATTATGTTTTTCAATTTTTTCCTGGTTCAAGTATTCGACGAACTTAGAATTTTTTTTTTTAAATTTATAACTCACGCATAAAATTACAAAAATCGAAGATAATTCTAAAAACAGACGTTTTGTAAATATACTAGAATTTTTGATAAATTCCATCATACCGGAATAATTTTTTTCGTTCGACAACTTAAAACGAAAATTTTCAAAAATTCATAACACCCAAAAATGAATACATTTTCAAAAATTTAAGCTTTGAAGGTAGTTTTGTCGATTTATTAAAATATTTATGGAACTCAATTTTGCTATCGATTTTTGTTTTGTTTAAGTATTCAACAAGTTAAAATATTCAAAATTCACAACTTAAAGAAAAAGTGACACATTCTAAAAATGTAAGTTAGTTTTAAAGGGAGATGTGTTGTGAATATATTAAAAAAATTGATTTTTGTTCAAGTCTTCAACAACTTAACATATTATTTTTCAAAAATTCTTTTTTTTCTTTGGTCAAATATTTGACCAGTTAAAAAAATCATTTTTAAAAAATTTATGTCTCACGTAGAAATTGACACATTTTCAAAAATCAAAGTTTGTATTAAAAGTAGGTCTTGTGAATATATTAAAATTTCTAAGCAATTCCATCATATAAGTGTTCAATTCAATCTTAATTTTTAAAAATTTCAAAAAGTGTTCAACTTAAATTAATCTACAAAAATTGAAAATTCACGCAAAAATAAACAAAACTCAAAGTTAATTTTTAAGGTAAATGTATTATAATTGCATTAGAGTTTTCAAGGAATTCAATCATATCAGTAAATATACGACAAAATTAAAAAAAAAATAATTTTTGAAAATTTATAACTCACGCAAAAAATTTCAAAAATCGAAGATAATTCTAAAGACAGATGTTTTGTGAATATACTAGAATTTTTGATAAATTCCATCATACCAGAACAATTTTTTTCGTTTGGCAACTTAAAACAATAATTTGCAAAAATTCATGACTCGGGGAGAAATAGGCAAATTTTCAAAAATTTACTTTTTACTTTTAATTTTTTTAGTTGACGAGCCGCCACTGTACTATGGAGATGTCGGACCTACCAAGAATTTAATTATTACTCAACTCAATTACCGTAATTTAACAATAACTAAACTAAACTTCAGACCAGTTTCGGACTCTTTTGCATACTCAGATAGAAAACCAAAAATAAAATTTCACCCAGACCATGCATTTCAACAAATCTTCAAATATTTCGAAAGCGGCAAACAATAGGTATAGGGAGTATTGAAGTAACTCACCTTTATTTGCTCCATATAATTCAAAAATGACAAAAAATACAGGGTGTTCCATTAAAAAAAAACATAAGTTTGGTCTGTAACTTTGTTATGAGACACCGTGTATAAATTTAAATATTTTTAGGGCGTGCAGCTCACTAATATACATAACTTTTGTGTAAAACATTTTTCGAAATTTTGAAACGTGATTGACCGTACCCAGAGCTCTGAAACACCCTGTATAATAGCAATTGAAAATATTGTACAGGGTGGGCAAAATTCTACGTTTCTATGGGGAATGTATTATTCGAATAATAAATAACTATTATTTCATGATGAGTGCAAAAAAAAATGTTTGCATAATATCAAAATGCCACCACCACACGTGTCAACGATACGATCAACAATTATTTATTGCTTCAGGAGTTTCGTTTTTAAATTTATCCTCGTTATTACAATGTTTTTTTTTATTTCTTCTTTTACTCGTGCGGTAATTATTCTCGATATATATCTGTCTTGGTTATTAATATCAATTTGTTCCTTTTCTGGCCACTTTTAATTCATTACATATTCAACGTTTTAATAGAGGAAGCGATTATTTAAATCGACGAAGTGATTGAATGATGGTTGGAAAATTGCAGTCAATTAAAAAAAAAACAAATATTTCCACCTTTTTGATAATAGCTAGATGTTTTAACGTTATACACGGTTGACAGGAAATCAAGTTGAAAGAGAAATACTTGAAAAGATCAGAAAATATTCCAAAATACGGCTTGTAACATTTTGGATTAAAATTTTTATAGTCACCTATGCGTCCTATGGCAACCCAGCAACCGAGTAAACAATGTCGAATTTTGTTTGTTTGTGTCAATCCGGTGACAGTTTCTGTGAGCGTGGATGCAAACCAAGCTGCGAATATTGCGTGTTAGAACCTGTTACCGACAAAATCGAAAAAGGTATGTGTCCTGTTACGACTCTTTTAAGCAGTGGTTATGTAAAAAGGATGCCGATGCTGTAGGTATCGACGAAAATGTGTTGCTCGCCTATATGTTGGAGCGTTACGTTTCTGTTTATTATTTTTCTAGGTCCGTAGATAAAAATTAAGTTCCGTCGTCAAGGATAACAAATACCACGATTGTTATCAGCCACTTACGGTACCTGTAACTATGGATGCAATACTTATTTACGTTGTCGGTAGCGGAAAAAATATTTTTCTCCGTTTTTTGGCTTTAGAAGCATAATAAGTGAAATTAACATAAAATAAATTGCCATCGACTTTGACTTTCCAAATTAACTTATAATATATTCTCCAACTTTCGATTTTGTACTACAAACTTTAACTTATTTGAAATAATTTCATCTCAAATAAAATAATTTTTGGTAATTTTTACATTTCCTCCTAATTAATGTGCACCATTTCATTTAATCACCATCCGTTAATAACGTAACCCAATCCACGTTACTTCCTTCTGTCCATCAATCCTTCCGAAAGGGAGCGGACCGTAAATTGTGGGAGGCAAGGGCGAAATTGCAATATTAACGGCAATAATTCCATCCCTTCGGGGCCGTACGTCTTCGTTGCAGCCCCCCCGCTTCTCTCCGCGCGCCGCGCGTTTTCTTATTACCTTCGTCGCCGGCCACTACATCACGCGATAATAATTTTAATAACAACGACAACAATGCAAACGGAATAAGAAATTTTATGCAAAGCGAGAGCGCGGGATGATGGTAATAAGGTTGGGGGAGAATAATGAGCTAATTTAATATTAAATTCTTGTTCTGGATGTGTTGCTGCTCTCCGACCGTCCTCTTTGGAGAAGATGTAATTCACACCTAACTTACAACACTGAGGATATCATTTCTGTAATCTAAAATAGTAACTAAGGAATCTCTTCAAGTAGAAAACGTTTTCGTTACTGATTTTTCCGATTTGCAGGATTGTGCATATGTATAATTTTGTTTTTTTTCACTAAATGATGAATGCCTTCTCATCCATTGGTTGTGGATTTGATCGATTGATGAGAAAGTACAAGATCAAAGACTCTGATGATGGTTATCATATCCTGAAATATTATTTTTGCCTAGCAACTTGTTTTTGCTTTCATTTCCTGTACTTGATGCTGCATCACATACTTCTTGAGCTCTCAAGTTGTTTTACTTTGTAAAATAAGTAAAAATATTTATAGAATCATGTAGATCTATCCAGTCTGTGGAACTTCAGTAAATTTCAGGCACGCAGCAATTGTTTTTCAATTTTTTTTCGAACTTTGAAAATGGGTTACTAAAGAATGCACATGCAGTCGATTAATTGGGATTATCTCGTGGTTTAGGGATGGCGTCTTTATAAATGTTTATATAAACTTGTAGAACGATACAGCCTGAGTAACTTTAGTAAATTTGAAGCACGTAGCAATTGTTTTTCAATTTTTTTTCGAACTTTGAAAATGGGTTACTGAACAATGCGCATGTGGTCGATTAATTGGGATTATCTCGTGGTTTAGGGATGGTGTCTTCATAAATATTTATGTAATCTTGTAGAACGATACAGCCTGAGTAACTTTAGTAAATTTCAAGCACGCAGCAATTGTTTTTCAATTTTTTTTCGAATTTTGAAAATGGGTTACTAAACATTGCACATGCGGTCGATTAATTGGGATTATCTCGTGATTTAGGGATGGTGTCTTTATAAATATTTATGTAATCTTGTAGAACGATACAGCCTGAGTAACTTTAGTAAATTTCAAGCACGCAGCAATTGTTTTTCAATTTTTTTTTCGAACTTTAAAAATGGGTTACTAAACAATGCACATGTGGTCGATTAATTGGGATTATCTCATGGTTTAGGGATGGTGTCTTCATAAATATTTATGTAATCTTGTAGAACGATACAGCTTGAGTAACTTCAGTAAATTTCAAGCACGCAGCAATTGTTTTTCAATTTTTTTTCGAATTTTGAAAATGGGTTACTAAACATTGCACATGCGGTCGATTAATTGGGATTATCTCGTGGTTTAGGGATGGTGTCTTCATAAATATTTATGTAATCTTGTAGAACGATACAGCCTGAGTAACTTTAGTAAATTTCAAGCACGCAGCAATTGTTTTTCAATTTTTTTTCGAATTTTGAAAATGGGTTACTAAACATTGCACATGCGGTCGATTAATTGGGATTATCTCGTGGTTTAGGGATGGTGTCTTCATAAATATTTATGTAATCTTGTAGAACGATACAGCCTGAGTAACTTTAGTAAATTTCAAGCACGCAGCAATTGTTTTTCAATTTTTTTTCGAATTTTGAAAATGGGTTACTAAACATTGCACATGCGGTCGATTAATTGGGATTATCTCGTGGTTTAGGGATGGTGTCTTCATAAATATTTATGTAATCTTGTAGAACGATACAGCCTGAGTAACTTTAGTAAATTTCAAGCACGCAGCAATTGTTTTTCAATTTTTTTTCGAATTTTGAAAATGGGTAACTAAACATTGCACATGCGGTCGATTAATTGGGATTATCTCGTGGTTTAGGGATGGTGTCTTCATAAATATTTATGTAATCTTGTAGAACGATACCGCCTCAGTAACTTTAGTAAATTTCAAGCACGCAGCAATTGTTTTTCAATTTTTTTTCGAACTTTGAAAATGGGTTACTGAACAATGCGCATGTGGTCGATTAATTGGGATTATTTCGTGGTTTAGGGATGGTGTCTTCATAAATATTTATGTAATCTTGTAGAATGATACAGCCTGAGTAACTTTAGTAAATTTCAAGCACGCAGCAATTGTTTTTCAATTTTTTTTCGAACTTTAAAAATGGGTTACTAAACAATGCGCATGTGGTCGATTAATTGGGATTATCTCTTGGTTTAGGGATGGTGTCTTGATAAATATTTATGTAATCTTGTAGAACGATACAGCCTGAGTAACTTTAGTAAATTTCAAGCACGCAGCAATTGTTTTTCAATTTTTTTTCGAACTTTGAAAATGGGTTACTGAACAATGCGCATGTGGTCGATTAATTGGGATTATCTCGTGGTTTAGGGATGGTGTCTTCATAAATATTTATGTAATCTTGTAGAAGGATACCGCCTCAGTAACTTTAGTAAATTTCAAGCACGCAGCAATTGTTTTTCAATTTTTTTTCGAACTTTGAAAATGGGTTACTAAACAATGCGCATGCGGTCGATTAATTGGGATTATCTCTTGGTTTAGGGATGGTGTCTTCATAAATATTTATGTAATCTTGTAGAATGATACCGCCTGATTAACTTTAGTAAATTTCAAGCACGCAGCAATTGTTTTTCAATTTTTTTTCGAACTTTGAAAATGGGTTACTGAACAATGCGCATGTGGTCGATTAATTGGGATTATCTCTTGGTTTAGGGATGGTGTCTTCATAAATATTTATGTAATCTTGTAGAACCATACAATCTGAGTAACTTTGGTAAATTTCAAGCAAGTAGCAATTTTTTTTTAACTTTCTGAATTCAATTATTCAATTAAATAAAATTAGTAAAAACGAAAGTATGTCCTACAGGCTATTTCAGAGTATGGCACCGATGATGGCGATAACTGTTAATTACTCCCGAAGGTTAGTAAACAATTTATAACGCGCAGAAGAACAACGGAAAATCGGACGGCTGTCAATTAATCCGCGGCGAGAGGGCCCCGGCAATTTGTCAAAAGTCATGAGGCCCCGTTGCCGTAAACATTTCAATAATTCCTCCGCGTGGCCCGCTTTCGGATGTGAATGGGGCGTGCATATTTTAAGCGATTATTCCCATGAACACAAATCACCATTATTAAATCATGCGAGACGTGCCCCGGCTTTATTCGAACTATCGCGCGCGCCGCCCCCCCTTTTAAATCCATAACAATTACCACTGACGTCGGTAATGGAAACGTCCCCTGGGGAACACCACGAAACGTCACTCAATTTTTTTGGAAGCGTGGGCGGCGCAGCGCACATGTTGTTGTGGATTAGTTTAATTTAATTTAATTATTTAATAACCCGTCACGTCAAATCAAGACAATATTTAACGTTTGGATAATATGTATTAAGGTCTAAACCCACGCTTTCTTTATTTCTTTGAAAATTAATCCACAAATCATGATCTTGGCGTATTTCTATATTATTCCACTCAAATTGGGTTAAGTACAACATTTACGCATTTTTGGCGTTTTTAACGTGTTTGTGGAAAAATACTGGTAATGCATTCATTGAAATTAGTTGTGGTTAAAACATAATGAATTTTTCAATAGAGTTTATTGTAAATATTTCGGCTGAAAAAATCAGTCGGTGGCCTGTTGCATATCGTGTAAATCTAGAGCAATAAATTGTATTATTTTTAAATCAGAAAATAACAATTTTATTTAAAATTATGTTATTATTATTATTTCTACACACAAATATATAATTAATATGTTTTTATTTTATTTTTACTGCTAACCATGTAGGTATTGAAATAAAAGACGATTATTATTATAATTATTTTTTGCCAGGGATCTATGGATTGATTTTTAGTCAGAGAATAACAATTTTATTCCAATAACATCCAAACGCGTTCGTATTACAACTTGCAGTCCGCACAATCTCTCACAGATGTCTCCAGTTGTACCCTTTTATGAATTTCCATCGCGTTACCTGAGTTTCAATGCGCAATTGTTTATAAAAATCGATTTTGAACACACACATACACACGATACACGTATTCACAAATATACATCATGGATTACATGTTACACAATATGCACAGTTCATGGAATTGTTTGTAATTAATTCTTAAAATAATTAATTGCCATGTACATGCATAAATTCGTTTTATGTTAACATTAAATATTCCACGGTGATTTCTGTTTTATTTGCAGCACACCGGCGGAAAATATGTCGAATGGAATTAATCACGTGTCAAAAAATATATATGGAGCGATTGTGAAAATTAATTTATAAAATATTCATTGTAAAAATATTTATAACATGCAAATTTCTTTTCATTATCATTCAATATCCGTGCCGAGTGGCACTAGCCAGAGAAGTGGTTATTTCTACAAGTTATTTGAAGGATTTATAAGTTGCAAATTTATTCTTTATCAATTAATACTTTGCGTGGCATTAGCCATAGAAGTAGTTGTTTCAATAAGTTATTTGTTCCTCTTGGAACAAGTGGTTACGAACAAGTTAATTATTTAAAATAGAAACAATCTGACGATACACAAGTATTAAATAAATTAAATATTATTTATAGCTAAAATTAAATATATTAGGCTACATTTCGGCCACCGTGCGTTCAATAATACACTGAACTTAGGGAACGCAGGAGGTTATTTGAAAAATTGTTGCCAATATTTTATCAGCAATAGCAGCCGATTTTAACTTCTAGAAATGCTTTAGGAATATCTAGTCATGTGTATTCGGCAAAAAATACGAAGATCTGGCGTCAGTTCAAATTTGAAAGCTTTTTGAATATTTTGCATTTCTTTGATAAAACTGTTGCCAAAATTTTATGCGTTGCAGCAGCTGCTTCTAACTTCTAGAAATCCTTCTCGAGTATCCAATAATGTGTATTCTTTAATGTTATTACCATTATCTTTACTGGAAACAAAATGGCGTCAGTTCAAATTTGAAAACTTTTTGAATATTTTGCATTTCTTTGATAAAACTGTTGTCAAAATTTTATGCGTTGCAGCAGCTGCTTCTAACTTCTAGAAATTCTTCCCGAGTATCCAATCATGTGTATTCTTTAATGTCATTACCATTATCTTTACTGGAAACAAAATGGCGTCAGTTCAAATTTGAAAACTTTTTGAATATTTTGCATTTCTTTGATAAAACTGTTGTCAAAATTTTATGAGTTGCAGCAGCTGCTTCTAACTTCTAGAAACCCTTCCCGAGTATCCAATAATGTGTATTATTTAATGTCATTACCCTTATCTTTACTGGAAACAAAATGGCGTCAGTTTATATTTGAAAGCTTTTTGAATATTTTGCATTTCTTTGATAAAACTGTTGTCAAAATTTTATGAGTTGCAGCAGCTGCTTCTAACTTCTAGAAATCCTTCCCGAGTATCCAATTACGTGTATTCTTTAATGCCATTACCAATATCTTTACTGGAAACAAAATGGCGTCAGTTCAAATTTGAAAACTTTTTGAATATTTTGCATTTCTTTGATAAAACTGTTGTCAAAATTTTATGCGTTGCAGCAGCTGCTTCTAACTTCTAGAAAACCTTCTCGAGTATCCAATAATGTGTATTCTTTAATGTTATTACCATTATCTTTACTGGAAACAAAATGGCGTCAGTTCAAATTTGAAAACTTTTTGAATATTTTGCATTTCTTTGATAAAACTGTTGTCAAAATTTTATGCGTTGCAGCAGCTGCTTCTAACTTCTAGAAATTCTTCCCGAGTATCCAATCATGTGTATTCTTTAATGTCATTACCATTATCTTTACTGGAAACAAAATGGCGTCAGTTCAAATTTGAAAACTTTTTGAATATTTTGCATTTCTTTGATAAAACTGTTGTCAAAATTTTATGAGTTGCAGCAGCTGCTTCTAACTTCTAGAAACCCTTCCCGAGTATCCAATAATGTGTATTATTTAATGTCATTACCCTTATCTTTACTGGAAACAAAATGGCGTCAGTTTATATTGATTAAAGCAGAACTCTATAATATAGACGACTTCTTCGAAATCGACATGCTTTAAACTAAATTTTTAAACATATTTTATTATAGATGTTTTAAATGTTGCCCAGAGTTTATTCTGTTAGTTAAACATAGTTTTAATAATTGTGTCTTATTTTAAAATTTTACCGTTTTTATCTATAGGCGTTTTTAATATGTTGTATTGTATTTGATTTTATTTATACTACTTAGCTCATGTTATTTATCACTTTTATCTATACAAGTTTTTAATATGTTGAATTGTATATTATTTTTTATCTATACTCATTGGCTTATGTTATTCCTATCAATTTAATCAATTAGTTTGTAATTTTAGCATTAATTTTAAGATTGATTTTAATTATTTTATTTCAAATTTATATCGAATGGCGACTTGTGTAATTAATGTAATACATGTAATACACCAATAAACATCTATCTATCTATCTATTTGAAAGCTTTTTGAATATTTTGCATTTCTTTGATAAAACTGTTGTCAAAATTTTATGAGTTGCAGCAGCTGCTTCTAACTTCTAGAAATCCTTCCCGAGTATCCAATTACGTGTATTCTTTAATGCCATTACCAATATCTTTACTGGAAACAAAATGGCGTCAGTTCAAATTTGAAAACTTTTTGAATATTTTGCATTTCTTTGATAAAACTGTTGCCAAAATTTTATGCGTTGCAGCAGCTGCTTCTAACTTCTAGAAATCCTTCTCGAGTATCCAATAATGTGTATTCTTTAATGTCATTATCATTATCTTTACTGGAAACAAAATGGCATCAGTTCAAATTTGAAAGCTTTTTGAATATTTTGCATTTCTTTGATAAAACTGTTGTCAAAATTTTATGCGTTGCAGCAGCTGCTTCTAACTTCCAGAAATCCTTCCCGAGTATCCAATCATGTGTATTCTTTAATGTCATTACCAATATCTTTACTGGAAACAAAATGGCGTCAGTTCAAATTTGAAAGCTTTTTGAATACTTTGCATTTCTTTGATAAAATTGTTGTAAAAATTTTATGAGTTGCAGCAGCTGCTTCTAACTTCTAGAAATATTTCTCGAGTATCCAATCATGTGCATTATTTAATGTCATTACCATTATCTTTACTGGAAACAAAATGGCGTCAGTTAAAATTTGAAAACTTTTTGAATATTTTGAATTTCTTTGATAAAACTGTTGTCAAAATTTTATGCGTTGCAGCAGCTGCTTCTAACTTCTAGAAATATTTCTCGAGTATCCAATCATGTGCATTATTTAATGTCATTACCATTATCTTTACTGGAAACAAAATGGCGTCAGTTAAAATTTGAAAACTTTTTGAATATTTTTACAACAATTTTATCAAAGAAATGCACTTTGATAAAATTGTTGTAAAAATTTTATGAGTTGCAGCAGCTGCTTCTAACTTCAAGAAATCCTTCTCGAGTATCCTATAATGTGTATTATTTAATGTCATTACCATTATATTTACGGGAAATAAAATGGCGTCAGTTTAAAGTTAAAAACTTTTTTCATTTAAATTATGATGATATAACATTTGTGAAAAATTATTAGCACTGTCACTTCTCGCTGGTATGACTATCAATTTTTATTCGGTTTCCGGTTGATTTCTTCATTATAATCGATAAATAATTCGCGTTTCCTTATTTACACCGATAAACGCGTGCATTTACAAACGTTAGAAATGTAAATTCTCAACGTGAGAGCGCTACAGTAAGAACGATAGATATTTATGGGACGCAGTTAAAATTCCCAGAGCGCGTTTAAACAGCTCGCAGCTGCTTGAATTATGAAGTAATTTGAATATTAATTACATTGTCCTGCCGCATTAACGTATAAATCTAATAAGGTGTCGATTGGTCCGTTTGTTCGAGAGAGATTACCACTTTGAAAAACGATCCCATTAAGACGCACGCACTGATAACAATCGGTCGGACATTTGCCGGTAAATTCCTCCTCCTCCCCAAAGGGGACACAGTTTTGATTAGAACACGTGTGAGTATATAGGAAGAATTGGATGGATATTTATGCAAATTTAAAGAAAACGTCAGGCGTCCATGCAGGCAATGGTAACCTTTTTCGGATCCATCGATCCTCTTTATGTTTTCTTCTCTCGTCTAGTCCAGCGATGGGAAGAGCTCAAAGGTGTTGTACCTGTGGCTTCCAATATCAGGTGGAGCGCAAAAATGGAATCAGTAAAGTAAAATCTGTTAACAAATATCTCCAGGAAATAGTGGACGTTCTCCAGAACTTAATGGACGATGAAACTAAAAGCGACGCAAGGCAACTCCATGAGATAGATTTTGTGTGTGAGAAAAGTTGGATGAATATTTTATACGATGATCTTTGAGATCCATGAGATAGATCTGGTGTGTATGAGAAGAGTTTGATGATTGAGTGTATGGAGAAATCTTAAGGATCCATGAGATTTTTATTGTACTGTTACATGAAAATTCTGATAATATATTCGTGTAAGCTAGAATGGGCATGAATATGTTACGTGTAATTTTTGTAGTTTTAAAGGAGTCACATTAAATTGTATATCGGCTCGTTACCATTTGACAATTTTGTCATTTTCAAGTCAATTATTGGTTCCACCAGGATGGAGCAACTGCTCGCACTGCTAGAATGGGCATGAATTAGTTACGTGTAATGTTTGTTATTTTGCTGGTGTCACAGTAACTAGAATATCGGCTTGTTACCAGGACACGTTAGATAATTTTATCATTTTCAAGCCAATTCTTGGTTCCAGCAGGACGGAGCAACCCCTCGCACTGTTGGAACGAGCGTGACTACGTTACGTGTTATGTTTCCGAGTCAACCTGTTTCCAGATATAGCGATAATTAAGTAATAAGTTCATTTGTGTGTATCTGTTAAACATGCAATATTTTTTGTTTATAGGCTATTAATTCTCTGTGTACATTTAATCATGCAATAGTTTTGTTTATAAATTTTCGGTATTTTGTATGAAGATAATGAAATGCCACGAGGTAGAATTGTCGGCAGTATGGAATTTGCGGATTGCGGTAAATCATGCATCAACCGTTGAGGTTTTGACTATCGGCGCTAATTTACGTAAGCCCTCCGGAACGGCAGCAGACGTAAAAATGTTGCCAATAACCACCGCCGCAAATGCATCATCCAATTGATTGATTATGGGCATTCCTGTCGACGGAATGCGGTTTCGTTTTAAACATACGTTACGCGATATTCAAACATATCGCGCATTCATCAAATAATACGCATAATTTTCACGTGCAAAAAAATGACTTTACCACAAGAACTAGCCTTGCGTAAAACATCGTAATACGCATGCAAAAAATAACTTTATATTATATAATATTTACTGTCAGAGTTAAAATATTCGTAACAACATTTATGAAGATCGCAAATTCATCAAATAATACACATAATTTTCGCATACAAAAAGTTGTATTTACTGCAAAAATTAGAACTAAAATATTCGTAATAACTTATAATACGCATAATTTCCGTATGCAAAAAATTGATTTTATATTTTATTTACTGCAAGAACTAAAACAACTTTTTATAAAAATCATAAATTCATCGGGGAGCTCCGTGGCGAAGCGGTTTGGCTCCCGCTTTCGGTGCGAAGCGTGGTGGGTTCGAGTCCCACGCTCAGGCAGTAGCTTTTATTAACGAAAAGTTATCGTTCGGGTCCATGGTTGTTCAGTATTTGTCGCATTCATTATAAAAATGAATTTTCAACAATATTAAAATCAACATTAGTGCTAATTCCCACAACCATTCACTCTCCTTAACCCGTCCTTTTATAAAAAAATAAAAATAAATAAATTCATCAAATAATACGAATAATTTCCACATACCAAAAATTTACTTATATTATATTCACTGCAAGAGCTAAAATATTCGTAACAACTTTTACGGAGATCACAAATTTATCAAATAATACGAATGTTTTCATATGCAAAAAAATGTTTTTATGGCAAGAACTAGAACTAAAATATTCGTACCAATAATTTCATTTCATTTTTGCGAATTTAATTGATTCTAGATCAGATTGATGGAATGAAGGAGAGCACGTTTTAATGAAAATAATTAAAGCAATTATTTTCCGATATTATTTGTAATACCTGATGCCAGACGACATCATTAGCTCAATTATTACGAGATGCCTCACTAATTAGAAGTAATATCGGATGCAAAAAAGCGGAATGAAAAGCGACCGACACAAACTGAAACATTACATTAAAACACAAGTTTTATAAGAAAGGTTTCATCGCACGAGTCCAAGTAATTTTTAGAAATTACAGAAATCGATTACAATTGTAATCACCACCAAAGTTTATGCTATTGCTCTTTACATTTTACGCTTTAATAAAATCAAATTATCCGCAAATTACAATTTTTAAACCGTTGATTGCAATTTTCGATTTTTTGAGTTTGAAGCAATGCCAAGGGTATATTAATTATTTTTTATAAAAAACAATAAATGCATTGTTCGTTAAATATTGAACTTTTGTAGTATATTCTTGGATTGATTATTTTTTACAATTTTTCAAATCGTACTTCGTTCGCTGTCGGACCCCCACACTTATTCCGAATTACTCTATGCCTTGATTTTTCAAAATCTAAAACAAATGCAGACTTATAACTTTTATGGAATTGTTCAGAAATAGTTTATATTTTAATTTCGATAAAAAAAACAACCACATTAATTCCCTGATTTTCCAAATAATCACTCTCAAACTCAAGAATAGCAATTTTAAAATATTTAGACATCTTTATTTCAGTAACTTTTACATATTTAAGTTTTTCAGTTATTACTATTTGGTTAGTAAGTCACTGTCTGGGCTATCGACCATCGGTCATTCTGCCCATTTTAAAATATTAATTTTCAAAAATTCATAATTGACTCGATTTCAAAAATCAATGTTAATTTTAAAGTTAAATGTATTATAATTGTATTAGAGTTTTTTTTACGGATTTCAATCATATCAGTATTTTTTTTCTACACTCGGCGTCAAAAAAAACGCCACTCGAAAAATCGCGAAAAAACTCGATTTTTCAAACCGTCGTAACTTGGTTCAATTTGATCGAAAATCTATGAATCTTTCAGTTTGGAAAAGATTCAAGTTTTATCTTTAAGAATGTGTAGTTGATTTTGACCCCAAGTCCAACCCACCTCCCCGTAACAACGCGATGGAAAAACATGTTTTTTATGAATCACAAATTGCAATAAACAGCGTTTTGACGATTATATCCCACAATTATGATCGCCCGATTAATTCATATTTAAAACTCATTCCCGAGAGGAGTGAGCCACTGCTTTTTGCTGCTTAGATGGCTATGAATGAGAGAAAGAGAGAGAAGCATAGCAGTCTAGTCTGAGATTAATTTATTTGTAAGTCAAGTCTTCTATGACGTGAATTGTCAAATTAAAATCAAACTGTTTTCATATTTTTTTTTCATTCATCAAAATAAATAGAATTTTTCAAAAAGTTTGTTTGTGTTCAAATCGAATTATTTTAAAGTTTGTAGTTGTGGTTTAGTAGATTTTTACAGAATAGCAACTCATGATGTTTTTTGAGTAAATTTAGAAAGTTTCAAGTCGGTGGTAACTGTTTTCATATTTTTTTTTTCATTCACCAAAATAAATAGAATTTTTCAAAAAGTTTGTTTGTGTTCAAATCGAATTATCTTAAAGTTTATAGTTGGAGTTTAGTAAATTTTGACAGAATAGCAACTCATGATGTATTTTGAGTAAATTTAGAAAGTTTCAAGTCGATGGTAACTGTTTTCATATTTTTTTTTCATTCATCAAAATAAATAGAATTTTTCAAAAAGTTTGTTTGTGTTCAAATCGAATTATTTTAAAGTTTGTAGTTGGGGTTTAGTAGATTTTTACAGAATAGCAACTCATGATGTTTTTTGAGTAAATTTAGAAAGTTTCAAGACGATGGTAACTGTTTTCATATTTTTTTTCATTCACCAAAATAAATAGAATTTTTCAAAAAGTTTGTTTGTGTTCAAATCGAATTATCTTAAAGTTTATAGTTGTGGTTTAGTAGATTTTTACAGAATAGCAACTCATGATGTTTTTTGAGTAAATTTAGAAAGTTTCAAGTCGGTGGTAACTGTTTTCATATTTTTTTTTTCATTCACCAAAATAAATAGAATTTTTCAAAAAGTTTGTTTGTGTTCAAATCGAATTATCTTAAAGTTTATAGTTGGAGTTTAGTAAATTTTGACAGAATAGCAACTCATGATGTATTTTGAGTAAATTTAGAAAGTTTCAAGTCGATGGTAACTGTTTTCATATTTTTTTTTCATTCATCAAAATAAATAGAATTTTTCAAAAAGTTTGTTTGTGTTCAAATCGAATTATTTTAAAGTTTGTAGTTGGGGTTTAGTAGATTTTTATAGAATAGCAACTCATGATGTTTTTTGAGTAAATTTAGAAAGTTTCAAGACGATGGTAACTGTTTTCATATTTTTTTTCATTCACCAAAGTAAATAGAATTTTTCAAAAAGTTTGTTTGTGTTCAAATCGAATTATCTTAAAGTTTATAGTTGTGGTTTAGTAGATTTTTACAGAATAGCAACTCATGATGTTTTTTGAGTAAATTTAGAAAGTTTCAAGTCGGTGGTAACTGTTTTCATATTTTTTTTTTCATTCACCAAAATAAATAGAATTTTTCAAAAAGTTTGTTTGTGTTCAAATCGAATTATCTTAAAGTTTGTAGTTGGGGTTTAGTACATTTTTACAGAATAGCAACTCATGATGTATTTTGAGTAAATTTAAAAAGTTTCAAGTCGGTGGTAACTGTTTTCATATTTTTTTTTTCATTCACCAAAATAAATAGAATTTTTCAAAAAGTTTATTTGTGTTCAAATCGAATTATTTTAAAGTTTATAGTTGGGGTTTAGTAGATTTTTACAGAATAGCAACTCATGATGTATTTTGAGTAAATTTAGAAAGTTTCAAGTCGGTGGTAACTGTTTTCATATTTTTTTTTTCATTCACCAAAATAAATAGAATTTTTCAAAAAGTTTGTTTGTGTTCAAATCGAATTATTTTAAAGTTTATAGTTGGGGTTTAGTAGATTTTTACAGAATAGCAACTCATGATGTATTTTGAGTAAATTTAGAAAGTTTCAAGACGGTGGTAACTGTTTTCATATTTTTTTTCATTCACCAAAATAAATAGAATTTTTCAAAAAGTTTGTTAGTGTTCAAATCGAATTATTTTAAAGTTTGTAGTTGGGGTTTAGTAGATTTTTACAGAATAGCAACTCATGATGTTTTTTTGAGTAAATTTAGAAAGTTTCAAGTCGATGGTAACTGTTTTCATATTTTTTTTTCATTCATCAAAATAAATAGAATTTTTCAAAAAGTTTGTTAGTGTTCAAATCGAATTATCTTACAGTTTATAGTTGGAGTTTAGTAAATTTTTACAGAATAGCAACTCATGATGTATTTTGAGTAAATTTAGAAAGTTTCAAGACGGTGGTAACTGTTTTCATATTTTTTTTCATTCACCAAAATAAATAGAATTTTTCAAAAAGTTTGTTAGTGTTCAAATCGAATTATTTTAAAGTTTGTAGTTGGGGTTTAGTAGATTTTTACAGAATAGCAACTCATGATGTTTTTTTGAGTAAATTTAGAAAGTTTCAAGTCGATGGTAACTGTTTTCATATTTTTTTTTCATTCATCAAAATAAATAGAATTTTTCAAAAAGTTTGTTTGTGTTCAAATCGAATTATCTTAAAGTTTATAGTTGGGGTTTAGTAGATTTTTACAGAATAGCAACTCATGATGTTTTTTTGAGTAAATTTAGAAAGTTTCAAGTCGATGGTAACTGTTTTCATATTTTTTTTTCATTCATCAAAATAAATAGAATTTTTCAAAAAGTTTGTTAGTGTTCAAATCGAATTATTTTAAAGTTTATAGTTGGGGTTTAGTAGATTTTTACAGAATAGCAACTCATGATGTTTTTTGAGTAAATTTAGAAAGTTTCAAGACGGTGGTAACTGTTTTCATATTTTTTTTCATTCATCAAAATAAATAGAATTTTTCAAAAAGTTTGTTAGTGTTCAAATCGAATTATCTTAAAGTTTATAGTTGGGGTTTAGTAGATTTTTACAGAATAGCAACTCATGATGTTTTTTTGAGTAAATTTAGAAAGTTTCAAGTCGATGGTAACTGTTTTCATATTTTTTTTTCATTCATCAAAATAAATAGAATTTTTCAAAAAGTTTGTTAGTGTTCAAATCGAATTATTTTAAAGTTTGTAGTTGGGGTTTAGTAGATTTTTACAGAATAGCAACTCATGATGTTTTTTTGAGTAAATTTAGAAAGTTTCAAGTCGATGGTAACTGTTTTCATATTTTTTTTTCATTCATCAAAATAAATAGAATTTTTCAAAAAGTTTGTTAGTGTTCAAATCGAATTATTTTAAAGTTTGTAGTTGGGGTTTAGTAGATTTTTACAGAATAGCAACTCATGATGTTTTTTTGAGTAAATTTAGAAAGTTTCAAGTCGATGGTAACTGTTTTCATATTTTTTTTTCATTCATCAAAATAAATAGAATTTTTCAAAAAGTTTGTGTTCAAATCGAATTATCGAAAGTTGGCCCTGTCCCACCCTCCAAATCGTTAATCCAAAAAAAAAACGAGGGTTTGGAAATAATAGTTTTCATCGTAAAGATACATCGATTTCTAATGAACCGCTGAGGAAATTTAATGTCGTTCGCTCTGCGGAGGAATTATTTTTATATTTTTCAAGTACGAAGGTACGAGTTACTTTGCGCTAAATGAATCATCAATTTTCCGCGCAATTAAGCGGACGTGGTGGATGTTTAGTGTGAAGGAGTGCGCGCCCCTGGAGAGAAACTATTAGTTGCCCGAATTAAAACTTCAATTAAACCTTTGAGGAAAGTTACGGTCCGCCGCGCGGCGCGACGCTCCGAAAATGAAAAGTATCAGGAACATTCGGTGAAAAGTTTTAATTGAGTGCAGCTTCTTTCCACCCCCCTCCGTGTCTCCGCGACCCCAGAAAATTTATTTAATAACGATTCGCGGTTTGGCAGTTCCCCGATATTAATTGGATTTGCGGCGAAGGGAAACGGACCACCAAAGGAAATTTCAATTCGTTTATAGGAAAATATTTTTATAATTTACTAAAAATCCATAATAAAAAAATGTCAATTACCGATTGAGGTCATTTGTAAAAGTGTCAAAATAAATATATCATGTGAGCAGAGTTGGCTGTGAGATAAATGAGGTATGTCGCAGATTATGGGTATGTGTATGGGTATGTGTATGGATGTGTGTATAATTGTTTAATTTACAGTTTAAATTGTAATTTTAGTTTTCATTTATTGTAAATACACTCACAAATTTCATGTTATATATTTAATTGTAAATGGTGATTTACCGTAATAAATGTATTATTATTATTATTATTATTACTACGTCATGAGATTAAAAAAAAAATCTTAGACATGACTGCCATGTTTCTCTCTCTTTCTCAGGCATGGCCAGCTCAGCAACAAAATTCTATGACTCACACCCTTATTGTCTCTCTGCATAATAATGAGATCGCTCAAGAAACATTCTGGAAATTGTATAAAATTTATTTTAATGGTGGCGAAATCAATTGCCTGAATGCTGTACTGAACCAAACCCGAGTGGCTTTAACACCGACAAGATATGGATATTGCCAGCGGCGGCAAATATAACAATAATAATGTAAACATTAAATAATATTATTTTAATGCAGTTATTATTGAGTTTGCCAAATAAACCACAGTTGTATCTTTCACCTAAGAGTTACAAAACAAATTTATTTTATTTAGTTTCTTTGTGAAAAGCTATGTTGGAATGTGTAAATTGGGTTGCCTATCGAGAATATTGCTCTTTGAACTTATTACACACGAATTCATCCATCTCGGACGTTTTTTAGGTCCGCATAATATTCTCGTTACATGAATAGCCATAAAAAGTGTACCGAATTAGTTGATAATGATAACCCAACGAACATTAAGATATTTATCCAATAAACAAGACTCGTAGCGCATTTAGTGGGTCCCTCGACTAATACACTTAACCGACACCGAAAGAGAGATGTAAACTAGATTAGTCGCGTTAAGCCAATTAATAATTAAATTATTTAAATAAGCGTCACGTCCCCGCATCTGCGCGCCCCCTGGCGCCGAAACCGACCATTAAATATTGTTAAATTCGTTTCGTAAATCCTCTCGCCGAGGATTACATTTCTAAATTAAATTTTTTGAATGTGTACAAGTGTACGTGACTGTCTCAATTTCCGAGGGGTGTATTTTAAAGGAAAAGTGCAATAAAGTGGATATATGGTCGCCTTTTCTTTTTTTTTCCTCTCTTCTTCTTCTTCTTCTTCGCTCTCGCTTCTTGTCTAAGTGTGTGTACGCTGTGCCATGTGGCGGCAGGTCCCGGAGAAAGGGTGGGTTTACCCTTGTAAACGCTGAAAATAATCAAGTCCCGACGCGACATTATCCCCCCGCCCCCTCTGCCCGAGAAAGGGTGGTTTATTTAAAACCGACGCCAATTTCGCGAGCGGGGCACGGAATATGAATTGTTCTTATTAAGGGAGACAAGGGATTTTCCCGCGTTTTGTAGCTTAAAATAAAATTACACCGTGTAGTTTGTTAACAATTTTTTTTTTACATGATTTATTAATTTTAAATTCAGTTTAAACGTAATAAAAGATCGCAATCTTGTGTTGATTAAAGCGTCAGAGGTTGAAGTATTAGGCCGTCGCAAAATCTGGCGTCACCCAGAGGAACAAAGTATAGCCGTTCCAAAATGTCGCGACGTTTTGGGGTAAAGTTTGCGCAGAGTGAGAAAATATTCGGGGAAAACGCGATATCAAATCTGCGCGTGGAGTAGAGGTAGAGCCATCCCAAAATGTCGTGACAGCTTCGAGTAAAGTTTGCGCAGTTGCATGCGGTTTATTTATGATTACTAATTTGTTCTGTGCTTTTTCGTATAAGTTAATACTTCAATTTGTTATAATCGTGAGAGACACCACAAATCAGTTCAATTTGCTACTAACCAAAATTACGTATCATCATATCAATTTCTCCTTTGATATAATTGATATTCGTTCCGTATTATTCACAAAGAAAAACTACGACATGACACTGAAAAAAAAGGTTATAAATTAGACGTTAAGTGAATTAGAAAATTTCAACACGTATCCCATTCAGCCTCCAAAATTGGATTATATACCGTACCCGTGCATAATATATCATCCACAAAGTCGATTTAATCTCATGAATTGTGTACCAGTTTTGTATGTAGGTATATGCGAGAGAGAGCATAATAAGCGCCCCCTGGGGGCACGCGAGATTTTCTCGGTCGGCTCGTTTCGAACCATCTCGGGCACGCGAACACCACGCGAACATCGGCAACGCAGCAGTAATTATAACCGGTAACGTGTTTTTTTTTTCTATTTTTTTTTTGTATCGTGTTTCTTTGACCAGACCTTGGTAGCCAGATGAGCGAACGTCCTTTGTTGGCTCTCATGAATGGAACGGGTCAACGCGAGCAAGAGCATTGATCATTCCACCGCGTGCCCTCCTCTCCGGGACAGGTATAAACAAGTAGGTGCGTGTTCTTCGCGCTTTTTAACATCTATACGCGTCGTTCGCAATTATACACAAACACACACACACTACACACACACACGGTCATGATCTATGGGGTTTAATGGTCACTTATTATTGTCTACGTTATTAATATTCTTCGCTGTTGCTGCCTCACCGCAGAAAATAATACTCTCATTAAACGCGGTGGTGATTTATTATGTGAAATCGGTTGTAAATTAAAAGAAATCGTCGTTACAATTCGTCAAGGCAGTAAAATGATTGTGTATTAGGTTGCATACAATTATGGGCTGCTCGTTTGTTAAGGGTTATTACGATTTATTGCTGTCTCGCTCCTTAAAATTTAAGTTAAGTTTGAACGACTGTCTTTAAAACTAACTGTAATTTTTGAAAATGTGTTTATTTTTGGATGTAATTAATTTAAAAAAAAAATACTGATATGATACGAAACATCCGCCTTTAGAATTAACTACGATTTCTGAAAATATATCAATTTTAGCGTGAGTTGTGAATTTTGATATTTTTTTTAAAGAAAAATACACTCGGCGTCAAAAAAAGCGCCACTCGAAAACCGTCGTAACTTGGTTCAATTTGGTCGAAAATCGATGAATCTTTCAGTTTGGGAAAGATTCAAGTTTTATCTTTAAGAATGTGTAGTTGATTTTGACCCCAAGTCCAACCCTCCACCCCGTAACAACGCGATGGAAAGAAAATGTTTTTTATGTAAAAAATTGTCCAACTTTGACAAGCTGTACCGTGCGCAAAAAAAATCGGCGGGAAATTTCATCACAATGGCAGAAAATTTTTATCAATTTCCTTCAAATGCCTTAAAAATTCGAGTCGTTTCGATGATTTGGAGCAAAGAATTTTTGAAAAAAAATTACATTTTTTATTTTTTTGGCCATAACTTGAGTAATTTTGCACCAAAATCGATGAACTTTTGCAGTCTGAACAGTCTCTTCAACGTCATGTGAATTGTTTTGTTGCTAAAACGATTCCACCCCCTGCCACCCCTTAAAGGAAAAAAATGTTTTTGAAGTTTAAATGTACAAATTTGGTTTCTTGAACCGCGTGCAAAAAAAAAATCGTGGACTCAATCGGTCAGCACGGCAATGAAGTTCAATCATTTTCCTCCAATTTCCTCCAAAATTCAAGTCGATACGATGATTTGGCGTGAAGTTAGAAATAGATTTTGCGCCTTTTTGGCCATAACTAGGCGAATTTCGCATGAAACTCGATGGAATTTTGCGATCCAAGAAGTTTTCGACTTTCGTCACCCCCCAAAAACTCCTACAAAAAGTGTTTTGGATTAACAAAAAACGTAATTTTTTTTTTTTCAAAAATTCATAACTTTGCTCCAAATCATCGAAACGATTCGAATTTTTAAGGCATTTGAAGGATTTTTCTGCCATTGTAGTGAAATTTCCTGCCGATTTTTTTTGCGCACGGTACAGCTTGTCAAAGTTCGACAATTTTTTACATAAAATTCGAATGAATGCCAGCGCCATTTTCCTTACAGCAAAGTTGAAAAAGGGTAAATAAATAATTTAAAATAACATAATTATTATAATTAATAAGCTTGAAAAACTTACCAAAGGATTATTCTTATATATTTTCTGGAGATAGAGTTATAAAAAAAACTTAGAAACAGCTGAAAAATATTTATTCATTAAAAATCAGTTTTCGCTTTGAAACTTCACCGATTTTCAAAGTAATTACGATTTTTTTTAATTTGAAGTTGAAACAATTTGTTTCTCAAATTTTCAAATCATTGGATGTAATTTTCCATTTCAAGTTTGGAGCGTTGTTGTTTAATTTAAAAAAAAAATTAAGCTTTTGAAGCAATTTTTTTGGTTATTTTTTTCTTCAAATTTTCAAATCATTAGATGTAATTTCCTATTTCAAGTTTGAAGCGTTATCGTTTATTTTATACCCAGAAAATAGTTATTGTTTCTACGCACAGCCAGAATCAATTTTTTTTAAGCTTTTGAAGCAATTTTTTTGGTTAATAATTTTTTTTTCAAATTTTCAAATCATTGGATGTAATTTCCCATTTCAAGTTTGGAGCGTTGTCGTTTAATTTTTACCCAGAAAATAGTTATTGTTTCTACGCACAGCAAGAATCCAATTTAAAAAAGAAATTAAGCTTTTGAAGCATTTTTTTTGGTTAAATTTTTTTTTCTTCAATTTTTCAAATCATTGGATGTAATTTCCCATTTCAAGTTTGGAGCGTTGTCGTTTAATTTTTACCGAGAAAATAGCTATTGATTCTACACACAGTCAGAATCCATTTTTTTTAAATTTCAAGCTATTAGAGCAAATTTTTGGTGAATAATTTTTTTCTTCAAATTTTCAAATCATTTAATGCAATTTTCGATTTCCCATTTCAAGTTTGGAGTGTTGTTGTTTCACATTTATACAGAAAAAACAATTTTTTTTTTATACAAAACCGGTTATAGATGTTTTTTTTTATTTAGCTTCAGCTTTCATAGCAAATTTCTTGATTGATTAAAAAAAAAAAATTCAAAAACTGCACTTTATTTATTAAAACAATGATTTGCAAATCTAATTTAATTTTTGTAGAATTTAGTCGACACGTTTTATATATTTTTTTAAATTTTTTACTCCAGTATTACTCAATTCGAAAACTAAAATTTTCAAAAATTCACAACTCGCGAAATAATTGGCGGATTTTCAAAAACTTTATTCAATTTGATAAAACAGTGATTTGCAAATTTAGTTTAATTTTTGTAGAATTTAGTCGACACGTTTTATATTTTTTTTCAATTTTTTGCTCGAGTATTACTCAATTCGAAAACTAAATTTCTTAAAAATTCACAACTCGGGAAATAATTGTTGAATTTTCAAAAACTGCGCTTAATTTAATGAAACAATGAATTGCAAATCTAATTTAATTTTTGTAGAATTTAGTCGTCACGTTTTATATTTTCTTTTTAATTTTTTGCTCGAGTATTACACAATTCGAAAACTAAAATTTTCAAAAATTCACAGCTCGCAAAATAATTGGCGGATTTTCAAAAACTTTATTTAATTTGATAAAACAGTGATTTGCAAATTTAGTTTAATTTTTGCAGAATTTAGTCGACACGTTTTATATTTTTTTTAAATTTTTTGCTCGAGTATTACACAATTCGAAAACTGAAATTTTCAAAAATTCACAACTCGCAAAATAATTGGCGGATTTTCAAAAACTTTATTTAATTTGATAAAACAGTGATTTGCAAAATTAGTTTAATTTTTGCAGAATTTAGTCGACACGTTTTATATTTTTTTTAAATTTTTTGCTCGAGTATTACACAATTCGAAAACTGAAATTTTCAAAAATTCACAACTCGCAAAATAATTGGCGGATTTTCAAAAACTTTATTTAATTTGATAAAACAGTGATTTGCAAATTTAGTTTAATTTTTGCAGAAATTAGTCGACACGTTTTATAATTTTTTTAAATTTTTTGCTTGAGTATTACACAATTCGAAAACTGAAATTTTCAAGAATTCACAACTCGCGAAATAATTGGCGGATTTTCGAAAACTCTATTTAATTTAATAAAACGATGATTTGCAAATCCAATTTAATTTTTGTAGAATTTAGTCGACACGTTTTATATTTTTTTTAATTTTTTGCTCGAGTATTACACAAGTCGAAAACTAAAATTTTTAAAAATTCACAACTCGCGAAATAATTAGCGGATTTTCAAAAACTCTATTTACTTTGATAAAACGATGATTTGCAAATCCAATTTAATTTTTGTAGAATTTAGTCGTCACGTTTAATATATTTTTTAAATTTTTTTGCTCGAGTATTACACAATTCGAAAATTAAAATTTTCGAAAATTCGTGTATATTCAAAAACTGTACTTAATTTCAGTAGCGGCTCGTGGAACATGTTGATGGTAGAACCACTTATACAATATAACTTCCCCTCCTTTTCTGAAGAAAAATAAAACGATTTATCTTTCCAGACCAAAGTAACTGGCGAAAAAGTGTTTTAAGGATATTAATTAAAAATTCTTGCTGACCTTGAAACTACAGGTAGTGCCATGGCTCCTGGGCTCTATATAACGAGCCGCCCCTGATATTCATACTTTAAACTGTCCTTCCATTCGATAGTAACGTTGCTGCTTCATATGACCGTTCTTCTTAAATTCTTAAGTAATTTCCATTTTTAATTTACTCAATTTTCTTGATGCGTTCGTTCGTCCGGGGTTGATGATTAACGCGATGCGGCGTTGCGGCAAGAGACGGCAAGAAGTCGGAACGAGGTGAAATATGTAGACAAGACACGGAATATTAAGTCGTAAAGTGGAATGCGTCCAATTTTAATAATAATAATAACTGAAAACAGGTACCGAACGGAATGGAATGGAATGGAACGAAAAGAAGAGCCGACAGACACTCGAGGAGCCACCCATGTCGGAACAAATTTTATCTCTTCATCGCGTTTACTACAACTAATTTACTAAGCTAATAATCGTTAAGTAACATCAACATGCATACTTTATTGGGGGATCCACAACACTCGACCGTTAATTATTGTAATGGTGTCTTATGTCAGGTATAAGATTTGTTTTCGGGGTCAAATACAATTAATAACGTTAATAATAATAATATTTATTGGTCAGACGTATATATTGACTATTTCTTAATAATGAAAATCAGATAAATAAATTAAGAAAAAGCCAATAAAAATTGAATATTTTACAAATAAACATATATCAAATAAGATTAAAATACAATATTGTTTAATAGTACATTATTAAACAAGTTTAATAAGAGGGTACATTGTGGCACGAGTGGGATTGCAGCAGCGAGAAGTGCTCCAATGTAACGAGTGCCACACAATGCCTCTTATTAAACAAGTATAATATACTATTTTTTCTACTTTGGTTTTAGTTAAGGAATTATTTCTAAAATAAAATATATACTTAAACCTATATTAGTTTTATCTTTTAACATTTGGCAGCACTAAAAACATTTGATCCTTTCGAACGAATTTAATATTTGACATACGTATTTCTACGGCGATTTCAATAGTTAATTTTAAAACATATTAAATCAAGAATATTACTTACACACCTCTAAAAATAAGGGAGGTTGCCAAGGGTGCGATAAACAAACTATTTCCACGTAAGTTGTAACCAATTTAAGCTTATAAAATAATGCAACGCCTAAATGATAATCGAAATTTAGGTTCATGTTTACACTTGTTTCTCGTTCCTCGTGTCAGGCATCGATCGACGCTAATTAAAAATCCACACCGACTCAAGCGGCTCTTTCTCGCCGCGAATGAAACATGCATTATACTCTCGCTGTTTCTTCCGTGATATTCGTTTTGCTAACAAAGTGATAATACATGTAATAAATTACAAGCTTTCCTCTGTGTATGTTGTGTTGCCTAAACGTCGTCACCGAGAGCCAAGTGAATTTATGCGTCCGGCCATTGTCACCGAGTTCCTACATTTTCCACGCGGATAAAAAGTGAACAATATGACGCCTCCGTTTTTTTTAACCTTAGTGGTACTGGTGGCGAACTTCCCAATATGCATTCGAACATATTCAATGTGTAACGTATTGGACGGTTCTAATTATCCCAAGAATTAACGGCAATTTTACATTTTGATGTCGATATACGCCACGTTTAAGTACTGCCAATCGCGACAACTAAAATGTTACCACAAATAGTTTAATAATGAGCAAAACTGTAAAATAAAAAATCTCATTATTAAACTATTTTTGATAAAACAAAAGGTCGATTGTTAAACCAAAGTAGAAAAAATACGTTTTGTTGAATTGCGACTCGCGTGGTGGCTTATGGTACGGCCGAGGTAGCAGAGGTGGTAATACAGATCTCTGCAACCGACCTCGGCCGTACCGTGAAACACTCCGCGAGCCGTGACTGAAGTGTAGTAATAATATGTTTATTTCCCAATCTGTTGACCTGACCCATTAAAGCAAATTTACACCGGAAAGTGCTTGAAAGGGTGTGCAACACGATACACGATGTACCTGTGTCGTGTATAATTGTAATATCGATTGTAAACAAACGGCGACGGTTACACAGAGAGTATCATCCTTGGGGAAGGTGCGTCTCTCGTTCGTCCTTCCTCCAGGGTAAATAATCCCTTTATTAATTGATCCCGACGCTGATGTTTCCGTTCTGATGTACAGGTCGCCGACACGTGACACCACTTCAAATACAAAAACAAAACGGCGAAAAGATTGTTCTCGCGTGCTCTTGAAAATATTAATATTTGCAGAGGAGTTTAATTAAAAGCGACCCTTTGTTTAATATTTTCATATTTCATCACTGAAATCAATTTTAAAGTAACATATTATATTACTGAAACAAAATCAATTTTATGGAAAAATACGACCGCTTGATTGAGTGGAGTTATAGCTCAATAGTAAACAGCTCGCTCCACTTATAGAAGAATGTCAAAACTTAAAAATTCTCTAAACATTAAATATTGTTCCCCCATCAGAACACCTACAGACCGGTTTCGACGTTGCAGGTTTCATCAGTGTAGTTTGTTGCTGATGGGGAAACGGTACAGCATTCAGGCAATAGATTCCGCCACTTTGGCGTTTCTACTTAAAAATTTTTTTTTTTCATTTTCAAGTTCACATTTCCTATACTATCAAATTTTCATTTAGCTCTACATGAACAGTTAATTACTGTATTACCTCAAAAAAAAAAACACAATTGGTATATTTTGAATTTATTTCCTGAGCGATTATCATACGAGAGGCGAAGTGCGTCTCTCTGGTTGGGTCACATTAATATATAATATTTATTTCATATCATATAAATACACTGAATTTACAATATATAGTATATGACACATAGTCAAAGGCGAACAAATGTATAATTAAACGTATATTAATGGCTATTTAAGTACTCTTCAACAGAGTAGGGTTCCATAGTACATAAATAAGTGAACACTTTTCTTTTGTAGCAACTAAAACTAGATTCTTCTTTAATATTCTGTGGTAGATGATTAAAAAACCTCAGAGATGAATAAGTAGGACCCTTCTGAGATTGTGTAAATCGAAATGAGGGATAACGTAAATTTTGTTTGTGTCTAGTTTCATAATCATGTACCATCTCATATGCATCAAACTCTGGGCGATGTTTCCACATGAATTTCAAACATTCTTGAATATATATGGCAGTGACTGTAAGGATTCCACACTCCGTAAATTTTGTTCTGCATGATTCATATCTGTTTAGTTTAAGCATAACTCTCAGTGCCCTTTTTTGCATGAGGAAGACACGATTTATTTTTGATGAGCTTCCCCAAAATATAATTCCATATCTTACCAAGGATTCGAAGTTCCCGTGATATATGGTTTTCATTAACTCGACAGGATGATTAATACTTAAAGTTAAAATTCTCAACATATATATAGCTTTTCCCAATCTTAAACACAGATCATTAATATGTTCGTACCATTTCAGGTGTTGATCAATTTTAATACCAAGAAACTTGATATCGGAAACAAATTTATAAGTTGTACTATTTGCTTGTAATGTCTTAGGTGTTTCCAAAGAGTTATTTAATTTAAATAGAATACATTGCGTCTTATCAGCATTTAAAACTAATTGGTTATTTTGGAACCATATTTTCAATGAAAGTAGTATATCAGTAGCATTAAGTTTTAAATCCATAAAATCAGATCCTCTAATTATTAGATTTGTATCATCTGCAAAATTTATTATGTCGTGATTTAGTCCATTATGTAGCGTAAACATGTCATTTATATAAATATTAAATAATAATGGACCAAGCACACTACCTTGTGGTACACCCCTGTCAACACTGTGCAGATTAGAGTGTACTTTAGTAGAATTTTGTTGTATCTCTACAAACTGTACCCTCCCAGATAAATATGATTTAAGCCAATCATTAGCTATACCACGAATACCGTACAGATGCATTTTTTGTAATAATTGCTCGTGGTTAATGCTATCAAAGGCCTTTGATAAGTCAAGAAATATGCCACAAGTTATTTTACCATTTTCTAAATCGTTTATTATTGTGTTTATAAATTGAAATAAAGCAGTGTTAATATTCCTGCCTTTTCTAAAACCATGTTGGCAATCATTAAAAATGTTATATTGATTTATAAATTTAATAATGCGTTTTTCGATTACTTTTTCAAATATTTTTGAAAATGTAGATAGCATACTAATGGGCCTATAGTTATTAATATCATCCGCATTTCCTTTTTTATAGAGAGGTATGACCAATGCTGTTTTCAGTTTTGTTGGAAAAACTCCTTCACTCAAGCTTGCATTAATAATATGACATAGTGGAGTAACTATATCGGGCATTACCTTTTTTAAAAGGTATGATGAAATTTCGTCATTTCCATGGCTTTTTTTATTCTTTAGTGTTCTGGCAATTTCTAATAATTCAAACTCATCAACGGGGTGAAGAAATATTGAGAATTGATTGTATTCAAAGTTACAAACTGGTGGAATAGCTGAGTTTTTAATAGGAGCAGAGTTTGCAAATAAATGATTAAATTTATTGGCAATTTCTTGGAGATCAGAGTATGGTAATGTTTTTTTTGTTTTAGTACCAGTTATATCTCGAATAATAGACCAAGATGTCTTTGCTTTATTGTCAGATTTGGATATCAAGTTTTCGTAGTATGTTTCAGAGTGTTGTTTTAAAAGATTATTATAATGCTGCTTTGAAGCTTTTAATTGTGGTTTGAATTCTGGAATATATGTTACTAATGTTTCATATAACAATATGTCCTCTTTGGCTTTTACCAGTTCAGGTATATTGAATTGAAGTCGATATTTTTTCCTCTTTTTTTGACTTTTATACAATGGAAAGCAAATATTATGGCATGAAGTAAAATAATCCATAAAATGATCAAATTTTTCTAATTAAATCCATACAAAGAAGACAAAAGCCGTCTAAATCGTAAATAAATAAACAACATAAATGTAGAATTTAAATTATTATATACTAAAGTGAAAAGAGCAGTATGTGCGATAGGCAACCCAATTCACACTTTGCAATATAGCTTTTCACAAAGAAACTAAATAAAATAAATTTGTTTTGTAACTCTTAAATGAAAGACATAACTGTGGTTTATTTGACAAACTCAATAATAACTGTTAATTGTATAATGGATTATACAATTTACTTCATTTCATTATTATGAATTTCCTATCTCTCTTAACGCTTTGTAGTTTTGAGCAGTGGTCTACATAAGATATGCAAGTAAAGTCTTGATTTTTCCTTTATAATATTTCGTTTTTTTTTTCTATCGAATTTAAAAGCTATAAATGCAATCAATCTTTCAGACGGAAAATGCTTGCCGGGCTATGAAATTTGTAGTCCGCCTAACCGGGCACTTTTTGAGTGCACACGTACACGAAAATTAAAACTTCCGAGCCCATAAAAAATGATTTAGCCCTCCGGACAGACGAAACGAAAAACGTGGAAATTCGAGGCGCGCACACACACACCTTCGATACGTTCACAATAAAATCGTAAATCAAAAGGGGAGGCGAGGAGGTGCATTAGTCCGTAATTCAGGGTCCGCTTAAGATTCCGTGTGGAAGGCCCCGACTTGTCGTCGGGCACACCATGAGAAATGTACGGACGAGTAGACGAAGAGATGACGAAGAAGGAGAAGAAGAAGAGGTGGGCCTGGGAATGAAGACGGCAGGTGCGGTGGTCACTGAAAATGTTGTACACCGATACGATGAGGTTGAATTGGATATTCAGCAGTGGACAAGGTCGTTAGACCACGGACGTCTGGATACATTTAAATAATACACAAGTACGAGGAATAAAGTTTTCATGTTGGATGGTTCTACATTGTTATACATTTTATAACAAATAAATAAAATTATTGAAAAAATAGTACATTATTATACAAGTTTAATAAGAGGGTATATTGTGGCATGAGTGTGGCGCAGCGAGAAGTGCTCCAATGTAACGAGTGCCCCACAATGCTTCTTATTAAACAAGTATAATATACTATTTTTTCTACTTTGGTTTTTGTTAAGGAATTATTTCTAAAATAAATTATATACTTAAACCTAGTGAGTTTTATCTTTTAACATGTGGCAGCACTGAAAACATTCGATCCTTTCGAACGAATTTAATATTTGACATACGTATTTCTACGGCGATTTCAATAGTTAATTTTAAAACATATTAAATCAAGAATATTACTTACACGCCTTCAAAAATAAGGGAGGTTGCCAAGGGTGCGATAAACAAACTATTTCCACGTAAGTTGTAACCAATTTAAGCTTATAAAATAATGCAACGCCTAAATGATAATCGAAATTTAAGGTTATGTTTACATTTGTTTCTCGTTTCTCGTGTCAGGCATCGATCGACGCTAATTAAAAATCCACACCGACTCAAGCGGCTCTTTATCGCCGCGAATGAAACATGCTTTATACTCTCGCTGTTTCTTCCGTGATATTCGTTTTGCAAACAAAGTGATAATACATATAATAAATTACAAGCTTTCCTCTGTGTATGTTGTGTTGCCTAAACGTCCTCACCGAGAGCCAAGTGAATTCATGCGTCCGGCCATTGTCACCGAGTTCCTACATTTTCCGCGCACCGACGAGAAGTTAGCCACGAATTTCCAGCCACGGTTTCCCGGCGCATCCACCACCACCCTAAATATTACCTATCTCAATAAAATGTTACCGAAACATCTGTTTGGCCCTGACCAATTTAATAGCATAGGCTATAAACCATTTATGATTTTTTTTTAAGTTAGCGCTACTCGCTAGGCCGACGACAAGATAGAAAAATTGTTTTAAAAAATCATAACTTCCATTTGGGGTTCTATGCTCGACTTTTTTGCAACAACTGAGTGGTATATAACATTAATAATAATTTAATAATAATTTATTCACGGGTTTTCCCATTTGTACATTAACTAAGTATAAATTAATTATGTAAACAGCAACCTAGTATGATTATAAAAGTAAAAAATAAATAAGTAATAACATTCGGAACCATAAAAAATAAACATAATTATTATAAACTAATTAACTAAAAAATCATTAACGTTAACAGAGAATAGAAAATTTTTGAAGTGCACATAGCTAGCCGAAAAAATTGGAAAAGACGTAGTCATATTAAGCTTATTACCCAACCGCATAATTCTTCCAATAGGATTGTTATATCCATAATTTGTTCTGGAGAAATTATATCTAAATACAGAGTTTGTTCTAGTTTGAACATTTGTCGCCCAAAAATTAATTATACACAACAAGTCCTGACAAATTATGCGATTGTTTAAAATGTTATAAAGGAAACACATATCTGCAAAAAATCGTCTATCAACTGGTGACTGGATATTAAGACCACTAGCCATTTGGGGTTCCATGCTCGACTTTTTTTTGCAAGAACTGAGTAGTATACAGTGCGTTTTTTTTATAGATCCACCATAGGGATTTACGTGTTAAAATTTGTATGCCTGTTAATGGTTTTCCTATTGCAAATTTCAGTATCATTGTCGGTACACTTTAAGTTTGTATTGTCTTTCACAACTTCTAATAGTCTGTATAAAAAAAATCGCAAATTTTAAAGAAATTTAGGAAAATATTTTTCGATTTTTTGGTGCTTAATTATTATTTGTTTTATTAATAGGCGCGTTTGTTAACAATCAATCAACAATAAATAACTTACAAAAGTAGTAAATACGTATTAGAATATGAAATACAACTTAATAAAAAAAATAGCTCTGGAAAATATTTAAATTTATACTAATAATACAATAAATATTCAAATTGTTTGTCGTAATAAGCTAAACAGTAACCTAGTCTATTTTGAAAATGTCTTTTAACATTTTGCAATTGCCTAACAGTTATTCCATTAGAGGCATCGATTATTCGATCTGTTAGTTCTTGCAAATCTCGTGGCCTGTTTCTAATGTTATCAAACACTATTGTTGTGATATATCCCCAATAAAAGAAGTCCAGCGGACTCAAATCACAACGTCTTGCTGGCCATTTAAAAGGTCCAAAACGACCAATCCAATTATTTGGAAATTGGTCGTTTAAAAATTGTCATGTTGTCATGTTGGTAGATTACTGGAATTTGTAGAACAGCTGAAAGGATGCGTTCGTTCAGTAAATGTAATATGTAAATGTAGTTAACGATCCCTACAAACACGCCTACTGATAAAAATTAAATAATATTTAAAAACAAAACTGGTCAAATATTTTCTTGAATTTCTCTAAAATTTACGTTTTTTTTTTATTATAAAAACTATTAGAAGTTGTTAAAGACAATGCAAACTTCCAGCATAACAAAAATGATACTGAAATTCGCAATAGGAAAACCATTAACAGGCATACAAATTTTAACATGTAAATCTCTATGGTGCATCTATAAAAAAACGCACTGTATAATATTATGAATAAATAAAATTCGAAAAATTAGGGTAACCATTTCCTATAAACAATTTATGATTTTTTAAGTTGGTTACCCTAATTTTTCGAATTTTATTTATTCGTAATGTTATATACTACTCAGTTCTTGCAAAAAAAGTCGAGCATAGAACCCCAAATGGGAGTTATTATTTTTGTAAATAATTTGTCTATTTTGTCTGTAGCCAAGCGTGCAGCGCTAACTTAACAGAATCATAAATTATTTATACGAAATGGTTACCCTAATTTCTCGAATTTTATTTATTCATAATGTTATATACTACTCAGTTCTTGCAAAAAAAGTCGAGTATAGAACCCCAAATGGGAGTTATGATTTTTTTAAATAATTTGTCTATCTTGTCTGGCCAAGCGTGCAGCGCTAACTTAAAAAAATCATAAATTGTTTATACGAAATGGTTACCTTAATTTTTCGAATTGTATTTATTCATAATGTTATATACTACTCAGTTCTTGCAAAAAAAGTCGAGTATGGAACCCCAAATGGAAGTTATGATTTTTTTAAACAATTTTTCTATCTTGTCGGCGGCCTAGCGAGTAGCGCTAACTTAAAAAAAAAACATAAACAGATGTTTCAGTAACATTTTATTGAGATAGGTAATATTTAGGGTGGTGGTGGATTCGCCGGGAAACCGTGGCTGGAGATTCGTGGCTAACTTCTCGTCGGTAATATGCATTATCGAACATATTTAGTGTGTAACGCATTGGACGGTTCCAATTATCCTATGAATTAACGGCAATTTTACTTTTGGATGTCAACATATGTCACGTTTAAGTACTGCCAATCGCAACAACTAAAATGTTACCACAAATAGTTTAATAATGAGCAAAACTGTAAAATAAAAAATCTCATTATTAAACTATTTTTGATTATAACAAAAGGTCGATTGTTAAACCAAAGTAGAAAAATAAAATTGTTTATCTTTGAAAGAAAACATATCTTCGGAGGTAACTGGAGCTATGATTATAATTGTTAATACCACCTAGTTAAAACCGATGAAAATTGAACGAGTGCGCAGCACGAGATCAATTTTTTGATGGCCTCATAGCACGAGTTATATTTGGGGAAATTATAGTTGCGGCAACTGTAACTTCTACCTATAGTACGTTCGATAATGTGCGAAATTTAAAGTTGTTGAAATTATAGTCACGAAAATCAAATTGCTGCAAAGTTATACAAACAAAGTGACTGTTTATTTATTAACCCTTTGGGGAAGCACACGATCGAAAAACGCAATGGGTTTGGTTTTTATCGTTTGCAAGAGGCCTGACAAAAAATCTCAACAAATTGGGGCTCAAAAGATTAAATTTTAATTTTTCTGTTAGTGTGAAGTTTTTTGGGCAAGAAGAAAAGAAAGATCCGATGAATCTGCACTTTTCCGCATTTGAATTTCAAAGTTCCAAAAATTCTGACATTTAACAAAACACTTAACATTTCGACAGAACCGCATAATGATAACGAATCGTCCGACCATAATTCACGACGGCCGCGCGTGGCGCCATCTATCGTCCCGCCTCGCGTTTTAATGGGTAGTTAATCTCTGATCCTCGTGTACTAAGTGCACGTGTGTTAAACGGGAGGCAATATAGAGATGAACGGCAGGGGGGCAAACCTGACGAACACGATAACGTGACACGTTACGGGGACACCTCCGCCGTCACCCAGAACAACAACAACAACAACCGCATCCAACAGGTTATTATTTGCCGGTGCTGTTGGTGTCAACAATGACAAACAGCGACCTCCGCCTCTGCCCCCCTCCCCTCCACCTCCACGCAACGCATTCGAGTTATCTCCATTTATCACCTGCTGTATTAAATTAAACACATCCACGTCCGTGTACACACGGGGTGCACACGTGTGCGGAGAGGCAAGAGGCTTTGTATGTGAGTGGCTTTTATGGGGGGCAATTTGTCCGAGGATTTCGGCGGATCCACTTTATACACTTGTAATAAAAGCTGACGGATTATCCTTCCTCGCAAAAGATGCAACCGCGAGCTTACAATCGCAACTTTCAACGTTCCACATTCGATTTCTTATAGAACACAATTGGTACTAAAATAGTGGAAAGGTTTGCCGCGCCATCTAGTCATCTCTAGTACACTAAACGTATTGTTTATGCTGGAGGCTTCTACTTCGTTATACATTTTAAATATTATAATAAAACACTTTTAACTTTGTTTTGTATAACTTATATATTTATTTTTGTTGACTTCTTGTTTGAAAATGGTAATTGTGTTACCGAAACTTAAGTCACAAAAATAAATATATAAGTTATACAAAACAAAGTTAAAAGTGTTTTATTATAATACACTAAACGTGTTACGTCGAAATTCGAGTGGTGAATGTTTGTTTGTATATTTCTTATAGAACACAATTAGTATTAAAACTTGTTTTTCAAGCTTAAGTTGCTGTATGTGAAATTGTGTTCTTTATGTGAAATAGTGAAATATAAAATTAAGAAAATTAACTGGCGACTTTGTGCGTAGTTCATTAAAATTGAGCAAAAAAACCGGTGACGAACGACGGCTCCGCTGCGCTGCGCCGTCGTCCGTGTGTATCCTATTAAAATTGACCAAAGTAACTGGTGACGAACGACGGCTCCGCTGCGTTGCGCCATCGTCCGTGCGTAGTCCTTAAAAATTGAGCAAAGAAACCGGTGACGAACGACGGCTCCGCTGCGCTGCGCCGTCGTCCGTGTGTATCCTATTAAAATTGACCAAAGTAACTGGTGACGAACGACGGCTCCGCTGCGTTGCGCCATCGTCCGTGCGTAGTCCATTAAAATTGAGCAAAAAAACCGGTGACGAACGACGGATCCGCTGCGCTGCGCCGTCGTCTGTGCGTAAGTCATCAAAATTGAGCAAAGTAACCGGTGACGAACGACGGCTCCGCTGCGCTGCGCCGTCGTCTATGTGTATCCTATCAAAATTGACCAAAGTAACTGGTGACGAACGACGGCTCCACTGCGTTGCGCCATCGTCCGTGCGTAGTTCATTAAAATTGAGCAAAAAAACCGGTGACGAACGACGGATCCGCTGCGCTGCGCCGTCGTCTGTGCGTAACTCATTAAAATTGAGCAAAGTAACCGGTGACGACTGACGACTCCGCTGCGATGCGCCGCCGTCCGTGCGTAGCCTACTAGAATTGAGCCAAAAAAACCGGTGACGAACGACTGCTCCGCTGCGCTGCGCCGTCGTTAGTGCGTAGCCTATTAAAATTAAGCAATTAAACTGTGCGCAGCCTATTAAAATTGAAGAAGGTAACAGGTGACGAACGAATTTAAGGAAAAATAAAAATGAACTTTCACAAACCGCACGCGTAGAGGAACTTCGGAAATGTAATCTGGTGGTAACCCCAGTTACTGAATCTGACATCTGTCAAATATGACAATGTACTATTAAAAAAAAATTGCGCCCCACTGCTAAATTTCGCTTCCCCCTTTCGCATACAACGTCATATCTCGAAAACCACAAATCGGATCGAAAAACTTTATGGGGATCTTTAATACGAATTAAATCGGTCAGATTTTTAATTTTCGAAAAAAAAATTCAAAATTCTTCGAAAAATTCCCGCAAAACAATCAAAAATCGGTCGTAGCTCGTAAACGGTGCGCCCCACGAAAAATATAGTCCTTACCTTTTCGACGCAAAATACAATTCCGAATGGCATGCCTTTTAAATTTTTTGCGTGGAATAAAAAATGGCCGCTGTAGAATTTTTTAATTGAAATCGGGGGTGGTTTTCTTTGAATAACTCCTCGGGGGTTGGAGATATCAAAAATTTGTAAGGGACATCAAATGTAGAGGGGAGTTAGTTCTACAAAACTCTATGAAATTCGGAGTGGTGACCATAAGGGGAAGCGCGCTATTTTTTCCGAAAGCGTCCGAAATGTGATTTTTTAGAAAAACGCTTGAGGGGTTGGAACCGATTTTTTTACGGGAACGTGCGACAGCAAACGTTATGTCCCGATGCATTGGGGATTTTTTGAGCCATATTTGAATCCTCCAACTTAAAAATCCTGGGAGGAGATAGGTTTGGCGCGAACCTCTGCATCGCAAAAAATCGATTTTCAAAACTTCAACTCCGAGTCTAGGGGTGAGTTGGAAAAATGATTTTCATGGGACCCTAGAGGACGTTTCCGGCTTTCGGGAAAAAAATAAAATTTATCGTATTTTATTTTTTGAGGGGTTGGCAACCCTTTTTTTAAAGGGGTGGTTCTAGAAGGTTGAAATTTTAATGGTATATTTCTTGAATTATTTCTGATTTTTCATGAAATATTCAGGGTATATTTTAATGGTATATTTCTTGAATTATTTCTGAAATATTCAAATCGCCATCTATAAGCGTTTTGAAAATGGTAAAAAAACGTGATTTTGGGGCTTACGCGTTTAGTATATATTGAATTAAATTAAATTAAATATTAATAGTAGAAAGATTTGCAACACCATCTAGCCATCTCTAGTGCACTAAGCGTGCTATCGTCATTATCACGAGTCGTGATTTTTTTTGTGAGCGGAGAGGGAATCTTTTATAGATTAGAATATTTACTGATCTTTGTACTATATTTCCGGTAGCGGACAAAAATTAATAAACAACACGGAACGTAATGACAATTAACATTTTCGGCAGGCGACGAGCCTCCCTCAAATGTTAATACGTCCTCACGTTCCTTGTTACTTAAACAACTGTATTATTAGAGGGCGGACGTCTGAATACCACAGGCTTGCTGCCAAGAATAAATTATGTGCATGATTTTAGGCGAATCGACTAAGATCAAAATCAATAACCCAGCGCGTACCACCGCAGGTGTGCGCACGCACCATGAGTACCGTCTGTTGCTGCGGCGCGCGCATTTTGCTGCGTTTATTTATATACACTTGACAATATCACGATACCCAGACGGACACAATTTGCTTGTTAACGAATGCACTCCGAGTTTAATGCGCATCCGCGGCAAGGGTCATTGGCGCTAATAAAAAAACAACTAACGCGTCGTAAATTTGATGTTGTTCCCTTTGTGCATTCGTAATCTAAACGAGTGGTAATCGCGCGTTGATAATCTCAATTATCCGAGTGGAGAGATAATTTAACGGGAGGGCACACAACCGTAATAAAATCGTACGGTAAATCTTAATTAAGCCGCCGTTATTAAAAAGCCATATCGTATGAATGGACGTTTGCAGGACGAAGAACAGAATTGCTAATAAAAAAGGGCGAACGCGACTACTCTCGTAACTTTCTGTATAAATGGGGACTTTTACGAGATTGTCGAGATAAAAATTGATATTCTCGTTAGTCGCATCACTTATTAATGTAATATAAAACTTGTTAATATTATATTATCGTATATAATCGGCGGTTTATTTTAAACTATTAAAAAATTCTGACAAATAAATAATGAAACGTTCATTTAAATAATTTATAATGAAAGAAAAAAAACTATTGCTTTGTTCACGTAATATAATAAAAACACCTATACTCGTTACATAACGTTAATATTAATTATATTATTTAACATGTATAATAAAATGGAAGCCGCCTTCAGCATAAATTATATTAATTCTACCAAATGAAAACTCTGAATGTTTAAAATTCTCGACTAGTTTTGCCTTTAAAATTCTCTTGAACATTTTATTTTATTTATTTATTCTCAACAGGCATTATGTATAATTACAAAGATAATTACAGTGTAACTTAATCTGTAACATAGAAGTAAGACTAGACAATGAAAATAAAACATGCCAAAATTCTGCTCTCGTTTTTCTACCGAATATGTTTACCTTCGTATGCAACCGCATATACGTGGTTGCGTATATATGGTTGCATTTGTGGTGCAAACTTTCAAAAATTACTCAAAATGCATTAAAAAATGACTCCGTGAAAAACTGCATAAATTCCATCATTAGATTTCGATGAAATTTTTATTTGATCGGACGGTTTAGTTGTGAAACTTTGTAATCATTTTGGCGGTTCGAAAAAAAAAAAAGCAATGGACACCGACTTGAAACTTTCTTAAATTACTCAAAAAATGTTAGAGAATGACTCCGTGGAAGACTGCATAAATTCCATGATTAGATTTTGATGAAATTTTTATTCGATCGGACGGTTTAGTCGTGAAAATTTGTAATCTTTTTGGCGGTTCGAAAAAAAAAACGATGGACACCGACTTGAAACTCTCTTAAATTACTCAAAAAATGTTAGAGAATGACTCCGTGAAAAACTGCATAAATTCCATCGTTAGATTTTGATGAAATTTTTATTTGATCGGACGGTTTAGTTGTGAAAATTTGTAATCATTTTGGCGGTTCGAAAAAAATTTAAAAAAAGCAATGGACACCCACTTGAAACTTTCTTAAATTACTCAAAAAGTGTTAGAGAATGACTCCGTGGAAAACTGCATAAATTCCATCGTTAGATTTTGATAAAATTTTTATTTGATAGGACGGTTTAGTTGTGAAAGTTTGTAATAATTTTGGTGGTTCGAAAAAAATATAAAAACAATTGCCACCGACTTTAGACTTTCTAAAATTACTCAAAATGTATTAGAGAATTATTCTGTGGATAACCACATATACTCGATCATTGGATTTTGCTGCAAATTTATTTCAGCCCTTGCGTGTTACATAAACTTTTCTTTTTTTTTTGACTTTGGCAGTTGCAAACTTTTCTTGTAAGATTTAAATTTCTAAAACTTTTTCTAACCAAACACCATTCGCCATTAATCACGTGATACGTGCATAAATATATTAACAGATGAAGATATATTCTTTTAAAAACTATAAAATGAATTAGTTAAGGATTTGGTACCGCGTTGAATATTCACGCTACAATCGCAAAAATATTATTTTTGTTAGAAAAAACAACTACAAATCCATATATATTCATCAATCTTCAAAGTATAGTACAGTGAGGGATTACGTTGGAAGTTCTTTCATCATTTGTGGAACGGACGCACAAACAACCATTTCCAGGACATGTCTCACAAACATTTACCGTACCGCTTTGGTAACTGCGCAAAGAACTCCTGCAATATCCTTTATAATCTTGCACGGGGTGCTCTCCTCACAAAACCTCCTCACGCTTATCGATTGTGTATATTTTTAATAAAACGAACAAACCGCGAGCGAGTTCTGCAATCGTTAAAATATTATTATTTCTGTCTGCAGAATAAATAATATGCGTGACATAAATTTACGATTAAGATGTAAGAATCAAGTAACAGAAACAAGTATTAATGGCAATGATACCAATTTAAATAAAACGGAGTGTTAGTTTTGATACCCGGCGCATCCACCAGAAGTGGTTGAGCTCGTTTTAGTTGAGATCATTACGAACTAGCGCCGTTGGATAAGGGTTAAATATAGTTCACACATAGTTACGCTATTTTCTTGATGAAACCGGATATACAGGGTCCTGCATCTCACCTCAGTTACTGATTAAGTTAGGATTTCCATATTTTGTAGAATATATTTGTATAAACATCTATGTTTCGATTTATTTATTTATTCAGGTACGGTACGCACTTTTTGAAAAATAATAATAATACAAATTAAATTGAAGTAAAACAATAATTTTTTTCCAATAATTCGTTTTTTTCTCATGGAAGTATTTAAGGCTGCGATGTTAAAATAATAATTTCAATTAGTTAAAAGTAAAACAGACCTCAAACAAACATCCATGACGCCGCTAGATGTAGCACATCATCAGATGCAAGTAATAAATACCCTTTGTCGTATCACACAGAAAAAAAGACATTTTAGCGGACTCACCCAATTTTTTTTTTGTTGATTTCTTTCCTCCTTGTCGAAATTATGCAGATCCCGAGACGTGGACGATGACGATGACGATCATTAGCCAGGGCTGATTTATTACGATATTGAGAGAGAGAGAGGTGGGAAAGCGTGGCTGTAAAAAGAAAGATGATTCCTTTTTTAATATCCTGAAAGGATGTGCTTAGCGAAAATGCAATTGTGTTTCTTGTTTGCATTTAAATTTGATATTACGGCACTAATGGAATCGCAACAGTGAGAGAAGTCGATTTTTTTTTTGTAAAGGATTCTCTCGAGCTGCAAGTAAGGAATACTCGAATCTTGAAATATTATTCATTACTTATTATTATTTTCCTTGAGACTATAAAACGCGAGATAAGCTACTAAGAAATAGTTCCATAAAAGGTTTCGCCTAGGTTTTCAATGATAGCACAACTTTCCATCGTTGTAGTCTGTTATTTATCTTTGTAATATTTTAAAAACCGCAATTAACCTTAAGAAATTAGTAACAGCAGCTGATTGTGTTGTGTAAACCGATAGTCTCTGGTGTAGTACCTTAAGAAATAATAGCAGGTGATTGTGTTGAGAAGAGACTCATACAAAAATCAATGATGGCTTACGGAGTGACTCATGATACGGCAGAGGTAGTAGAGGTGGTGATACAGATCTCTGCAATCGACCCTTCCTATCTATATTGCCACCTCTTCTACCTCGGCCGAGGGGTGACTCATGTTACGGCTGAGGTAGCAAAGGTGGCCATACAGATGGATAGGGTCGGTTACAGAGATCAGTTTTACTACCTCTACTACCTCGGCCGTACCATGAGTCACCCCTCGGCCGAGGTAGAAGAGGTGGCAATACAGATGGGTAGGGTCGGTTGCAATGATCTGTATTACCACCTCTGCTACCTCGGCCGTACCATGAGTAACTGACAAATATTAAAAGTCGCTTGTCAGTTTTTTTTTAATTTTTGAAATTTGCATCTCACTACATTTAAGTAAGTTAAGTGCTTACATATTTTGTTTTATGTGACGGATTGATGTCTTTTTGATTGTATTTAATTTATTTCAATACCGAGATGATCATTCAAAACGGTGTATTATGAAAATCAGATTTTGTAACGGGCGAAATGAACGGCATTTAAATTGCGTCTTGACCGTTCGATCAAGTCTGCGCGCAATCGATTCCCAACAGTAAATCGCGGATCGATTCCAAAGATCTACAGATCCATCTGGTGATAAAGTGAGTCCACTTGCGCGTAAAATCGTTTGGTCGTGGTAAATATCCGAGAGTAATCCCAACGTCACGAGATTGGTTAATTTCATTATTTTACTTTGACCTCATTAGAATAAGATAATTGAAGAGCTTAGAAGTAAAATTTTCAAAAATACTAATTAATTTTGAAGGTAGATGTCTTGTGAATATATTTAACATTTTGGGTAATTTTTTCATACACGTATTTATTTTTTTATTGAAGTGTTAGACAAATTAAAACGTTAATTTTCAAAAATTCATAACTCACGGAAAAATTGACACATTTTCAAAAATATTCATTAATTTTAAAGGTAGATGTCTTGTGAATATACTAAACATTTTGAGCAATTTTTTCATACACGTATTTATTTTTTTATTGATTTTTTTATTGAAGTGTTCGACAAATTAAAACGTTAATTTTCAAAAATTCATAACTCGCGGAAAAATTGACACATTTTCAAAAATATTCATTAATTTTAAAGGTAGATGTCTTGTGAATATACTAAACATTTTGAGCAATTTTTTCATACACGTATTTATTTTTTTATTGATTTTTTTTATTGAAGTGTTCGACAAATTAAAACGTTAATTTTCAAAAATTCATAAGTCACGGAAAAATTGACACATTTTCAAAAATATTCATTAATTTTAAAGGTGGATATCTTGTGAATATATTAAACATTTTGAGCAATTTTTTCATACACGTATTTATTTTTTTATTGATTTTTTTTATTGAAGTGTTCGACAAATTAAAACGTTAATTTTCAATAATTCATAACTCACGGAAAAATTGACACATTTTCAAAAATATTAATTAATTTTAAAGGTAGATGTCTTGTGGATATATTAAACATTTTGAGCAATTTTTTCATACACGTATTTATTTTTTTACTGATTTTTTTTTATTGAAGTGTTCGACAAATTAAAACGTTAATTTTTAAAAATTCATAACTCTCGGAAAAATTGACACGTTCTCAAAAATATTAATTAATTTTGAAGGTAGATGTCTTGTGAATATATTAAACATTTTGAGTAATTTTTTCATACACGTATTTATTTTTTTATTGATTTTTTTTGATTGAAGTGTTCGAAAAATTAAAACGTTAATTTTCAAAAATTCATAACTCACGGAAAAATTGACACATTTTCAAAAATATTCATTAATTTTGAAGGTAGATGTCTTGTGAATATATTAAACATTTTGAGCAATTTTTTCATACACGTATTTATTTTTTTATTGATTTTTTTTTATTGAAGTGTTCGACAAATTAAAACGTTAATTTTCAAAAATTCATAACTCACGGAAAAATTGACACATTTTCAAAAATATTAATTAATTTTGAAGGTAGATGTCTTGTGAATATATTATACATTTTGAGCAATTTTTTCATACACGTATTTATTTTTTTATTGATTTTTTTTTCATTGAAGTGTTCGACAAATTAAAACGTTAATTTTCAAAAATTCATAACTCACGGAAAAATTGACACATTTTCAAAAATATTAATTAATTTTAAAGGTAGATGTCTTGTGAATATATTAAACATTTTGGGTAATTTTTTCATACACGTATTTATTTTTTTATTGAAGTGTTCAACAAATTAAAACGTTAATTTTCAAAAATTCATAACTCACGGAAAAATTGACACATTTTCAAAAATATTCATTAATTTTAAAGGTAGATGTCTTGTGAATATACTAAACATTTTGAGCAATTTTTTCATACACGTATTTATTTTTTTATTGATTTTTTTTTCATTGAAGTGTTCGACAAATTAAAACGTTAATTTTCAAAAATTCATAACTCACGGAAAAATTGACACATTTTCAAAAATATTAATTAATTTTAAAGGTAAATGTCTTGTGAATATATTAAACATTTTGAGCAATTTTTTCATACACGTATTTATTTTTTTATTGAAGTGTTCAACAAATTAAAACGTTAATTTTCAAAAATTCATAACTCACGGAAAAATTGACACATTTTCAAAAATATTCATTAATTTTAAAGGTAGATGTCTTGTGAATATACTAAACATTTTGAGCAATTTTTTCATACACGTATTTATTTTTTTATTGATTTTTTTTTCATTGAAGTGTTCGACAAATTAAAACGTTAATTTTCAAAAATTCATAACTCACGGAAAAATTGACACATTTTCAAAAATATTCATTAATTTTAAAGGTAGATGTCTTGTGAATATACTAAACATTTTGAGCAATTTTTTCATACACGTATTTATTTTTTTATTGATTTTTTTTTCATTGAAGTGTTCGACAAATTAAAACGTTAATTTTCAAAAATTCATAACTCACGGAAAAATTGACACATTTTCAAAAATATTAATTAATTTTAAAGGTAGATGTCTTGTGAATATATTAAACATTTTGGGTAATTTTTTCATACACGTATTTATTTTTTTATTGAAGTGTTCAACAAATTAAAACGTTAATTTTCAAAAATTCATAACTCACGGAAAAATTGACACATTTTCAAAAATATTCATTAATTTTAAAGGTAGATGTCTTGTGAATATACTAAACATTTTGAGCAATTTTTTCATACACGTATTTATTTTTTTTCGATTTTTTTATTGAGGTGTTCGACAAATTAAACGTTAATTTTCAAAAATTCATAACTCTTGGAAACATTGACACATTGTAAATGGTACTCGCGTTGTATATTTAGAAAAAAAAATGATCAAGAATTATAATTATTAAACGATGAAATTATAATTTAGTTTAAAACGTACACCGCCATAATAAATCCGATTAAATTAATAAAGTCCGTAAGCGCTGAGCACGGTTTATTAAACACGAAAAAAGTTCTTTTGACCGAACCTACCGCGCGGAATTATGAATAAAAAGCGGGACGAAATTAAAACCCGTCGCGGGTTACGAATCGATAATAGAAGTTTTTTGTCGGAAAAAAGGAAACCACGAGGAGGACGCGATGACCGGGCGTCTTTGGCGGCCTATTAGTTACGCAGATGGACGTCGGAGAAGTCTTCTACGACAATAGGAACGAAATGAAATTATTCATTTTTCCACAAGCTCTATCGGTAATGAAATTAACAAAACTAGGAAAAATGAGGAAGGAAAAATTTTTTCGTTGAATTTTATTTGGGAGTGAAATTGTCCGATTCATAATAGAACGACTATAAGAACAAAAAAAAGTATCATTTTTTTTTTCATAAGCCCAATCAACTTTGATCGTTAATACAATTAACAAAACTAGGAAAAAGGTTAAAGCAAAGAATTTTTCATTGAATTTTATTTGTCGGCGAAATTGTCCGATTCATAATTGAATGCCTCCCAGACATTACTTATTCAAATGTCGGAGCATTAAAGGGATGGTGGTCGGGGTCAGTGTTAAATAATTGATGAGGGCCCCCAAACATAATCTGTTCGAGTATAATTACACCGTCGGAGGGCATAAGAAGTATAATTAGGAAAGTGGTAGGGAGCCGCGAAGAAGTGTGCTGTCCCCGTCTGCAAATTAATGTCCCAGGGTAACTTACTAACTGCACTTAATCACTATTGTAACTCCGCGCTTTAACCGACTAAAAATTACCCTTCCCTGCCCCCCTCGCGAACTTCACTCTGAAAAACCTGCACAATTCCAAAGGTTTCGATTCATTTACTTAAGAGAAACTACTTACATACTAATCACCTCGTATTATATACAATTCTACTCTACTCACATATTTAAAATAATTTAGAATATGAAATATAAATATGAATATTTTGTACCCAAAAAAAAAAAACGTTTTTGCTGGCTTAAGATTATAAAGAATTCTGGGAAAAGATTGTTAGATATGAAATGAAAAATGCGAACATAAACCTTATTTAGGATCTGCAAGTGTTGTGAGTGGAAGGAGTAGGGGGGTGGCCGCCTTAATGGCATCAGTTGTTTTTTATGTGTTACGGGGGTGGTCGTAATAATGTGTGCTGATGGTGGTGTGTGTGTGTGTGTTTTTTTTTTCTTTAGCGTAGCAATAAGTTAAGCCCTGACAAATAAGCCCATTCTGTACTCAAGTGATTGTGGACGTGTCATGGCACTCTTGAACTCCCTTTTAGCGCACACGTCCCATCCACCATCACATCTGATAATTTAACTAAAGAAGAGGAGTCTGAATGTCAGTTTCGATATATCAATTCATAGCCAAAGAAAATTAATTAAAATTCTTGAATCTTGGAGGCGTTCACTTCGTGGTACATTTTCAATTCAATTCTTTATATCGAAATTAATTAAAAGATTATCGCGCGTTGATAATTAGTAATATTATTAGTATTGTTGTTATCCATCTTTTTTTACCCCGTGCGCTCTCGGCTGTCAACGAACGCGGAGACCCTTAACGTTCCGCCACGTTCCTTCTTCAGACGGCACGTCGCGAATCCAGCCTGAAGGGTTTTGAAGGGAAAAGGAGGCTGAACACGTCACCCTCCGACACCCCCCGACGATCACTGTCACATCTACACAGCCGCCGCAACCCCCGGAGTACGTGCGTCGGTATACAAGACCGCATTCGTACACTTACCACGCCATTCCGTGGTTTTAATACATCCACCCCCGTGTATCCTTCTTAATTAATGATTAATTCAGATAAATATTTACAAAAATAAAATTTTATTTTGGTGTCCACGTGTGCAATAATAAATACATCCAATGAGTTTTGATTGCGCGGAAATTTGTTTGAAAATTGAATATTCATCGTGGCATTAGCCATCGAAACATGTTTTTACGTGTAGCTAACGAGTAGTTTATAATAGTCGCTTTATAGACGGCTACATTGAGCTCGTTTATGAATTGATTTTTGATGGATGCGCCTGGAAATTAAACATTTACATCATGCGCTCGCAAATTGAATTAGTTTTATAAAAGTTGCAACAATCGCTTTGAAGACGACAACTAAAATGAACTAACTTCTGCATTGATATAATGGTGGATGCGTTGGGAACTTAAAATTTCTTTAAAATTCTTCTGTTTATATAGACAGATATTTTTAACTAATAGATTTGTTTAAAATAAAATACGTATCCGGTAATTATCATTACATTTAATCATTAACCACTTCGCGCCCATACAGGTTTGATGAAAAATTACTTCTTTGTTGTTGTTACCTTTTTCTACGAAATATTATTTCACAAACTTACCCATTTATGCAAAAAAATATGAAAAAAATATTCCATAGATGGCGCCAAAGAAGTAATTTTTTTATACAATGTTTTTATTTTCATTTTTTGCCTGTTGCCACATGTGACAACCTGTGCGTGAAGAGGTTAATATCTAATATTTACAGTTTCTTTTTTAAATATGAAATATACTCAGTGTACTACAACCTCCCACTGCTTCTCAAATATTGAAATGGCAGCGGAAAATCCAGATCGCCGCCATCAATATTTACGTTCCTTTGTAACAACTTCGGCGTCATCACTTATACAAGACAGAGCAAAGCCAGAACTTTGTTATTGCCAGCAAAACTTACATGAAACTATTAAAACATGCAGTGCTCGGATCCTATCAAAGTAATGTATGAGAGCTTGTAATAAATAATTATAAGTTATCAGTGTTTATTACATCCCGGTGGAAATTTCTACTGCGCAAAATAAATGTAACAAGTTGAAAATATTGATTGAAGTTTGTATGAGCTTAAATCAATATTATTTGAATTCAATAAACAAATTATATGAATATTTAACATGTTCATAACTCTTCATCTAATACTATAAACAAATAATAATAATAATAATATTTTTTTATTTGTTAACTCAAACTCAAATACAATGCAGCAAAATAATAAACGTTAAATTAAAAAGAATTAACAAAAACGAATCTAGATCAGCTTAGATATCAGAAAAAAAAATCTGATATAACTTATTGAAAGAACTGCTACGTTTTTATTGAATTTATTTAATGCATATGTAACTCAAGTTATAATTTTCTTATTATTTATAAAAACAAATTGAATTGAAAATGTATCTTTCAACCAAATAATTATTTATATTATAAAAAAAAAAAAAAATATAAAATAAAATGGAAACCTTACCTAACGAATGCCGCCTTATTCGCGACTTTCATCCAACGATACATACATGTTATAATTATTAATTGTCTCAATAATAATACCACCATTCCAATTAAAGCAGATACGAAAATTTATGGTGTAACGACTCGAGCAGGTGTATAATAATTAATAAGCTGCGGTCACACATTTACCGTCTTTAAATACTCCACTTTGTGACATTAAATAATAATTTATTCACGACCCCGCATTTAAGAATTCGTTATTAATTCTTTGTTAAACAGTCCTCGTTACTACTAATTATTGAGGTGGAGATAAGCTTACGTTGCAAATTTGCGTAAAAGGAATGCAACAGAAAAAATTATCACACGAATGGTCACAAGCGAAGACCTCCATCGCCTCATTAAAACTAATTGTGGCGGTTATTCGAAATTATTAGCACTTGTTTTGCAGTCGTTTTTCGATGACCACCTTTGATCCATGCCGAAATATAAGATAATCAAGTGCGTACAAATATTTTTTCTGCAGCCGTCCCGAAAATAAAACTTTCAGTATGATTTATTAAATCGAAAGTAGCACTTTACATAAAGTCGTCCCGAAAATAACTACTTTCGGGACGACTTTGTTTCACTTTCGGAACGATTTCTTTACTTTCGGGACGCTTTTTGTTACTTTCGGGACGATTTTGCGTATATATGTAGGCGGCCTTGACAAAAACATGAACTTCGTATTTAATTATGACAGCGCTTGTCATATTACATTCGTGTGTGTTTTTTGCTTTTTTAATAAAAAAACGGCTGCAGAAAAAATATTGCACGTAACACGTTAAAAAAGTGATTTTACGGGACTTGCAGGATTCCAAACTTCCTACTCATGCCGTAAAATATCACGTTCGGAACTTGTTACGTAAATTACTATAATTAAATTAAAAAAAGGATTAAATTTTAATCACAAATAACTACTGTAAAGAATGTTTCACAATTTCAAAAACCCCTTTTTGCAATAAAAAAAATAAGGAGCGACTCAAAACGTATTTTTGGAAGTCCAAGAAAGTCTAAAATTTGATAATATGCAAAAAATTCAAGCACTTGATTGGCTAGTTTTCCGGGAAATTCGCGTTAAACTTTGCCATGTTGTAATCTTTGCAAGAACAATCAGGAAACCCGATTTATGCAAGAAAAAAATCAGGGAGGGACTCAAAATGTACTTCTAAATACTCAAAACAGCTTAAAATTTGATATTGTATAAAAAAACAAAAGCACTTGATAAGCTGATTTTCCGGGAAAATTGTGCACAACTTGACCATCGTGAATTTTTTTTTGCAATTCCAAAAATCCAATTTTCACAAGAAAAAAAGTAGACTCAAAATTTATATTTAATTACCAAAACGGTTCAAAGTTTAAAAGTGTGCAAAAAACAAATACACTCGATCAGCTAATTTTCCGGGAAACTTGCGTTTAACTTTGCCGCGGTGCAATTTTTGAAAGAACATTTACAAAACCTGATTTATGCAAGAAAATATTTAAAGAGGGACTCAAAATTTATTTCCAAATACCCAAAACGGTTCAGAGTTTGACAATGTGCAAAAAACAAATGCACTCGATTAGCTGATTTTCCGGAGAATTCGCGTTGGTAAAATTTTTGCAAGCAACAATTACAGAACCCGATTTATGCAACAAAATATGTAAAGAGTGACCCAAAATGTATTTCCAAATACCCAAAATAGTTCAAAATTTGATAATCCAAGAAAAACAAAAGCACGTAATAAGTCGGTTTTCTTTCGCAATTCCAAAAATTCGATTTTGGTAAGAAAAAAAGTAAACATTTATTTCCAAATATCCAAAACCGTTTAAAGTTTAACAATGTGCCAAAAAACAAATGCACTCGATTAGCTGATTTTCCAGGAAATTCGCGTTCATCTTTGCCGTGGTGCAATTTTTGTAAGAACAATTACAAAACTCGATTTACGCAAGAAAAAATGTAAATGGGGTTTCAAAATTTATTTCTTAATACCTGAAACAGTTTAAAATTCGATAACCCGAAAAAACAAAAGCATTTATTGAGCCGGTTTTCCGGGAAAATCCTGCACAACTTCCCCGTCGTGAAATCTTTATTCGCAACTCCAAAATTACGAGAGACTAAAAATGTATTTCCAAATATCCAAAACAGTTCAAAATTTGATAATCCAGAAAAAACAAAAGCACCTAACAAGTCGGTTTTTTGGGAAAATCATGCACGAGTTGACCGTCGTGAATTTTTTTCGCAATGTAAAAAGTGGAATTTTGGAAAGAAAAAAATGTAAAGAGGGACTCAAAATTTATTTCCAAATACCCAACACGGTTCAAAGTCTGTCAATGTGCAAAAAACAAATGCACTTGATTAGCTGATTTTCCGGGAAATTGGCGTTAAACTTTGCCGTGGTGCAATTTTTGTAGGAACAATTACAAAACCCTATTTATGCAAGAAGACATGTAAAATGGGGCTCAAAATTTATTTCTAAATATCAAAAACAGTTCAAAATTTGATAATCTAGAAAAACAAAAACAATTAATAAGCTGGTTTTCTGGGAAAATCATGCACGACTTGACCGCCGTGAAATTTTTATTCGCAATTCCAAAAAATCCGATTTTGGTAAGAAAAAAAAGTAAAGAGGGACTCAAAATTTATCACCAAATATCCAAAACGGCTCAAAGTTTGACAATGTGCAAAAAACAAATGCTCTTGATTAGCTGATTTTCCGGGAAATTTGCGTTCAACTTTGCCGTGGAGAAATTTTTGTAATAGCAATTACAAAATCCGATTTATGCAAAAAAAAAATGTAAGGAGCGACTCAATTTATTTCTAAATACCAAATGCAGGTTAAAATTTGATAAACCAGCAAAAACAAAAGTAATTGATCAGCTGGTTTTCAGGGAAAATCAGAACTTGACAGTCGTGAATTTTTTATTAGCAATTCAAAAAATCCGATTTCTACAAGAAAAATAGTAAAGAGAGACTCAAAATGTATTTTTAAACACCCAAAGTGTTTAAAGTTTGATAATGTGCAAAAACAAATGCACTTGATTAACCGATTTTTTGGGAAAATCGCGTTCAACTTTGCCGTGATGCAAATTACAAAACTCGATTTACGTAAGAAAAAATGTAAGTAGGGACTCAAAATTTATTTTCAAATGCCCAGAACGGTTTAAAGTTTGGCAGTGTGCAAAAACAAATGCACTCGATTATTTGATTTTCCGGGAAATTTGCGTTCAACTCGTTCGCTCGAGATAAAGAGAATTCAAATTTGAGGCTGGATTTAAATTCACCAATAAAACTTAATAAAATGAATTTACAGGATATTTTAATAAGAACTTAGAGTGTACACGTAACAATTAAACATGGAAGATAGTGTCAGCCCTCTTCGGCTCGTCTGACATCCAATCATTTTGAAACGTAACGACGTTTAAATATAAACGAATGTCCATCTCTTAAATTACGCATGTAATTTCAGCCCTTGGGTTAGGAATTGTCTGTGGACTATTAGCACATTAGACTATTCACTTTACATAACCTCAAAAAATAATCTTATAGCGTCGAATGACAAGATTTTGATGGTCAATTGATGTCACCATATCGAGAGAGATAAGACTACCTCCGAACACTGTACTCCATTAATGATTATTTCAACTTGAAATCTAGTTAAATTAGATTATAGTTAATGTTCTTTTAAATTAATTATTATTTTATGATTTTTGACACAATTTCATTTTTGTTCGCAATTGCATTGCTGTTTTTGTTAACATTTCTTTGAAATAAAGTTCCGTTATTATTATTATTATTGTAGTAGAGTTATTGTCTCACACGCTGTGTAATATATGGCACCATCCTGTTGAAACCACATACTACGCAAGACCATAGTGCGTGCGTGCCATCGTCATCTTTTACAGTAAGAATGAGTTCGATGTAAACGGCCGATTTTTTTTTTCAATAACAAAAGGTTTTTCAAAATTGGACAGATAATAGATTGGACCATTGTTAATTGATTTTATTCTTTGATTCATTGCGAATGTACAATCTTATCTTGCGTGTAGAATGTAAAATTTCCAGCCCTCTCCATCGGCGTACATCACGACGTAATATGTGCTAAGGTGACTATATCGTCACAAGTTTATCGCGCACTTAGCCATCCCTGGCACGTAAGCAACGATACCCGTCAGATATTTTCATTAATTAACAGGGAATATGGATCCCCGCGCCCCCTCCCCCGGTTCTCTCCTCCTTAATGTTTAATCTGGAAATGGAAGAAGGTAATTTTCGGGGGCCCCCGACGATGCCTGCCTGCCTGTCCGCCCGAGAGAAGAATATCGTCCTCATTAAAATGAAGCCATACGTTCGCGGTTGATGTTGACATATCTTGTAATTACACGGAGATATAACTGACTATTTGTCTTATATAAGATGAGAGACGGTGCTAGCGATGGGGCTTTATTGTCAGCCCCCGCCGAGCGGAACTTGCACATTACTTCCTCTCACTATCTCTCTCTTTCTCTCATCGCACACTCAACCCCCTTTTATTTATCGCCGGATTACGCCTTTATTTCTCCTACTGAACACTTATATACATACCTTACATAACCATTGATTATATTGGCTTTTTACGTTTCATTCTTTACTCTAGAGTCGATCGAAGGTAATCAATCGTTCTTTCTGTAAATTTGAATTTGCACATCATATTACAATCTGTTTTGTCTGTAATAATTACTGAAATATAAGAAATTAGGCCAAAACCGCAAGAAAATGATTGTATATTTGGTTGCATAGTAATTAGCAGTTTGAATTATTCTAACTGTAAAATCCAACTATTTGTAATACTTAATTTTACCACCAAGGCCAGAAAATGTTTGTATATTGGGTTGTATAATATTTCAAACTTTTATTCTAACTGTAAAATCCGACTATTCGTAATACTTAATTTTACCAAGGCAGGAAAAATGATTGTATATTTGGTTGCATAGTATTTAGCAGTTTGAATTATTCTAACTGTAAGATCCAACTATTCGTAATACTTAATTTTACCATCAAGCCAGGAAAGTTACTGTATATTGGGTTGCATAGTATTTAGAAGTTTTAAATCCAACTATTTGTAATACTTAATTTTGTTGATTCAATACTCACATTGAGGCCGTTATTATTTTTTTTTTAATGCAACTGCAACAAGTGTGGGTTTCCAGTGGGAATTAATTAAACAAAAATCAAATTCTCCATAAGAAGGATTATTTAATTTTATGGAAAAATAAATCTCGGAGATGCATTTTAAAAATACAAGAAGTGTACGAAAAAAAAAGAGTGTAAGGGTGGCACCACCCCAGATATTACATAGTAGGATAATTCAGGCGAGTGCACTCGACGTCTCGAGGAGCTTCTCCCCGCGGTTCACATTTGACAAGAGACTCTCAAATAGAAACGCTCTCTCGCTGAAAAGAGCGAGAGCACATCATTTTCAACATTCTTACACTGAAATCGCCATTTATAATGCGAAAAAGAAAGGGAAGAAAAAAAGTGGACAAGTCCCGCAATCCACAACAATGAACTCGGGAACGATCCTTTGCATTTTTGAGGACACGGTATCAATGCCTGCTGGGGATTTTAACGTATTAAACAAGTAAATAAATTAATTATTGTATATAATAGTTCGTGAATTAATTTTGAGCTCGATTGATATATTTTTCACATCTTTTCCAATTGTTGAATGCATTTTTTTTTTGGCCTGGGATGCATGTCCATGTGGCCAGCTCTAGAATGCATTTTTTTGTTTTTTTTTGTTCATGTTTGGAACGTTGTCGTTTTGTACACAACTAAATGGTGGATATTATTATAAAAAAGTTCTACGTAATAATGTAAACAGCATGTCCTCTGGAGCACCTTTGTACTTGAAGAAATTTCTTGAAATTTTTAAACAATATAGTACACCTAATGTAGTTGTCAGAAAAAAATAAACATATCATTCTCATCTGCCATTTTCGAGATATAGATTAAAATATTTTAAAAATCTTAAACTTTGACTTCCTGTATCTTGGAAAGTATGTAATTTTTCATATTTAGTTAATTTGCTCTTTTTTTGTCTCGGGAATACACCATATCATTTTGGTGGTGTCTTTTTTAGACACCCTGTATATTTTTTCTTTATGTACTGTTAGCAAATTTCTTCACTTAAAAAAAAAAAATCAAATCTTCGATTGCAATTTTCATTTTTACAATTCTACTTTAGATTGTGGTCGTTTCCTTTCCACCTAGAACATTAAATTTGTTTTATGTGCAATTGTAAATCTATTCTTTTTTATGGATTTTATTAATTTTAATGAAAAAAAAAATTATGTAGCGAAATTAACAGTTATTTTTTTAAACGTTATTAAATTTTTTTTCCCGTTTCGGGTACGTTTTTTAAATTGAGCAATTTTACGTTCCGGTTATATTTTGTAAGATATTTCAACTGTTACAAATTGTATTATTCACTCTCTAAGACAACCATATCTTGAACATAAATTATGTTTTAATAATATTAGATATGTGAAAAATTATTAAAAGTTTCCTTTAAATTAATATTGCAGTACGCTTCTTGAAATTTCGCATCGACGAGGAACGTACCTGGATTAACCGAATTTATTCCCGGCCGTCGGCTCATTGCGAATTTATAAAGTTACTCTGAATTTAATTATTAATTCATTTTAATACGGGCCCCATTAAATATTCCTTAGCCCGAAAGAGCAAGAGTGAGAGCGAGAGAGAGAGAAAGATCGAGATGGCGAGCGACGCTTGATTATAATTGAGTTTCTTTTGTTTCGCCGCCTGCCAGCCCGAACGGCACTAATTCATTTTGGGAGAGAAACGTCGAATGTAATCGAATATGATGTTATTACTGCACGTTTAGAATTTTGGAATTAATATTTCGCAATTAAATTACTTTTGTAGAAAGGCAACATTGTTATATACAGGGTCCTGCATCTCACCTCCCGTCTTTAATAGATCAGTTACTAATTAAGTTAGGATTTCGATATTTTGTAGAATTTGTTTGCATCCTGGAATGCATTTCAGGAAAATATTTTTGATTATACAAGGTGTCCCAAAAAAGGGTGACGTCATGATGATATATTTTTTTTAATTACATGCTATGTATTTTATTGCTTATTTGGGTACCTTTTATGTTTGCCTACATACTCCTATAATTTTATTGGAATCGATTCAGGGATATCGGCAAAATAAAAATTAAAATTAAAAAAACAGTTTTGCACTATTGTTTTAAAAAATTAATAAAAAATAAAAATAGTGTCTTGTTAATAAAATCATACAAGGTGCTTATTAAATAAGGTCTGATAGTCCCGTTAACCAAGTTTGATCGATATGAATTATACAGGGTGTCCAAAATTTAGTGTCAAACATTTCAAACTTTAAAGCATTTTATTTTTCTTATTTTAAATTGGAGCCCCTCTATATTTTTATGTCATTCTATGCAGGATTAAAGAACAAACATTTTTCCTCATAACAACCCCGTCCCAATTCCTAACGCATTAAAAGTTATTTGCAGAAAACTCGTTTTATCAACCATTTCAATAGCCATTTTACTAAATAAAAATCGATGGCTTTGAAAAACAATTTATTGACATTAAAATTTAACAAGGTGACTATTTTGACTTTAGTAATGTAAAAGTTTAAAGCATTGTTAACTTAAGCGGAAGAATTATTTTTTCACAGTCCTTCACACACTCGATTCTATCGGAGCAGTAGAGATGCGTTGTCTTGACCTAGCTCTACTTTCGCTGGCCGTATCATGAGTCACGTCGCCAGCCGTCACTGATCATTTCTTAGCATAAACTGGATTGAAAAATTCACCATGTTTTAATCGCAATCAAAAATATAGTAAAAACACTTTGTTCTGTGTTAATATTTTTATGACTTAACTTTCGATTTCTTAGCTTATTTAACATAGCTAGTGTTTTTATTATAGGGTGTCCAAAAAAATCACATGATATTATTACTACGCTAAAAATTGGGAATACATTTTAAACAATAAATTAGTTTGAATAATTTTGTTGAAAACTAACATTTAAATTTATTGGAACATCATTATAACTGAACGTGTGCTTGCAGTTGTATAGAAACGAAAGGAATCGGCGACTAGTACCGTCGTCGTCGTCCTCGTCATTAGGTCCTGGCGTCGCGGCGCCTTTTCACATGCAAATCCCCAAGTTGCGGTGAGATCTCCCTCTCTCTCTCTTTCTATATCTCTCTCTCTCTCTGTCGGACAGAGTTTGTACCGAATTTTAATCGCATTAAAACAGTCCGTGTACACGCGGCAGGACCGCCCGAGCTCCTGCCCATCTTCTCTACATACTAATAAGTCAAACATCAGTTCCGCAGACACTAGTTACTGCAAACTTACTGCGCCATCGTACGTGAGCAACATTCTTGCAATTCTGCAAGCGCGTCCCCAACTATCGATACAAATTCGCAACTTTATTCAATAACAGTTTCAAACTGTGCGAAGAGTTCGCGATGATGATTATAATTCGTGAGTTTTACGTGCGAAATATTTGGCGTTTGGTGTGAATTTCTTTACCCCCGTGCTTACTGCATATATTTTTATTTACTGCACTGCTTTCGCTATTAATTGTTCGTCATAGAAAAAAAAAACGAATTTTTGAAAATTTCTTTTTTTTGACACATCGCGTCAACCATTCACAATTTTTCGAATTGGCCAGTAAGAATGACCACTGCGATTCTGGGCGTTTTTAAAACATACATTTTCAGTGAATCTCTTTATTTAAGAAAGATTACAGCTTCAGCTTCAAAAAAAAAATTTAGTTCAAAGCCAAAACAATATCGTTGGAAATATTGTTCAACTTCCTAGATTGCCCACAAGAGGACGCAACATGCATCATTAGTAAGAAAACGTAGATTTTCTGTAGAACTCTTTATTTGCGAAAGATTACACTTTCTGCTTCCAGACAAAAATTCTTATAGTAAAGAGCCAAAAACTACGTCTGGAAATAACGTTAAATCAGATTTCCCACAAGATGGCGTAACACGCATCATCAGTGAGAAAACATAGATTTTCTCTAGTATTTGCTTAAAAAAAATGAGTCTAAAATATGGACGTAGTTGACCACCGGCGATATCTCGGAAACCATCAAATATACAATTTCCAGAATTTTTTTCTTATAGTAAAAATCCCGAAAATATCTCTGGAAATAACGTTCAACTTCCTAGATTTGCCGCAAGAGGGCTATAGTATATAATTTTTAATAATTATTTTTTAGAATCACCTACGAATATCCAATAAGATCTATATTCGTAATGGTAAGTTTTAGTTGTTTACGTCGGCTCAATGGATGTTATGCAACTATATGTACGCGCCTAAGTGCATGAGGTTGCATACGATCATAACACTATTAATAACAGATCATGAATTTGTTTAAAATCACGTGTATCATCCGTAAATTAATATTTAGCAGAAATTTATCGCGCATTACATTTTAATAAACGAGAGACACATTTCCCTCGGCTGTAACTGAAAAGTATGTCAAAAATTCGGCCGTTTAATTACGGATCCACGTCCGCCCCATTTCTCGCATTAAAGCCTCCCGCGTCCGCCGCCGCCGCCGACGTCGACGTCGGGTTTATTAATAAAAACAATGCAAACACTTTTAAAAATTCCAACAACGGCGCAATATATCATTCGATCCGCTCGCGTAATTAAATTTCATTTCTTTCGTCCCTCCACTTACAACCCTTCAGCGCGATTTTGTTTGGTGCACGATTTTTTTTTTCGGACATAAATCACGTTCTTAACGGACTAATGTTTGCGCCTTCGATGTATTTTTTTGTGAATTTCGGAATTTGCATTTTTCGCGCGTGGTTGGAAACATGCACATTTCGCATTTACCGCGGATATTAGCTCTGCGACATGTTAAGGGTGCGAGGATTGAATATTTTCACACATCTGATCGATATCTTAAATTATTTAATCGCGCCGTCTCCCTCCTTTCCGTTTCTTTATTTCTATAAACAATGTTGATTAATTAAAACACTTGGTTTTGTCAATAAAAATTATATAATAATGTTTCACCACGGGTTAAGTGAGAAATTAATTAATCATTCTGTAAACCATGTTAATCAACTCTTTCTTGACTTGAAAAAGTTAAGAACGGATGACCAATTTTGGAAAATTCTTCCAGAATTTTTTTTTATTTCAATGACGAACACTCGAGTGCAAAAAATCAAAATTAATTTTAAATACAAGAATAAAATTTTACAAAAATCTACTTTAATTCACAAGATGTCGATCGTTCAAAATAATTTTGGTTTTTGAGTATGCAACAAATTTCAATCGATTTACGAATTTTTGAAATTTTCCGTTTTCTCAATGTCGAACACTCGAGCGTAAAAAATAAAAAAATAATTTTTAAACGCAAGAATAAAATTCTACAAAAATCTACTTTAATTCGCAAGATGTTGATCTTTCAAAATAATTTTGGTTTTTGAAAATTCAACAATTTTCAATCGAGTTACGAATTTTTTTCAATTTCTTTTTTTTTCAATGACGAACACTCGAGCGCAAAAAATCAAAATCAATATGAAACGCAGGAACAAAATTCTACAAAAATTCAGTTAACACTACAAGTCATTGATCTTTAAAAATCATTTTGGTTTTTGAAAATTCAACAATTTTCAATCGATTTATGAGTTTTTGAAATTTTCCGTTTTTTCAATGTCGAACACTCGAACGTAAAAAATAAAAAAAAAAAATTTTTAAATGCAAGAATAAAATTCTACAAAAATCTACTTTAATTCACAAGATGTCGATCGTTCAAAATAATTTTGGTTTTTGAAAATTCAACAATTTTCAATCGATTTATGAGTTTTTGAAATTTTCCGTTTTTTCAATGTCGAACACTCGAGCGTAAAAAATAAAAAAATAATTTTTAAACGCAAGAATAAAATTCTACAAAAATCTACTTTAATTCGCAAGATGTCGATCTTTCAAAATAATTTTGGTTTTTGAAAATTCAACAATTTTCAATCGAGTTATGAATTTTTTTCAATTTCATTTTTTTTCAATGACAACACTCGCGCAAAAAATCAAAATCAATACGAAACGCAGGAATAAATTCTACAAAAATTCAATTAACACTACAAGACATTGATCTTTCAAAATAATTTTGGTTTTTGAAAATTCAACAATTTTCAATTGAGTTATGAATTTTTTTCAATTTCTTTTTTTTTCAATGACGAACACTCGAGCGCAAAATATCAAAATCAATATGAAACACAGGAATAAAATTCTACAAAAATTAAATTGACACTACAAGACATTGATCTTTCAAAATAATTTTGGTTTTTGAAAATGCAACAATTTTTAATCGAGTTACGAATTTTTGAAAATGTAATTTTTTCAATGACGAACACTCGAGCGCAAAAAATTAAAAATGAATATGAAACGCAGGGATAAAATTCTACAAAAATTCAGTTCACTTTACAAGATGTCACCTTCCAAAATAATTTTGGTTTTTGAATGTGCAGCAATTTTCAGTCGAGTTATGAATTGTCGAAAATGTAATTTTTTCAATGACGAACACTCGAGCGCAAAAAAATTAAAAATTAATATGAAACGCAGGGATAAAATTCTACAAAAATTCAGTTCATTTCACAAGACGTCGATCTTTTAAAATAATTTTGGTTTTTGAATGTGCGGCAATTTTCAGTCGAGTTATGAATTTTCGAAAATGTAATTTTTTCAATGACGAACACTCGAGCGCAAAAAAATTAAAAATTAATATGAAACGCAGGGATAAAATTCTACAAAAATTCGTTTCACTTCACAAGACGTCGATCTTTTAAAATAGTTTTGGTTTTTCAGTGGGTAGCAATTTTTAGTTGAGTTATGAATTTTTGAAAATGTATTTTTTTCAATGACGAATATTTGAGCGCAGAAAATAAAAATTAATATAAAATGCAGGGATTAAATTCTACAAAAATTCAGTTCACTTCACAAGACGTCGATCCTTTAAAATCATTTTGGTTTTTGAATATGCAGCAATTTTCAGTCGAGTTATGATTTTTTGAAAATGTATTTTTTTCAATGACGCACACTCGAGTACAAAAAATTAAAAAAAAAAAATATGAAACGGAGGAATAAAACTCTACAAAAATTCAGTTTACTTCACAAGACATCGATATTTTAAAATAGTTTTGGTTTTTGAATGTGCAGCAATTTTTAATCGAGTTAGGAATTTTTGAAAATGTAATTTTTTCAAAGACGAACACTTGAGTGCAAAAATTAAAAATTAATATAAAACATTCAGGGATAAAATTCTATAAAAATTCGGTATACTGCACAAGACGTAGATTTTTTTTTAAATCATTTTGGTTTTTGAATGTGCCGGAATTTTCAGTCAAATTACGATTTTGTTTTTCATTATCGAACTCTCAAGTGCAAAAATGTTGTAATATTACGGAATTTTAATATTATTTAAACTATTCATATATTCAGGCTATTTTACGACTTCATTACATTTATTTCATGCATCTGTAACAAGTGAGGTTGTCTCAGATTTATTTCTTATTTAAACTGTCCAACCGCAGTTTTTAATTACAACTTTTTCGTTTCTTATAAAACACATGTAGTGTGTTTATTATTTTCGCGTTTGATCGTAAAATTCAATACAAGTGGCGCACTTGGCACTTTGTGTGTGTGTTGAGCGGCCGAAATTAGCGCGACAGTTTTCTTTGGGAGCTTTCACGTGTCGGGGCGTACGTGTCCTTTTTACTTTTGATGTCGAGGGCAGCGTTAAATTCTCGCCCCAAAAATGAGAGAGGACCGCAGGTCCCGTAATAAAAAAAAATCGGGAAAACCAAACCGCCCTTTGATTTCCTCCTCGTGTGCCTTTACAGTCGCCGCACGGAATTTCTCCCGATCAATCAAGTGCAAACGACACTTTTAACTGCTCAAAGAAGTTACTCGCATACGTTCTGGTATACTATATATCTGTCAATTCTTAACTCGTACAAGCATTTTAAGGAAAGTACAAAGAACACCATACAGGATCCTGCATTTCAACCCCCGTCTTCTATAGCTCAGTTACTAATTAAGTTGCAATTTTGATATTTTGCAGAATAAATTTGCATCCTAGAATGCATTTCAGGAAAATATTTTTGGTTATACAGGGTGTCACAAAAAAGCGTGACGTCATGATGATATATTTTTTTAAATTACATGTTATGTATTTTATTGCTTGTTTGGGTACCTTTTATGGTTGCATACATACTCCTATAATTTTATTGGAATCAATTCAGGGATATCAGCAAAAAAAAATTAAAACTAAAAAAAAATCAGTTTTGCACTATTGTTTTAAAAAATTAATAAAAAATACAAATAGTGCCTTGTTAATAAAATCATACAAGGTTCTTATTAAATAAGGTCTGATAATCCCGTTAACCAATTTTGATCGATATGAATTATACAGGATGTCCATAATTTAGTGTCAAACATTTCAAACTTTAAAAACAACCCTGTCCCAATTCCTAACGCATTGAAAGTTTGCAAAAAACTCGACCATTTTACTAAATAAAAATCGAAGGTGGCAATTTATTAACATTAAAATTTAACAAGGTGACAAGAGACTGTTTTTTGACTTTAGTAATGTAAAAGTTTAAAGCATTGCTAACTTAAGCTCTTTGTACTCAAGAATTATTTTTTCCATGACAAAATATTATTTTTGAGAAAAATCAATATGTTAGTTAATCAATCTACTTTGTAGGCTAATTTTTCCAATATGGATAAGTGGCGAGTTCAGTATAAAACTACCCCATAACCATCCTCTGACTATATCAATTGCGGTGGGCAGGTTTTACGCAAACAGTTATGCAAGCAACATCTGTTTTATGGATGTTTTAATATAAACAAGGATCGTAGGGTGGTTTTACGCGGGTCATTACACTTTTATGGAGATTCCCAATAAATTATCCACCTTTAGTGGTTAATAATCTCGATGATGGCTCATAACGACCGGCCCGAATTGCCAGGATAATGCCGACGGACCCCTCGGCAAATTCAATTGCACGCGGACTACTAAAAAAAAAACACCACCCTAAATAAAATTAATTGCACCACCGTAAACATCAACGTGGAATTTTTAATGGTCCACCGTGGACGGATTTTACACCTTCATGAAAATGTAATATTCAATGTTCACCTTGGAACTTTCAGTGACGGCTCATGGTACGGCCAAGGTAGCAGACACGTAGGATCGATTGCAGAGATCTGTATTACCACCTCTGCTACCTCGGCCGTGCGATGAGTCACCCCGCCGAGAGCCGTCACTGATCATTTTTGATTCTTACGGATGCAAGTACGTGCTTGTGCATGTACCATTTACAAAAAAAAAATGGTGATGTGGCCATCATGTTACTTTCTCCGATTTGATATAATAGTTATATATATTCATGGTTTATTTTCGATTTAAATCATATTTTAAATCGAGCGTTTCACATGATCAAATGATTACAACGTCTCTACCGCAAGTTTATTGAAAAACTAAAAATAATGCTAAAAAAGCCCTAAAAAAGATTTCTAAAAATAGTTCTGATAAAAAGTCCTAAAAAAACAAATAAAAGTCCTGAATCCAAGAAAGTCTTGAAAAAGATTTCTAAAAATAGTCCTGAACAAGAAAGTCTTAATAAAAGTTCTGATAAAAAGTCCCGAAAAAAGAGTCCTGGCAAAAGAATGCCTTGAAAAACGGGTCCTTCAAAAAGACCAGAAATATAGTCCTAAAAGAAAGTCGCGAAAAAGAGTTCTGACAAAAAAATGTCCTGAAAAAAAGTCCTGGAGAAACAGTTTTGGACATAAAGTCTTGAAAAAAGAGTCCTGTTAAAAAGTCGTGGTGAAAAATCCTGAAAAAAGTACTGCAAAAAGAATCCTGAAAACTTAAGTCTTCATATAAAACACCAGAAATAAATGTCCTGACAGAAGTCCTAAAAAAGTCCCGAAGGAAAGTCCTAAAATAACTACTGAAAAAAAGTTCTGAAGAAAGTCCCGAAAAAGACTCCTGATAAAATGTCCTGTAATAACAGTCTTGAAAAAAAATTATACCGGGTGTGGCACTTAAGACGCCTCGGACCATAGCTCCTTTACGATAAAAGCTATCGAAAAAAATCTAAGAACAAAGTGGTGCATAGTTACCGTCGCTATGTTTCAAAAATATTTCTAATCATCAGTGGCGTGCCGTACTCCAGTGGCGTACCAAACTTATGTTTTTTTAAATGGAATGCCCTATTTTTTATTGTAGATTTGGAAAGTGCTCGACGAGTACTTATTTTTTTATCTAACATGTTATACCCTTCACTTTAGCGGTTTCGCTATTATAACCCCTTCTTTCAAAATTGCGCCCCATTTTTGAGATTTTTTTGTAGAGAAACTAATTGACGCCGGCGCCTAAATTTTGAATTGAGGTACAGGTTAAGACCTCGTATACCTTCACATAATTTTTTTTCGGGTAATTTATGCCAAAAAAATAATTTTTGATTGATCTTCGCATGTTGTCATTTTTTCCGAAAATTTCAAATGGCACCCCCCTAAAAAAATTACGGCGTTGTACAGCCAAAACTCTAAATTTTTCATTGGTGTAAAAAAAATTACACATTGCATAACACAATTTCGGAGAAAAAAGGAATTTCATCGCAAATGTCGGGAAACGTTTTCCGTTCCCAAGTGTGCCATGAGAAAACAAAATATATTTAAAAAAAATATTTTTAAAATATAGCGACGGTAACTATGCACCACTTTGTTCTTAGATTTTTTTCGATAGCTTTTATCGTAAAGGAGCTATGGTCCGAGGCGTCTTAAGTGCCACACCCGGTATAAATAACATTGTAAAAAAATGCTGAAAAAACATTTTTGAAAAAATTAAAAACACCTGAAAAAGTTCGGAAGAAATTGTCCTGAAAAAAATCCCAAAAAAGGTCCCGAACAAGAAATCCTGAAAATTAATCCTATAAAAAATGTCCTGAAATATAGTACTGAAAAAAGTCCTTCTTCACAGGACATAAAAAAAATCCCGAAAAAATAATTCTGAAACAATGTATCGAAGAAAATTCTTAAAATAATCCTGAAAAGAAGTCCTGAACAAGTGGTTCTTAAAAAAGTCTCGAAAAAAGTCCTGGAGATAAAATCTTATAAAAAGAGTCCTGATAAAACCGTGAAAAAAAGTCCTGAAAAATAGTCTTCGTACAAAATACCAGAAATAAATGTCTTCTAAAAAGTCTGATGGAAGTTCAGAAAAAGAGTCCTGATAAAAAAATTGTCAAAAAATTGCCCCGAAAATAACATCTTTATAAAATAAACAAAAGAATTTCTGAAAAAAAAACATTGTAAAGAGTCCTTAAAAAATCTGAAAAAACTGCCCTGAAAAATAAATCCCAAAAAGAGTCGTGAAAAAAGTCTTGCAAAAAGGCCTAAAATAAGTCCTTAACAAAATTCCTAAAATAAAAAGTTTTGAAAATGGTCTTAAAAAAAGGCTAAAAATATCTGAAAAAAAGTCATGAAAAAAAAAATTCTAAAAAATGCCATGACGAAAATTCGGAAAAATTTGTTCCGAAAAAAAAAATACCGAAAATGAGTTCTCAACAAAGGGGTTCTTGAGTCCCGAAAACGTCTCGAGAACAATTTAAAAAATAAAGGTCCTGAGAGAAAAAGTCCTAAAAATAAGTTTTGAAAAAAATTTCTTAAAAAGTCCTAAAAAAGAATCCTCGAAGAAAGGTCTTTTAGAAATGTCCTTAAAAAAGACCTAAAAAAAGTTCTGAAAACATTGTCCTGAAGTGCCAAAAAGGCTAAAAGAACAAAAAACTGTTAAGGAATATATTCGGAAATACGAATTTTTTCCAAAAGCTTTTCAGTTCTTCGGATTCTCAAATAACACTTTTGTTCACAGTTTTATGGTCATTTCTGAATTAGTTTTTGAGTGCAGCGCGCAGTTACACACAGGCAGACTGTTATGTAGAGAAAAAATGGTGATGTGGCCATCATGTTACTTTCTCCGATGGTATCATCATTTATATTTACACTTTCATGGTTTATTTTCTATTTAAATCATCAATCAATGTACATCGAGTGTTTTGTAGACTCGTACGTCAAAATTATAAAAGATGGAAAAATTATACTTTAAATTCAAAAACTCAGTTTACTCAAAAACTAAAGAGATTTCGAAAAAAACTTATTCTTTATAAGTTGTTCATTTTGGTATTCTCTACAATTATTATTAACATAAATTTGCTGTAACTAATGTCGTTTCATAATTATAAACCAAAAATGAAAAAAATAATAATAATTTTTTTTCTCGAATAACAATGATTTTATGAAAAATGTTTTTAAACAAAATAGTCTCATTTTTTTCTTGTCTTCAATATTTGTTTAAATGTTTTTGTGATATTTTTCATATTTAAGAAAATATTGGCAAAAAACAAAAAACAGTTAAGGTAAACACCTACTTCCGGTGTACGAAATTTTACCAAAAGCTTTTCAGTTCTTCGGTTTATTAAATAAGACGGATGTTCAAAGTTTCATATCAATTGCTCTATTGGTTTTTGAGATACAGCGCGCACAGACACACACACACACACACACACACACACACACAAATTTTTTTTTCCAGAAATTATTGAAATGGCATCTAGGGACCCCAAAACGGATATTTCCGTAAAAAAATTTTTTGAAAAAAAAATCACGATCACAATACTTTCTCGTACTTCGTAACGGAGAAAGTAAAAAAGAGTTGATACTGTCGGAAAATTGTCGAAAATCAACATTGAAACAAATATTCAAACGCAACGAAATTATCATTGAAATTCTAATGCAGGAGGGTACGCCCTAGGCACGTTTTCAATTCCCTCAAATATATGGTCTGGTAAGGTGTAACTTTACAGAATATCTTCGAAAATAATAATGACAAAGCAGTTACGGTAAACGGGGAACGTCCTGCAATTGAAGACAGAAATAATAAGATGAAATAAATGCAGTTACATCCTGCAATAGAAGACAGACCCAATGTGTGGTTTCAGCAAGATGAAATAGCAATGACAACGCAGTTACGTCCTGCAATAGAAGACAGACCCATGTGTGGCTTCAGCAAGATGAAATAGCAATGACAACGCAGCTATGTCCTGAAATTGAAGACAGACCCAATGTGTGGTTTTAGCAAGATGAAATAAACGCAGTTACGTCCTGCTACAGAAAACAGACCCAATGTGTGGTTTCAGAAAAATAAAATAACAATGACAACGCAGTTACGTCCTGCAATAGAAGACATACCCCATGTGTGGTTTCAGCAAGATGAAAAAGTAAGACAACGCAATTACCTCCTGATATATCTTTAAGATGATAGATATATCAGGAGGTAACTGCGTTGTCTTACTTTTTCATCTTGCTGAAACCACACATGGGGTATGTCTTCTATTACAGGACGTAACTGCGTTATCATTGTTATTTTATTTTTCAACTTTAAGATGATAAATATATCACAGCACTAAACAAAATAGCTACACTCTGATTATGACTTTTGGAAAAGAAAACTTATGGCTAGGTCTACACACTCATACCGATCAGCCCTGCATGTGACCTTCGCAAAATCTCTTCGTACGATTTGCAAACTACACAAATCCACAATCTCCATAAAGTTACAACGCCTATATCCAAAGTTTGGGGGAGAGAGAGTCGAAGTTTTCGGTATCGATTACTTGTTGTGTATTACATATACACGTAATTATCTGTTAGATTCCGGCTGGGTAACTAGTTCAAGTTTATTGAAGTTTACGTTATTATTGGTAAATACGGGCCGTATTATTCTTGGATGTTTCGGGTAGGGGTGAGTTGTGTTGGGAGGGTGTGGGTTTCGGAATTGAGTAAGTGCCGTCATTTGCGCGCGGATTTCACTTGAGCGGCATTAATTTAAATGAAATTTATAACGGTATCAATAGACGCCCGGCACCACCTACAGCAGCGGGAGCTTTTAATGCCTCTCAATTATTTACCCATCCGGGATTTGTCGACTACTAACGGGAATTACACCGATACACATATACCTTGAAATCAAGTGTACACAAGTATGATTTATTCATTTCGATTGAATATTACCGAAACCAATTGATAAAGAGGATGGAAAATTAAAAGGAAATTCAGGTGTGGTTTATTTTGTAAAATATTTAAAAACGGATAAAGATTGTGTACTTTTCTGAAAATGTAGCTTGTTGGTAGGGACGGATTTTTTTCGATTTTAAATAATTATTATAAACAACTTAAAAGTTATAATTATAATAATTCTCGAGTGTGGTTTATTTTATAAAGTATTCAAAAACGGATGAAAATTTAAAAATGGAATTTCGAATACATCTCCGAAAATGTAGCTTGCTGACGAGGACGGATTTTTTTTTTGTTTTAAATAATTGTTGTCAACAAATTAAATTGATCTAAATAAAGCTTTTGATTGCGTGTCACACGAGATTCTTCTACGTAAACTCTACTTTTTTAATTTTCATCCCTCCAGTATCCGTCTAATTGGTTCGTATCTAGCCAATAGACGTCAGCGCGTAAAAGTAAATGGCTGTCTGTCCGCGGAGGCTCCTATATGTCACGGTGTGCCGCAAGGATCGATTTTAGGTATCTTGCTGTTCCTCATTTTTATAAATGATCTTCCAGATCATATCAACCATGCAAAGTTGATCCTCTATGCGGATGACACTACATGCTTAAATCAATCAGCTGACATTCAAAATCTATCAATTACGAATAGCAATACAAATTTCGAAGTATTGGAGTGGTTTAATACCAACAAATTGTCACTGAATGCTGATAAAACCGTAATGCAGATATTCTCATTGAGCACAAACTTTACAAATAATTCTTTCACCAAGTTTCTAGGTATGTACTTAGATTCTAAATTAAACTGGAATTCTCATGGATATTTTGTCTGCAAAAAATTATGCTCTGCTATTTTTCTCTTAAGAAATCTTAGTAATTCCTTGCCCCAGCAGAGTATAAAATCTGCATACTTTGCGTTATTCCATAGCCATATATCTTACGGTATATTAATGTGGGGTCATTCATCAATCATGAATCGGCTATTTTCTCTGCAACGTCGTGCAATCAGAGTGCTGGCCAAAGCGACATATATAGAAGACTGCCGGAATTTATTTATAAATACGGGGATACTCACACTTCCATCTGTTTTTATTATGGAATGTGTGACATATATTCATAAACATGTAAATTCATATATTCAAATTCACTGTTATTCAACACGAAATAGCAATAACCTGTATCCCTCCTACCATCGCATATTAAAAACGAGAACCGCTAGTAACTATTATGGTTCAAAACTCTATAACCTCTTACCTCAGGCCATTAGGAAACTTTCTCTAAAACATTTCAAAAACAAAATTAAAACTTATCTTTTAAATAAGGCTTTTATAGCATTGATGGATGTCTGTCCACGAAGTTAACTGATTTTACTATGTGATAGATATCTAACTAAATAATTCGCTCAATTTTAATATACCATCCGTTAGAATGTGATTGTATTTTTATATTTCATTAAGTTACATTTATTAAGTACCATTTTTTAAAATTATTAATTTTAAACTGTTGTCCGTCTATTTTATCTATTTATTTGTTCATTTTTATACACTTACTGTATTCATTTTAATACTGTGATTATATTCTTAGATTTTTAGATGTTTTAATTGTATTTATATGTTTTATTTACTTTTATCATATATCGTTTTAATGTGTTGATTGTATTTTTATATTTTATTAAGCTACATTTTTCAAGATAAATAGTTAATTTAAACGTATGTAAAACTTTATAGTGCTGGCATTAATAAACATTATTATTATTATTATTATTATTATTTTGATAATGATTTTGGAAAAGGGATCCGTCGCACCCTCGGGTGGTTTATTTTAAATTTATTATCTAAGTAATGTGTTTTCATATTTTCAGAACTGAATTCGTACTTTATTGAAAACATTATTCACTTTAATCATCTATCGTAGTGCGCCCTCAGCGGCCCTACAACGGACCTATATTTTCTTCGTATTTCAGTGCTAGATGTTATCTCTGAATTAGATACATTTAATATTCATATGGTAATCCATATTTAACACAGAATTAACACTAAATATTGTTTTTCCATCAGAACACCTACAGACCGGTTTAGAAAATATTTATTGTTTACATTTGCCGCCGTTGGTATATTCCTGTATCTGTCGGTGGTTAGGCCACTCCGATTGGATTTAGTACAACATTTAGGTAACTTTGGCGTTTCTAACTCTAACAATTAATTCAAAACAATTGTTATATCTAACAATTTTTTATCGAAATAATTCTTCAGCAATTTTTCAATTTTAATAAATTGATTTCGACGGTATAAGAAAAACCGTTGGATTAATAAAAAAAAAATAGGGGCGCGCTGGAGTGGATATAAAGAAGCGGTGGCGATGTCAACCCTTCGTGCCTCTTGGCTCCTTGTAGGGTTTTGTATGGGCGCCCCCGGGACAGCCACCGCACCTCGGCGCCCACTCGTGGCCCTCTCCGAGACCTCTTCACCGCTCTTGAGGGAAGGTGTTGTTTTTGTCAGTGGTTCGAGAGCTTTTGCATCGATAAAGCTCGGCCGGTGAAATTCGCTTTGTACTCTTTCCATGGCACACTTGCGATCTCGCTACTTCACTTTTCCTATACAAAAATTCGTTTTATGCAGTGTAGAGTCTACACTGTATAAAACTATTTATTTCGCACAGGGGATGGAATAAATAGAATAGAATAATGCAGCAGGTATATACAATTGCATATTTTCATCCAATCTTTTAAATACCTTAATGTCCGGCTGCCTTCTTTCAGGAAAGTTTGCTTGGTATGTTTGTGCTGCAAAATGGGGGTTTTTGTAACACTTGATGTAATTACAAAACATATCGTATTGTTCAGATATTGAATAATTCGCCATTTCAAGTAATTAATATTTATCGATATTACAACAATACACATGTATGAATGATTAATACAACTGATAAACTAATGTAAGATGACAGTTAGTCGTTATAACAAATTTTGTTTTATTTTTATTTATGCCTACTTGTTTTAAACTTACAACAATTAATATTTCCATTATTTTTTATTTTGACATAGGTTGTTGTACATCGTTGAAAAGAGAAAAAAAAGTCTATTTATGCGTGTAAAAATCAAATATGGCGGCCATTTGAAATAAGAAAGTTGGTATTAATATCTCGGAAACCGCCATCTTGAAATTTATTTTGACTTGATTTCTATGTTTGCCTTATTAAACCAAGTAACTTTTATTTTAAACTTTTTTCGCATCTTCAATAATTATTGAGATATTTGATTTTTTTGAAAATCGCGATTTTCAGTTTTTTTTTAAATATTTTCTAAACTGCTCGGAATTTTGAAAATTTCTCAACATAATCTGAATCAGCATAGAAAACTGCACAACATTGCCCATTTAACCAGATCTCTAGCTTTAAGAATAAGAAAGATACCCATGCAATCCTACTCTATTTAGGACACCCTGTATGTCATCAGTTACAAGTAGGGTTTCAAAGTCATTTCAAGGTCAACTTGTGATTTTTAAATGGAAACCTATGATTTTTATTAGGGCGTCAATATCTGAAAATTAAAACAAATAACATTTTTTTCACCGGTGCTTACTTTTTACAATATTTTTTTTTTTTAATCTGTGGCTTTCAAAAATTATTTCCGTCGCAATTTATGAAGACTACTGCAAACAAATGATTCTAAATTATTTATTGGGTGTTTCTTAGCACACCTGTATAATGAGGTCAAGTACAACTAGCGCCAAACGCCACTTAGGAATTTTTTTGTTCCGCGCGGATCTTGACGGACCTCAAAAATTTAATTCGCCTCCAATTTTTATTAAAATTGCAATCAAATAGTTTATTGGATATTTCTTTACACGATATGTTTTTTGTTTAAATTAAATGCAAATTATATTTTATTGAGAATGGTCATAATTCGGATGATGGTGGAGGTGTCAAAATCCGTGGCTGGAAAGTTGTGACCAACTTCTCGTCGATGAGAGATATCACTATGTTCTTTATAAAAAATTACCAATAATAAAAAAAGTTAAATTTTTTTTTTTTTTATTTAAAAATAAAAAAAGTAATCGCTGAAGAGAAAAATGTTTTAGATTAAAGTTATTAACTCTAATTCGTATTCCTTGACAAAAATTACAGGTTTTCATTTAAAAAATAACAGGTTGACCTTGAAACGACCTACTTAGAATTTAAAATACTTTACCCATGATCCACGCCGGGATTTATTGTAAATAACATATTTATTCTTGAATCTTGGAGGCGTTCACTTCGTGATACATTTTCAATTACGATATAAAGAAAACACTTTTTTATACCACTTTTATTTTACTTTACGTGGAAACTAATTACTAATTTTACTTTAATTGAAACTAGTCACGTAAAGTAAAATAAAAGTGGTATAAAAAAGTTAAGTGTTTTCTTTATATCGAAACATATTTATTGTAAATAACATATTTCGTATAATATTGTTGTATTCATGTCAATTACTTTTTATTTGAAACAATTTTTTTTTCTCCGAATCTTCGTTTCCATAATATTACGGGTGTCCAGGATAAATGCCGCACCCTTTATATACGACTGTGTGTGTATGTAAGGAATCATTATTTTATATTTACAGAGATGATTAATAGATTATCCTCAATATGGTTTAATACACTCCTGGGATGTGTTGTCGTAAGGGTTTCGCCCTTAATATTTAAATAGTTGCGTTAAATCTAGACTGGTAATGTGAATTTCGTGTGCAAACAATATTATTCGAAATCTGTTATTTACAATAAATCCCGGCGTGGATATCAAGGGTAAAGTTTTGAATGCCCAAGGCGCGACCTTGTTTATTACCCATATTTAGCGTGTGATTTAGTACGGATTTATGAAGTGTTTTCTTGACTCCTTTTAATGTACAGATATTTAAAAAAAATGTTATTATAAAACATGAACGTTAATTAGTAATTTAAAATGAACGTACATTCCTCTATTGGATTGTAGAATTAATTGGAAATATGTATAATATATAATCATTGTAGTTTACTTTATTATATATTTTTTTTGCATGGTGTTTCCAAATTGATGCGAAAGATTTTAAAAGGTTGATACTTAAAAAAAAATTCTTTTTTTTTTCAAGTCTACGAGCTTATTCTAAAGACTATTTGTCTACAAAAATAGTGAGAATTCCAAGAACGGAGATCCGCAAAATAACATTTGTCGTAAATAGTGTTTAAATAAATAGCTATCGACCAAAAGGTCTTTTAGCCTTTCTCATATTATTATTCCAGATTCGGTGAATAAACAGTGTGCACAGTACTTGTGTATCGAACACCAAAGTGATACTGCATCCTCCCTTTAAGGTAGTCGGATGCAGTAAAAAAAAGGAACACGATAAGACCCTAGTAACGCTCAAGAAAAATATGAAACAGACTCGAGGAGGCGAAATGAAATTCTATTGTCATTTTAATCCGGCGAATAAATTGTATGCACACCGTGCAGAATCTGTCCCGCGAGGGACACACACACACACACACACAAACAAGAACAAGACTGACGGTTTCTTCTCTTCCAATAAAGTTTATACGCGACGACGACGACGACGACGACGACAAAGCGGACACGACAGCCATTTTTTCCGCATTAAGATAAATAGGATCATGCAAATACTTTCCGGGCGATCCATCATAAAAGTGACATTCTTTATTGCACGCTTTATTTGCCGTTTTGATAAATATTTTAATAACGAACGTACAAATTTAAATTAATGGTCGTCCGTCCCGCTTTTTCGGTACGGAATTATTTACAATGCCGAAACGGAAATTTTGCATGTTGCGCACTGTACAAAGAGGTATTTTTCGAATTGTATTTGAGTGCACCGTCATGATATCTCTTACGGGAGGATATCATAGTTCAAATCTTTTATATTTGTAAAAATTTCAACCGTGAATACATTGATTTATTTACTTAGCTTGAATTGAAAAATTATAAGAGCGCAAATTCAACTCGTTTGTAATAGTCGCAATCATCGCTTTGCGGACAACTAAAATGAGCTCATTTATCCATTGAACTTATAGTGGATGCGCCGGGAACACCATGCGCTCGCTGCGTTCGATCTTACAGGACTATTTTTTGCTATTCGTTAGGTAAACATATACACCTCTAAATTATCTATTAAACATTTGTACCCACTTATAAAATTTTAACCTATACCATTACAAGCACCCACACTTACATCTATAAAGTAACATGAAATCCCCTGATTTCCGCAATTAAATCTGAATATCTGTCGCGACGATCCAATAAACCGTGTAATTATAATTGAGTGATAGACGGAGAAGATGTTCCCCATTATCTGTTTTTGCTTGCGCGAACTTCGAAAATGAAATAGTGTTTAATAGGACAGGGCAAAGTCAGCAGTCAATTAGCTAATGGTCTAGCAAATTACTGGTATTGTCGCGGCGCAATCACGCCGCCTTCGAATTACCCCGAAAGACGCGGAGTCTCCCCCCATCCCCCCCTCCCATTCACCCCGTGCGCGCCAAGGGCTCAGTTATAGATGTATAAAGTCGAAATTCATCCGTAATCTTCCTCCACAATAAGATGCTGATGTCGGGGAGTTCTATAGTTTGATGTTTCATTACGGGGTGGTACACTCCCCCGACGACGCTTTTATCAACGCGACACGTCTCCTAATTTACTGCTTGTTATATCTTTTGCCGCATCACGCATAATTATTTCCATTTCGCATCGAAAACTTTACACACAATAACTCCCTTCTCACGACTAATAATCCAAGTTTTCGCAGCATCCTCGACGGCGGCACAAAAATTGCCAACTTTAAGAATTGAATTGTGTGTGTGTGAGTGTGTGAGAGTTGATAACAACTCTTCGCTTCCGCAATCTTTTTTGGTGGCAGTAAAGGCTAATAAGGGTGTCTGTTTATGACCGTGGGCCGTTAAAAACTTTATCGCCGAGGCTGCAACAAGAGAACGGCGAGCGTTTCGTAAACAACGAAATATTATTTTACGATTACACACACCTCTGGATATACTTATCTGCACTATATCTATCCACTTTTATGGTGCGCCATGAAGTATTTTATGAGGATGTAGGGCGATAAAGGTATATTTATTCTGATTTTCTCATGTCTAATTATGGTAAAATCCTTATGCTTACATTGTATTTTTATTGTAAATTTCAAAATCCGGTTAAAAATAAATAATTATTTGCGGAATTGTCTTTAAAATTTCCAAATCCACTTAAAAATCAGGCATTTTTGACATACTGGTTGACGTCCACAAACTGGAAACAAAATGGCGACCCTTGAAACTTGGAGTAAAATAGGCGAAATTAGCATCTCGCGATTAAAAAAATTCTAAAAAAATAATCACTTGTGGAATTGTCTTTAAAACTTCCAAATCTACTAAGAAATAATGTATTTTTGACGTACTAGAAAATAGTTAACATCCACGAACTGGAAACAAAATGGCCACCCTTGAAACTTGCAGTAAAATAGGCGAAATTAGCATCTCGTGATTAAAAATATTCTAAAAAAATAATCACTTGTGGAATTGTCTTTAAAACTTTTAAATCTACTAAGAAATAATGTATTTTTGACATATTAGAAAATAGTTGACGTCCACAAACTGGAAACAAAATGGCCACCCTTGAAACTTGCAGTAAAATAGGCGAAATTAGCATCTCGCGATTAAAAAAATTCTAAAAAAATAATCACTTGTGGAATTGTCTTTAAAACTTCCAAATCTACTAAGAAATAATGTATTTTTGACATACTAGAAAATAGTTAACATCCACGAACTGGAAACAAAATGGCCACCCTTGAAACTTGCAGTAAAATAGGCGAAATTAGCATCTCGCGATTAAAAAAATTCTAAAAAAATAATCATTTGTGGAATTGTCTTTAAAACTTCCAAATCTACTAAGAAATAATGTATTTTTGACATACTAGAAAATAGTTAACATCCACGAACTGGAAACAAAATGGCCACCCTTGAAACTTGCAGTAAAATAGGCGAAATTAGCATCTCGCGATTAAAAAAATTCTAAAAAAATAATCATTTGTGGAATTGTCTTTAAAACTTCCTAATCTACTAAGAAATAATGTATTTTTGACATACTAGAAAATAGTTAACATCCACGAACTGGAAACAAAATGGCCACCCTTGAAACTTGCAGTAAAATAGGCGAAATTAGCATCTCGCGATTAAAAAAATTCTAAAAAAATAATCATTTGTGGAATTGTCTTTAAAACTTCCAAATCTACTAAGAAATAATGTATTTTTAACATATTAGAAAATAGTTGACATCCACGAACTGGAAACAAAATGGCGACCCTTGAAACTTGGACTAAAAGAGGCGAAATTAGCATCTCGCGATTAAAAAAATTCTAAAAAAATAATCACTTGTGGAATTGTCTTTAAAACTTCCAAATCTACTAAGAAATAATGTATTTTTGACATACTAGAAAATAGTTAACATCCACGAACTGGAAACAAAATGGCCACCCTTGAAACTTGCAGTAAAATAGGCGAAATTAGCATCTCGCGATTAAAAAAATTCTAAAAAAATAATCACTTGTGGAATTGTCTTTAAAACTTCCAAATCTACTAAGAAATAATGTATTTTTGACATACTAGAAAATAGTTAACATCCACGAACTGGAAACAAAATGGCCACCCTTGAAACTTGCAGTAAAATAGGCGAAATTAGCATCTCGCGATTAAAAAAATTCTAAAAAAATAATCACTTGTGGAATTGTCTTTAAAACTTCCAAATCTACTAAGAAATAATGTATTTTTGACATACTAGAAAATAGTTAACATCCACGAACTGGAAACAAAATGGCCACCCTTGAAACTTGCAGTAAAATAGGCGAAATTAGCATCTCGCGATTAAAAATTCTAAAAAAATAATCATTTGTGGAATTGTCTTTAAAACTTCCAAATCTACTAAGAAATAATGTATTTTTGACATACTAGAAAATAGTTAACATCCACGAACTGGAAACAAAATGGCCACCCTTGAAACTTGCAGTAAAATAGGCGAAATTAGCATCTCGCGATTAAAAAAATTCTAAAAAAATAATCATTTGTGGAATTGTCTTTAAAACTTCCAAATCTACTAAGAAATAATGTATTTTTGACATACTAGAAAATAGTTAACATCCACGAACTGGAAACAAAATGGCCACCCTTGAAACTTGCAGTAAAATAGGCGAAATTAGCATCTCGCGATTAAAAATTCTAAAAAAATAATCATTTGTGGAATTGTCTTTAAAACTTCCAAATCTACTAAGAAATAATGTATTTTTGACATACTAGAAAATAGTTAACATCCACGAACTGGAAACAAAATGGCCACCCTTGAAACTTGCAGTAAAATAGGCGAAATTAGCATCTCGCGATTAAAAAAATTCTAAAAAAATAATCACTTGTGGAATTGTCTTTAAAACTTCCAAATCTACTAAGAAATAATGTATTTTTGACATACTAGAAAATAGTTAACATCCACGAACTGGAAACAAAATGGCCACCCTTGAAACTTGCAGTAAAATAGGCGAAATTAGCATCTCGCGATTAAAAAAATTCTAAAAAAATAATCACTTGTGGAATTGTCTTTAAAACTTCCAAATCTACTAAGAAATAATGTATTTTTGACATACTAGAAAATAGTTAACATCCACGAACTGGAAACAAAATGGCCACCCTTGAAACTTGCAGTAAAATAGGCGAAATTAGCATCTCGTGATTAAAAATATTCTAAAAAAATAATCACTTGTGGAATTGTCTTTAAAACTTTTAAATCTACTAAGAAATAATGTATTTTTGACATATTAGGAAATAGTTGACGTCCACAAACTGGAAACAAAATGGCGACCCTTGAAACTTGGACTAAAAGAGGCGAAATTAGCATCTGACGATAAAAAAAATTCTAAAAAAATAATCACTTGTGGAATTATCTTTAAAACTTCCAAATCTACTAAGAAATAATGTATTTTTGACATACTAGAAAATAGTTAACATCCACGAACTGGAAACAAAATGGCCACCCTTGAAACTTGCAGTAAAATAGGCGAAATTAGCATCTCGCGATTAAAAAAATTCTAAAAAAATAATCATTTGTGGAATTGTCTCTAAAACTTCCAAATCTACTAAGAAATAATGTATTTTTGACATACTAGAAAATAGTTAACATCCACGAACTGAAAACAAAATGGCCACCCTTGAAACTTGCAGTAAAATAGGCGAAATTAGCATCTCGCGATTAAAAATTCTAAAAAAATAATCATTTGTGGAATTGTCTTTAAAACTTCCAAATCTACTAAGAAATAATGTATTTTTGACATACTAGAAAATAGTTAACATCCACGAACTGGAAACAAAATGGCCACCCTTGAAACTTGCAGTAAAATAGGCGAAATTAGCATCTCGCGATTAAAAAAATTCTAAAAAAATAATCATTTGTGGAATTGTCTCTAAAACTTCCAAATCTACTAAGAAATAATGTATTTTTGACATACTAGAAAATAGTTAACATCCACGAACTGAAAACAAAATGGCCACCCTTGAAACTTGCAGTAAAATAGGCGAAATTAGCATCTCGCGATTAAAAAAATTCTAAAAAAATAATCATTTGTGGAATTGTCTTTAAAACTTCCAAATCTACTAAGAAATAATGTATTTTTGACATACTAGAAAATAGTTAACATCCACGAACTGGAAACAAAATGGCGACACTTGAAACTTGGATTAAACGAGGCGAAATTAGCATCTCGCGATTAAAAAAATTCTAAAAAAATAATCATTTGTGGAATTGTCTTTAAAACTTCCAAATCTACTAAGAAATAATGTATTTTTGACATACTAGAAAATAGTTAACATCCACGAACTGGAAACAAAATGGCCACCCTTGAAACTTGCAGTAAAATAGGCGAAATTAGCATCTCGCGATTAAAAAAATTCTAAAAAAATAATCACTTGTGGAATTGTCTTTAAAACTTCCAAATCTACTAAGAAATAATGTATTTTTGACATACTAGAAAATAGTTAACATCCACGAACTGGAAACAAAATGGCCACCCTTGAAACTTGCAGTAAAATAGGCGAAATTAGCATCTCGCGATTAAAAAAATTCTAAAAAAATAATCATTTGTGGAATTGTCTTTAAAACTTCCAAATCTACTAAGAAATAATGTATTTTTGACATACTAGAAAATAGTTAACATCCACGAACTGGAAACAAAATGGCCACCCTTGAAACTTGCAGTAAAATAGGCGAAATTAGCATCTCGCGATTAAAAAAATTCTAAAAAAATAATCACTTGTGGAATTGTCTTTAAAACTTCCAAATCTACTAAGAAATAATGTATTTTTGACATACTAGAAAATAGTTAACATCCACGAACTGGAAACAAAATGGCCACCCTTGAAACTTGCAGTAAAATAGGCGAAATTAGCATCTCGTGATTAAAAATATTCTAAAAAAATAATCACTTGTGGAATTGTCTTTAAAACTTTTAAATCTACTAAGAAATAATGTATTTTTGACATATTAGGAAATAGTTGACGTCCACAAACTGGAAACAAAATGGCGACCCTTGAAACTTGGACTAAAAGAGGCGAAATTAGCATCTGACGATAAAAAAAATTCTAAAAAAATAATCACTTGTGGAATTATCTTTAAAACTTCCAAATCTACTAAGAAATAATGTATTTTTGACATACTAGAAAATAGTTAACATCCACGAACTGGAAACAAAATGGCGACACTTGAAACTTGGATTAAAAGAGGCGAAATTAGCATCTCGCGATTAAAAAAATTCTAAAAAAATAATCATTTGTGGAATTGTCTCTAAAACTTCCAAATCTACTAAGAAATAATGTATTTTTGACATACTAGAAAATAGTTAACATCCACGAACTGGAAACAAAATGGCCACCCTTGAAACTTGCAGTAAAATAGGCGAAATTAGCATCTCGTGATTAAAACTATTCTAAAAAAATAATCACTTGTGGAATTGTCTTTAAAACTTCCAAATCTACTAAGAAATAATGTATTTTTGACATACTAGAAAATAGCTAACATCCACGAACTGGAAACAAAATGGCCACCCTTGAAACTTGCAGTAAAATAGGCGAAATTAGCATCTCGCGATTAAAAAAATTCTAAAAAAATAATCATTTGTGGAATTGTCTTTAAAACTTCCAAATCTACTAAGAAATAATGTATTTTTAACATATTAGAAAATAGTTGACATCCACGAACTGGAAACAAAATGGCCACCCTTGAAACTTGCAGTAAAATAGGCGAAATTAGCATCTCGCGATTAAAAAAATTCTAAAAAAATAATCACTTGTGGAATTGTCTTTAAAACTTCCAAATCTACTAAGAAATAATGTATTTTTGACATACTAGAAAATAGTTAACATCCACGAACTGGAAACAAAATGGCCACCCTTGAAACTTGCAGTAAAATAGGCGAAATTAGCATCTCGCGATTAAAAAAATTCTAAAAAAATAATCATTTGTGGAATTGTCTTTAAAACTTCCAAATCTACTAAGAAATAATGTATTTTTGACATACTAGAAAATAGTTAACATCCACGAACTGGAAACAAAATGGCCACCCTTGAAACTTGCAGTAAAATAGGCGAAATTAGCATCTCGCGATTAAAAAAATTCTAAAAAAATAATCACTTGTGGAATTGTCTTTAAAACTTCCAAATCTACTAAGAAATAATGTATTTTTGACATACTAGAAAATAGTTAACATCCACGAACTGGAAACAAAATGGCCACCCTTGAAACTTGCAGTAAAATAGGCGAAATTAGCATCTCGTGATTAAAAATATTCTAAAAAAATAATCACTTGTGGAATTGTCTTTAAAACTTTTAAATCTACTAAGAAATAATGTATTTTTGACATATTAGGAAATAGTTGACGTCCACAAACTGGAAACAAAATGGCGACCCTTGAAACTTGGACTAAAAGAGGCGAAATTAGCATCTGACGATAAAAAAAATTCTAAAAAAATAATCACTTGTGGAATTATCTTTAAAACTTCCAAATCTACTAAGAAATAATGTATTTTTGACATACTAGAAAATAGTTAACATCCACGAACTGGAAACAAAATGGCCACCCTTGAAACTTGCAGTAAAATAGGCGAAATTAGCATCTCGTGATTAAAAATATTCTAAAAAAATAATCACTTGTGGAATTGTCTTTAAAACTTCCAAATCTACTAAGAAATAATGTATTTTTGACATACTAGAAAATAGTTAACATCCACGAACTGGAAACAAAATGGCGACACTTGAAACTTGGATTAAACGAGGCGAAATTAGCATCTCGCGATTAAAAAAATTCTAAAAAAATAATCATTTGTGGAATTGTCTCTAAAACTTCCAAATCTACTAAGAAATAATGTATTTTTGACATACTAGAAAATAGTTAACATCCACGAACTGGAAACAAAATGGCCACCCTTGAAACTTGCAGTAAAATAGGCGAAATTAGCATCTCGCGATTAAAAAAATTCTAAAAAAATAATCATTTGTGGAATTGTCTTTAAAACTTCCAAATCTACTAAGAAATAATGTATTTTTGACATACTAGAAAATAGTTAACATCCACGAACTGGAAACAAAATGGCCACCATTGAAACTTGCAGTAAAATAGGCGAAATTAGCATCTCGCGATTAAAAAAATTCTAAAAAAATAATCACTTGTGGAATTGTCTTTAAAACTTCCAAATCTACTAAGAAATAATGTATTTTTGACATACTAGAAAATAGTTAACATCCACGAACTGGAAACAAAATGGCCACCCTTGAAACTTGCAGTAAAATAGGCGAAATTAGCATCTCGTGATTAAAAATATTCTAAAAAAATAATCACTTGTGGAATTGTCTTTAAAACTTCCAAATCTACTAAGAAATAATGTATTTTTGACATACTAGAAAATAGTTAACATCCACGAACTGGAAACAAAATGGCGACACTTGAAACTTGGATCAAACGAGGCGAAATTAGCATCTCGCGATTAAAAAAATTCTAAAAAAATAATCACTTGTGGAATTGTCTTTAAAACTTCCAAATCTACTAAGAAATAATGTATTTTTGACATACTAGAAAATAGTTAACATCCACGAACTGGAAACAAAATGGCCACCCTTGAAACTTGCAGTAAAATAGGCGAAATTAGCATCTCGCGATTAAAAAAATTCTAAAAAAATAATCATTTGTGGAATTGTCTTTAAAACTTCCAAATCTACTAAGAAATAATGTATTTTTGACATACTAGAAAATAGTTAACATCCACGAACTGGAAACAAAATGGCCACCCTTGAAACTTGCAGTAAAATAGGCGAAATTAGCATCTCGCGATTAAAAAAATTCTAAAAAAATAATCACTTGTGGAATTGTCTTTAAAACTTCCAAATCTACTAAGAAATAATGTATTTTTGACATACTAGAAAATAGTTAACATCCACGAACTGGAAACAAAATGGCCACCCTTGAAACTTGCAGTAAAATAGGCGAAATTAGCATCTCGCGATTAAAAAAATTCTAAAAAAATAATCACTTGTGGAATTGTCTTTAAAACTTCCAAATCTACTAAGAAATAATGTATTTTTGACATACTAGAAAATAGTTAACATCCACGAACTGGAAACAAAATGGCCACCCTTGAAACTTGCAGTAAAATAGGCGAAATTAGCATCTCGCGATTAAAAAAATTCTAAAAAAATAATCACTTGTGGAATTGTCTTTAAAACTTCCAAATCTACTAAGAAATAATGTATTTTTGACATACTAGAAAATAGTTAACATCCACGAACTGGAAACAAAATGGCCACCCTTGAAACTTGCAGTAAAATAGGCGAAATTAGCATCTCGCGATTAAAAAAATTCTAAAAAAATAATCACTTGTGGAATTGTCTTTAAAACTTCCAAATCTACTAAGAAATAATGTATTTTTGACATACTAGAAAATAGTTAACATCCACGAACTGGAAACAAAATGGCCACCCTTGAAACTTGCAGTAAAATAGGCGAAATTAGCATCTCGCGATTAAAAAAATTCTAAAAAAATAATCACTTGTGGAATTGTCTTTAAAACTTCCAAATCTACTAAGAAATAATGTATTTTTGACATACTAGAAAATAGTTAACATCCACGAACTGGAAACAAAATGGCCACCCTTGAAACTTGCAGTAAAATAGGCGAAATTAGCATCTCGCGATTAAAAAAATTCTAAAAAAATAATCATTTGTGGAATTGTCTTTAAAACTTCCAAATCTACTAAGAAATAATGTATTTTTGACATACTAGAAAATAGTTAACATCCACGAACTGGAAACAAAATGGCCACCCTTGAAACTTGCAGTAAAATAGGCGAAATTAGCATCTCGCGATTAAAAAAATTCTAAAAAAATAATCACTTGTGGAATTGTCTTTAAAACTTCCAAATCTACTAAGAAATAATGTATTTTTGACATACTAGAAAATAGTTAACATCCACGAACTGGAAACAAAATGGCCACCCTTGAAACTTGCAGTAAAATAGGCGAAATTAGCATCTCGCGATTAAAAATTCTAAAAAAATAATCATTTGTGGAATTGTCTTTAAAACTTCCAAATCTACTAAGAAATAATGTATTTTTGACATACTAGAAAATAGTTAACATCCACGAACTGGAAACAAAATGGCCACCCTTGAAACTTGCAGTAAAATAGGCGAAATTAGCATCTCGCGATTAAAAAAATTCTAAAAAAATAATCATTTGTGGAATTGTCTTTAAAACTTCCAAATCTACTAAGAAATAATGTATTTTTGACATACTAGAAAATAGTTAACATCCACGAACTGGAAACAAAATGGCCACCCTTGAAACTTGCAGTAAAATAGGCGAAATTAGCATCTCGCGATTAAAAAAATTCTAAAAAAATAATCACTTGTGGAATTGTCTTTAAAACTTCCAAATCTACTAAGAAATAATGTATTTTTGACATACTAGAAAATAGTTAACATCCACGAACTGGAAACAAAATGGCCACCCTTGAAACTTGCAGTAAAATAGGCGAAATTAGCATCTCGTGATTAAAAATATTCTAAAAAAATAATCACTTGTGGAATTGTCTTTAAAACTTTTAAATCTACTAAGAAATAATGTATTTTTGACATATTAGGAAATAGTTGACGTCCACAAACTGGAAACAAAATGGCGACCCTTGAAACTTGGACTAAAAGAGGCGAAATTAGCATCTGACGATAAAAAAAATTCTAAAAAAATAATCACTTGTGGAATTATCTTTAAAACTTCCAAATCTACTAAGAAATAATGTATTTTTGACATACTAGAAAATAGTTAACATCCACGAACTGGAAACAAAATGGCCACCCTTGAAACTTGCAGTAAAATAGGCGAAATTAGCATCTCGTGATTAAAAATATTCTAAAAAAATAATCACTTGTGGAATTGTCTTTAAAACTTCCAAATCTACTAAGAAATAATGTATTTTTGACATACTAGAAAATAGTTAACATCCACGAACTGGAAACAAAATGGCGACACTTGAAACTTGGATTAAACGAGGCGAAATTAGCATCTCGCGATTAAAAAAATTCTAAAAAAATAATCATTTGTGGAATTGTCTCTAAAACTTCCAAATCTACTAAGAAATAATGTATTTTTGACATACTAGAAAATAGTTAACATCCACGAACTGGAAACAAAATGGCCACCCTTGAAACTTGCAGTAAAATAGGCGAAATTAGCATCTCGCGATTAAAAAAATTCTAAAAAAATAATCATTTGTGGAATTGTCTTTAAAACTTCCAAATCTACTAAGAAATAATGTATTTTTGACATACTAGAAAATAGTTAACATCCACGAACTGGAAACAAAATGGCCACCATTGAAACTTGCAGTAAAATAGGCGAAATTAGCATCTCGCGATTAAAAAAATTCTAAAAAAATAATCACCTGTGGAATTGTCTTTAAAACTTCCAAATCTACTAAGAAATAATGTATTTTTGACATACTAGAAAATAGTTAACATCCACGAACTGGAAACAAAATGGCGACACTTGAAACTTGGATTAAACGAGGCGAAATTAGCATCTCGCGATTAAAAAAATTCTAAAAAAATAATCACTTGTGGAATTGTCTTTAAAACTTCCAAATCTACTAAGAAATAATGTATTTTTGACATACTAGAAAATAGTTAACATCCACGAACTGGAAACAAAATGGCCACCCTTGAAACTTGCAGTAAAATAGGCGAAATTAGCATCTCGCGATTAAAAAAATTCTAAAAAAATAATCATTTGTGGAATTGTCTTTAAAACTTCCAAATCTACTAAGAAATAATGTATTTTTGACATACTAGAAAATAGTTAACATCCACGAACTGGAAACAAAATGGCCACCCTTGAAACTTGCAGTAAAATAGGCGAAATTAGCATCTCGCGATTAAAAAAATTCTAAAAAAATAATCACCTGTGGAATTGTCTTTAAAACTTCCAAATCTACTAAGAAATAATGTATTTTTGACATACTAGAAAATAGTTAACATCCACGAACTGGAAACAAAATGGCCACCCTTGAAACTTGCAGTAAAATAGGCGAAATTAGCATCTCGCGATTAAAAAAATTCTAAAAAAATAATCATTTGTGGAATTGTCTTTAAAACTTCCAAATCTACTAAGAAATAATGTATTTTTGACATACTAGAAAATAGTTAACATCCACGAACTGGAAACAAAATGGCCACCATTGAAACTTGCAGTAAAATAGGCGAAATTAGCATCTCGCGATTAAAAAAATTCTAAAAAAATAATCACTTGTGGAATTGTCTTTAAAACTTCCAAATCTACTAAGAAATAATGTATTTTTGACATATTAGAAAATAGTTGACATCCACAAACTGGAAACAAAATGGCGACACTTGAAACTTGGATTAAACGAGGCGAAATTAGCATCTCGCGATTAAAAAAATTCTAAAAAAATAATCACTTGTGGAATTGTCTTTAAAACTTCAAAATCTACTAAGAAATAATGTATTTTTGACATATTAGAAAATAGTTGACATCCACAAACTGGAAACAAAATGGCGGCACTTGAAACTTGGAGTAAAAGAGGCGAAATTAGCATCTCGCGATTTAAAAAATTCTAAAAAAATATTCACTTGTGGAATTGTCTTTAAAACTTCAAAATCTACTAAGAAATAATGTATTTTTGACATATTAGAAAATAGTTGACATCCACAAACTGGAAACAAAATGGCGGCACTTGAAACTTGGAGTAAAAGAGGCGAAATTAGCATCTCGCGATTTAAAAAATTCCAAAAAAATATTCACTTGTGGAATTGTCTTTAAAACTTCCAAATCTACTAAGAAATAATGTATTTTTGACATATTAGAAAATAGTTGACGTCTACAAACTAGAAACAAAATGGCGACATTTGAAACTTGTATTAAACGAGGCGAAATTAGCATGTCGCGATTAAAATAATTCTAAAAAAATATTCACTTGTGGAATTGTCTTTAAAACTTCAAAATCTACTAAGAAATAATGTATTTTTGACATATTAGAAAATAGTTGACATCCACAAACTGGAAACAAAATGGCGGCACTTGAAACTTGGAGTAAAAGAGGCGAAATTAGCATCTCGCGATTTAAAAAATTCTAAAAAAATATTCACTTGTGGAATTGTCTTTAAAACTTCCAAATCTACTAAGAAATAATGTATTTTTGACATATTAGAAAATAGTTGACATCCACAAACTGGAAACAAAATGGCGGCACTTGAAACTTGGAGTAAAAGAGGCGAAATTAGCATCTCGCGATTAAAAAAATTCTAAAAAAATAATCACTTGTGGAATTGTCTTTAAAACTTCAAAATCTACTAAGAAATAATGTATTTTTGACATATTAGAAAATAGTTGACATCCACAAACTGGAAACAAAATGGCGGCACTTGAAACTTGGAGTAAAAGAGGCGAAATTAGCATCTCGCGATTTAAAAAATTCTAAAAAAATATTCACTTGTGGAATTGTCTTTAAAACTTCAAAATCTACTAAGAAATAATGTATTTTTGACATATTAGAAAATAGATGACGTCCACAAACTGGAAACAAAATGGCGGCACTTGAAACTTGGAGTAAAAGAGGCGAAATTAGCATCTCGCGATTTAAAAAATTCTAAAAAAATATTCACTTGTGGAATTGTCTTTAAAACCTCAAAATCTACTAAGAAATAATGTATTTTTCATATTAGAAAATAGTTGACATCCACAAACTGGAAACAAAATGGCGACACTTGAAACTTGGATTAAACGAGGCGAAATTAGCATCTCGCGATTAAAAAAATTCTAAAAAAATAATCACTTGTGGAATTGTCTTTAAAACTTCAAAATCTACTAAGAAATAATGTATTTTTGACATATTAGAAAATAGATGACGTCCACAAACTGGAAACAAAATGGCGACACTTGAAACTTGGATCAAACGAGGCGAAATTAGCAACTCGCGATTAAAAAAATTCTAAAAAAAAATTCACTTGTGGAATTGTCTTTAAAACTTCAAAATCTACTAAGAAATAATGTATTTTTGACATATTAGAAAATAGTTGACATCCACAAACTGGAAACAAAATGGCGGCACTTGAAACTTGGAGTAAAAGAGGCGAAATTAGCATCTCGCGATTTAAAAAATTCTAAAAAAATATTCACTTGTGGAATTGTCTTTAAAACTTCCAAATCTACTAAGAAATAATGTATTTTTGACATATTAGAAAATAGTTGACATCCACAAACTGGAAACAAAATGGCGGCACTTGAAACTTGGAGTAAAAGAGGCGAAATTAGCATCTCGCGATTAAAAAAATTCTAAAAAAATATTCACTTGTGGAATTGTCTTTAAAACCTCAAAATCTACTAAGAAATAATGTATTTTTCATATTAGAAAATAGTTGACATCCACAAACTGGAAACAAAATGGCGACACTTGAAACTTGGATTAAACGAGGCGAAATTAGCATCTCGCGATTAAAAAAATTCTAAAAAAATAATCACTTGTGGAATTGTCTTTAAAACTTCAAAATCTACTAAGAAATAATGTATTTTTGACATATTAGAAAATAGTTGACATCCACAAACTGGAAACAAAATGGCGGCACTTGAAACTTGGAGTAAAAGAGGCGAAATTAGCATCTCGCGATTTAAAAAATTCTAAAAAAATATTCACTTGTGGAATTGTCTTTAAAACTTCAAAATCTACTAAGAAATAATGTATTTTTGACATATTAGAAAATAGATGACGTCCACAAACTGGAAACAAAATGGTGACATTTGAAACTTGGATTAAACGAGGCGAAATTAGCATCTCGCGATTAAAAAAATTCTAAAAAAATATTCACTTGTGGAATTGTCTTTAAAACTTCAAAATCTACTAAGAAATAATGTATTTTTGACATATTAGAAAATAGTTGACATCCACAAACTGGAAACAAAATGGCGACACTTGAAACTTGGATCAAACGAGGCGAAATTAGCAACTCGCGATTAAAAAAATTCTAAAAAAAAATTCACTTGTGGAATTGTATTTAAAACTTCCAAATCTACTAAGAAATAATGTATTTTTGACATATTAGAAAATAGTTGACATCCACAAACTGGAAACAAAATGGCGGCACTTGAAACTTGGAGTAAAAGAGGCGAAATTAGCATCTCGCGATTTAAAAAATTCTAAAAAAATATTCACTTGTGGAATTGTCTTTAAAACCTCAAAATCTACTAAGAAATAATGTATTTTTCATATTAGAAAATAGTTGACATCCACAAACTGGAAACAAAATGGCGACACTTGAAACTTGGATTAAACGAGGCGAAATTAGCATCTCGCGATTAAAAAAATTCTAAAAAAATAATCACTTGTGGAATTGTCTTTAAAACTTCAAAATCTACTAAGAAATAATGTATTTTTGACATATTAGAAAATAGTTGACATCCACAAACTGGAAACAAAATGGCGGCACTTGAAACTTGGAGTAAAAGAGGCGAAATTAGCATCTCGCGATTTAAAAAATTCTAAAAAAATATTCACTTGTGGAATTGTCTTTAAAACCTCAAAATCTACTAAGAAATAATGTATTTTTCATATTAGAAAATAGTTGACATCCACAAACTGGAAACAAAATGGCGACACTTGAAACTTGGATTAAACGAGGCGAAATTAGCATCTCGCGATTAAAAAAATTCTAAAAAAATATTCACTTGTGGAATTGTCTTTAAAACTTCAAAATCTACTAAGAAATAATGTATTTTTGACATATTAGAAAATAGTTGACGTCCACAAACTAGAAACAAAATGGTGACATTTGAAACTTGGATTAAACGAGGCGAAATTAGCATCTCGCGATTGAAAAAATTCTAAAAAAATATTCACTTGTGGAATTGTCTTTAAAACTTCCAAATCTACTAAGAAATAATGTATTTTTGACATATTAGAAAATAGTTGACGTCTACAAACTAGAAACAAAATGGCGACATTTGAAACTTGTATTAAACGAGGCGAAATTAGCATGTCGCGATTAAAATAATTCTAAAAAAATATTCACTTGTGGAATTGTCTTTAAAACTTCAAAATCTACTAAGAAATAATGTATTTTTGACATATTAGAAAATAGTTGACATCCACAAACTGGAAACAAAATGGCGGCACTTGAAACTTGGAGTAAAAGAGGCGAAATTAGCATCTCGCGATTTAAAAAATTCTAAAAAAATATTCACTTGTGGAATTGTCTTTAAAACTTCCAAATCTACTAAGAAATAATGTATTTTTGACATATTAGAAAATAGTTGACATCCACAAACTGGAAACAAAATGGCGGCACTTGAAACTTGGAGTAAAAGAGGCGAAATTAGCATCTCGCGATTTAAAAAATTCTAAAAAAATATTCACTTGTGGAATTGTCTTTAAAACTTCAAAATCTACTAAGAAATAATGTATTTTTGACATATTAGAAAATAGATGACGTCCACAAACTGGAAACAAAATGGTGACATTTGAAACTTGGATTAAACGAGGCGAAATTAGCATCTCGCGATTAAAAAAATTCTAAAAAAATATTCACTTGTGGAATTGTCTTTAAAACTTCAAAATCTACTAAGAAATAATGTATTTTTGACATATTAGAAAATAGTTGACATCCACAAACTGGAAACAAAATGGCGACACTTGAAACTTGGATCAAACGAGGCGAAATTAGCAACTCGCGATTAAAAAAATTCTAAAAAAAAATTCACTTGTGGAATTGTATTTAAAACTTCCAAATCTACTAAGAAATAATGTATTTTTGACATATTAGAAAATAGTTGACATCCACAAACTGGAAACAAAATGGCGGCACTTGAAACTTGGAGTAAAAGAGGCGAAATTAGCATCTCGCGATTAAAAAAATTCTAAAAAAATATTCACTTGTGGAATTGTCTTTAAAACTTCCAAATCTACTAAGAAATAATGTATTTTTGACATATTAGAAAATAGTTGACATCCATAAACTGGAAACAAAATGGCGACACTTGAAACTTGGATTAAACGAGGCGAAATTAACAACTCGCGATTAAAAAAATTCTAAAAAAAAATTCACTTGTGGAATTGTCTTTAAAACTTCCAAATCTACTAAGAAATAATGTATTTTTGACATATTGGAAAATAGTTAACATCCACGAACTGGAAACAAAATGGTCACCCTTGAAACTTGCAGTAAAATAGGCGAAATTAGCATCTCGCGATTAAAAAAATTCTAAAAAAATAATCACTTGTGGAATTGTCTTTAAAACTTCCAAATCTACTAAGAAATAATGTATTTTTGACATATTGGAAAATAGTTAACATCCACGAACTGGAAACAAAATGGCCACCCTTGAAACTTGCAGTAAAATAGGCGAAATTAGCATCTCGCGATTAAAAAAATTCTAAAAAAATAATCACTCGTGGAATTGTCTTTAAAACTTCCAAATCTACTAAGAAATAATGTATTTTTGACATACTAGAAAAGAGTTGACATCCACAAACTGGAAACAAAATAGCGGCACTTGAAACTTGGAGTAAAAGAGGCGAAATTAGCATCTCGCGATTTAAAAAATTCTAAAAAAATAATCACTTGTGGAATTGTCTTTAAAACTTCCAAATCTACTAAGAAATAATGTATTTTTGACATACTAGAAAAGAGTTGACATCCACAAACTGGAAACAAAATAGCGGCACTTGAAACTTGGAGTAAAAGAGGCGAAATTAGCATCTCGCGATTTAAAAAATTCTAAAAAAATAATCACTTGTGGAATTGTCTTTAAAACTTCCAAATCTACTAAGAAATAATGTATTTTTGACATATTAGAAAATAGTTCACGTCCACAGACTGGAAACAAAATGGCGGCACTCGCAATTTGAATTAAAGGAAGTGAAATTAGCAGCATTAGAAACATGTCATGTGCGGAATTTCAAATATCTAAAATTCACGTAAAAATCATGTATTTTCAACATACCAGAAAACAATTCACATCTATTAGCTGGAAACAAAATTGCCACACTCGAAACTTGAATTAAAAAATTTGAAGTAACAAGCCCAATTACTTACACATACAAATACATACATCGCAGGTCTGAAGAATCTCGCGATCCATGGTTGTTTCTTAACAAATACCACTACTACTCGAATTTATGCAACCTAATTTACACACCATTTTCTGCCCGGGCAGTGTAATCCTATTTTAACACAAACTTTATTTTGTTTTAATACCGATTTTGGTTTGAACGTTAAATCTTACACAAATTCGTACGATCCTAACTAAAACAGATTCCAACTTCCGGTCCAGCCATTTCTGAACGCATGCACCTATGCATGTAGTGGTTAATCGACCGCATTCCAGTAGAGCAGGTGCACTTGCACAGTTCTTCTGGAGAGACCTCGGGGCCCTTTTACGTTCCCATACGCACACACAAACAGCATCGCCGGAGTCGTTGGAGGCGAAATATCAGAGAGAGACTTGCACCTGTTTGATTCGTACACTCGAGGGCCGCCGTGTGGATTTCTTAAAACGCGAACAGGCGGAATGTTACTACACGTTCGCTATTTTGGCTACTGGCTATGCACGCTCTCCGCATGCAGCATTGCTGCCAACCGGGAAAAGTAAATAACATCCTTGTAGTCAAAACGTAAGATGAAGTAATTCGAAAAGTTGATTTTTACACAATATAAAATAAAAAAATTGTAACCCATCATGTTTATGAATAACACAAATTGTCTCGACTTGTCGGTTTGAATTTAATCTAAAAATTCACGTCATAGAAGACTAGAATTTGAATTTAAAAAAAACTGCGACAAGACTGCTATGTTTCTCTCTCTCATGCGTGGCCATCTCAGCAGCAAAATTCAGTTACAATAAAAAAGATGTACTGAATTTTAAGAAATCTTTTAAAATGCGTAAACTATTGATATATTCTGCATAGAACGTATTTTTTTCAGTGACGTGCAAATTATTCTAGAGCGCCGAAATACACTTTATTGCCCTGCAAATTAAAAATATTGTTTCAACGACATTACGTAGAGAAATAGACATGAACGTCTATTGTCTAACTTTGCACAAATGTATTAAACAATAATTTTATAAGCGAATCAAAATTATAGTTGATGGGGAAACAATAATGCCCAATTTGTCTTTATCCCGACCGGCTATAGCATTATTTACGAATTACGAATATGCATACATGCACACACAACCATTCACGTCTATCGCATCTAAAGTCGGATGCAAATGTGAGCTTTATTAGAAATAATTTGCACATTTGCGCCGAATGTGTGAATTATTCACTCGGCAGAGCGTACCAGACTGCATAATTGCACCCAAATGCGCCGTTTACTAATATATGAGATGTTGGGGAGTAGCGGCCTTTGTAACAAGAGATGAGAAAATAAAAATCATCTCTTGAATTTATGTTGGTATTAATATTTAATACACATTACTATTTAACTTTTGAATTCAACATTTACTCTCTTTATACTTTAAAGCATATCCAGGTGTAATGTTATAGAGAATATTCTCAATTAATTTCCATACATTAATTTTTATCTCTTATGCAAATTTCAAGTTCCCGGCGCATCCACCATTTATAAACAAGCTCATTTGTCTAGAATAAACGAATCTAACTTAAAACTAGAAGTAACTAATAGTCCCATCAAATAAAAAAAATTCCGCTCTACAACTTTGATCTCTTTTAATTTTTCCAGAAGGTGCATAGTTTTGGCATAAGATGTAACACGTCAATTTTTTCGTTTGTGAAATTTCCTCTTTCCATCGTAACACTTATAAATTAAATAAATTTTAACACTTTAACTTCTTATAAACAAATATCAAAAATCCGAAAAATTGCAATTTTTGGAAAATTTCGAAAACGGTAAACAATCATGAATTTCTACGATCGGCATGTAAACATTCTCTGAATAGTGCAATTTTTTCCTGTATCCCCATACTGTGCATTCTTATCTTGGACACGGTGTATCATTGATTAGATATGTTATAATTAAGGCCTGCTGGATCTCAGAAAAATATTTTTTTTTTGTAATGCACATTTAAGATCTTAATTTGACTCCACCTAACAATATTGATTGTACGGTATTAACGTGAGACGATTGTTGAAATATTTTATGGGTGAGAATAGGTGAAAATTTGCGTAGCGGTAGTATTGAGCGCGTTCTCGACGCATCGAAATGATTATTTAATGCTGACAATGACAAATGCAGACTCCGTGACGGCCTTTAAGTCTCCGAAGAATCGCGATCAATCATCATCCTCTTTTCCCTCCTCCATCAGAAACACCACCTCGCCGCATCTGCCAATAAACTGAAAACGCAAATTGACGACGGAATAGTTTTAAAATAAAACTATACACCACAGAAATTGTATTCGTAATAATTATAATAATATTATATTTAATATCGATGAATACATAATGAATTGCAAAATTTACCAGCAATACTGTATACTGAAGAAAAAAAATTGAACACTTGAAATTCGAGAAATTTCGACCATTTTCAAACCGCCATAACTCGGCGTATTTTCAATCAATTTTGATGAATCTTTGAGGATGAAAAACTTTGAAGTGTCTTCTTTAAAGTCATGCATGCGAACTTAAGCGTAACCCTTTCCACCCCCCTCTAGCACCCCTGTGAAAAAAAAATGTTTTTTTCAGAAAACCATGTCCAACTTAGACGATGTGTACGGAGTTGGAAAAATTTTGGCGACTCGATCCACCATAAAGGCATTAAAATTTGATCAATTCCCTATGCAGGACTCTTCAAAGTTTTTCGCCCTCAAAGATTCATCACAATCGATTGAAAATACGCCAAATTATTGCGGTTTGAAAATGTTCGAAATTTCACAAATTTCAAGTGTTTCATTTTTTTTTCCACCAGTATACTAATTATTGCTGTTTTTTTCATTGCCTTGTTGATACAGTTATCGTCCAACTTTAAAACTATTACATTTAAACCACATCAAATAAACTAATGGAAATCTTGTTGACAAATTGGCGAATTGGTGTGCGGTGGTGTCGTGTGTATGTGTGTGTGTGTGTGTGTGTGTGCGGGGATGGAATGAAACCAACGCGGAACCGATATACGTAATGCACAAAACAAACATGTCCGCCATTTGACATGCATTAACGTTAATAGTTAAATACAAACGTATCCGATTATTAGTTCGCCATTACACGTGCCCCCGACCCACCCTCCGGCGCTCATTTGCATGCATTAAAATTCAACCCCTTCGGGCGAAATTTGAATATTCATCTCGCCCAGATACTGTACACACTTCACCTGTACTCGTTCGACAAAAAAATGTTTACAGTGTATCCTTAATTTCTCACCCGCTCCCCAGTATAATTTGTACTCTTTGATTTTACAAATATTTACATAGTAAACATGGCAAAGCTGTGTTTATATTCTTAGTGAATAAGTTATTTAAGAAAAAAATTAGATATGAAGAGGATGGCTGCGACGGTTATTATTACGTTGTAATCTCCGTAAAGTAGGAGATTGTGCAAAAAAATTACAGCTTTATTTCCAAATCCAAATAGAAAATATATATAAAATAAATAAAAATCGAACACTGCTAATTTGTGTCGGAGCAAAATTTGAATATTTATTGTAGTTTTATTCAAATTTTAAATTGTGTTAATTCGGAAGTTCCACAATTTTCAGAGACAATAAAAAAATATAAAAACAATTGTTGCAATATTGAAAATTTCCAAATTTACTCAAAATAGATTCTATTTTATGATTCTAGGATAATCCCAAACATTCCACCCCTAAATTTCCAAAAAATCAACCCTAATCTTAGCTTATGTTGATTCGGAAGTTCCACAATTTTCACAGGCAATAAAAAAATATAAAAACAATTGTTGCAATAAGAAAAATTTCCAAATTTACTCAAAATAGATTCCATTTTATGATTCTAGAATTATCCCAAACATTTCACCCCTAAATTTCCAAAAAATCAACCCTAATCTTCGCTTATGTTGATTCGGAAGTTCCACAATTTTCAGAGGCAATAAAAAACTATAAAAACAATTGTTGCAATATTGAAAATTTCCAAATTTACTCAAAATAGATTATATTTTATGATTCCAGAATAATCCCAAACATTCCATCCCTAAATTTCCAAAAAATCAACCCTAATCTTCGCTCATGTTGATTTGGAAGTTCCACAATTTTCACAGGCAATAAAAAAATATAAAAACAATTGTTGCAATAATGAAAATTTCCAAATTTTCTTAAAATAGATTCCACTTTATAATTCCAGAACAATCCCAAACATTCCACCCCTAAATTTCCAAAAAATCAACCCTAATCTTCGCTCATGTTGATTCGGAAGTTCCACAATTTTCACAGGCAATAAAAAAATATAAAAACAATTGTTGCAATAATGAAAATTTCCAAATTTTCTTAAAATAGATTCCACTTTATAATTCCAGAACAATCCCAAACATTCCACCCCTAAATTTCCAAAAAATCCACCCAAATCTTTGCTTATGTTGATTCGGAAGTTCCACAATTTTCACAGGCAATAAAAAAATATAAAAACAATTAATGCAATAATTAAAATTTCCAAATTTACTTAAAATAGATTCTATTTTATGATTCTAAAATAATCCCAAACATTCCACCTCTAAATTTCCAAAAAATCAACCCAAATCTTCGCTTGTGTTGATTCGGAAGTTCCACAATTTTTAGAGGCAATAAAAAAATACAAAAACAATTGTTGCAATAATGAAAATTTCCAAATTTACTTAAAATAGATTCTATTTTATGATTCCAGAATAATCTCAAACATTCCACCTCTAAATTTACAAAAAATTAACCCAAATCTTTGCTTATGTTGATTCGGAAGTTCTACAATTTTCACAGGCAATAAAAAAATATAAAAACAATTGATGCAATAATGAAAATTCCCAAATTTATTCAAAATAAATTCCACTTTATGATTGAATAAAAATCTGGACCACAGTATATTTTAATATGTAGTTTTATCATTAATTTTCGACAGAAACCCACTTTTTTTTGCAAAAAATTAAGTAAATCATTACTAACAATTTGTACCGAGACATGGAATTAAAATTATTATAAAATTTCCATCCGTGTGTGCATTAGCTTTAAAGTTTTTCTTTTGAGTGCACGAAATTTAAAACATTCAACCGTCTAGTGTGGTACGTATGCAACGTTTTGCAAATTAAGTCCTCCCGACGTTTATGCTTTACCTGCGCATATTATTTAATTCCCCCTAAACCGCACGATGCCTTTCGTGTTGTTTCCCTTTGTGTGCAGTTTCTCCACGAAAAATGGCCCGAAGAACACGACAAATGCATTTGCCACACCGAAAGCACAGAATAGTGCATTTGCATAACACAGTAGACAATTTAAATTTTCACAAAAAAATGGGTTAAAATAATATAATTATAATTCTTTAATTAAACAGACGGCTAAATCTGGTTGGGTGCAATAGCATAACGCAGTAAACAATTTAGATGAAAAAAAAATAGATTAAAAAATTAATATAATTGGAATTATTCAATTTAATAAACAGCTATATCTAGTTGGGTGTCTGTAATCATACAAAAATATATAATAATAAAAATTATTATTATATTTATTGACCACTCAAATTTACAAAGCAGAATTTACCGATTACAAAAAAGACAATAAAATACAGGGTGTTTCAAAATTGCACACTAAAACACTTGTAATATCTACATCTACATGATTAACGTCAGAATTTTAAATATTTACCTTTAATCTTGATTATCCCGTTAGTAAATCAACCCTTACTCTATCCTGAAAATATTATAACCGTTAGTGGCTGAATGGATTATAAGCCAAAGCCAAAAAAACCCTTAGCTAACGAGCTAGTGTATAATGGTGGTAATCACTGTTTTAGAGACGATTAAATTGATCTCATTAATTAATTGTATTTTTTGGTGAATGCGCCGGGAAATTAAAATTTACATCACAATCTTCAATATTTGCGTTGTTGTGAATATGGCGGTTCTCGATCTTACTGGAATATTTTTTTTGTCGGGAATAGAGCAGCATTCGTTAGGTTAAGGTTAATGTATACATGAACATTTTTTTCTTATGGAACATATCTCTAAAATAGGTCGCTAATATTTTAAAACACCTTGTGTATGACCTGACAAAGCCAATGTACCGGTTTAAAATTGCGTCGCTTTGTTAAATAACTGCACTGTTAGTCCAACAAATTCGCGTCCTGGCGTTTGACAGTTTATAAATAGGTTAGGATGATGATAATTTAAGCCAATCAGAACTGCTGCAAAGTGACTCAACTCTTTTTATAATATCTCTAGTTACCAAGAAGATGCTGTTCAATAAGAATCAAATTCAATCTTAAAGAAATAAACACAATTGAATATCCTCGCTTACTTTCTGTCGTCATTTGGAAACAATTAACGATACGAACTGTACGTTAAATGAAGACGACGTCTCTTCATGTAAATCGGGATGTGTTAATGCCGCAGTGTCGCAGAGGTTTTCCCGTCGTTAGGTCTCTCGGGGGCATTGTTGTAATTGAGTTGCAGCTTGCGTCTAATATATACCATCCAGAATTAATCACCACAAGAACACCGCGATTACCAACTTTAGTTTTCGAAGATCCATTAAAACGAGATTACAGCGAGTGCCGCCGCCGCCACTGCTGCATAATATACTTACTCTACGACTTGGTGACTGCGCGCTTCTCCTTAGACCCTAAACATCGCGCTGACCCCAACCATGAATCACGACCCATTTATACGTCATTATACCCGTAATAGTTATTTTATGACGACTGTGTAATAACTTTAGTTTAATTAATTAAAAATGGTGTTACTTAATTACAAATTTTCTTCTCGTAGAATTGGCTCGAAATGTTTGCAGATTTTGACAGTATCGTGAAGTACTATGCTGTTTGAGTAAATTTAGAAAATTTCAAGTGTCTGGTAATTGTTTTTATATTTTTTTAAGCGCTCGAGAAAAAGCGCAATTTTAGATAATTACAAATTTTCTTCTCGTGGAATTATTTCGAAATATGGTGAAGGGATGTTTGCAGATTTTGACAGTATCGTGAAGTACTATGCTGTTTGAGTAAATTTAGAAAATTTCACGTGTCTGGTAATTGTTTTTATATTTTTTTAAGCGCTCGAGATAAAGCGCAACTTTAGATAATTACAAATTTTCTTCTCGTGGAATTATCTCGAAATGTAGTGAAGGGATGTTTGCAGATTTTGACAGTATCGTGAAGCAATATATTGTTTGAGTAAATTTTCCCTCTGCAAACTAGTTTTGATCTCCTTAGGTCTCGTTAGTATAGTGTATTCATTGTCAGGGAAACGGTAGATAGTCTTAATGGTACGTCATCAACAAGCAAGTGATTAACCGTTACCAGAGCTCTGAAACACCCTGTACGTTCAAGAAAAATAAATAATTTCTTGTAAAAACAGTGTTTCAATACCTTGGCCGTAAATGGGTTAATGTAAGCTTCTTAGAAAAAATAAAAATAATCCGCAACGTAACTCTGAGGCTGCCGCAATTCAACACCCCTTTGATCATATCGGAACTGTGGCAGTGGGGCTAGGGACGGGTGAATTATTTGAAGGGCCGTCGTGTCAGCAGCGCTATGTGTGGGGGAGCGTAAAGGGAGCCCGGTAATCAAGGAGAATACCGAATGGCAGCGGAGTCAGAGAGCGGGTTTCCTCTTCCTCCGAGCACTACAACAATGCGACACTGATTTCGTGAATTCGTTAAGCCGTAAACATTTAATTCACAATTACACTTTGTTAATTACTTCACGCAACTTTGCCGTCGCCGTCGTCGTCGTCTGCGGATGCATCCGTTCGAAGATTGTTTTTACAGGAGGGGCGGGGGGGGGATATGGTTATGGGTCGTGTCGTGTGTACCCGGCTTAATTAAAAGCGCGCCCGTCCCCCCCGTCTTGTGTATTCTTATCTGCTTTCCGCGATTACGCGACCGAGCAATGCCAACAGACCACTTGTCACTGCAATAAAATTGTTCTCTTCTCTCTACAATTCGCGAAATAATCTTGAAATAATCAGATTTGGGTCATGTACTAGGTGATGACTGTGAGCGGTTCAAATTTCCCGCGCAAATATTGCGTTGTTGTTTTTCGGAAGGATAAGAAATCCTGCGCATTACTATGACAAATTAATTATGAGTACCAGGAAAATAAATGCTGGGAACAAAATGGAACGTCCTTAATTCGGATTTACTTCCCTTACTTGTGAAGAAAGTTAATCCATTTTTCCACTAATGGATTTACTTTTCTCACAGGTGATACAATAAACAATTTTTTCCAACATGATATTTTCATCACTAAATTTAAACAGGAAAAGCATGGGGTGACTCATGGTACGACCGGGGTAGCAGATAGGTTGCAGAGATTTGTATTACCACCTCTGCTACCTCAGCCAAGGGGTGATTCGTATTACGGCTGAGGTAGCAGATAGGTAAGGTCGGTTGCAGAGATTTGTATTACCACCTCTGCTACCTCGTCGGATCCATGAATTACGGTGGCTGGCGGGGCAATGCGGAGACGGTTGCAGAGAACTGTATTATTACCTCTTCTGCCTCGGCTGTGCCATGAGTCACCCCCCGCCTTTCCTGTTTAAATTTGGTGATGAAATATCATGTTGGAAAAAATTGTTTGTTTGCAGTTATCCAACTAAACAGTTGAATAAAACTGCATGAGAAAAATCTTGAAGGGTGCGTCTTTAACTTCAGAGGGCTGTAACTTGGGACAGGAAAGGGTTTTAAACAAAAAAATATATATGAAAGACCACCCTTATTTTTTGCTGAAAAATCACCCTTTAAAATCTTTCGCATCAATTTAGGAACACCTTTATGAGATCACTGCCGTTATTTATTCTTTGCTTTGTACAAGAACGGAATCTGAAATCAACTTTTGCATTTACAACCTACACATCTTCCTACGTATAAATTACGAACGCTATTATTTGCACAAGAGCGGAATCCGAAATCCAATTACCGGCCGGAATAAATACAAAGGAGTGCACTCTCCGATGACCGATGACCGGACGAAAAATTCCGGCGGCATTTCGTAGGATGCACACGGAAAATCAAAACAAGCTATCAAATTCTAGCAATTTGTTCGGGGTCGTGCAGTTTGCCGGCGAGGAATCAGGTAAAAAGAGAATTTTCCGGGTCAGGGCGTCGAATTATGGGACGGAACGGACGGAGGGAATGTTTCTTTGATTGATTAAAAACACTCGCACTATTGCACACGAAGGCATTACCCTTATTTTTATTAGACCGACAACAATACATTCAATCTCCTTCTCTCGTCCTCCTCGCGATTTCATTATTCGTCTATCCGGATTCTCATCAAAATCCATCAACAGAAGGAAAACACAAATATATACCTTTTAAAAAGAGGAAAATATAAGCTCTCTCTCTCTCGTCCATTCAATATTTAAATATGCAGGGTAAAGCAAAGCTCTTTCTTAGTTAGCGTATTTCAATAATTTCATTATAATTGAATCGATTGTTAAAAGTTGCAACAAACTTTAACTATTATACAAATGGACATCGCTGAAGAAAAACAGAAATACCATCAATTGTCGACGTGAATTGGGTCTGAGTGGAAGATCATTCTGTGAAATCCGCCCGTGCTCCTTTCGTTTGAAATTTTGTGTATGTTTTTTTGATCTTTAGTCATACTGTGAATTTTATTTTCTAAGAAAGGAGAACGAAGATACAAGGTTTCTAAAAAAGACACCACCAAAATGATATGGTGTATTCCTGAGACAAAAACAAGCAAAATAACTAAATTTATCTATATGAAAAATTACATACTTTCCAAGATACAGCAAGTCAAAGAATTAAAAATAAGACGTAAACAAAAAAACTTTAAGAGTTAAATTCCTTAAAAGTGACGAGTTGCATTGAAAAAAATATTGAATCGTAAAAAAAGTGAAGAACAAAAAAGTTCTATGTAATAATGTAAACAGCATGTCCTCTGGAGCACCTTTGTACTTGAAGAAATTTCTTGAAATTTTTAAACAATGTAGTACACCTAATGTAGTTGTCAGAAAAAAAATAAACAAATCATTCTCATCTGCCATTTTCGAGATATAGATTAAAACAATTTAAAAATCTAAAACTTTGACATGCTGTATCTTGGAAAGTATGTAATTTTTCATATAGATAAATTTAGTTATTTTGCTTGTTTTTGTCTCAGGAATACACCATATCATTTTGGTGGTGTCTTTTTTAGACACCTTGTATAGTAAATAAATAAATAATAAATATTGGTATATTCAAACTAACTTGTGTATAATGGATAATTGATTTTTATACACTAGTACAGTGTGTTTCAAAAAGAAATTAATTGCAATCGCATTTAAAATATAAAAAATAATAATTTAATCGTTTTGTAGGCGTGTTGCTGTCTATTTAAGCACTATTTACGAAAAAAAAATCAGTTTGCGTATCTTGGTTCCTGGAAGTCCCACAAAAAAATTTCATAGACAGTGTTCAGAATGAGCTCTTAGAAAAAAAAAAAAACAATTTTTCTACGTATTAAATGTTTATAGAAGTTTAAGGTTATGTTTACTCATTTCTCGTGTTACGACGAGTATATGCGCCACTATAGAAGACTGCAAAATTATCGAATCGGTAAAACGACCGGTTCGGTGCCTTGTGGAAGACATGGATCGACGCCAATCAAAAATCCACACCGAAAGAATCGTCTCTTTTTTACCGCGAATGAAACATACCTCGCTGTTTCTCCTGTGCTATTCGTTTCGCAAAAAAAGTGATAATATAATAAATTACAAAGCCGTGAAACGTATCCGCGCGCCTTAGTGAATTCATGCGCCCCGCCCGTTCTGTCTCCAAGTTCCCACGTTTTCCGCGACGGTAAAAATTGAACAGTATTACGCCTTCGTTTTCTTAACCTTAGTGGTACTTTCCAATATGCATTATCGAATATTTTTAGTATGTAACGCATTGGAGGGTTGCAATTATCCCATGAATTATCATTACATTTTGATGTGAACACCTATCATGTTTAAGTAGTGACAATCGCGACATTTTTCAAGTTGAGACACGTGCGCATTTGATTAATTTCTTTTTGAAACCCACCGTAGCCAGAATTGATCGAATAACTTATTAAACCCAAGTAAAAAGAAAACAATTCGTCATTACAGAAATTGTACTCTACACTCTGCACATTAACGCTTCCACTCGCGTTTACCGTTAACTTTTTTTTTTATATGCGATCAAAGTTGATGGAAACAGCTCATCAGAGTCCATTCATTGCGTTTGTTTTCTTTTTCCTCTTTCGCCTGGTAAATTGCGGCGATGTCGCGGCGGGACGCAGCCACCGCGATAATTTACTTTACATTCGTCATCTGCCGAGGAAAATTGTGTTTCTTCTGGAAATTGCGTTTGTTCCTCTCGCACACCTATTGGAATATAATAATAATATTATTACGGCGGGATGTAATTTCGCGCCGTTCATATGATGGCGTTGGAATTGCTTTCATCTTATTGTTGTTGCTCTGACGTGGAATTCCTTTGCATACTTTTATTTTCTAGGCATTGGTAATGAGGCATAGGTCCTTTATGGCGTTACATTTTTTCCTCCAAACGTGGGACACATTTTTAAGAAGGTACTTTGAATAATTTCATTCAGTTATCCTCTAGTTTAAAGATACGAGATCTACAATCATGTTTCTAAAACAAGTCAGTTTAACTTCATCCAAATTTTGATTTCACTAAAGCAAAGTTTCCAAAACATCCATCGATATATTTTAAAGGAAAAAAATGGTGATGTGGCCATCATGTTACTTTCTCCGACTTATTTATGCTTCTATGGTTTATTTTCTATTGAAATCATATTTTAAATGTACATCGAGCGTTGTGTAAACTCGGATGAAACTGACGTTTAAAACGTCAAAATCATGAAAGATGGAAAAATTATACTTCAAATTCAAAAACTCAGTTTACTCAAAAACTAAAGGGATTTCGTAAAAAACTTATTCTTGATAAGTTGTTTATTTTAGCATTCTCTCTTTTTCTATCTTAACGGTTACTTGATTGGTTTATATACAAATCTAATCGAAATTAATCAAATGATCAAGTATATAAATACATTATTACACGATAACACTCTTAAATATAATGAATTTATCAACAATTGTCAGCCATAAAACTATTCTATTATTAATAAATTTAGTGCCGAGGTGAACGCGAGAAATTAAATATCAAGTAAAAATCTTTAATGGTTGCCTGCCATTATACACCATTACAGTCAAATTTGAAACGATTAAAAGTAATGGTCGCTCTGTGCGAATCTTATGTTAAATATATTTTGTAAGTATGGAAATAAATTTGGAAAATAGTGACGATTCCATAAATACTTTTAGTGCAGAAATAATATTAATGTTTTCAGCAATAAAATATTAAACTTTCCTTCCTTTTTTTTTTTTTATTTTTTTACCTTATGGCATTTTCAAGAGGATTTTTTTCAACATTCATAATTTTTTTTTTCTATTTTGTTATTTTGAATTTTGATTATTTTCGTTGATTTGACATTAATATTTTCTGAAATAAAATATATTCTTTGCAATTTAGCATATGAATCGTCATGTTAAAAAAACGCGCAATTTTTAAAAATCAGAAACGGAATTTTTTGCTCGTTCAAACTTCCGATTTTGAAAATTAAACTTGACTCGTGATGAATATTTCTGAAACACACTAAATTTATTAAATTCATTACAATTAAAAAGCACGTTTAACAACTCGTGGAATTAAAGAATTTGAAAAAGCGATTTTGTTGTCTTTGGACGTGGAAAACTTGAAATGTCGTCAATTGGCGCTGATTTAAGATACATTTTTTTTTCTTGCTTTTATTAAATATCTGAAAGTTCTCATTAAAACTTTAAATTTCTTATCTTCAAATAATGTTGTTTTACTTCGTTCCTTTCAAGTTTTTAAGCTGTTAAAAATTATAGTTGGTGAATTAACAACAGGACCCGACAAAAAGGTCCAAAAAGATTGAGAAACACTGCTCTATATTATTGTATCAGTTTGATAGCAACGATGCGATTTAATTTTTTTTTTCAACGAAAAACCACTCATATTTAGGACGTTTTTCAATTAAAGCAGGCCCAGGGGAGTGTATCAATTTTCTAAAAGTTATAATGGATCTGTCATGGAGGGCTCGCGCAGAAATGCACTGTCAATTCTGCGTGGGATTCATTAATAATCCGCCTCGTTTTTGAAGGGCGTGAGTGTGTGAAAAATTATCCATTTTTCTAGGGTTGGCCCCTAAAAAAACTGCGGAATAAGTCGTTATTTACACTTCCTCTTTTCACATCTCTGGAAATGATATTTTATAATCCACCATTTGCTCGACTTCCCTTTTTTTTAAACATCTACTTACTCGATCAATCGCGTAAACTTTGAGTATTTAATAAATATGACTTTGAGTATAAATAACAATTAGTTTAATAGAGTGCTGAACATCCATTCTCCCATTGGTGGCGTCATTAAGAATATTGGTTAAGACATTAATGCAGGAGGGTGATATATTATTACCCTTGGCAGGTAATAATGAGGGTGGGCCCGACAATTAATCATCGCCACATATTGCAATTGTCTTTCGCTGCATCTGCGCTCTCGTCAAAATATCAAGTAACACATTAGTGCTATCTTAGAATTAAAAGCGATCCGAGCGTCGCGTATTCGGTTTAAAAAATTTACGATCGCCTTTGATGGGTTTATCGCTTGCGAGATATCATCATCGTTCGGTGCAAGTTATTACTGTGTAACGTAATCGTTTTTAGTGCGCCTGAAAAGACAATCTGGTGGCGATCGTTTTTCCGTAATCTAAGATTTAATTAATTTTACACACCGCGCCCCTTATCTGGGCCTTGTATCTCTTGTTATACCTCGGCGATGGTGTCGGCTCGTAAACAGAACGCCCACGCACTCGTTCACGTGGAGATAAATTGTGAATTCAGACGCAAACACTCCAATTACTAACTTTATATGTGTACGTACAGTGTTAATTATATACGAGTTTTTACAGCATTATTTTTATAACCAATAATTTGAGGTAAAATTTTTCGCTACCATTATTGTAAAGTTCGGATAATTTTCTTTAAGCAATTATTCAATTATTCAAGACCCATTTCCTCTAACGAGCGAGCACGTGTTTGTCGTCATACAGCTATATAGTTTTATGCAATTTCAAAGTTTATTTCATAGAGATTGATTTTAATTGTATAATTAATAAGTAAAAAAAGAACCTTCTATAATTAATGAGTGAAAGAAGAACATGATAGATATCTTTTATGATAGGTTTGAAAGTAGTGGAGACTAAATGAGTCTAGAGTTGGTTATTCCACTGACCCAGTTCCTCTTGAGGCTCATGAGCTAGCACGTAGTTGTCGCCAGAAAGTTAAACCGCTATATTTCACCACATCCTCTAGTTTTACATTATACCGTGTGGTTGGTAATACATCTGAACATTGGGAAATAGCATGGGGCAAAATTTGTACTCGTAAAAATAAATTTAAATACTATTTTATCCTCAAAAAAAGGTGATGTGGCTATCATGTTACTTTCTCCGACTTGGTATCATAGCCATTTATATTTACGTTTTCATGATTTATTTTCAATTAAAATCATATTTTAAATCGAGAGTTTCACATGATCGAATGGTAATAACGTTTGAAACGTTAAAATTATGAAAGGTAAAAATGATGAATTATTTTTCAAATTATAATAATCTTTACCGTAAGTTTACTGAAAAACTAAAAAAAGTCCTAAAAAAGATTTATAAAAATAGTGCTGATTCATAGTCCTAAAAAAATATAATAAAAATCCTGAACAAGAAAGTCTTAAAAATGATTTCTAAAGATAGTCCTGATTAAAAAGTCATAAAAAAATCTAATAAAAGTCCTGAACAAGTCTTGAAACAAGTCCCGATAAAAAAGTCCTGACAAAAAGTTCTGATAAAAAATCCTGAAAAAAGAGTCCTGAAAAAAATGTCTTGAAAAACGAGTCCAGAAATAAAGTCTTAAAAGAAAGACCTGAAAAAAGAGTTCTGACACAAAAAGGTCCTGAGAAAAAGTCCTGGAGAAACAGTTTTGGAAATAAAGTCTTGAAAAAGAGTACTGTTAGAAAGTTGTGAAAAGGAGTTGTGAAAAAAGTAAGTCTTCATATAAAACACCAGAAATAAATCTCCTTAAAAAAAATCCCGAAAGAAATCCGAAAAAGAGTCCCAAAGGAGAGTCCTTAAATAAGTCCTGAAATAACTCCTGAAGAAAGTCTTGATAAAGTCCCGAAAGAGAGTGCTGATAAAATATCCTGTAATAACAGTCTTGAAAAAAAGTTATGAGAATAACATCGTAAAAGAATCCTAAAAAAAAACCCTGTAGAAGTATCATTAAATAAGACCTTAAAAACTTCTGAAGAAATAGTCCTTAAAAATATTATAACTTTAAAAAATGTTTTGAAATATAGTACTGAAAAAAGTAGGAAAAAAATTCCCGAAAAGATAATTCTGAAAAAGCAATGAAGAAAATCCTGAGAAGAATTCTGAAAAGAAGTTCCGAATAAGAGGTTCCTAAGAAAATCTCGAAAAAGTCCCGAAAAAATGTCCCGGAGGAACAGTCCTGGAAATAAAATCGTGAGAAAGAGTATTGACAAAAGCTGTGAAAAAAAGTCCTGAAAAATAGTCTTCATACAAAATACCAGAAATAAATGTTCTGAAAACGAGTCCTAAAAAGTCCTGAAGAAAGTTCAGACAAAGAGTCCTGATGAAATATTACAAAAAATTGTCCTGTAAAACAGTCTTGAAAAATTACCCTGAAATAAACAAAATAAACAAAAAAAAAAACCGAAAAAAGCATTGTAAAAAGTCCTTAGAAAGATCTGAAGAAATTGTCCCGAAAAAGAAATCCCAGAGTGTTGCAAAAAGGCCTAAAATAAATCCTTAACAAAAATCCTGAAATAAAAAGTTTTGAAACTAGTCTTGAAAAAAAAAATGCTAAAAATAAAATAAAAAATGCCATGAAAAAAATTTTGAAAAATTAATCCTGAACAAAAAGTTCTTAAGAAAGTCCCGAAAACGCCTGAAGAAAAAAGTCCTGCAAAAAGGCCTAAAATAAATCCTTAACAAAAATTCTGAAATAAAAAGTTTTAAAAATAGTCTTGAAAAAAAAAAAATGCTAAAAATAAAATAAAAAATGTCATGAAGAAAATTTTGAAATTTTTTTCTGACAAAAATCCCAAAAATTAATCCTGAACAAAAAGTTCTTAAGAAAGTCCCGAAATCGCCTGGAGTAAAAATTAATGCAAAAATCCTATTAATAAAATTTTGAAAAGAAATCCTGAAAATAAAAGTTCTGAAAGAAAAAGTCCTAAAAATAAGTCTTGAAAGAAATTTCTTAAGAAGTCCTGAAAATGAATACTTAAAGAAGAAAAAAGTTGATAAAAAGACCTAAAAAAAGTTCTTAAAACATTGTCCTGAAGTCCCAAAAAGGCTAAAAGAACAAAAAACTGTTAAGGTAAATATTCGGAAATACAGAATTTTAGCAAAAACTTTCCAGTTCTTCGGATTCTGAAATAACACTTATGTTCAAAGTTTCATGGTCATTTCTGTATTAGTTTTTGCAATTCAGCGCGAAAAGACAGTTATGCAGAGAAAAAATGTGGCCATCATGTTACTTTCTCGGACTTGATGGTATCATAGTCATTTATATTTACGCTTTCATGGTTTATTTTTAATTTAAATCATATTTTAAATGTACATGCAGCGTTTTGTAGACTCGGATGAAACTGACGTTTAAAACGTCAAAATTATGAAAGATGAGAAAATTATACTTTGAATTCAAAAACTCAGTTTACTCAAAAACTAAAGCGATTTCGAAAGAAACTTATTCTTTATAAATTGTTCATTTTAGCATTCTTCACAATTATTTTTCACATAAATTTAGTGTAACTATTATCGTTTCATAATTAAAAACCTAAAAGGAAAAAAGTAAGTAATTTTTTTTTCTCGAATAACAATGATTTTATGAAAAATATTTTCAAATAAACGATGTTCATTTTTTTGTTGTGTTCAATATTTGTTTAAATATTTTTGTGAAATTTTTCATATTTAAAAAAATATTGGCAAAAAACAGTTAAGGTAAACGCCTACTTCCGGTTTACGAAATTTTACCTAAAGCTTTTCAGTTTTTTCAATTCAATTCAATTCAATTAATTTATTGGTGTTAAGTAGATTACATCTTTACACAAGTCAAGAAGAAAAGAAATATATAATAAACAATAATTAAAATTTCTTCAGATTATCAAATAAGACGTATTTTCAAAGTTTCCTATGAATTGCTCTGTTAGTTTTTGAGATACTGCGCACACATACAGACACACATGCACAGACACACACACGAACAGACACAAAAAATGTTTTCCAAAAATTGTTGAAATGGCATCTAGGGACCCCAAAACGGATATTTCCGTAAAAAAAACTGTTTGAAATTTTTTTCACGATCACAATACTTTCTCGTACTTCATAACGGAGAAACTAGAAAAGGCATCAACGTGCAAGTACTTGGCATCAACAAATAGGATCTTTTGATTGATACCACTTTTATGCTTGTACATAAATTTGGTGAGCAGGAATTTCCAAAAACGTGATTTCCCATGTTATTTTCCTATGTTCAGATGTATGACCAACCACACGGTATAAATGTAGTTGGTGTATTAATATAAAACATGTTATATTTTTTTTACCCGTTGACATAGGGTTGTAATTGAAAGGAGCTCGTCGTCGAATACAAGTGTGAAATAGCTATACCAATAAAATGAGGGCATGGATGTAAGAAGAAGGGGTTGCGGGAGGGTGGAGCGCAGAGTCGTAATATGTTATTGATCTTAATCGTATATAACGGGGAAATGCGATCTGATAAATTTCGGTCGATTTATATGGCGACCGCTGCCGGTGAAGTAGGGGCCAGTGGCAGGAAGGGTCGTTTAATTGTCCGAATTGGCCCTTAAACTTTATGTCCAGAACCCTCGACGCGAGTCCTCATCCTCTTCCTCTTACTCCTTCCTCCGGTATACTATACGGCGTACATGTGTGTGCGTGAGTGTGTGCAGAAATAATTTCGGCCGCTGAATTGACCGGACCGCGGTCCCAAGAAATTGCCTTTTTATGTTTATAATGAAACTGCCAATACCACAGTTAGTGCAAGTGTCGGCGGACATTAGATTCCTTTTATTGGGACCTCAATCCCCGCCGGAAATATATATTTCTCGCGAAAGGAAAAAAATAATAATAATAAAATTGGTTGTAAATCATTAGTTTCTCAAAAAAAAAAAATCTCGATCCTTATTTTACCATTAATAATTATATTTTTTTTTGATAAATAACTTCAATTCATTGTTTTCTTAATATATAAATTGCAGAAAATTTGCAATCGGATAAATTTCATCTGTAGATTGAGGTTAAATAACTATACATTTTTATATATTTTCGAAGGAAAGCCAGTTATAGATGTTCTAACCTAGTGTTTCTCAACGTGGGCGAAATCTGACAATCCGTATTTGGGGGGGCGATAGTTATTTTGTGGGGGCGAATACATTTTGAATACCCGCCTGCAGAGATGGCTCAAATTGCCAAAAAAGGATTATGTCTTTAGAAATTAGAACCAAATGTTATTAAACTTTGCTAAGATAAAAATAAACCTTGCAAATTTGACAAGTTAATTCATAAATCCTTAATCTGTGTAACCTTTACACAGCTTAGTACTGCACCAATTATGACAAAGCCAAAACTGATTGCGACAACGAAAAAAAGACATTAATAATCTACATATCTTTATATTCAAGTCCAGGACATTCGTATCGCATCAACTAGAAAGGCTATCGTTATCAGCTTGATATGCTACGTATTTTATTTATTATGAGATGTTCCGTATCCTGTAGGCCATCCATTTTTTTTTTAAGTTTTAAATCGTCGGTTCGCAAAATCTAAAACAATTTACAATGTCATCAATAAATAAATTGAAGAGAACCGGTCCTAAATGGGACCCTTGAGGTACCCCAGAGGTGACCATAATTGTATTGGACTCATGGTTATGTAACTTTACGCGCTGCACCCGATTAAATTTTTCTTATTTTTTTTTTACAAAAACTTGATTTTGTTGCTTTTGAGCTCGGAAAATATCGGATTTTAGCAATTTTCATTGTCTCTATGTGAATATATTTAATACCACTTAAAACATACTAAATTCCCTACTTTTTAACATATTAAATATGATAATCAAAACATGCGTTTAACAATTTCGGGATTTAAATCTTCAAAATCGCAATTTTGTTGATGATGGTCTTTCTTACTTCAAAACAGATATGTTTGTATGCATTTTTAAAACACACTAAATTCTCTATAGATTAATGTATAAATTATCATAATTAAGAAATACTTTTAAAACACTTCAGTAATTTTTAAAAATCGAAAATGCGAATTTGTTGCCTTTGAACTTTTTGGCAGTTTTTGTTAACTCATTATGAATATTTCTTAATACCTTTTAAAATAAAATAAATTTCAATAAATCAAAAACATGTTCAATACCTCTGCATTTTTATAAATCAAAAACTATGCACTTGAAAAATTTGGCAATTCTCATTGACTTAACATGAATATTTCTTAATATTTTTTTAAAGGGCAGTCCGTTGGTGTAGTAGGTAGAGGAGAGCAGGGGCGACTCGTTATTTTGAGCCAAGGAGCCATGGCACTACCTCTAGTTTTGAGTTTAGCAAGAATTTTTCATTCTTAAAATTGTTTTTTTTTTATGTTGAGGTTACGCGGACTAAGAATGGTATTACAGATTTAGTGCATGTCTGGGACAAAATGTAAACGCACGATAAATCGATAGTATACATAAATCATATTTTCAGCTTGTTCGGCTGTTCGAAATTATGAACCTTTACTTCACAACTCAAAATAATCTTGGACTATGAAGATTAATCGTTCTTTCTCCAAAAAATCAGGCGAGGGGCCCCCCCATATGGTAAAAGTACCATCAACATGTTCCACGAGCCGCTACTGAGTCATACGAACCAAGTGAATTGTTTTATTAGAATTATTCAAAATGTATCTAATAAATCTAAAGTTGTCGAAACTGCCGGCACAAAAGGTAAAACAATAAAGTTAACATTTTATTTGAATTCTTTTTCAAATTAGTTTCACTTTTTTGGACGATTAAACCGAAAATGAAAAAAATATGTTCCTATTAAAAAAAAAAATTGGAAAATTATTTTGAACAATAAAGTGATTTTTGAAACTAATTTAAACCATTTTCTTACTAGAATATTCTGCATTTTTATTATTGTATTTTCGATTTCTTTTGGTCTAAATTTTTAATCGTTTGGCCTAAATATTCCTTATTTTGATCTAAATTTTCGATTTCATTGTTAAAATTTTCGACTGTTTGGTCAGCATTTTTTTTACTTCTCCCGACGAATTTTTAGTTTTTAAATTTTTGACCTGTATTTTCGATATTTTTGGTCAAAATATTTCAACTGCTATATATTTTTAAGTGAATGTTAGTACATTTGTATATATATTTTTTTTTCACATTTCATCAAAGATTGTTAAATTTAAATTAATCAGAATCTATGTTTTCACTAATTTTAAGACCATTTCATTAATTTAATTTAAGATTCACTAAGATGTTACACGCCAGAATTGTATCAAAAAAGGCTGAAAGACTTCGGTCAATGGCCATTTGTAGCTCTTTTGTAAACTGAGTTTCAATAAATTGTATTACTACTATTTCAACTTTTAGCCTAAATATCCTTTATTTTGACCTTTTGCGATTTAATTGTTTACATTTTTGACTTTTTGGCCCGCATTTTTGATTTTCCCGCCGAATTTGTAATTTTTAGATTTTTGACCTGTATTTTCGATTCTTTTGGGACTAAATTTTCGATCTGTTGACCTAAATATTCTTAATTTTGACATACATTTTTGATTTAATTGTTAAAATTTTCGTTTTTTTTTTGTCTGTGTTTTTGATTTCTCGAGCCGAACTTTTAATTTTTAAATGTTTAATGTTGGCGGCGTTTACTTCGTGGTACATCTTGATTGTAGATTGGAATAAAACACTTTAACTTTTTTATACCACTACATTTTATTTATGTGCCTAGTTTCGACCATTTACTGGTCATTTTCAAACATAAGTAAATTAAATTACGGCTTTACATTTCTTATATATTACAGGGCTTCAAAAAGGGGCAGAAGTGAATGGTCGAAATTAGTCACATAAATAAAATATAGTGGTATAAAAAAGTTAAAGTGTTTTATTCCAATCTACTTTTAATTTTTAGATTGTTGAACTGTATTTTCGATTTTTTTTGCTATTCATTTGCTCTAAATATTCTTTATTTTAAACTAAATTTTCGATTTATTTGTTAAAATTTTTGATTATTCGGTCCACATTTTTGATTTTTCAGGCCGAATTTGTAATTCTAGTTTCAAATTTTTGATTTGATTTTGGTTAAAATATCTATAACCTGAATTATTCATTTATACGCGAGATTTATCTTATTTTTTCTGGTATTTTCGAGTTTTGTTTGTTGACATTTTCAATTTTTTAGTCTGTATTTATTATCTTTAGGCTCGAGTTTTCGATGTACCGTCCAAATTTTCGACTTTCTGGCCAACATTACAGATTTGAATTATTTTTTTAAATCTTTTGACCTAAATTTTTCTTTATCTTGACCTAACTTTTCGATTTTATTGTTAAAATTTTCGATTTTTTTACCCGCATTTTTGATTTTTCGCTTAGTCTGCATTTATTATCTTTAGGGCCGAATTTTCGATGTACTCTCTTGCCCTAAAATTTTCTTTATTTTTTTTATTTGTCTGTTAAATTTGTTTTTTCCTTGGTCCACAATATTTATTTTTAGGCCAGAATTTTAGATTTTTGGTCGTATATTTTAGATTTTTTCTCAATTTTTTATCCTATATTTTAGATTTTTTAACTTGGATTATTGATTTTATTTTCTGAAGTTTTTTATTTTTTGCTAATATTTCCCCCCCCCCTCCCACTGGAATCGGAGAGGGGGTAACTTTGAAATCTTAAATGGGAACCCCTATTTTTTTTTATTGCAGATTTGGATTCTATGCTAAAAATATTTTAAAAAATTTTTCGATGAGTGACAGATGGCGCTATATTCGGCAAAAACCTTTATTGAATTATATTTATTTCTCGCATCAAATGATAGATTACGACATTTTTTACGTATTCATCTCTTAAATAAGGCGTAATTTTACGTCAGAAATAAGCAAAAAAAAATTCTTTGTAAAAAAAAATCGTAGCAACGAATAAAAATCAATTTTATTATCAAATTTCATTCTATTCTTTTCTATTGTGGTAATTTATGAATGTGTGTAACGACAAACAGGATATTTTTAATTAAAAAAAATTTTTTTTGCTAATCGAAAAAAATGTTTCGAATAAAAACCTAATATATTTTCGAGTAGAATCCAAATCTGCAATAAAAAATAGGGGTACCTATTTAAGATTTCTGCCCAGCCATATTTAACCCTTTGGAAGCAATAGCGCTTTTCTCTAACGATTGAGAAGAGATCCAACAAAAAAATCTTAAACAGCGGACTTAAAGAGTTAATACCTTAAAATACTGCATTGACCACTTATTGTTGGATATTGATCACAGAAAGAGTAATTTTTAATTTGGACACGTGCGTGAAGTGGAATTTTTAATTAATTATAATTAATCAACATTCCGCTGAAGGGTTTGCAGTGGCGGGGAGAACCAGCCGGGCACCAGAAGCTTTATGATTAATGGATTCGGTTTGCGAACCTGACAGTCGGTAGCCGGGAGTCACTCGGCCCGTCCGTCCGGGACGTCCTGCGAGGATTACACGTGAATTTTCCTCTAGATTAATTAATGCACCACCCCCCAAAAAAGAAACGCAGCGGATCATTTGTTTAATCCACAAATGAGTGGAAGTTATGTGTGAGGCGAATTATTCTGTTTTTGGTGGCCGGTTAGAATATCAATTGGGTAATCATAGTTCGCTGGTGGTGGTAGAATTCATTGTTAATGCGGAACGGTCATACATTGAGATTCCGCTGTTGGCCAGACGAGAGGATCTGTTACGTACGTTGATGGAATTTCATTAGCGATTGTCGATTTTGATTATGGTTAATTGATATTTACACCGAGTTCTAAAATCACTCAATCTGTTAATAACATGAATCAATGTTCTTGTTTACGTACTCTTTATATTGCATTACAGATTTCAATTCCATTGATTAATTGACACAATTACGTTAAGATTTTATTAAACGAAGTAATTCAAGTGGTTTTGTCGAGAGATCCGCTAATTGGGCGTTTCCAACGATGTGCTCCTACTTAACCCTCACATAAGGAATGCCGCCGTATTCGCGACAACAAAAAATACTCTCGCGAGATCGAATCCGCGGCAATTAAAATATTTCCGTAAGCTCAAACGAAGCGAGCGTGTGGTGTAAATTTTAAGTTAACTATAAAATCGATTCGTAAATAAGCTCATATTAGTTGTATGTGAAGCCATGGTGGCAAATATTATAATCTAGCTCATTAGCTAAGGATTCAATTCACGATTGAAAAATCGACGTCCTCCAACTTAACCCTCACATAAGGAATGCCGCCGATTTCGCGGCAATACAAATATTCTCGTAAGATCGAACGCAGCGAGCGCGTGATGTAAATTTTAAGTCCCGGCGCATTCACCATAAGATCGATTCGTAAATGAGCTCATTTTAGTTGAATGTAAAGCCATGGTTGCAAATATTATAAACTAGCTCGTTAGCTAAGGATTCAATTCACCATTGAAAACCCTCTCTCGAATAGAATTACTTGTTTGACTTATCTCCATCACATCCGATCTTCTCAAGGACATTTCCGTTCCTACTAGCTTCATTTAAAAATCGTTCTAGTGCGACACATTAGTCACCGTTGTGTTTAAAAAATGATTCCTCGACACTTGTTAAAGACGTTCTTAAAACATCTTAACGTGCAAAAATTTTGTGGACATTAAACCATTGACACCTGCATGGATTCGTTTGCCAGTAACTGTTGCTCGTTATGGATTTTCCCCAGCGCATAGAATTCTTCAGATCCTTCCACGGTGATGGCAATTTACTTCAAGACGTTTATTTTGGTGACCAAGACGTCTACAAGTTTTTGATACACATTCAGACAGACAGACATTTTTCTAAAATCGTTGGAATCGTGTCGAGGGATTCCAACATGGATATTTCCGTTAAAATTACGAATTCAATACTTTCCCATACTTCGTACGTAATACAACATAACATCACAAATAAGCTGAAAGAAATTTAAAGTTTTAACGATCTCCTTGAAGTTGACATCGCCGCAGGCTGGTATCACTGATGTCACATGATAGATGATGGAACGAAATTTACTACATTTGTTTTTAGTTTTGTATAGAAATAACGTGTACTATTAATAATTAATTTCACCAATCCCACGCGTAACATTCTCCAACAATCTAATTTTATTATCACTCTTTATTGTAATACGAGTCAAATGAACTGAAACCGAATCACAAATAATTATGCAAATTCCAATAGTCCATAAAATAATTCATCGGGCGAATGGTCCCTTTTTAACATATTAATTGCTCGAATTAATCGCCTCGAAACGCATAACCACGCACCTAAATATCCCTCCAGGTCCCGTCCTCGTAGCACACGGCCATAAAATTAATTCAATAACGTCATAAAAGCGATCACCTTAAAATCTTCTCCTATGCTCCCCCAATTACTAACGCAAAGAACACGACTTTTGTTGGTAATTTGTGGCCTCTTATATTCGACCACGATGGTGTCACTGGTTATGTTAATTCGGTGGCAGAGATTAGAGCCGATGTGAACAGGGGAAGAAATCGTGGAATTAAAACGTCGATTTATCGCAGCGTTAGTCGATGTGACTTAACGTTGATCGTATCAGACGCTTCAATATTTCAATAATCTTATCTGATCATCAGATACAACTAACAACCTGCACCGGAAAAAAAATCGACTTTTTTCATGGTGACTTGCTAACTTTTTTGCAATTTTCTCTGGATGAAATTTTTTAACGCCAATCGTTTTATCTCGTTCTTCTGATGAAAAAAAAGGTATTACATAAAGGTCTTATTAAGAAAGTTGATTTTTTCGATTTTTTCCATTTTCGAGTTTTTTTTGCTGACGTGTCACGGGCTTCAAATTGACATTTGTTCCTTCGAAAGTACATTTTCTGAAGCGTCTTGAAGCGATCTTCAGAGTGACGTCAAGAAACCCCGGATCCAACCAGTGGTTTCTTTAGGAAATAATTTTTAATGCAATTTTTGTTAAAAAGTAAGAAGGGGGGACCCTTGGATAGAATTTCGGGTTTTCGTCAAAAATAAAAAATTCCCAATTTTAATCAAATCCGACTAATTGACACACGAGGAACACAGATTTGCAATCCGCGTTCAAATTGGATTCTTCGTTCGGCCGCTATAGCCGTTCAAAGTTTGAAAAAATCGACTTTTTTCAAAATTTCTCCATAAAGTTCATAGTGACTCGCTAACTTTTTTGCAATTTTCTCTGGATGAAATTTTTAACGCCAATCGTTTTATCTCGTTCTTCTGATGAAAAAAAAGGTATTACATAAAGGTCTGCGGTAATTATTAAGAAAGTTGATTTTTTCGATTTTTTCCATTTTCGAGTTTTTTTTGCTGACGTGTCACGGGCTTCAAATTAACATTTGTTCCTTCAAAAGTACATTTTCTGAAGCGTCTTGAAGCGATCTTCCGAGTGACGTCAAGAAACCCCGGATCCAACCAGTGGTTTCTTCAGGAAATCATTTTTATTGCAATTTTTGTTAAAAAGGGGAGACCCTTGGATAGAATTTCGGGTTTTCGTCAAAAATAAAAAATTCCCAATTTTAATCAAATCCGACTAATTGACACACGAGGAACACAGATTTGCAATCCGCGTTCAACTTGGATTCTTCGTTCAGCCGCTACAGCCGTTCAAAGTTTGAAAAAATCGACCTTTTTCAAAATTTCTCCATAAGGTTCATGGTGACTAGCTAACTTTTTTGCAATTCTCTCTGGATGAAATTTTTTAACGCCAATCGTTTCATCTCGTTCTTCTGATGAAAAAAAAGGTATTACATAAGAGTCTGCGATGATTATTAAGAAAGTTGATTTTTTCGTTTTTTTTCCATTTTCGTGTTGTTTCAAAATTGGTGTACTTGATTCCGACAAAGAACTTATACATAATCCAGACATATTGTCATTAGGCATTAAAATCAGTGAACATGAATCATTTAAAACCAAATTAAATTAAGAATTGTTATCTGCAATCTGCCTGACTCGTTTAGTTTTGTGTTAAATGTTATCTTAAAATTGCATGAGCAGCCTTAAATTATTGAAATATTGAAAATTAATGTTACATTTTGTTAGGATATTAATAAAGAAATGTTTGTTAATTGTGAGTATGTGCCAAAGAGTGGAAAAGAGAGACGGACGGGGATTTACGTCCTCGCGCGCGGGACGACTAATTGCCGTGGCCCGGAGGAGTTTTATTCGTCCTTTTTATATCCCCCTATTCCCTATTGTTCTTGCATAAAGTTTTAATCTAAATTAGAATTTCGCGTCCCTATCCGGGCTTATGCAAATGTCGCGCGCGTTTTTATCGCGCCGCGACGGTAATTTAAAAATAATTGTTTTTAATTGTAAGCCGCTTCCGAAACAGATGTAATTGAAAATCCCCGTAATCCTCGTACGACGGAAACTTTTCAATATTTCACAACGTTTTACAACTTCTACTAATGATTTAAAAAAAAATCATCATCAAATTCTCACTAATTAAAAAAATATGCGTAATCTATTAAACCCGTAATACAGCAAATATTTTTATTAAACAATTGTTGTAGCTTAACTGGAAACAAAACGGCAACTATCAAAACTTGAAAAATACACTCCATAATTTGAAAAATTGTAAAAAAATTACCTAATCAAGAAAATGGCTTAAAAAGCTTAAGATTTATAAAGAAACAATTGATTTCATATTTTATATAAAAACAATTACCTTAACTGAAAATTCGGTGTTCATAATATAAGGTAGTTGGTTTAATTGAACAATCTTTAGTTTTTATTCCTTGGTATATTAAAACTAAAACCAACTTAACACGGTCGCTGCCACCGCAATTGGGATTGCATTTACGCAAGTATAAAGTCGGGCGCACTTACGCGTCAGTGGCATAGAACGTGTTAATTGAATAACCTAACTCTTAGGTATCGAGCTAGATTATAATATTCGCAAACATAGTTTTATGGGCAACTAAAATAAATTTATTGATGAATTGAACTAATGGTGGGTGCGCCGGGATTTTTTAACTCTCGAGGATACAGCGATACGTTTTACTTTTAAAATTAAAAAGCGTACTAAAATTGTTACATAAAACGTGTAGCTTTTCTATTAATAAACATTTCGTAATATAAAAGTGCTGCCCCATCATCATATAAAATAGGTGGATAATGAGTGGTCGAGGACGTGTTCATTGATTCACGCGACGAGTCCCCCCTTAGTAATTGAACGAATGAGCGAGGGCGGCCGGTGTTACACAAACAATAATTAAATCTTGGTAATTACAGAGCCGCGCCACTGTTTGGCGTGTGTTATTGTGCGGCCGTTCAAATCTCTAATAACCCAATTACATATTTAAATCGCCACTTTGTTAACATTCCGCACGTGCACTCGCTCACTCACTCCATTACCGGCGACGGATTTGTTTTCGATAAATGCCATTCATCGAATTACCGATTTTTAAAGATGAAACGTACATTTGATAAGAAAAATATAGCCGGCCTGCAGTTAATGCAAAAGAGGACGTACTTTAAATGACGGGGAACTTCCCGACTTCGTGTAACCTTTGAGAATGTCTTTCTTCGTCGCCTCGTATATCACCTGACATTTTCTATAACCTATTCAAAGACAGGTGAGATCAGTGCACTCTCAGTTACTAAGCTTTTGTAATTTAAATTAAATTATATAGTAAGGGTAACATTTGAAACTAAACTCTTGTTGTATTTAGATACCTTGTCATCGTATTACTTGCATGTTTCATCAAGTGAGTGGCGTCAAGTGTTTATTAAAAATTAAATCTTGTGATAATAATAATTTATTACTATGTACAGGGTGGCCCATCTATCGGTTGCTTTTTGAACTATCGATTATTTCGGCTTTCGCAGCTCGAATGACTTTGCCAATGTGAAATTGAATTTTTTCAAAATTTCTCCATAAAGTTCATGGTGACTAACTTTTTTGCAATTTTCTCTGGATGGCATTTTTTAACGCCAATTTTATCTCGTTCTTCTGATGAAAAAAAAGGTATTACATAAGGGTCTATGATGATTTTTAAAAAAGTTGATTTTTTCGATTTTTTCCATTTTTGAGTTTTTTTGCTGACGTGTCACGGGCTTCAAATTAACATTTGTTCCTTCGAAAGTACATTTTCTGAAGCGTCTTGAAGCGATCTTTCGAGTGTCGTCAAGAAACACCGGATCCAACCAGTGTTTTTTTTAGGAAATCATTTTTAATGCAAATTTTTGTTAAAAAGTAAAAAGTTTCGGGTTTTCGTCAAAAATAAAAAATGGTGATGTGGCCATTATGTTACTTTCTCCGACTTTATTTTTACGTTTTCATGGGTTTATTTTCAATTGAAATCATATTTTAAATGTACATCGAGCGTTGCGTAAACTCGGATGAAACTGACGTTTAAAACGTCAAAATCATGAAAGATGGAAAAATTATACTTCAAATTCAAAAACTCGGTTTACTCAAAAACTAACGAGATTTCGAAAAAAAACTTATTCTTTAGAAGTTGTTCATTTTGGCATTCTCTACAATTATTATTCACATAAATTTGCTGTAACTATTATCGTTTCATAATTATAAATCAAAAATTTAAAAAAATTAATAATTTTTTTTCTCGAATAGCAATAATTTGATGAAAAATATTTTCAAGCAAAAGATGTTCATTTCTTTATTGTCTTCGATGTTTGTTTAAATGTTTTTGTGATATTTTTTATATTTCAGAAAATATTGGCAAAAAACAAAAAACAGTTAAGGTAAACACCCACTTCCAGTGTACGAAATTTTACCAAAAGCTTTTCAGTTCTTCAGATTATCAAATAAGACATATGTTCAAAGTTTCATATCAATTGCTCTATTAGTTTTTGAGATACAGCGCACACACACACACACACACACACCATCACACACACACACACACACAGAGACACAAAAAAAAATTCCAGAAATTGTTGAAATGGCATCTAGGGACGGATATTTCCGTAAAAAAAATTTTTGAAAAAAAAATCACGATCACAATACTTTCTCGTACTTCGTAACGGAGAAAGTAAAAATCTTGGGGACGTTCACTTCGTGGTACATTTTCAATTTCGATATAAACTTTTTTATACCACTTTATTTATTATTAAATAAAAGTGGTATAAAGTGTTTTATATTCATCAAATCAAATTTGTTATTTTTTAACCAGAAATATTGATGGTGAATTTTTTAATTCAGTTTATGGATAGGTCGTAACTATCGTTTTTTTATTGAATAATATCTTATTGTCAGCAATTACCATTTACATTCTGTTCGTGTAATTTTTTTTTAATCCATTTAAATAAAGCAAATATAATTATTCTTATTTTGATGTGTGTGCGTGTATTATACTGGAATGATTTAGTTGGCGATGGTGTCGGTGTCGGTGTGTGCGGTGGTTGTAAGGTGTGGGTGGCAAGTGAATCAAATTTGAATAACAATGGATCGAGTGGTTGAAGTGGGATAGAGAGTGAGTGAGAGAGGGAGAGAGGTGAAGTAGGAGAATAGGTCGGTCTAGTGGTAATTAATCAAGTGGTGTTTGGCACAAGTGCGTTTTCTAGCTTTAATTAATAGCAACTTTGTTAAGGTGAAATGTTCTTAGTAATTATCTACCGGATGCACTGATTACCCACTCTACTCGCGTGTCGCTCTTTATCGAAAAATAGAAACACACAAATATAAAAACGAAAACTAAAGCGTCTCGAAGAGAAATAATTACGTCAATATAACATTTAAACTTATCTTCACAATTCCTATTATACTTAGAAATGCTTTACAATTTGACAGATTAATATTAAATAACCATTCTTTGCAATTGTCTAAAAAAACTATCCGAACTCTTCAGTAATAGAAATGGTAGCGATAGAAGGCAAATAGTTATGACGAAAATTATTTTTTTACAGAAATTGCTCTGAATTTTTTTTTCTCTTCACTTGAAAATTTCATTTTTACAATAAACTTACCAGTAAAGTAAATTTCAAGAATGATGTTTAAATCGAACTGTCATATTTTGTTTTGAACAAAAGTGTTGATTTTATTTACATGAATGAGGCAATCAATTAAAAGACGTAATCGTCTGGACCAAAATTACTAAACCATTTTTTTTTCTACGTTCTCAATTGTGCCACCAATCTGTCAATAAAGACTCGTTATATATACATACCTATCGGAGGTATGCAAATCGAATGCAATTTGCAAAGTAAATTGAAATTTTTTTGTTGCGAGGATGCAGCCCCGAAAAATAATTCAATAATTGCTCATTCCGTGCGGCGTATTGCGAATCGGCGGCGGCGGCGGCGAGAGGGCACGGGCCGGAGGATAATTCGTCAGCGAAATCCGGAATAATCCCCACGACGTAAAACACGATAAACCATTAAAGGGATCTCGGATTATCTCTCCATTGATTTCACGTCTAATCCCGCGCGTCTTGACGTCTGACGACGACGACGACGAGACCATTTTTTTATCGACACGATCTCTCCCCCCCACCGACTTCCAACATGTTATTCTATACCATTCCCGTCGTTATTCCTTCAATACCGACGAACAAAAGAAGAGACACGTTGTTTTGTTAATTAAATTTACAAAGTGACAAAGTCGGTGATGCTAGAGATATCCACAGAGGGGCTGTAATACGTTGGTAAAGAATATTTTTACACCGAGTAAGCGGTTAAAAGGTGGATACAGTTTTGCAAGTGGATAAAAAGATAGGTACAAATTTGCAAGCGGACAAAACAATTTATTTCGAGTGCATTTAACACGTTCGCTGCCACTACAATTGGGATTGTACATATGCAAGTCTTAAGTTGGACGCTCTAGCGCGTCGGTGGCAGCGGACGTGTTAAGGGGTTCACTTCTTCAGCCGTTTTCCATTATAAAAAAAAAACGTGATTTTTAGGTACACTATTCTATAAAACTACTGGACCGATTTCCCTGAAATTTTGCACACATATTCTCACCTCAAAAATAAACATTTATGGCTGATGAATTAAAAGAAAATTATTAGGATTTAGAATTATGGCATGAAAAAAAACATGTTATATTTGTATTAAAAAAAACCGCTACTCAACAAACAAACAAAAAATATGTTGATAATAACAATAATAGTTTATTACTTAGATTTAATAAAACGAAACGAAATATTAAATCTATTTAATGCTTTCTGCAACAAGTAAGGTTGTTTCCAATTCATTTGTTTATTACTTATAAACTTACATTTTTTTTTAACGAAAACCATAGTCGGCCATGACCTCATTCGATAGACGCTTTTTTTCTCTTTAATCCGATAGTTATTTCTAAAAATAAGTGAGTTACAGTCATTTTTAAGTTTTTTTTATTAATAAAAAAAAGTTGGCCATGAAAAAGATGAAAGTAAAACAATTGCAATTTACTTAACATCACATTTGATAACCTCAATAACCTCTCGCGGTTCATTATAGCTACAGTTGGTAGTATGAAATGGAACTCGAAATAATTTAACAAAACGCTGTGTACCTTCTTTATTCGGATACTAAAAGTCTATAATTGAGGACTGTCTACATAATTATTAAGTAGTTTAAATAAAAATATTAAACTGCCTATAATTCTTCTTGTACCTTCTTGTATCTAAACTTAAAAAAGCAAATTTTTCAGGAGGATCAAAAAACTTAGAAATAGTCCGTACAGCTCGCATCTCCAATTTTTCTTATAAATTTTGATCACTTCTACTAATTGGAAAAATGTAAAATATTTTTTTTATACGCAGAATTGAGTGTCAACACTCAATTCAGAATCGACGATAAAAAACGATTGTTGTTTACATTTTTGAGGAAGTGACCCACTTAAAATAGCAGTGGCTTTGCAAAAGGTAGATACAATTTTGCAAGTGGATAAAAAGGTAGGTATAAGTTTGTAAGCGGACAAAACATAAAACTAGATATTATAAGATTTTCCATCAAATTTGTTGCTTTGCAAAATGCGCACTTTCCACTTGTTTTTTATAATTTACCTGAAATTGCTTTTGTTTTCTTAATGTTTTTGTGAAAAGGAAATTATCCGTAAATAAAGTTATTATTATTAAATTTTCTTAATGAATTTTTCTACTTATTTTCAGAAAATATTCTAGGTATATGTAGCTGTAAAACAAAAGACAAATCCAAAACCTATTTGTCACTGTTTTTGCGGAATTTTTCATCAAAATTGCTGTTTTGCAAAATGCGCACTTTCCACTTGTTTGTCATCATTTTACTGAAATTCCCTTAATTAATCTTCCTACTTTTTTCAGAAAATATTCTAGGCATATGTAGCTATAAAACAATAGATGAATCCAAAACTAGGTTGACACTGATTTTTCGGAATTTTCCATCAAAATCACTGTTTTTACAAAATGCGCACTTTCCATTTGTTTGTCATCATTTTCCTGAAATTCCTTTTTTGTACTTTTTTTTAGGAAATATTCTAGGCATATGTTATTGTTTATGCTGGAGGCTTCTACTTCGTTATACATTTTAAACATTATAATAAAACACTTTTAACTTTGTTTTCTATAACTTATATATTTATTTTTGTGACTTAAGTTTCGGTAATACAATTACCATTTTCAAACAAGAAGTGTTTTAAAAACCGATTTACAAAGGTATATGTAGCTGTAGAACAAAAGATAAATACAAAACCAGGTTGGCACTGATTTTTCAGAAATTTCCATCAAAATTGCTGTTTTGTAAAATACGCACTTTTCACTTGTTTGTCATAATTTTCTTGAAATTCCCTTAATCAATCTTTCTACTTGTTCATTCTGGGCATATGTAGCTATAAAACAAAAGACAAATCCAAAGGCATCTTATCTCTGGTGTTTCAAAATTTTCCATCAAAATTGCTGTTTTGCAAAAAGCGCACTTTTCACTTGTTTGTCATAATTTTCCTGAAATTCCCTTAATTAATCTTCCTCCTTTTTTTCAGGAAATATTCTAGGCATATGTAGCTTTAAAACAAAAGATGAATCCAAAACTAGGTTGACACTGGTTTTTCAGAATTTTCCATCAAAATCACTTTTTTACAAATTGCGCACTTTTCACTAGTTTGTCATAATTTCCTAAGATCCCTTTCATGAACCGTTCTACTTTTCTTCACGAAACATTCTAGGCATCTGTAGCTATAAAACAAAAGACAAATCCAAAGCCATGTCATCTTTGGTTTTTCAAAATTTTCCATCAAATTCGCTGCTTTGCAAAATGCGCACTTTCCCCTTTTTGTCATAATTTTCCTGAAATTCCCTTTATTAATCTTCCTACTTTTTTTCACGAAATATTCTAGGCATATGTAGCTATAAAACAAAAGATGAATCCAAAACTAGGTTGACACTGATTTTTCGGAATTTTCCATCAAAATCACTTTTTTACAAATTGCGCACTTTCCACTTGTTTGTCATAACTTTCCTGAAATTTCCTTAATTAATCTTCCTACTTTTTTTCAGGAAACATTCTAGGCATATGTAGTTATAAAACAAAAGACAAATCCAAAGCCATCTTATCTTTGGTTTTTCAAAATTTTCCATTAGAATTACTGTTTTGCAAAATGCGCACTTTCCACTTGTTTGTCATAATTTTCCTGAAACTCCCTTAATCAATCTTCCTACTACTTTTCAGGAAACATTCTAGGCATATATAGCTTTAAAACAAAAGATGAATCCAAAACTAGGTTGACATTGGTTTTTCGGAATTTTCCATCAAAATCACTTTTTTACAAATTGCGCACTTTTCACTTGTTTGTCATCATTTCCTAAGATCCCTGTCATGAACCGTTCTACTTTTTTTCAGGAAACATTCTAGGCATATGTAGTTATGACTTGATCAAATAGTGACATTATTTTTTAAAATGTTAGTAGTGTCCCATGTATTTTATTATAAAAAACGTATTTTATTTATTGACCTAACTTAACTTAATGTGAATTATATTTATGTATTATTATGTAAAATTTCTGACGTATGTAAGGCTAGGCTGCCAAAAACATGAAATAAATTACTAAATTACTATTATAAAACGAAAGAAAAATCCAAAGCCAAGTTATCTTTGGTTTTTCAAAATTTTCTATCAAATTCGCTGCTTTGCAAAATGTGCCCTTTCCACTTATTTGTCATCATTTTCCTGGATGAATCTACTTTTTTTTTCAGGAAATATTCTAGGCACATATAGCTAAAAAAATAAAAGATAAATCCAAAGACAAAATCGCTGCTTTGCAAAATGTGCGCTCCACTTGTTTGTCATAATTTTCCTGAAAATCTCTTAATGATATTTTTACTTTTTTAGGAATTATTCTAGGCATATGTAGCTATAAAACAAAAGATGAATCCAAAACCAAGTTGACACTGACATTTCGGATTTTTTTAAATCAAAATCCTTGCTTTGCAAAATGCTGTCACCGATTTTTCGGAATTTTCCATCATAATCGCTGCTTTGCAAAATACGCACTCCACTTGTTTGTCATAATTTTCCTGAAAATCTCTTAATGAATCTTTCTACTTTTTCAGAAATTATTCTAGGCATATATACCTATTAAACAAAAGATCAATCCAAAATCAGATTCATTGATTCTTCGAATTTTTTCATCAAAATCGCTGCTGTGCAAAATGAGCACTTTCCACTTGTTTTTCATCATTTTCCTGAAATTCCGTTATTGAATCTTTATACATTTTTCAGGAAATATTCTAGGCATATGTAGCTATAAAACAAAATACAAATCCAAAAGCAGGTTATCACTAATTTTTCTGAATTTTCTATTAAATTTGCTGCTTTTGAAAAATGCGCACTTTCCACTTATTTGTCATAATTCTCCTGAAATTCCGTTAATGAATCATTATACATTTTTCAGGAAATATTCTAGGCAAATATAGCTGTAAAATCAAAGACAAATCCAAAACCAGGTTGTCACTGGTTATTCGAAATTTTCCATCAAAATCGCTGCTATTCAAAATACGCATTAGTTTGTCATCATTTTTCTGAAATTCCCTTGATGAATCTTTCAATTGTTTTTTTCAGGAAATATTCTAGGCATATGTAGCTATAAAACAAATGATAAATCCAAAACCAGGTTGCCACTGGTTATTCGGAATTTTCCATCAAAATTGCTGCCTTGCAAAATGCGCACTTTCGACTTGTTTGTCACAATTGTCCTAAAATTCCTTAATGAATCCTTCTAATTTTTAATTTAATCGATTTTGATAAGGTGGATACAATTTTGCAAAAGGATAAAAAGGTCAGTACAAGTTTGTAAGCGGACAAAACACCAAACAAGAAATTATAACATCCTTAAAATTGGATTTAAACGATTTTGATGAAGTGGATATAATTTTGCATGTGAGTAAAAATGTAGATACATTTTTGCAAGTGGATAAAAAGATAGGTGAAAGTTTGCAATCGGACAAAACTCAAAACTAGAAGTTATAAAACCCTTAAAATTGGATTTAATCGATTTTGATACAAAATTTTGAATTTGATTAATATTTATTCTGATGTAGACTATACATATAGTTTATCTATATATGTTTCCTTTAATTATCGGTGGAGAATTTCAGTCGATGGGGGGAATTATAGACAATAGATTAATCTGTACATGTTTTGTATTCCGTACTTAAAAATTATTGATAAAGCAAATAAATCCCAAGCTGGAACATACAATGTACGTATTTCCTGAATGACTACGATTTAATTTTTTCTCCTCCTTTTGTTGTTGCGAGGTTAATGGTCCGGATTGATTGTAAAAGGCTTTCGGCCAGCGATATCTGGGTGATCAATCAAAGTGGATGCGGATTTCCAATAAGTTCCAGTCGTTGATTTTATAGCGGACCTGCTCTCGAGTAAGTAATGTTTATCAGCGGAGATTGATATCGGAAAAATTAGGGTGGATACGGTTACGTAACATATTATGTGCGCATATCTTGGATGTGACCCTTCACACACGGAATGCACTAATTGTAATGATTGGAATGAATTAGGGCGTGTTTGCGTTGGGCTTGTGTGCACGTGCCAACAGGCGGGCGTCATTGTTGCACGGCGCAATGGGCCATACCGACGTCCGATGTCTTTTGATCGGCTTAATTTGTGGTCGGAGGTATCGTTTGCGGTGTCATTGTCGGGATGGGCTTTATTCATGATTCACATTTTGACGCACATACACCTCGCACATTATCGCTGATATATATTAGCGCTGGTATGTTTATTGAATTTGGCGAATTTTCCCAATTCCCGACTAAATGTGAAATGTTGATATTTGAAATTCAAAGCGCTAACATTGCGGAATATTTTTTAATATTGCAATGTGGGTAATACCCTCGATAATATAAATGGTGTTAAAAATGAGTTTTTGTATAAAAAAAAAAATATTTATTTGAAAAATAATAATATTTCAATTTTATTGCACTATAAATTTCACATTTCTTTGGAAAATTAATTAATCTAACGTTATTTTCAGAGTGGCTCAAGAATATTATCCTAACTTTGTAGTACCAACAATGGCTGTGCCAGAATGCAAATTTTGATGACGAAAAATGCACTTTCCCCAGAAATTCCTCTGTAAATTTCACATTTCGTTAGGCAAATGTTTGAAATTTGAACAAATTATTCTTACATAACATGTTTCACACGTACGCGCAATCCCGCGCGCTTGGACTGGTCCGTTCCAATTTGGAGCGATGGAACGTACGCGTGAATGCAAAAACATCGCACGTTCTCAAAACGTCAAAACGCATACTTTTCGTCCCACTTTAGGTGCGCGTGATTAGTTCCAGCGTTAACTTCTTAAGACGTACAGTCAGAGAAAATACAAATTCGAGGGAATGCTGCCGCATGTCGGTGCTTAGTTCGGTCGAAACCCGTCCCCACTTAAAATACGATTATGAGGTAATAAAATTTAATTTACAAGCCTAGTTCACTTCTCGCCCTTAAGTGATCGACTGACGGAAAATTTTATTTCGTTATATGATTTCTATCTGTTAATTCCATATCTGTGATTTTTTCACCTTCCAATTTTTGGTGCGTCATCTTCAAAAATTCGAATAACTAAAATGTTTATTTTAATATTTTTTAATATATTTATCAACAATTGAACAGGAATTTTATATAAAATTATTGGTAATATTTCAGTATGTATAATTTTCCTCTCAGTTTGGTATAATTATGTAACCCCATTTTTTGCCAAGATATGACCTTGAAACCCTCGAAAAATAAGATTTTATTTTTTTAATCACTAAAAATTATTATTATAATCTGAAAAATTCACATATATTTACCCGAATAAAAGTTTTTTTTTTTTTAGTTTAACCATTTTTTTCGCCCTTTCTAACCTTGAAAAAAATTACTTAATTTGGTATTTAGGATAAAAATATTTATGATTTTTTTCAGATTTTTATAATGGTTAAAAACAAAAACCTATTTTTCGAGGGTCATATCTTGACAAAAAATTGGGTTGTTTATACGAAACTGAAAAAAAATTAATACTAAAATACTAATAATAATTTTACATAAAATGACTGTTCAACTGTTGATAAATATACAAAATATATTGTAAAAATATTAGTTATTCGAATTTTTGAAAAAACGTTGAAAGATAAGAAAAATAACATAGATGGTATTTATTGATAGTAATCATATGACGAAATAAAATTTTAAATTACACTTTTTCAAGACTTTTTAGCATTTTTTTGGGACAATTTTTTTTAGTACTCTTAAGACTCTTTGGCATTTTTTCCAAGACAATTTTTTCCAGTACTCTTTTTAGCATTTTTTTCAGTTCACTTTTTCAAGACTTTTTAGCATTTTTTTGGGACAATTTTTTTAGTACTCTTAAGACTCTTTGGCATTTTTTCCAGTACTCTTTTTGGCATTTTGTTCAGGAAAATTTTTTCCAGTACTCTTTTTGGCAATTTTTTCAGTTCACTTTTTAAAGACTTTTTAGCATTTTTTTCAGTTCACTTTTTCAAGACTTTTTAGCATTTTTTTGGGACAATTTTTTTTAGTACTCTTAAGACTCTTTGGCATTTTTTCCAAGACAATTTTTTCCAGTACTCTTTTTACCATTTTTTTCAGTTCACTTTTTCAAGACTTTTTAGCATTTTTTTGGGACAATTTTTTTTAGTACTCTTAAGGCTCTTTGGCATTTTTTCCAGTACTCTTTTTGGCATTTTGTTCAGAAAAATTTTTTCCAGTACTCTTTTTGGCAATTTTTTCAGTTCACTTTTTCAAGTCTTTTTAGCATTTTTTTGGGACTCTTAAGACTCTTTGGCATTTTTGCATAGACCATTTTTTCCAGCACTCTTTTTGGCTTTTTTTTAGATCACTTTTTCAAGACTTTTTAGCATTTTTTTGGGACAATTTTTTTAGTACTCTTAAGACTCTTCGGCATTTTTTCCAGTACTCTTTTTGGCATTTTGTTCAGGAAAATTTTTTCCAGTACTCTTTTTGGCAATTTTTTCAGTTCACTTTTTTAAGACTTTTTAGCATTTTTTTGGGACTCTTAAGACTCTCTGGCATTTTTTCATAGACAATTTTTTCCAGCACTCTTTTTGGCCTTTTTTTTAGATCACTTTTTCAAGACTTTTTAGCATTTTTTTGGGACAATTTTTTTTAGTACTCTAAAGACTCTTTGGCATTTTTTCCAAGACAATTTTTTCCAGTACTCTTTTTTAGCATTTTTTTCAGTTCACTTTTTCAAGACTTTTTAGCATTTTTTTGGGACAATTTTTTTAGTACTCTTAAGACTCTTTGGCATTTTTTCCAGTACTCTTTTTGGCATTTTGTTCAAGAAAATTTTTTCCAGTACTCTTTTTGGCAATTTTTTCAGTTCACTTTTTCAAGACTTTTTAGCATTTTTTTGGGACTCTTAAGACTCTTTGGCATTTTTTCATAGACAATTTTTTCCAGCACTCTATTTGGCCTTTTTTTTAGATCACTTTTTCAAGACTTTTTAGCATTTTTTTGGGACAATTTTTTTTAGTACTCTTAAGACTCTTTGGCATTTTTTCCAGTACTCTTTTTGACATTTTGTTCAGGAAAATTTTTTCCAGTAATCTTTTTGGCAATTTTTTCAGTTCACTTTTTTAAGACTTTTTAGCATTTTTTTGGGACTCTTAAGACTCTTTGGCATTTTTTCCAAGACAATTTTTTCCAGTACTCTTTTTGGCATTTTTTTTAAACAAATTTTTTCAGTGCTCAATTTGGCATTTTTTCAGGACAATTTTTTCAGTACTCTTTTTCAAGACTACTATGTCATTTTTTTTTCAAGACAATTTTCTTCAGTACCCTTTTCCAAAACTCTTTTTGGCATTTTTTTCAAGACAATTTTTTTACTACTCTTTCTCAAGACAAAATCGTTACTTCTACAGCAGGCTTTCTATAGCATAACATAATTCAAAAATTATATAATTACACCAAGAATAAGAGTTTCTTTTAACCAAGTTATTTTAAGTTGCTTTGTGAATACATGTTTGAATTTAACTTTATGCATTTTATACCTGTCGTGTCCAATAAAGGCAATATAATGATCTAATAAAATTATATTTTATTCTATTCTATTCTTAAGACTCTTTTAGGCATTTTTTTTAGACAATTTTTTCCGGTCCTCTTTTTGGCATTTATTTTCAATACTCTTTCAAGACTACTTTTGGCACTTTTTTTTCAGGAAATTTTTTTTTTCAGTACAATTTTTTTAGAACTCTTTTCGGTATTTTTTAGACAATCTCTTTCAAGACTACTTTTGACACTTTTTTTTCAGGATAATTTTTTTCCAATACTCTTTGCGGTATTTTTTTAAACAATTTTTTTCAGTACTCTTTTTGGCATTTTTTTCTGGACAATTTTTTTCAGTACTCTTTTTCAAGACTACTTTTGGCATTTTTTTTTCAAAGACAATTTTTTTCAGTACTGTGATTTTTCCATCTTTCATAACTTTGAGGTTTTTAACGTTAGTTTCATCCAAGTCGACAAAACGCTGGATGCACATTTAAATTGAAAATAAACCATAAAAGCGTAAATATAAATGATACCATCAAGTCGGAGAAAGTAACATGAAGGCCACATCACCATTTTTTTTTCAAGACAATTTTTTCAGTACTCTTATTCGAATTTTTGAAAAAATGTTGAAAGATGAAAAATAACATAGATGGTATTTATTGATAGTAACCATATGACGAAATAAAATTTTAAATTACACTTTTTGAAGACTTTTTAGCTCTTTTTTGGGACAATTTTTTTTAGTGCTCTTAAGACTCTTTTTGGTATTTTTTTTCAAGACAATTTTTTCCAGTACTCTTTTTGGCATTTTTTTCGGGATAATTTTTTTCAGATCACTTTTTCAAGACTACTTTTGGCATTTTTGTGGGCAAATTTTCTTTTTTTATTTGCAAACATTCTTTTAATATTGTAAATAACGTTCAATGACCTAATTTGGTATTTGGGTCAATTTTTACTGTTTGATTTTGTTATATTTTAAAATGTTTGTAATTTGTCATTGTTCTATTTTTATTATGTACATGTAAATGCAGTTGCGTTAATAAATGAATAAATAATAAATAATAATAATATATGTGATTTTTTCAGATTTTTAAAATAATTTTTTAGTGGTTAAAAAAATTATATTTGACAGAATCTTATTTTGGGGCTTCCCGGGTCATGTAGGGGTTTTTTTGATATACGGCTACTTTGGTTTAAGCGCACAACTAATGATATTTTCATACTTATTTAAAAATCTGTGTTGGGTGGCATTTTGACCATCTTATCTCGGGATACCTTTTTATTACCTCATAAATGGATTTTAAGCAGGAACGGGATTCGACCGAACTAAGCACCGACATGCGGCAGCATCCCTCGCCGATCGAGTTTCGCATTTGTATTTTCTCTGACTGTACTTGGAGCGTTACACTTTTGCTCAACTCGATTGGAACGTTACGTTCCAGTCTTGTGTTTGGAACGCGCGATGGAACGACCGCGTTCCAAGAACGCACGAAAGAGTGCACGTGTGACGCAGTTATCGGGACACTTTTTTTATGAACCAGCCCGACCGTGAATAGTTACGCTATTGTCGATAGAGGATACATTTTTGATCAGCGCGATTGGAACGTCACGTTCCCATTCCATATTTGGAACGCGCGAAAGATTGTACTTGTGAAAGCAGTTATTGGGACAATTTTATGAACCAGCTCGATCGTGAATAGATAGAGGATACATTTTTGCTGAACATAATTGGACCGCCACGTGTTACAAAAGAATGTACGTGTGAACGCAGCAATTGCGACACTTTTTTTATGAACCAGCTCGGCTCTGCTAGTTACGCCATTGTCGACACAAGTGGTGCATTGACGATTGTAACTCTATCCGAAGTTTTAACACACAATAAACGATTATACGCGCGGTGGGTATTTCGAGTGTTTATTATATGAATGCGTTATGTTTGAAATTAAGTGGAGCAAGGATATAGATATGATCGTTATACTCCGGCAGCCGGAGAATCCAGGCAATTCAGGCGGCGGCATTACAGATAATAGTATTGTCAAGTTTCTGGATGAAACAACTTCAACAAATTGAGAGTAGTTGACGTCATTACGAACACGTCGGACAAAACGCCCGAACCTTAAATATCAAATTGGTGATTAGCGATGTACAGACGAAACGGATTAAAGCGTAAATTCAGCGGTCGCGAGCGGAACGAACGTTTCGCCCCCACACACACACACACACCCTCAGCAGCAGCGTCGGCGTCGAAACAACAAAGTTCAGTATTTCAGGCGGGCAAGTTGGCAGAAACTTATTTAACTTTTAATTACGGCTTTATATGTATTGCGGAGGCCCCGACCGACTCCGGAATGATTATTTCGTTTTATTCCTTATTATCCCGGAACAGGTTGCGGCGTCTACGTCCCGGAGGAGTCGCCGGAGTGTGGGGGGAGGAGGGGGGGCAGGATGCCGGCGGAAATCTTAAAAAGGCCCGCTTCCGCCTTATGAATTTCCACGCCGGAAAAACGCCTTATAGTTTCGGCCCTGTTTGTCCTCTTCCCCAGGAAATGCTCCTCCGCCTCGCTACGTGAACTCTAATAGGATTTTCCTAGTTGCGACGAGACACGCTCCCCGTCATTTATTTAATGCCGGAAAAGGATTTTAAGTAAGGGACGCTATTCGTTACGAGAATATACATTAATGCCATATTTAAATCATGTTCTTGCAATCTCAAATGTACGCGAAAATATAAGTCAATATTGCAAATAATATCAATTTTTCACATCTTCTTAAATAATATAAACGTTGTTAAATCGTTTTTGATTGAGAAAGTTGTCCATTACTCGGCCGAATCATTTTCTCCACAGGTGACGTCCAATCAAATGATAGCGATTTCATTGCCCAACAGTTTAGTTGTTACTATGGTTACGATTCGTTTTTTGTTAGCAACAAACATTCTCACTCGTTTAATAATATACTATTAATTGTATAAATCAATGGTTTTATTAATTACGCATAGGCTAAGTACGCTATGGCATAAAGTAGGACCGGATAATAAGGTGTGAAGCGAAATTTTCTTCAAGCGGATAAAAAATAAGGATATACACTATATGTAATTTCTATTTAAAAAAAAACGAATATAATAATTTAATAAGACAGTAAATAAGCACCTTCGTGTCTAGCTGAGCAAACAGCCGTAGGTGTCGGATCGATTACAGCGATAAAAAGTTCAGCAATTTGGAAAGATCATCTCGCAGCACTTTCCCATGGGAGAGTGGGCCTTTTATAAACGCATAAAGATTCTAATTCCCTCCCAAAGAAGTGTTAACTGTCCACTATTAAGTACACTAACTACACATTTATGCTAATGGACACATACACTAGAGTGGTTCTTATTTTAGAAGTATATGAAAATCAACGGGACAACCCGGAAACTTGTTCGCATAGATGAAAAACTAATAACCGTAAATTTTGAGCCATATCGAATATTGCGTAACCGAGCCCTAGCCCTCTAAAATTTGAAAAAGTGTGTTTATTTCCCTTTTTTTCATTTTGGTCCACCCTAATATTAAACGGTCCACCCTAATGGCCAAATTATATATTATGTCGATAGAGGACGTTAATGTGAATCCAAAACGTGTTTATTTGTTGAAATTGGACTAAAATTGACGAAGTTATTAATGTTTTACGAAACTACAAGCCAAAGATCTAAAATATCGACCGGAAAATCAAAAAAAGTAAAAAATGCAGACCGAAAATTTGAGAATTCAGGTAAAGGAAAATTAATTTGCCATTTTCACCCCCAAAATAATAAGCTCAGAGTAAATTTCTGGCCAGAAACTCGGAAATAATAGCCAGAAAATAAAAAATAAAATCACCCAACAAAATCAATCATTTCAGTTAAAAAATCTAAAAAATATGAAGAAAATCATAAATTTAGAAAGTCGAAAACTCGGGACTAAAAATCAAAAACGCAGATTTAAAAAATAAACGAAATTTCGGCCAAAATAAGGAAAAATTTATACCGCAAAGTCGAAAATGCAAGTAAACAATCTAAAATAGAGGCCAAAAATGAAAAATCAACAATCGTGGCCAAAAATCAAACATTTTGACTCGGGCCTAAAAATAAAAAATGCAGACCAAACAAATCGAAATTTTCTGCCAAAATAAAGGAAATGTAGGACAGAAGATCTTGAATTTAGACTACAAAATCGAAAATACAGGTCAAAAATCAGAAATATATACTTTAAAAAAATCCACAATCGGGACCAAAAAATCCAAAATTTTAACTCGAAAACTCTGGTTTAAAAATAAAAAATGTAGACACAATAATCAATCATTCGGGTTACAAATTCAAACTATAGTGCCAAAAATAAGAAATTCGAGCCTAAAAATAAAAAATACGGACCAGAAAATTGAAAATTTAGGCCAAAATAAAGAATATTTCGACTGAATAATCACAAAAGACCAAAAAATTAGTCAACAATCGAAAAAAACAGGCCAAAAATCTTAAATATGAGCCAAAAAATCAAAAATCCTGGTCTGGAAATAAAAAATGGTGACCAAAAAATTGAAAATTCAAGTAAAAGAAAAACAATTGTTCTTATATATTTTTATATTAATAGAATTAATATAATTTTTCATAATTTCGCACTCTGTTCAAAAAATTGTATCACACAATTTGATCAAGGTGTGTCCAGCTTTTTCCAAAATCTTCATGTCGAATGAATTTTGAGTTTCAAATCGATTTGTATATTTATTTCAAGCCACCAAAATTATAACAATTTTTTGCGATTGATTACATGAAATTATGACAAAATCTGGTGATGGTGTATAAGCAGTTTTCCGCATAATAATAATCTCAAATGATTTTTGAGTAATTTCGGAAAATTTTAAGTTTTTGTTTGACAATTGTTTTTGTAAATTCTTGAGAGCATTAAAATGATTAAAAATTTTCATAACTTCGCGTGCTGTTCAAGTAAAAAATTGGTTTTGATATTTATCCAGATTTTCCCAAAATCATAATTTCGAATAAATTTTGAGTTATTTTGGAAGGTTTGAAATCGTTGGCAGTTGTTTTTATATTTATTTCAAACCACCAAAATTATAACAATCTTTTTCCGATTATTCGCACTGATTACAAGAAATTATCACAAAATCTGGTGATGGTGTATAAGTATTTGTTTACGTAAGAATAATCTCTAATGATTTTTGAGTAATTTTAGAAAATTTTGAGTCCACAACAATTGTTTTTATATTTTTTTTGAGAGCATTAAAATTATTACAATTTTCATAATTTCACGCGCTGTTCAAATAGAAGTATCACAAAATTTGGTTCAGGTGTGTATCCAGATTTTCCCAAAATCGTAATTCCGAATGATTTTTGAGTAATTTTGGAAAGTTTCGAATTGATGGCAATTGTCTTTATATTTATTTAAAGCCACCAAAATTATAACAATTTTTCACGATTTTTCGTGATAACTGATTACATAAAATCTGCCGATTTTTCACATAATAATAATTTCGAATGATTTATAAGTAATTTTAGAAAATTTTAAGTCGACAACAATTGTTTTTATATTTGTTTGAGAGCTTTAAAATAATTACAATTTTCCATAATTTCGTGCGCAGTTTAAATAAAAGTACACAAAATTTGGTTTTGGTATGTATCCAGATTATTCCGAAATCATAATTTCGAATGTATTTTGAGTTATTTTTGAAAGTTTCAAATCGATGGCAATTATTTTTGTATTTATTTGAAACCATTAAAATTACTACAAATTTTATAGTTTCGCGCGCTATTGAAATAAAATGTATGTAAAATTTGACGTTGGTATGGATCCACCTTTTCAGGAAAACATAATCTCGATTGAATTTTGAGTAATTTTGGAAATAGAATCATAACTACAAGCATTGCATTTATCAGTGAAGGGATCTCGTCTGCTTTAAACATGTGTAAAATAAGTGACAGAAATGCCGCGCATCTTTTAATTACCGTCGATGAAGGATTTGGTCACAAAACATCGAAATATACAAGTATGATATAACTGAAACATTCACAACTCTTTCAATTTTAGTCAGATTTTAACAAATAAATTCATTTTGAATTCGAATTAACATCCTCTGTCGACACAGTAGTTCATTTGACCATTAGGGTGGACCGTTTAATATTAGGGGGCTAAAATGAAAAAAAACGGGAAAATCGACTGAAAACGCCTAAAAACGATTTAAAAAAATTTTCTTCGAACACTATTTTTCTACAAAAAAAATATGGGACGTAAAATTACTTTTTTCGTAAATAATGCCTAAATCTGGAAAAGTTTAAAAATCTATTAAATTTATGTTAACATACAAGCTGGGATTAATTTAGATTTAAAGAAATTCAAAACTGAATTTTTTGTTGAAACATTATTGCAGATTCCACAACCAATATGACAATTGTATAAAACGGGGTAATATTTATCGTATAAAATGTAGCTTTACAATTTAAAAAAAAAGTGCCATTGAAATACTACTGACATTTTGCAGAAACATGGTTATAAATTGTACATTTAATACAACTATTGAATAAATAATCCCTGAACAAAATGACATTCCACCAATCCTACATTTTATTATTTACTCACTCAAAAAAGAAAGAACTCAATACATACAGTTGATTAAATCCATCGGCACAAAGCTCCCAATACGTTTTTTTTTTTGATATTTGCACTATAACTCTCCCATTTAATTACACGTACGCACCGATTTAATCAAACCCTGAAAACAGTAAAGGGAGCGTCCACTTACAAACGAGCCCTAATTAACACCCTCGGACATTAAATTCCCATAAAAATCAATCGCGGATCAATTTTCAATTAAACAGATTCAATTTTAATGCACACATTCGTGCCGAGGGGGTGTGCGGACGGACACTTCGGCGAACATCAAAATCAAATTGGGGCCGAACAATGCACCGGCCCATAAAAATTGAATCAACACCAGATGATGATGGGCATGAAAACAGAAGGCAAAAATGCGAAGGGGGATATTTTACGTCCAGTGATTTGATAACCCATTAGGCGATTAAATAATCGAAACGTCCTTTTCATCCACACACTTGGACTGGCAATCAAAATGCAATTGGAAAATGGATAGTAAATGATATCACTCGATATAATTTAAATTCGCAAATAAAATAATTCTTCTCTGACCTTTCACTTTTTTTTATTCACATTGTTTATTATTACTTTCTTTTATTAATGTACTGCTGAATAATTCTTTTATACACGTACATGAACAAACATAATTAAATATAATACACTGTTATAAATAATACATATTTTCTCGTTACAAAAGAGAAATACATTATTCTAATTAATTCAATAAAGTCTTCCACAGATGTTGTTAATTAACCAATTCTAACTTGCATATTTAAATATTTTAAAAATATTTACCTTCGACGAATAACACGTTTGATATTAATTATAAAAATGTATGAATATATAAATATTGTTTGTTTAATGAAAAGTATAATAAAACACAGCTTTTGTATAACTTAATTATAACGTGCACATTTTGCTTTTTTGCGCCCTTTACAACTAAAATCGCATTAATATTTAGGAAATTTTATAACCGCAGTTTTGCCTCTGCTAAGCGCTTTATAATGCACTTAACGTTTGAAATTTGCTACCAAATTGTAAAAATTAGAGAGAGAGAGAGAGAGAGAGAGAGAGAGAGAGAGAGAGAATGCATTTATTAAGACATTTTTACAAATGACCTTAATAGGCAATTTTTCAGACTCGTAAAAATGATTTGACAAGAAGGAAATATGTCAAACCTATGCCAAAAAAAAAAGAAGGAAATATGGCCCCATTATTAAAATATTAAACCTGTTCGTAAATCTACAAAAACTTTTTATTAAAATTATCGAATGACATTTATTCTTCAATTTTTCCAATACAATTTAATCTCATGTTTTTGTTCTAACGTTTCGAAACGCAATTATCCTTTAAAACAATATTTAAAGAAAACGGCCTCGCGTTATAATTACACAGCACCCTTAATGATGTCTCGGGGGCCGAAACGGGCTCGAAACACAAACACATCTCGAGAAAGTGGAACACGCACTCTCGATTATGGCAGACGGCCTCGATTTCAAGCCTCGTATCGTAAATTATGAAACTGATTCCATAAAGTTACACTAAGTGTTATTTGAGTCTTCTTACATAGGGGTCTGCGATGATTATTAAGAAAGTTGATTTTTTCGATTTTTTCCATTTTCGAGTTTTTTTGCTGACGTGTCACGGGCTTCAAATTAACATTTGTTCCTTCGAAAGTACATTTTCTGAAGCGTCTTGAAGCGATCTTTCGAGTGACGTCAAAAAACCCCGGATCCAACTAGTGGTTTCTTCAGGAAATCATTTTTAATGCAATTTTTGTTAAAAAGTAAGAAGTCCCCCCTTGGACTAATTGACACACGAGGAACACAGATTTGCAATCCGCGTTCAAATTGGATTCTTCGTTCGGCCGCTACAGCCGTTCAAAGTTTGAAAAAATCGACTTTTTTCAAAATTTCTCCATAAAGTTCATGGTGACTGGCTAACTTTTTTAGAATTTTCTCTGGATGAAATTTTTAACGCCAATCATTTTATCTCGTTCTTCTGATGAAAAAAAAGGTATTACATAAAGGTCTACGATGATTTTTAAGAAAGTTGATTTTTTCGTTTTTTTTCATTTTCGAGTTTTTTTGCTGACGTGTCACGGGCTTCAAATTAACATTTGTTCCTTCGAAAGTACATTTTCTGAAGCGTCTTGAAGCGATCTTTCGAGTGACGTCAAGAAACCTCGGATCCAACCAGTGGTTTCTTCAGGAAATAATTTTTAATGCAATTTTTGTTAAAAAGTAAGAAGGGGGGACCCTTGGATAGAATTTCGGGTTTTCGTCAAAAATAAAAATTTCCCAATTTTAATTCAATCCGACTGATTGACACACGAGGAACACAGATTTTCAATCCGCGTTCAAATTGGATTCTTCGTTCGGCTACTACAGCCGTTCAAAGTTTGAAAAAATCGACTTTTTTCAAAATTTCTCCATAAAGTTCATGGTGACTGACTAACTTTTTTAGAATTTTCTCTGGATGAAATTTTTTAACGCCAATCATTTTATCTCGTTCTTCTGATGAAAAAAAAGGTATTACATAAAGGTCTACGATGATTTTTAAGAAAGTTGATTTTTTCGATTTTTTTCATTTTCGAGTTTTTTTGCTGACGTGTCACGTGCTTCAAATTGACATTTGTTCCTTCGAAAGTACATTTTATGAAGCGTCTTGAAGCGATCTTTCGAGTGACGTTAGGAAACCCCGGATCCAACCAGCTGTTTCTTCAGGAAATCATTTTTAATGCAATTTTTGGTCAAAAGTAAGAAGGGGGGACCCTTGGATAGAATTTCGGGTTTTCGTCAAAAATAAAAAATTGCCAATTTTAATCAAATTCGACTAATTGACACACGAGAAACACAGATTTGCAATCCGCGTTTAAATTAGATTCTTCGTTCGGCCGCTACAGCCGTTCAAAGTTTGAAAAAATCGACTTTTTTCAAAATTTCTCCATAAAGTTCATGGTGACTGACTAACTTTTTTAGAATTTTCTCTGGATGAAATTTTTTAACGCCAATCATTTTATCTCGTTCTTCTGATGAAAAAATAGGTATTACATAAAGGCCTACGATGATTTTTAAGAAAGTTGATTTTTTCTATTTTTTTCATTTTCAATTTTTTTTGCTGACGTGTCACGGGCTTCAAATTGACATTTATTCCTTCGAAAGTACATTTTTTGAAGCGTCTTGAAGTGATCTTTCGAGTGACGTCAAGAAACCCCGGATCCAACCAGTGGGTTCTTCAGGAAATAATTTTAAATGCAATTTTTGTTAAAAAGTAAGAAGGGGGGACCCTTGGATAGAATTTCGGGTTTTCGTCAAAAATAAAAATTTCCCAATTTTAATCCAATCCGACTAATTGACACACGAGGAATACAGATTTTCAATCCGCGTTCAAATTGGATTCTTCGTTCGGCCGCTACAGCCATTCAAAGTTTGAAAAAATCGCCTTTTTGAAAATTTCTCCAGAAAGTTCATGGTGACTAGCCAACTTTTTTGCAATTTTCTCTGGATGAAATTTTTTAACGCCAATCGTTTTATCTCGTTCTTCTGATGAAAAAAAAGATATTACATAAAGGTCTACGATGATTTTTAAGAAAGTTGATTTTTTCGTTTTTTTTCATTTTCGAGTTTTTTTGCTGACGTGTCACGGGCTTCAAATTAACATTTGTTCCTTCGAAAGTACATTTTCTGAAGCGTCTTGAAGCGATCTTTCGAGTGACGTCAAGAAACCCCGGATCCAACCAGTGGTTTCTTCAGGAAATCATTTTTAATGCAATTTTTGTTAAAAAGTAAGAAGGGGGGACCCTTGGATAGAATTTCGGGTTTTCGTCAAAAATAAAAATTTCCCAATTTTAATCCAATCCGACTAATTGACACACGAGGAATACAGATTTTCAATCCGCGTTCAAATTGGATTCTTCGTTCGGCCGCTACAGCCATTCAAAGTTTGAAAAAATCGCCTTTTTGAAAATTTCTCCAGAAAGTTCATGGTGACTAGCCAACTTTTTTGCAATTTTCTAAGGATGAAATTTTTTAACGCCAATCGTTTAATCTCGTTCTTCTGATGAAAAAAAAGGTATTACATAAAGGTCTACGATAATTTTTAAGAAAGTTGATTTTTTCGATTTTTTCTATTTTTGAGTTTTTTTGCTGACGTGTCACGGGCTTCAAATTGACATTTGTTCCTTCGAAAGTACATATTCTGAAGCGTCTTGGAGAGATCTTTCGAGTGACGTCAAGAAACCCCGAATCCAACCAGTGGTTTCTTTAGGAAATCATTTTTAATGCAATTTTTGTTAAAAAGTAAGAAGGGGGGACCCTTGGATAGAATTTCGGGTTTTCGTCAAAAATAAAAATTTCCCAGTTTTACTCAAATCTGACTAATTGACACACGAGGAACACAGATTTGCAATCCGCGTTCAAATTGGATTCTTCGTTCGGCCGCTACAGCCATTCAAAGTTTGAAAAAATCGCCTTTTTGAAAATTTCTCCAGAAATTTCATGGTGACTAGCTAACTTTTTTGCAATTTTCTCTGGATGAAATTTTTTAACGCCAATCGTTTTATCTCGTTCTTCTGATGAAAAAAAAGATATTACATAAAGGTCTACGATGATTTTTAAGAAAGTTGATTTTTTTGTTTTTTTTCATTTTCGAGTTTTTTTGCTGACGTGTCACGGGCTTCAAATTAACATTTGTTCCTTCGAAAGTACATTTTCTGAAGCGTCTTGAAGCGATCTTTCGAGTGACGTCAAGAAACCCCGGATCCAACCAGTGGTTTCTTCAGGAAATCATTTTTAATGCAATTTTTGGTAAAAAGTAAGAAGGGGGGACCCTTGGATAGAATATCGAGTTTTTGTCAAAAATAAAAAATCGCCAATTTTAATCCAAACCGACTAATTGACACACGAGGAACACAGATTTTCAATCCGCGTTCAAATTGGATTCTTCGTTCGGCCGCTACAGCCATTCAAAGTTTGAAAAAATCGCCTTTTTGAAAATTTCTCCATAAAGTTCATGGTGACTAGCCAACTTTTTTGCAATTTTCTAAGGATGAAATTTTTTCACGCCAATCGTTTAATCTCGTTCTTCTGATGAAAAAAAAGGTATTACATAAAGGTCTACGATAATTTTTAAGAAAGTTGATTTTTTCGATTTTTTCTATTTTTAAGTTTTTTTGCTGACGTGTCACGGGCTTCAAATTGACATTTGCTCCTTCGAAAGTACATATTCTGAAGCGTCTTGGAGAGATCTTTCGAGTGACGTCAAGAAACCCCGAATCCAACCAGTGGTTTCTTTAGGAAATCATTTTTAATGCAATTTTTGTTAAAAAGTAAGAAGGGGGGACCCTTGGATAGAATTTCGGGTTTTCGTCAAAAATAAAAATTTCCCAGTTTTACTCAAATCTGACTAATTGACACACGAGGAACACAGATTTGCAATCCGCGTTCAAATTGGATTCTTCGTTCGGCCGCTACAGCCATTCAAAGTTTGAAAAAAATCGCCTTTTTGAAAATTTCTCCATAAAGTTCATGGTGACTAGCTAACTTTTTTGCAATTTTCTCAGGATGAAATTTTTTAACGCCAATCGTTTTATCTCGTTCTTCTGATGAAAAAATAGGTATTACATAAAGGTCTACGATGATTTTTAAGAAAGTTGATTTTTTCGATTTTTTTCATTTTCGAGTTTTTTTTGCTGACGTGTCACGGGCTTCAAATTAACATTTGTTCCTTCGAAAGTACATTTTCTGAAGCGTCTTGAAGCGATCTTTCGAGTGACGTCAAGAAACTCCGGATCCAACCAGTGGTTTCTTCAGGAAATAATTTTTAATGCAATTTTTGGTAAAAAGTAAGAAGGGGGGACCCTTGGATAGAATATCGGGTTTTTGTCAAAAATAAAAAATCGCCAATTTTAATCAAATCCGACTAATTGACACACGAGGAACACAGATTTGCAATCCGCGTTCAAATTGGATTCTTCGTTCGGCCGCTACAGCCGTTCAAAGTTTGAAAAAATCGACTTTTTTCAAAATTTCTCCATAAAGTTCATGGTGACTGACTAACTTTTTTAGAATTTTCTCAGGATGAAATTTTATAACGCCAATCGTTTTATCTCTATCGAATTTCAAGTTTTCGGCAAAAATTAAAAATTGCCAATTTTAATTGAATTCGACTAATCTGAGCCCAAGAAGAACAGATTTGAAATCCGCGTTCGATTTGGATTCTTCGTTTAGCCGCTGAAAAAATCGTCGTTTTTCAAAAATTTTACGTGAGAAGCTACTTGTTTCGTTCTTAATGTCCAGTATTGAATTATAAAATTAACGTGAATTGGAGTTATCGACTCGTTCATGAATCGATCGGGCAATTAAACAATTACTCGCGCAGGTGTTGCCCTCATATTAATAATAATCCTCGAAGTGGAGTTAATCATAGCACTCATCAGTCACACAAACGGGCATAATGGATTAATAATTTGCGGAATTAAGTGCGGATAATTAAATATATAATTTGACGTGAACGACCTCGTAGAGCCGCCGGATAGAGAGAGGACTGGAAATGCAGGATCCAATCGATACGCAAATAAACGACGATGCATTCTCGTTTTTTGTCATAATCCGTAATGGAAATATTACGAAACTGGAAACGGAGTAGAGATTTTAATAATCGCATTACCGTAGAATGCTGTCGTCCATCGGCGGGTTTCCGCCTCCTCTCCTCCCCCAAGAAACTGGGGTGGGTTGTATGCGTTTGTCAATTCATCTGAAATTCCGTTTGGCCTGTAAGAGGCTTGTTAGTGTTATTAAGATGAGTAATATTGTGTTCAATCTGCTCCATGTTCACCTGCAATGCAGGCAAATTATGTGCAATACTCTCACATATATACTGTATATATTTATGTATGGCTGTATGTGTGCGTGCAATTTGGTCGATATCAGCACTAGAGAATATATATGGAGTTTATTAGTACTAACGTGCTACAATATCCATTCATCTTAGCTTTAATTATTGTATGTACACATTCAGTTTACGTGTACAAAATGTGAGACAAAAAAAATTGTTACAATTCAATTAATGAGCAACAAATAAATTTGAGGCAACCTGACTTGTTGCAGAAGCGTTAAATAAATTTAATAAAACGAAATATAGCCTGAATTTGTGAATATTCAACCTGTTCGTAACTCTGCAATGCAAAATTAAGTCTTACTAAGACTATAAATAAATAATTTATTTAAACAACTACTTCCCTGGCTAATGCCACTCGGTACGGTTATTGAATGATACAAAAGAAATTTGCATGTTAATGAGCAACACTGTAACACGATTTTGATTAAAATTAAAGTTAGAAAGTTTAATCATTGCAACCAAATTAATGCATAAATTAACTTGATCGTTTACTGCAGATTTATTGAATAAAAGTAATAAAGACGAAATCACCATATTCTTAAGTCAATAAACTTTAATCATTGATGCATGTTGAAATTGCAATATTTAAATTCAAAAAGGTGTTTTATTTTCAGGTGCTTTTTGGATATCGTTTATCGGTGGACGACGGCTGAGGGAATTTGGTATCCACAATAGACAGTGAAGTGCGAGGACTGAATGTTAATGCGGCCGATGCGGTCGCCCACTTTAAATTCCGATCGGGCGCACTCTTTTCTTTGAATAATTGAAAAATTGTTAAGTCCGCGTTTTACGCGTCGCCCTCGATTATTCAATTCGCGAATACACCACCCGGAGCTTCTTTTATTGCTTTCTTTTTCGACTGTGTTAACGTTAAGAGTCGACTGCACGCTGCCGCTCGATCGTTGCGCAATTATTTTATTTTTTTAAATAAATACAGTATGTAGTATGTAGTTGTTAAAGCAATTATGTCCTTACTATAGAATTAAGCATAGTTTTTTCAATTAATTTGTAAGATTACTTTTGTGTCTCATGTTTCTTATTTTGTAAGTTTTCCCTGTAAATGGTTAACCTGTTTTTCTGTTGGGAAATAAATAAATAAATATGTTAAATATGTAATAGCGTCGTATTCGCGACAATAAAAATATTTCGGAAGATAGAATTTTAATTTCCCGGCGCTTCCACCAAGAATTCGGAGTATAAATAAGCTCATTTTAGTTGAATGTTAACTGATGTTTGTGACTATTATAAACTAGCTCGATAGCTTAGGGTTAGAATCAATCGAAATAATTGAAAAATAATAAATGTCGAAAAATTATGTAAGATGTTTAATATGTAATAAATAAAACATTCATTGCCACTCAGATAAATGCAATTTTAAGTCTCATGAATTCAGTCCTGCGAAACGCCACAATAACACACCGATTGATGGAATGATTCCCGATTTCGAAGTTTCCCCCGGAATTATAATTTCAGATGAGGGCTTCAGCGGCTATCGGCGGTCTCTCAAATGAAATCTCAACAATTGTAAATTGCCGCACCATCGGTATTAATCAGCCGAATGATGCGGGGACGTCCATTAATGCTATTGTCGCAGGGAATTAGGCTGCCACTTCTGCAAACACCAGCAGGCACTAACCCTAGTAAAGCTCAGCTGTATCAGCCTATTATGCTGCGACAGATTTTCACTAATAATGCATACTATAATGAATGAGATGCTTACTTAGTAATACCCATAAATTACGCAATCAATTGGGTAAAAATTTCTACAATAGAAATTTAGTTGTGCTTACAATGATTAATTGTGGGAAAATATATCCAAACTTTGAATAAAACACTTTTTGAGGGGGTGCTATGACCAAGGTGCCTGTGTAGCGGGTTGGATTTACAAAGCAAGCAAAAATATTACTCGCGTTGCCGTGTATGATGAACTGTATGCAACCCATTCTGCATGCTTGCGTCTAAAAATAGACGGCCCGCCTATGGCACACAGTTCGCAAAGTGTCTACAGGACGGCAAACGTAACTTGCCGTTCCGCAGTGGCAAAATTGTAGGCGGGAATCTTCGAAGGGCGCTCTCGATAGATTTCGTGAAGAGTTCGCGCGCCTGGTACATTCAATTATGTTGAGGAGAGCGCCCGATAGAGTTGTAAATGAATAGCGCACGCGAAGAATATGTGCTTGCTTATTACAGAGACTGTAGAAAGAGAGCTTTCGCTTGCTCTCTGCGCGTCTGGCCTACTTACATTTGCCGTCCTGTACAAATAGACGCTCCCGCTCAAAGTGTGTTAATATCACACTTTACTTTTCAGCGACTCGAGTTTCGAACTTTAAGTTTAAAAATGATTTTGCTAATGATCGAAACTCCTCACTAAAAAGTAAAGTGTGATATTAACAAAGAAACTGTTTTATTTAAAGTTCCAAAATGTATTACGAAGTTAATGCATCAATTTATCCAAACTTTGATTTTCGTAACACAGTTTCAGCTTCGGTAATTATTTGCTAAAATTAACTCTTAAATCATCTATTTGAATACACGAGACACATTTATTTAATTTTTACTGCTGTAATCATGAACGTAATTATCATGTAAATAATGATGTTTCGAAAATTAGAGAAACCAGACAGGAAAATAATTGGACACATCGAATCCAAAATCTCTTCACCGACGATAATCGTTTATTAAAGAATACCCAATAGGTGGTCTTAATCCCCGATCGTCGACTGCCTAATTTCCATATTTCGTGGTAATCTCCACGGAGCCGGAAATGACCAGAATAAAAAAAGAATCAGACGAAACAGAAAAATATACACACACACCAGTCCAAAGAGACATTAAGTGAATTTACATTTCCCCGATATTAAATTTAAATGCGCCACCTTTAAAAGTACGCCAGGGCCATTTAAGTGATTCCATTTAAATTCATTTGAAATGCTAATGAACGGATCCGCCATGAATAAAAATTATATTATGATTTCTCTCTCTCTGCTGTTCTCCGATGATAAATCATCGGCGTGTATCGTAATTTCTGGTGTAGGACATCGGAAGAGAGAGAGAGAGAGAGAGAGAGAGAGAAGAAAAAAATCAACACTAATAGCGATTAATTATCCTTTCGGCCCGTCCTTATTGATTCGTCGCCGTCGCCGTCGACGAAAAGCGGCGTTCGATCAAAACGTCGTCGGGATGATTTATAATGGTGTCCTCGTTTTTAATTACGCGCTAAAAAATAATAGAAACGAGAACACCGGCAGAATTACGCAACGCGGTTGTCGTGAGATAACGGTTCGTATTAATTTAATGCGCGCATGAATAATCCATGAGGGTGCGTGGACGAGGGATAAACAGAATGCGTCCTGACGGCGAGCCCCCGGGGATACCAGTCTCCAATGTGCATACATTTTTTTAATAACGTCGATTTCAACATATTCTGACGTTCAATATTAATAGTATTTATTCCTAACAAATTGATTACTTTAAAATTTTTTAACTCATTACGCGTGTAAAATAAGTAATTCTATCCATCGATACACGGAACAGTCTATTAGTGGATTACGGCGGTGAAAACCCATTGTTACGCTCCATTAAATTTCGCGGAACTTTCCACCTTTTATTGGTATTAATATCGTGCGGATTAGAGAGGAGCGAGAGAGAGAGAGAGAACTGGAGGGTAAACCTGACCCCGTTTTAGGACCCTTCAGAATTGGGCGGGAATTAACGAACCCGTGTTTTCCTGATAGACAACAACAGGTTTAAAACTTCCTCGAAGGATTTAAAACTAAATTGCGCACTCGGATAATTAATTGAGAAAATCATTGCGTACACACGAAAATTTTCAGTGCGTTTTTCGCTAACATAATTTATCTGTTCTAATCAAAAATATTTGTAAATAATTGTTTTAGCGAAAGTATGCCGCCAAATTCGCAACAACAAAAAATACTACCGCAAGATCGATTGTCACCGTATTCGCGGTAATAAAAATATTTTCGTAAGATCGAATAGTTCTACAGTGAGCGCAGGGCGTAAATTTTAAATTCCCGGCGCATCCACCATACTTGCTACTACCATACACTAGCTCACAAGCTAAGGGTTAATATTTACGTATTGGTTGTTCATACTATTAAGAATAGTAATAGATAGAAATATTTGTTAGAATTAATATCTTTCATATTCATTCACAACATTAGTTTCGATGTGATACTACCATAACATATATTTCTACTTTGGTTTAACAATCGAACGTTTGTTATATCAAAAATAGTTTAATAATAAGATTTTTTATTTTACAGTGTTGCTCATTATTAAACTAATTAGAAACAACTTTACTTGTTGCAGAAAGCATTAGATAAATACAAGAAAACGAAATGTAGCCTGAATATATGAATATTCAGGCTACATTTCGTTTTCTTGTATTTATCATTATTAAACTATTTGTGGTAACATTTTAGTTGTTGCGATTGGCAGCACTTAAACGTGACATATGTCGACATCAAAATGTAAAATTGCCGTTAATTCATAGGATGATTGGAACCGTCCAATGCGTTACACACTGAATATGTTCGAATGCATATTGGGGAGTTCGCCACCAGTACCACTAAGATTGAAGAAAACGGAGGCGACATATTGTACACTTTTTATCCGCGTGGAAAATGTAGGAACTCGGTGACAATGGCCGGACACATGAATTCACTTGGCTCTCGGTGACGACGTTTAGGCAACACAACATACACAGAGGAAAGCTTGTGATTTATTATATGTATTATCACTTTGTTTGCAAAACGAATATCACAGAAGAAACAGCGAGAATATAATGTATGTTTCATTCGAGTCGGTGTGTTAATTCGGTGTGAATTTTTAATTAGCGTCGATCGATGCCTGACACGAGGAATGATAAACAAATGTAAACATAACCTTAAATTTCGATTATCATTTAGGCGTTGCATTATTTTATAAGCTTAAATTGGTTACTAATCATGTTTCGCCAAATGATCAATGAGAAACAAGTATGTGGTATATTAAACAATTTTAACCAATAACGAACGAACGCATTTTTATAGAACAATAACCAGTAGATCGACGGATCGATAAATTAATTGCTTTATTACTGGAGTGCATAAATAACCTCTATAATAGTCACAATCATCGCTTTACAGACAACTAAAATGAACTCAATTGTATGTTACTCTTTTGGTGGATGCGCCAGGAATTAATTTGTAACGTTGTAAAAGACAATTTCCCAATTAAGTTTGTTAACAAAACAAATTCAAACCTCCATATACACACAGTAAATATTGCCAGCAGAAAGGGTTATCACTTTTCTTTTTAATTTTCAAAGCATTAAAATTAAAGTTTCATTCATCCATAAAAATTAAGCACCACAAGCAGTGGCGGCTCGTGGAACATGTTGATGGTAGGGCCACTTTTACAATTTATTAGATCAGATGATACTGGCGAAACGTCAAAATTATGAAAGATGGAAATTATTCAAATTAAATACCAGCAGAAAAAAAAAACAAAAATTTGCACATAAAATTCAATCACACACGTAAAAAATCTAAAGTGTAGACCAATAAAAAATACGCTCTTAATTAAAGTAAAAAAAACTAAAATATACGCCCAAAAGATCGAAAATTTAGACAAATTTCGTGGTTAAAAAAATGCAGAAAATTTCAACAAAAATAACGAAGAAATGGAAAACAACAGGGCATAGATCTAAAATATAGGAAAAAAAAAATGCTGGTCTAAAAATAAAAAATTCAAACAAAAAAATTGAAAAATCATGGAAAACGAAAATAATTCGCCAAAATAACTCTTTAGTTCAAAATAAGTTGCCGACCAGAAACTTGAAAACCTCAGTTCCTGGAAGATCCACAACAAAATTTTATGGACAAATACTGTTCAGAGTGGTCTCAATCTTGAAAAAGAAAACAAAAAATTTTTTTGAAAAAAAATTTAATTTAATCGATTTTAGTCAAAAAGTAACCAAAGAGTAAAAAAAAATACCGATAAAAAATAATAATTCAAGTTGAGTAATCTAAAATCAAGAGCAAGGAATCAAAAACAATCAAAAAAACTTGAAAATATCAGCAAAACATAAAGAAAGTCGCGTATAAAAATAATTTAGGTTAAAAATTTAGGATAAAAAATTCAAAATAGCGGACCAAAAAATCGAAAACTTTAACAAAAAAATGGAAAATTTAGAAAAAAAAATAAGGCTAAAATATTAAAAATTTAGGCCAAAATATCAAAATGCGATAAAAAACGATTGAAAATTCAAGTACGAAAATTGCCATTTTCAGAACTCAGGTTTATTAACCCAGAAAACATAGGAAAAAACTCAAAATTAGCTCTGTAGCAAAGGAAATTTGCACTCCATGTTTTAAAAAATTGTAAAAAATAAATCACTTGTAGAATTAGCTCCAAAATTACTAAAACTATGCAGAAAGAGTGTACTTTTCATTACTTGCAAAAAAAATTGCAATATTGCTACTAAAAATAACAGGAATTGACTCAAAACTGCACTGCACTCAATGTTTTGAAAAATCGTAAAAAAAACAACCACTTGCAGAATTAGCTCTTAATTAAGGTAAAAAACTAGGAGTAAAATATAAGCACAAACAATCGAAAATTTAGATAAATATCAAAAATTGGCGGTTAAAAAAATGCAGACCAAAAATCCGAAAATTTCAACAAAAAAAAAAATAAAAAAGTTTAACCAATATAAAGAATATTCCGGGCAAAAACTCTAAAAATTGGAACGAAGAAATGAAAAACGCAGGTCAAATATCTACAGTATGGACCAAAAAATCAAAAATACTTGTCTAAAAATAAAAAATGCAAACCAAAAAAATTGAAAAATCAAGGAAAACAAAATTCATTTGCAACTTTCAGCTCCTAAAATAACTCTTTACCTCAAAATTAGTTGCCGACCAGAAACTCGAAAACGGTAGTCAAAAAGTAACCAAAAAGTAAAAAAAAATCGCCCATAAAAAATAATAATTCTAAAATGAAGGGCTAGAAATCAGAAACTGCACTTGAAAATATCGGCAAAATACTATACTACTATACTAAAAACTAAAAATAAATAATAAAATAAAATACTAAAATATAGGATAGAAAATTAAAAACTTTGACCAAAAATTCGATCCTGAAAATCAAAATTGAGGACAAAAAATCTGAAAATTTTAACAAAAAAATTTAGAAGAAAATTATTTTCTTTAGAAATTTCTAAAGACACATTATTCAAAATTAGTCTGTCAAAATTTCAATCATCTGTAGCAATAAATGTAGAATTGCGCTTTTTTTGTTATCAAAATTTGCTTTTCTAGTGCAACCATTTTTGTTGTGGTAAACTTGTGATTATTTTTTGACGGACTTTATAGAGAGAAATTGGTCTGTCAAAATTTCAACCATCTGTCGAAAGAAATGTGGAATTCTCAAGTGAATTTCTGAAAAATTTGCCTTTTTGGTGATCAAAATTTGCCTTTTAGTGAAACTATTTTTGTTGTGGTAAACTTGCGATGATTTTCTTTGGAAATTTGTAAAGACACATTATTCAGAATTAGTCAGTCAAAGTTTAAACCATCTCTTAAAATTAATGTGCAATCCCTATAGATATTTTGAAAAATGCGCCTTTTTGGACATCAAAATTTTCTTTTTAGTGCAACCATTTTTGTTGTGGTAAACTTGCGATTGCTTTCTTTGGAAATTTGTAAAAACACATTATTCAGAAATAATCTCTCAAAATTTTAATCAGGTGTTGAAATTAATGTGGAACTTTCACGCGGTGTTTAATATTTAAAAAGTTTTTCTAAGAATTAGTTAAAAATTCTTGCTGAGCGTGAGTCTACAGGTAGTGTCATGGCTCGAGCCGCCCTTGACCACAAGTAACGGTATTATTACCATAACATATATCGAATGCACAGAAGTGAATCCACTACAACTTACGTGGAAATAGTTTGTTTATCGCACCCTTGGCAACCTCCCTTATTTTTGAAGGCGTGTAAGTAATATTCTTGATTGAATATGTTTTAAAATTAACTATTGAAATCACCGTAGAAATACGTAAGTCAAATATTAAATTCGTTCGAAAGGATCAAATGTTTTTAGTGCTGCCAAATGTTAAAAGATAAAACTCACCAGGTTTAAGTATATATTTTATTTTAGAAATAATTCCTTAACTAAAACCAAAGTAGAAAAAATAGTATATTATACTTGTTTAATAAGAGGCATTGTGGGGCACTCGTTACATTCCAATCCCACTCGTGCCACAATATACCCTCTTATTAAACTTGTATAATAATATACTATTTTTATTTAATTCATTAATAATGAAATTAGTTTCTTTTATTAATTAACTGCAACAAGAACTGAATTTCCCATTTATTTATTTTTTTAAATTTAAATTTAGTTTTTTCTAGAATACACACCCTTTTACAATTACCCCGCGCAAATATTCGAATGCAATTAAATTTAAGATTTATAGTGGCTGCGAGCGAGCGAGAGAGAGCCGCCGCTATTAAATATTTCCAGAGAGGTAAGGAAGGGTTTAATATAAGAGATAAATCAAAGCTGCAGCGGTGTGTCCCCGAATTCCAATAGTCCATGCATTTTAAAACCGTTAATGAGACGGGAAATCGGGGCCTGAAAGGATTTCCCCACCGGGGGAACTGGGAACGGGGCGGCAAGGAAAGGGGGGTGTGTAGGTGATAATCTTATGCGTCCTAAATCACATCTCTCTCGCACAGATTCAGACCTTCCTAATCTCTTAGGCTTTTAGCACTACACCGCGAACCGCACTACTGGCCCTCCCGAACTACATCGCACCTTCAATCAGTAAATTTACATCGAATACATTAATACTAATTCAGTTTGCATTAGTTGATTTTTCATACGCTTAACTTTAATATTAATAAAAGAGTGTCGTCAACTCAAATCCTCCAGTAATTGAACTCAACAACCAGTAATCCATTCTAATTGTTGATGATATGGTAATAATAATAAAGAAAAATATTTCTAAAGTAATTAGTTTTAAATATATACAAATAATAAAAACGTCTTTATTATTTGTATTTAATGAATCTGCAGAAAGTGAGGTTGTCTCAAGTTAATTTAATTTTAATTATATTTATTTGTTTGTCAAAATCTCTATGAGTGTATTGGTTATTAAGACTATATTATCCCTTAACGAACGGGCGCACTTTTGTACAAGAATGACGGAATTTTAACAAATTAATTGCTTTATTACTAGAGCGAGAAAAAGTGCATAAGTAACCCTAAGCTAACAAGCTAGTTTACAATCATCATATATTTATGTAGCATATATTATTTATGTGGCACAAGTGGAAATAAAATTGAATTGAATAATAGTCACAAACATTACTTTACAGACAACTAAAATGAGCTCAATTGTGAATTACACTTTTGGTGGATGCGCCGGGAACTTTTAATGTCGCGAACATAGCGCCAATTATTCGCCAAGGGTTAAAAGAAAATAATATCAACTCTTTGCACTCGTATTTATATTTGAAACCAAAATGGTTAAACGTATCGTGGCGACTCTAATTCGACATACGAGTGCAAAGGGTTAATAAAATTATTTAACTCTAGTTTTTCCTTATCTGGATGAAACCTTAATAACAAAATTCCTATTGGCGTATAAGGGTTAGAATAATAATAAAATTATTTAACTCTAGTTTCTCTATAATTTCGAAATTCCTATTGGCGTACAGATTGCATTAATAGTGCGAATTGTCTTGCGTTTCGTTCCCGGAATCGAAGAAGCGTAAGAAGAAAATGAATAATACATCCTTTTAATGAAATTAAGTTTAATGGAATTAGAGTGGGTCTTGGGGGGAGGGGAGGTACGGCGACGCGATGAATATTTAGATTTTCCCTGGGAAATTTTAATTTACTTAAAAGTGACGAAAGTTATCCCCGGAGCCGATACGTGAACCGGGAGGACAGAGAAAACTTTTACACCGACAGATTTTAATTTAAATTCGCGGCCTTCCTCCACGTGTGTGCACCTACACCGCGAGGAAAACTTTGATTAGAGGAAAATTGATTACGGAGCATGCGTGAAAATTTTTCCATTGCGTTTACGACCGTGAATAATGCGATTTTGCGCGACGTGTGTCGATTGTAAATTAAGGACTGTGTGAACCACATCAATATATATTTTTTTAACGCTCGACAAAATGACACAAAATTCTGTTTCCGTGCAATTATTTCTGAATTTATTGAAGTGATGTTTTTCGATTTACATTCCATCACAAAGAAGAATAAATGTTGAATAACTTTGTAAAGTTTCATGGGTGTGGGAGTTGTCTTTATATTTTTTTCACCTCTCGGAAAAATGCACAATCACAAAATGACACAAAATTCTGTTTCCATGCAATTATTTCTGAATTTATTGAAGGAATGTTTTTCGATTTATACTCCATCACAAAGAAGAATTAATGTTGAATAAATTTGTAAAGTTTCATGGGTGTGGGAGTTGTCTTTATATTTTTTTCACCTCTCGGAAAAATGCACAATCACAAAATGACACAAAATTCTGTTTCCGTGCAATTATTTCTGAATTTAATGAAGGGATGTTTTTCGATTTACATTCCATCACAAAGAAGAATAAATGTTGAATAACTTTGTAAAGTTTCATGGGTGTGGGAGTTGTCTTTATATTTTTTTCATCGCTCGGAAAAATGTACAATCACAAAATGACACAAAATTCTGTTTCCGTGCAATTATTTCTGAATTTATTGAAGGGATGTTTTTCGATTTATACTCCATCACAAAGAAGAATCAATGTTGAATAAATTTGTAAAGTTTCTTGAGTGTGGCAGTTGTCTTTATATTTTTTTCGTCGCTCGGAAAAATGTACAATCACAAAGTGACACAAAATTCTGTTAACGTGCAATTATTTCTGAAGGAAGGAGTATTTACTGGATCACAAAGTCGAATGGATTTTTAAATTTACATTTAAAGTTTCGAGTGTATGGTAATTGTTTTTATTTGAATTAATGTGATTGAAAAAATTTTGTGAGAATGTTTTATGATCGCGAAGTTTCCAATTCATTTGACAAAACATCAAACATTTCTTGCCAAAAATTCGCCGAAAACAAACTGCACATTTAGAATACAATGAAATAATACCGAGTTAAAATTTGTAGATAAAACACCTTAAGTAATTATAAGTTTGGTCTAAAAAAAAAGGAAAAACGCACTATTATACATGATGCTAACAAAATATCAGTTGTTAATTGAAATATTATTTTTGTTATTAATTATTTGCCTAGTTTTACAGATAATCAGCATCAAACTTAAAAAATGCAATTTTCAGCGCTCGAAAATCAAAAAAGACGTTGTTTTCTTAAATAGAAAAAAAAATTGTAGAACTGAAATTTTTACAGGATCATTCGAAAATAATTGAGCTTTGATATTCTTAAAAAATCGAAACATGTTTTGTACTTAGTTGTACAGATAATTACTATCAAACTCAAGATTTGCCACTTTCAGAGCTATAAAATCAAAAAAGCGTTGATTTTTTTTAAACGGAAACAAATGCTGACCTAAAACTTCCACAAAATTGTTCAAAAATTATTGAGCTCTAATACTTTAAAAAAAATATAAGCACTTTATTTACCTAGTTTTAGAAATAATCACCATAAAATTCAAGAATTACCATTTTTAGCGCTCGAAAATCAAGCAGGCGTTTTTTTTTTAATAGAAACAAATGCAGATCTAAAATTGTTCAAAAATGATCGTGCTTTAATATAAAAAAAATATAAGCATGTTATTTACCTGGTTTTCAATAATTTTACCATTTTCAGCGCTCGAAAATCAAAAAGGCGTTTTTCTTTAACAGAAACAAATGGAGATCTAAAACCTTCACCCAATTGTTCAAAAATGATTGAGCTGTAATATTTAAAAAAAATATAAACATGTTATTTACCTAGTTTTACAGATAATCACCAACAAACTCAATAATTACCATTTTCAGCGCTCGAAAATCAAAAAAGCGTTTTTTTTTTAAAGAGAAACAAATGCAGACTCAGAACTTTTACAGAATTATTCGAAAGCGATTAAGCTTTAATATTCTTGATAAATTTAAGAACATTATTCAACTAGTTTTACAGATAATAATGATCAAACTCAAGATTTGCCATTTTCAGCGCTCGAAAATCAAAAAATCGTTGATTTTTTTTAAACAGAAACAAATGCGGACCTAAAACTTTTACAAAATTGTTTAAAGTGATTGAGCTTTGATATTCTTGAAAATTTTGGAAACGTTATTTACCTAGTTTTACGGATAATAATCATCAAACTCAAGAATTGTAATTTTCAGCGTTTGAAAATCAAAAATGCGCTGTTTTTTTTAAACGGAAACAAATGCAGACTTAAAACTTTTACAAAATTGTTTGAAAACGATTAGGCTTTAATATTCTTGATAAATTTAAAAACATTGGTTACCTAGTTTTACAGATAATAATGATCAAACTCAAGATTTGCTATTTTCAGCGCTCGAAAATAAAAAAATCGTTGATTTTTTTTAAACAGAAATAAATGCAGACCTAAAACTTTCATAAAATGATTCAAAAATGATTGCGCTTTAATATATAAAAAAAATTAAGCGTGTTATTTATCTAGTTTTACAGATAATCACCAACAAACTCAAGAGTTGCTATTTTCAGTGCTCGAAAATCAAAAAAGCGTTTTCTTTTTAAACAGAAACAAATGCGGACCTAAAACTTTTACAAAATTGTTTACAGAGATCGAGCTTTGATATTCTTGAACATTTTTAAAACGTTATTTACCTATTTTTAGGGATAATAATCATGAAACTCAAGAATTGCCATTTTCAGCACTCGAAAATCAAAAAAAGCGTTGTTTTTTTTTTTAACAGAAACAAATACAGATCTAAAACTTTCACAAAATTGTTGAGAAATGATTGCGCTTTAATATTAAAAAAAAATAAGCATGTTAATAATCTAATTTGGAAGATAATCACCATAAAATTCAAGAATTACCATTTTTAGCGCTCGAAAATAAAAAAGGAGTTTTTCTTTTTAAACAGAAAGAAATGCAGACCTGAAACCACCACAAAATTGTTCAAAAATTATCGTGCTTTAATATAAAAAAAAAATATAAGCACGTTACTTACCCAGTTTTACAGATAATTACCAACAAACTCAAGAGTTGCTATTTTTAGCGCTTGAAAATCAAAAGGGCGTTTTTTTTTAAACAGAAACAAATGCAGACTTAAAACTTTTACAAAATTGTTTGAAAGCGATTAGGCTTTAATATTCTTGATAAATTTAAGAACATTGTTCACCTAGTTTTACAGATAATAATGATCAAACTCAAGATTTGCAATTTTCAGCGCTCGAAAATCAAAAAATCGTTGATTTTTTTAAAACGGAAATAAATGCAGACCTAAAACTTTCATAAAATGATTCAAAAATGATTGCGCTTTAATATATAAAAAAAAATTAAGCGTGTTATTTATCTAGTTTTACAGATAATCACCAACAAACTCAAGAGTTGCTATTTTCAGCGATCGAAAATCAAAAAAGCGTTGTTTTTTTTTTAAACAAAAACAAATGCAGACCTAAAACTTTTACAAAATAGTTCGAAAGCGATCAGGCTTTAATATTCTTGGTACATTTAAGAACATTATTTACCTAGTTTTACAGATAATCATCAATAAACTCAAGAATTGCCATTTTCAGAGCTCCAAAATCTAAAAATTGTTGTATTCTTAAATTAAAAACAAATGTATTCCGAAAACTTTTACAGAATCATTAAAAAATGATTGGGTTTTGATATTTTAGAGAAATTTAGGAATATTAATTACCGAGTTTTTCAAATAATCATCAAACTTAAAAATTTGCAATTTTCAGCACTCGAAAATCGAAAAAGCGTTGTTTTTTCTTAAACCAAAAACAAATGCAGACTTAAAACTTTTACAGAATGATTCAAAAATGATTGGGCTTTGATATTCTTGAAAAATCAAATTACGTTAATTGCACAGTTTTACAAATAATCACCATCAAACTCAATAATTACCATTTTCAGCGCTAGAAAATCAAAAAGGCGTTGTTTCCTTAAACTCAAAATAAATGCAGATCTAAAGCTTTTGCAAAACTATTCAAAAATAATTGGGCTTTGATATTCTTGAAAAATCCAAGCACATTATTTACCTAATTTTAAGTCTTTGAAGTTAATTCCTCCTTTGATTATTTTTTTTTACAGTTTTTCAAATCGCCGAATGCATTTTTCGTTTTTACACTTCGAAATTGGATGTTTGTCATTTTGCTACTGCCTGGGATAAGGCAATTGTTTTAACAAGAAATCAAAAATTGATTATTCTTCTGTAGATATTAAACTTTTGAAGCCAGTTTCTAGTTTGATTATTTTTTTACAATTTTAAAAATGATCGTAAGCATTTTTCATTTTCACACTTCAAATTTGAATGGTTGTCGTTTTGTTTCTGCCTAGGATAAAGCAATTGTTTTAGCGGGAAATCAAAAAAGAATTATTTTTCTGTAGATCGTGAGCTTTTGAAACAAATTCCTTGTTTAATTAACTTTTTACAATTTTTCAAACCATCGAATGCATTTTTTGTTTTTATACTTTAAATTTGTATGGATGTCGTTTCTTTTCTGCCTAGGACGAGGCAATTATTTTAACGGAAAAACGAAAATTAATTGTTTTTCTGGAGATCTTGTACTTTTGAAACAAATTCCATGTTTGATTAATTTTTTACAGTTTTTCAAATCGACGAATGTATTTTTAATTTCCACACTTTTAATTTGAATGGTTGTCGTTTTGTTTCTGACTAGGATAAAGCAATTGTTTTAGCGGGAAATCAAAAATGTATTATTCTTCTGTAGATCGTGAGCTTTTGAAACAAATTCCTTGTATGATTAATTTTTTACAATTTTTTAAACCGTCGAATGAATTTTTTGTCTTTATACTTTGAATTTGTATGGATGTCGTTTCTTTTCTGCCTAGGATGAGGAAATTATTTTAACGGGAAAACAAAAATGTATTATTTTTCTGTAGATCTTGCACTTTTGAAACAAATTCCATGTTTGATTAATTTTTTACAGTTTTTCAAATCGACGAATGTATTTTAATTTCCACACTTTTAATTTGAATGGTTGACGTTTTGTTTCTGCCTAGGATAAAGCAATTGTTTTAGCGGGAAATCAAAAATGTATTATTCTTCTGTAGATCGTGAGCTTTTGAAACAAATTCCTTGTATGATTAATTTTTTACAATTTTTTAAACCGTCGAATGAATTTTTTGTCTTTATACTTTGAATTTGTATGGATGTCGTTTCTTTTCTGCCTAGGATGAGGAAATTATTTTAACGGGAAAACAAAAATGTATTATTTTTCTGTAGATCTTGCACTTTTGAAACAAATTCCATGTTTGATTAATTTTTTACAGTTTTTCAAATCGACGAATGTATTTTTAATTTCCACACTTTTAATTTGAATGGTTGTCGTTTTGTTTCTGACTAGGATAAAGCAATTGTTTTAACGGGAAAACAAAAATAAATTATTTTTCTGTAGATCGTGAGCTTTTGAAACAAATTCCTTGTATGATTAATTTTTTACAATTTTTTAAACCGTCGAATGAATTTTTTGTCTTTATACTTTGAATTTGTATGGATGTCGTTTCTTTTCTGCCTAGGATGAGGAAATTATTTTAAAGGGAAAACAAAAATGTATTATTTTTCTGTAGATCTTGCACTTTTGAAACAAATTCCAAGTTTGATAAATTTTTTATAGTTTTTCAAATCGACGAATGCATTTTTAATTTCCACACTTTTAATTTGAATTGTTGTCGTTTTGTTTCTGACTAGGATAAAGCAATTGTTTTAACGGGAAAGCAAAAATGAATTATTTTTCTGTAGATCGTGAGCTTTTGAAAAAAATTCCTTGTTTGATTAATTTTTTACAATTTTTCAAATCGTCGAATACATTTTCTGTTTTTATACTTTGAATTTGTATGGATGTCATTTTTTTCTGCCTAGGATAAAGCAATTGTTTCAGCGGGAAATTAAAAATAATGTATTTTTCTGTAGATCGTGAGCTTTTGAAACAAATTTCTTGTTTGATTAATTTTTTACAATTTTTCAAATCGTCGAATGCATTTTTATTTTCCACACTTTTAATTTGAATGGTTGTCGTTTTGTTTCTGACTAGGATAAAGCAATTGTTTTAGCGGGAAATCAAAAATGAATTGTTTTTCTGTAGATCTTGAGCTTTTGAAACAAATTTAATGTTTGATTGATTTTTTATAGTTTTTCAAACCGACGAATGCACAGATAATCTTCATCAAACTGAAGAATTGCCATTTTCAATGCTTAAAAATCAAAGAAGCGTTGTTTCCTTAAACCAAAAACAAATGCAGATCTTGAACTTTTATAAAATTGATCTAAAATGATAGGGTTTTGATATTCTAGAGAAATTTAGGCACATTAATTACAGAGTTTTACAAATAATCACCACCAAACTCAAAAATTTGCCATTTTCGGTGCACGAAAATCGAAAAAGCGCTGTTTTCTTAAACCAAAAAGTAATGCAGACCAAAAGTTTCTACAAAATTGTTCAAAAATGATTGGGCTTTGACATTCTTGAACAAAATAAAATCACGTTAATGGCCCAGTTTTACTAATAATCACCATCAAACTCAAGAATTTGCCATTTTGAGCGCTCGAAAATCGAAAATGCGTTGTTTTCTTAAACCAAAATCGAATTCCGATTTAAAGCTTTTGCAAAACTATTAAAAAAAATGATTGGGCTTTGATATTTTTGAAAAATCTAGGCACCTATTATTACAGATAATCACCATGAAACTCATGAATTACCTTTTTAAGCGCTTGAAAATCGAAAAAGACGTAAAACTTGCATCCTAGTCCCTACGAAGAAACGATATGTTGTTTAATGTCTGCAAAAGCATAAAATTAATGAGATGAATGTTGTTTATTTACTGGAGGCTTCTATTTCGTTGCACATTTTATATAATATAATGCATAAAACATAATATTATAGTAAGTTAGAAATGTTCAAAGTAACAGTATTTTATTTATAATGAGACGAATCGATACATCCTCCTCTCGTATATACATCGCAATTATCAGCGAAATAAACGAGGCGCCAATCTGAAGATATATAGAGCAGCATCTGTACTACATCCGCTCTCTCTGTGTGCCAAAAGGGAAAAGGGCAGAATTGCGCGAGCGCGACTTTTCACCGGGTTTCCCTAGCACACTCGGATCTCCAGCTCAGTTTGAAACAGGCGGACGAAGCTCTCGCACCCGGATTTTCCGCTTTTCCGCTTCCTCAGGCGCGAACGCTCTCGGGAAACTAAAAATCCCCTACACCACCACTAATACATGTTTCCATCCCCGTCTCCTCCACCAGAAATAAAGACACCGCATTTTTTAGCGATACGTAATAAAACAAACAGTGCTAATCATAAATTTATCGAGTGCACGATTGTAAAATTTAAAAAAACGTTAAAATTATCGTTACAGGGTGTTATTGTTGTTAAATATAAAAGTTTAAATAAATTTTAAATGGTTGATCGTTTTTATTTTTATTTTTTCTGATAAATGTTGTATTTAAATATCTAGTTGCTACTTGTTGATGTGTGTTAGCTAGCGATCAACGCTCGCTGGATTATCCTTTGCTGTTTAGGTAAGTGTGTTCGGGAAAGATCGTGTGCACTTTTTTGCAACAATTTTTTGTGTTTCTGAAAATGGTTATAAATTAATATGATTGATTGTTGAAGCTATTACTTTGTGATACATATAGGTTGAATTAAAACATATTGTGATACCAGTAAAGTGTTTTAATTCAACCTCCTTAGTGTTCACATTAAATTTTTGGCCGTGTTTGGTGAGAAATGCGTGAAAAAGTAATTGTGGAGGCTTTCACTTCGTGATACATTTTGAATAATTAAAAAAAAAATAACTTTTTTGGTATCACTTTATTAACTTGGAGTAACTATAGTTTCGACAATTTCAGCTTGTCATTTTCAAACTATGAATATTTATATTCGATGATTTCCCGAATTACGGAGTATTAACATAATTAAATAAATATTAAACGAAGATTCTCCGTAAATAGCTGAATCTGGAGGTTGCAGGTTCGATCCCTGTCGGAGGCAGGTTCACACTTTTGATTCAGCTATATACGGAGAATCTTCGTTTAATATTAATTTAATTATATGAATATTTACATTACGACTGTACATTTATTTGAATTGAAAAATTATTAAAAAATAATTCAAATGAAACGATTGGGGAAAGCTTTTCAATTTTTCTTAATTGAAATTTGTAATTTTGTAGTGATTAATTTTTTTATCGGTATTACTTATCTTAGAAATATTAACTCCATTAATATTTTCAGGCTATTTTTCGTCTTTATTACTTTTATTCAATAAATCTACAATAAGTGAGGTTGTCTCGAGTTAATTTATTATTATAAACTTCATGTTGATTTGTAGTACATCTCAAATGTTATTCTAAATTAGACACAGTAACCTTATTTTAGAACTATATATTTGTTTATTTATACTGTGAATAATCTAATCTAAAATCGTTTTTTTTTAAAAAGACCGCAATTTTTAATTTTTTTGAGAATTTTTTTAGTCGAACTGTAAACTATATACAAACAAGTATACAGGGTGTATTTGAAATAACGAACAGGCTCGTAACCACAAGGGGATTATATTATTTTTAAACAATATTCGCAATTATTTTGTTTATAACTGTAACAAAAAGCCCGCAATTGATTATTAAAGTTAATGAGTGAAAATACGCAGTGGTAATGTGACCTAATTTTTAAACGGCATCGGCTTTAGATATCGAATTACAACAAGCGCGTAGGAAATATCTGAGTGCTCTTTAAGCGTCAATGAACTTGAGGACTATTTATCTTTTACAAAAAAAAAACGTTGCGATAACACTTCAAATTTCGGAGGCAAGAAATCGTATCTCGCGTTTTAAATAAACAAACACACATTCCATGCAGACCTAATTAAATGCGAAAAGCATCGTTTAAAAAACCTCGAAAAATTAGGAAAATTAAAAAAAAAAAATTTCGAATAAATTTTGACGGAAATGGGTTCACAAATATTTTGTGTATGTGCCCTTAAATGCCTGTTCGTTATTTCAAATACACCCTGTATAGTGGTAAAAAAATGTTGCTGTGTTTTACTTGAAATAGTGTTAAGTTCATGAAGAGGATCGTTGCAACCGTTACTACGTGGGTAATATAAGGTGTGAGCCACAGAATTTTGTTTCAGAGTTGGCCATGCCCGAGAGAGAAAAACATAGCAGTCATTTCTGAGATTAATTCATTTTTTTTAAATCTCGTGACGTAATAATAAGAGACATACCTCATTTATCTCACAGCCAACTCTTAAATAAAATTCTGTGGCTCACACGATGGAATTAAACTGAATTGAAAATTTCAGTCTGTTTTAACACTTAATTATTAATAAAACGCGGAGGACCGAAATTGTGTAAAAGAAATCACGATTTATCAATTACGTTTTCTTCAAATTAGTTTCACTGAGTATCTAAAAACTATTTTACAAATTTTAGAAATGTGGTCGTACGCTCGCACGCTGCGCAAAATTAATGAAAAACGGCCCGCAGGAAGTTTTCCCATAAATCCTGCTTGTTCTACGCGGACTGGCACTTATCGTCTAACAAATCATTTAATCCACTATGGAGGAGTATTAAGAAAATCATACCTTTTTTTTAAATAATTTCAAAGTGGAGGAACAAATTTGTTGAAATTACATTATAAGATGTAAAGAAAATTGTCAACGAAATTTTTAAAAATTACTAAAAATACATTTAAAAATAAGAATCTGCAAAGAGCTACTAATACGCTTTATTAGATTTCGAAATATCCTCATGTGAACAGAGCGTAAGGATGAAAAAAAAATATTATTAATTAATTTCTCACTTAACCCGTGGCGAAACAACGACGAAAAAAACGAAAAAAAAATCTTGAAGGCTTGAAAAAAATGTATAATTAATTTCCATCGACTTGAAACTCTATGATTCTGTCAAAAACTACCCTAGATCTTGAAATAATCGCTTGCGAACAAAGATTGAGAATGTAAAAATAAAAAAATTTTAATAGCTTGAAAAAAAAAATGAAAACAAATGTTACCGACTTGAAATTTTTCAAATTTTCTCAAAATGCAGTCCTAATTGTTTTTCTGCAAAAATCCACAAACATTATAGCCCCAGATCTTAAAATATTTCCGGGAATAGAGCGGAAGGTTGAATGCAAATTTAATACTTTTTCTTGGCTAAAAAAAAAAAATTAAAAACAATTGCCATCGACTTGAAAGTTTTCAAATTTCCTCAAAACACAATCCTAACTGTTTATCTGCAAAAATCACCCTATCCCTAGATTTCGAGATAATCCTTTGGAAAGAGAGTAAAATTTTAATACTTTTTAAGACTTGAGAAATAAATATAAAAACAATTTCCAAAGTTAACAGGAAGTCATTATAATTAAAATTTTGCAAAAATCTATAATTCATTCATCCACAAATTTCGAAATAATCGAAAGTGAGATTGTGACAATTTTGAAAATTTTTTTTTAAACAATTGCCATCAACTAGAAACTTTCAAATTTCCTCAAAACGCAGTCCTAACTGTTTTCCTGCAAAAATATACAAACGCCTCAACCTCAGATTTCAAAATATTCGCAGGAATAGAGCGGAAGGTTAAATGCAAATTTAATACTTTTTCTTGGCTAAAAAAAATATATAAAAATAATCACCATCGACTTGAAACTTTCCAAATTTCCTCAAAATACAGTCCTAATTGTTTATCTACAAAAATCTACACATACCTTGTCCCTGGATTTCGAGATAATCCTTTGGAAACAGAGTAAAAATTTTAATATTTTTATGACTTGAAATAAATATAAAAACAATTTCAAAATTTACTAAAAACGTCATTGTAATTAAAATTTTGCAAAAATCTATAATCCTTCCATCCACAAATTTCGAAGTAATCGAATGTGAGATTGCGACAATTTTGAAAAAATTTATGGCTCGAAAAAATATATAAAAACAATTGCCATCAACTTGAATTTTTTCAAATTTCCTCACAACTCAGTCCTAATTGTTTATCTGCAAAAATCTACAAACACCCAATTCCTAGATTTTGCGATAATCCTTAGGAAACAACAGGGTAAAAATTTGAATATATTTTATGACTTGAAATAAATACAAAAACAAATTAGAAACAACTTTACTTGTTGCAGAAAGCATTAGATAAATACAAGAGCAAATACAAAAACAATTTTCAAATTTACTAAAAAAGGCATTGTAATTAATATTTTGTATAAATCCATAACTCCTCCATCCACAAATTTCTAAATAATCGAAAGTGAGATTGTGACAATTTTGAAAATTTTTATGAGTCGAAAAAAAATATAAAAACAAATGCCATCGACTTGAAACTTTCCAAATTTCTTCAAAACGCAGACCCAGTTGTTTATCTGCAAAAATCCATAAATACCCTATTTCTAGATTTCTGGATAAACCCGTGAACTGAGCGTAAGGATGAACACAAAATAAATAAATTTTATTGACTGAAAAAAAATATAAAAACGATTGCCATCGACTTGAAACTTTTCAAATTTCTTCAAAACGCAGTCCTAATTGTTTATCTGCAAAAATCCATAAATATCCTATTCCTAGATTTCGAGATAAACCCGTGAACTGAGCGTAAGGATGAACACAAAATAAATAAATTTTATTGGCTGAAAAAAAAATATAAAAACGATTGCCATCGACTTGAAACTTTTCAAATTTCTTCAAAACGCAGTCCTAATTGTTTATCTGCAAAAATCCATAAATATCCTATTCCTAGATTTCGAGATAAACCCGTGAACTGAGCGTAAGGATGAACACAAAATAAATAAATTTTATTGGCTGAAAAAAAAATATAAAAACGATTGCCATCGACTTGAAACTTTCCAAATTTTTTCAAAACGCAGTCCTAATTGTTTATCTGTAAAAATTTACAAATACCCTATCCCTGGATTTCGAGATAATCCTTTGGAAAGAGAGTAAAATTTTAATATATTTTATGACTTGAAATAAATATAAAAACAATTTCCAAATTTACCAGAAAGTCATTATAATTAAAATTTTGCAAAAATCTATAATTAATTCATCCACAAATTTCGAAATAATCGAAAGTGAGATTGTGACAATTTTGAAAATTTTTATGACTCGAACAAAAAATATAAAAACAATTACCATCGACTTGAAACTTTTCAAATTTCCTCAAAACGCAGTCCTAACTGTTTTCCTGCAAAAATATACAAACGCCCCAACCTCAGATTTCAAAATATTCGCAGGAATAGAGCGGAAGGTTAAATGCAAATTTAATACTTTTTCTTGGCTAAAAAAAATATATAAAAATAATCACCATCGACTTGAAACTTTCCAAATTTCCACAAAATACAGTCCTAATTGTTTATCTACAAAAATCTACACATACCTTGTCCCTGGATTTCGAGATAATCCTTTGGAAACAGAGTAAAAATTTTAATATATTTTATGACTTGAAATAAATACAAAAACAATTTCCAAATTTACTAAAAAAGTCATTGTAATTAAAATTTTGCAAAAATCTATAATTTCTCCATCCACAAATTTAGAAATAATCGAAAGTGAGATTGTGCCAATTTTGAAAATTTTTATGGCTCGAAAAAAAAAACATAAAAACAATTGCCATCGACTTAAAATTTTTCAAATTTTCTCAAAACGCAGTTCTAATTGTTTTTCTGTAAAAATCTACAAACACCCCATCTCTAGATTTCGAGATAATCCTTTGGAAACAGGGTAAAAATTTTAATCCATTTTATGACTTCAAATAAATATAAAAGCAATTTCAAAATTTATTAAAAAAGTCATTATAATTAAAATTTTTCAAAAATCTTTAACACCTGCATCCACAAATTTCGAAATAATCGAAAGTGAGATTGTGACAATTTTGAAAAATTTTATGACTCGAAAAAAAATATAAAAATAATTACCATCGATTTGAAATTTTCCAAATTTCCTCAAAAAGCAGTCCTAACTGTCTTCCTGCAAAAATATACAAACGCCTCAACCTCAGATTTCAAAATATTCCCGGGAATAAAGCGGAAATTGAATGCAAATTTAATATTTTTTTCTTGGCTAAAAAAATATATAAAAACAATTACCATCGACTTGAAACTTTTTAAATTTCCTCAAAACGCAGTCCTTACTGTTTTCCTGCAAAAATATACAAACACCCTCACTTCAGATTTCAAAATATTCCCGGGAATGGAGCGTAAGGTTGATTGTAAGTTATACAGTGCGCGCCTAAAGTATGGAATATAGTTAGTAAAATCGAAACAAAATATTTTTGGAAAAAATCCTGGAACACGTAGATTTTCTTTTATAAAAATACACGTTTTTGCATGAAAGTCACTTTTCAGTCGTCATTCGTTTTTGAGTAATGACGTCATCCATTTTGTTTTTAAATGGCAACCCTGTATTTTTATTCTTGATTTTGAGAGATTTTTTCATTGTCGAACTGAAAGTATAAAAATGTTGCCATCTTACATAAGAAATTTTTCGAGAAAATGACAATTAAAGATGAGAACCCGATATTTAGAATTTTTCAAAATGACCTTATTCCAGCGCTTGTAGCAATTTTTCCAAACAATATTGATCTTGACCTCTCATATAATACAATATGGTTTCAGCAAGACGGCGCATGCCTCCACTATGCGCGTTTTTTTGTTTTTTTTTATTTTGTTTTTTTTTTTGTTTTCGAACATGTAGAAATTCTTCTTGAATATTTTGAATATGTTCCAGGCGAATTCTGCGTATTGATCTCTTTCTAGGGCTATTCTATCGGTCATAGCCAGCCAATCCACCTATTCGTAATGCAATTATCAAAAAACGCGCATAGTGCGTGGTTGCGCCGTCTTGCTGAAATCATATTGTATTTATGGAAGGTCAAGATCATTTTTGTTCGGAAAAAAAGCGCTGGAATAAGTTCATTTTGCAAAAACTCTAGATATCAAGTTCTCACCTTCAATTGTTATTTACTCGAAAAATGTCTTATGTAAGATGGCAATATTTCTATACTGTCAGTTCGACAATAAAAATATCTCTCAAAATCAAGAACAATAATAGAGGGTTGCCATTTAAAAATAAAATGGCGGACGTCCTAACTCAAAACCAAATGACGACTGAAAATCGACTTTCATGCAAAAATGTGTATTTTTATAAAAGAAAATCGAAGTATTCGAGAATTTTTTCCAAAAATATTTTATTTCAATTTTACTGACTATATTCCATACTTTAGGCGCACACGGTATACACATTTGATTGGCTAATAAAAAATTGCCAATTTACAAATTTTTACTTTCTCCGTTACATTTAAACAAACATTGAAGACAACAAAGAAATGAACATCTTTTGCTTAAAAAAAAATTTCATAAAATAATTTTTATTCGAGAAAAAAAAATATTATTTTTTTTAAATGTTTGCTTACATACGATAATAGTTACAGCAAATTTCTTGTTAATAATCATTGTAGAGAATGCCAAAATGAACAACTTATAAAGAATAAGTTTTTTTTCGAAATCCCTTTAGTTTTTGAGTAAACTGAGTTTTTGAATTTGAAGTATAATTTTTCCATCTTTTATAATTTTGACGTTTTAAACGTCAGTTTCATCCGCTCGATGTACATTTAAAATATGATTTCTCCATGAAAACGTAAATATAAATGGCTGTGATACCATCAAGTCGGAGAAAGTAACATGATGGCCACATCACCATCTTTGGTATTTAATTCTCAATGCGCATCATTACCCCTGCATAAATAGCGACGGAAATTACACGCAATAAAGTTACATTCGAGGAAACAACCAATTTGAACCCCTCGCCACCATTTTCGATGAAACCCATTCGAATAAAGTCCAAATTAACGATGCACATACATGCAGTGAACGAAACGTGTTGAATGCACACGCGAGCCTCAATTCGCAGTTCCGCATTTATGATGAATGGAAGGACCGTTAGAGTCAATTGAAGAGTTTCGAAACAACATCGCCCCCTCATTAGTCATGTCCGCCGTTCGCAACTCTCGACAGGACTCTCGGTTTAATACTTTGGAAACTCATTTGCACACAGGTAAAGGTCCAGTTTAATACTTTGGGAGTTAACACCGTTGAAACAAGTATTAGTCGCTCGCGTGATGTTATAGGGAAATGTGTGCAGGACTTAAATTAAAGTTATTAGTGTTTGTTTATGGATATCGTTATTAAATTAATTTTAACAACGTTTAACACTCGAAACTCTCAAAAGAACTAGGTTTAAATCTTTGGAAATCATTAATACCTTAGAGTTAACACCGTTGAAACAAATATTATAATAAAATACAAATCGAAGGTGGCTTTGAAAAACAATTTATTGACATTAAAATTTAGCAAGATGGCGAGAGACTGTTTTGACTTACGTAATGTAAAAGTTTAACTTAAGCTCTTTGTACTCAAGAATTATTTTTTCCATGACAAAATATTATTCTTGAGTATAAACAATGCTTTAAACGTTTACATTACTAAAGTCAAAATAGTCTCTTGTCGCTTTGTTAAATTTTAATGTCAATACATTGTTTTTCAAAGCCACCTTCGATTTTTATTTAGTAAAATGGCTATTGAAATGGTTGATAAAACGAGTTTTCTGCAAATAACTTTTAATGCGTTAGGAATTGGGACGGGGTTGTTATTAGGAAAAATGTTTGTTTTTTAATTCCGCATGGAATGACATAAAAATATACAGGGGTTCCAATTTAAAATAGGAAAAATAAAGTGCTTTAAAGTTTGAAATGTTTGACACTAAATTTTGGACACCCTGTATAATTCATATCGATCAAACTTGGTTAACGGGACCATCAGACCTTACTTAATAAGTAACTTGTGTGATTTTCTTAACACGGCACTATTTTTATTTTTTATTCATTTTTTAAAACAATAGTGCAAAACTGATTTTTTTTTAGTTTTAATTTTTTTTATGCTGATATCCCTAAATCGATTCCAATAAAATTATAGGAGTACGTAGGCAACCATAAAAGGTACCCAAATAAGTAATAAAATACATAGCATGTAATTTAAAAAAATATATCATCATGACGTCACGCTTTTTTGGGACACCCTGTATAATCGAAAATATTTTCCTGAAATGCATCATAGGATACAAATATATTCTACAAAATATCGAAATCCTAACTTAATTAGTAACTGAGCTGAAGGCGGGAGGTGAGATGCAGGACCCTGTATACTTGTACCATATGTATAAAAAATATTTAGATAAGGCATGGCCATGATAAACAAAATCACGGTCTTAGATTAGTTCAGCACGTTGTTGACTTTATGTCATATGAACAACTGGTGGCGAAGACGTGATGCGACGTATCAAACCTGCAACGTACGTTCCGAATTACAAAGCCACCCTTTATCTAAATAATTTTTATACATATGGTAGATATTATTATTATCATTATTAAACTAAAATAAAGTCTAACACAATTCACATATACAATAGAATAATAAAAGTTATTTACACAAGACAACAATCATGTTTCGTTGTATGCAAATAAAATGGTGGTTCGATGATACCTTTTTTTTTATTTTGATGTATTCTGGGGAAAGCCATGATTGTGTTTAGGACGTGAAAGTGTGGATGTGTGCGTGCGTGTGTGTATGAGAATCGAGAACACCGGAATGGATTTTGAACAAATGGAGATATGCGGAAAATTTTATTTCGCCCTGGAAAATATTATTGGGAACTATTTGGCCGGAAAACGCGTATAGGGATGCGAGTTTCCTTTCCGGTTTGTGTCTATCCACCCTTTTTTTCTCTCTCTCTCTCTTTCGCGCGCGCGCTAGTTTCATGCATCGACTGATATTGATAATAACGGAATTGAATAGTGAGCGATTCTTCCGTATCTGCGTTGGCATTTTGTGCGGTTTCAGTTTGTTATGAGATGGTTGATCGAACCATTATTACCCCCCCCCCCCCCCCCCCACCAATAAAATTTATTAAAACGTAGGTATATACACACTACACAATAAATAAATTCAACACAGAAATTCTTTCGTTTTTAAAATATACTATAAATAAGTTCCCGCAGGTATTAACACTTATACAACGAATACCGCCATATTCGCGACAACAAACCGAACGTGGTAGTCTTCGCGCCAATAAAAAAAATCTCGTAAGATCGAAGTTCTTTATGCCCCGTCAATACAAATGTTCCCGTAACATCGAAAGCACCTGCAGTGAGTTCATGCTATAAGTTTTGAATTCCCGGCGCATGCACCATAAAATTAATTTGGTAAATGAGCTCATTTTAATTGTTCGTAAAGCGATGATTTCGACTATTATAACCAAACTCGTTCGCTTTACGGGTTAAACAACAAATACATAATTGAATTTTCTTCATCTCACGAAAGTTTTACCTTTTTTCAACTTTCATCACTACTAGTATACATACAGGGCGCGTAGAAAGTATCGCACCAAATGGGATTATATGGAAGCTCGAATTAGAGTTGCAATAACAAACATTCCTCCGGCATATTTGCATAATACACTGATCGCTTTTCTTGACAGGATTTCTTATTGTCGAGAAGTGAATGGACAACTATTTGAGCACTTATTGTGATTTTATTAGGTTTCTTGTTGATTTAATTTTTGTTTTAAATTATTTATGTTCGACGTTATCTCAGAATAAACATGCTAATATTATACCACATTGTACTTCTAAATGTCAAACCGTTTCCATATAATCCCATTTGGTGCGATACTTTTCACGCACCCTGTATACATATGTGGAAATGCATACAAATGTATGCAGAATGCACACATCTGTGTACACTCGGTTGAAAGGCAGTAGAGGGAGAGAGAGAGAGGTAATATAATCGTTTCGTTATTAATCCGCGTGCATGTGGCATTTGATATTAAATTCACGACTATGTTTCATGTTTTATGGCGTAATTGCGTCTTCTAACATCCGCACATATTTGCACACGTGTAATTATGCCGCGGCATTTCAATACATCCCCGCCCCACACACGTTCTCCGTCCTTGCTACACCCGGTGAGCCCCTAAAGCGTACACAGATATTCGCACCAGGCCATATTTGTACTGTGGCGAATTTAATATTTAAATGTTTCCTTTGAATGTCACGCATAACAATCACCTCGATGTAATGTTATTAATACATTCGAATTGAAATTGTACAAATTTAATTAATTAACATATAACGCTTGTACAATGGTAATAATAATAACCTACGGTTGAATAGTCAATAGTAATAATAGTCAAAAGTTTAGAATACGCTTTTACTACTTCGGAGAATTGTAATTTAAATTCTTCAAAATTACCCTAAATTCAAGATTCTGTAAAAAGCTACATACAATCCATGACTGTATTTTGGGATCATGAATTTTAAGAAAATTCAGAAAATTGTAAGTCGACAACAGTTATTTTTGAATCGCCAAAAATAATATAATATTTTCACAGATTTCCGCTGTGTATTTAGACCGTAAAATTGTGAACAATTTTGGCGATTTGAAAACCTTAAAAGTTTCCAAATTTTCTTAAAATTCATTAACGATTATGATTCCGCGAAAACCTACCTGCAAATTATTTTTAAATTTTGCGATCATTACATGCGATCAGAGTGTAAAAATCTGTGAAAAAATTTATATCATTTTGGCGATTTGAAAAAAATTGAAAAACAACTGCTGTTGACTTAGAATTTTCCAAATTTGCTTAAAATTTATTGAGGATTATAATTCCGCGAAAACTCACCTATAATTCATCACCAAATTTTGTGATCATTGCATGTCTTTAGAGTGTAAAAATCTGTGAAAAATTTATATCATTTTAGCGATTTGAAAAAAAATGAAAAACAACTGCTATTGACTTAGAATTTTCCAAATTTGCTTAAAATTCATTGAGGATTATAATTCCGCGAAAACCCACCTGCAATTCATCACTAAATTTTGTGATCATTGAATGTCTTTAGAGTGTAAAAATCTGTGAAAAATTTATATCATTTTGGCGATTTGAAAAAAATTGAAAAACAACTGCTGTTGACTTAGAATTTTCCAAATTTGCTTAAAATTTATTGAGGATTATAATTCCGCAAAAACCTACCTGCAATTCATCACTAAATTTTGTGATCATTGCATGTCTTTAGAGTGTAAAAATCTGTGAAAAAATTATATCATTTTGGCGATTTGAAAAACATTGAAAAACAACTGCTGTTGACTTAGAATTTTCCAAATTTGCTTAAAATTCATTGAGGATTATAATTCCGCGAAAACCCACCTGCAATTCATCACTAAATTTTGTGATCATTGAATGTCTTTAGAGTGTAAAAATCTGTGAAAAATTTATATCATTTTAGCGATTTGAAAAAAAATTAAAAACAACTGCTATTGACTTAGAATTTTCCAAATTTGCTTAAAATTCATTGAGGATTATAATTCCGCGAAAACCCACCTGCAGTTCATCACCAAATTTTGTGATCATTGTATGTCTTTAGAGTGTAAAAATCTGTGAAAAATTTATATCGTTTTGGCGATTTGAAAAAAAATTAAAAACAACTGCTGTTGATTTAGAATTTTCCAAATTTGCTTAAAATTCATTGAGGACTATAATTCTGCGAAAACCCACCTGCAATTCATCACTAAATTTTGTGATCATTGCACGCGTTTAGAGTGTAAAAATCTGTGAAAAATTTCAATCATTTTGGCGATTTGAAAAAAAATTTAAAAACAACTGCTGTTCACTTAGAATTTTCCAAATTTGCTTAAAATTGATTGAGGATTATAATTCCGCAAAAACTTACCTGCAATTCATCACTAAATTTTGTGATCATTGCATGACTTTAGAATGTAAAAATCTGAGAAAAATTTATATCATTTTGGCGATTTGAAAAAAAAATTAAAAACAACTGCTGTTCACTTAGAATTTTCCAAATTTGCTTAAAATTCATTAAGGATTATAATTCTGCAAAAACCTACCTGCAATTCATCACTAAATTTTTCGATTATTGCTTGCGTTTACAGTGTAAAAATCTGTGAAAAATTTATATTATTTTGGCGATTTGAAAAACATTTAAAAACAACTGTTATCGACTTAAAACTTTCCAAATTTTCTTAGAATTTATAGAGGATTGTGATTCCGCGAAAACCTACTTACAATTCATCACTAAATTTTGTGATCATTTCATGTGTTTAGTGCGTAAATTTGTGAAAAAAATTATAAAATGATATAATTTTGGCGATTAAAAAAAAAATGAAAAACAACTGCTATCGACTTAAAACTTACCAAGTATTCTTAAAATTCAGCGAGGATTATGTTTTCGCGAAAACGTATCCACAATTCGTCACCGAATATTGTGGTAATTTCATGTGTTTAAATTTGTGAAAAAATGATATCATTTTGGCGATTTAAAAAGAAAAACAGAAAAACAACTGCTATCGACTTAAAAGTTTTCATATTTTCTTAAGATTCATTGAGGATTATGATTTCGTAAAAACCTACTTGCAATTCATCACTAAATTTTGCGATCGTTGCATGTGTTTGGAGTATTAATTTGTGAAAAAATTATATCATTTTGGCGATTTGAAAAAAAAAATGAAAAACAACTGTTGTTGACTTAAAATTTTCCAAATTTACTTAAAATTCATTGAGGATTATGATTCCGCGAAAACCCACCTACGATTCATCACCAAATTTTGCGATCATAGCATATGTTTAGAACGTAAAAACTTGTGAAAAATTTACATCATTTTGGCGGTTTGAAGAAAAAATAAATAAACAATTGCCATCAACTTGTAATTATTAAAATTTACTGAAAATTCATTAAAGATAATATTTGTTTGAAAAAAATGCATACGCATTATCACTAATTATGCGATAATTTTATATAATCAATTTTGGAAAATTGTAACCATTTTGGCGATTCGAAAAAAAAATTCTATCAACTTGAAACTTCCAAAAATTACTCAAAGATCATTTTAGATTATCATTTCGTAAAAAAAAACATGTAAACAATTCATCACTGAATGTTGTGATCGGAGCGAGAATTCGTGCAAAACTGCAATAATTTTGGCGATTCGAAAAAGATACAAAAACAATTGATATCGACTTGAAACTTTCCAAAAATTACTTAAAGGTCATTTAAGATTATCATTTCGTAAAAAAAACAAAGTAAACAATGCATCTCTAAATGTTTTGTGAACGGAGCGAGAAGTTGTGCAAGACTGCAATAATTTTGGCGATTCGAAAAAGATACAAAAACAATTGATATCGACTTGAAACGTTCCAAAATTACTCAGAAACCATTCACGATTATATTTTGATGAAAAAATACATACACTTCATCAATGGATTTTGAGAAAATTCCATTTAAACAGAGTGAACATTTTAAATAAATTGTAATCGAGTAGGCGATATGAAAAAAATATAGAAAAACAGTTGCTATCAACGTGAAACTTTCCAAAATTACTTAAAGATCGTTTAGCATTATCTTTTCGTGAAAACAACGTAAACAATTCATCACTGAATATCTTGTGATCGAAGCGAAAAGTCGTGCAAAACTGCAAAAAAAAACTCGTCGACTTTCCAAAATTACTTGAAATCCATTCAAAATTATATATTTGTAAAAAAACATATACTTCATCACCGGATTTCATTTAAAAGTGTAAATTTAAATTATTTTTTCAATGACAAAATAATATTCTTGAGTATAAAGCACTTAAGCTAACAATGCTTTAAACGATTACATTACTAAAGTCAAAATAGTCGCTTGTCACTTTGTTAAATTTTAATGTCAATAAATTGTTTTTCAAAGCCACCTTCGATTTTTATTTAGTAAAATGGCTATTGAAATGGTTGATAAAACGAGTTTTCTGCAAATAACTTTTAATGCGTTAGGAATTGGAACAGGGTTGTCATTAGGAAAAATGTTTGTTTTTTAATTCCGCATGGAATGACATAAAAATATACAGGGTCTTCAATTTAAAATAAGAAAAATAAAGTGCTTTAAAGTTTGAAATGTTCGACACTAAATTTTGGACACCCTGTATAATTCATATCGATCAAACTTGGTTAACGGGACTATCAGACCTTATTTAATAAGTACCTTGTATGATTTTATTGACAAGGCACTATTTTTATTTTTTATTCATTTTTTTAAACAATAGTGCAAAACTGATTTTTTTTTTGGTTTTAATTTTTTTTTTGCTAATATCCCTGAATCGATTCCAATAACATTATAGGAGTATGTAGGCAACCATAAAAGGTACCTAAATAAGCAATCAAATACATAGCATGTAATTTAAAAAAATATATCATCATGACGTCACGCTTTTTGGGGACACCCTGTATAATCAAAAATATTTTCCTGAAATGTGTCATAGGATACAAATATATTCTACAAAATATCGAAAACCTGACTTAATCAGTAACTGAGCTATAGAAGACGGGAGGCGAGATGCAAGAATTATTTGAAACTTTTTTTTTAAATTTTTTTTTATCTCCTATAGTAATGGAGTAAAATCGATTTGAAAAAATTGGCACTTTCTACATTTTTGAAAATATCTAGTTATCATTGATTTTTTTTACATTTTGTCATTTTATTCGGCTTGTAGAACTGCACTGCTTAACTCATTTACTGTTCAATAAATTATGTAATGTAAAAGGGCTTTTAGACATGGAATGGATAACTGAAGTTGAGTGGATTTTATAATATTTATTTACGATTTTGGCAGAAATTATACGTTAAATATTTATAGAAATCAATAAAACCGTTGGAATTATTAACATATAAATGGATTATCGTAAATTATAATTCTATCTACGATTAAAAATTTGTTGGTGACATTTTCATTTATTATTCAAATGATTATCCCTAGCGAAATATCAATCAGAATGGGGAAAATAATTAACCGTGAGTTGAATAATCAACGAAATAACTTCTGACGCAATCAACTCACATCGGCTCTCTGAAAATCAATATCGTTATTAGTAATATTTAAATGGATCACACCCGATCACCTAATAACCATTCCGATTTGGGTAAATCACCTACGTTTGATGCTAATGCAATATTAACTGTATCAATTAATAAACATTTCATCCTGCCACATCTGTCCTGGATAGAACCCATACTGTCGCACAATCATTCAATTAATATACTAACAATAGCGAAACATATAACTACGATATAATTGTACTAAAACAATTTCGACAATGAACTAAGATAATCAATAATTGATGATTTTTTGTTCGTCTCAAAAAATGATTTTGCTCTCCTTGGATAAATGAACAAACATCGAATCATCTGCCATCGTCTCTGGGTTTTAATGTGTGAAAAAATTGTGGCTTAACAAAATGCCAATGCTTCAAACTTCTTATCAGAAAATTGAAAATTGCAATCAACCATTTAAAAAATTGCAAAAAAATAAACAATCTAAGAATGTACTTCAAAAGCTCAAAATCCTTTAACGAACAATGTGTCTATTATTTTCCATAAAATCAATTGATATATTATTGGCGAGAACAAAATGTCAATCTTTCAAAATCAAACCAGAAAATTGAAAATTGCAATCAACATTTTAAAAACTTGTAAAAAAATCAAAGAATATACTTCAAAATCCTTTAACGAACAATGTATCTATTATTTTCCATAAAATCAATTGATATATTATTGGCAATAAATATTCCATTAAAAAAAACTTAAGGTTTATATGAGATCTTTGAAAATAGTATTCTGTTATTTTCTTTGCGGTGCGTTTTCATGTAAAACATTTTTTCCTAATGGTTTTTCTTTCATACCGTCAATATATCTTGTGGAAATTATTGGAAATCAAATTGGCAGCTTTCGCTTCTGCGGAATTTCCCCGAGTTATTATTAATTTCAGCAGTGGGGGATCGATCCCCCGGCCGAATCCGATAAATACAATTTTCGGAGGGTGCAGCCGGAAATTTTTCAGGTCACCAAATCTGGGTCACGGCGTTTTTTCCTTTAACGACCGATAAGTAAAATTACATCTGGTACTATAAAGAATGATTTGATTGATAAACTATAAATTCATCTAAATTATTAACCACAAAGAAAATGATGATTAAATCTGCGCGATTGATAAACGATAAATAAAAAAAAATAGTAAATTATATCTACGCAACTGTTGCGTATCCTTAACCTAACTATATTTTTAAATGGTGGTGTTCAGGCGCGCACCCAGAAATAATAATTCGCATATAATAATTCACACAGAAATATATGTGTAAACTGAAAATCCGTGAAGTCGTCATAAATAATAGTGTAACATAGCAATAGCATTACGATTAATTAAAATTCTAAAAAGCACTATTTTATTATGGCCAGGTTTGGTGGTTAACGCTCGGTAATGTCTTGGGGGGGACTCAAGCCTGATAGCCACCCCCTTGGGTGATGTTTAATATTAAAATTCACATATCCATAGGTAAATTATATCTTGTGCAACTGTTGCATCCCCTGCGCTGGTATTTGATGTTAAAATTCTCACATCCATAAATTAGATTTATTCGTTTCGTCGGGATGGGATTAAACGAGTCTTGTCGTGCTTAAAATCACAAATATTGTGGTGATTGCGTGAGTGTGAGGCCGTCTGCAAATGAAGCTTTGGGCGAGGACCGTCCTAAAATAACACAGACGTATGTCGGGATGTTCGTTAACACTGCTCGCCCCCCCGTCATGATTAATATTCAGACCTTTTGACCCGACATGCGAATGCCGAAAAAAAAGATCACCGCCGCACATGACTACATTATTAAATTCGCTAAATTATGAATTTCCCTCCGTCCCAAAACCCACTACAGTCGGATTAATAAAGCAGACCCCGTAGTATTCACTAATGAAGAAGTACGTTTCTTGTTATTAAGTTGTATATACAGGGTTGGGCAAATGTGCCGTACAAATTAAAAAAATGACCGATGACGTCATATCTCGTAAAATAGGGTAGCTGTAGAAAATCAAAGTACGTCACTGAATTTTTATGATACATTTTATATTCATCGATTTTTTTTTCCAGAATTTAATGGGATTTCGAAAAATATTTTTATATGAAATAATCGACGCAATCCGTCTGGATACAAAATGTCATCACTCTGAACTTAAATTTGAGTGAGTGAAATGTGCACCACCTGATTAAAAAAATTCTAAAAAAATTACCGTCCGCGGAATTCGTTTCAAAATTTCCAAATTTGCTTACAAATAACATATTTTTAACACAACAAAAGATAATTGACGCACCTTGCTTGTAAACAAAATGGCAGCACTTTGAACTCGAATTTGAGTGAGTGAAATGTGCACCACCTGATTAAAAAAAATCTAAAAAAATTACCGCCCGCGGAATTTGCTTCAAAATTTCCAAATTTGCTTAGAAATGACATATTTTTGACATACCAAAAGATAATGGACGCACCTTGCCTGTAAACAAAATGGCAGCACTCTGAACTCGAATTTGAGTGTGTGAAATGCGCACTAAATTATTAAAAAAATTCTAGAAAAATTACCGCCCGTGGAATTTGCTTCAAAATTTCCAAATTTGCTTAGAAATAACATATTTTTGACGTAACAAAAGATAATAGACACACCTTATTTGTAAACAAAATGGCGGCACTCTGAACTCGAATTTGAGTGAGTGAAATGTGCACCACGCGATTAAAAAAAATCTAAAAAAATTACCGCCCGCGGAATTCGTTTCAAAATTTCCAAATTTGCTTACAAATAACATATTTTTAACACAAAAAAAAGATAATAGACGCACCTTGCCTGTAAATAAAATGGCAGCACTCTGAACTCGAATTTGAGTGAGTGAAATGCGCACTACATGATTAAAAAAATTCTAAAAAAATTACCACCCGTGGAATTTGCTTCAAAATTTCCAAATTTGCTTAGAAATGACATATTTTTGACATACCGAAAGATAATTGACGCACCTTGCTTGTAAACAAAATGGCAGCACTCTGAACTCGAATTTGAGTGAGTGAAATGTGCACCACCTGATTAAAAAAAATCTAAAAAAATTACCGCCCGCGGAATTTGCTTCAAAATTTCCAAATTTGCTTACAAATAACATATTTTTAACACAACAAAAGATAATGGACGCACCTTGCTTGTAAATAAAATGGCAGCACTCTGAACTCGAATTTGAGTGAATGAAATGTGCACCACCTGATTAAAAAAATTCTAAAAAAATTACCGCGCGCGGAATTTGCTTCAAAATTTCCAAATTTGCTTAGAAATAACATATTTTTGACATACCGAAAGATAATTGACGCACCTTGCTTGTAAACAAAATGGCAGCACTCTGAACTCGAATTTGAGTGAGTGAAATGTGCATCTCGTGATTAAAAAAATTCTAAAATATTATTCATATTCTCTACAGGTACCGTTAATGAAAATTAGTATCAATTTTTTTTTAATTATAAGCTATAAATGATTTTTTATTTTATTTTTAAATTGTTTTTTTGGAGAAGTAGCGGTCTGTAATATGACACTTCCCAATGTTTCAAAGGTCAGTAATGTCAACATTACATATACAGTTGTGTATAAACAAAATAAAATATATATGTAAAACGGAAAATGTAACGTCCACTCTCATCAAGTAAGTGTGTAAAATTTTCTTTCAAACTCGCAAAATTTGTTTTACCCATGGATCTTGCTATATTATTTTATTAGATAAAATTGATTAGTCATTGTTGATCTAAACTTTTCTAGAATTTTTGGTATAAATATGATTGCTTCTGAAAGCTGAATTCAATCAACATCTGTATTATTATAGTGGCTGAGTGTATCTTATAGATCCGATGTTTTAAAATACCACGAAAGATTGTGTAAAAATCCAAATGTGTTATTGTAAGTTGTTTATATTGTGAAAAAAATGAACATCAACTTTAAACTTTTGTGATGAATCTTCCAGAGGGTTCTTGTTTGCTTCCAAATAAAAAATATCATTGATTCTTGAACGTCCGACCGCCCGCTGCCCCTAAATTTGGCCGCTACAGGCGGCTGCCTGCTTTGCCTGTACGCTCCGCCGGCTTGTTTACAGTAAAAAGCATGATAGTAATATTTTTATATATACAAACATCTTTATTTACAGAAAATTTTACAAAAAAAAAGCAATAATATATAATAAATTTAATTACATAAGTAAATTTCTGCTTAAATGGCTATCGACCTGGAGTCTTTCAGCCTAATATTTTTATTTATTCTGCTTCGTTACTTACTATGTAAAAATCCAATGAAACATTACATCCCCAAATTTTAAAATAATAATTTTCTAATGAACGTTACCACATGTTTGACTCTCATTATAAAAAAAAAATAATTTTAAATTCTGCATGAACGTATTTTAACCTCAAAAAATATAATCCAATCGAAATATAACTATTTGATCTATTGATTGTGAAGTAAACACGATGAATTTCCTTAACATAATATGTGCAAAGGGTTTTAAGAGAGTTTGCGTTTTGTGTGTGTGTGTGTGTGTGGCGGGGTCCGCAGTTTAGTCTGCGCTAACAGTTCGGACGAACATTTTGAAAGGTCGACACTTCTGAATCACTGCAGTCAGCTGAAATTTCAACGAGCCGAAAATCCCTTAAACCAAGGCGAAATTAAACACGCAGAGCTGCACCACCGGGGCGACCGACCACTGTCTCAACACTCGTGTTTCCACTGTAAATAAATCCAACCCCGTCCAACACTCGATTGCGTAACCTTCGACCACGTAAAACTTGATCACATTATATTGATGACATTAGATAATCCTATTATACGTAAATGTACATAACCGAAACTTATAAAAAAACCTCTTAAAATTAATGAAGTCGGGGAATACTAAAACAGGGGAATATTTAATATCTTAAATTAGGTTTCATTTTGTTTATGTACAAGAGACGTTAAATACATTTTTCTTCTGCCTCTACGGAAACCATATATTTCGGCCATAAAAATCGGGCCGAAACTACGATTTAGCGTATCTAGGGCCGAAAAAATAATATGCATAATCTAGACAACCTTTCGCGAAATATGAGTAGGCTATGCAAAAATCTGACAGTGACAGTTCAATGGTTACTTAAGGCAGGCGAAAAAAATATCGAGTGTAACTCATGCCGAAATGCTTTAGCAACCCTTCACTTTTAGGGCGGCGTGTTTCTAAAGCCTATTTTCGGCCCTTGATACACTATATATTATATTATTATTATTATTTCCATACTTAAATTGAATGGATTATGATAAATCTTCACCAATTATTTAGTATCAACTGTTTTTTGTAACAGTGCAACTTTGACAGGATAGATGTCGCTGAGAAACAATATTACGCGTTGACGTCAGTCCAGCGAATTAAATACCCATAACGTTTCTCGTTAACATACGACGTATTGTATTGGAGAGAAAGGTTAAACTGCAATTTTAATTTGCATTATTGGGGCCGTAAATGTGCATTCCCCCGTTTTTCGAGCGACGTAATACACTCCAGATAAGGTTAACAACTGCAATTCCGTTTATTTATCACTGTGCTCGGCGCGATGATATTTATGAGTTACTTTCGAGATCCGGGGGCCGACCGGCCGACCGTTGCTCAAAGACGGTCGGTCACGCGAACCGCCGCAAATTATATATTTTATGCAATTTTTACCTTTCCCTGCCACTCTACCCGCTACTGTTTTGCTGCACTTTATGTCGTCGTCGTCGTCGTCCTGTGCGTACAATGCAAATTACCGCAATCGCCTTAACCGCATTAATTATGGTGATTTGATTTTATGTTCGTATAGTTTGTGTGGCTTTGTTGCTTTTACCTGCATCAAGTGGTTGCTGAAGTCTGCATTGGAAAATTGTATACGTTGCAAGCACCGTTAGTTTTATCACGATTCGTACAATATAAAATATGTCACGTTGAATTGGAGACGGTGTGGCACAACAGTAGCAAGCAGTATCGTGCCTCGGTCTCATCTTCCAGGTGATAGAATGTATTATTCCTCAAGAAACAATAAATGCTTGTGATTTCTAAAGTTTTTTTTTTAATAATTTTAAAAACCCATCTTTTAATTATATTATATATTAAAATAATCAGAGTCGCATGACGTAATTAATAAAAATTTCACGTAAACAGAAAAAAGTTAAAAAAAATCTACTTCAAATTTTTCAAATTTCTCAAGGTAATATTTCAAATTTCTTTAGGTAATTTTTTGAAAAAGTATATTAAGTATTTGAGTCGTTTTACGCAAAGGATAAAAGTTTCACGTGAAATGAAAAGAGCGCGCGTTTGTACACCCATGTGATTTTCATAAATATGCAAAATACACACACTCTCAGGGGCGGCTCGTTATGTAGAGCCAAGGAGCCATGGCACTACCTGTAGTTTCAAGCTCAGCAATATTTTTTAAGTAATTCTTAGAACACTTTTTCGCCAGTTACTTTAATCTAGAAAAATAAATAAATCTTTCTTTCTTCAAAAACGGAGGGGGAAGGGTATATTGTATAAGCGGCTCTACCATCAACATGTTCCACGAGCCGCCACTGCACACTCTTCAATTTTTTTTTAAAGTTCTTTATGTAATTTTGAAAATAAATCTTTTAAAAAAATATTTTTAAATTTCCAGCCGTTTGATGTACTGAATAAAAGTTTCGCGTGAAAGGAATCCAAATATTCGTGCGATTAGAAAAAAAATAACTGCAAAATATGCATGCGATCAAATTTAAAAAAAAAAATTATGTAATTTTGAAAACCGATTTTTTGTAAAGCTATTTTTAAATTTGGAGCCGTTTGATGTACTGAATAAAAGTTTCACGTGAAAGGAAACTAAAAATTCGTGCGATTTAAAAAAATAACTGCAAAATATGCATGCCATCAAATTTTTTATGTAATTTTGAAAACCGATTTTTTGTAAAGCTATTTTTAAATTTGGAGCCGTTTGATGTACTGAATAAAAGTTTCACGTGAAAGGAAACTAAAAATTCGTGCGATTTAAAAAAATAACTGCAAAATATGCATGCGATCAAATTTTTTAAAATTTTTTATGTAATTTTGAAAACCTATTTTTTGTAAAGCTATTTTGAAATTTGGAGCCGTTTGATGTACTGAATAAAAGTTTCACGTGAAAGGAAACTAAAAATTCGTGCGATTTAAAAAAATAACTGCAAAATATGCATGCCATCAAATTTTTTATGTAATTTTAAAAACCGATTTTTTGTAAAGCTATTTTGAAATTTGGAGCCGTTTGATGTACTGAATAAAAGTTTCACGTGAAAGGAAACTAAAAATTCGTGCGATTTAAAAAAATAACTGCAAAATATGCATGCCATCAAATTTTTTATGTAATTTTGAAAACCGATTTTTTTGTAAAGCTATTTTTAAATTTGGAGCTGTTTGATGTACTGAATAAAAGTTTCATGTGAAAGGAAACTAAAAATTCGTGCGATTTAAAAAAAAAAACTGCAAAATATGCATGCGATCAAATTTTTTTTTAATTTTTTTATGTAATTTTGAAAACCGATTTTTTGTAAAGATATTTTGAAATTTGGAGCCGTTTGATATACTGAATAAAAGTTTGACGTGGAAGGAATCTAAATATTCGTAAAAGTGTTTTATTGTAATATTAAAAACCACCGAAAAACATCGACAAGAATTTCAAGCCCAAATTGAACAAGTGGACGTATTTAAATAAAATAGAAACAACCTTACTTATTGCAGAGAGTATTAAATAAATTCAAAAAAACGTATTTAGTTATCCAAAATTTGACTGCTACACGCATCTCTAGTTAATCAAACAAACTTTACAAATTTCACTTGAATAAATCTGACTGCTATATTACAAATTATACTTTTTTTTAACTTGAAAACTTCTACCAAAAGAAAGAACCGGAATAAGGGTTCTATCTTTTAGTCGGGGGGAATTTGAAATCTCCAAGGGGACGTTCGTCTCCGGCATTTTCCGCTCGAGACGTATTTATTTGTTTTTGGCTTTGAGGATCGGGATTGTATGCAACCGCAAGTGTTAAAATATGTCCTGCATGAGTGAGGAAACTTTTTCGATTTCGCTTAAAATAGTTTCGCAATTGTTTCGCGCCGCAGAGTGGTTTCCTTAAGATTGCGCCCGTCGCAACTCTCCTTCCCCCCCGACAAACCGAAACTTCTCTTATCAATTTTAGAAGATTTTCGCAGGTAATCCGTCCTAAAGATTATTTATTTGTTCGATACGTGACAATAATTTAATTACAAATTCTAAACGAGAGAGCGGACGTACCTTACTTTAATGCTGAGTCTTTGCCATGGCAACGAAATTTGTTTTTTTTGTTTTGTTTAAATATGATCAATATTATATTTTGATTCAGTTTTTGTTAATTATGATAAAATAAACTTACCAAATATAGAGTAAAGTAGCTTTTATCTGCTCTCCTTAATTCTTTCCTATAAAGAAATAAAAATAGACATTAAAGAAAGAAAAATATGCTTTAAAAAAAACGGAAAACATATAGAGGCTGTAAATGGTTATGGTTAGTTTGCGAAGACACTGTTTTTAGGTTTATTCTGTGAAATTTTCAGTAAACCATCGCATTGGATATAAAATTCAAAATCATGTTTCTGTAAAAAGTTAATTCTGATAATTAAATTTAGGCCATTTTTCCTTCGGTGAAGTTTGAAAAGTTTTATTCAATTATTTGCTAAGACACATTTCATAAGATTAACCTATCAAATTTTCATCCAATTTTCGTATTGGACATATTTCTATATCCATATTTCTGCAAACTGTCAGTTGTTGGTCTTTAAATTTCAATTTTGACCATAACCATTTCTCCTCCGATATGTTTAGCAAAGATTTAATTTGCAATCTATAAAGCAGCACATTTTAGGATTGTTCCGTCTTAATTTAATTCAGTTGTCTTGTTGGATACGCAACTTACAATAATGTTTCTGCAATAATATGGTTTTTGAATTTTTTCAGCACTGTTTTACTTAATAATTTCTGACGAAACCTTTTTTTAGGATTATTCTGTAATATTTTCACTCGTTTGTATACCATGAAGTACCATCTTCAAAAATCTATTGGCGGATTCTTTAGATTTATTTTATTTGATGAAATATCCATTGATGAAGACTTTTAATCGTTTGATGATTTAATTGGTGAATTAAGGTGATCATTCAGGAGCAATTAGTGTCTCGTGAAAAGTTGAACGAGACGGAATTTCTTTATTGGCACGTTTTAATCTTTGGCGAAGGGTCTTCGGAGGGACGGGCGCTCCCCCAATAATAATTTACTTCTGACGTTTGAAAGTTCGGCACTCCATCCACGTCAATTGTAAAACGTCGAGTTTAGAGTTGGCTCGGCCCCAAAAACGTCTTTGGGCATATTTCACTGTTGGAGGAGCGCCGCAAATTCCACCCCCCCCCCCACAAAACCACCCCTCCCTCGATCCCCCCGGCGAAGACGGAAAAAATTAATAAAGCTCGCGTGTCCCGCGTTTATGTACCGCAAATCGTAAAACACGACCCGGCAATATTTTACTTCATCCGTGCGGATGAAGTGGATATACCCGGGGACGAAACAGGGGGTGGAACACATTTATCTCATCTCCTATCATTTTCACTGAATCATAACTCATGCTCGAGAGCACCTACACATGTCCTGATTTTAGCCTCTCGAGCCGCGCGCGTCTTTCGGCGCCCGAAAAACAAACAAAAAAAGGGGGGGAAAAAAAGTTCATCCCGTCGGCCGAAAGAAGAAATTTATGATCCGATGTACGGGATTTACCGCGCGGGGCATAAATAATAGTGTCGTCGGGAAGAGTCGTCGTCATCGGCGAGGAGGAGTAATGGTTAATGGGGCATTCGGTGGATGGATCCCATTCAAGGATTAATATGTTAAATTCGAGCTTAACGCGGAATTATCACATGCACTCGGTTTTATGATCCTCGCGGGATGTTCGCTGAATGCGAGATTGGACACGTCAATGTCCCACTTTGTGGAAACTAAGCTCGTTTCATTCACTCTGCAGAACTTTGCCACAGTTTTGCTAACTAAAAAGTTGCCCGATGATAATTTTTAATACTGAAAATGTTTCATCGTAACATCAGTGTTTCTCAACCTTTTTAACCAAACGTACACTTTGCTAGGTCCTCTTTTTAATTCGCCCACTTTAATTTTAAACCAAAATGAAGCAAGTAATAATTTATTTCTATACGTAATCATTTGTGTTATTTCGATTATATTTCACTGAGGACCGGTTTGGACCTATATTAGTCTCACATCATCAGTGCGATTGTCGTTGATGGAGAAACGGAATTTGAATATGCCGTTATAAACCAACCAAGTAACCGTTAGGATATAGAAACAATTAGGGCGACACCTATCGCCGATATATATAAATAATTTGATTTTTTCGATTTTTTCCATTTTCGAGTTTTTTTGCTGACGTGTCACGGGCAAATTGACATTTGTTCTTTCGAAAGTACATTTTCTGAAGCGTCTTGAAGCGATCTTACGAGTGACGTCAAGAAACCCGGGATCCAACCAGTGGTTTCTTCAGGAAATCATTTTTATTGCAATTTAAGAATTTCGGGTTTTCGTCAAAAATAAAAAATCCCCAATTTTAGTAAGTCACTGTCTGGGCTATCGACGATCGGTCTTTCTGCCCTGAATTTTTCATTTTGTTTAATTAATTTTTTTCTCGACGTCATGCAAAGCGTATTAATGTATTTTAACGTTGGACATTTTTTTTTTATTTTAGTTAAGATTTGAGACCTGTAGTCAACATGGTGCAAATATGAGGTGCCGACGACTTCCAGGAGTTGTGGTGCCGCTATTTTGAAATATTTTAGTCTGAGAAAAATTGTAGATATTCCTTAAAAGTTATATTTTGAGATATACTTTGTGATCATTCAATAAACTTTTCCATTTCTTTATAGAAAAATCTCGAAAAAACGTATATTTACAGGACTTTCTCCTAAATTTTTAGACGATTTGAGACATCTCTGCAGACTGGAATTCAAAATGTATTCGCCCCTTCATGCCCCCCCCCCCCCAAAATACGGATTGACAGATAAACGCCTAATTGGAAAATTGTCAGGAATTTTGTATATTTACTCTATGGATCTACGGGATCATTATAAGCCACCCAGTTTATACAAACAAATTAAAATAAATTATTCATGAGACAATGAAATTCTGTATCGAACGACTTGCAAATAATTAAAACACCAAACAACACCACCATCCCCCTCCCGGATAAAACATCGTTAATAACCAGTTATTAAATCCGGGGGCGACCGTAATGGCTCATAAATACGGAATATAAGTCGTAAAAGAATCTCGCGAGGACATAAATACGGCCACTTTTATATTTATTGGCCGGACACACACAAATACAGATTGCGACCGCCATCCCGCGCCCTGCACCCCCCGCTCCCCCCTCGCGGAAAGGAAGGGCGCCGTTATTGCCCTCTTTTAAGCACATCCATATCGATCAGAGTTTTATTGTTTGGTGATAATATTATTGGATCCGGGAATGCAATAAGGAAGGAGCCCGGATTCAATTTTTTCTCCCTTGCGCCCGAAGAAAGGATTAAGGCGAGGGAGGTGGAGGTGGGGTTCAAAATTGACGTAAGGTCTTGTAATTATATAGTTTTTTTTATGCATCTTTATTGTCGTATTTAGGATATGATGTTAATTAGGTTTGTTACATATGTGTAGTGGAGACGGAAATTAAATAAAAAATAATTAAATTTGAGAAATTCGCTGATATTATTTAAAAAAATACTTTAACTCTATGATACTGTAAAAATCTGCCAACATCCCTTCATTACATTTTGGGATAATCCCTCGAGAATAAAATTTGCAATTTTCTTAAGCGCTTAAAAAAATATAAAAACAATTGCCAGACACTTGAAAAATATCGCATGTCTCATTTTCAAGTAACATATTTTTCAAGTCGCTCATAAAAATTGAAAAACAAGTGCTACGAACTTCAAACTCTCAAAATATATTCAGAATTGATTCTTCTAAATAATTGTGTACCAATTTATAACCACCCCTTCCTGAAATTTGAAAAATATCGCAAGTAAACACACGATGTCTCATTTTCAAGTAACACATTTTACAAGTCGCTCAAAAAAAATTGAAAAACAAGTGCCACGAACTTCAAACTCTCAAAATATATTCAGAATTGATTCTTCTAAATAATTGTGTACCAATTTATAACTACCCCTTCCTGAAATTTAAAAAATATCGCAAGTAAACACACCATGTCTCATTTTCAAGTAACACATTTTTCAAGTCGCTCAAAAAAAAATTGAAAAACAAGTGCTCCGAAGTTCAAACTCTTAAAATATATTCAGAATTGATTCTTCTAAATAATTGTGTAACAATTTATAACCACCTCTTTCTGAAATTTTAAAAATATCGCAAGTAAACACGCCATGTCTCATTTTCAAGTAACACATTTATCAAATCGCTCAAAAAAAATTGAAAAACAAGTGCTCCGAAGTTCAAACTCTCAAAATATATTCAAAATTGATTCTTTTAAATAATTATGTACCAATTTATTACCACCCTTTCCTGAAATTTGAAAAATATCGCATGTAAACACGCCATGTCTCATTTTCAAGTAACACATTTTTCAAGTTGCTCAAAAAAAAATTGAAAAACAAGTGCTACGAACTTCAAATTCTTAAAATATATTCAGAATTGATTCTTCTAAATAATTGTGTACCAATTTATAACTACCCCTTCCTGAAATTTGAAAAATATCGCTTGTAAACACACCATGCTTCATTTTCAAGAAACACATTTTTCAAGTCGCTCAAAAAAAAAATTGAAAAACAAGTGCTACGAACTTCAAACTTTCAAAATATATTCAGAATTGATTCTTCTAAATAATTGTGTACCAATTTATAACCACCCCTTCCTGAAATTTGAAAAATATCGCAAGTAAACACACCATGTCTCATTTTCGAGTAACACATTTTTCAAGTCGCTCATAAAAATTGAAAAACAAGTGCCACGAACTTCAAACTCTCAAAATATATTCAGAATTGATTCTTCTATATAATTGTGTACTAATTTATAACCACCCCTTCCTGAAATTTGAAAAATATCGCAAGTAAACACACCATGTCTCATTTTCAAGTAACACATTTTTCAAGTCGCTCAAAAAAAATTGAAAAACAAGTGCTCCGAAGTTCAAACTCTCAAAATATATTCAGAATTGATTCTTCTAAATAATTGTGTAACAATTTATAACCACCCCTTTCTGAAATTTTAAAAATATCGCAAGTAAACACGCCATGTCTCATTTTCAAGTAACACATTTTTCAAGTCGCTCAAAAAACAATTGAAAAACAAGTGCTACGAACTTCAAACTCTCAAAATATATTCAGAATTGATTCTATTAAATAATTGTGTACCAATTTATAACTACCCCTTCCTGAAATTTGAAAAATATCGCTTGTAAACACACCATGTCTCATTTTCAAGTAACACATTTTTTAAGTCGCTCAAAAAACAATTGAAAAACAAGTGCTACGAACTTCAAACTCTTAAAATATATTCAGAATTGATTCTTCTAAATAATTGTATACCAATTTATAACCACCCCTTCCTGAAATTTTAAAAATATCGCAAGTAAACACACTATGTTTCATTTTCAAGTAACACATTTTTCAAGTCGCTCAAAAAAATTGAAAAACAAGTGCTACGAACTTCAAACTCTTAAAATATATTCAGAATTGATTCTATTAAATAATTGTGTACCAATTTATAACCACCCCTTCCTGAAATTTGAAAAATATCGCAAGTAAACACACCATGTCCCATTTTCAAGTAACACATTTTTCAAGTCGCTCAAAAAAATTGAAAAACAAGTGCCACGAACTTCAAACTCTCAAAATATATTCAGAATTGATTCTTCTAAATAATTGTGTATCAATTTATGACCAACCCTTCCTGAAATTTGAAAAATATCGCAAGTAAACACACCATGTCTCAGTTTCAAGTAACACATTTTTCAAGTCGCTCAAAAAAATTGAAAAACAAGTGCTACGAACTTCAAACTCTCAAAATATATTCAGAATTGATTCTTCTAAATAATTGTATACCAATCTATAACCACCCCTTCCTGAAATTTTAAAAATATCGCAAGTAAACACACTATGTTTCATTTTCAAGTAACACATTTTTTAAGTCGCTCAAAAAACAATTGAAAAACAAGTGCTACGAACTTCAAACTCTTAAAATATATTCAGAATTGATTCTTCTAAATAATTGTATACCAATTTATAACCACCCCTTCCTGAAATTTTAAAAATATCGCAAGTAAACACACTATGTTTCATTTTCAAGTAACACATTTTTTAAGTCGCTCAAAAAACAATTGAAAAACAAGTGCTACGAACTTCAAACTCTTAAAATATATTCAGAATTGATTCTTCTAAATAATTGTATACCAATTTATAACCACCCCTTCCTGAAATTTTAAAAATATCGCAAGTAAACACGCCATGTCTCATTTTCAAGTAACACATTTTTCAAGTCGCTCAAAAAAAATTGAAAAACAAGTGCTAGGAACTTCAAACTCTCCAAATATATTCAGAATTGATTCTTCTAAATAATTGTGTACCAATTTATAATCACCCCTTTCTGAAATTTGAAAAATATCGCATGTAAACACACCATGTCTCATTTTCAAGTAACACATTTTTCAAGTCGCTCAAAAAAATTGAAAAACAAGTGCTACGAACTTCAAACTCTTAAAATATATTCAGAATTGATTCTATTAAATAATTGTGTACCAATTTATAACCACCCCTTCCTGAAATTTGAAAAATATCGCAAGTAAACACACCATGTCCCATTTTCAAGTAACACATTTTTCAAGTCGCTCAAAAAAATTGAAAAACAAGTGCCACGAACTTCAAACTCTCAAAATATATTCAGAATTGATTCTTCTAAATAATTGTGTATCAATTTATGACCAACCCTTCCTGAAATTTGAAAAATATCGCAAGTAAACACACCATGTCTCAGTTTCAAGTAACACATTTTTCAAGTCGCTCAAAAAAATTGAAAAACAAGTGCTACGAACTTCAAACTCTCAAAATATATTCAGAATTGATTCTTCTAAATAATTGTATACCAATCTATAACCACCCCTTCCTGAAATTTTAAAAATATCGCAAGTAAACACACTATGTTTCATTTTCAAGTAACACATTTTTTAAGTCGCTCAAAAAACAATTGAAAAACAAGTGCTACGAACTTCAAACTCTTAAAATATATTCAGAATTGATTCTTCTAAATAATTGTATACCAATTTATAACCACCCCTTCCTGAAATTTTAAAAATATCGCAAGTAAACACACTATGTTTCATTTTCAAGTAACACATTTTTTAAGTCGCTCAAAAAACAATTGAAAAACAAGTGCTACGAACTTCAAACTCTTAAAATATATTCAGAATTGATTCTTCTAAATAATTGTATACCAATTTATAACCACCCCTTCCTGAAATTTTAAAAATATCGCAAGTAAACACGCCATGTCTCATTTTCAAGTAACACATTTTTCAAGTCGCTCAAAAAAAATTGAAAAACAAGTGCTAGGAACTTCAAACTCTCCAAATATATTCAGAATTGATTCTTCTAAATAATTGTGTACCAATTTATAATCACCCCTTTCTGAAATTTGAAAAATATCGCATGTAAACACACCATGTCTCATTTTCAAGTAACACATTTTTCAAGTCGCTCAAAAAAATTGAAAAACAAGTGCTACGAACTTCAAACTCTCAAAATATATTCAGAATTGATTCTTCTAAATAATTGTGTACCAATTTATAACCTCCTCTTCCTGAAATTTGAAAAATATCGCATGTAAACACACCATGTCTCATTTTCAAGTAACACATTTTTCAAGTTGCTCAAAAAAAAATTGAAAAACTAGTGCTACGAACTTCAAACTCTTAAAATATATTCAGAATTGATTCTATTAAATAATTGTGTACCAATTTATAACCACCCCTTCCTGAAATTTGAAAAATATCGCAAGTAAACACACCATGTCTTATTTTCAAGTAACACATTTTTCAAGTCGCTCAAAAAAATTGAAAAACAAGCGCCACGAACTTTAAATTCTCAAAATATATTCAGAATTGATTCTTCTAAATAATTGTGTACCAATTTATAACCTCCTCTTCCTGAAATTTAAAAAATATCGCAAGTAAACACACCATGTCTCATTTTCAAGTAACACATTTTTCAAGTCGCTCAAAAAAATTGAAAAACAAGTGGTACGAACTTTAAACTCTTAAAATATATTCAGAATTGATTCTTCTAAATATTTGTGTACCAATTTATAACCACCCCTTTCTGAAATTTGAAAAATATCGCAAGTAAACACACCATGTCTCATTTTCAAGTAACACATTTTTCAAGTCGCTCAAAAAAAAGTGTTACCAACTGTTTTTTTTTAGAGATATATTCATTTACATTATGATTTTCGACGGTTGATCTAAAATGTAAATTATAAGATCTTACGTATTTTTTCCTTTAAGCCTTCCTTCTCAGAGGTTCCCTCCCGCTTTTAATATCGCACGCTCCAATTAGACAAAAGTTGAATTCAACAATAATTAAATCCCCCGGAGGGGGAGAATTTAATTCCCCTTTTTGCTAATTTAAGTTCCATTTAGTCTGCGGTAATTTCCGGCGCCCCGAGTTATGAATTCGTGCAGTCCCAACTAATTCCGAATAAAGGGACCCGCCATCATCGTGCACTTGCACAAAAGTCAACTAACTTCCAGAGTTTTATGTAAAATACACAACATAATTGTTTCTTGTAAATGTAGAAAAAAAACTTTTCAAGACAATATTAAATTTAATAAATATATTTAAAGTTTCCATTTTTAAATATTTAATTAGCTGATGGTGGAAGCCATTATTTTATGATACATTTTGATTAGGACACTTTTCAATAAACTGTCAGTTTAATATTTTATTTTTGCGACTATAAAATGACGAAACGATGTGCATAGTCGCCACAAATATAATTTATATATTCAATTCTGGCTCTCTTTGCATATCGAGTCGTTACAAGTTTCGACCCTCACAGGATCATTCTGAGGGTCGGAACTATAGTCGCAAAAATAAAATAAAATAACTTGTGTGATACCAATAAAGTGCATTTTATTGAAAAGTTCCTGAATTTAATTTGCTGTTTCTCGGTACCTTTTAAAGTACAGCTGCTTGCACTTTATTTTATGACATATTTATATGAAAAGTATTACCCACCGCCTCAATTTTAAATAATAAACAGTCTCGAGTTTCAAGTTTTTCATTATATCCAACTCAACGCTACAATTCCGCCGTATGAATTATTTATGATTGCAGTTAATTACACGTGTGTGTGGGGTTGAAATTTAGTGTGCGAAAATTGTTGTTAATTTCGCGCTTAATTAATTAACAAAACGCGAAGTGGGCACCCACACTCGCACACACACGTATAGAACATAGTGAGCAGAGCAAGTCTGCAGCGCGTATATTATTCAGGCCGCTGATATATTTATCTCCGGCTTAATTGTAGTTAAGTTATAATATGGGCGAAGTTATCTAGTCGCTCCTAGATATTTATTAACACTATTTATGGTGACAAAATGCAACAAGAGCAAACGAACCTTGCAAATGGGCCGCTCGAGCGCTCCTCCACTTAATTTAACCTAACGACTCGCCGAACTCTATTTCTTGTTCGCACACAAGACAAATTATATCCTTGATAAGATGTGCTCTATTTTACTGTTAATTTATTTATTATACCACAAATGCTAACATTGATTTGAATATTTTTGACTTTATTGCTTAATCAAATTTTCCTTCTTTATTCCGAATACTCAATAAATGTTCATTAAATTTAAATCAAAAATTTCATCACTTCTATAAATTCGAATAAGTTAAAAAATAACTGCATACAAAAATGGTTCGAACGAACTAATTATATCACGAAATGAAACAACAATGTTATTCCTGTATATTTCAATTTCATTGCGGACAAATGTGCAATTTTCATTTCGTGTATAATATTTTTTTCTCTATTTTTCAGGTCGTCAGTCGTCGGTGTATTTAATCAGGCCGCAGGGCTTTTAGGGTAAGTACACATTTGCAATTTGCGGATACACTCCTCCCTTTAATCTTTCCATCGATAATGCGCATGCAAAACGATTCAATGGTTTTATGCCGTAGTCGGCGCCCGACGACGTTTTTACCACTTATTCTACCATCATCGGCTTCCACTCTAATCCTTTCGGAGTGCACAGTCGATACATTCCTTTGATTTGAAACTGTTCAAATGACCACACACACACACACACACACACAGGAGGATTTGAGGACGGACTGGTTAATCACGGAATTACTGTGCGCAGGGTTAAAATGAGCTACCCATAATTATCTGGTTTGTGTAAACAATTTTTGAATGTATTGTATTTAAAATAAGTTTAAAGGAAAATACTTTGATGATTTGATAATTGTACATTTTCTCTAGAGTAAAAAAAAATATAAAAACATTTTCCACGAACTTGAAAATCTCCAAATTTACTTAAAATTAATTAATCTACAATGTTCTGCAAAAATCAACAAACACCCCTTCACTAGATTCCGAAATAATTCCACGAGAACAGAACTTAGTGTCTGTCTGAAGTTGTAAATTTTCTCAAGCGAATAAAAAAATATAAAAACAATTGCTACGACCTTAAAAATCTCCAAATTTACTTGACATTAAAAGATAAACATAAAACACAGATTCAGGAAAATATTTCGTTTTAAATTTCGCTAGTGAAATCTTTTAAATACAATCGTTTTACTTTAAAATTTGAAAATGCTTTAAAAACTCGGTTGCTCTGCGGTTAATCTAATCTCTTAGATTAAAATTTCCCGCTGTGTAAATTCGTAATTTTTTTATGTTATTCTTAAACTCAAACTTTTGAAAACAATTTTGACATCACTGAGCGGAAAATGATATTTGATTTTTGTTGCCCGGCGCATTCACCATAATTTTAACACTGTATTTATTTGACATTTTATATATTATTTAAATTCAATACTGTATATATTTGTGTACGTGTATGTGTGTGTAATAAAATATCTTTTGTACGCTAATTTTTTATATTGTTTAGTACGGTTGAATGGAAACGTTTCTTGTCCCATTGTGCGATTCTTTTATGCGTGCGGCGTAAAATTTGTACATCGCGGCTGTCGGATCTTATTGTGGGATGATGTATGGTATCCTTTGTCATTGATTTTTGCAGGTTTCAGGGACAGAAAGGGCCGTTAATTTATTACGTGGCGTTCGAGAGAGGCGGACTGCCACTGATTGACCGAATGCCAATTAATCACCAGTTACCGTTACAAAATGGTCATTTTGTAACAATTAGTAAAACCGTAAACGTGTATCGATCATATTGCACACGTGCACACAGCCCTAACTTGCCAATGTATCAAGCAAGGATTTTCCATATAATTTAAAACGAAATATATTTAATAAACTATTAATTGTGAAGGTTAAATAAGGACTTCCTTAAATTTTTCTGATAAATATTACCACTGGTTTCGGTTGTAAATTATCTTAAAGCAAAACTACAAACATATATTCCAGAAACCCAATTCAATTTTCTTTTTCTTTTTTATAAAACAGGGCAGAAAGACCAATGGTCGATAGTCCAGACAATGGCTTGCTAATAATACAAATAAATGAAATAATAAATTATGTAAATGTTATTAAAATAGAGATGTTGCATATTCCGAAGTTTTAAAAAAAATAATTAAAGAAGAAAGTATGTAAATAATTTTTTTTTTTTAGGCTTTTAGGCTGAAAGACCTTTGGTCAATTACCTGTTGAGGTTATTTGTAAAAGTGTCTTAATAAATATATTATCTCTCTCTCTGAATATTTTTTTAAATATATTTCTTTGTTATTAATTATTATCCTTGTAGGAATTATTTGGTAATCTTGGTATCTCTCTGTAAAGGCATAAAATCGTTACAAAAATCTCTGCCATTTATTATTATAAAATTATCATCCTTGCAGTAATTATTTGGTAAAGTTGGTCTCTCACTCTATTTCGTTGCACTGGCGGAAAAAGCGCGCTGTACGTTCGCCCCCTCTAAAATGTTCCATAAAATTTAAACTTTTGCGCATTTCTTTTTATTTATTTCCGTCGTAGCTAAACGAATTACAACTCGGAGTAACTTCATTAAAAACTCCTCGCGTGCCTTCTTTTTAATTCGCTTCCGTAACGAGGACAGAAATATCATCGCCTTACGAAAAATGCGCTCGTCTTAAATAAATAAAAGTATCGGACGTTTATAAAGTAAAAGAGTTATTTTAAACTTGCTTTAGTATGTGTAAGCATAAGAATTTGGTGACAGCGTTTCGAATGCAATAAGACGAAAACTATAAGAAAATTTAATAAATTTTGGTTATTCCAAAAAAATATAAAAACAATTGCCATCAACTTGAAACTTCACAAAATGACTCAGAATTGATGAGAGTTTACAATTCCATAAAAACTACACACTCGCCATCACTGGATTTGTTGATAATTTCATCTGAAGAGAGTAGAGAATTATCAAAAGTTACATAAACTTTGGCGATTCTAAAAAAATATAAAAACAATTGCCATCTACCTGGAACTTCACAAAATGACTCAAAATTGATGAGAGTTTACAATTCCATAAAAACTACACACTCGCTATGACTGGATTTTTTGATAATTTCATCTGAAGAGAGTAGAGAATTATTAAAAATTACAAAAACTTTGGTTATTCTAAAAAAAATATAAAAACAATTGCCATCAACCTGAAACTTCACAAAATGACTCAAAATTGATGAGAGTTTACAATTCCATAAAAACTACACACTCGCCATCACTGGATTTTCTGATAATTTCATCTGAAGAGAGTAGAGAATTATCAAAAGTTACATAAACTTTGGCGATTCTAAAAAAATATAAAAACAATTGCCATCTACCTGGAACTTCACAAAATGACTCAACATTGATGAGAGTTTACAATTCCATAAAAACTACACACTCGCCATCACTGGATTTTTTGATAATTTCATCTGAAGAGAGTAGAGAATTATAAAAAATTGCATAAACTTTGGTGATTCTAAAAAAATATAAAAACAATTGCCATCAACCTGAAACTTCACTAAATGACTCAAAATTGATGAGAGTTTACAATTCCATAAAAACTACACACTCGCCATCACTGGATTTTTTGATAATTTCATCTGAAGAGAGTAGAGAATTATAAAAAATTGCATAAACTTTGGTGATTCTAAAAAAATATAAAAACAATTGCCATCAACCTGAAACTTCACTAAATGACTCAAAATTGATGAGAGTTTACAATTCCATAAAAACTAATCACTCGCCATCACTGGATTTTTTGATAATATCATCGGAAGAGAGTAGAGAATTATCAAAAATTACATAAACTTTGGTGATTCTAAAAAAATATAAAAACAATTGCCATCAATCTGGAACTTCACAAAATGACTCAAAATTGATGAGAGTTTACAATTCCATAAAAACTACACACTCGCCATCACTGGATTTTCTGATAATTTCATCTGAAGAGAGTAGAGAATTATAAAAAATTACATAAACTTTGGCGATTCTAAAAAAATATAAAAACAATTGCCATCAACCTGAAACTTCACAAAATGACTCAAAATTGATGGGAGTTTACAATTCCATAAAAACTAATCACTCGCCATCACTGGATTTTTTGATAATATCATCGGAAGAGAGTAGAGAATTATCAAAAATTACATAAACTTTGGTGATTCTAAAAAAATATAAAAACAATTGCCATCAATCTGGAACTTCACAAAATGACTCAAAATTGATGAGAGTTTACAATTCCATAAAAACTACACACTCGCCATCACTGGATTTTCTGATAATTTCATCTGAAGAGAGTAGAGAATTATCAAAAGTTACATAAACTTTGGCGATTCTAAAAAAATATAAAAACAATTGCCATCAACCTGAAACTTTACAAAATGACTCAAAATTGATGAGAGTTTACAATTCCATAAAAACTAATCACTCGCCATCACTGGATTTTTTGATAATATCATCGGAAGAGAGTAGAGAATTATCAAAAATTACATAAACTTTGGTGATTCTAAAAAAATATAAAAACAATTGCCATCAACCTGAAACTTCACAAAATGACTCAAAATTGATGAGAGTTTACAATTCCATAAAAACTAATCACTCGCCATCACTGGATTTTTTGATAATATCATCGGAAGAGAGTAGAGAATTATCAAAAATTACATAAACTTTGGTGATTCTAAAAAAATATAAAAACAATTGCCATCAATCTGGAACTTCACAAAATGACTCAAAATTGATGAGAGTTTACAATTCCATAAAAACTACACACTCGCCATCACTGGATTTTCTGATAATTTCATCTGAAGAGAGTAGAGAATTATAAAAATTTACATAAACTTTGGCGATTCTAAAAAAATATAAAAACAATTGCCATCTACCTGGAACTTCACAAAATGACTCAAAATTGATGAGAGTTTACAATTCCATAAAAACTACACACTCGCCATCAATGGATTTTTTGATAATTTCATCTGAAGAGAGTAGAGAATTATAAAAATTTACATAAACTTTGGCAATTCTAAAAAAATATAAAAACAATTGCCATCTACCTGGAACTTCACAAAATGACTCAAAATTGATGAGAGTTTACAATTCCATAAAAACTACACACTCGCCATCACTGGATTTTTTGATAATTTCATCTGAAGAGAGTAGAGAATTATCAAAAATTGCATAAATTTTGGTGATTCTAAAAAAATATAAAAACAATTGCCATCAACCTGAAACTTCACAAAATGACTCAAAATTGATGAGAGTTTACAATTCCATAAAAACTACACACTCGCCATCACTGGATTTTTTGATAATTTCATCTGAAGAGAGTAGAGAATTATAAAAAATTACATAAACTTTGGCGATTCTAAAAAAATATAAAAACAATTGCCATCTACCTGGAACTTTACAAGATGACTCAACATTGATGAGAGTTTACAATTCCATAAAAACTACACACTCGCCATCACTGGATTTTTTGATAATTTTATCTGAAGAGAGTAGAGAATTATAAAAAATTACATAAACTTTGGCGATTCTAAAAAAATATAAAAACAATTGCCATCTACCTGGAACTTCACAAAATGACTCAAAATTGATGAGAGTTTACAATTCCATAAAAACTACATACTCGCCATCACTGGATTTTTTGATAATTTCATCTGAAGAGAGTAGAGAATTATAAAAAATTACATAAACTTTGGCGATTCTAAAAAAATATAAAAACAATTGCCATCAACCTGGAACTTCACAAAATGACTTAAAATTGATGAGAGTTTACAATTCCATAAAAACTACACACTCGCCATCACTGGATTTTCTGATAATTTCATCTAAAGAGAGTAGAGAATTATCAAAAATTGCATAAACTTTGGTGATTCTAAAAAAATATAAAAACAATTGCCATCAACCTGAAACTTCACAAAATGACTCAAAATTGATGAGAGTTCACAATTCCATAAAAACTACACACTCGCTATCACTGGATTTTTTGATAATTTCATCTGATCAGAGTAGAAAATTTTGAAAAAAATATAGAATTGATTGACTTAAGCTAATATTTCGTTATAATTGTTAGACCAGTCTATCTACGGAAGCAAATAGATTTATATATTACTCCAAATTTGTTCGATGCCGAAAAATATTTCTCTATTTTTATTTTTAAATTTATTACGGCCCATATACGCGGACTGGCAACAATTTTTAAACGCGAACGGAATGTTTGTAATCTTTCTGGGCAATGAATTTCCCAGATATGTTTTAGAGTGCCATAAAAGTCGGCCAAAACTTATGTCATCCGCGCCTCTAAAAAGTCGCCTTGATAGCGTGACTAAGATGCGGAATTAATAGAGACAAACGGGTCTGCGTCTTCGGCACGGATAGGATTGACGATGGAAAATGCAAACATTCAACTACATAACAATTTTATGAGTTTCATTTACATTTATGTACAGACATCAGAACTCCACAACACGTTAGCACACTGTACGAAAAATCAGCTATCCATTCATGTATAACGGTGTTCAATAAACTGCCGAATACGATTAAAAACTGTGAAACTTTAAACAAATTTAAAAAAGTGTTACGAATTTTATTACTTGACAAATGTTATTACACGTTTTCTGAATTTATTGTCGACAAAACAATATAGATCTCATTCTGTTCATATGCTAATGTAAATCTGTGTTGTGCTTTTAATCTAGATTTTAATAAGTGACGTTCATATCCACTACTAATGTATACTGTTTTAATATGTTTTAATATGTATAACTTATGTATAAGGTGGCAAACTGAATAAAGCGAATTGAATTGAATTGAATTGAATTTATGTCACAAGACAAAATATCAGAATAGAAGACATTTTAATATCCGTAGTCGTTTGCCAAAAGCAGATATGTCCAGTTAACTGGCATTTTTTGAATTATAATACAGTGTATTATTATTATTATTAACAATTGTACACTCCTACTAATAAATTCCTTGAATTAATTAATCATTTTACACGTGGTAAAACATTTACTAAACATCCATAGAAACAACACAACTGACACATGATTTCTTTCACGACTTATAATTTTCTATTTCCATACGTGTTTTTTATGAATATTTCAGTGGTACAAATTTAATAAATTGATTTTGTAAATGAACGTAATTTATATTCTGAATATAAAACAGTATAAATTAGACGCGTTTCCTTGAAAAGCGAGCGTAATTTTCCCAGCCAGACATTGCACCTTTTGAATAATTAAGTAAATTTAAAAGAAAATCGCAGAAAAGGTGTGCGCGCGCGATTTCTTTGTATTTCTTTTGTGTGCATTCGCGCGCCGTAAGAGAGAGAAAGATAGAGAGAGGAGAGTCTCGGGTCGGCGAAACGAACCCGAGATTTATCGCAACCGGAGAAGTTTTAATTAAGTTGCACACTACTATTTTACTTAAAATCAAATTGAATCTGGAAATGTCTTAAACGTTTCTCTCGCTGCTGCTGTTGCCGTCGACGACGACGCTCTAAAAGGAAGCGGAAGCTGCAATTTACACTTACAACCCTAATACTATGCTCTACATTACCCGAACGTAGATTATTGAGGTAATACATACAAGGTCGGGCAAATATGTTGGAACGCCCGATTAAAAAAAAAATATTTGTATTTTGTTTCCAACAGCCATTTTTCGAGATAAGATGAAATATTCATCGGAAGTTGTTCATTTTCACATAGGCACTCGTTTAACAATTACAATGATAAAAGGTCTGGCGGATATAAGACTTTTTACATATTAACCCAGATGGCGCCACTGTCCTTTTAAACGCCAATAGATAAAAACTTGTAAACTTCATAGTTCGATTATATGTTCTAAGATGTTACTGATCAACCCAACAGTAGACAATCTAAATGAATAAGTTAAAAAATTCTTTGATTTACAGAAAATCTTATTGAATATTTTTTGGTAGGCATATTTTAATTAACATATACCAAAAATTATAGATTCGTGGCTAAAAAAATATTTCGGCTCTAAATGGATTAAATAAAATAAAGAGTATTATTCAATGTAAATTAAATTCGTTATTACAAAATATTGGAAAAAAATCATAAAAAATGTTCAAACTGGTCAGCCTTCTGACAATTTTCTAACCGATCAACGAATGCTTTCCAGAAGTTTTGAATCGCATGTAGTGATATTTATTTCCATTCTAATTCAATCTTAAATGATCTCAAAAAAATAGTCTAAAGGTGATTACGGTAGCTAATCTTCTCTCTATATTTAATTTAAGTATTGAGCTCCATCATGCTGATACCAAACGCCATCTGAGAGTCGGTCAGGATTTGTCTAGTTTGAAAATAAAGGAATTATACAACCAATATAAGTGAAGTAGTCACAAGTTAATTAAAAAAAATCTGTAATTATATGAAAAATCATGTTTTACAACAAAAATATTTCCAATGACAGAGTAATAAAAAAAGTACGTGAATGATAGGGGTCGAGGGGGTGAGAGAGGGTACAGGTGGCGTGAAAACATGCAATGGCTCCGGTAATTTATCACTATTAAAACAACATTATATATACACACATACATATAAAATAGCAGTGATGGAAATCGATAGGCCGTAATAATTCTAATTTTATGTACACTCCTCGTTTTGAAATATTCACTGACACGATGGCGTGATCGCACTCAATCATTGGTATTAATTCAAACAAATCCACTCTCGTACATGAACACATAAAAAATAAACATACTTTTATTTGATGGTCTTTTTTTCCAGAAGGATGGCTAATTAATTATTTCGAGTGCGCCATTTCTTGTACGTTGTTGATTTGATGGATACATAATTTTTTTAATCGTTTAATGCACTTTTTCTTTTCGTACGTTGTTTATTCAAATCAAATCAATTTATTAATAATAATAATAATATAATAATAATAATATGTTTATTGATGTTAATGGCAAGACGCCTTACATAAGTCACGGTTAAAATTACACAGTATGATATAAAAAAACAACAACATTGCACTTGAGCCACATTTAAATATACATGTTACAATAATATAAATGATACTGAGGATATGTTCGTCAACTTACAGCTGAATATTATAATAAAATTATCGTAGTGATTACTTAAAAAAAAACGCAATGAACATTAATTGTTCTGGAGATAAACTTATAGATCATAATAAATCGCTTCACTCGCGACCTTTTTCATCTCTGGGACTCTGGGGGAGTACCAGTTCACTCCACGTCATTGCCCATGTCGCTAAAGTGTTACTTATTCATACTTATAAAATTTAAACTACCAGAAAAAAATTAATTAATCATTCAAACTCCACATTTGCTAGACAAATAGCAAATTTTTTTAAATCGTTTAATGCACTATAAATAAAGCAGAAGCAACCTCACTTGTTGCAGAAAGCATTAAATAATTTTAAATTTATTTAATTCACTTTATCTTTTGCCAATTCAGATTTAGATTGTAGTCGTTTTGTTTCTGGCGAAAGAATTTTTTTTTGACATTTTTTTGTCATTTATTTGTTTATTTATTTAGTAAATATGTAGTGATGTAGTGAGATTCCCTGAGGAATATTACATTGTTTGAAATAATAAGTTAAATACTTTAAAAAAATACGATATGGAATATCATAGTCAGTTAAATATTATAAACTATTACATTTCTAAACGAATTATGTTTCTTCGTACTTTGAGCTTTCATTGATTATTTCTTTTACAACTTTTAAATATTTATTTGCATTATCTGTATTCCCAGTTTACGTTTAGATTGCGACCATTTTTTTTTATATTGTCTAGTGATATGGCGTTTTACATGAAATCCGAAATGCATTATTCTTCTATGGATCTTAAGCTTTTAAAACAAATTTCCTAATTTTTTAATAATACTTTTTCGTTCCAGGTCAAAAAGTTCATTTCTGATCTTCTGGTGCGGCCATTTGCATTGCGATGAAGTTTGGATACATTTTATACTCGTTTTTGAAAATTATTTTGTCAAAATTTCAGGCGTCTGTCAAATTAAATGTGGAATTCGCAGAGCAATTTCTTTCTAATTTTGCTATTAAAATTTAACATTAAATCGATCGAACATTTACGGTTCAGAATGTCTACCCAAAATTAATTTCGAAAAATTATACGATTTGTATAAGGAGACTAATAACGAAAAGACGAATTTTGCTCCTAAAATTATACTTCAATTTTTTTTTGATCATTTCATAATTTTCGCCATTTTTTATTTTTTTCCAGGAAAAAAATGTTGGGTCTCAGAAAAGTTTGAAGAAATTCAAGACGGTTCTTAATGACGGGACAAAGTGCGTAAAGTAATAATTTTTACGAAAAAAAATGTTTTTGGTCATTTCATGGATTTTCACCATTTTTTTATTTTTTCCAGGAAAAAAATGTTGGATCTCAGAAAAATTTGAAAAATTCAAGACGGTTCTTAATGATGGGACAAAGCGCGTAACGTAATTATTTTTACGAAAATTTTTTTTGGCCATTTCATGACTTTCGCCATTTTTGATTTTTTCCAGGAAAAAAATGTTGGATCTCAGAAAAATTTGAAAAAATTCAAGACGGTTCTTAATGACGGGACAAAGCGCGTAACGTAATTATTTTTACGAAATTTTTTTTTGCCATTTCATGATTTCGGCATTTTTTATTTTTTCCAGGAAAAATATGTTGGGTCTCAGAAAAATTTGAAAAAAATCAAGACGGTTATTAATGACGGGACAAAGCGCGTAAAGTAATTATTTTTACAAGAAAATTTTTTTTTTGTCATTTCATGATTTTCGCCATTTTTTATTTTTTCCCGGAAAAAAATGTTGGGTCTCAGAAAAATTTGAAAAAATTCAAGACGGTTCTTACTGACGGAACAAAGAGCGTAAAGTAATTATTTTCGCCATTTTTTCCACAGGAAAATAAAAGCATGGAAAAAACGTTTCGGGTCTCAAAAATATTTGAAAAAATTCTTGACGGTTCTTAATGACGGGAAAAGCGTGTAAAGTAATTATTTTTACGGAAAAATTTTTTTTGATCATTTCATGATTTTGGCCATTTTTTCGCCAGGAAAAAAAATGCATGCAAAAAATGTTGGGTCTCAGAAAAATTCATAACAGTTCCTAATGACGGGAAAAGGCGTGCAAAGTAATTAATTTTAGAGTTTTGCACCTAAAATTTCACATTAAAAATTGCGATTCAGAACGTGGACACAAAATTAATTTCGAAAAAATGTTCACGATTTCTATCAGGAGACCAGGAACGAAAAGGGGAATTGTCACATTAAAAGTCGATCGAAAATTTTCGGTTCAGAATGTCCACTCAAAACTGTTTTCGAAGCATTTTCGAGATTTGTAGGAGACTCGGAATGAAAAGAGGAATTTTGCTCTTAAAATTTCACATTAAAAGTCGATCCAAAATTATCGGTTCAGAATGTTTACTGGAAATTACTTTCGAAGCATTTTCGCGATTTGTATGAGGAGACCAAGAACGAAAAGAGGAATCTTACTCTTAAAAGTTCGCATTAAAAGTCCATCGAAAATTTTCGTTTCAGAATGTCTACTCAAAATTAATTTCGAAAATGTTTCGCAATTCCTGTGAGACGAGGAACGAAAGGAGGAATTTTGCTCCTAAAATTTTACTTCAAAAATGTTTCGTTCATTTTATGATTTTTGACTCTGGAAAAATGCATGCAAAAAATGTTGGGTCTTTAAAAATTTGTCTTCTAGCGCAGCCATTTTTGTTGTGATGAAATTCGAATAAATTTCTTAATGCAGTTGTAAAGACACGTCTTTTAAAATTACTATGTCAAAATTTCAGGCATCTGTCGAAATAAATGTGCAATTCACACAGCAGTTTCTGGAAAAAGTTTATTTCAGATCATCAAAATATGTCTTGTAGCGCAGCCATTTTTGTTGAGATAAAGTTAGGATAAGTTTATTGGAAAAATTGTAAAGACTTATTATTTTTAAATATCCTTTCAAAATTTCAAGCATCTGTACAATGCACAGAGCAGTTTCTGGAAAAAACTCATTTTTGATCATCAAACTTTGTCTTCTAGCGCAGCCATTTTCGTTGCGATAAAGTTCGGAGAAGTTTATTGTAGAAACTGTAAAGACACATTATTTTTTAATAACCTTTCAAAATTTCAAGCATCTGTCAAAACAAATGTGCAATTCATAGAGCAATTTCTGGAAACAGCTCATTTTTGATCATCAAAATGTGTCTTCTAGGGTAGCCAATTTAGTTGGGATAAAGTTCGGATTGTAGAAACTGTAAAGACACATTGTTTTTGAATATTCTTTCAAAATTTCAAGCATCTGGTTAAGTACATGTGCAATTCACAGAGCAGTTTCTGGAAAAAGTTCATTTTTGCTCATCAAAATTTATCTTCCATCACAGCCACTTTCGTTGCAATGAAGTTTGGATAAATTTCTTTATGCAATTGTGAAAACACGTTATTTTATCAAAATTGCTGGTCTCTGTCAAAATAAATGTTCTTCACAGACCATTTTCCGAGGAAAGTTAATTTTTGGTCATCAAAGTTTGACTTCTAACGCAGCCATTGTTGTTGCGGTAGAGTTCGGATAAATTTCTCTACAAAAATTCAAAAGCACGTTATTCAAGAGTTATCTGTCAAAATTGCAAGCATCTGTCAAAATAAAAGTGGAATTCGCAGAGCATTTTCTGGGGAAAGTCAATTTCTGGTCATCAAAGTTTGCCTTTTAACGCAATCATTGTTGCTACGGTAGAGTTCGGATAAATTTCTTTACAAAAATTCAAAAGCACGTTATTCAAGAGTAATCTGTCAAAATCTGAAGCATCTGTCAATATAAATGTAACTCGATTTGTAGAAGAAAAATTTGAACTTGGATTTTTATTACGATTGACGTAGATGTAGAGTATAAATGGAAATGTAATTTATTAAACTATCTTAGTTTTGATTAGGAATCAGTTAATCTAAATAACAGAGGGCAATAAAGAACGTAAATGAAGCCATAAATATTTTCGCCGTCGAAACTATGGCCAATAAATCTGGGGGTAGATAACCGAGCTTAAACCGATCTTCTGCCCTGTAAACATTAAAACAGTTAATTACTTCTTTTTCGGGTTGGAGGGGGGCGGCACAAGGCCATCCACTATTTTGCCTTCTGCTATCTGCGGGGTGAAACTTTTCGTGCGCATAAATTTCCCGTCGTCCACGAGTATTCCTTTTCCCGATGCGTCCAGCAATTAATGCGCGGAATATTCCGAGTCCTCCGCATTAGTTTCGCATTTATCAATTTTCCCCGCGATAATGGCCTCCTCCCCGATTTATGTCTTTCTATTATCCTGATTACATTTTAAGGCCCTTGTAAATGTTATTGTATAACCTAGTTTATCTCTTGGATTAATGGTCCTCGTAAACTCGGGCACTAAATGGCTCCAATTATGGAACTGATTTTAACGTTGAAATTCATTCGTGACATATTTTTAACTTGATCACTCGATGAAACATGATTTACTTTATTATTTATTCCTTGCAGCCGAAACTGGTCGGAATAAATAATTCAATAAGTGAAACATACCAAATGATTTTTCTTATATTCAATCGCTTCTAAATATTCATCCGTTTTGGCGATGTTTTTTCTTTTAACGAAAAAATTTTTTTTGCTTTAAATAAAGGCAAAACTTTGTATCAGACTAGGAACGAAAAGAGGAATTTATCTCATTACAAATCAATTGAAAATTTGGGGTTCAGAATGTATACCAAAAATTAATTTCGAAAAATTTTCACGATTTCTGAGGAGACTAGGAACGAATAGAGGAATTTTTCTCTTAAAATTTCAGATTAAAAATTGATGGAAAATTTACGGTTACCCAAAATTAATTTCGAAAAATTTTCACGATTTCTGAGGAGACTAGGAACGAAAAGAGGAATTTTTCTCTTAAAATTTCAGATTAAAAATTGATCGAAAATTTACGGTTACCCAAAATTAATTTCGAAAAATTTTCACGATTTCTGAGGAGACTAGGAACGAATAGAGGAATTTTTCTCTTAAAATTTCAGATTAAAAATTGATCGAAAATTTACGGTTACCCAAAATTAATTTCGAAAAATTTTCACGATTTCTGAGGAGACTAGGAACGAATAGAGGAATTTTTCTCTTAAAATTTCAGATTAAAAATTGATAGAAAATTTATGGTTACCCAAAATTAATTTCGGAAAATTTTCACGATTTGTATAAGGTGACTACGAACCAAAAGAACAATTTTACTCCTAAAACTTCACATTAAAAATCGATCGAAAATTTGTCTAACCAAAATTACTTTCTAAAAATTTTCATGAATTTGAACTCTGTACATTTTTATTACTGTTATTTTGTTGACATGAAAAATAAACGTTTTTTGTACGCAGAAATAAATACTCTTCTTAGTGCTCAATTTTGATATAAAAAATGAATGGTCTTCATACGGAGAAAGTATAAACTATTCAGCCAAACAATAGGTGCAGCGAATCGGGTTTGGCTCGTGTTTAATTAAGGGCATTTGCATCATTCCTGCGCCGGAGCTGATCACCGACAATGGCCCTTTGTTACATTCAGGAAAGCGCAGGAAAAAAACGCCCCGACTCTGTGTGCGTCCAACAGTCCGTAAAACGAAAATCGTCCCGACGACGCTTTTAATTTTCGACACGCGAACGACACCCGGAAACCTCACGCTCTCATTGTTATTTTTTTTTCTCGCGACAATCAGTCCAGACACACGACGGACGTTTAATTGCCTGGATAATTGGACTTCACGGTTTGCCAAGTATTAAACGGCAAACTGTCCTCTTGCTCCGAGCAAGATTAGAACGGAAACATGGAATCATAATAAGGGGTTTTAGGGGATCACGTTTTATCGTTATCGTTATTGAAGTCGTCCCGGATTAAAGTTAAAGTTAAAACTACGAGATTGTCCGCGTGTGTGTGTATATACAACAGTTGAAACTTTAAGCCGCGTCATTTCGGCGAAATTTCCGTTGCGATACGTTCCACGTAAATCACTTGCACCGCAGGAGATTAATTTGGCGGAAGGGAAATTGTTTTAATCGTAAATGTCCGCATGCATCGGTGGACTGACTGGTTACAGTTTCTGCCGTTTGTCCAAATTAAAAAAGTTATAATCCCGCACTATAAAACTCAAATGCTGAGGATTAGCTTTTATGCGATAAACATTGTGACGGATAAGTGAAGACTGCACTGGGTTTAACAATCCTTACCTAACGTTTTCCACCATTTTCACGACAATAAAAATATTCTCTTAAGATTGAAGGCGAGCGACAAATTTTAAGTTCCCCGGCGCATCCACCATAGATATCAATTCATAAACGAGCTCATTTTAGTTGTCTGTAAAGCGTTCTTTGCTTCTATTATAAACTAGCTCGTTCGTTAAGGGTTAATAAGGAATATTTTTTTGAATAAATTCTTAATAATAATATTATTATTACGCATTAACCCAGATATGCCTAAAGGTCTATATGTAGGTTGACTTTTTTAAAATTATATCTAGAACATCATCAGCGTCATCTATCAGTTTTTTTTATTCCAATCTGTACGTTCGGTGATTATTCATTGACATTTAACAGGAAGCGAAAAATAACCTCTCTGTGTTTCTAAATCTTAATTACTTGATATAATAATAATAATAACTTTATTAATCTACAGAGGATGTTTACACAGGTAAAGAAAAAATATAATAATACATTCAAATTATATCACTATTTCTATTATCTAACAATATAATAATTCTGAATTTATTGGCTCAAATATTCTTCCACTGAAAAATAAGCTTGCTCAATCAATATTTTTTTTTTATTTTGGCTTTAAACAGGTTTATTTTCAGCAGCTTTATATCATTTGGTAATTTGTTAAAAAGCAGTGGCCCGTAATATGACAGTGCCCATCTAGTTCCATAGATGCGCCCATATTTTACTTCTAATTCATCATTTTTTCTTGTTAAATAATCGTGGTGCGCACCTCTTATTATAAGATTGTCCAAATTATGTTTAATTAATTTTAGGCACTCATATATATATTGTGATGGTAGGGTTATGATATTCAATGTTTTGAAGTGCTCTCTAACATCTGATTGATAACTCAGACCCATTAAAAATCGTACTGCTGGAGGTTAAATAATCTTGTTGCATGAGCTGAATGACCCTAACATTTTATTCCATATGATAATTTTGAGTGAATTAACCCATGATATGCAGTTAAAGCAACCTTGAAGAGAAACATAACATTTATTTTCCTTTACTTTAAATCTCGGGCAAATGTGGATTGATAATAATTTATACATTTTAAGATACAAACAAAATATATTGACCTGTCTCTATTATTAACTGCCAAAGATGTTTCACCCTGTCTACGATAGTTCCTCATTGTCTTTTGTACGCCATTACATTTAAATTTCATAACCTGTAAATTCCTGTATTATTTATGCATAATTTTTGAATTTTGGTTTATTTGTATTTTATGTACAGGTTGTAAAAAAAGACCTATTATTATTATTATTATGAATGATCATGAAAAGATAACATGAAATTGTAGATATTTTTTATTACATATTATTATTATCAAAATGTATATATCCATTAAAATTTAATATTCTAAAACAATCAACGAGGTACGAAGAGTAAAGTAAAAATAAAAGTCTATAGCAAACCATGATAATTAAGCTGAATCATAACGAAGCATTCGATGGTAATCTTGACTCAAAAGGGCGATTTAAAAGTTAATCTCCGTCTTGGAGCTGAATGCAAAATACCATTCGGAGTAGTTCGCAGTGCATTCTCTGTTGAAATTAAAACATAAAGCGAGATACACACAAACACACACACACACATACAGACAAATATAAACACAGATACAGGCAAACAGAAAGACAACATTAACGGGGATCCCGCGTTAAGGGCGAGGAGAGAGCCTCGAATATTCGCGTTTCCATTTGTTCCCATTCCCATTGTAATTCTGGTTTAAATGGGAATAGAAAACGTTCGCGCAACACAATGTAAATATATTTCGTTTTCAATTCAAACGCAAACATAATGAAAATAAATTATGCCCGGGTAAATAAAGCTCGGTCGAAATGTTGCAATAATTATGTATGTATGTACGCCGGGGGTAAAATCGTTCATCGAAAATTAATTGTCAAAAATTTATTAAAAGTTCAATAAACGCGGCTAAAAGTGTTTTTTTTCTAATTTCTCTTACAAAAAAAGTTCTTTTTAAATACTTTTTAATGTGACGTCGTCAGCAGTTTTTTTTAAATTCTGAATAGAATAGAATAGAATAGAATTGTTTATTGGTCCATCACATTGTAGATTTACAACATTAGACAAGTCAAGTAAATATAAATACACAACAAAAAATACAAAAATACATTATAAAAAATACAAAATACAAAAACACATTGTTACAATTAAAAAAATTTAAAAAAAATCACAAACATTTTAAAAACAAGTCAGTAATCTTACAGAATAGGATGCAAAAGTATAAATTCAAAATTCAAAATTAAAAGTTAACCGGTATCGTACAGTTTTTGAAATCTCTGATATTATATTCTGTTTAGTGTGACGTCTTTTTTTAATTGATGTCCCTGTATATTTTTACAGTTTGAAATAAACACTTATTCTGTTCCATGTTCGATTTCCAATAGCTACCCTATTTTTAAAAATATGACGTTGTCGACAGTTTTTTTTTTAATGATGATATATTTTTACATTCTGAATGAAGTGGAAGTTTCCTACAAAACAAATAAAATAATTTTTCGACAATTTTAATGATATAGGGTTTGGTGGGTATGTATTTAAAATATTAAATCAAAAATATAATTCTGCTTTTTACATCTTTTTAACATAGTCATCCGACAAAAAGAAAAAGTTGAATTTATGTTGCCATAGTTTTTGCAAACTCTTTTAAATACACTGGTGAATAAAAAAATGAAACTCTTGAAATTCAAGAAATTTAGACCATTTTCAAACCGCCACAACTCGGCGTATTTTCAATCGATTTTGATGAATTTTTGAGGGCGAAAAACTTTAAAGTGTCTTCTTTAAACTTAAGCGCCCCCTTCTAGCAGCCCTGTGAAAAAAATTTCAAACACCCGTAACTTGGTGCCAAATCGTCGTAGGAACTTCGTTCTTCGAGTCCTGCATAGAAAATTGATCAAATTTGGATGCCTTTATGGTGGATCGAGTCAACAAAATTTTTCCAACTCCGTAAACATCGTCACAGTTGAAAATGGTTTCCTGAAAAAACATTTTTTTTTCACAGGGGCGCTAGAGGGGGCGGAAGGGGTTGCGTTTAAGTTCGCATGCATGACTTTAAAGAAGACACTTCAAAGTTTTTCGCCCTCAAAGATTCATCAAAATATGCCAAGTTGTGGTGGTTGGAAAATGGTCAAAATTTCACGAATTTCAAGTGTTTCATTTTTTTGTCCTTCAATATATAATTGAAACGTCCATTCATTAAAATCCGGAATAATATTTGATTTCCGTTTATATCTCACTTATATAAGATTAATCTACACCCCAACTAGAAATTAACGACGGCCTAATTTATTAACGGCAATTAACATTTTGATGTTTGAGAAATGATAACGATAAATCAACAAATTTGGATCGTAAATATAAATCGTTATCTCTGGGCACTTTTCTGTATATACATATATGTGCAGAGGACCGTTAATTAAGAGTTGGCTGGACAGGAGGTATGCCCAGGCACCGAATCAATAATTAGTTTAATTGTCTTCGACGAATGCCTTCGATTATCTAATTTGCATTGATCGTAACGATGTGAAGCCATTATGTAATTCGTGGATCCGGCGTAATTACACCGAAATCACGACCATCGATCGACCATCATTTTATTACGTTATCTTTTCGGTTTCGATTTTATTGCCTTTCGGCGTACCGAATCGATTTAATTAAGAAACGGTGAACGATGAAGATCAGTTTATGGAAAAGATGATGATTTTGTTTACTTGAAAATAATATTTTTTAAAAGGGTCGATAGCCAATAAAGAATCTTTACACATTTAATTATTATAGTTAAGCAAGATTTGTTTATATCATATACTAAATGTATGAATTCTTTAATAAAGATGATTTATATATATATATATATTTTTTAAAACTTTACAGTTATACATGGTGTATTTGAAATAACGAACAGGCTCGTAACCACAAAGAGATTATATTATTTTTAAACAATATTCGCAATTATTTTGTTTATAACTGTAACAAAAAGCCCGCAATTAATTATTAAAGTTAATGAGTGAATATACGCAGTGGTAATGTGACCTAATTTTTAAACGGCATGGGTTTTAGATATCGAATTACAACAAGCGCGTAGGAAATATCTGAGTTCGGCTCTTTAAGCGTCAATAAACATGAGGACTGTTTATCTTTTACAAAAAAAAAAAACGTTGCGATAACACTTCAAATTTCGGAGGCAAGAAATCGTATCTCGCGTTTTAAATAAACAAACACACATTCCATGCAGACCTAAATAAATGAGAAAAGCATCGGTTCTCAAAATGTTTTAAAAACCTCGAAAAATTAGGAAAATTCCAAACAAATTTTTTCATATAAATTTTGACGGAATTGGGTTCAAATATTTTGTGTGTGTGTTCCCTTAAATGCCTGTTCGTTATTTCAAATACACCCTGTATAGATACACAGGGTGTTGAATTGCGAAGCGGGCCATAGGGATTTACACGTAAAATTTTAAATGGGTCAATATTAACCCATTTAAAATTTTACATGTAATGTAATTATTTGACAGCATCGGTCTTCGTACATTATTTGTAAAGCTTTTTAAGCTGAATGTTTTGGTACCTTTCTCAATGATTTTTGCCGAAGAGTATTTACCGAGAAATTTTCAAAAAACTTTACTATTATTTTGAATTGAAAACAATGGTTTGCCATGAAATCGTAATGGCCGATATTTAATTTTGTAATAAAAAGTGACGTTTGCTGTCGCATTGTGATTTATAATCGGCCGTGTATTCTGCATAAGAAAAAGTATTTATGATTAAAACGTTTAAGAACTATACGTGAATTTACCGAGAAGGAAATATCCAGCAAAATTACAATTTAATGAATAATTCCTACTTTACTTTCTAAATTTAAAATGTGTTACAATCATATTATTTTATAATATCGGTCTACTTACATTATTTTTAATACTCATTGAATAGTACTTTCGCCGGGTATTGTCTTCGTCGGAAATTCAACACTAAACAAATCGCTTACACTTCTTGAATAAATTTACTTATAAATACTTTTTCTCGTGTAGAATACACGGCCGGTTGTAAATCGTAATGTGACATCTACCGTCACTTTTTAGAACAAAATGAAATATCCGCCATTATGATTTCATGGCAAACCTATTTTATTGAATAAAAACATTACGTGTGCATTAGCTAAGGGTAAAATTTTTAATGGTTTGGGTTTATATTATGTTATTAAGATTAGGATTGGGTGGTAATACAAACATGCAAATGGCGTGAATATTCCTTAGATCGGACCATCGTCTATTACGCACGTGCGTCCCTTTCACCCGATAATCTGGTGGATAGTTTCGGACCTTCCTAATGAGAAAATGTTTGTGTGAATGTGGGCCTTATCCCGAGCGCAAGGGTGGTCGGCCGACGGCGGCGTCGGCGTCGTCGGCGTCGTGGCGCAATGCGGTAGTGTTTAGGCGCCGTTTTATTTAATTTTTCGTGGAGCCGACGACGATTCCGCACGACCGCATCCGGTGGTGGTGGGGTAGGAACGCAATGAATGGGGATGTAAATGATGAGACCGGTTTTTACCTTTGGTGTTTATTCTTTCGAATTATCGCGCCCCCTGTTTACACAGACATACTCTTTTCCTCGGTATCTTTTTTTTATAACTAAATTTGATAATTAATATTAATGAAACATTTCAACTCAAATGCTAATAATATGTGGAAGGAAGAATTAACACTTAGCGAACGAATTCGCGACATTATAAATTAAGTTACCGGCGCTACCACCAAAAGATCAATTCACAATTGAGCTCATTTTGGTTCTCTGTAAAGCGGTGATTGTGTCTATTGCAGAGGTTAATTATGGACTTTTTCTCGCACCAGTAATAAAGCAATTAATTTGTTAAAATTCCGTTGATCTACTGGACATTGTTCGTTGTCAACAAAAGCTGCAACTTCATCAGATGAAAAGTAACACACAACCAGAATTGCTCAAACTCATGTTATACTTTGATCAATGAATCTTTGCGTGCAATCATTTTCATGCGTTTGCATTGCTTATTAATTAAGTAAATTTTTGTTCTATAATCATAATTATTATGGATAATTTTTTATTATGTATTTTGTCCTTTTTGGTTAATCTGTTGGACAATAGTAATATTTATTTCGTGCTAGAACAGTACAGTTAACACATGTCATACATAGAAATAAGCAATAGCTACATATAAATATAATTATTTGTTAGACAAGTAGATAATAAAAAGAATATATGCGGCAAATCAAACAAACATGTTAAAACAAACATGTTAAAATTAGCAATGTTACAATTTTTTAAAAATTTACAAAACTCATAAAAATACATTAAAAATACACAGAATATAAATGTTTGATGTATACAAAAAAAAACATAATACACAATAAACCATAATTCATTTTTGCATTATTGCATATTTGTATAATTTATTTTTTTGCAAGTGCTCTGACCATTCCTTTCACAATTAACCCTTTCAACCCTGGATTTTTAAATTTGAAAAAAAAAAATTTTTGCTAATTATTATTGATGGGGAGCTTCTTAAGACCATAAATACCAAATTTGAACTGATTTGATTAAATAGTATAGGAGGCTTTGTTGAAGTGACATCTAGTGATAAACAGCAAAAATATGGATTGTCATAGTAAGTAGAGACATGTAAATGTTGCGGTGGCAATTGCTACCACCAGGGCCGAAAGGGTTAAATCCTGAACATTTTTCAGAAATATTTCTGGACACCGTTAGATCGAGCTGAAACCATAATGTCTAAAAGTTCGGCCCACCAATGAACTGGCCTAAAATTAAGTTTTTACAATCATTTCATCCCAATATAAGATGAGTGTGAAGTTGGCAATAGATCAATACGATACGTTAAATTGGACACAATCATGTGTGCACGTATATCGTCCAAGACGAGAAAACGTAGTCTTCACGCAAAGATCCATTAATCAAACTATAACAATTTAGTAGCTTGGTCTATGGCCGCGCCACCGTGACTTGGAGTCAAACCTGAAGTTGACGTTACTCAGCGTAACTCAGTTTTCGGTAATGACGCACACGCAAAGATCCATTGATCAAACTATAACCTGAAAAAATTAATATTAAGCATGTGTGGTGGTGAATATACCTACACAAAATTACAGGCAACATAATGAAACTTTCCAACGGCTCATCGCCACTTTGATTTAGTATTCAGACGGTGAGACTTGGCCCCTTTTCCTCTCTCTCTCTCTCTCTCTACGTGTGGAGGTGTATGTATGTGTGTGGGTGTATGCGGATGCGAGGAAAGGGGGGGGGGGCGTATTTGCATGCGCCTTAATTGACATGAATGTAAAATGGTAATGCGAATGTATAAGTTGAATTTCAAAGTAGTGCGCTTTTCAGCGACTTTTCCCCAGGATCATCGGATTAGCTGTAGCCCCGTACACGTGCCCGTGTTTCCCTCACTTCCCTTTGAACATTTGAACAACGTCCGCCTGCTACGATTAATAATTCAACGCCCGATCGATATTTATGTCCCCCCCCAGGTTTAAATAAACATTCAAGGTATACATTCCACTCGAATTGCTTTTTATTTCGGCTGAAGGCTGAAAAACGCAAATTATTATCATAAAAATTATACAAAATTTTTTACGTTACTTTTTATATTAAATATCCATTATATTTCTTGTATTTTGTATAATGGAAGTTCCGTTAATAAATTATTATTATTATTATTATTATATTGCAATGGTAGTGTAAAGATATTTCAACCAATTAGAAAGTGAAACTTCAAATTTCCCGCGCAAACCGGAAACAAACAGCAACGCTCAAAACTTAACCGGTAATACGAAAATTGCTTTCTACGGTTTGAAAAACTGTACAAAAATAATTGGTGGATGAATTTGGTTTAAAAAATTAAAATCCGTGGAAAAACAACACATTACCGATTTCCAATAAAACCAACGGAAACAAAATAGCGACGCGCCAAATTTGAATTGTAAAAACGAAAATTGCATTTTAATGTTTAAAAAATTGTAGAAAATTTATCAGTAAAGGAATTTGGTTTAAAAGTTCAAGATCTATAGAAAAACAACACATTTCCGGTTTCCCATAAAAACAACTGCTATATCCTAAGCGGAAACAAAATAACGACGCGCGAAATTTGAACTGTAAAAACGAAAATTTCCATTTACGATTTGAAATCAGTGAAGGAATTTACATCAAAAGCTGAAGATCTATAAATAAACAACACATATTGTATTTCCTACAAAAACAATTGCTCTGTCGTAAGCGGAAACAAAACAGCGATGCTCCGAACTTCTGCATTCTACGCCTTGAAGAACAGTACAAAAATAATTGGTAGAGGAATTTGGTTTAAAATTTCAAGATCCGTAGGAAAACAACACATTTCCGATTTCTATGTAAAAACAACTGCCATATCCTAAGCGGAAATATAACAGCGACGCGCCAAATTTGAACTGCGATAACGAAAATTGCATTTTAAGGTTTGAAAAATTGTAGAAAAATTATCAGTGAAGGAATTTGGTTTAAAAGTTGAAGATCCGTAGAGAAACAACACATTTCCGATTTCTAATAAAAACAATTGCCATATCCCAAGTGGAAACAAAACAGCGACGCGCCAAATTTGAACTGCGAAAACGCAGGTTTGAAAAATTGTAGAAAATTTATCAGTGAAGGAATTTGGTTTAAAAGTTGAAGATCCGCAGAAAAACAACACTTTTCTGATTTCTAATAAAAACAACTGCCATATCGTAAGTGGAAACCAAACAGCGACGCGCCAAATTTGAACTGCGAAAACGCAGGTTTGAAAAATTGTAGAAAATTTATCAGTAAAGGAATTTGGTTTAAAAGTTGAAGATCCCTAGAGAAACAACACGTTTCTGATTTTTAATAAAAACAACTGCCATATCCCATGTGGAAACAAAACAGCGACGCGCCAAATTTGAACTGCGAAAACGAAGGTTTGAAAAATTGTAGAAAAATTATCAGTGAAGGAATTTGGTTAAAAAGTTGAAGATCCGTAGAGAAATAACACGTTTCCGATTTCTAATAAAAACAACTGCCATATCCCAAGTGGAAATAAAACAGCGACGCGCCAAATTTGAACTGCGAAAACGCAGGTTTGAAAAATTGTAGAAAATTTATCAGTGAAGGAATTTGGTTTAAAAGTTGAAGATCCGTAGAGAAACAACACGTTCCTGATTTCTAATAAAAACAACTGCCATATCGCAAGTATAAACAAAACAGTGACGCGCCAAATTTGAACTGCGAAAACGCAGGTTTGAAAAATTGTAGAAAATTTATCAGTGAAGGAATTTGGTTTAAAAGTTGAAGATCCGTAGAGAAACAACACGTTCCTGATTTCTAATAAAAACAACTGCCATATCCCAAGTGGAAACAAAACAGCGACGCGCCAAATTTGAACTGCGAAAACGCAGGTTTGAAAAATTGTAGAAAATTTATCAGTGAAGGAATTTGGTTTAAAAGTTGAAGATCCGTAGAGAAACTACACGTTCCTGATTTATAATAAAAACAACTGCCATATCCCAAGTGGAAACCAAACAACGACGCGCCAAATTTGAACTACGAAAACGCAGGTTTGAAAAATTGTAGAAAATTTATCAGTGAAGGAATTTGGTTTAAAAGTTGAAGATCCGTAGAGAAACAACACGTTCCTGATTTCTAATAAAAACAACTGCCATATCCCAAGTGGAAACAAAACAGCGACGCGCCAAATTTGAACTGCGAAAACGCAGGTTTGAAAAATTGTAGAAAATTTATCAGTGAAGGAATTTGGTTTAAAAGTTGAAGATCCGTAGAGAAACTACACGTTCCTGATTTATAATAAAAACAACTGCCATATCCCAAGTGGAAACCAAACAACGACGCGCCAAATTTGAACTACGAAAACGCAGGTTTGAAAAATTGTAAAAAATTTATCAGTGAAGGAATTTGGTTTAAAAGTTAAAGATCCGTAGAGAAACAACACGTTCCTGATTTTTAATAAAAACAACTGCCATATCCCAAGTGGAAACAAAACAGCGACGCGCCAAATTTGAACTGCAAAAACGCAGGTTTGAAAAATTGTAGAAAATTTATCAGTGAAGGAATTTGGTTTAAAAGTTGAAGATCCGTAGAGAAACTACACGTTCCTGATTTTTAATAAAAACAACTGCCATATCCCAAGTGGAAACAAAACAGCGACGCGCCAAATTTGAACTGCAAAAACGCAGGTTTGAAAAATTGTAGAAAATTTATCAGTGAAGGAATTTGGTTTAAAAGTTGAAGATCCGTAGAGAAACTACACATTCCTGATTTTTAATAAAAACAACTGCCATATCCCAAGTGGAAACAAAACAGCGACGCGCCAAATTTGAACTGCAAAAACGCAGGTTTGAAAAATTGTAGAAAATTTATCAGTGAAGGAATTTGGTTTAAAAGTTGAAGATCCGTAGAGAAACAACACGTTCCTGATTTTTAATAAAAACAACTGCCATATCCCAAGTGGAAACAAAACAGCGACGCGCCAAATTTGAACTGCAAAAACGCAGGTTTGAAAAATTGTAGAAAATTTATCAGTGAAAGAATTTGGTTTAAAAGTTGAAGATCCGTAGAGAAACTACACGTTCCTGATTTATAATAAAAACAACTGCCATATCCCAAGTGGAAACAAAACAGCGACGCGCCAAATTTGAACTGCGAAAACGCAGGTTTGAAAAATTGTAGAAAATTTATCAGTACAGGAATTTGGTTTAAAAGTTGAAGATCCGTAGAGAAACAACACGTTCCTGATTTCTAATAAAAACAACTGCCATATCTTAAGCGGAAACAAAATAGCGAAGCGCCAAATTTGAACTGCGAAAACGCAGGTTTGAAAAATTGTAGAAAATTAATCAGTAAAGGAATTTGGTTTAAAAGTTGAAGATCCGTAGAGAAACAACACGTTCCTGATTTCTAATAAAAACAACTGCCATATCGCAAGTATAAACAAAACAGCGACGCGCCAAATTTGAACTGCGAAAACGCAGGTTTGAAAAATTGTAGAAAATTAATCAGTAAAGGAATTTGGTTTAAAAGCTGAAGATCCGTAGAAAAACAACATGTTTCTGATTTCTAATAAAAACAACTGCCATATCCCAAGTGGAAACAAAACAGAGACGGGCCAAATTTGAACTGCGAAAACGAAAATTGCATTCTAAGGTTTGAAAAATTGTAGAAAATTTATCAGTGAAGGAATTTGGTTTAAAAGTTGAAGATCCGTAGAGAAACAACACGTTTCTGATTTCTAATAAAAACAACTGCCATATCCCAAGTGGAAACAAAACAGAGACGCGCCAAATTTGAACTGCGAAAACGAAAATTGCATTCTAAGGTTTGAAAAATTGTAGAAAATTTATCAGTGAAGGAATTTGGTTTAAAAGTTGAAGATCCGTAGAGAAACAACACGTTCCTGATTTCTAATAAAAACAACTGCCATATCGCAAGTGGAAACGAAACAGCGACTCGCCAAATTTGAACTGCGAAAACGAAAATTGCATTCTAAGGTTTGAAAAATTGTAGAAAAATTATCAGTGAAGGAATTTGGTTTAAAAATTCAAGATCCGTAGAGAAACAACCCATTTTCGATTTCCCATAAAAACAACTGCCATTTCCTAAGTGGAAACAAAACAACGACGCGCCAAATTTGAACTGCGAAAACGAGAAATTGCATTCTAAGGTTTAAAAAATTGTGGAAAAATTATCAGTGAAGGAATTTGGTTTAAAAGTTGAAGATCCGTAGAGAAACAACCCATTTTCGATTTCCCATAAAACAACTGCCATATCCTAAGTGGAAACAAAACAACGACGCGCCAAATTTGAACTGCAAAAACGAAAATTGCATTCTAAGGTTTGAAAAATTGTAGAAAAATTATCAGTGAAGGAATTTGGTTTAAAAATTCAAGATCCGTAGAGAAACAACCCATTTTCGATTTCCCATAAAAACAACTGCCATTTCCTAAGTGGAAACAAAACAACGACGCGCCAAATTTGAACTGCGAAAACGAGAAATTGCATTCTAAGGTTTAAAAAATTGTGGAAAAATTATCAGTGAAGGAATTTGGTTTAAAAGTTGAAGATCCGTAGAGAAACAACCCATTTTCGATTTCCCATAAAACAACTGCCATATCCTAAGTGGAAACAAAACAACGACGCGCCAAATTTGAACTGCAAAAACGAAAATTGCATTCTAAGGTTTGAAAAATTGTAGAAAAATTATCAGTAAAGGAATTTGGTTTAAAAGTTGAAGATCCGTAGAAAAACAACCCATTTTCGATTTCCCATAAAAACAACTGCCATATCCTAAGTGGAAACAAAACAACGACGCGCCAAATTTGAACTGCGAAAACGAGAAATTGCATTCTAAGGTTTAAAAAATTGTAGAAAAATTATCAGTGAAGGAATTTGGTTTAAAAGTTGAAGATCCGTAGAGAAACAACCCATTTTCGATTTCCCATAAAAACAACTGCCATATCCTAAGTGGAAACAAAACAACGACGCGCCAAATTTGAACTGCAAAAACGAAAATTGCATTCTAAGGTTTGAAAAATTGTAGAAAAATTATCAGTGAAGGAATTTGGTTTAAAAGTTGAAGATCCTTAGAGAAACAACCCATTTTCGATTTCCCATAAAAACAACTGCCATATCCTAAGTGGAAACAAAATAACGACGCGCCAAATTTTAACTGCAAAAACGAAAATTGCATTCTACGGTTTGAAAAATTGTAGAAAATTTATCAGTGAAGGAATTTGGTTTAAAAGTTGAAGATCCGTAAAGAAACAACACGTTCCTGATTTCTAATAAAAACAACTGCCATATCGCAAGTGGAAACCAAACAGCGACGCGCCAAATTTGAACTGCGAAAACTCTGGTTTGAAAAATTGTAGAAAAATGATCAGTGTAGGAATTTGGTTTAAAAGTTCAAGATCTGTAGAGAAACAACACGTTTCCGATTTCCCATAAAAACAACTGCCATATCCTAAGTGGAAACAAAACTGTGATGCGCCAAATTTGAACTGCGAAAACGAAAAATTGCATTTTAAGGTTTAAAAAATTGTAGAAAAATTATCAGTAAAGGAATTTGGTTTAAAAGTTCAAGATCTATAGAAAAACAACACATTTCCGATTTCCCATAGAAACAACTGCCATATCTTAAGTGAAAACAAAACAGCGATGCGCCAAATTTGAAGTGCGAAAACGAAAATTACATTCTACGGTTTGAAAAGTTGTAGAAAAATTATCAGTAAAGGAATTTGGTTTAAAAGTTGAAGATCCGTAGAAAAACAACACGTTCCTGATTTCTAATAAAAACAACTGCCATATTCCAATTGGAAACAAAACAGCGACGCGCCAAATTTGAACTGCGGAAACGAAAAATTGCATTCTAAGGTTTGAAAAATTGTAGAAAAATTATCAGTCAAAGAATTTACTTTAAAAGCTCAAGATCCATTAAAATAAAACACATGTATGATTTTCCGTAAAAACAATTGCCATATCCTAAATGGAAACCAAACAGCGACGTCACAAAATTTCCTAATTTTAAAATTTTTACGGCATTATTCGTGAAAACTGTAGCCTGACACGAAATATTAAACGATTTTATACGGATAAGACAAAAAGATTAATAAAACATTTTTTAACTAGCAAAACAATAATTTTTTTTGGCATGGAAAGCTAGTCCATTCTGGCAGAGGTATCATTTAACTATTTTTGTATTGATTTCTAAATATTTATTATTAATTATACAAAGAATGGGGTGGGGGGGGGGCATACACTGGACTTTCATGGACCCGAACGGCCACTTCTTCATTCCGAAAAAGTGACCGTCCGGATGGGATTCGAACCCAGGACCACGAAACAATATTTAAAGATTAGTATTTGTAGGATTCTCCGATATAAAATGTATCAACTGTAATGCAGCTTTCGTCCCCATTTCCTGTACGGCTCGCGCGTCCGTCCAAAATCCAATATTTTTGAGCCCCAAACAATTGTAAAACAGAGGAAACGCACTGCGGAGATCCCCGAGCTCGAAGAGTCGAATGGATACACTCTCTCCGGCGATATTTATCGGAAAATAAATTTCGCGCAAGGCTTTATCGCTGGAAATTTAAGGGTGAACAAATTTGAAGAGTGTGTTTTCCCGGCTGCCGGAACTTAAATCTCTTTTTAATCCACCATCGATTCGGCCCCCCCGACGGTGGTGGTAGGAGGAGTCGGCGGGGACACGGACGCAATTTCGAATCCCTGCGCTGGGAGTCCTCCTGCCCAAGACCCTCACTTTATCTATTATCTCTGGGTTCCCAAAAGAAAGAAAAAAAAACTCGCAGAAGGAAAATTCAATACATTCCCCCTTGTCGACAATAAAGCAATAAATTTAAGGTTTTCGTGAGTATAATCTGGTATAGTGTATTTGGGCGCCAATTTATTCTTGTTTTTGTTTCGTTCATCCTTATTACTTCTAGATTTCCAAAAGAAAAGAAAAAACTCACGGAAATAAAATTCAATACATTCATCCTGGTTGACAATAAAACAATCAATTTGAGGATTTCTGGTATAGTGCAGGTACTGGATAATGTACCATGGTCCCACGTTGGGCGCCAATCTATTCTTCACACCGGTTAAACAAATCTTTAACCGGCACAAGATATTATGCTATTAAATTTTTTAATAAACTCCCAACGAGAATTAGGGAACTAGATTTGTGTCCATTCCGTCTGCAAATAAAACAATATCTTCTTAAGAAAGCATACTACAGCTGGGATGAATTTTTAAACTCAGAAATAGATTTTGCATCTTAGGTTCTGATATTCTAATGTGTTGGATTTTAAAGTTTTAATTTATTTGTTATGCGTACTGTTCATATTTATTTATTTTTTTAAATTATTTATTGCTATTTTAAATCATCTAGTCGTAATTTTAGTCAACGTCGATTTTATTTTATTCAATTTTAATTTTAATGTTTTATTTATTACAAATTTTATCCATTATCAGCACTAGTGAGAAAATCTGCTGCAAAGCTATTGACACAATAAAGATTATTCACTACCTAGTAAAGCTATTACTCCTGACCTGTAAAATTATTTTAGTTCTGACATCAATAAACTATTATTATTATTATTATTCATGTTTTTGTTTCATCCATCCCAGGTATTTAAATTAATTACACCGGCGCGTAATTGAACCCTGGCCTCGGAGCTGCTGTAAGCACGCCACAGAATAATTTGGCGCCCAACGTGGGGCACCAACAAGACTTCATAACATTAATAAATTCGAGATTATTTATTACACAATTACTCTAGATGACTTTACAAAAGTACATTAATCACCGGTAGATTATCATCAATCTCCATCGAAGGATATCCACTCGACACGATCGCCGATTTACGTTGCGGCAACTTTTCCACGATTCGTTTCGCATTCGGACCGCTCTTAAATCGGTAATCCCACCGGTGGAACCGGACCGGAAGAAAAGAAGGAAAAAAAGTGCAGGGAATTTATTCCGGAATTGAAAACAAACAATTGGCTAATAGTGGGATTAAGGGTGCCGCTTTATCTTAATCCCGGCCAGTATTTACGACGAGCAGTCGCGCTGAAATCGATCCGATTTGCAAAAATTCGAAAGGCAAATTAGTCCCGACTCTCCCCACCCCCGCACGTTAATCCCCTCATATCATAAGCATTTTACGAGGCGCGCCGGGAGAGGGTGCGCTATCTGCGACTCCTGTGTACACAGATTAACCAAATCCGCCATAAATCCGTTCATAAAATCGCTATCTTCCGTGCTGGCGGCTTACTCAGACGCCGGGCTTAAGCCGCGCCAACGCTACGAAAAACTCACCTAGATTTTGGGCATTCTTTCCGGTTTAATTAAGTGCCCCCGGCGTGGGTTTTGTATTTGTTGCGGCGGTCTTCGTCACCCTCCTCGCCGGAGGCGGTGGAAAGTTGCCGTTGTTCGGGGAGGAGGGAGGACTAAGTTTTCAAGGACGGAACGGCGCGCTAGACAATAAGCTAATGGCAATTCCGGTGCTGAACAAGGATATTACGGGGACAATAAAATTACGTCTCAGACATAAATATACCACGTGGAAACGGGGATAATTGTATGTTTAATTAAACCGTTCCTCGAGGTTTCCAGTAAATAATTTACACGGGTAACATATGAGGACGGTAATAAATATATTAAATGGAAAGGTAAATTGTAATTGTCTTCTGTGCTCTATTCTGTTCTATTTTTATCCGTTTGCAAACTTTTACCTTCCTTTTTATCCACTTGCAAAGTTTTATCTATCTTTATATCTGCTTGAAAAAACGCGTATTCGTCTATTTTAAATGCATGAGTTCATTTCTAATTATATGTTGTAATGTTTTGTTAATACACCAATAAATAAATAAATGCAACATTTTTAAAGCACTTTACAACTTTTTCAAAAATGAATGAAAATAAGAGCTGAGGCGGGCAGAAAGACCTATGGTCGATAGCCCTTGACAGTTCATCATAAATTAAATGTGTAAAAATTGTTGTATAGAAATTATGTCTGTCAATAAAGATGTTTCATATATAAGAGCTGAGAGTTAAATTCTTACATTCTTCAATATCAATGCGATTCGTTTTTGTCAAAATTTTATCCGCCATTGCAGCCACTTTAAATTCTCCAAATCTCTCCAGCAATATTTAATTTCAATGACCTTGAAAGTAAATCTTGAGTATCTTTGCCGTAAACAAAATGGCGTTGATTTGACAACTGAATGGAAAAAGATAAAATTGCGTTAACGAAATAAAATTGCTGTGAAAATTTGATCTGCCATTGCAGCGACTTCAAATTCTTTAAATCCCTACAGCAATATTTAATTTCGATGACCTTGAAAGTAAATCTTAAGTATCTTTGCCGCAAACAAATTGGCGTTGATTTGAGAACTGCACGGAAGAAGACAAAATTGCGTAAACCAAATGAAATTGCTGTCAAAATTTTATCTGCCATCGCAGCCACTTCAAATTCTCCAAATCTCTCCAGCAATATTTAATTTCGATGACCTTGAAAGTAAATCTTGAGTATCTTTGCCGCAAACAAATTGGCGTTGATTTGAGAACCGAATGGAAAAAGATAAAATTGCGTTAACCAAATAAAATTGCTGTCAAAATTTTATCTGCCATCGCAGCCACTTCAAATTCTCTAAATCTCTCCAGCAGTATTTAATTTTGATGACCTTGAAAGTAAATCTTAAGTATCTTTGCCGCAAACAAATTGGCGTTGATTTGAGAACTGAATGGAAAAAGATAAAATTGCGTGAACCAAATAAAATTGCTGTCAAAATTTTATCTGCCATCGCAGCCACTTCAAATTCTCTAAATCTCTCCAGCAGTATTTAATTTTGATGACCTTGAAAGTAAATCTTAAGTATCTTTGCCGCAAACAAATTGGCGTTGATTTGAGAACTGCACGGAAGAAGATAAAATTGCGTGAACTAAATAAAATTGCTGTCAAAATTTTATCTGCCATCGCAGCCACTTCAAATTCTCTAAATCTCTCCAGCAGTATTTAATTTTGATGACCTTGAAAGTAAATCTTGAGTATCTTTGCCGCAAACAAATTGGCGTTGATTTGAGAACCGAATGGAAAAAGATAAAATTGCGTTAACCAAATAAAATTGCTGTCAAAATTTTATCTGCCATCGCAGCCACTTCAAATTCTCTAAATCTCTCCAGCAGTATTTAATTTTGATGACCTTGAAAGTAAATCTTAAGTATCTTTGCCGCAAACAAATTGGCGTTGATTTGAGAACTGCACGGAAGAAGATAAAATTGCGTGAACTAAATAAAATTGCTGTCAAAATTTTATCTGCCATCGCAGCCACTTCAAATTCTCTAAATCTCTCCAGCAGTATTTAATTTTGATGACCTTGAAAGTAAATCTTAAGTATCTTTGCCGCAAACAAATTGGCGTTGATTTGAGAACTGCACGGAAGAAGACAAAATTGCGTAAACCAAATGAAATTGCTGTCAAAATTTTATCTGCCATCGCAGCCACTTCAAATTCTCCAAATCTCTCCAGCAATATTTAATTTCGATGACCTTGAAAGTAAATCTTGAGTATCTTTGCCGCAAACAAATTGGCGTTGATTTGAGAACCGAATGGAAAAAGATAAAATTGCGTTAACCAAATAAAATTGCTGTCAAAATTTTATCTGCCATCGCAGCCACTTCAAATTCTCTAAATCTCTCCAGCAGTATTTAATTTTGATGACCTTGAAAGTAAATCTTAAGTATCTTTGCCGCAAACAAATTGGCGTTGATTTGAGAACTGAATGGAAAAAGATAAAATTGCGTGAACCAAATAAAATTGCTGTCAAAATTTTATCTGCCATCGCAGCCACTTCAAATTCTCTAAATCTCTCCAGCAGTATTTAATTTTGATGACCTTGAAAGTAAATCTTGAGTATCTTTGCCGCAAACGAAATGGCGTAAAGATAAAATTGCGTGAACCAAATAAATTGCTGTCAAAATTTTATCTGCCATCGCAGCCACTTCAAATTCTCCAAATCTCTCCAGCAATATTTAATTTCGATTACCTTGAAAGTAAATCTTGAGTATCTTTGCCGCAAACGAAATGGCGTTGATTTGAGAGCTGCATGGAAAAAGATAAAATTGCGTTAACGAAATAAAATTGCTGTCAAAATTTTATCTGCCATCGCAGCCACTTCAAATTCTCTAAATCCCTCCAGCAATATTTAATTTTGATGACCTTGAAAGTAAATCTTAAGTATCTTTGCCGCAAACAAATTGGCGTTGATTTGAGAACTGCACGGAAGAAGATAAAATTGCGTGAACTAAATAAAATTGCTGTCAAAATTTTATCTGCCATTGCAGCCACTTCAAATTCTCTAAATCCCTCCAGCAATATTTAATTTCGATTACCTTGAAAGTAAATCTTGAGTATCTTTGCCGTAAACGAAATGGCGTTGATTTGAGAACTGAATGGAAAAAGATAAAATTGCGTGAACCAAATAAAATTGCTGTCAAAATTTTATCTGCCATCGCAGCCACTTCAAATTCTCTAAATCCCTCCAGAAATATTTAATTTAGATGACCTTGAAAGTAAATCTTAAGTATCTTTGCCGCAAACAAATTGGCGTTGATTTGAGAACTGCACGGAAGAAGATAAAATTGCGTTAACGAAATAAAATTGCGTTAACGAAATAAAATTGCTGTCAAAATTTTATCTGCCATCGCAGCCACTTTAAATTCTCTAAATCCCTCCAGCAATATTTAATTTCGATGACCTTGAAAGTAAATCTTAAGTATCTTTGCCGCAAACGAAATGGCGTTGATTTGAGTACTGAATGGAAAAAGATAAAATTGCGTGAACCAAATAAAATTGCTGTCAAAATTTTATCTGCCATCGCAGCCACTTCAAATTCTCTAAATCCCTCCAGCAATATTTAATTTAGATGACCTTGAAAGTAAATCTTAAGTATCTTTGCCGCAAACGAAATGGCGTTGATTTGAGAACTGAATCGAAAAAGATAAAATTGCGTGAACCAAATAAAATTGCAGTCAAAATTTTATCTGCCATCGCAGTGACTTCAAATTCTCTAAATCCCTCCAGCAATATTTAATTTCGATGACCTTGAAAGTAAATCTTAAGTATTTTTGCCGCAAACAAATTGGCGTTGATTTGAGAACTAAATGGAAAAAGATAAAATTGCGTGAACCAAATAAAATTGCAGTCAAAATTTTATCTGCCATCGCAGCCACTTCAAATTCTCTAAATCCCTCCAGCAGTATTTAATTTTGATGACCTTGAAAGTAAATCTTGAGTATCTTTGCCGCAAACGAAATGGCGTAAAGATAAAATTGCGTTAACGAAATAAAATTGCTGTCAAAATTTTATCTGCCATTGCAGCCACTTTAAATTCTCCAAATCTCTCCAGCAATATTTAATTTCGATGACCTTGAAAGTAAATCTTAAGTATCTTTGCCGCAAACAAATTGGCGTTGATTTGAGAACTGCACGGAAGAAGATAAAATTGCGTGAACCAAATAAAATTGCTGTCAAAATTTTATCTGCCATCGCAGCCACTTCAAATTCTTCATTGTCAGTAATATTGCATTTTTAATTATTAATATTTACTATTGTATGTGATTGAGACTGAGTTACAAATAAATAGATTTATTATTATTATTATTATTTGATAGGTTTATCAAACTTGAACTAATTCTGTTTTGAACATCTCGTGCAGTTACTTACTCCGGTATTCACTGTTTCGTGAAAATCATTAGCGGTGTCAGAAACAGATTCTCCCAGAATTTGATTTGCAATTTCTAATTTGTCATACGTGGCGAATTCTCAATGTAACCGTGGAAAATTTCCATCCAACATGAAGCTAAAGATTAGCAACATACCTACACGCTCCCACATCCAATAATAACGACGCAATAACAGGGAACTATCGAGTAAAATTATAAAATAATATCAGGAGTACAAATGTATACCCAATATTCAAAACTATTGCATTTAATTTTCATTTTTAATAGAAGTAATTAAATTTTCTATTCCCAAACAAAACGGCAACAATCCAGACTCGAACTAGGAAGACGAAGAATTCAACGGTTTGAAAAATTGTAAAAAATTGCTCAATCAACGAATATTCTTTTAAAAGTTAAAATATAAAAAAAAAACAATACATTCGTAAATTCCAATCACAGTAGTTCCAATATTTCAAGCGAAAATAAAACGAAAACAGACCAAACTTGATCTGGGAATAAGAAAATTATGGTTTGCAATTTCAAAAATTCTACATAATTATTTAAGCATTTCTTTCCTGTAGACGCTATATGGAAGATAAGACATTTATCAGGTTCCCGTAATCTGTGTTTTGATTTTTTTTTCCACATGAAGTCATGATTTTTTTCTGGAAAAATTGGGAGACATTTTTCAATGTAATTTTCTTGAGTTGGAATATGGTACTAAATCAAGAATTACACAAAAAAGAAAAATTCCAAATATTAATTTGGGAAAGAAAATCCTCTCTCAGAGGAATTTGCTATAAATGCTCAAAATTCAAAATCGTGCTTAAATCTACTACTGGAAACGCTTGAAAATCAATTAATTTAAATTTTTTCTCCAAAAATCTATGTCTAAGAGACCATTCGGAACACTATTTTTCTATAAAAAAAAATTATACAATAATTTAGTATAAGAACACAATCACTCAACCAAGACAAGTAGGTTTCCTCTTGAGTCTTCTACCATTTACTCAACTAAGGCAGTAATTAGCCACTTACCACCTTCTGTGCCGGTGACGCGCAATTAAAATTTCGGTCACGCTCAATTAAGTCGAATCGGCGGCGGGCAACCGTCGTGTCGACCCTCGAATTGAATAATAATAAACGGGCCCCCGTTTTTTTAAATTAAAACGACCCCACCGCGAGAACACGTTAAAAAAAGTTTTTAATAAAAGAAAAAATCAAAATCAACAAGTTGAACTGTCCGGTGTTCTCTCATCGTCGACTCTTCTGCAATAATTGATTCGTTCGCAAGGGAAGAGACGGAATGAATCGATTAACGTCAGTTCGTTCTTTTTTTTTGACAGGGTCTGAGAGAGGAGAGCACTCTCGGTTATTATTAAGACGCGACGCGACTTCATCGAAAAATAATTTTCATTCTTCGGGGGGAGAGGGCGAGGTGTTGCTTGCCGTGACATTGAAAAATGGCGAGCGGATAAAATCAAATCGTTTAAAATATAAATTGAGGAAATCTCAATTGACAATTTAGAACGGGGTTTCCTAACAGTTTTTTTTTTATATCCGGGACAAAAATTGCTAAACCATGTATATTTTTCAAAAACTAATTGCAAACATTTTTTTTTTACATGCGGGACAAAAATGTAATTGTTGATGGTTTTCAAAAACGAATTGCAATTTATTTATTAATTATTACGGATTGGAAAGAATAATCCTCTCATACTTGTTTTATACATTTTGTAAAATTTTATCTCAACTGCAAGTATTTTTTTATAAATTTTTACCATCACAAAATTTTCAAAAATTTGTAACTTTCTTAATAATTGGTGCATTTTCAAAAACCAAAGTAATTTGGAAAGAATAATCCTTTCTTAATTGTTTTATAATTTTTTTTAAATTTTATCTCAACTGCAAGTATTGTTTTTATATTTTTTTACTTTCACGTGTCCTACATCAATGAAATACAAATATTCAAAAATTTGTAACTCTTTTAATAATCGGTGCATTTTCAAAAACCAAAATAATTTGGAAAGAATAATCCTTTTTTAATTGTTTTATAATTTTTTAAAAATTTTATCTCAACTGCAAGTATTTTTTTTTATATTTTCTTTACTTTCACATGTCCTACATCAATGAAATAAAAATATTCAAAAATTTATAACTCTTTTAAAAATCGGTGCATTTTCAAAAACCAAAGTAATTTGGAAAGAATAATCATTTCTTAATTGTTTTATAATTTTTTTTTAAATTTTATCTCAACTGCAAGTATTTTTTTATAAATTTTTACCATCACGTGTCGCACATCAAGAAATCACAATTTTCAAAAATTTGTAACTCTTTTAAAAATCGGTGCATTTTCAAAAACCAAAGTAATTTGGAAATAATATTCCTTTCTTAATTGTTTTATAATTTTTTTTTAAATTTTATCTCAACTGCAAATATTTTTTTTTATAATTTTTTACTTTCACGTGTCCTACATCGAGGAAATACAAATATTAAAAAAATTGTAACTCTTTTGAAGATCGGTGCATTTTCAAAAACCAAAGTAATTTAAAAAGAATAATCCTTTCGTAATTGTTTTATAATTTCTTATTAATTTTATCTTAACTTAAGTATTTTTTTATAATTTTATTTACCATCACGTGTCCTACATCAATAAAATAAAAATATTCAAAAATTTGTAACTCTTTTAAAAACCGGTGAATTTTCAGAAACCAAAGTAATTTGGAAAGAATAATCCTTTCTTAAATATTTTATAATTTAAAAAAAAAGAAAATTCTCAACTGAAAGTATTTTTTTTTATTTTTTACTTTCACGTGTCTTACATCATTAAAAAAATTGTAACTCTTTTAAAAATCGGTGCATTTTCAAAAACCAAAGTAATTTAGAAAGAATAATCCTTTCTTAATTGTTTTATATATTTTTTTAATTTTATCTCAACTGCAAGTATTTTTTTTTATAATTTTTTACTTTCACGAGTCTTACATCCAGAAAATACAATTATTCAAAACATTTTAACTCTTTTAAAAATCATTGCATTTTTAAAAACCAAAGTCATTTGGAAACAATAATCCTTTCTTAATTGTTTTATAATTTTTTACTTTCACGTGTCTTACATCAAGGAAATAAAAATATTCAAAAATTTGTAACTCTTTTAAAAATAGGTGCATTTTCAAAAACCGAAGTAATTTGGAAAGAATAATCCTTTCTTAATTGTTTTATAATTTTTTCACGTGTCACATCAAGGAAATACAAATATTAAAAAATTTGTAACTCTTTTAAAAATCGGTGTATTTTCAAAAACCAAAGTAATTTGGAAAGAATAATCCTTTCTTATTTGTTTCATAATTTTTTTAAAATTTTATCTCGACTGCAAGTATTTTTTTTATAAATTTTTACCATCACGTGTCGTACATCAAGAAATCACAATTTTAAAAAATTTGTAACTCTTTTAAAAATCGGTGCATTTTCAAAAACCAAAGTAATTTAGAAAGAATAATCCTTTCTTAATTGTTTTATATATATTTTTTAATTTTATCTCAACTGTAAGTATTTTTTTATAATTTTTTACTTTCACGTGTCATACATCAAGGAAATAAAAATATTAAAAAATTTGTAACTCTTTTAAAAATCGGTGCATTTTGAAAAACTAAAGTAATTTGGAAAGAATAATTCTTTCTTAATTGTTTTATAATATTTTTAAAATTTTATCTCAACTGAAAGTATTTTTTTTTATAATTTTTTACTTTCACGTGTCCTACATCAAGGAAATAAAAATATTAAAAAATTTGTAACTCTTTTAAAAATCGGTGCATTTGCAAAAACCAAAGTAATTTGGAAAGAATAATCCTTTCTTAATTGTTTTTTAATTTTTTTAAAATTTTATCTCAACTGTAAGTATTTTTTTATCATTTTTTACTTTCACGTATCCTACATCAAGGAAATACAAATATTAAAAAAATTGTAACTCTTTTAAAAATTGGTGAATTTTCAAAAACCAAAGTAATTTAGAAAGAATAATCCTTTCTTAATTGTTTTATATATATTTTTTAATTTTATCTCAACTGTAAGTATTTTTTTATAATTTTTTACTTTCACGTGTCATACATCAAGGAAATACAAATATTAAAAAATTTGTAACTCTTTTAAAAATCGGTGCATTTTGAAAAACTAAAGTAATTTGGAAAGAATAATTCTTTCTTAATTGTTTTATAATATTTTTAAAATTTTATCTCAACTGAAAGTATTTTTTTTTATAATTTTTTACTTTCACGTGTCCTACATCAAGGAAATAAAAATATTAAAAAATTTGTAACTCTTTTAAAAATCGGTGCATTTGCAAAAACCAAAGTAATTTGAAAAGAATAATCCTTTCTTAATTGTTTTATAATTTTTTTAAAATTTCATCTCTACTGCAAGTATTTTTTTTATATTTTTTTACTTTCACGTGTCCTACATCAATGAAATAAAAATATTCAAAAATTTGTAACTCTTGCATTTTCAAAAACACATTTTTATATATTACAAAACAATACAGATTTATGGGCTCGATTGCGGTGGACCGAAACAGCGAATAAAAATTTAGTTGGGATCATAAAGTTATCAAACACTCAAAACCTTTCGAAATAAAACTCTTGCTGTGTTTTATATTGTTGTATATTGTTCGAGTGAGTAGCGTCAACAGTATTAATTATAATCCCTGCATAATGAATTCATCCACCTAGCGTCGCAATTTAATTATCAGAATAATATTTGCACTTAATTTCACTTCCCTTAACACCGTCCCAAAATAGCAAATAGAAGACGCCGCCTCCTGGTGAATAGACCCGCTCAAGAATTCCGCGAAATATCCCCCATTGTCGCCGCGACGGTTGTTAATTCGCGGTCCTTCCTAGTTTATGTTCAACCCTCCTTGATTAATTCCGCCAGTTTCACGTTATATTGTTGCATTTTGCGTTTATTATTTCAACACACTCCATCCCCGACAATTGAACGAGTTAAGCATTTATCGCCCTTCCTCCGCCCTGCCCCCCTCTAAATACCTGATATTAGTTAAATAATAGGGCGCCAGCGATAAGTTAATTACAAGCTAATAGAACTTATTAAGATTTAATGCGCATAATGGGGCTCGCCGTTCGGTGTTAATTAAATAGTTCCACCCCTTATTCACTACACAGGCGGCGGAGGTTGGGGGAGAGTGGATCGGAGGGTTTTCGGTGAAAATATTTATGGGGGGATAATGAGGTGTATTCGGATAAATCTCGGAATTTGGAATTTATTCGAGTCGGAGAGGAAAAGTTCCGGCATCAATATTTACGTGACCTTTTCGAAAATTGGCGGCATAAACATATTGAAAGGATGAAGTGGAATAAATGCAAGGATTTTATAATAAATTATGCTAAAGGATGATTTTCTAATTTTTTTTAAATTTTACACTTAAAAGTATAAACTTCTCAATACAATATAGGCAAAATAAACGGTTTCTAAAATAATCGGATTCTGAAAATTAACATCCAGACAAATAAGACAAGACGGGAATCTTTGAAATAATTGGATTCTGAAAATTGGTTGCATTCCGACAAATAAGACAAGATAAGAATGTAACTAATCTGAGGGTTAATTATCACTTTACAGGCAGCCAAAATGAGCTCAATTATGAATTGATCTTTTGGTGAAAGCGCCGGTAACTTAATTTATAATGTCGCGAATATGACGATATTTATTCGCAAAGGATTAATAATATTGAAGAATTTTAAAAACCGCAATTGATGTACAAAAATAATTCTTTGATATATTAAAACAAAAAATCAAAGATTTATCACATACAAAATTAAATTCCCATTGAACTCTGGGTGAAATATAATAACAATTATAGGACTTACATTAGTTAAATGTATTGATTTTCAATTTTATTTGTTTCCACTTCGTTATACATTTTATATAATAAATAAAACATGATTACTTTGTTTATATAACTTTGAAGTATTTTATTTATTGCATTTATTTTGTTCGCGATGAAAAATGAATGACACACATTTTGTTAACGTTTCCATTTATCAATTAAATAGACGACCCTTATGTAAAATAATTATTATTTAACACAGTGTTTTCTACTTGGTTTCGGTTGCTAGCTGTCGTGATTGTGGAGTGCAGGTGCTTATTTCCAATTGAATAAGTTATCACATTGAAGTAACAAGACTGACGCGTTCTTATTACTGATGCAATAGCTTTAAATTATTCTCCTTTGATGTCTACGCCGTTAATAATTTATGTGCTGTGATTTCCCGTACCCGCAAAGTTTAGTTTTAGTTGCTTTAATCATTAAATGCATGCAAGAACGATTTGAAATAACCATCATCTAAAAAAAAAACTGGACGTTTTCAAAACTGTTTTGTGTCCTTTAACATGAGGATGGTTGCGTACAATATTACGTGGTTATTGGTCAATTATCAGAAGTAAAAACTTTTAACAATAAAAATTTCACCTTTTATTCCGACATGTTAAACATTTGCTTGAAAATAGATCCTGTTTCACAATTCAATCAAAATCTAGAATCACTCCTATACTATATTTTGAGATAAATACTTGAAAACAAAACTTATGATAGTATTGAAGTTGCTCATGTTTCGATGATTAAAAAAAAATAATAAAAACAATTGCCAGCGACTTGAAACTTCTCAAGTTTGTTTATAATGAATGCCAAATTGCGTTTCTATGAAAACTATAAACACTTCATCCCTAAATTTTGGAATATTTTATTTATTTATTTTAGCGTTAAGTTTTGGAAAAATGTAATTATTTTAGTGACTTGGAAAAAATATAAAAACAATTGCCAGCGACTTAAAACTTCTCAAATTTGTTTATAGTGAATGCCAAATTGCGCTTCTGTGAAAATTATTAACACTTCATCCCTAAATTTTGGAATAATTTAATAAGAACAGAGCGTGAAGTTTTGAAAAAAATGTAATTATTTTAGTGACTTGAAAAAAATATAAAAACAATTGCCAGCGACTTGAAACTTCTCAAATTTGTTAATGACGAATGCCAAATTGCGTTTCTATTAAAATTATTAACACTTCATCCCTAAATTTTGGAATAATTTAATGAGAACAGAGCATGAAGTTTTGAAATAATGTAATTATTTTAGTGACTTGGAAAAAATATAAAAACAATTGCCAGCGACTTGAAACTTCTCAAATTTGTTTGTAATGAATGCCACATTGCGTTTCTGTAAAAACTATTAACACTTCATCCCTAAATTTTGGAATAATTCAATGAGAACAGAGCGTGAAGTTTTGAAAAAATGTAATTATTTTAGTGACTTGAAAAAAATATAAAAACAATTGCCAGCGGCGACTTGAAACTTCTCAAATTTGCTTGTAATGAATGCCAAATTGCGTTAGTGTAAAAACTATAGTCACGCATACTGGTGATTATACATTAATCAATTTATTTCAGGGTGTTCTCTACATCACCACACTTCTTGTCTGAGTATGACATTTAACAAATAATCATACAACAGGAGTAAATCTATCTTTTTTGTTTAATTCCACTTGATGATAATTAGGTATACAAGGTATACAAGAGGAGTAAATCATGATGACTCGTCCACGGTAGTTATAAAAGGATTGATTGGCAATTAATTGACTCTTAATTAAAAGTGAACCGTGATAGTGTTGTTCGTATTGGGACCAGTAGCTGATTAACATAACGATATGCGACGGTAAATAATTGGTGCGGCCCGTTTGATGGAAAACCATAACCGACGGGAGGTATCGATCGATTTATGTGTGATTTTATGGTTTTATTCGAATTTTATTTAATTAGAAGACGCGATCGCCAACCAACCACTCACTGTGTGTCCTCGGCCGCTCATTAACGAAGATTTATACCTCCAGTTATCCCACATTACTCAAAAATTAATTAACTGCCGGTTAGGATTCTTCGTGTTTTTTTTTGCATCACGATTCCAATCTCGAACGTAGGTTGTTGATTATACATTTTGAAAACGCAAAAAATAAGTCTGCCTTATCTGTAATTAGTTGATTATAAATGTTAAATTCTTTTTTGTTCTTAATTTAACTTCTCTCTCGGCCACGGCAACCAAGCCACTTTAGCCAGTTCCAGTTTTTTAAATTTTAAATACACAGAATTTTTTTTTTGTGCCTTGAAAACATAGGTTATTTGTGCACATCAGAAATTTCTATTTTTTTTTTAAGGAAGGATGGTTGACGGGAATTCGGGTTGAGGAGGTGCGGATGATTTGGGACATTGGCTTAGACAGCGTAGGTCAATTAGCCACAAACGATAATTTGTATAATCATTTATAATGATGAAAGGATCATACACTAAACATTCATAGACCTGTTCCGAAAAAGTGACCGCCCGGATGGGATTCGAACCCACGACCACGAGGCCCGTGAGCAGGAGCTCTACTCACTAGGCCACCGCGGCTCTTGAAATTTCTATTATTTCGTGCTAGGCGAAACCTGTATTTTGATTTGCATATAAAAATCATAATAGAATATTGATTAAATTAATAATAATAAATAATAATTTATTATTCCTTGTAAGAATAGTAATATGAAATACCTGTAGATACTAATATTTCTAATATTTTTTTCAATATGTGGATATTAATTAAAACAAATTAATTTCAGACATAATTTTTTGGCATAAGCCCGAAATGTGGATTCAGATGGTGATTTCTTTTCATTTTGTAGGTCTATGTTATTAAGAATCGCTTCTGTGTTTAATTAATAATTTTATCCTTAAAAACTAACATATTAAGTTTATAGCTCTGATATTTCGCATTTTCAAAATGAGTTTCAATTGGTAAAATGAAGTGGAATTTTATGATTCAAAAATCTGTGTTTTTTATTGAGACGTGTTTAATATTTTATCATTAAATACTAACATTTTAAGCTTAGAGCTATTGATATTTGATATTTTTTTAAATATTCAATCGGTAATATGAAATGGAATTTTCCGATTCCAAAATTATGCGTTCGGAAATTTATTATTCGTGAAATGCGAAATGAAATCGGACGGACACTTCATTTAGTGAATTTCACAATTACGGACTACACACCAGGACCGGAAGCGGAACAAAGCCAAACCGCCCTAATACGTATATATGCGGAATCAATGTGTTAGTGTGTGTGTGCACAAATGTGTTCTCATTTTCATAATTCACCACTCGCTCACGTTTCCATTATCTCGTTATTATTTATATTACAAATGCAACCCTCACATTCGTAATATGAATATGGAAAAAGTACATTTCTGGCAACATATTAAATATTAATACGAGAGCAGAGTGTAACAGAATCAAGGTAAACATTAACAAACAAAAAATACGATACTATTCTTCCAATCTAACCTAATCTAACCTAACCTAAACTACAACTAATTATACAGGGTCTTTTTTTAACTCAGAACATATGATTGATAATGTCTATGTTCTATGTTGTAATAATCACATCAACGCATTGCAATGTATTGACAATGTAAGCAACCATCCTTACACTCAGTTTTATTTAATTGTCAAAATTGTGTTATTAATAAAAATGTATTACACCACCGAAGAAAGAATACAGATATTTAATTGTTACAAGAGTGGGAACAGCCTTCGACGTGTTAGAGATTTGTATTCGGTTGAGTATCCGAGCAGCAAGTTCCATCCATCTCAACAATTTGTAATATTGTCCATCATTTTGACAATACTAACTGCTTAAGTAATTTTCACATTAAAGGAAAGGAAATCACATTTTAACGGAAGAGATGAAACTCAACATTTTATGTTACGTAGAGCAGAACCCCCAAGAGTTATCGCAGCACAGTTTCAAATAAGTTCAGCTTCCGTTTACAAGACATTAAAAGAATTTAAAGACAATGCTTACAAGTTTTCAAATCATCAGCAACTATCAAATGAGGACAAAGGCATACGAACAGAATTCTGTGAAACCGTATTCAATTTAATTAACCTAAAATTATTCGTAACATATATACACCGTTGTGTACTTGGTTGCCTACATCGTCGATACATTGTAATGCGTTTAATGTGATTATTATAACTTAGAACATAGACATTAACAATCATATGTACCGAGTTAAAAAAAAGCCACTGTATATCATGATCAAAATTTCGCAATTACCTTCTATCCTTTATTTTTTTTTAAATTTATCTCCATCCAACAACCAATCAATCTAATATCAATTTACCCAGAAACTCAATTACTTCCTGCATCATCCCCAATCCGAGAATCCCTTCATTAAAACTCCAATAAAACTCTTCCCCTGGAAATTCTTGAACTCCTCTCAGTTCATTAAAGAGTGTGTCTGTGTATGTGTGCGTGTGCATGTGTCTCTCGTGTAACTAGAGTGCATAAAGCAAAAGGGGAAGTGGCAGCAAGAGCCAAGTTTGAAACGGGAACGTGCCCGGAATATATGGGGGATAAAGGGACGGCGAGGAAAAAAATTAGGGCCCCCCCCCCTCTTCAAATTGCCCTTAATTATCCAAATTGGGAACAACATATTAATGAAATAAGTTAAGAACTCGGCGCACTTAATTTTATGCGATGATTAAATTATTCCCTCGCAGAGCTCTCGGGGCCCCAGAGCACAAAGCATAACGTCGCATTTAATCGGACGATTAATGGTTACAAAGTTTAGCCGTCATTTATTATAATTTTGCTTCGGGGTCTCCGCAAATAAAATTACGAAGGGGCAGTTATCTAGCTTACTCCGGAAAATTTAATAATACCACTATGAACCCCGAGTTGAAATAAGTAAGAAATTTATTCGCACTCTGCGACCCCGTAACTACTTATTACCCAAGACGAAATTTTCAGATTTTGATTAAATTATACGGTCCGATATATTTTGCGTGAATTTGGAAAGTTTCAAATCTGCAGCAATTGTTTTCATATTTTTTTCAAGGCACTAAAATTATTACATTTTTTTTTTCAAAACTTCGCGTTCTGTTTCCATTAAATTATTTCAAAATTTAGGAATGAAGTGTTAATAGTTTTCACAGAAACGCATTTTGGTATTCACTATAAGCAAATTTGAGAAGTTTCAAGTCGCTGGCAATTGTTTTTATATTTTTTCCAAGTCACTAAAATAATTACATTTTTTCTAAACTTCACGCTCTGTTCTTATTAAATTATTCCAAAATTTAGGGATGAAGTGTTAATAATTTTCACAGAAGCACAATTTCGCATTCATTATAAACAAATTTGAGAAGTTTCAAGTCTCTCGCAATTGTTTTTATATTTTTTTTCAAGTCACTAAAATAATTACATTTTTTCAAAACTTCACGCTCTGTTCTCATTAAATTATTCCAAAATTTAGGGATGAAGTGTTAATAATTTTCACAGAAACGCAATTTGGCATTCATTATAACCAAATTTAAGAAGTTTCAAGTCGCTGGTGATTGTTTTTATATTTTTTCCAAGTCACTAAAATAATTACATTTTTTCAAAACTTCATGCTCAGTTCTCATTAAATTATTCCAAAATTTAGGGATGAAGTATTAATAATTTTCACAGAAACGCAATTTGGCATTCATTATAACCAAATTTAAGAAGTTTCAAGTCGCTGGCAATTGTTTTTATATTTTTTCCAAGTCACTAAAATAATTACATTTTTTCTAAACTTCATGCTCTGTTCTCATTAAATTATTCTAAAATTTAGGGCTGAAGTGTTAATAATTTTCACAGAAGCGCAATTTCGCATTCATTATAAACAAATTTGAGAAGTTTCAAGTCGCTGGCAATTGTTTTTATATTTTTTTCAAGTCACTAAAATTATTACATTTTTTCAAAACTTCACGCTCTGTTCCCATTAAATTATTCAAAATTTAAGGATGAAGTATTAATAATTTTCACAGAAACGCAATTTGGCATTCATTATAACCAAATTTAAGAAGTTTCAAGTCGCTGGCAATTGTTTTTATATTTTTTCCAAGTCACTAAAATAATTACATTTTTTCAAAACTTCACGCTCTGTTCTCATTAAATTATTCCAAAATTTAGGGATGAAGTGTTAATAATTTTCAGAGAAGCGCAATTTCGCATTCATTATAAACAAATTTGAGAAGTTTCAAGTCGCTGGCAATTGTTTTTATATTTTTTCCAAGTCACTAAAATAATTACATTTTTTCTAAACTTCACTCTGTTCTCATTAAATTATTCAAAAATTTAGGGATGAAGTGCTAATAGTTTTCACAGAAACGCAATTTGACATTCATTATAAGTAAATTTGAGAAGTTTCAAGTCGATGGCAACTGTTTTTATATTTTTTTCAAGTCACTAAAATTATTACATTTTTTCAAAACTTCACTCTGTTCTCATTAAATTATTCAAAAATTTAGGGATGAAGTGCTAATAGTTTTCACAGAAACGCAATTTGGTATTCATTATAAGCAACATTAAGAAGTTTCAAGTCGATGGCAATTGTTTTCATATTTTTTTCAAGTCACTAAAATTATAACATTTTTTTCAAAATTTCACGCTCTGTTCTCGTTAAATTATTCCAAAATTTACCCATGAAGGATTAATAATTTTTATAGAAACGCGAGTTAGCATTCATTGTAAGCAAATTTGAGAAGTTTCAAGTCGATGGTAATTGTTTTTATATTTTTTTCAAGTCAATAAAATTATAACATTTTTTTCAAATTTTCACGCAATGTTCTTCTTAAGTTATTTCAAAATTTAGGGATGAAGTGTTAATAGTTTTCTCAGAAACGCATCCACTATTTCCCGGCGCATACACCAGAAGTCATTGACCTATTTATATACGCTTTTCGGGATTTATCTTTTTTATGAGTGAGTTATTTATATTTCACTCAACAAATAGTACGATATTTTTCCAACTGTAAATAATTACTGGTTTCAATTAGTAAATTCAGTGACAAAACCATTTCGTGACGTGCTTTCAGTACACCACGAAATAATTCGTGCATCATTCATTCCACCCGCATTCAGGGGAATTGTTTTTAAGCACACATTCATAATTCAAATTAGGCCCTCCGAGTGTATCATGTATGTAGTAGTCTGTGTATGTGTGTGTGTGTTTACGTGCAAATTAGTCAATATGGAAATCGCATCGGTCTGAACAATTTTGTCGAACGAGAGAGGCACAAGCAGAATGGCAAATGGGGGGTCCATTAAAGCACGTGCGGAGCACTCCCATTAGCCGTATTAAAATCGTCGAGTTATTGGTTGTCGCTGCATTTGTACTACTTTGTATTTCATGTCCCCGTGCCGCGTCGTTTATCGCCGGATTATCGCACACAAACAACCGCCAAACAAAAGGGAATATTATGTGCACGTTGCGCCATTAAATTACGCCCGTAAGCTCCGAACGCGTTACTTACAGGAATCACCTGTAGATGGTGTTTTAATTCGATTTTATGGAGTTATTGTTTTGAACTCTTGTTCGGCCTCATCAGCGCGGATAATGGGGGGAGGTGGGAAATTAATTTATTGGTTATAATGGGAAACCTCGGGCGGGAGCTAATGGAAGCACTTTTTGAAGGTGTCGTCGTGATGCCAATGAAATTGCGTTTTGATAACCATGCAGGAAAAGAAAGTGTGTAAATTGGGTTGCATATATTCTTAACTGATATAAACTATGGGTGCTGTAGTTCACAGATCGCGAGATGCAGCAGCGATGTTATTCTAATCTGAAGTTGTAAATAATTGGACGACGTTGATGAAGAAAAAGCATTATTTCCCGACCCGGAAAATCCATACATCATCCGGGAAATTGAAAGTGTCTTGCACTACATCGCGCATACATCATACGTTCGCGGCGTGGAGGAAAACACACTTTTTCTCCTTCCGGTCCCAATCCCCACGAGTCCAACAAATGTTTCGTGCAATTTTACCACTCTTCTTTCTCAATTCCATATTTCCTTCCGTTTTATTAACCCACTTTAGGAAGTTGCCGAGAACACCGCCGCGCCGCGCGCTTCCCCGTTTAATTTAATTCGCCCTCTCCCGCATATGTGGGATAATTGTTTTTATTTTCCGGCTTCGTTTTTACCTGCACCATGTTTACACTGTAGGATTGTAAATGTTTATCTTCTTCTGTAGCGAGCCGCTCTTGTTTGTCCCACGTTTTCGGTTTCGATGGAGATCGGCGGTCGTTTTAATGGGGGGCTCGTTTTGTTTGGTTACCTGTGGTCGCTTATCGGATATATATTTTATTAGTCTGTAGGTAAATTAACGTCCATGTTTTTATCGATAATTCATACGTCCTGCTCAGTTTATCAAACGAAATTATCACAAGAATAAATTAGGGGAAATTGCTAAAATCGATCAAAAGCCAAATTAACAGTCAAAAAATTAACATCTCAATGGCTAAAATAAATCAACTAAGATCTGCATGTGTTATGCACATTTGAAATTAAACATTAAAATTCAACGTTTTAAAAGTGCGCCTTTAAGGAAAAAAAATCACAAATGTGATTTCATCATTATCTTTGATAATAACAAAGAAACTGTTAAAGTCGATTAAAAGACAAACAAATTGTCAACAAATTGACATCTCGATGGGCAAAATCGGCCAAGTTCTGCATGAGTTGTGCACGTTTGAAATTTAACATTTAAAAAGTGCGCCTTCAAGGAAAAAAAATCACAAGTGATGAAATCACAATAATAACAAAGAAACTGTTAAAGTTGATCAAAAGATAAACAAATTGTCAACAAATTGACATCTCGATGGGTAAAATCGGCTAAGATCTGCATAAGTTGTGCACGTTTGAAATTTAACATTTAAAAAGTGCGCCTTCAAGGAAAAAAAAATCACAAATGAAGAAATCACAATAATAACAAAGAAACTGTTAAACTCGATCAAAGATAAACAAATTGTCAACAAATTGACATCTCAATGGGGAAAATCGGCCAAGTTCTGCATGAGTTGTGCACGTTTGAAATTTAACATTTAAAAAGTGCGCCTTCAAGGAAAAAAAATCACAAATGATGAAATCACAATAATTACAAAGAAACCGTTAAAGTCGATCAAAAGATAAACAAATTGTCAACAAATTGACATCTCAACGGGGAAAATCGGCCAAGTTCTGCATGAGTTGTGCACGTTTGAAATTTAACATTTAAAAAGTGCGCCTTCAAGGAAAAAAAATCACAAATGATGAAATCGCAATAATTACAAAGAAACTGTTAAAGTCGATCGAAAGATAAACAAATTGTCAACAAATTGACATCTCAATGGGGAAAATCGGCCAAGTTCTGCATGAGTTGTGCACGTTTGAAATTTAACATTTAAAAAGTGCGCCTTCAAGGAAAAAAAATCACAAATGAAGAAATCACAATAATAACAAAGAAACTGTTAAAGTCGATCGAAAGATAAACAAATTGTCAACAAATTGACATCTCAATGGGGAAAATCGGCCAAGTTCTGCATGAGTTGTGCACGTTTGAAATTTAACATTTAAAAAGTGCGCCTTCAAGGAAAAAAAATCACAAATGATGAAATCACAATAATTACAAAGAAACCGTTAAAGTCGATCAAAGATAAACAAATTGTCAACAAATTGACATCTCGATGGGTAACATCGGCCAAGTTCTGCATGAGTTGTGCACGTTTGAAATTTAACATTTAAAAAGTGGGCCTTCAAGTAAAAAAAATCACAAATGATTAAATCACAATAATAACAAAGGAACTGTTAAAGTCGATCAAAGATAAACAAATTGTCAACAAATTGACATCTCGATGGGTAACTTTGGCCAAGTTCTGCATGAGTTGTGCACGTTTGAAATTTAACATTTAAAAAGTGCGCCTTCAAGGAAAAAAAAATCACAAGTGATGAAATCACAATAATAACAAAGGAACTGTTAAAGTTGATCAAAAGATAAATAAATTGTCAACAAATTGACATCTCGATGGGTAAAATCGGCTAAGATCTGCATTAGTTGTGCACGTTTGAAATTTAACATTTAAAAAGTGCGCCTTCAAGGAAAAAAAAATCACAAGTGATGAAATCACAAGTGATGAAATCACAATAATAACAAGATACTGTTAAAGTTGATCAAAAGATAAACAAATTGTCAACAAATTGACATCTCGATGGGTAAAATCGGCTAAGATCTGCATTAGTTGTGCACGTTTGAAATTTAACATTTAAAAAGTGCGCCTTCAAGGAAAAAAAAATCACAAGTGATGAAATCACAATAATAACAAAGAAACTGTTAAAGTCGATCGAAAGATAAACAAATTGTCAACAAATTGACATCTCGATGGGTAAAATCGGCCAAGTTCTGCAGGAGTTGTGCACGTTTGAAATTTAACATTTAAAAAGTGCGCCTTCAAGGAAAAAAAATCACAAATGATTAAATCACAATAATAACAAAGGAACTGTTAACGTCGATCAAAAGATAAACAAATTGTCAACAAATTGACATCTCAATAGGTAACATCGGCCAAGTTCTGCAGGAGTTGTGCACGTTTGAAATTTAACATTTAAAAAGTGGGCCTTCAAGTAAAAAAAATCACAAATGAAGAAATCACAATAATAACAAAGAAACTGTTAAAGTCGATCGAAAGATAAACAAATTGTCAACAAATTGACATCTCGATGGGTAACATCGGCCAAGTTCTGCATGAGTTGTGCACGTTTGAAATTTAACATTTAAAAAGTGGGCCTTCAAGTAAAAAAAATCACAAATGAAGAAATCACAATAATAACAAAGAAACTGTTAAAGTCGATCAAAAGATAAACAAATTGTCAACAAATTGACATCTCAATAGGTAACATCGGCCAAGTTCTGCAGGAGTTGTGCACGTTTGAAATTTAACATTTAAAAAGTGCGCCTTCAAGGAAAAAAAATCACAAATGAAGAAATCACAATAATAACAAAGAAACTGTTAAAGTCGATCGAAAGATAAACAAATTGTCAACAAATTGACATCTCGATGGGTAACATCGGCCAAGTTCTGCATGAGTTGTGCACGTTTGAAATTTAACATTTAAAAAGTGGGCCTTCAAGTAAAAAAAATCACAAATGAAGAAATCACAATAATAACAAAGAAACTGTTAAAGTCGATCGAAAGATAAACAAATTGTCAACAAATTGACATCTCGATGGGTAACATCGGCCAAGTTCTGCATGAGTTGTGCACGTTTGAAATTTAACATTTAAAAAGTGGGCCTTCAAGTAAAAAAAATCACAAATGAAGAAATCACAATAATAACAAAGAAACTGTTAAAGTCGATCGAAAGATAAACAAATTGTCAACAAATTGACATCTCGATGGGTAAAATCGGCCAAGTTCTGCAGGAGTTGTGCACGTTTGAAATTTAACATTTAAAAAGTGCGCCTTCAAGGAAAAAAAATCACAAATGATTAAATCACAATAATAACAAAGGAACTGTTAACGTCGATCAAAAGATAAACAAATTGTCAACAAATTGACATCTCAATAGGTAACATCGGCCAAGTTCTGCAGGAGTTGTGCACGTTTGAAATTTAACATTTAAAAAGTGGGCCTTCAAGTAAAAAAAATCACAAATGAAGAAATCACAATAATAACAAAGAAACTGTTAAAGTCGATCGAAAGATAAACAAATTGTCAACAAATTGACATCTCGATGGGTAACATCGGCCAAGTTCTGCATGAGTTGTGCACGTTTGAAATTTAACATTTAAAAAGTGCGCCTTCAAGGAAAAAAAATCACAAATGAAGAAATCACAATAATAACAAAGAAACTGTTAAAGTCGATCAAAGATAAACAAATTGTCAACAAATTGACATCTCGATGGGTAACATCGGCCAAGTTCTGCATGAGTTGTGCACGTTTGAAATTTAACATTTAAAAAGTGGGCCTTCAAGTAAAAAAAATCACAAATGATGAAATCACAATAATTACAAAGAAACCGTTAAAGTCGATCAAAAGATAAACAAATTGTCAACAAATTGACATCTCAATGGGGAAAATCAGCCAAGTTCTGCATGAGTTGTGCACGTTTGAAATTTAACATTTAAAAAGTGCGCCTTCAAAGAAAAAAAATCACAAATGATGAAATCACAATAATTACAAAGAAACCGTTAAAGTCGATCAAAAGATAAACAAATTGTCAACAAATTGACATCTCAACGGGGAAAATCGGCCAAGTTCTGCATGAGTTGTGCACGTTTGAAATTTAACATTTAAAAAGTGCGCCTTCAAGGAAAAAAAATCACAAATGATGAAATCACAATAATTACAAAGAAACCGTTAAAGTCGATCAAAAGATAAACAAATTGTCAACAAATTGACATCTCAACGGGGAAAATCGGCCAAGTTCTGCATGAGTTGTGCACGTTTGAAATTTAACATTTAAAAAGTGCGCCTTCAAGGAAAAAAAATCACAAATGATGAAATCACAATAATTACAAAGAAACCGTTAAAGTCGATCAAAGATAAACAAATTGTCAACAAATTGACATCTCGATGGGTAACATCGGCCAAGTTCTGCATGAGTTGTGCACGTTTGAAATTTAACATTTAAAAAGTGCGCCTTCAAGGAAAAAAAATCACAAGTGATGAAATCACAATAATAACAAAGAAACTGTTAAAGTTGATCAAAAGATAAACAAATTGTCAACAAATTGACATCTCGATGGGTAAAATCGGCTAAGATCTGCATAAAATGTGCACGTTTGAAATTTAACATTTAAAAAGTGCGCCTTCAAGGAAAAAAAAATCACAAATGAAGAAATCACAATAATAACAAAGAAACTGTTAAACTCAATCAAAGATAAACAAATTGTCAACAAATTGACATCTCAATGGGTAAAATCGGCCAAGTTCTGCATAAGTTGTGCACGTTTGAAATTTAACATTTAAAAAGTGCGCCTTCAAGGAAAAAAAAATCACAAATGAAGAAATCACAATAATAACAAAGAAACTGTTAAAGTCGATCGAAAGATAAACAAATTGTCAACAAATTGACATCTCAATGGGGAAAATCGGCCAAGTTCTGCATGAGTTGTGCACGTTTGAAATTTAACATTTAAAAAGTGCGCCTTCAAAGAAAAAAAATCACAAATGATGAAATCACAATAATTACAAAGAAACCGTTAAAGTCGATCAAAAGATAAACAAATTGTCAACAAATTGACATCTCAATGGGGAAAATCAGCCAAGTTCTGCATGAGTTGTGCACGTTTGAAATTTAACATTTAAAAAGTGCGCCTTCAAAGAAAAAAAATCACAAATGATGAAATCACAATAATTACAAAGAAACCGTTAAAGTCGATCAAAAGATAAACAAATTGTCAACAAATTGACATCTCAACGGGGAAAATCGGCCAAGTTCTGCATGAGTTGTGCACGTTTGAAATTTAACATTTAAAAAGTGCGCCTTCAAGGAAAAAAAATCACAAATGATGAAATCACAATAATTACAAAGAAACCGTTAAAGTCGATCAAAGATAAACAAATTGTCAACAAATTGACATCTCGATGGGTAACATCGGCCAAGTTCTGCATGAGTTGTGCACGTTTGAAATTTAACATTTAAAAAGTGCGCCTTCAAGGAAAAAAAATCACAAATGAAGAAATCACAATAATAACAAAGAAACTGTTAAAGTCGATCGAAAGATAAACAAATTGTCAACAAATTGACATCTCAATGGGGAAAATCGGCCAAGTTCTGCATGAGTTGTGCACGTTTGAAATTTAACATTTAAAAAGTGCGCCTTCAAGGAAAAAAAATCACAAATGAAGAAATCACAATAATAACAAAGAAACTGTTAAAGTCGATCGAAAGATAAACAAATTGTCAACAAATTGACATCTCAATAGGTAACATCGGCCAAGTTCTGCAGGAGTTGTGCACGTTTGAAATTTAACATTTAAAAAGTGGTCCTTCAAGTAAAAAAAATCACAAATGAAGAAATCACAATAATAACAAAGAAACTGTTAAAGTCGATCGAAAGATAAACAAATTGTCAACAAATTGACATCTCGATGGGTAACATCGGCCAAGTTCTGCATGAGTTGTGCACGTTTGAAATTTAACATTTAAAAAGTGCGCATTCAAGGGAAAAAAATCACAAATGAAGAAATCACAATAATAACAAAGAAACTGTTAAAGTCGATCGAAAGATAAACAAATTGTCAACAAATTGACATCTCGATGGGTAACATCGGCCAAGTTCTGCATGAGTAGTGCACGTTTGAAATTTAACATTTAAAAAGTGCGCCTTCAAGGAAAAAAAATCACAAATGAAGAAATCACAATAATAACAAAGAAACTGTTAAAGTCGATCGAAAGATAAACAAATTGTCAACAAATTGACATCTCGATGGGTAAAATCGGCTAAGATCTGCATAAAATGCGCACGTTTGAAATTTAACATTTAAAAAGTGCGCCTTCAAGGAAAAAAAAATCACAAATGAAGAAATCACAATAATAACAAAGAAACTGTTAAACTCAATCAAAGATAAACAAATTGTCAACAAATTGACATCTCAATGGGTAAAATCGGCCAAGTTCTGCATAAGTTGTGCACGTTTGAAATTTAACATTTAAAAAGTGCGCCTTCAAGGAAAAAAAAATCACAAATGAAGAAATCACAATAATAACAAAGAAACTGTTAAAGTCGATCGAAAGATAAACAAATTGTCAACAAATTGACATCTCAATGGGGAAAATCGGCCAAGTTCTGCATGAGTTGTGCACGTTTGAAATTTAACATTTAAAAAGTGCGCCTTCAAAGAAAAAAAATCACAAATGATGAAATCACAATAATTACAAAGAAACCGTTAAAGTCGATCAACAAATTGTCAACAAATTGACATCTCAATGGGGAAAATCAGCCAAGTTCTGCATGAGTTGTGCACGTTTGAAATTTAACATTTAAAAAGTGCGCCTTCAAAGAAAAAAAATCACAAATGATGAAATCACAATAATTACAAAGAAACCGTTAAAGTCGATCAAAAGATAAACAAATTGTCAACAAATTGACATCTCAACGGGGAAAATCGGCCAAGTTCTGCATGAGTTGTGCACGTTTGAAATTTAACATTTAAAAAGTGCGCCTTCAAGGAAAAAAAATCACAAATGATGAAATCACAATAATTACAAAGAAACCGTTAAAGTCGATCAAAGATAAACAAATTGTCAACAAATTGACATCTCGATGGGTAACATCGGCCAAGTTCTGCATGAGTTGTGCACGTTTGAAATTTAACATTTAAAAAGTGCGCATTCAAGGGAAAAAAATCACAAATGAAGAAATCACAATAATAACAAAGAAACTGTTAAAGTCGATCGAAAGATAAACAAATTGTCAACAAATTGACATCTCGATGGGTAACATCGGCCAAGTTCTGCATGAGTAGTGCACGTTTGAAATTTAACATTTAAAAAGTGCGCCTTCAAGGAAAAAAAATCACAAATGAAGAAATCACAATAATAACAAAGAAACTGTTAAAGTCGATCGAAAGATAAACAAATTGTCAACAAATTGACATCTCGATGGGTAAAATCGGCCAAGTTCTGCATGAGTTGTGCACGTTTAAAATTTAACATTTAAAAAGTGCGCCTTCAAGGAAAAAAAATCACAAGTGATGAAATCACAATAATAACAAGATACTGTTAAAGTTGATCAAAAGATAAGCAAATTGTCAACAAATTGACATCTCGATGGGTAAAATCGGCTAAGATCTGCATAAGTTGTGCACGTTTGAAATTTAACATTTAAAAAGTGCGCCTTCAAGGAAAAAAAAATCACAAGTGATGAAATCACAATAATAACAAAGAAACTGTTAAAGTTGATCAAAAGATAAACAAATTGTCAACAAATTGACATCTCGATGGGTAAAATCGGCTAAGATCTGCATAAGTTGTGCACGTTTGAAATTTAACATTTAAAAAGTGCGCCTTCAAGGAAAAAAAATCACAAATGATGAAATCACAATAATAACAAGGAACTGTTAAAGTTGATCAAAAGATAAACAAATTGTCAACAAATTGACATCTCAATGGGTAAAATCGGCAAGTTCTGCATGAGTTATGCACATTTGAAATTAAACGATTAATTATAGAAGAAGAAAAATCACAAATCAAATAATCGTAATAATAATAAAGAAACACTGGAAGCCGATTACTAGACAAATGAATTGCCAATAAATAATAAACTTGCAATCAGAGAAGCCGTCATTGAAAAAAATTCAACAACTAAATGCGGTTACATACGCAAATATTTATATTCAACGCAATTTGCAATTATTTCAGTACCTTTTTACTGCCATGTATATTAGGTTGCATAGTCCAATGAGTGTATGCAACACAATTTTCAATTATTTCTCTAACTACTGTGAGATCAAAAATAGTTGGCAGCCCTTAAATCATAACATATTAACAAGTAACCTTAAAAAATCGGAAGATGTCAAAATTAACAAAACATACACTGGACTGCATTGAAGAATTCCAGACAGCCTCAATAATATTTTACTTCAATTATTATAGGGATTTTCGGAAAATGTGCTGCCAACCATTTTCGACTTTCTGATCTCACTGTATTTAACGACTTGTGTAAATTAGGTTGCATATTCCAATAAGTGTATGCAACTTAATTTTCAATTATTTGACTAATTATTTTATTACCATATGTAAATTAGGTTGCATATTTCAATAAGTTATGCAACTTAATTTTCATTGCACTAACTTTTTATTGACTTATGTAAATTAGATTGAATATTCCAATAAGTGTATTTACAATAATTTCATTCAATAATCCTAAGGGTGCAAAGTCATTTCCAAAATGTTATTTGAGCAATGTTGAAATTGTGAATTTCCACGATGATTTAACTCGTAATTTTTAAGTCGCTTCGTATTCCCGCATAATAATCGCGTTTCGCGCGGAACACACTTTGGAGGATAATTAAGTGGATTTATGTGCGATAAATACGTGAAATCAGAGTGTGTTCAACCTTTACGCGAACGTACAATTACGCCCGAGGGCAGCATCACAATGGAAACAATTGTCTTGTGATGCAGACACACTCTTATCATTATCCCATCCCTCACTGCGAAGGTTCACCTGCAAATATTTGCCAGACTCTCGTTTTCTTTTTGCCTATCGTTTTAGGGTTGCACGGGGCGGCGAAACTTGGAATACGTAATGAAGGATTAGGTTGTGCGGTTATTTAATAAACTGAGTGGGCCCCCCCATCCGTATGGCGAAATGAAATTTTACCCCATTTATGATGTTAACGGGGTGTACGCCGGGCCTTTTCGGGACGACATTGTTAATTGTTTGATTAAATTTCGCCTCCTAGAATAGCAGGGTGTCTTAATTTAATAGTGCTTTTTTTACTGCTAACTGTAAAATAATTAATGCAGAAGTTATAAATAATGATCCGAATACGCGACTTTTTTGATTGACTGTAAAACGAACGGTTGATTTATATCGATTTCAATCGATTAAGCTGTTAAGCTCCCGTCGTCGCGATGTGGTAAGCTCCTGTTGTTAAGAAAACAGAATACACGAACGTTGATTGGCTATTATAACACTCATTATATCAAATTTTATTGGGTGATGAGATAAAATATAAGTTTTTATTATTCCAGGTGTTCGATCGCTGTCTTATACCTTTCTGTAGTTTTGGATTTTTTTTACACACGGTCGTAATGCCAGCGTGATTAATTTTACAAATAGCTTTACGATTTTCTTACCACAATGAGCATTGAAAACTTGTTACAAATTTATCACGAACACTAAACTTGCTTTGTATTAAGAAAGTATAAACTGTAATAAAAGATAAATCAAAATTTAACACTTAGTTTGTTTCAAAAATTCGTTGTTTATTTACTCGACTAGTTTCGCTTGTTACAGCAAGTGATAAGTGAAAAAGTTGTTCAAGAAAAAAGTATAAACTAAATAATTTTTTTTATAACTTGTTCCAATTACTATAATGAATTTTCAGTACTTGACATCTTGGCATCTTTACACTGTGGGTCTCTAGTATTATATTACTCAGTCATTAGCATTTAATGATGTGTAAGTCTCTGGAATATGTTTACGATCATAGATGTTCTTATCCTTTATGTACCAGAAGCGTGTTTGAACGCTATGCAGAATTCTAGGTTAAATAAATACAGCGGATGTTCTTTGAAAATGTGGTAAGGGGTACGAGTGTGGATGACAAAATCCCAATAATCCCGGGGACCGGAGTAGTGCGGGCGGTCGGGGTCCCCGGGGATTATCCTCGGGGTAATTAGGGGGCCCCCGATTTTACAAGGAGGGCGTCTCGTAGCAGCGACGACTGCTCCAAAGCTGCAACTAGTTATCGTCGGTGTTTATTATTACACGGCTCGTTTGAGTTCGGTTTGGAGCTTGTGAAGGGGATTAGAGTGCGCGAACAAAACATGATTGTGCCGTAATAAGCCCTGGCACAGGCACAGGCAGGCAGGCCAGACCGGAGAATGGATACGGGGCTCCGGGACCGCGTTAATGATAAAAGTGAACTGCATTATACCCCACCGTTATTCCATTCGGTTTTGCCGAGTTCTATTCATGGATTAAGCCGTGTGTAATCGATTCCCTCAGACCTGTTATTGCTCACATGAAAACTCGCATATGCACGGTTTTAAATTAATCGTTACAAGTCAGCAAATGTGTCTGCAATTGGATAGTTACCATACTTCACTGGCATGCAAAGAGTAACAGGACGATCATCATATGTACAGTCTTAAATATTGTCCTTCCCAGAAGCCAAAACTTATCATTAGAAGAACGCTATACAGTAGAGCGTCGACTATCCGAACTAATTAGGGACATGGGTGTTGGAAAACTTCAAAATTTCTAAATTCAGTGTCGATTTTCTTCTTCTTCATCATCGGTTTTCCAATATTTTCCAACCGTGCGGTAATAGTGTGCGGCAGTCGTGTGTTCGAACAACAGCAGCGGTGGCAAGTGGTGGTGGTGGTGGTAGCTTGATTCGAATATAATCGATTCATGAGGCCCAATTAAGACTAATTTTCAAGAGGCCGCCATTAAAGCGCCATCAATCGGTGCACGTTCCAGCATTTGATTTATGCACGATTGATTAAGTGGTAATTTTGCGGGTTCACTTCTTCTCTCGCAATCGCCTCAAATACACCTCTAATTATTATATACCAGAAAATTTGTATTGCCCTTTAATTAAACGCATACTGGTAATTGCATTTTTTTCAGTAATAAATATCATTAAAGAGATAGAGTTACGATCCTCGAGAGATGTAAAAGATTGAGGCCCGCTTTAACCTCATCTGGTTCAAATAAATTTGACGTTTTTGTAGAAAAAATTATACAGGGTGTTGAGTTGCAAAGTGGGCCACAGGGATTTATACTTAAAATTTGAAATGTGTGAATATTGGCTCCTCTAATTATTTGACAATATATTATTTTTAAAGGGTATTCAGACGCTTTTAGTGCAGACTAACTTTTCTTGCTGTAAGTTGTGTAAAACACGTCTATTTTCCAGACTGAAATCGTGTATTTTTACTTACACAATAATAAATTTCTAATTATCCATCACCCACCAAATTAGAGTTTACAAATTCCATGGCATCTAGAAGAATATGATGCGATTAAGGTAATTACGGGCGGCTTTTCGAAAATGTCGGGGGATAGGGTTTTTCTATTAATTCGTATTTAATTAAATGGAATCGAAGACGTACGTGTCCGAGGCATTAAAAAATTACATGCCATTACAGGTAATTACTTAATGGTACGCAATGAAATGCATAGGGGGGACGGACGTGCATGTTAATTGTCGGATTTGACGGTTTTTCTCTGCGCGGACGTTTTTTCTCTATAAACAGAAATTACTACCGGATTTAATAACCAAGTGGTGAAACTAATGGGAGGAGAAAAAAAAAACAACAACACAACTTTCTCGTCTAATATCATTGTTCTAATGGTCACGTGAGTTAGATGGCGCTTTTGTGTAATTAATTTTATTAACAGAAGGAATTAAACGTTGTTGTCAGCTCAACTCTCTAAAGATTTATTTAAAAAAAATTATATGAAGAAACATCTCACCAAACATAGTTAATTGCTGTAAAAGGGTGTTCAAAAAGCGTTTTTGATTTTTTTTAAATTATGAACGTCGAAACAGAATTATTCTTTCCAAATTACTTTGGTTTTTGAAAATGCACCAATTTTTAAAAGAATTACAATTTTTTTTATATTTTTATTTCATTGAAAGCAAAAAATTATAAAAAAAATACTTGCAGTTGAGATAAAATTTAAAAAAAATTATAAAACAATTAAGAAAGGATTATTCTTTCCAAATTATTTTGGTTTTTGAAAATGCACTAATTTTTAAAAGAGTTACAAATTTTTGAATATTTTTATTTCCTTCATGTAGGATACGTGAAAGTAAAAAAATTACAAAAAAAATACTTGCAGTTGAGATAAAATTAAAAAAAAAATATAAAACAATTAATAAAGGATTATTCTTTCCAAATTACTTTGATTTTTGAAAATGTACCGATTTTTAAAAGTGTTACAAATTTTTGAACATTTTTATTTCCTTGATGTAAGACACGTGAAAGTAAAAAATTATAAAAAAATACTTGTAGTTAAGATAAAATTTAAAAAAAATTATAAAACAATTAAGAAAGGATTATTCTTTCCAAATTATTTTGGTTTTTGAAAATGCACCGATTTTTAAAAGAGTTACAATTTTTTTAAAATTTTGATTTGATTGATGTACGACACGTGATGGTAAAAATTTATAAAAAAATACTTGCAGTTGAGATAAAATTAAAAAAAATTTATAAAACAATTAAGAAAGCATTATTCTTTCCAAATTACTTTGGTTTTTGAAAATGCACCGATTTTTAAAAGAGTTACAATTTTTTTAAAATTTTGATTTGATTGATGTACGACACGTGATGGTAAAAATTTATAAAAAAATACTTGCAGTTGAGATAAAATTTTTAAAAAGTTATAAAACAATTAAGAAAGGATTATTCTTTCCAAATTACTTTGGTTTTTGAAAATGCACCGATTTTTAAAAGAGTTACAATTTTTTTTAAATTTTGATTTGATTGATGTACGACACGTGATGGTAAAAATTTATAAAAAAAATACTTGCAGTTGAGATAAAATTTAAAAAAAATTATAAAACAATTAAGAAAGGATTATTCTTTCCAAATTACTTTGGTTTTTGAAAATGCACCGATTTTTAAAAGAGTTACAATTTTTTTAAAATTTTGATTTGATTGATGTACGACACGTGATGGTAAAAATTTATAAAAAAATACTTGCAGTTGAGATAAAATTAAAAAAAATTATAAAACAATTAAGAAAGGATTATTCTTTCCAAATTACTTTGGTTTTTGAAAATGCACCGATTTTTAAAAGAGTTACAATTTTTTTTAAATTTTGATTTGATTGATGTACGACACGTGATGGTAAAAATTTATAAAAAAAATACTTGCAGTTGAGATAAAATTTAAAAAAAATTATAAAACAATTAAGAAAGGATTATTCTTTCCAAATTACTTTGGATTTTGAAAATGCACCGATTTTTAAAAGAGTTACAATTTTTTTTAAATTTTGATTTGATTGATGTACGACACGTGATGGTAAAAATTTATAAAAAAAATACTTGCAGTTGAGATAAAATTTAAAAAAAATTATAAAACAATTAAGAAAGGATTATTCTTTCCAAATTACTTTGGTTTTTAAAAATGCACCGATTTTTAAAAGAGTTACAAATTTTTTAAAATTTTGATTTGATTGATGTACGACACGTGATGGTAAAAATTTATAAAAAAATACTTGCAGTTAAGATAAAATTTTAAAAAAATTATAAAACAATTAAGAAAGGAGTATTCTTTCCAAATTACTTTGGTTTTTGAAAATGCACCGATTTTTAAAAGAGTTACATTTTTTTTTAAATTTTGATTTGATTGATGTACGACACGTGATGGTAAAAATTTATAAAAAAATGGTGATGTGGCCATCATGTTACTTTCTCCGATGGTATCATCATTCATATTTACACTTTCATGGTTTATTTTCAATTTAAATCATATTTTAAATGTACATCGAGCGTTTTGTAGACTCGCAAGAAACTGACGTTTAAAACGTTAAAAAATTATAAAATGGAAAAATTATACTTTAAATTCAAAAACTCAGGTTACTCAAAAACTAAAGAGATTTAGAAAAAAACTTATTCTTTATAAGTTGTTCATTTTGGCATTCTCTACAATTATTATTAACATACATTTGCTGTAACTATTATCATTTCATTATTATAAACCAAAAATGAAAAAAAAATAATACATTTTTTTTCTCGAATAACAATGATTTTATAAAAAATGTTTTCAAACAAAATAATATCATTTCTTTATTATCTTCAATATTTGTTTAAAAATTTTTATGATATTTTTCATATTTAAGAAAATATTGGCAAAAAACAAAAAACAGTTAAGGTAAACGCCCACTTCAGGTGTACGAAATTTTACCAAAAGCTTTTCAGTTCTTCGGATTATCAAATAAGTCTTATGTTCAAAGTTTCATATTAATTGCTCTATTAGTTTTTGAGATACAGCGCGCACAGACACACACACACACACAGACACACACACACACACACACACACACACACACACACACAGACACAATGTTTTTTTTCCAGAAATTGTTCAAATGGCATCTAGGGACCCCAAAACGGATATTTCCGTAAAAAAATTTTTTGAAAAAAAAAATCACGATCACAATACTTTCTCGTACTTCGTAACGGAGAAAGTAAAAATACTTACAGTTGAGATAAAATTAAAAAAAAATTATAAAACAATTAAGAAAGGATTATTCTTTCCAAATTACTTTGGTTTTTGAAAATGCACCGATTTTTAAAAGAGTTACAAATTTTTTAATATTTTTATTTCCTTGATGTAGGACACGTGAAAGTAAAAAAAATATAAAAAAATACTTGCAGTTGAGATAAAATTTTAAAAAAATTATAAAACAATTAAGAAAGGATTATTCTTTCCTAATTACTTTGATTTTTGAAAATGTACCGATTTTTAAAAGTGTTACAAATTTTTTAATATTTTTATTTCCTTGATGTAGGACACGTGAAAGTAAAAAAAATATAAAAAAATACTTGCAGTTGAGATGAAATTAAAAAAAATATATAAAACAATTAAGAAAGAATTATTCTTTCCAAATTACTTTGGTTTTTGAAAATGCATCGTTGTTTAAAAGAGTTACAAATTTTTTAATATTTTTATTTCCTTGATGTAGGACACGTGAAAGTAAAAAAATTATAAAAAAATACTTACAGTTGAGATAACATTAAAAAAAAATTAATAAACAATTGAGAAAGGATAATTCTTTCCAAATTACTTTGGTTTTTGAAAATGCACCATTTTTTAAAAGAGTTACACATTTTTGAATATTTGTATTTCCTTGATGTAGGACACGTGAAAGTAAAAAATTAAAAAAAAAATACTTACAGTTGAGATAAAATTTAAAAAAAAATATTAAACAATTAAGAAAAGATTATTCTTTCCAAATTACTTTGGTTTTTAAAAATGCACCGATTTTTAAAAGAGTTACAAATTTTTGAATATTTGTATTTCCTTGATGTAGGACACGTGAAAGTAAAAAATTAAATAAAAAATACTTACAGTTGAGATAAAATTTAAAAAAATATATAAAACAATTAAGAAAGGATTATTCTTTCCAAATTACTTTGGTTTTTGAAAATGCACCGATTTTTAAAAAAGTTACAAATTTTTGAATATTTTTATTTCATCGAAAAAAAGAATTCATAAAATTATCACAAAATCCTGCGACAGATTTTCACAAAATGGCAATCTTAATCAAATTTTGAGTAAGTCGATAGCAAGTATAAATTTAAATGACTATTATGCCATTAAATAAATGGGAGAAAGTAACATGATGGCCAGAACACCATTTTTTCTTTCAAAGTAGAAGAGCTGAAATTTGAATGATTAGTCGAGGGTACGACTAGCTTTCATGCGTAATATTTTTTCAAAATTTTTGGAGCCTCCCCTTGGGTTCCAGAGCTATTTTGAGTTGTCTACGCTTTTGCTCGATTGGAAAAACAAAATTTCACTTCGACGACAATTACGTTAAATTCTCTTGTTGGATTTACATGAAACCATGCAAATGGATTCAGAAGAAGTCATTCGATAAGACAACATCAAAAATGGAAAACATGTGTTTCTTAGTTTTTGAGATATTTTGAGTTGTCCGCGCTTTTGCTCGATTGAAAAAACAAAATTTCACTTCGACGACAATTACGTTAAATTTCCTTGTTGGATTCACATGAAACCATGCAAATGGATTTAGAAGAAGTCATTCTATAAGACAACGTCAAAAATGGGAAACACGTGTTTCTTATTTTTGAGCTATTTTGAGTTGTCCGTGCTTCTGCTCGATTGGAGAAACAAAATTTCACTTCGACAACAATTACGTTAAATTCTCTTGTTGGATTCACATGAAACCATGCAAATGGATTCAGAAGAAGTCATTCTGTAAGACAACGTCAAAAATGGGAAACACGTTTTTCTTATTTTTGAGATATTTTGAGTTGTCCGTGCTTTTGCTCGATTGGAAAAAACAAAATTTTAGTTCGACGACAATTACGTTAAATTCCCTTGTTGGATTGGACGAAATTGATCCTGAAATATAGGGGTGTACTTTCTACTTCCCTTCTCTCTCTGTGTTATATATGTTTGTTTCTGTGTGGGGATGTTTATAGAGTGGAACCGTTATGATTTATGTTTAGTTTACATTACTCCCTATGTGCGCTGAAAGCGAAGCCCGAAATCCGCCCTCTTCTCGGACTGAAATTGAAAAATGCCAAAGTCGTTCCCTCATTTATTTAAAGTGCACGGGCACGATAATATGGCCATTTTCACAGAGAGACGTATAAAGCGTGCCTCCTCTCCTTCCTCGTCGGTTTGCTCACGCCGGAATATCGATGATAAAACTACCTACTGAATGTGTGTGTGTGTGCGAGAGAGGGTTTGAAAAAGGGGTGCTGTCGTGCGGGTGCGAGCCTAAGGTTAGGGGATTTGCGGACCATTTACTTTTTGCGCGCGCCATAAATCCACCCCTCGCTCGATTTTTTTGCGATTCCTTTTCATAAATCTGCCTCCCGTGGAACACTTCATTAGCTCGAAATTATAATCGGGATTCCCGCGCGAATCAATAGAATATGACTGAATTAAATAATATAATTCATCGTAAAATCTTAATTTGAAACATCATGTTTCACCAAGAGATCAATGAGAAACAAGTATGTGGTATATTAAACAATTTTAACCAATAACGAACGAGCGCATTTTTATAGAACAATAACCAGTAGATCGAGGGATCGATAAATTAATTGCTTTATTACTAGAGTGCATAATTAACCTCTGTAATAGTCACAATCATCGCTTTACAGACAACTAAAATGAGCTCAATTGTAAGTTGCTCTTTTGGTGGATGCGCCGGGAATTAATTTGTAACGTTGTAAAAGACAATTTCGCAATTAGTTTGTTAATAAAAAAATTCAAACCTTCATATACACACAGTAAATATTGCTAGCAGAAATGGTTATCAGTTTTTTTTTTTAATTTTCAAAGCATTAAAATTAAAGTTTCATTCATCCATAAAAATTAAGCACCACAAGCAGTGGCGGTTCGTGGAACATGTTGATGGTAGGGCCACTTTTACAATTTATTAGATCAGATACTGGCGAAACGTCAAAATTATGAAATATGGAAATTATAGAAATTAAATACCGGCAGAAAAAAAAAACAAAAATTTGCACATAAAATTCAATCACACACGTAAAAAATCTAAAGTATAGACCAATAAAAAATACGCTCTTAATTAAAGTAAAAAAAACTAAAATATACGCCCAAAAGATCGAAAACTTAGACAAATTTCGTGGTTAAAAAAATGCAGAAAAGTTCAACAAAAATAATAAAGAAATGGAAAATACAGGCCATGGATCTAAAATATAGGTAAAAAAAAACAAAAATGCTGGTCTAAAAATAAAAAATTCAAACCAAAAAATTGAAAAATCATGGAAAACGAAAATAATTCGCCAAAATAACTCTTTAGTTCAAAATAAGTTGCCGACCAGAAACTTGAAAACCTCAGTTCCTGGAAGATCCACAACAAAATTTTATGGACAAATAGTGTTCAGAATGGTCTCAATCTTGAAAAAGAAAACAAATTTTTTTTTTGAAAAAAAATTAAATTCAATCGATTTCAGTCAAAAAGTAACCAAAGAGTAAAAAAAAATTACCCATAAAAAATAATAATTGTATTGTATTGTATTGTATTTATTGTTTACTCCTCGTACATAAAATTTCAAATTGTACAAAAAAAATCAACTAAAATTCTGATCACACGTGGAAAAGGTAAAGTTCATTCCATTGATGATCTTCCACTCGTACCTGTAGTTACCTTCATGGTGTACTTTATATTTAATATAATAAAACAATAAGTTGAGAAATCTAAAATCATGGGCAAGAAATCAAAAACCATCAAAAAAACTTGAAAATATCAGCAAAAACATAAAAAAAGTCGCGTATAAAAATAATTTAGGTTAAAAAAGAATCTAAAATATAGGATAAAAAATTCAAAATAGCGGACCAAAAAATCGAAAACTTTAACAAAAAAATCGAAAATTTAGAAAAAAAAAATAAGGCTAAAATATTACAAATTTAGGCCAAAACATCAAAATGCGGGCTTAACGATAAAAAACGATTGAAAATTCAAGTACGAAAATTGCCATTTTCAAAACTCAGGTTTATTAGCCCCAGAAAACATAAGAAAAAACTCAAAATTAGCTCTGTAGCAAAGGAAATTTGCACTCGATGTTTTAAAAAATATTGCAAAAAATAAATCACTTGTAGAATTAGCTCCAAAATTACTAAAACTATGCAGAAAGAGTGTACTTTTCATTACTTGTAAAAAAATTGCAATATTGCTACTGAAAATAACAGGAATTTACTCAAAACTGCACTCCACTCAATGTTTTGAAAAATAATAATAATATATTTATTTACGGGAATTTCCCTTTATAATACAAAAAATATCTCTAAAAATAATACAAATCTGAGAAAATTATACAAAATTATATAAACAAAATTTAAAATATAAACAAGTAAACATTGAAGAATCGTAAAAAAAACAACCACTTGCAGAATTAGCTCTTAATTAAGGTAAAAAAACTAGGAGTAAAATATAAGCACAAACAATCGAAAATTCAGACAAATATCAAAAATTGGCGGTTAAAAAAATGCAGACCAAAAATCCGAAAATTTCAAAAACAAAAAAAAATCAAAAAGTTTAACCAAAATAAAGAATATTCCGGGCAAAAACTCTAAAAATTGGAACGAAGAAATGAAAAATACAGGTCAAATATCTACAATATGGGCCAAAAAAATCAAAAATGCTGGTCTAAAAATAAAAAATGCAAACCAAAAAAATTGAAAAATCAAGGAAAATTACAGATTCAGAAAAATAATGTCGAATGTAAAAAAATTAAAACAGTATATGCTGCCATTTAAAAATTTTAAGTTGGCTATCATTTGACAATGGAGTTATTATTGAAGAAAAAACAATATTGATGTCATTTGTTAGTATTTAAACCACCATTGACTTTGGTTTTTAGTTCATTCATATCTGTCAATAAATAACATAGTTATGGCGTTGGGCGTTTTTTTTTTATCAAACACACGGTATAAAGTTCTTGACATTATTATAACTTTAATTAACCATTATCAGGTGTACTGAGAATTTCATTGGAATTATATCGTGTGAGCCACAAAATTTTGTTTCAGAGTTGGCTGTGAAATATATGAGACTAGATTAGTTCAATTGAATTAGATTTAAAAAAATGAATTAATCTCAGACATGACTGCTATGGCCATGGCCAACTCTGAAACAAAATACTGTGGCTCACACCCTATAAGGTAATTCATTTGCAACTTTCAGCTCCTAAAATAACTCTTTAGCTCAAAATTAGTTGCCGACCAGAAACTCGAAAACGGCAGTCAAAAAGTAACCAAAAAGTAAAAAAAATCGCCCATAAAAAATAATAATTCACATTAGAAAATCTAAAATGAAGGGCTAGAAATCAGAAACTGTACTTGAAAATATCGGCAAAAAATAAAAAACTCGCGTATAAACAGCAATCATTTAGGTTAAAAAAATCTAAAATATAGGATAAAAAATTAAAAACTTCGATCCTGAAAATCAAAATTGTGGACCAAAAATCTGAAAATTTTAACAAAAAAATTTAGAAGAAAATTATTTTCTTTGGAAATTTCTAAAGACACATTATTCAAAATTAGTCTGTCAAAATTTCAACCATCTGTTGCAATAAATGTGGAATTCCAATGCAAATTTCTGCGCCTTATTGGTCATCAAAATTTGCTTTTTAGTGCAACCATTTATGTTGCGGTAAACTTGCGTATATTTTAATAATAATAATAATAACAATAATAATTTATTTACGGGTAACCCCTTTTACATAAATAAACACAAAATACAGCAATACAAAACCAAAAATAAATATTTAAATTAAGAAAAAATAGTAAAAATAATTAAATGAAATACAAATTTGGTCACTACCTGCACTAAAATATAACTAAATAACTAAAACTTTGTAAATTTATAAAGACACATTATTAAGAGTTAGTTTGTCAAAATTTCAACCATCTGTAGCAATAAATGTAGAATTGCGCTTTTTTTGTGATCAAAATTTGCTTTTCTAGTGCAACCATTTTTGTTGTGGTAAACTTGTGATTATTTTCTGACAGACTTTATAAAGGGACATTATTCAAAATTGGTCTGTCAAAATTTCAACCATCTGTCGAAAGAAATGTGGAATTCTCAAGTGAATTTCTGAAAAATTTGCCTTTTTGGTGATCAAAATTTGCCTTTTAGTGAAACCATTTTTGTTGTGGTAAACTTGCAATGATTTTCTTTGGAAATTTGTAAATTCAGAATTAGTCAGTCAAAGTTTAAACCATCTCTTAAAATAAATGTGCAATCCCTATTTGTATTTTGAAAAATGCGCCTTTTTGGTCATCAAAATTTTCTTTTTAGTGCAACCATTTTTGTTGTGGTAAACTTGCGATTGCTTTCTTTGGAAATTTGTAAAAACACATTATTTAGAAATGGTCTCTCAAAATTTTAACCATCTGTTGAAATTAATGTGGAACTTTCACGCGGTGTTTAACATTTAAAAAGTTTAAAATTCTTGCTGAGCGTGAGTCTACAGGTAGTGCCATGGCCCTATATAACGAGCCGCCCCTGACCACAAGTAACGGTATTATTACTACATCCACTACACTACTACTATCCACTACAACTTTACACATAAACTGTTGTACGCAAGTATCGCGCAGACTTCCCCGAAGACATTAAAGTATGCAATCACCCTTATTTCCCCGAGAGTTATTCTCGGCGGATCGCGTTTAAAATTTCACAATTAACCGGAGCCCGGATAAATGTTAAATTAGTTCATCCTCCTCCTCGGATTGCGTACGGCCACGCGGTGAATAATTCACTCGGGCGATATCCACCAGAGAGAGAGAGAGAGAGAGACCAACCCTGATGATGATGTATTATTAGCAATGTGTACATGTGTTTCGGCCGCATTCTCAGACTCCCGAGGAGCAGTGAGTCCTCTCCTCCTCTCGCTCAAACGGAATTCCAATTTAAAGTATAATAAAAGACAAACATTACCTTTGAGGCCGTCCTTTCATTACCCGGCGACGAACCCGCGCCTCCTAATTGTGTTGATATTAATTAGGGATTATCCCGCGAGATGGGTAATTGATACCGATATTAACGAGCCTTTTAAATTTCTTTATTTCGACGGTAATTGAGCTGTAATTGCGGTCGTGCTTCAGAAAAAAAAGGGCGGTAAATTTGTCGGGGATTGATGGAAGGCTAATGTAACATAATCCAGAGGTTAAAAGACCTTTGATCGATAACCAGTTATTGCCTATAGATTTTGAATGTATTGTAAAGCTACTCCCAACAAAGATATTTGCATGTATGGTACGACCTTTAGCAATGCTACTATGATAAAATATTTTGAAAAATGTCTGCTCCGTATGATAAAAAAAATAAAATTTTGTTCACGTAGTTTTCTAAAGTTTTTCGTTTTTTAATTAATAACTATTTTTAATTTTACAATTATGGATGTACTATTTTGAAAAAAAATCATTCACGCTGTTGGAGGTATTAAATTTAATTCGGTGAATGACGTCGTGAATAATTCGTGTAAATTTCCATGCATTTAAATAGTTCGGTAATTGTGCAGCATTCATACCGACCCAATTCCGTGGGATTGGCTTTGTATTCTCCAGACATAGTTACCGATGTAACTAGAGTGGTAATGCAAATTCCGGACTGGCCGGCGATATTTCAGCGTTTCGGCGTGTCTCTGACAAAATTGTTGCGGAAAGTTTGATTCGGCCATCAGCAATAGTTCGCCCTGAAACGTTATTAATTATACATGCTCTCGTCCTCCTCCGTTCCGCAACAGGAACGACCCGAACAAGTGAACAAGTGAACAAGTGAGCGAGCGAGCAAGTGAACATCACGTCCTCTCCCCCAGGAAATAACTCAATTAAATTGAAACATTCTCGATACGTCCGCAGAGATAGAGAGAGATGGAGAAGAGAGGCGGGATTGTCCGGTTGACCATATTTTATTTCAAATAATTTACCACAACTAATTCACTGCTGTAAACTATGGACATAACTGTAAATTAAATTAATGAAGAGATTATAGAATTCACGAAATAACTGAATGCCATTCCAGTTTGTTTTTTAAAGCTAAAACACTAAAATAGTAAAAATGTTTATTCTACTCATAATTATTTTGGCAATTTTATTTTGAATAGTGCCTCTGTCTTATCTTAACCGAGCTGGCAATACGGACTTGTCTCCGAGGCAAAAAAAAAAATTGAAAGACAACCAAAATTGTTCAAAATATTGGCGTTTTGGTGTTAAGGCCGAGAATTACTAGCTAGTATGGTGGATTAAAAGAAAACAAGTAAAGACACAAAAGAAATTGTCTTTACACACACACACACCATTTCCTTCTGCAGCAATGGCACCTCCACCAGAACTACTTCCTTTGCATGAGCAAGTTAGAAAAGAAGATATTTTTGTAGTTTTTTTTAAATGTTCTCACCTTGTTCACCTCTGCAGCAATCTAACCTTTACTAGATCTACTTCTTTTGGTCTTTTTGTGATTCTTAAATATTCCCGCCTGCTTTATTGATAAAAGAATATAAAAGCCGAACAATTAATTACTTCAGCCCGAATAATTTAATTATAAAAGATCTACAACCATCATCGAACCGGCGGCGCAATTAGAACCGACCGTTTTCATTAAAATCCCCCCTCCCTCCCTCTTCAGCTATCATGTTTAATTGCGAAACGTCAGGGCGGTGGATGTAATTTCCCAGGTAAAGGGCTGGTGTGCTGTTTGCAGGTGTAAAGTATGGATGGCTGCAGTGAGGAATGCGCGAAACGAGTGCAATATTAGAATTACAGAATTTCCAGTTGGAGGGATGCTCTTCCGCGCCCCTCACACTTCCTCTGACGGGGCGGGGGGAGGGGGGGGGGGGATCGCACATACACCTCACTGCACGCCAGTTCGCCCTTCACGTGCATAAATTTTCATGGATCACTTCCGGTGCACGTGAGCTTTAATTCCGCCGCTCAAATGACGGCCTCGTAGGCAACCAGAAACGACCCGTCTTCTTTGTTGAATGAGGTGGTGGTGTTACGCAAGAATTGGATACAAAATCATATTTTGTTGACGTAGCAACGACATGTAATGTATCGTGAAGGGTTGGTTTGCAGTTTCTCGGAAATATATTACTTCTAAGTAGATGTCAATTGTTTTGACATGAATTGTGGTCTGGAATGTTTTAAGAACAATTCCGCGTGTAATCATTCCTTTAAGAAACATTTCTAATTGTAACATGCAAATTGCGCAATCTTTACTTCAAGTAAAGTTGAGTGTCGCCATTTTGTTTTGATCTAAGGGATATCAATTGTTTTGCAGTACGTCAGAAATACATGATTTCTAAGTAGGCCGGAATATTTTAAGAACAATTCCACGGATTATAATTCTTTACAAACATTTTTAATGGTAACATGCAAATTTATAATCTAGAATAATTTTTAATAAAATTTGCTTCAAAATTTTTGACATTCCCCTAAAACAACTGACAACAAAATGGCAGCACTCAAAACTTGAACTGGAGAAAAAAAATTGCATTACACGATTAGAAAAATTGTAAAAAAATACATTTTTACTAGAATTCGCTTCAAATTTTTAAAATGCATCCAGAATAAATCTGTTTTTGATATCCCCTTAAAACAATTGGCATATCGTAGCTGAAAACAAAATGGCAGCACTCTAAACTTGAACCGGAGAATAAAAATTGCATAAGGCGATTAGAAAAATTGTAAAAAATTCATTTTTACTAGAATTCGCTTGAAATTTTCAAAATACATCCAGAATAAACCTATTTTTGACATCCCTTAAAACAATTGACATATCGTAGCTGAAAACAAAATGCCAGCGCTCAAAACTTGAACCGGAGAAAAAAAAATTGCATTAGACGATTAGAAAAATTGTAAAAAAATCAATTTTATTGGAATTCGCTTGAAATTTTCAAAATACATCCAGAATAAATCTATTTTTGACATCCCCTTAAAACAACTGACATATCGTAGCTGAAAACAAGATGGCAGCACTCAAAACTTGAACCGAAGAAAAAAATTGCATTAGACGATTAGAAAAATTGTAAAAAAATCATTTTTACTAGAATTCGCTTCAAATTTTCAAAATACATCCATAATAAACCTATTTTTGACATCCCTTAAAACAATTGATATATCGTAGCTGAAAACAAAATGGCAGCGCTCAAAACTTGAACCGGAGAAAAAAATTGCATTTGACGATTAGAAAAATTGTAGAAAATCATCTCTAATAGAATTCGCTTCAAATTTTCAAAATACACCCAGAATAAATCTGTTTTTGACATCCTCTTAAAACAATTGATATATCGTAGCTGAAAACAAAATGGCAGCACTCATAACTTGAACCGGAAAAAAAATTGCATTAGACGATTAGAAAAATTGTAAAAAAATCATTTCTACGAGAATTCGCTTGAAATTTTCAAAATACATCTAGAATAAACCTATTTTTGACCTCCTCTTAAAACAATTGACATATTGCAGTTGACAACAAAATGGCAGCACTCGAAACTTGAACCGGAGAAAAAAAATTGCATTAGACGATTAGAAAAATTGTAAAAAAATCATTTCTACTAGAATTTGCTTCAAATTTTCAAAATACATCCAGAATAAATCTGTTTTTGACATCCCCTTAAAACAACTGACATATCGTAGCTGAAAACAAGATGGCAGCACTCAAAACTTGAACCGGGGAAAAAAATTGCATAAGACAATTAGAAAAATTGTAAAAAAATCATTTTTACTAGAATTTGCTTGAAATTTTCAAAATGCATCAAGAATAAATCTATTTTTGACATCCCCTTAAAACAACTGACATATCGTAGCTGAAAACAAAATGCTAGAACTCAAAACTTCAACGGGAGAAAAAAAATTGCATTCGGTGATTAGAAAAATTGTAAAAAAATCATTTTTACTAGAATTCGCTTGAAATTTTCAAAATACATCCAAAATAAACCTATCTTTGACATCCCTTTACAACAATTGACATATCGTAGCTGAAAACAAAATGGCAGCACTCAAAACTTGAACCGGAGAAAAAAAATTGCATTAGTCGATTAGAAAAATTGTAAAAAAATAATCTCCAGTAGAATTAGCTTGAGAATTTCAAAATCCGCCCAGAATAAACCTATTTCGAACATCTCTTCAAAACAATTGACATATCATGGCTGGAAACAAAATGGGAACACTCAAAACTTCAACTGCAGAAAAAAAAATTGCATTAGGCGTTTAGAAAAATTGTAAAAAATTAATCTCCAGTAGAATTAGCTTGAAAATTTTAAAATCCATCCAGAATAAACCTATTTCGAACATCCCCTCAAAACAATTGTCATATCATGGCTGGAAACAAAATGGCAACATTCAAAACTTCAACTGAAGAAAAAAAAATTGCATTAGGCGTTTAGAAAAATTGTAAAAAATTAATCTCCAGTAGAATTAGCTTGAAAATTTTAAAATCCATCCAGAATAAACCTATTTCGAACATCCCCTCAAAACAATTGTCATATCATGGCTGGAAACAAAATGGCAACATTCAAAACTTCAACTGAAGAAAAAAAAATTGCATTAGGCGTTTAGAAAAATTGTAAAAAATTAATCTCCAGTAGAATTAGCTTGAAAATTTTAAAATCCATCCAGAATAAACCTATTTCGAACATCCCTTCAAAACAATTGACATATCATGGCTGGAAACAAAATGGCAACACTCAAAACTTCAACTGCAGAAAAAAAAATTGCATTAGGCGTTTAGAAAAATTGTAAAAAATTAATCTCCAGTAGAATTAGCTTGAGAATTTCAAAATTCATCCAGAATATACCTATTTCAAGCATCCCCTCAAAACAATTGATATATCATGCCCGGAAACAAAATGGTAACACTCGAAATTTGAAGTGTAGAAAGTAAGTAGCGTTTCATGCCTCTTCTAATAAAGTTTACGAACTGCCACTGTATTGGAGATCCATAGTAATCTATCGTTTCTCCATCAATAAATATACTGTGCTGACAAAATTTGCAAAGATGTGAAAATAATTTAGTTTTTTTGATCCAACCACCCTGTATAGTAGTGAGACACCAACAGGTACACGTGTAGAGGGCTGTGGAAAGTTTTCGGATGTAAATCCAGCGTAAAACCACTAATGCCCCTCTCCTTTTGAGCGAGGGGGGCTTTCCCACGGATGGGGATGATGCGGGAGCCCCTCTGACAGATTTATGATGGTCTTCAATACGTCTCGGGCCCTCCGAGCCGCTTTTCCAATATAAGGCCGGAGAGCCGGGGCCGGGGCCGCCGCCGTCACCGCCGCCTCGAGGCCCGGGAAATTGTTTTAAAGGAAAATTGAAAAACTCGTACCTGCAGCAGCAGGAGGAACTATGCCAGGCATTTTCGGTCGATGTTATTGTCTGCCGGCGGCGGCGGCGGCGGGTCCTCTCTCCTGAACTATTCATTTTTGTTGAATTTTTAATATCGGCAGGACATCTTAAACACGAGACATTCCTCGCGTGTCTACCAGAGTATAACAAATCACTATACGTCCAGGGAGGACACGCAGACATAAATTTTTATTGCCATCCCTTACGGTTCTGCAGCATGTTTGAAAATTAACTTTGGAATTTCTTTACATGTAAATTTTTCTCTGTCAGGATGACGTTTCTCATTGTTTTCATATAGTTAGCTTTTGTGAAAACGAATGGAAATATTTCATGTAACTCTCGTTAAGGATAAAAAAACATGACTGAATTGCTGCACGATATTTCACACATTTTAAAGGGCCCAAGTGCATTTCTCTCACTTGGTATTAGAATGTTAAAATGAGGTGGGGATATGTGGTACATAATTTGTGTATTTGTTCAGGTTCGTAAATGATCTATTTTGTCACAACTTGCTTAAATTTGGTGGTTCAAATTGTAGTCCCATGTGCAGAAGAGAGTTAATAATAATAATAATAATAATAATATATTTATTTCCCAACAGATCTTACATCTTATTACAGGGAAAAAAATATATAAAAACTAAGTAGCTTAAAAGAAAAGAGAAAATATAATGTAATTGAGAGTTTCTTAACTTATAAGCATAAATTAAAAGAAAAGAAAAATAAATGGAAACATTCAACACCAATAATATTTTTTGTACAATGTACACCAATTCTGTTTTCGGAATTTCACTAAAAGGATTTTTTTTTATTGGCTTTGTCTTATAAGCCATTCAGCCACTAACGGAGTTAAAAAAATTAAAGATGTTTTTGTTCAATTTTTTCTAATGCTTATTAAGAAGTTTCATGTAAGGGTATTTTTAACAGAATTTAGAAAACTTAAAGAATGGTAATTGGTGAAATTAGTCGAAAAATATTTTTGTCTTTTTGATTGTTGATTTACTAAAAAAATCTTATCGTACGGAATATAATGCGCGTTACTGACACAGAAATCATTTCCAATTTATAAAAAAATCTTTCCCCATTCGAAGTCCCTTAATGCATTTGTTCCCCCCTCGTGTTCGCATAAGGAATTATACGTAACCTCGCTTGTCATAGAAAAATAAATATGCTAGTCTGAAAGCACTTTAAATGTGTATGTTATCCTAGAGGGATCCCCTTAAAGGATTCGCGCGTCCCGGTGAGAGTTTCATCCCCCCAATTCCTGTCGCTCTCGCGTATTCCTGCGTGTGTATGTCTGCGTGCGTACAGTATACGTTTTTGGCGCCGCCGTGATTTCGGCGCCTCAGGAATTTATCCTGCGACAATGAAAAATTCTCACCTCATATATTTTCTATTGCTGCGACGACGACGCGCCAGAGGATCGGTAATAACGGAGGAAAAAACACGGCCATTGTGTGTGTCGGCGCATTTCCGCTACAAACCGAAGAAAGAAATATCCGCTTTAATAAAAATTCTCCTCTCTCCTCGCGATTGTATGGAAACACTTTAATTAGAAAAATTCTAAAGCTTCGGGCAACAATAAAACTGTCTCCGAGCACTTATTTCGAAAACTTACGATTTCAAATGAAACAATTTCTTATAATAAATTATCATGCGACCTGTTGTATTTAAGAGGATTGCCATCGACTTAAAATTACACAAATCTATTCAAAATACATTCAAAATTATGCTGCTATAAAAATCTGCAAACACACCTTCACTCAACTTTAAAATAATCTCATTCGAACAGAGTGTGGAATTCTAGAAAAATGCAATTAATTCGATGACGTGAAAAAAATATAAAAACAATTGCCAACGACTTGAAATTACACAAATTTATTCAAAATACATTCGGGATTACGCTGCTGTAAAAATCTGCAAACACACCTTCACTCAACTTTGAAATAATCTCATTCGAACAGAGTGTGGAATTCTGGAAAAATGCAATTAATTCGATGGCTTGAAAAAAATATAAAAACAATTGCCAACGACTTGAAATTACACAAATTTATTCAAAATACATTCAGGATTACGCTGCTGTAAAAATCTGCAAACACACCTTCACTCAACTTTAAAATAATCTCATTCGAACAGAGTGTGGAATTCTAGAAAAATGCAATTAATTCGATGACGTGAAAAAAATATAAAAACAATTGCCAACGACTTGAAATTACACAAATTTATTCAAAATACATTCGGGATTACTCTGCTGTAAAAATCTGCAAACACACCTTCACTCAACTTTGAAATAATCTCATTCGAACAGAGTGTGGAATTCTGGAAAAATGCAATTAATTCGATGACGTGAAAAAAATATAAAAACAATTGCCAACGACTTGAAATTACACAAATCTATTCAAAATACATTCGGGATTAAGCTGCTGGAAAAATCTGCAAACACACCTTCACTCAACTTTGAAATAATCTCACTCGAACAGAGTGTGGAATTCTGGAAAAATGCAATTAATTCGATGGCTTGAAAAAAATATAAAAACAATTGCCAACGACTTGAAATTACACAAATTTATTCAAAATTCATTGGGGTTTACGCTGCTGTAAAAATCTGCAAACACACCTTCACTCAACTTTGAAATAATCTCATTCGAACAGAGTGTGGAATTCTCGAAAAATGCAATTAATTCTAAGGCTTGAAAAAAATATAAAAACAATTGCCAACGACTTGAAATTACACAAATTTATTCAAAATTCATTGGGGTTTACGCTGCTGTAAAAATCTGCAAACACACCTTCACTCAACTTTGAAATAATCTCACTCGAACAGAGTGTGGAATTCTGGAAAAATGCAATTAATTCGATGACGTGAAAAAAATATAAAAACAATTGTCAACGACTTAAAATTACACAAATTTATTCAAAATACATTCAGGATTACGCTGCTGTAAAAATCTGCAAACACACCTTCACTCAACTTTGAAATAATCTCATCCGAACAGAGTGTGGAATTCTGGAAAAATGCAATTATTTCGATGACTTGAAAAAAATATAAAAACAATTGCCAACGACTTGAAATTACACAAATTTATTCAAAATACATTCGGGGTTATGCCGCTGTAAAAATCTGCAAACACACCTTCACTCAACTTTGAAATAATCTCATTCGAACAGAGTGTGGAATTCTGGAAAAATGCAATTAATTCGATGACGTGAAAAAAATATAAAAACAATTGCCAACGACTTGAAATTACACAAATCTATTCAAAATACATTCGGGATTAAGCTGCTGGAAAAATCTGCAAACACACCTTCACTCAACTTTGAAATAATCTCACTCGAACAGAGTGTGGAATTCTGGAAAAATGCAATTAATTCGATGGCTTGAAAAAAATATAAAAATAATTGCCAACGACTTGAAATTACACAAATTTATTCAAAATTCATTGGGGTTTACGCTGCTGTAAAAATCTGCAAACACACCTTCACTCAACTTTGAAATAATCTCACTCGAACAGAGTGTGGAATTCTGGAAAAATGCAATTAATTCGATGACGTGAAAAAAATATAAAAACAATTGTCAACGACTTAAAATTACACAAATTTATTCAAAATACATTCAGGATTACGCTGCTGTAAAAATCTGCAAACACACCTTCACTCAACTTTGAAATAATCTCACTCGAACAGAGTGTGGAATTCTGGAAAAATGCAATTAATTCGATGACGTGAAAAAAATATAAAAACAATTGTCAACGACTTAAAATTACACAAATTTATTCAAAATACATTCAGGATTACGCTGCTGTAAAAATCTGCAAACACACCTTCACTCAACTTTGAAATAATCTCATCCGAACAGAGTGTGGAATTCTGGAAAAATGCAATTAATTCGATGACGTGAAAAAAATATAAAAACAATTGCCAACGACTTGAAATTACACAAATTTATTCAAAATACATTCGGGGTTATGCCGCTGTAAAAATCTGCAAACACACCTTCACTCAACTTTGAAATAATCTCATTCGAACAGAGTGTGGAATTCTCGAAAAATGCAATTAATTCTAAGGCTTGAAAAAAATATAAAAACAATTGCCAACGACTTGAAATTACACAAATTTATTCAAAATTCATTGGGGTTTACGCTGCTGTAAAAATCTGCAAACACACCTTCACTCAACTTTGAAATAATCTCACTCGAACAGAGTGTGGAATTCTGGAAAAATGCAATTAATTCGATGACGTGAAAAAAATATAAAAACAATTGTCAACGACTTAAAATTACACAAATTTATTCAAAATACATTCAGGATTACGCTGCTGTAAAAATCTGCAAACACACCTTCACTCAACTTTGAAATAATCTCATCCGAACAGAGTGTGGAATTCTGGAAAAATGCAATTATTTCGATGACTTGAAAAAAATATAAAAACAATTGCCAACGACTTGAAATTACACAAATTTATTCAAAATACATTCGGGGTTATGCCGCTGTAAAAATCTGCAAACACACCTTCACTCAACTTTGAAATAATCTCATTCGAACAGAGTGTGGAATTCTGGAAAAATGCAATTAATTCGATGACGTGAAAAAAATATAAAAACAATTGCCAACGACTTGAAATTACACAAATCTATTCAAAATACATTCGGGATTAAGCTGCTGGAAAAATCTGCAAACACACCTTCACTCAACTTTGAAATAATCTCACTCGAACAGAGTGTGGAATTCTGGAAAAATGCAATTAATTCGATGGCTTGAAAAAAATATAAAAATAATTGCCAACGACTTGAAATTACACAAATTTATTCAAAATTCATTGGGGTTTACGCTGCTGTAAAAATCTGCAAACACACCTTCACTCAACTTTGAAATAATCTCACTCGAACAGAGTGTGGAATTCTGGAAAAATGCAATTAATTCGATGACGTGAAAAAAATATAAAAACAATTGTCAACGACTTAAAATTACACAAATTTATTCAAAATACATTCAGGATTACGCTGCTGTAAAAATCTGCAAACACACCTTCACTCAACTTTGAAATAATCTCACTCGAACAGAGTGTGGAATTCTGGAAAAATGCAATTAATTCGATGACGTGAAAAAAATATAAAAACAATTGTCAACGACTTAAAATTACACAAATTTATTCAAAATACATTCAGGATTACGCTGCTGTAAAAATCTGCAAACACACCTTCACTCAACTTTGAAATAATCTCATCCGAACAGAGTGTGGAATTCTGGAAAAATGCAATTAATTCGATGACGTGAAAAAAATATAAAAACAATTGCCAACGACTTGAAATTACACAAATTTATTCAAAATACATTCGGGGTTATGCCGCTGTAAAAATCTGCAAACACACCTTCACTCAACTTTGAAATAATCTCATTCGAACAGAGTGTGGAATTCTGGAAAAATGCAATTAATTCGATGACGTGAAAAAAATATAAAAACAATTACCAACGACTTGAAATTACACAAATTTATTCAAAATTCATTGGGGTTTACGCTGCTGTAAAAATCTGCAAACACACCTTCACTCAACTTTGAAATAATCTCACTCGAACAGAGTGTGGAATTCTGGAAAAATGCAATTAATTCGATGGCTTGAAAAAAATATAAAAACAATTGCCAACGACTTGAAATTACACAAATTTATTAAAAATACATTCGGGATTAAGCTGCTGGAAAAATCTGCAAACACACCTTCACTCAACTTTGAAACAATCTCACTCGAACAGAGTGTGGAATTCTCGAAAAATGCAATTAATTCGAAGGCTTGAAAAAAATATAAAAACAATTGCCAACGACTTGAAATTACACAAATTTATTCAAAATACATTCGGGATTATGCTGCTGTAAAAATCTGCAAACACACCTTCACTCAACTTTGAAATAATCTCATTCGAACAGAGTGTGGAATTCTGGAAAAATGCAATTAATTCGATGGCTTGAAAAAAATATAAAAACAATTGCCAACGACTTGAAATTACGCAAATCTATTCAAAATACATTCAGGATTATGCTGCTGAAAAAAATCGCTTTAAGAGGCCATCAGTTACTGAAGAAATTAAAAATTGTCGGAGCGTCGTTCGGTCCATTTTTTTCTTTCAAGTCGAGCGTTTCCCATTTTCGGAGGACGAGGTGTGCAGGTCGACCACACGGCGACGTGTCCTCGAGCAGGACATATCTGACAGGTGACAAGGGTCGGCCATAACAAGTCCATCGCCCAGAAAGACACATTACAATCATTTTACTTATTTACCAGATAATATACAACTCCTGTCGTCCGGAACGAATTTCCTCCACGTCGCATCTGCCACTTTATTAACTCTATGTTTGGACGATCCGATACAAACACACATACACACTCACATGTATATGCTAAAGGGATGTAAAGGTCGTACTTGTTGGGAGAAAATGGTAAAGTTTTTTTAAGAAAAAAAAATCGTATCAGGGAATTCGACCAAAAACATAAGCTATTTTTTTTTATGACCTCGGCGTTAGCATCTTATTGCGGATAGACAAAGGATACAAAACTTCACACCCAGGTGTCCTTCAGGGTGACTAACTTTGCACACACAGAATCAGACATCGGAATTAAGGTATACCCACACAGAAAACCATAAGCTAATAAATCATCCATTTATCATATACCCAGCTTTATAAATAATACAGGGTAGATATACAGGGTGTTCCATGAGGTAGTACCGATCGCTGTATTTGTCTTTTTCACCTTTCCAAAAATCTATAAAAATATACAGGTGTGCCATTTGAAATTCTGAAGTTGATGTCATTTTTCCGGAAATGAAGAAACGGAAATGAAATCTATGTATTCAGGAAGAGCCATCATTTCAAACCATTTAAAGCCACCAAATTTCATTTTCGTACTACTAACCGTTTTCGAAATATCGCCTGTCTACTACACCCTGTATAATAAATAGATGACTTATTGGACCATTTTTTATCAGACTCTACTTCAAACTTTAACCAATTATAAATATATATACGAGGGTGGTCCGTAAAATAAGGATCCCAATGATTTACAGTTAAACATGTTAAATATTAAATCGTATGAATAAATGACAAGCCGGAAATGACCACGTGAGAATTTTTTACAATCAAGGGCGTCCGGGGGAACGCAGGGGAATGCGATATGAGGATGGCGCGCCTTTCATAAATTTTCCGAGGGTTTGGGGGGAATAGTTGGAGGTAGGGGTTCTGGCTGAATTAGAGGTTTCCGGTTCGGGACGAGCGGAGCATTCTTATCAGCCAATTAGGTGCTGCGAATTCAGCCAACTTCCGCCCGCCCCAGAGATAATACCGGAACAGGGGATGGAAGTTGTGAAAAATTCAACTAAACGCTACAAATGAGCCGTGAATAATGCCGTTGCTCTTGCTCGAAATTTTAAACTAACGTTAAATCGATGTTCGATACGAAATAACTGGGTAAAATAATTACACACTAACCAAAAAGTATTCTATAGGTCAAATTGTTGATAAATTTAATTTAATATTCTCTATAAAATACCTCAATAATAATAATAGGCCTTTATTTTCATAACCTGACATAAAATACAAATAAACCAAAAAAATTAATAAATAAAACGAAACTAATCAAAATTTTTAGAATTTGTTTAGTGGAGTAAAGTACACTTTATATAGTAGAGATAACATCTATTTCTTTTCATATTACCACCCTTAACCTCTTCACGCCCAGGTCGCCACATGTGGCGACGAACAAAAAAAGAAAACAAAAATATTTTACAAAAAAAATTGCACCTGTAGCACCATCTATGGAATATTTTTTTCATATTTCTTTGCATAAATGAGTAAATTTGTGACAGTGGAATAATATGTCGTAGAAAAAGGTAACAAGAAAAAAGTAATTTTTCAGGATTATCCTATAGCACCATAAAAAATAAGGTAACAAGAAAAAAGTAATTTTTCGGGATTATCCTACAGCACCATCTACATGGGTGCGAAGTGGTTAACAATACGAACTATCAATACGTAGACATTGAGACAATAAATTAAATAACATGCGATATTTATGTCTGGAAATTATCAGGAACATAAAACTAATTTTTGAAGGGAGGACCACAACTCTAAAATGGGATAATAACGATTACATTCCAAAAAATTCGAATCATAAGCTCTAGGAGGGAGAGAAGGAGAGCTGTTTATGGGACATTTGATTATTTTTATTGGCAGCGGAGGCACTCGAATGAATGGGGGTGCCAGATTCCTGGCAGGGCTAAAGTGTCGCCTCCAGCAGTAATTGGGACAACCGGGACAACTGGCGGGGACTCGGGATTTCTTTTGATGCCGGCATTATAGTCTTTACGGGGATTTCAATGGCGAACGTAATACGAACGTCCTTAAAAGCGTTATTGAAAAAGTTATTAATACGAAAGAGAGAAAAGAGGAAAAAAAATTGTGTGTGTGTGTGTGTGTGTGCGGACGTCATATAAACCGTTGGATGGAATAGATTCTGGCCAGTCGTGTGCATAAAAAGCCGGCCGGCCTTATTTACAATATAAGATTAATGGATCTTATGAAAATCCAATGAAACAATCCATCACCTCCCCTAATATCCACCTCATATACACGTCCTTCCTCCGGATAAATCATTCCTGACAGGACAACACATTCTTTCTTGCTTAATTGATTTTCATAACTGCGATTTAATATTGTGAATGAATTATTAAAAAAAAAAAGTTGATCGAGTTTTCGTCAAAAATTAAAAATTTTTTAGATGAAATTTCACAACGCTAATCGATTTCTTCTGATGAAAAAAATGGTATTACATAAAGGTCTACGATGATAATTAAAAAAAGTTAATTTTTTCGATTTTTTCCCTTTTCGAGTTTTCTTTGCGATCGCGTCACGGGCTTAAAATTAAGACTAATAGTTGCGCAAATACATTTTCTTAAGCGTCTTGAAGCGATCTTTCCAGTGAAGTATAGAAACTTCGAATCAAACCTGTGGTTTTCTCAGGAAATCATTTCAAAGCCAATTTTTGAGCAAAAGTAAGAAGGGGGGACCCTTGAGTGGTTTTTCAGGTTTTCGTCAAAAATTAAACATCGTCAATTTTAATTAAATTCGACTAATTATTGCCCAAGGACCACAGATATGAAAACCGCGTTCGATTTGGATTCTTCGTTAATCCTCTACGGCCTTTTAAAGTTTGAAAAAATAGACTTTTTCCAAAATATTCCATGGCGACTTGCCAACTTTTTTGCAATTTTTTCTAGATGAATTATTTTACAGCTAATCGATTTATCTTGCTCTTCTAATGAAAAAAAAGGTATTACATAAAGGTCTACGATGATAATTAAAAAAGTTAATTTTTTCGATTTTTTCCATTTTCGAGTTTTCTTTGCGATCGCGTCACGGACTTAAAATTTACATGAAAGTTTGCGCAAATACATTTTCTTAAGCGTCTTGAAGCGATCTTTCGAGTGAAGTATAGAAACTCCGAATCGAACCTGTGGTTTCCTCAAGAAATCATTTCAAAGCCAATTTTTGAGCGAAAGCAAGAAGGGGGGACCCTTGAGTAGTTTTTTAGGTTTTCGTCAAAAATTAAATATCGCCAATTTTAATTAAATCCGACTAATTATCCCCCATGGACCACAGATTTGAAAACCGCGTTCGATTTGGATTCTTCGTTCAGCCGTTGCGGCCTTTCAAAGTTTGAAAAAATCGACTTTTTTTCAAAATATTCCGTGGTGACTTGCCAACTTTTTTGCAAATTTTTTTAGATGAAAATTTTCAACACCAATAGATTTATCTCGTTCTTCTGATGAAAAAAAAGGTATTACATAAAGGTCTCCGATGATAATTAAAAAAGTTAATTTTTTCAATTTTTTTCATTTTCGAGTTTTCTTTGCAATCGCGTCACGGGCTTAAAATTGACATTAAAGTTTGCGCAAATACATTTTCTTAAGCCTCTTGAAGCGATCTTTCGAGTGAAGTATAGAAACCACCAATCGAACCAGTGGTTTTCCCAGAAAATCATTTTAAAGCCAATTTTTGAGCGAAAGTAAGAAGGGGGGACCCTTGAGTAGTTTTTCAGGTTTTCGTCAAAAATGAAATATCGCCAATTTTAATTAAATCCGACTAATTATCCACCGAGGACCACAGATTTGAAAATCGCGTTCGATTTGGATTCTTCGTTAAGCTGCTACGGCCGTTCAAAGTTTGAAAAATCGACTTTTTTCAAAATATTCCGTGATGACTGGCCAACTTTTTTACAAATTTTTTTAGATGAAATTTTTCAACACCAATCAATTTATCTCGTTCTTCTGATGAAAAAAAATGTATTACATAAAGGTCTCCGATGATAATTCAAAAAGTTAATTTTTTCAATTTTTTTCATTTTCGAGTTTTCTTTGAAATCGCGTCACGGGCTTAAAATTGAGACTAATGGTTGCGCAAATACATTTTCTTAAACGTTTTGAGGCGATTTTTCTGGTGAAATATAGAAACCCTGAATCGAACCGGTGGTTTCTTCAGGAAATCATTCCAAAGCCAATTTTTGAGCAAAAGTAAGAAGGGGGGACCCTTGAGTGGTTTTCCAGGTTTTCGTCAAAAATTAAACATAGCCAATTTTAATTAAATCCGAGTAATTATCGTCCAAGGACCACAGATTTGAAAACCGCGTTCGATTTGGATTCTTCGTTCAGCCGTTACGGCCTTTCAAAGTTTGAAAAAATCGACTTTTTTCAAAAAGTTTCATGCTGACTTGCCAAATTGTTTGCAAATTTTATTTTATTAAATTTTTTAACGCCAAACGATTTTTCTCATTCTTTCGATGAAAAAAATGGTATTACATAAAGGTCTACGATGATTATTAAAAAAGTTAATTTTTTTGATTTTTTTCATTTTCGAGTTTTCTTTGCAAACGCGTCACGGGCTTAAAATTGACATTAAAGTTTGCGCAAATATATTTTCTTAAGCGTCTTGAAGCGATCTTTCTAGTGATGTATAGAAACCCCGAATCAAACCAGTGAAATAATTTCAAAGCCAATTTTTCAGCAAAAGTTAAGTGAAAATTTTCGTATTCCCGGTAAAAATTTCAAATTGTCAATTTTAATCGAATCCGACTAATTTGCACGGATTTGCAACCTCCGTTCGATGTGGAGCTTTCGTTTAGTTGAAAGTCTAAAAAAAATAGATTTTTTTCCAAAGTGAATAGTAGTAAAGTCACCGGCTCAGTCGTGAAATTGGAGATAAATAAAATGATTGATTCCTGATTCCGGGGCTGATTGTTTCACCCCCCGAGCACGACGGACCAAAACGAAAAAAAAAAAAATATGCAAAATCCGCAGATCCACGTGCGCGATTATTATTCAATAGAGAGAGGGCAGAGCGTATGGGGAAATTAATGAACCCAATTCCGACCCTCGCGCGCCCATTATCTTCCACACACGCCGATGATTAATTGTCGGAAATGGAAAATGGAAAAATTCTTTCATATTCGACCAACCACACACCACCCCACCCCACCCCCGATTGTTTGTGCGAGCAGACTGTGTTACCGCGGAGGGATCAATTGACGGGTTAATTATTCATCATCGCAATTCAATTGAACGTCGCGAGCGTTTACGAGACCAATACATTATTTATATTTGAAGAATGGCACTGGCAACTTTAGCGCCGGATAAAAGGACGGTTTAGAGTTTGAATATTTATAAATTGTCGACCATAATTATCGCCGGACCGTCGTAACTGTCGAAACCAGAATGTTAAATATTTAGATTGTAAAATGTGATATTTTTTGCAATAAGTTTTGACTTAAATTTGTGTGAGATTTAAATAAAATAAGTGTAAATAATTTTATGTTTAGTACAACATTCAGGCCGCTTTGGCGTTGTTACCTTTAACGGTGTTTGGAATATTTATTTTCCTGGTTACACTCGCGGCCTCCTTTATGTCAGGGGGAACACTGATTTCCTATTAAAACAATCCACTGAAAACAAAATATAGAGGCGTAAAACTTGCATTAATGGGAAGTGAAAATTGCAAAAAATGCAAAAAATTTATCACTGAAATAATTAGGATGGAAAATTACTAACGCTTGATTACTTGCTATTGTTATTGTTAGAAATCTTCACAGGTGTACAAATTTTACAAAAAATTCAAATATAACAAATACATAATATGTAAATACAATATATAGTTGGATTACTGTAAAAACAATCGATACAAAAACTTGACGAGAACGAAGATTGCACTTGACTATTTAAAAAAAAATCTAATGAATTGGCCACTTCAAAACTTCAGAATTACCAAAACTAAAATTTTGCATTTTCGTTTCTTTTGTAAACAGATGATATGTTAACCTGACACGAAAGAAATTGACATGGAATGTAGCTTATTTTACTTTTAAAACTTAAATCAATCATGAGTTTTCAATTTAAATCTCATTTAAATATTATCATAATTTTCAGCATAATATTTAAATGGCTGAAAGACCTCGGTCGATGGCCTGTTGTATATCGATGTATCTCGAGTACAATAAACTGTTATACTACTATTTAAATGAGAGTTTACGTGGAATGTTTCTCTTAAATCTTAAGCGAAAATAAGATAGGACCACAGAATGATCCTTGGGGTACACCGAAAGGTACCCTTATTACATTCGACAAATGACATGCAATTTTAACGTACTCTTTTTCTCGTATCACCCTTTTGTGAACAATTATATAAAATAACTTAGTAGTTGATTACTACACTTTGTTTATGTTATTTTACTCACGTCCATTGCGTGTCATTGCACGTGCGAGAGTCACTCAGTTTGATTACACCACATTGATATCCCCCGATCACGATCGCTAATGGAGAGCAATAATGAAATCATCGATGTTTAATACCTTCATTCGGTTTTTAGTAATAAAACACACCATTGATCTGCTTTTTTGTTTTGTTTTGTGCCGCAATTTAATTTATTGGATAACATCTAAGCTGGGCGTTTAAAAAAAAACTGTGGCGATGTTAAGGCCGGTGTTATCAAGTTTTACCGATCGGTATCTTCCTATTAAGATAACTAATTACATCCATTTTATTGATCTCTAATCTGCGATTGTATCTATCGATCGAAATTACCGAAAATTAAGGTCCTCCGTGGATCTACGAGATCAAAGGAATTCGCCTGGTATTAATTATGAAGGATGAAAATAAAAAAATTATTTGTGAAATGAATGTAGAAGTAAAAAGTATTAAAAACCAAGCATTTATTTAAACGAACATATTTATTTGTTTAACATGAGTAAAGCATGAAAAAAAAATTGTCTGCAGCCATCCCGAAAATAAAACTTTCGGTATGATTTATTAAATCGAAAGTACCACTTTACATAAATCGTATCGAAAGTAGTTATTTTCGGGACGATTTTGTTTCACTTTCGAAACGATTTCTTTACTTTCGGGACGCTTTTTGTTACTTACGGGACGATTTTGCGTATATATGTAGGCGGCCTTGATAAAAACATCAACTTCATATTTAATTATGACAGCGCTTGTCATATTACATTCGTGTATGTTTTTGCTTTTTTAGCATACAAAACGCCTGCAGGAAAATAATGTACGTAACACGTTCCAAAAGTGATTTTATGGGACTCGCAGGATTCTCATCCTTCATTCCTACTCATCCCGTAAAATATCACTTTCGGAACTTGTTACGTAAATTATTATATTTAAAGCATAGTAATATGAAATAGAATGGCGGGACAGCTGGTCGATAGCCTTTTTTTAATAAAATTATCCCTAGCCTTCTATAATTTTGTATGTAAGAATAACGAAGAATAAAAATCATGTAGTAATATAAAATAAATATTTCTCTTGAAAATTCCCCAGTCAAAAATTTTAGAAATTCAAACTCTAAATTGTATCATTCAAATTCAAGTCAAATCAATTTTTAAGTTAATTATTAGATCGTACATTGTTTTCTATTATGTTTTATGTTTTAATTTTTATTCATTTAATTTAATTTCATTTAATTTATATTATTTACATACAGAGAGAGAGAACATCTTTATTCAGACAAAACATTGAATATTTACAAATATTAAAAAGAGAAACATTTAAGTGTGGGTGTTAGTATGTCCGTTTGGGCTATCGACCATCGGTCTTTCTGCTCTGTCTTGAATCTAATTTATGAAAAATAAAAAAAAATAAATTGCTAGCAAGCTGAACTGTATACATGATTCGAATTAATGAATTGATGTAATGTGACTGAAGGGTGTTTATATTTAGGTGGGATGTTAGGGTTTCGGGGAAGTTATTTACATAATAATCTGTAATTTGTGGAATTATTATCTCTTTTATTTAGAAGGGTTTGTCGAATAAAAGCAACAAAATTTTGACGAAGAAACATGAGAAACGAACTTTTTCTCAAAAATTCGGAGGAAACACTCGCATGATTAAGATTTTTAATCCAACCTATAAAACGCACAAGTCGTGTTTTTTTTAAGAAACAGAGGCCGTAATCTTTGTCCTTAAATTTGTTAGACCTTAGACCTTTTAATTTCGCAAATCGAAATTAGACTGACGTGCAAAATGGCAGTTTATTAACTAAATTAACCCAGTGGCGTGCATTTCGTTAACAATATTCGGCCATTTATCAGCGCCCGTTATTTATTGCGAGAATGATAAAATAAGGACGACCTTAACACAAACAACTTAATTATATACCCTCGGAATGGGTCCGATTGCGTAATCTGTGGTAATGAATAATATCACACGAGGGTCAAGAGTCGTTCGGCCATTTATAAATTTGCGAAAACATAAATTGATTTCAAGGATAGTGCGAATTTACATACATATACAGGGTGTTTCTAAATTGATGCCAATGATTTTAAAGGGTGATTTTTCAGTCAAATCTAAGGGAGGTCTTTCATATAAATTTTTGTTCAAAACCTCTTCCTCTCAAAGTTATTTTTGTTTCGACTAAATACATTCTTTCTGTTTACTTTCGTAAATTCTGTAGCCATTCCACCAATGATAATTTTTTCAGAATTTTTCTAATCGCGAGATGCCAATTTCGCCAATACTCCAACTCGAGTTTTGAGTGTTGCCATTTTGTTTCCACCGGGGATACGTAGATTATTTTCAAGCGTGTTAAAAATACATTCTTTCTGAATGCTTTTGTGAATTTTGAAGCCATTTCCGCCAATGATAATTTTTTCAGAATTTTTCTAATCGTGAGATGCCAATTTCGCCAATACTCCAACTCGAGTTTTGAGTGTTGCCATTTTGTTTCCACCAGGGATACGTCGATTATTTTCAAGCGTGTTCAAAATACATTTTTTCTGAATGCTTTCGTAAATTTTGAAGCCAATTCCGCCAGTGATAATTTTTTCAGAATTTTTCTAATCGTGAGATGCCAATTTCGCTAATTCTCCAACTCAAGTTTTGAGTGTTGCCATTTTGTTTCCACCGGGGATATGTCGATTATTTTCAATCGTGTTAAAAATACATTTTTTCTGAATACTTTCGTAAATTTTGAAGCCAATTCCGCCAATGATAATTTTTTCAGAATTTTTCTAATCGCGAGATGCCAATTTCCCTTACACTCCAACTCAAGTTTTGAGTGTTGCCATTTTGTTTCCACCGGGGGTACGTCGATTATTTTCAAGCGTGTTAAAAATACATTCTTTCTGAATTCTTTCGTAAATTCTGAAACCAATTCCGTCAGTGATAATTTTTTCAGAATTTTTCTAATCGTGAGATGCCAATTTCGCTAATACTCCAACTCAAGTTGTTGCCATTTTGTTTCCACCAGGGACACGTCGATTATTTTCAAGCGTATTAAAAATACATTCTTTCTGAATGCTTTTGTAAATTCTGAAACTAATTCCGCCAATGATATCTCTATGAGAGCTATGCTCTGTTAATGCTATTGTTATTATTTTAGAAAATGAGGCCATATTTTTTCTAACTCTTAAGGTTACTGAGAACATCAAATTTACATTATTACAAATTACAAATATTACTATTAGATATAAACAAAATATAAAATAATTGGATTAACCTCCGAGGTTTTTTTTTTCTTTACGGAGGAGTCGCGGGTTTGATGTTAAATTACAGACCGGAAACCGTTTCTAATTATTATCCGTCCGTCCATTTTAAATTGAGAGCGGTGAACGTTTAACCTTAGCATTCTTCGGCCACTCGATTGACGTTTTGGTGTGTGTGTGTGTTTGTGTATCAAAGGAGGAGAGCGTTGCGTGTTATTAAGAATGATTGGATTACTGACCACCCACGTACGCCGCATTAATTATACAATCCGACACGATACAGTTACATAATACTGTAATCTTTTATGCAGCCAGGCAAGTATTTAATTGTTTAATCCATTTTCCATGTGCCCGTGAATATCCTCATACCTGCTGCAGTTTCAGTTAAAACATTTAACAATCCCACGCTGCAAGAGATTATTTAATTTAAGTACGATTATGTGTATCTGTACATTATCAGAACCAACATTGAATTAGGTAAATATTTATTCAGTCTGTAACACGCGTGGTTTCAACAAGACGGTGCAACCGCGCACAAAACTCGAGCTACGATTAAAATGCATTATGTCATCTATTGTTTTCTTCAATTGATTATTTGGTTTATGATAATAATAATAATAATAATAATAATAACAACCATTTATTTCTCATATGGGACGAACCCAAATATGATATCGAGCAATATCTAGTAGAGTGCTCTAATTAATTATATTTCTATAAAATACTCGCACACTTTCGGTATAATTTCAGCAACATTGTCTTTTAGTATCGTAATTGTTCTTTTTATGTATAAAAGGAAGGATGGTTGACAGGAATTCAGGTTGAGGAAGCGCGGATGATTTGGGAATTGACGTAGTCAACTAGGACATTCTGCCACAACCGATAATTTTTATAATAAGCATTTATAATGATGAAAGCGACATACACTAAACGTCCATTTTTCGTTCCGAAAAAGTGACCGCGCGGGTGGGATTCGAACCCACGACCACGAGGCCCGTAAGCAGGAGCTCTACTCACTGGGCCACCCATCGTAATTGTTGAAATTATATTTTCTGCAACAATAACGTTATACAGTTTCTTTGTAAAAATATGAAAAGTTACATAATGTTAATAATAATATGCACCCGTACTAATTAAACGAACTAACGACGCTAGCAGGGATTCATTAATTAAATTAAAAAAAGTAAATCACACGAACACGTAAAACTCATCGTTCTCTTACTACGGACATGTACGACTCGGTCGTTTTTCCTTTTGCATTGTACACTGGAAATAACGAGCTCGTGAAAATGTATTTCCTGGGCAAATTTAATTAGTAATTATCGCGGATATTCCCGGATGTTGGCAGCATTGAAGAGTTTTGAAACATTTAAGTGCGCAAACAACAAACACGAGGGAAATTAAGCGCGCCTCCTTCCGATCCCTCCCACCCTTCCTTCCACCACCGCCTCCAATGAAGGGGTCGAGTGTCTGATGCTACAGGATGGCCCATCTATCGGTTGCTTTTTGAACTATCGATTATTTCGATTTCGCCAATGAGTCAAATATTTAGTAAAAGGTTTGTGGTTTACGAAATGGTTAAGTTTACGCTCGAAGAAAATTGGGAAATGTTGAAAATTTACTTCCAAAATGGTGAGTCTTCAACCGAAACTGCAAGAAAAATGCGCACAAAATACGGGAAAAATAAAGCGGAAATTAATATTGGAATATAACTATTCCAAACACCCTTACAGGTAGAAGGGTACAAAAGTGGCGACATCTATTGCCTAATTCAGAGGTCGCCAAAGTGGTCTATATAGACCCCCAGGGGTCTATTTAACAAAAGTAGGGGTCGATCTAAGCCAGGGGGTCTAATGGGGGTCGATCCGAATTGGAGGGCCGATTGGGGGTCGAAGGAAAAACAAGTTTAAAAAAAAATTGAAAAAAATGTAAGGAGATATAAACCTCAATTTTCATATTTTCCGCTAGTGAACATGAAACCTTTTTTTGTGGAAAGGGATTTATTTAAAGGAAATGTATGAATATATATTTGGATACCGCGTTTAGAAAAAATTATTAAACTATTTTTTTTTAACGAATATCATTATTACAGGAAATACAAGCCATAAATATCAATCATTCTTTTTACAGTCCCAAAGTAGTCAATGCACATATTTTTTTACACCAGTGGATAGGCTTTGAAATTTAGTACATTTACGAAATTACGCTATCAAGATTTGTTCAGAAGTTATAGCCAAAAGATAAAAAATATGGCTGATTTTCGAGGGGCGAGTTCACAAAAAAATACTTTTGTTAGGGTCGATGGAGATTTCAAAAAATTATATAGGGATCGATGATCAAAAAAGTTTGGCGACCCCTGGCCTAATTGATGTACTAATTCCAAATCCTAGTGGCATAAAGGCTATAACCAAAATTAATCGAACATCAAATATTGTTTCTCCATCGGTTCACCTAAAGACCAGTTTCGACCTTTCAGGTCTTATCAGCGCAAATAAAATCTGTTGACTAATTTGAAAACCTTAAAAAATCACAAGATATCAAAATAGATTGGAGAAGACAACCAGTATAATTTTAATTGAATGATTATGGGGATTTTCAGAAAATGTTTCTGAACTGTATACTGCTTATAATCGTTTGACATTTCAATGCTGCCAACTTGAAAAAATAAACCGCCCCCACGTTACCTTATTTGATGAGTTCTGTAATAAATGAGCGTTACAGTACGGTTTTTGGGTATTGAAACGGCTGTATTATAAAGGGAAAATATAAAAAATAAATAAATTACAAACACTTTTTTCTATGTAGATTGGCTCTCGGGTCGCTATAGAAACCGCACGTTCGTAACCCTCTGGAGTGGTTAGTCCTCAAGGATTGAGGGTAAAAGAATTGACAATTTACACACCGGCATAAGGGTCGGTGTGTGTGTGTGTGTGTGTGAAAGCGCGTGTGTTTGCAGATGACAATGAAGCCATCCAGAAGGCAGTTTTCAGGCGACTTTTCACCCCCGTTTCCTAGCCACCCCCCGGCCCCCATGTGGGCGTGTGTGTGTGCAGTTAATTAAATCATCGCTTTGCTCTGTTGCAGGATTCCAGAACCTTTCTTGGCTCCATCAGCAATTGGTGAGTTTATTTCAAAGTGATGTTACATTACAAAATTGTTGAATGTATAGTTGGACTGGACGGAATTAAATAAAGCCCTTGGCAATAAAGATTCTAAATGTGGGAACGTTTTACGACGGCTTTTAATTTTTCAATTTTTAATATCACAGCCGTCATAATATCGTGTGAGCCACAAAATTGTGTTTCAGAGTTGGCTGTGAAATAAATGAGGTATGTTGCATATTATTACGTCATGAAATTAAATTAAGATAGTTCAATTGAATTAAATTTAAAAAAAAATCTCAGACATGACTGCTATGTTTTTTCTCTCTCGGGCAACACTTACACTTAAAATCACGGTATTTAGATGTGACGAGCGACTATGAGAAGTCATATTAAAGAGAGAACAAAACCGGAGGCGGGCTCTGAAACATCATGTATCTACCCTTTCCATTTTTTTTGCTATATACGATGCGTGGCTCACACAAAGGCGAGAACTATAATCACGCCCCACAGTGGTCCAGAATTCGAAAAAGCTGGCCAAAAGTCGAAAAATTAAAGTTAATATTTTGAGTTTAGTACAATATAGTCGTGTCCAGAGGGCTCCACGGGATGCCACACTGGAAAAATATGATTGTATCTACTTTAAAATATCTCGTAATTCGCGTTCAAACTTGTTACTTTGTTAGACGCGTGGGAGACGTTCGGACGAAGTGAAAGTTTGGCGTCGGTTTTTCACTATAAATACTAATCTTTATATCCTGGGATTTTTTCCCTGTTATTATGGATCTTCCTGAAGGTAAATTAATGGTTATTACATTTAATATGCATATACAATTTTTGTTAGCAATTATAGGAATTTGCCTTAAAAATAGGTAGATGCATTTTAAACATTCACGAAAATATTTTTTTGCCTATATATGCCTGTATTCCTATAGCAATAAAACTATTTATTATAGTGTCCTTTAACGTGATAAACAACAATTAGCTGCATTCACTTGCATTCCTCAGTGTTGGATTATTTTTATTGCTGATATGCAATATTGTTGAAAAATTCGACTTTATATTTTATTAAATATCTTGTATTTATGATGTGTATGTGTATACAGGGTGTAGATGAACAAAACGGAACATAGGATTTTCAATGTTAATTATTTTATATTGGAATATTATTTTCTCTGATCATTTTAGAGGAAAGATCTCCTCCAAGTCAAATTAGTAAAACAGAACAAATAAGGAATTTGAAAGAAGTTTGTACGGAGAAAGTAAAACATAAAAATTACAGACAGATAGACACAACGGCAGATACTCAAACAAAAATTGTCGAAATCGACGAAATGAATATTTAAAAAAAAATGTTCTTTTCGATCACCATACTTTCTCGTAGTTTGCACGGAGAAAGTAAAAAATAAATATGACAGACAGACATATACAAAGGCAGACTCACATTTTTTTTACAAAAATTTTCGGAATCGACGAAATGGATAATTTCGCAAAAAAAATATTTGGAAATTTTTTACGATCACAATATTATCCCTTAGTTTGTAAGGAGAAAGTAAAAATAAATATGACAGACAGACACAAAGGCAGTCACTCAGACACATTTTTTTCACAAAAATTGACGGAATCAACGAAATGGCGATTTCCGCAAAAAAAATGGAAATTATTTACGATCACAATACTTTTCCGTGGTTTGTACGAAGAAAGTAGAAAATAAAAATGACAAACAGACGCACATAAAGGCAAACACACAAATTTTCGACAAAAATTGTCTGAATCGACGAAATAGATATTTCCACAAAAAGAAAAAATTTGGCAATTTGTTACAATCACAATATTTTCCCCTAGTTTGTAAGGAGAAAATAAAAAAAAAATAGATATGACAGACAGACAGACACAAAGGCATACACACAGACACTTTTTTTCACAAAAATTGTCAGAATCAACGAAACGGCTGTTCCGCAAAAAAAATGGAAATTTTTTACGATCACAACATTTTCCCGTAGTTTGTACGGAGAAAGTAGAAACTAAATATGACAGACAGACAGACAGACAGACACAAAGCCAGACACACATATTTTTTTACAAAAATTGTCAGAATCGAAGAAATTGATATTTCCGCAAAAAAATATTTGGATTTTTTTTACAATCACAACCCTTTCCCGGAGTGTGTACGGAGAAAGTAAAAAAATCAATATGACAGTTAGACAGAAAGGCTGATACTTATTTTTCAACACAAATTGTCGAAATCGACGAAATGGATATTTCCGCAAAAATAAATGTTTGGAAATTTTTGAGGATACCAATATTTTCCATTACTTTGTAAGGAGAAAGTAAAAATAAATAAGACAGTCAGACACAAAGGCAGACACACAGACACATTTTTGTCACAAAAATTGAAGCGAAATGGCTATTTCCGCAAAATATTGGAAATTTTGGATTTTTTTACGATCACAATAGTTTCCCGTCAATTGGCACACACCCTGTATAGTATAAGTTATGGTTTTGGCCCGAGGGTGGAGAGTGCCACTCGAAGCCCAAGGCCAAAAACCATTTTATTAATTAATTCGGGGAGATTTTTTGGTACATTATTTTTTTTAATATCATTAAGTTTTAATTTATAGAAAATTCAAATTAAAATTTATACGAGAGAATAGAAATAATCGTAATTTATATGACACGTTTATTCTGTTCGTAACCATGGTAATAGGTGTAAATAAGAATGGAAGTTTTCCACTAATTTTGAAAATAATCATTAAATTGTTGTTAAAGTTGCGAATTTCTTGAGTGTGGCCAAATAAATGTAAAAACAATTGTGACCAACTTAAAATTTTCAAAATTTACTTATATGGTATAAAAAAGACCTTCTACACACCCTGACTAAATTATAAAATAATCACCGGAGAGCTGGGATCATTGGTTTTCTAAACTATTGGATTTCTCCAGTGAAGACAATAATAACTTTATCACTTATGTCCGCCATATTGGATTCGCCATTTTGAATTTTTCAGTTTTGACATCAAATTCATAATCTACCCATTTATGTTAATACTTATCAAGATTTAGACTTTTGGCCAGCTTTTTCGAATTCTGAACCACTGTGCGCCCCCTTGAATATATTATCGTTATCAGCATCCACCTGATTGGAGAGAAAGGGATGAGCGCTACTCGTGAGGAATGCGTTGAACTAAATTTCGTCGCGCGCATACAACTTTTAAGCAATTTTAAGAAATCTAACTTCTTATTGAAGTTGAGTAATTGGCAATCAATAATGATGAGTTTTAGTATGGTCACTTTAAATTGAATTATCTATGCATCAAACTCATAATAAGTTACTATAAAACAATTTTACGCTAATTAATGACAAAAAAAATAAGAATTTGTTCTTTTTTTACAATAACACATAGTTCAAGACATAAACAATTTAATTTTATTTATAATTTTTGGTTTCTTAACTGTTTACAAGATCAACTTTAGGAGAACAATATGAAGTTTCAAGAAGCGTACGAATTCCATGCCCTTAAGGAATGATTCAATTTTGTCCTGTCTGACTATAACTTATTCATTGGAAATATTTTGGTGTTAATTATAATTTAGAATTTGAATTTATTACTGTATTTTTCTTACCTCCATCAATACTTGATAATAATATAATAAATAAATAAATAAATACTTCGTGAATTTATTTCTATGTAGTCTTACAAGTGTTATAATTTAGAATTGGAATTTATTGCTGTATCTTTCTTAACTCTATCAGTAATTGGTGAGTTTATTTCCATGTAGTCTTACAAATTGTAAATTGTTGAATGTAACTTATCCATTTGAAACTTTCTGATGTCTTCTAATCTTACAGTTTTTGGGATAAGAATTTATTGCTGTATAACATTACAACAATTCTTACGAACCCCATAATTACATCTTACCAGCATCCCACTCCCAGGTACAAGTTCCACTAACAATCACCGCCCTTTTCCCACACACTTAAACACTGAAGAATGTTTCCGGAATGTTATTAAGGATATTCGACGTTTTTACTCCCTCGTTACCGCAAACAAACAAAGGGGTGCTTTCATAAAGGAAACATCCGCACCACACGTTAAAACACAAGAGCCCGTTAAACCAAAAAGCTTATCCGTTCTGAATAAAAGAGGAAGTCGTGCGCCGAAAAATTATATTAGAGGGGAAAGGTGGGGCGAGTAATACGCTTTTATTGCTCTTTTCTTCGAGTTTATATTCATGTCGGTGCGAAGAAAACTCGGATCGTAAATAGGGGGCAGCTATTTCATAAATTATCTTGCCGGCGGCGGCGTCGGTGCGGTGTTAGCTGGGGGTTAATTAATTAAGATCTCTCTCACTCTCCTCGGACTAGATTCCGGGGTTTTGATAAGGACGATTTGTTATGGGGATGAATAGCAACAGCTGCAGTGAACCAGGGGGAAAGATGGAGACACAATCACGGTTCTGGTGTGTAAGTCTCCACCCAGTTTGGATACGGAAACATGTGCGCCGCCGGAGTAAACCGAAACTAATTTTCGCAGTGTAAATCTCCGGGTTGAGGAGTGGCTGGCAGACTTCTTCTTTGCACTCCTGTAAACTGGGGACGTTTAATAAGGGTATTACTCGAAGATAAATTACAGTGCGGAGACCGCGAGGTTGCAAACAATTCCGGTCGAGTTGAGTTGAGAATAGTATTGCGAGTGCAGTTTAGTCTTGGAATGTTATTTTTCTTGTTGTATTTTAAGTGTTACAGAATCAATAGTTTCGTGGATTGAAACGTAATTTAAACCTTAACGAATGAGCGCATTTTTTTTAGAACGATGACTGAATTTTAACAAATTAATGTCGAAAAAAATTGCATAATTAACCCTTAACCAACGAGCTAGTTTATAATAGTTGCAAACATCGCTTTACTGACAACTAAAAAGAGCTCAACTGTAAATTATGAAAAACATTGCTTAAACAAGCAATCAATGTTCTTACCTTCAGTAACTACAACATAAATTATAAATATTGCACAAAGACTTAAAAAGAAATACAGTAGCGGGTATGACGACGTTTCCAATAATATAATTTAATTAAGTATAGAGCCAATAGCACAAGCAAATTAATCTTTTGGTGGACGCGCCGGGAACTTAATTAATAATGTTTTTATTGTTTTTGTGATATGTTATGCTGTGTAGGTTATTTATATATGTATTCCATTACATTTAATAAAATACTACTACTACTACTATATCGCGAATATCGCAGCATTCATTCGTTAAGGATTAACATTTATTGCAATATATTTTCCTTTATATCAGCGACAGTTTATGGAAATTCGTGAGTATAGTCAATGAATAAATAAATTTGAGACAACTCCCGATATTGCAGATGCATTAAGTAAATGTAATAAAGATAGCTTTGTTACATTTATAGTCAATGAATATTTCCAAGTATTATACAAATAAAGTAAATGGGATTTTTCAAAGATATTGAGAGCAACAATAATACCTTTACGCCAAGGTTATAAATTTTTTGGTACATTTTTGTATTGTTTTTATTGCGTATTTTAATTGTTATGTTATTGTACTGTACTGGCCATCCATAAATGACTATGACTATGACTATGTGTAAAAACTTATCGGTAAGTATAATCAGGCATTAAAATTTGCGAGAGAATGGACGCGCGGGCTGCATTTTGGACAGGTGGCAGCGCTGGAACTAAATCAAATGACGAATATCACTTGGTTTTTAGTGATAGAGACATGCAGTGCATAACATTACATTGCAATTTACATCATGTTACGGCCAGTGCTCCCCTGTCGTAATAAATAACCATTTTTGCACACCGCGTCACGTAACTCGTGTTATTTATTCGCCGTTTCGCGTATCCACCCTTTTCCTTCTTGCAAATGCACCAACACTAAAATTATTGCAATTAATAACAATGATAATATATTTAACGGGATTCACCCTGTACATTTAAGTATCAATTAGATTATAAAATATAAAAATACAAAAGTTAAAATTACAATTTATCTGAATTAAATACGATTTGCTTAAATAAAATAGTTTAGATTTTATTACACTAACCTTATTAATTCTATATTTATTAAGAAAGATGATTTTAAATCTAACATATTTATTCTTTCACCTGAAGAAATTTTAAACTTTCAAATACGTATAGTTTTTGCGAATTTTTGAAAATTGCTCGAATTGAAAACGAGTATTATTTTTATTGTATAGAATAAAAGACTCAAATTTTCAAAATAGCTTTACATTAGATGGCTTTTCAAAATTACCTGAAGAAATTTCAGACTTTCAGATGCGAATCATTTTTTGCGAATTTTTAAAAATCACCCGAATTGAAAACGCGATTTTTTTCTTTCTTTTAACGGTAAAACTTTTAATCGTAAAGAATAAAAGACTCAAATTATCAAAATGGCTTTACAAAAGATGGCTTTTAAAAATTACCAGAAGAAATGTCAAACTTTCAAATGCCTATATTTTTTTGCAAATTTTTGAAAATCACACGAATTGAAAACGCGTATTTTTTTTCTTTCAACGGTAAAACTTTTTTTGTACAAAATAAAAGACTAAAATTTTCAAAATAGCTTTAAATTAGATGGTTTTTCAAAATTACTTGAAGAAATTTTAAACTTTCAAATACGTATATTTTTTGTGAATTTTTGAAAATCACATAAATTGAAAAAGCGTATGATTTTTTATTTTTACAGTAAAACTTTTATCGTATAGAATAAAAGACTCAAATTTTCAAAAAAGCTTAGCATTACATGGTTTTTCAAACTTGAAACTTTTCAATGAAACTTGAAATTGTCAAATGCGTATATTTTTTGCGAATTTTTGAAACTCCACGAATTGAAAACGCTTATTTTTTTCCTTTCAACGGTAAAACTTTTATTGTATGGAATAAAAGACTCAAATTTTCAAAATATCTTTACAAAAGATGGCTCTTCAAAATTACCTAAGAAAATTTCAAACTTTCAAATGCGTATATTTTTTGCCAAATTTTAAAAATTAAAATTGAAAACGCGTATTTTTTTTTTCTTTTAACGATAAAACTTTCATTGTGTAAAATAAAATACTCAAATTTTCAAAATAGTTTTAGAAAAGATGACCTTTCAAAATAAACTTTCATCTACGTATATTTTTTTGTTAATTTTAGAAAATGGCACGAGCATGAACACGTGCATTTTTTTTTCTTCTATTGGTAAAAATTTATTTTATGGAACAATGGATCTAAATTTTCAAAACACCATTACGAAAGATATATTGTCAAAATTACCGGAAAAAATTAGAAACTTTCAAATACGTATATTTTTTGATAATTTTTGAAAATCGCACTTTTTTTTTCTTCTTCCGGTAAAACTTTTGTTCTATGGAATAATAGACTTAAATTTTCAAAATAGTTTTCCGAAATATGGATTGTCAAGGTAACTTGAATGAGTCTTTCAAACACGTGTATTTTTGGGTAATTTCTAAAAATCGCACGCACATGAAAACGTGCATTTTTTTTTCTTCTATCGGTAAAACTTGAATGTTATGGAATAATGGACTCAAATTTTCAAAATAGCTTTCCGAAAGATTAATTGTCATTATTTTATTTATTTATTTAGCACAAGTACTCACGAATACCAAACTAGATACAGAAGCTATTTTCAATCTCCATCACACAATACTGCAGCATTTGAAAGGGGTGTGATTTACAATGGCTATAGGATTTATAACAGTTTGCCGCAACCAATCAAAGATAGCAATTCATTATTTAGCTACAAACAAGAACTTAAGAAGTTTTTGCTGTGTAGATGTGTATATACTTTGGATGAGTATTTTGTTTAAAGTGTACATTAGTTGTATTAGTTATAGAAGATAAAACATGTATGTTTTATATTATCATTTGTTTTTGACGTTTTTCTTTTGTAATATATATAATTATATTATTTAATTTTTTTATGTATTTTAAAAAGAGAATAAATATTATATTATTATTATTATTATTATTACCATTAAGAAATTTGAGTCTTTCAAACACGTATATTTTTTGTTAATTTTTGAAAATCGCACGCGCATGAAAACGTGCATTTTTTTTCTTCCGTCGGTAAAACTTTTATTTAATGAAATAATACACTTACATTTTCAAAATAGCTTTCTTAAAGACGGATTGTCAAAATTACATGACGAAATTTGAGACTTTCACATAAGTATATTTTTTAGTAATTTTTGAAAATCGCAACGAGCATGAAAAAGTGAATTTTTTTCTCTCGCCAGAAAAACTTTAATTTCATGGAATAATGGACTCAAATTTTCAAAATAACTTGCCGAAAGATAATTGATTAAAATTACGTGAAGAAATTTGAGACTTTCAAATACGTATATTTTTTGGTAATTTTTGAACGCACGAGCATGAAAAAGTGCATTTTTTTCTCCCGCCAGAAAAACTTTTATTCCATGGAATAATGGACTCAAATTTTCAAAATAGCTTTCCGAAAGATGAATGATTAAAAGTACGTGAAAACATTTCAGACTTTCAAATACGTATATTTTTTGGTAATTTTTGAAAATCGCAACGAGCATGAAAAAGTGCATTTTTTTTCTTCCGCCAAAAAAACTTTTATTTCATGGAATATAATGGACTCAAATTTTCAAAATAGCTTTCCGAAAGATGAATAATTAAAATTACGTGAAGAAATTTGAGACTTTCAAATACGTATATTTTTTGGTAATTTTTGAAAATCGCAACGAGCATGAAAACGTGCATTTTTTTTTTCTTCCGCCCGAAAAACTTTTATTTCATGAAATAATGGACCCAAATTTTCAAAATAGCTTTCCGAAAGATGAATGATTAAAATTACGTGAAAACATTTGAGACTTTCAAATACGTATATTTTTTGGTAATTTTTGAAAATCGCAGAGCACGAAAAAGTGCATTTTTTTCTCCCGCCAGAAAAACTTTTATTTTATGGAATAATGGATTCAAATTTTCAAAATAGCTTTCCGAAAGATGAATGATTAAAAGTACGTGAAAACATTTGAGACTTTCAAATACGTATATTTTTTGGTAATTTTTGAAAATGCACGAGCATGAAAATGTGCCTTTTTTTTCTTCCGCCAGAAAAAACCTTTATTTTATGGAATAAAAGACTTGAATTTTCAAAATAGCTTTCTGAAAGATGGTTTGTCAAAATTACCTAAAGAAATTTGAATCTTTCAAATGCGTATATTTTTTGGTAATTTTTGAAAATCGCAACAAAAGCATGAAAACGTGCATTTTGTTCTTCTCTCCGTAAAAAAATATTTTATGGAATAATGGACTTAAATTTTCAACATAGGTTTCCAAAAGATGGATTGTCAAAATTAGATGAAGAAATTTGAGACTTTCAAATACGTATACTTTTTGCGAATTTTTGAAAAAAATGCGCATTTTTATTTATTTTTTTACGAGAAAACTTTAATCAAATTTTGAATTCTTTTTTTGGAACTATGAAAAGACATGCGGCCATTTTTTCATGACCCGCTTTGACTACTTTTTTTTCGATGTCACGTTGTTATTGTCAAAATAAGAATGGTTTTGGTGGAAATTTGATTTCGATGGTCAAACCTGAATTTCTTCTTCAGAATTGGCAACGAGGCGATTTTTTCACAATGTTTATATTTTATTTCGACTAGTTTCGATTTTTACATCATTACCTAGGAATGGTTCTATAAATTTCAAGAGGTAGAGTAGCCTTAATGGCTAAACTTCGTCCTGTATTGTTCTGTATTATTCTGAACAATAAAGACGATTATTATTATTATTGTCATTATTACTATATTGAAGATAATTGAATATTTCAAGAATTAATGTGTAATCTTAAGAGTTTACCAATTGAATTTATTTATTTCCTGGTGCATATAGCCAAATAATGTTATATATTTTTAGATACTGACTGAATGGCGAATGCCTAAGTCAAAAAAAAAAATATTTTTAGATAAAGATTACTTTACTTCATAGAAATGTACATTTTAGTTATTTTGTATTTTTCAAGGGCGATGTCCCGTTAATAAATGTATTATTATTAAATATAATTGAAACGGTATTTTCTGGATGCTCTTAAGTAATTGATAAATACGAAAAAAAAAGAAGGGGAGAGGAAAAGAAAGAGAAAGGAAAAGAAACGGAGTGGAGTCGATATAATTTATGTTGCACGTCCAGGAGCGGGATTAGAGGCGGCAAACGAGGCGATCTATCATAATAAGAGAAAATTAAGCCCTTACATGTCAACATCAGGTAGGGCCATTAATCCTCCAACAACTTTAATCATTTAACAACACTTCTCACCGGCTACCCGCGAAATCCCATTCCGTCGATAACAAATCTTCAGATAATCCTCCGTTAATTCAATAAGGCATTTATAAAACAATCGTTTTATTAAACATTGTTAAACATGTTTTCTTCATTCAATACTTCGTTTGTTATATGTACAGTTTAGCAATTTATTTTATTTACTACTCGACTTGTTA